>BSYR01000039.1:5610000-6860000 GCA_030270665.1 Hibiscus trionum | reverse complement strand
TGTTGTGGAAGCATCGTGGTGTTGAGGAAGCCACGTGGGAAAGAAAGGATGATATGAAGAAGCAGTTTTCGTATCTTTTTCCTCCAGGTAAATTTCGAGGACGAAATTTCTTAAGGGAGGAGAGTTGTAACACCCTAATTTTGGGCTTAGAAGTTTAGGGTCTGAACTAGACCGGTCTGATTTTCGGTTCGAATATAAAAGGAGGTTTTAGGGAAAGCCTAGTTCAGGATGCTTTAAAAATATGGAAAATACTTAAAAATCCTCTTTTAATATATATAGAAGAGTGGTGAAGTCAATTTTGCAAAATAAAGTTTGGAAATACTACATTTCGGTGTAGTGACTAAAATGCGATTTTTGAAAAGTTTAGTGGTCACTGTTTTTTAAGGGTTGAAACTTTGAATCTTTAAGGAGCTAATTTACCCAAAAATGATTTCTCCAGATTTTTCCTTAATTTGGGTGAATTATTTAATGTTTTAATTAATTAAATGAAAAGGGAAACTACTTTTCGGAATTTCATAACTACCTTTTCCTAAATTTTTCTCATTCCTTTTTCTCTCAAAATTCCATCATCCAAACACTATTTCTCCAGCAACTTTTGCATTGATCTTCACTTCAATTGATGAGATTTCAATCATCAATTAATTCCTAATCAATCTTGCATCAAATCCTTTTGATTTCCTCATTGAATTTTCAAGGAAATTGGCTCAAATCAAGGAGAAATCACCATTTAGAGGTAAGATTGTTCTTCTCCTCTAAATACTCAGTTCTTTACTGAAATTCCCAAGTTGCCAATCCTTAATTTAAGTTTTATAAATGGTTTTAATGTTAGAAACTTGATTTTGTCTTAAAACTCAAGATTTGGAAGAAATCTTGAAGAATTTCGTTGTGATTGCTTGGGCTCTGTTTTGAGATGATTCTTAAATGTATTTTGGATGTCTAATGATGTGGAAATGAGGTTTTATCAATGCAATTCCGAATAGGTTGTATTTCCTAAGTTTTTGCTTATGAAAATGGTGGTTTTTGAGGTGTTTATGGTGTTCTGTTATGGCTGGAGGTATAAGGACGAGTTTAGGGTTATTTTGGATGTTAATTGATGTTTAGAAATGGTTAGAAGTGATGGATCTTGGCTGGGTTAAGTTTTGAAAGAGTTTGGAGGTGTTTTCGGTTGTGTTTGGTAGCCGAAATGTTGGTTTTGGGTGGATCAGCGAGTTTAGGTGTGTTGGCTGAAGATTTCAATGCATGATGATGCATTAATCCTCTGCTTTGATGTGTTTAAAACAGGGGAAGCATCTTCAGACACTATTGGAGTTGATCCAGAGGCTTGATTGGCATTTCGGCAAGCGTGCGAAACGTAATCGGTGAGTGGAGTTGGGTTTCCAGCTTTGAAACGATTATTTGGAGGTTTTGGGAGCTTAGTTTAAGTCTAAACAACTTAGCTAAGCTCAAGAGTAAGTTTTCGGAAAAAAACTCCCTTTGATGTGCTATGAAGTGGTTTGATGCATTGGTTATAATTTGTATGTTTAAATTCTGTTTTGAAAGCATGTTTTAGCATGGTTAATGCTGGTTTTGAAAGCCATGTGTTGAAGGATGCTCAAGGTAAGAGAACCTTGTTTTGGCATGCTGTTAAATTGGTAATGATGCATGGTGATGCATGGCTTTGTTTAATGCTTTAAAACAGTGAGTTAATGGTGGTATTTGATGTATATTGGCAAGTGATGAATTAGTTTTAAAGTACTTGAATCGGATATAGTTAGTCGGCTATAGGATTGGGTGCACCGTGAATAAAGTCGCCTTGGATGTTGAGGGGTTGTGATTGTACCGTAAACTCCATCCAAGTACCCTAACGAGTGAGGTAAGATCACAACGGTGGTTAAAAGTCCGCGTGTGGATCTTGTGTTATGTGTCCCTTGCACTCGTAAGTGGAATTATACAACTACCGATGAGTGATGTGGAGGGGTTGTGATTGTACCGTTAAACTCCGTCACGGGTGTTGAGGGGTTGTGATTGTACCGATAAACTCCACCTTATGTTGTTCGGTAGTGTGTATGAAGCGTGTGGGACAACGCTTGTAATCCGCGTATCCGATTGTGTTTTGTGTTGTAAATGGTTATGAATTATCACTTCAAAGCCAATATGATGAGTTGAATGTAAAGAAGCATGAGATGCTTGTAAAGTATTCAAGGTTGCATGAAAAGAGATGAGCTTGTGTTTAATAGCTTTGTTGAAAGTGTTTTCTAAAATGCATTATTGTGTTGTTTTCTTTAAAGCATACCTCACTAAGCAATTGTGCTTATGCTCTCTCTCCTGTACCAATAATGCAGATAATTGAAGTGTTAAAGGGCAACAAGGAGACTAGAGTGTCCAAGGGAAACCAAGCTCATGTATGGTGATGTTTTCATACGCTATTAGTTTTGGTAATTTGGCAATGGGAACCTAAGATGTGTTTTGGGAGATGTGTTGAACTCCCTAGGTTGTGGCATGTTGTTTTTGATGGTTTGAATTTGTAAATGGCCTTTTAATGCTTGTTTTGGAGTTTGGTTGATTGCTTGGTTTTGGAAACTAGGATGCATGCCTATAGACATGTGAAGTTTCATGTTTGATGCCATGAATATGTTTAGGAGTTGCAAACCTGCTCCATATATGTATGATGACTTGTTGGCATGGTTAGGTAGTCATTAGGTTGTGATTGAGTGGTTTTATGTATGAAAAACCAGCAAAATCTGCAGCTTCTAGGCAAACCGTATCGGAACAGGCACTGGCGTTTCGAAACGGGGGCCTGTAATGGCCTTCGTGTTTCGAAACGGCTGGAGGCTGTTCTGAAACGATTTGGCTACTGGAAGGCCCTATTTCAGAACCAGTCTCGGAACGAACCCGTGTTTCGGAACGGTCAATGCCGTTTTGAAACTGGTGACCGTTGGGCACTGATTTGAATGGTGTTGAAGTTTGCAAGCTTTACGTTTTAGTCCCGAAAGTTGTAATTGCAATTGTATGAGTTCGATATGTCCAAATAAGGTGAAATTTGACAGGGAAGCATGTAATATGACTAATTTAATATTGGTAACTTAAAAATCAGTTATGACCTTCTAATTTATAGAATTTACGTTTTGGTCCCTAATATTTGTATATTGTGCAATCGAGTCCCTCTCTGAAATCCGATCGCTGTGCTTTACACATATATGTTTCATGAGTGCTCATTTAGGGTTAACGTGCATCTAGACAAGATTAAAAAGAAAAAAAGGGTCGTTAATCAAGGTTGACTTTCGGGTTGACTTTGGTTTTCCCCGTGTAATCTTCGTAGTTCGGGTCAACCGTCTAGGCCGGGCTAAGGGGGTTACATTAATAATGATTTAATTAAAGGAAATGAGAGAGAGATTTTATTTTGACTTTTCATAACCACTTTACGGTATTTTCCCCTCTTTTCATTTTCTCTCAACTTCCACTCATCCAAACACATTTCCTTCACCAAATAATCTCTGGTTTTCATTCCATTTGATGAGATTTTATTCTCCTAAGGATTTCCAACCTTTGCTTCATTAAATCCTTTTGTTTTTACCTTGGATTTTCAAGAAATCTTGCCCAAATTGAGGAGAAATCAGCCATTAGAGGTAAGCTTCGTCCTCCTCCTCTAATGATCAGTTCTTTACTGAAATTTTCAAGTTATCAATCCTTTGCTAATGATTTTTGAGTTGTTTTAATGTTAGAAGCATGAAATTGTTGTAAAATTCAAGATTCTTGGTGAGATCTTGATGATTTTCGTAACTCTTTGTTAAGCTCTGTTTTGAGATTGATTTCTAATGTGTTTTGGATGATAAATGATGTTATGAATAAGGTTTTAACAAACAAATCCTGAATAGGTTTGGATTCCTAAGTTTTACATGTTAGATTTGTGGTTTTTGGGGTGGTTTTGGTGATATGTTGTTGCTGGAGGTATAAGGACGTGTTTGTGATGATTTTTGTTGTTGATTGAGGTTTAGAAGTGATTAGAATTGATAGATCTTGGCTGGGCTTTGTTTTGGGAAAGTTTGGAGATGGTTTCGGTTATTTTGGATAGCCGAAATGGTGGTTTTGAGTAGTGCAGCGAGTTTGAATGAGTGGCTGGTGATTTCAATGCATGATGATGCATTAATCCTCTGCTCTTATTTGTAATAAACAGGGGAGACATCTTTGGACGCTTTTGGTGTTGATCCGGAGGTGCCGGAAGCTTAGATATCATTTCGAAAAGCAAGTGAAACGTAATTGGTGAGTACGAATGGTTTTAGAAGTCCTTGAGGGATAAGGAAACAAGGTTTGGGGATTTAGGTTTGGTTTGAAACACCATCCTATGTCCGGAAGTAAGTATGGCTAGAATTGGTCTCAATATGTGGTTAATGCCCCTAAATGCTTTTTAACATGCTCTTGATTTGTGTTAGACAAAATCCTACTGTTTTATGAATGATTTATAACATGGAAAGATGTTATGTGTTGGTCCCATGTGATAGCATGTCTATGAGAAGGGTTTTGAGATTTTGATTAGATGGAATGCATGAATTATGGTTTTGAAATGGGATGAGAATGATTTGAGAAATGTTGCATCAAAACAGTAGGTGAGATGATGTTTTTGATATAATATATTAACATAAATGCTGAGATAATTACCGGATATAATTGGTCGACCAATAGGATGAAAGTGCACTATAAACTAAAAATGCGTACATGCTCTTTGGAGTCGGGCTATGGGGGTAGTGCCATCCCGATCCAAAGTGAGAATCCGATGATGAGAGATACCATTGGGGTAGGAGTTGGTGAAACACCCAAGCTTTGTGGCGAAGAGAGATACCGCCATGAGAGTCCGGTGATATGAGATTCCACCGTGGTAGGACTTGGCTTAATGTCAAGCTAATCCGCATATCCGAGTAAAAATGTAATATGAAATGCCAATATATGAGATTGTATTTGATTTACATGTACCCAATGTTAAGATGTTTTATGCTATGAGAAATGCATATCAGACTTGTGGTTTATGAAATGCTTTTGTTTTCATTAAGCATGTGTATGGCTTTGCCATGAGATTTTCATTGGTTTAATGCATGAGTTAGATTGAAGGTACACGTGATTTTCAAATGGAGAATTGCTTTGTAATGATTTTCAAGCATGAGATAGAAAGAGCATGTTGTAGAAAATGGTTTTTGAGATAGAGTTTTAAAGTTGCATTGTTGTGTTGGTTTTTCTTAGAGATTGTCTCACTAAGCAAATGTGCTTACGCTCTCTTTTACCAACAATGCAGATATTTGAGACGTTTTTGGGCAGCAAAGAGGCTAAGGATATCCAAGGAAGTGAAAAGCTCAAGTATGGTGATGTTTACATATACTTTAGTAATGATAATTGGCATTGGGGACCTATGGTTGATTTTGGGAGATGTATTTTGAACTCTTTGTGGTTGTTGCAAGTTTATTTCAGCATATATGGTTTGTAAATGTTCTTTATGGTTTGGTTTGTGGCTTAAGGCTTTCATATGGTTTTTATGACTAGGGAGCATGCCTATAGTTCCAATGATTGCATGATTGGTGCCATGCTTTAGTTTATGCTTCATAAAGATGCTCCCTGATGCTTAAATATGTTGCTAGTATGTTGTGGTATGCTTTGGGACATTTTTGGACATGTTTAAGTGTGAAAAACCAGCTAAGTGAGTAGTTACAGGGATGGGCGTATCGAAACGCCCTTGTCTATTTCGGAACAGGGGCTTGAAATGGCCATAATGTTTCGGAACGGGTAAGAGTGTTCCGGAACGCTTTGGCTACTGGAAAGCCATGTTTCGATACGGGTCTCAGAACGCACCCGAGTACTGAAACGATTAACCCCGTTTCGATACAAGGCTCAGCTTTTCGAAACACCCGACTGTTGGTCTAGATTTTGAACTGTTGCAGCTTCTTGCTTCTTACATTTTAGTCCCTGATATTTATGGATGCAATTGAATGAGTTTGGAATGTCTGATTAATTTGATACTTGACAGAGAGGCATGAAATAAGTCAAATTAAATATTGGTAAACTTAAAATCTGCAAGGTCCTCGTAATTTTCAAGATTTATATTTTGGTCCCTAAATGTCTAATTTGTGCAATTAAACCCCTAATTGAATTCTGATCGATGTGCCATATCTTCCCATGATCTTGGGTGATCACATAGGATTAATGTTGCATGTAGAAAAAGATAAAAAGAAAAAAAGGGTCGTTAATTAAGGTTGACTTTTGGGTTGACTTTGGTTTTCCCCGTGTAACCTTTGTAGTTCGGGTCGAGCGTCTAGGCCAGGCTAAAGGGGTTACACTCAGTGTTGCTAGGAAGTGTGCCCGGTTGATGAGAGTTCATATCAGTAGAAAACTGCCCTAGTTGAGCCACCAAAGTACGAATCGAAGAAGAGTGTCCTTGTATTATAGCTTCAGTCCGAGAGAAGTGCTCGCGCATCATTACCTCAAAGAGAGCAAATGGATCATATATAAATGATGGATCACAATGACTAGTCTGCGATTGTATCTAAGACGGTGCTCCATACTGTGATTGTGTGTCATACTAAGATTGTTTAGTTTGTGAAGAAGAATATTGTGGTTGCATCTTGTTCTTTTCTGACAGCAATGGAGCTTGAGGTGTAAACTTTTGTTGCGGATAAATGAAATCCCCTTGTCACACACTAGAGTTTCCTTGAAAATAAATATTCCCAAAGCGAAATACTCCTAAGTTTTGTGCAGAATTGGGATTTCCGCAAGATTGCCTATTCGTTGTATTGTAGGAGTTTCCCATAGGATTTCCCCTTATGTTGCTTATATAGCTTGCATTTTCTGCATGTTGTGGGTAATCTTCATAGCTATAGTTCTCACTATAAATCTCACAAGAGTGGTAGTTTGCTGAGCTACTTGAATAGGAGTCACTTCACTTGTGCCCTCCATATTTTTTATTTTGTTCTCTAAAGACAAAATCTGAGCCATTATAGTAGAAATATCATACAACTTAAAAACTCCTGGTGCAGCTTTGCATCAAGCAATTGGTGAAATAGGATATTGAGTCATTTTGTGCAAATTGCTCCAACACTCCAATAGCATCAGTGTAAGTGTAATCAAGTAAAGTTGCATTAGATGATCCATCAACTAGATGTCTTGTGGCCGCATTCAACCCATTGTAGAAAATCTCAAGTTGAGTTTCTTGTTGAAGGTCATGGTTGGGACATCGTTGTAACGATGACTTATAATGTTCCCTTATAGTATGGAGAGTTGCATGATCCAATTGATAAAAACTAGTGATATCATTCATCATGCGTGAGTTCATTGTCAATGGATAATATAAACTATATTGTGAGGTCATTCCATAACATGACAGATCCGGCAGGAAGTCCATGAAACCACTTACGAGGTATTCCCTGCAAAGAATATGGAAATAATTGCATACGTAAGGCATCATCAGGAACACCTTGTTCGCTAAAAGAAACATAAATTAATAGAAATCATTGAAGATATTCTCTAGCGTATTCATGTGGCAATCCCACATATTGCCCATTTGAGTTGAGCATTTGAAACATGATCGACTTCAACTCCAAATTTCCAGCTTGAATAGGTGGTCGAACAACTCCCAATTGCAAATCATCCAGCTGAGGGACTACAACCTCGCGAATTGTTCTATTATGAATCAGTGGATGCAGGGGTGGGTTTTCAGGATCTTGTGGGATACCCTCATTGTTGACCAGTCTTGCCATCGCACTTTGTTCTCTAAGTCTTTGTCGAAGGTTCCATTCAACTTCTAGATCAAGTACGAAAAGTGGTGTGGCATAACTTTTGGTCATACAACACCAAAGATGCTAGTAAAAAAGAAAAGAAAACAAATAGACTAGTAACAACTGTAACCCCCTTAGCCCGGTCTAGCGGCCCGGCCGAACTAAACGGGTTACACGGGGGAAAACCGAATGAAAACCCGCTAGGGTTTCACTTCGGTTAGCAATCCTATTTTTTTAAAACTTTTCTAAATTCCATTAAACATCCTATGAGAGAAACTCACAGCGGAAGAAACCAAAACGGAGAAAGGAACATCAACAAGGGACCAAAATGCAAAACTAATAAGATTTAGGGTCATAGCATGAAATTAAAGTTACCAATCCTCAATTAGTCATATTTCATGCTCATATGCCAAAATGTAGCTTAAAACAACCATCCGAACCCATTACAAATATTACATAACAAATAGGGACTAAAAGGTAAGAAAATAGAACTTCAAAAGATTCCAATAACTGACAAAATAGTTGGCCGTAACGGTATATGTTGCCTTGTACCGATACGGGGGCATCGAAACAAATTCGAAGGGCTTAGAACACTAGCCCGTATTGAAACACCCTCGGGGGCGTTTCGGAACCAAGGTTTCCAGTAGCAAAATGTACCAGAACGGACCATAAACGTATCGATACACTTAGGCCATTTTAGGTACCCCGTATCAATACAGTCTCGACCGTATCGATACGCACGACATGCAATGACACATTTTATTGGTTTATTGCAATATTAACCCATAAAGACCATCCAATCAAGACGTAAACATGCATACAACTCAAACATACCACAAAATCTCAACAACCATGGCAACAACATCTACATAACATGATCAAACGTAGCAAGATTCTAGATATAAGCAACTTAAGCATAAACAAATCCACAATACGGTCAAACATCAAACCAAACCATACTTCAACATGAATAGGTACATTACAAGTCTAAAAAGGCATCATAAACATGTCTCAACACAGGGAGTCTCAAACATAACCTCCTAACAACATAAAGGTCCGATCCCATTGCTATTCATATTATTATTAAACTCCAAAACCATACATGAGCTTAGAGCAACCTCTTGGACACCTCATTGCTTGCTTGCTACCCGAAAGGTCTACGGATCTACATTGTTGGAAAAAGAGAGTGTAAGATAGAAAGCTTCGTGAGCGGTGCTCAAAACCACTAAAACAACAATGCAGTTTTAAAACCATTTAATACCTTTCAAAACCAAAACCATTCTTCAAATTATTTCATAAGAAAACTTTCCAACGACATTCTCATATACATTTCATGCTTGAACTACAGTTCAAGGCATAACATCATATCCAAACGCACGTATATCGTAACTCGTGCATGTTACCAATGCAATAACAACTACAACTTACTCATCTCATGGCATAACCCATAGATTCTTAACATGATACATGACAAGCTCAAAAGCTTCACAACATCATTCATGCAAACATAGCATAATGATCAACTTTAACACATGAGTATATTGACATATTTAACAATTTTACTCGGATAGGAGGATAGCTTCCGGTGGAATCTCACATCAACGTACTCATAACAACAATAAGGCTTCCGGTGGAATCTCACATCACCGTACTCAAGACAACTAGACCACTTCCAATGGAATCTCACATCACCGTACTCAAAACGTCTAGCAAAATATAAGCTTCCAGTGGAATCTGTCATCACTAAGGTCACGTGCTAATGTTTTACATTTATAGTGTACACTATCATCCTATTGATCGATCAATTATATCTGGTAATAAGAATATCATCAAGTGTTAATATACTCATCACGACCATCACTTACACACTGTTATTCAAGGCCATAAACACAACATTGCTCATCCCATTACCATAAACACATTTCCATGCATAGCATGTACTCAACACATTTTAGCTCAATAGGAACAACATTTACAACATGATATCACATGGGATAACATTTATACATGAGCAATATGCATGGTAAAAGTGGAATGTAACATCAAACATAAACATGATCATGATCAAACAAGATCAAAAAGTAATAGCCGAAAACAAGGCGAAAACCATTAAACTTACTCTAGAGCTTAGATTGGCCTTTCAAGCACAATCTAAACCCCCAAAAACATGTCCTTAACCGAGTTAAGGCTTTCAAAATAGATCCACTCACTAGCAACACACAAACGCTAACCGAAACACTGAATCAAGCATCCGGATCACCCAAAATTACGTCCGAAGTTTCCAAACCCAAATCTCTTGCTTCTAAACAATTCAAAATAGAGCTTTAGAGTGTTTTCATACCCTCAAACTTGCAGCAACTCAAAAACTCAACATCTAGCAACAAACACCCATCGATTCATAACCGAAAATAACTAAAAACATATGTAGATCAACTATAAGCAACTTCCAACTTAAACCTAGCAAAGTTATCATCAAACCACATCTATAAACATCTAAAAACATCAACCCAATAACATGGAACCACCAACCACTGATTTTCCACAAACCTAAGCCAAAATTTCAAGATTTTCAACTTCAAGCATCACCCACACACCTAGTTTCGGGTTTCGTGTAATCAAACCATTATTCCAACATTATTTAACATAAAAAATATAACTAAAATCATTCTCAAATCCAGCAAAACAAAACCTATACGAAAATTCCACAAATCCACTTTAAAAAGCTCATTTTAGCTCATTTCCATTAATCACATTGAAAGACTTTTAAGAAATTATTATAAAAGAACCAAGAATGTGAGAATTTCAATAAAGAACCTTACATTAGAGGAGAAAAACGCAGCTCACCTCTAATGGTGGATTTTCCCCCTTTTTCAAATTAAAACTTGAGATAACTAGAGAAAAACAATGGGTTTTAGAGATAAATCATAGAAATAAGGTTTAATGATGTAAAAACAATATAAAAGAGGGGTTTACCTTTGAAATCCTGATTGAAGAAGGTTGTTTGGGTGAAAAGAGTTTGAAGGAAAATGAGAAGAGAAAAATAACGTGAAAAGCATGAGGGCTTTTCAAATTTTCTTTTATTTTAATCAAAACCCTTTTGAAATTAATTTTAGAAATCAAAATATTTAGGGGAAAATCTGAAATTAGACTTGGCTAAATAGCTCCTTAAAGATTCAACGTTTTGATCCTTTTACAAAACAGTCAGCAAAACAGTTTTGAAACTTTACATTTTAGTCACTATACTGAAATGTTTGATTTCTGAAAATGTTTTTCCAAAATTGATTTCACACACACCTTATAAATAATTAATAAGGATTTTAGAACAAATTTACACATTTTTAAGAACGCTCGAAGACGGTTTTCCCCTGAAATCACCCATAGCACCGAAACTGGTTTAACGAACCCCGAAACCTTTACCAAAACTTCTAAGCCCGAAACCAAGGCGTTAAAACTCTCCCCCACTTAAGAAATTTTGTCCTCGAAATTTACCTGGCAGAACAAGATTTCCTCATGTCATCCTTTCGCTCAAGAGTGGCTTCCTCCACACCTCGTTGTCGCCACTTAACCTTAACCAATTCAATGGTTCTACCACGCAGTAGTTTGCTGTCCGAAGCCAAGATCTCGACTGGTTCTTCATCATAAGTCAAATCAAGATTCAATTCAATCTCTTCGACAGACATAACAAATTACGGATCCGATCTATACCTCTGAAGCATCGAAACATGGAATACATCATGAATCTTCTGTAATTTGGATGGCAATCTCAATCTATACGAAATCAGGACCAACTCGTTCGATTATCTAATAAGGACCAATGAACCTCGGACTCAACTTACCTTTCCTCCCAAATCTCATCACCTTCTTCCAAGGCGAAACTTTCAAGAACACGTTGGCGCCCACGACATACTCTATTTCTCTACGTTTCAAATCTGCATACGAATTTTGTCGATCCGTAGTTGCCTTCAAACAGTCACATATCAACTTCACTTTCTCGGTAGTACCCTTAAGCATATCTGGCAACGAAAATAACTTTTGTCCCACTTCGGCCCAACAAATAGGTGTACTACATTTTCTACCATACAAAGCTTCGTAAGGTGCCATCTGAATACTTTCTCTGTAGCTATTGTTATAGGCAAACTCTACTAACAGTAGATGCTTTTCCCATGAACCCTGATAATCAATGATGCAACATCTCAACATGTCTTCTAAAACTTGTATGACTCTTTCTGACTGACCATCGGTCTGAGGATGATAAGAAGTGCTGAAACTCAACCGAGTACCCAAGGCACTATACAAACTCTCCCAAAATCTAGCTGTGAACCTCGGATCTCTATCTGACACAATCGATTTAGGTACACCGTGCAATCTCACAATCTCATTGATGTACAAATCAGCCAACTTATCTAAAGTATAAGTAGAATTGACAACCAAGAAATGTGCACTTTTCGTAAAACGATCAACAATTACCCAAACATAATTCTTCTTAGAATGTGTCAAGGGCAAACCTGATACGAAATTCATAGTAATTCTATCCCACTTCCACTCGGGAATTCTCAATGGTTGCAACAACCCAGAAGGAAACTGATGTTAAGCCTTAACACGCTGGCAAACCATACACTTGCTCACAAATTCAGCAATATCTTTCTTCAAACCAACCCAGTAGTACTCATCTTTCAAACCTTGGTACATCTTCGTACTACCCGGATGCATAGCAAACGGACTATTGTGAGCTTCGGTCAAAATAGTGCGTCTCAAATCAATATCTTATGGTACAACTATCCTACCTTTGAAACATAGAATCCCATCATCACTATAACTGAAATCTGACGGTTCACCTTCCGCTATATCCTGCACATGAGGTGCCAACGTTCTATCTTGCAATTGTTTCTCTCTAATAAACCGAACCAACGAAGGTTTAACTTGCAATTCCGCCACTAATCCACCATCATGCGACAAACTTAGCCTAGCAAACATTGCTCGCAACTCAACTGCCACATTCCTACTCAAGGCATCGGCCACTATGTTGGCTTTACCCTGATGGTACTCAATCGAAAGATCATAATCCTTAAGCAATTCAACCCATCTACATTGTCTAAGGTTCAACTCCTTTTGCGACATCAAATATTTCAAACTCTTATGATCCGTATAAACTGTACATTTCTCACCGTAAGGATAATTTCTCCACACTTTCAAAGCAAATACCCCGACGACCAACTCTATGTCATGTGTAGGATAATTCCGTTCGTTAGTCTTCAATTGTCTCGATGCATAAGCTACCACTCTTCCTTCTTCCATTAGCACAAAACCTAAACTAACACACGACGCATCACTATAGATCACATAATCCTTCCCTATCACATGTTAAAGTAAAACGGGAGCTTACGTCAAGGCCTCTTTCAATTTCTCAAAAGCTTGTTGTCTCACTTTTGTCCACTCAAAACGAACATCCTTTTGTAACAAATTGGTCAATGGAGCGGCAACTTTAGAAAAATCATCTACAAAACGTTGATACTAACCTGCTAAGCCCAAGAAACTACGAATTTCAGTCACTGACTTCGGTTGATTCTAACTCACAACTGCTTCAACCTTTTTAGGATCCACTCTGATTCCATTGGCCGACCCTACATGTCTTAAGAATACTACTTCTGTAATCCAAAATTCACACTTGCTCAACTTAGCATATAGTTGATTAGCTAGCAAAGTCTGCAATACCAAACACAAATGCTTATCGTAGTCCTCATCGATACGGGAATAGATCAAAATATCATCAATGAACACTACTACAAACTGATCCAAATATTCATTAAATACCCTATTCATCATATCCATAAATGTAGCCGGTGCATTAGTCAAACCAAAGGGCATTACCAAGAACTCATAATGTCCATAGCGAGTGCGAAAAGCTGTCTTCGGTACATCTTTATCTTTTACCTTCAACTGATAGTAAACTGATCTCAAATCTATCTTGGAAAACACGAAAGTACCTCTCAACTGATCAAATAGATCGTCAATTCTGTGGCAAAGGATACTTATTCTTCACTGTCAACTTATTCAACTACCGGTAATCTATACACATTCTCAAGCTATTGTCTTTCTTTTTCACAAACAACACTGGTGCACCCAAGGTGAGATACTAGGACGAATGAATCCTCGATCCAACAGTTCCTGAAGTTGTGTCTTCAACTCTTTCAATTCCTTAGGGGCCATACGATATAGAGCTATGGATACTGGAGCAGAATCAATATAAGTCTCTATAGAAAACTCAACCTCTCTATCAGGCGGCAAACCAGACAACTCTTCCGAAAATACCTCTGGAAATCACAAATAGTTCTGATGTCTTGCGGTCGTGCCTCATTCATGTTCGGATTCATAATGTATGCTAAAGATGCCTGACAACCAACATCCATCAACCTCTGAGCCTCTAACGCTAAAACAACATTGGACAAGAACTTAATGTTCTCACCCACTACTATTACCTCATAACCATCTGTATGCCTCAAGGAAACTCGCTTTGTCTCAAAATCCACCTTAGCCTTATGTTCTACAAGGCAATCCATACCCAAAATCACATCAAAACCATAAAACGGTAATTCCATCATACCTACTGGAAATACATGACCCTGAACCATCAAAGACATTTCCTATATACTTTCCAAACCACAACAATTTCACCAAAAGAACTTGTAACATTCATTCCCACATCTAATATCTCACACGATATATCCAACAACTTCGCATGCTCGCACAAAATGTACGAATGTGTAGAGCCAGAATCAATCAAAGAAAGAAAATTTAAAGACTGTAATGAGAAGTTGCATGCAATCAAATATGTATCATTCCTGCCCTCGCGATGCGCATACACTCTAGCTGGTCTACCACCCTCGAGCTGTACAACAAACACATGAGCTACATTTCTCTGACCATTATCCTTACGCTGAAAGTTACCTCCACCGCACCCATAGCCTCTCTAATGCTCAACCACTTGAACCGGAGCCTGTCCATCTCTAGCCGGATGTGGACAATCACGTCTCAAATATGCTCGAGACCCACAATTCCAACATGAACCACAGATACCCTAACACTCATCGAAATGACGACTCCCGCATTTAGCTCATTTAGGTGTGCGAACAACACCTCATTTACCCTGATGGCCACGTCTCGGGTTACCACCTCCACACCTACGGTCAGGTTGGTACCTCCTATCCTTGTGCCCCTTAGCATGGTCTCTACCGCATTCAGTAGACATTTTTCCTGAACTAGATCCACCACCACGAGTAGTCAATCCCAAGCTCTATTCGATATCCTTGGCCCTAGTGACCAAAACATCAAAGTCCACATAATCTGAGGCCAACATAAAGGTCTTCACCTCATGAACCAAGCCATATCGAAAATGATCACATCACCCCCTCTTAGTGGAAACCAACTCAGATGCATATCGATTCAATCGTACAAACTATACCTCATACTCGGATACTATCATACTGCCATTTACCAAAGCCATAAACTCTCTCTTCATTCACATTCTCAGCTCCCTGATTACCCACTCTAGGCTATCGCCTCGGTCTAATCCTTACAAGAGATGCAATTTTAACAATAACAAACATAACTTCAGAAGATTCCAATAACTAATAAAACAGTTGGTCGTATCGATACATGTTGCCCTATACCGATACGGGCGTATCGAAATAGATTTGAAGGGCTCGGAACACTAGCCCATACCGAAACACCCCCGGGGTCGTTTCGGAACCAAGGTTTCCACTAGCAAAATGTACCGGAACGGACCTTAAATGTATCGATACACTTAGGCCATTTTAGGTCCCTTGTACATATACAATCTCGACCTTATTGATACGCTCGACCTGCAATGACACATTTTGTTGGTTTATTGCAATCTTAACCCATAAAAACCTTCCAATAAAGACGTAAACATGCATACAGCTCAAACATACCACAAAACCTCAACAACCATGGCAACAACATCTACATAACATGATCAAACGTAGCAAGATTCTAGATATAAGCAACTTAAGCATAAACAAATTCACAATACGGTCAAACTTCAAATCAAACCATACTTCAACATGAATAGGTACTTTACAAGTCTGAAAAGGCATCATAAACATGTCTCAACACATGGAGTCACAAACATAAACTCCCAACAACATAAAGGTCATATCCCATTGCTATTAATACTATTATTAAACTCCAAAATCATACTTGAGCTTAGAGAAACCTCTTAGCCACCTCCTTGCTTGCTTGCTACCTCAAAAGGTCTACGGATCTGCATTGTTGGAAAAAGATAGCGTAAGCTAGAAAGCTTAGTGAGTGATGCTCAAAACCACTACAACAACAATGCAGTTTTAAAACCATTTAACACATTTTAAAACCAAAACCAATCTTCAAATCATTTCATGAGAAAACTTTCCAATGACATTCTCATATGCATTTCAAGCTTGAACTACAATTCAAGGCATAACATCATATCCATATGCATGTATATCGTAACTCATGCATCTTACCAATGCATTAACAACCACAACTTACTCATCTCATGGCATAACCCATAGATTCTCAGCATGATACATGACAAGCTCAAAAGCTTCACAACATCATTCATGCAAACATAGCATAATGATCAACTTTAACACATGAATATATTGACATCTTTAACAATTTTACTCGGATATATGGATAGCTTCCGGTGGAATCTCACATCACCGTACTTAAGACAGCTAGACCACTTCCAGTGGAATCTCACATCACCGTACTCCTCCTTAGTGGAATCTGTCATCACTAAGGTCACGCGCGAATGTTTTACATTTATAGTGTACACTCTCATCAAGTGTCAGTGTACACATTATGGCCATCACTTACTCACTGTTATTCAAGGCCATAAACACAACATTGCTCATCCAATTACCATAAACACATTTCCATGCATAACATGTACTCAACACATCTTACCTCAATAGGAACATCATTTACAACATGGGACCACATGGGATAACATTTATACTTGAGCAATATGCATGGTAAAAGTGGAATGTAACATCAAACATAAACATGATCATGATCAAACAAGATCAAAATTTAAATAGTCGAAAACAAGGCGAAAACCATTAAACTTACTCTCGAGCTTAGATTAGCCTTTCAAGCACAATCTAAATCCACAAAAACATGTCCTTAACCAAGTAAGACTTTTAAAACAGTTCCACTCACCAGCAACACACAAACGCTAACCGAAACACCGAATCAAGCCTCCGGATCACCCAAAATCGCGTCTGAAGTTTCCAAACTCAAATCCCTTGCTTCTAAACAATTCAAAACAGAGCATTAGAGTGTTTTCAAACCCTCAAACTTGCAGCAACTCAAAAACTCAACATCTAGCAACAAACAATCATCGATTCATAACCGAAAATAACCGAAAACATCAATAGATCAACTCTAAGCAACTTCCAACTTAAACCCAGCAAAGTTATCATCAAACCACATCTATAAACATCTAAAAACATCAACCCAATAACAAGGAACCACCAGCCACTGATTTTCCACAAACTTATGCCATAATCTCAAGATTTTCAACTTCAAACATCACCCACACACCTAGTTTCGAGTTTTGTGCAATCAAATCATTATTCCAACATTATTTAACATCAAAAACATAACTAAAATCATTCTCAAACCCAACAAAACAAAACCCATACGAAAATTCCACAAATCCACTTTAAAAATCTCATTTTAGCTCATTCTCATTAATCACTTTAAAAGACTTTTAAGTAATCATTATAAAAGAACCAAGAACGTGGGAATTTCAATAAAGAACCTTACATTAGAGGAGAAAAACGCAGATCACCTCTAATGGTGGATTTTCCCCCTTTTCCAAATGAAAACTTGAGATAACTAGAGAAAAACAATGGGTTTTAGAGATAAATCATAGAAATAAGGTTTAATGATGCAAAAATAATGTAAAATAGGGTTTACCTTTGAAATCCTGATTGAAGAAGGTTGTTTGGATGAAAAGAGTTTGAAGGAAAATGAGAAGAGAAACATAACGTGAAAAGGATGAGGGCTTTTCAAATTCTTTTATTTTAATTAAAACCCTTTTAAAATCTTTTTTAGAAATCAAAATATTTAGGGGAAAGTCTGAAATTAGACTTGGCTAAATAGCTCCTTAAAGATTCAACGTTTTGATCCTTTTACAAAACAGTCACCAAAACAATTTTGAAACTTCACATTTTAGTCACTAGACTAAAATGTCTGATTTCTGAAAACATTTTTCCGAAATTGATTTCACACACATCTTATATATAATTAATAAGGATTTTAGAAAAAAATTTGCATTTTTAAGAACGCTGAACGACGGTTTTCCCCTGAACTCACCTAAAGCACTAAAACTGGTTCAACGAACCCCGAAACCATTACCGAAACTTCTAAGCCTGAAACCAGTGTGTTACAGCAACTATAAACTAAATTAAGAAAATTGAATTACAAGCAAAAATATAAACACTAAATAACGTCATCCTCAGCAACGACACCAAAACTTGATCGATCAATTATATTCGGTAATAAGAATCTCATCAAGTGTCAATATACTCATCACGACCATCACTTACTCACTGTTATTCAAGGCCATAAACACAACATTGCTCATCCCATTACCATAAACACATTTCCATGCATAGCATGTACTCAACACATCTTACCTCAATAGGAACAACATTTACAACATGGGATCACATGGGATAACATTTATACATGAGCAATATGCATGGTAAAAGTGGAATGTAACATCAAACATAAACATGATCATGATCAAACAAGATCAAAAAGTAAATAGCCGAAAACAAGGCGAAAACCATTAAACTTACTCTAGAGCTTAGATTGGCCTTTCAAGCACAATCTAAACCCCAAAAAACATGTCCTTAACCGAGTTAAGGCTTTCAAATCAGTTCCACTCACCAGCAACACACAAACGCTAACAGAAACACCGAATCAAATATCCGGATCACCCAAAATTACGTCCGAAGTTTCCAAACCCAAATCCCTTACTTCTAAACAATTCAAAACAGAGCATTAGAGTTTTTTCAAACCCTCAAAATTGCAGCAACTCAAAAACTCAACATCTAGCAACAAACACCCATCAATTCATAACCGAAAATAACCGAAAACATCTATAGATCAAATCTAAGCAACTTCCAACTTAAACCTAGCAAATTTATAATCAAACCACATCTATAAACATCTAAAAACATCAACCCAATAACAAGGAACCACCAGCCACTGATTTTCCACAAACATAAGCCAAAATCTCAAGATTTTCAGCTTCAAGCATCACCCACACACCTAGTTTCGAGTTTCGTGTAATCAAACCATTATTCCAACATTATTTAACATAAAAACATAACTAAAATCATTCTCAAATCCATCAAAACAAAACCCATACAAAAATTCCACAAATCCACTTTAAAATGCTCATTTTAGCTCATTTCCATTAATCACATTGAAAGACTTTCAAGAAAACATTATAAAAGAACCAAGAATGTGAGAATTTCAATAAAGAACCTTACATTAGAGGAGAAAAACGCAGCTCACTATTGAGTGTGTAAAAGTTCTATATTTTACCCCCTATTTAACCCATATTTCTGCTGCATTCAAGCATAATTCATTGCATTTAGGATAGATTTCATTCATACATCACAATTATATTAAATAGCACAGTTGCTACTGAAATTGGTTACTTTTGCAGGTAGCTGCTGTAGCAGATGCAGGGCAGTGGATAAGCAGAGCTGGAACACAGGACTGTAGACGAGAAGAAGGATGCTTCCAAGGCCGATGCCGTGGCAGCCAATGCCAGCAGCAATAATAAAGAGAAGAAGTGAAGTGGAGCTCGACAGAAAGAGGAAATTAAGCCGGTCTGTCGTGGAGCACTCTTATATTTTTCTAAGCCCTAGATCAGAATGAAGGCCAAGCCCAAAGTTCAAGGAAGAAACTCCAAGCAATAAGAGAGGATGAATTAAAGACATCTACTCTGAAGATTTAGTCTTTAATAGAGTTTTACTTTAATTTAAACTTGTTTTTTTTCCATATTAGAAAACTTGAACCCAAGGCCTATATAAAGGCATGTAATTCGACCTAGGGAAGGATATCTTATTCTCTAGCCGTCTTCCCCTAAACCCTAGTCGTTTTCCCCCTTCTCATCATGTTCTAAACTTCCCCTAGGGCTAAGGGTTGATTCTGTAAAGTAGTTGCAAGGATTGCATTTGTTTTAGGAATTTTTCTGTTCAATAAAATAGACTTCAAGTTTGCTTATTCTGGTTTTCAACATCTTGCAAGAGTATCGGGAGAGCATTGTGAGATTATACATTTACTTAATATCGGGAGAGTTAAGTATACGAAAGGAATAAGTACGGGTTCTCCAGTGTATGGTTGAACTATCTCGGACCTAGGGATAGGACGAGGTTAAGTGGCTAAGGAAGAATTCAACAACATCGGTGTTCATCCTTCGATTCACGCCGGGAGGTATCATCAAAGACGTGTTCATCGACAGACTTGGACCTAGGGATAGGCCAAGGCACAGCAGGGATTCTTGCCAAGCTTGAAGTACAATGTTGTGTGATTGCTGCCGCAACAAACAACAGACCGCTGCCGCTACAGGTGCTGCCACGATAGAACAGAGATTCCTAGACTTTGCAACACCTACACTACTAAGCAAATCAATACCGGCCCATTCTCTCTATCCTAATTTCTTTACTCTTTTATTTTCAGTACCTTTTATTATTTCGTGACAAACAATTAAACTCTTTCTTTTTCCTCTTGTGTAGCAATCCAAGGTTAAAGCTATTAGACCAACGAATTGGCCTATGCATGGATTCCATGTTTGGACTATGCATGGATTCCCTGTTTGAAATTGCCCTATGCATGGATTCCCTGTTTGGAAACAAGTAATCAAATTCTACAATGCTGCCAACCTACAGACTCGCATGAGAATCGATTCAGCAGCCAATGGGTTGTTGTTAGATAAAGATCCAGAGGACGCCATGATAGTATTAAAGAATTTGGCGAAGAATGAAGAACAATTCCCCACATCGAGGAGAGGTAAACGAGTACTAGCTGTGAAGGATTATGAAGCCGATAATTCCTTAAAGACACAAGTTGCATATCTCACAAAGGCAATAGAAAACTTGCTGAAGAAGGATTCTCAACCTGTGTATGCTGCAGAAGAGGTATGTGGAACTTGCAGTGGGAATCATAGTTTAGAGGACTGCCCAATACATCTAGAGGAAGGGATGTACGTTGGGAATTACAACAAGCAGAACTACAATTCCAACAATTACAATCCCAACTGGAGAAAGGATCCCAAATTCTCTTGGAGCAACCCAAACAATGCCCTGAACCCTCAAGTACAAAACACTCAAAATCAGGGGGGCACCTAGAATTCTGACTCGGCAGCAACCGCAACAACAGCTGCAACAGCCACCAGCAGCCACAACTAGTATATTGGAACAAACTTGGGCCAAGTTTATGTCTCAGACAGGAACTTACATTGAGAACATGAATCACTTCGTCAAGAAAACTGAGTCGTTCATGGATAAAACAAAGATGCGGATGACTACCCATGAAGCTACTCTGAAATCATTGGAGACACAGATGGGTCAGGTTTCCCAGCATATTAAACCAAGGCAGAATGGAGGATTCCCTAGCGATACTGATGTCGCTAGACAACCCACACATGAGCAGTGCAAAGATATCACAACTAGGAGTGGGAAGAAATTACCAGGGCCAGAGAAGGAAGCTGAACCAGTTAAGAAACCAACCCTAAAATCGACTGCCGAGAACGCTGCCCCGGCAGACGATAAACAACTTGCTGCCGCTACACCTGTCACGATAGCAGAAGAGATAGAGGAGAAGGATGAAGAACCTAAACCTCCTCAGATCCGAATGCAGTGGGAAGGACGCATTGAATATTATTGTCCTCCACCTCCTTTTCCACAACAGCTACAGAAATTGAAACATGAATCCCATCTTAAGAAGATCTATGATATTTTTAAGCAGGTCCACATCAATATTCCGCTGTTAGATGCCATCAAGGAGATGCTCGGTTATGCCAAATTTCTCAAGGATGCTATGTCAAAGAAATCCAGACTTGGGGAATTTCAGACGGTTAAGCTGACAGAAGGATGCATAACTATTCTGCACAAGCATCCACCCAAGAAAAAGAAGGATCCTGGGAGCTTCATAATACCGTGCATAATCGGAGACAAACTTGTGGGTAAGGGACTTTGTGATCTAGGTGATAGTAATAATTTAATGCCAAAATCTGTATTTCAAAAATTAGGTATTGGACGAGCACAACCCACAACATTTATGTTGCAGCTGGCAGACACCGCTCTTACGTGCAACCAGAAGGGAAAATTGAAGATATTCTGGTAAGAGTGGATAAATTTATTTTTCCTGCTGATTTTCTTGTTCTAGATTGTGAAGCAGATGAGAATGCACCAATCATTCTGGGGCAACCCTTCTTAGCCACAATAAGATCACTGGTTGATGTAGAAAAGGGAGAACTCACTATGAGAGTAAATGATCAAGAGATCAAGCTGAATGTTCTCCAACCAATAAAGCACGCTGATGCAGAAGAAGAATGCAAGGCTATCACTGAAGTTATCTTTGACCAACCCTGCATCAGGTCAGACTGCCATGACATCAAATTTGGCCACTGCCCCAGCAGCCATTTAGAAGACTGTCACGGCAGCAACGACGACAACAGCTCCTCAGATTCTGACATATCCGACACTGAAGGTCATGAGGAGGTAAACTTGATTGGCAATCGTCCAGGTAAGTTATTCGAGCCCTTAAACTATACCTCGAATGAACATATCATCCAAAAGCCATCAACTGTGGAGCCACATGTTCTAGATCTTAAGCCCCTGCCAGGGCAGCTCAAAGATGTTTTTCTTGGATTAAATGATACGTTGCCCGTAACCATCTCTTCCAAGTTGATGCAGGAACAGGAACAACAGCTGATAGGGATGCTGCAATAGCACAAAAAGGCTATTGGATGGACGGTAGCTGATATCCAAGGCATCAGTCTGGCATTATGCATGCATAAAATCCTCTTAGAGGATGATCAAAAGCCGACTATTGATGCCAGAGACGTTTGAATGATGCTATGCGAGAAGTGGTCCGAAAAGAAATTATCAAATGGCTAGATGATGGGATAATTTATGCCATCTCGGATAGTAAGTGGGTGAGCTCGGTGTAGTGCGTTCCTAAGAAGGGAGGAATAACCGTGGTGACCAATGAAGAAACGAGTTAATCCCAACCAGGACTGTGACCGGTTGGAGGGTTTGTATGGAGTACCGGAAGCTTAACAAAGCCACCCAGAAGGACCACTTTCCCCTGCCTTTTATTGATCAAATGCTTGATAGATTAGCGGGAAAGCCTTATTATTGTTTTCTTGATGGTTTCTCAGGTTACAACCAAATAGTTGTCGCACCGGAGGATCAAGAGAAAACGACCTTCACTTGCCCGTACGGTACTTACACTTTTCGAAGGATGCCATTTGGACTTTGCAACGCACCAGCAACTTTTCAGAGGTGTATGATGGCAATATTCTCCGACATGGTGGAGGATTTCCTGGAGATATTCATGGACGATTTCTCTGTCTTTGGAGACAATTTTGAAAGCTGCTTAGGCAACCTACAGAAAGTGCTCGAGAGATGCGAGAAAGCGAACTTGGTATTAAACTGGGAGAAATGTCTCTTCATGGTGGATGAAGGGATAGTCCTAGGCCACAAAGTAAGCTGCCGCTGCATAGAGGTCGATAGGGCAAAAATTGAGGTGATTGAAAAGCTGCCACCACCCACCACATTTAAGGGAATTCGAAGTTTTTTAAGGCATGTTGGTTTCTATCGAAGGTTTATAACAAATTTTCGAAGATCACCAAGCCATTATGCCACCTACTAGAGCAGAATCGTCCCTTCGACTTCAACACTGAATGTACTGAGGCATTCAGAATTCTGAAAGAGAAGTTAGTAACAGCCCCGATTATACAGCCACAGGACAGGAAGTTTCCATTCCAGATTATGTGTGATGTCAGTGATTATGCTGTAGGGGCAGCACTTGGGCAGAGGAAGGACAAGCTATTCCATGTAATTTACTATGCTAGCAAAACACTCAACGATGCCCAAGTGAATTACACCACAACAGAGAAGGAATTGTTGGCTGTGGTGTTTTCAATTGACAAGTTCCGATCCTACATACTTGGAACGAAAGTGGTGGTCCACACAGACCACTCTGCACTAAAATATTTGTTTGCTAAGAAAGACGCAAAGCCCAGATTGATTCGTTGGATTCTGCTTCTGCAAGAGTTCGGTATAGAAATCAAGGATAAAACGGGGACAGAGGACCAAGTTGCAGATCACTTGTCAAGATTAGAGAAGGGAAAAAGTCTCCCAACAGACGAGACACACATACTGGAGACCTTCCCTGATGAGCAGTTGTTCGCTGCCACAAGAACTGCCGCGACAGCCTTGGCGGCAGGTAAGTTTTCTGAACTCCCCTGGTATGCTGATTTCGTTAATTATTTAGTTAGCAGAATATTTCCTCCTGACCTTACTTATCAAGATAGGAAGAGGTTCCAAAATGATGTTAAGCATTATTATTGGGACGAACCTCTTCTTTTCAAAATGTGTGCAGATCAGATTATCAGGAGGTGTGTACCACAGGATGAGCAGGAAGTTGTGCTTCATCACTGCCATACTTCACAATATGGAGGACACTTAGGTGGTAACAAAACTGCTGCCAAGGTTTTGCAGTCTGGTTTCTATTGGCCTTCGCTGTTCAAGGATGCCCAGGCATTCTACAAAAGCTGTGACAAATGTCAACAGACTGGAAACATCTCAAGGAGACATGAGATGCCGCTGCAAAACATTCTTGAAGTTGAAATCTTCGACGTTAGGGGGATTGATTTCATGGGACCATTCCCAGCATCATGTGGTAACCTTTATATCCTCGTGGCAGTGGACTATGTGTCCAAATGGGTTGAATCAATCACCACACAAAAAAATGATGCCAAGACCGTTCAGAGATTTCTAGATAAGAATATTTTTCTAGACTTGGCATCCCGAAGGCGATTATTAGTGATGAAGGGAGGCATTTTGACAATAGGGTTATAGATGATACTTTAAAGAAATATGGTGTCAAACATCGGATCGCAACTGCTTATCACCCTCAGACCAATGGACAGGCCGAAATATCCAATAGAGAGGTAAAGAACATTCTCGAGAAGATGGTTAAACCAACTTGAAAGGATTGGTCCCTACACCTCAATGATGCACTCTGGGCCTACAGAACAACGTTTAAAACTCCATTGGGAATCTCACCCTACCAGCTGATTTATAGAAAAACATGTCATCTACCTGTTGAGATAGAGCACAGAGCATACTGGGCCATCAAGGCAGTGAATATGGACTAGGAAAAGGCAGGACAGAAAAGGCTAGTTGACTTGAATGAGATCGAAGAAATTCGAGCAATAGCCTATGACAACTGTAACACCCCAATTTTGGGCTTGGAAGTTTAGGGTCTGAACCGGACCGGTCTGATTTTCGATTCGAATATAAAAGGTGGTTTTAGGGAAAGCCTAGTTCGGGATGCATTAAAAATATGGAAAAATATCTAAAAATCATCTTTTAATATATATAAGAGAGTGGTGAAAAATATCTAATTCAGTGGTGACTGTTTTGTAAGGATTGAAACTTTGAATCTTTAAGGAGCTAATTTACCCAAGAAAGGATCTTTCAAGATTTTTCTAAGATTTAATGATTTTATTAATGTTTAATTAATTAAAGGAAAAGTGGAAATGATATTTTAGATTTTCATAACTAACTTTCTTAAAAACTTTCTCATCTCATTTTCTCTCAAAATTCCCTCAGCCAAACACATTTCCACATCAACATTTCTTCTGATTTTCACACTAAATGATGAGGTTTCAATCATCAATTGATTCCTAATCCTTTCTACATCAAATCCTCTTGTTTTGCTTATTGAATTTTCAAGGATTTTGGATCTAATCAAGGAGAAATCTATATTTAGAGGTAAGGATGTTCTTCTCCTCTAAATACTCAGTTCTTTACTGAAATTCCCAAGTTCTCAATCCTTAAATTAGGTTTTATAAAAGGTTTTAATGTTGTGATCTTGATTTTTTCTTAAAACTCAAGATTTGGATTAAATCTTGAAGGAATTCGTGATGGTTGTTTGGGCTCTGTTTTGAGATGGCTTTTTAATGTATTTTTGATGTTTAATGATGTGTAATTGAGGTTTAATCAATGCAATCCCGAATAGGTTGAATTTCCTAAGTTTTTGCTTGTGAAAATGGTGGTTTTGGGGGTGATCTTGGTGTTCTGTTATAGCTGGAGGTATAAGGACGAGTTTAGGTTCTTTTTGGATGTTAATTGATGTTTAAGAATGTTTAGAAGTGATGGATCTTTGCTGGGTAATGTTGTGGAAGAGTTTGGAAGTGATTCCGGTTGTGTTTGGTAGCATAAATGTTAGATTTGGTTAGAGAAGCGTGAATATAGTTAGCCGGCTATAGGATTGGGTGCACCGTGAATAAAGTCGCCTTGGGTGTTGAGGGGTTTTAATTGTACCGTAAACTCCATCCAAGTACACTAACGAGATGGTTAAGATCACAATGGTGGTTAAAAGGCCATGTGTGGATCTTGTGTTGTGTGTCCCGTGTTCTCGTTAGTGATGTTATACAACTACCGATGAGTGATGTGGAGGGGTTGTGATTGTACCGTTAAACTCCATCACGGGTGTTGAGGGGTTGTGATTGTACCGGTAAACTCCACCTTGTGTGTTCGGTAGTGTGTATGAAGCGTATGGGACAACGAATGTAATCCGCGTATCCGATTGTGTTTTATGTTGTAAATGGTTATGGTTTATCACTTGGAAGCAAATATGACATGTTGATGTTAATGAAGCATGAGATGCTTGTTTAAGAATGCAAGGTTGCATGAATAATGATGTTTATGTGTTAAAAGGCCTTATGAAAGGTGTTTTATTAAATGCATTATTGTGTTGTTTCTTTAGAGCATGCCTCACTAAGCAAATGTGCTTATGTTCTCTTTCTTGAACCAATAATGCAGAGAATTGAAGTGTTTTGAGGGCAGCAAGGAGGCTAAGAATCCAAGGGAAAGCTAAGCTCATGTATGGTGATGTTTTCACAACACTATTAGTTTTTGATATTTTGGCAATGGGAACCTAGGTTGTGTTTTGGGAGATGTTTTGGACTCCCTAAGTGTGGCATGATGCCTTTGATGTTTGGATTTGTAAATGGCCATTTTGATGCATATATTGGTGTTTTGATGTTTGGTTGGTTTTGGATATTAGGATGCATGCCTATAGACTTGTGGATTTTCCTAATTGATGCCATGAATGTGTTTTGATGATGCAAATATGTACCTTATATGTATGATGACTTGTTGGCATGATTAGGAGGTCATTAGAATGTGTTTGAGTGGATAAATGTGTGTTAAACCAGCAGATTCTACACTTTCTAGGCAATCCGTATCGGAACGGGCACTAGCGTTTCGAAACGAGGGCCTGTAATGGCCTTCGTGTATCGAAACGGGTAGAGGTATTCCGAAACGTTTTGGCCACTGCCAGACCCTGTATCGATACAGGTCTCGAAACTTACCCACGTTTCGGTACGGTCATCCTCGTATCGAAACAGGTGACCGTTGGGCACTGATTTGAATGGTTTTGAGGTTTGTAAGCTTTACGTTTTAGTCCTGAAATTTGTATTTGCAATTGCATGAGTTTGAGATGTTCGTTTAAAGTGAAATTTGACAGGGAAGCATGTAATATAACTAACTTAATATTGGTAACTTAAAAATCAGTTAAGTCCTCCATATTTTCAGAATTTACATTTTGGTCCCTAATATTTGTAATTTGTGCAATTGAGTCCCTTAATGTAATCCGATCGATGTGCTTTTAAAGTATGTGTTTCTCAAGAGTACGCTTAGGATTAATGTGCATCTAGACAAGCTTAAAAAGAAAAAAAAGGGTCATTAATCAAGGTTGACTTTCGGGTTAACCGTCTAGGCCGGGCTAAGGGGGTTACATTTGGTGGTATCAGAGCTGAGTTCTCGAGCAAACGGGAAAGGTTGTGTGGGTGATGTATGTGTGATTGCATGATATGCTTTTTAAGTGAAAGTTTGATGTGTGAATTGTAAGTATGTTGCAGTTGTGATGTTATGCGGTGTTGAAGCATGTTTGAGGGACCCATTGCCATATCAAAACTAATGAAATGAATTGTTTTTGAAAAATGAGCTCGAGTGCTTGGATTACTTACCTTGTTAAGCATAATTATGTTTATTGCATTTGTGTTAGTGCATTGTTTTAGTGAATGGGACCTCGTAGAGAGATGAGAGTTAATACGCGAGCCATGGCTCAGAACGAGAATGAGGAGAATGTCGATAATGTTGTGGAGTTACCTCCTCCTCCTGGTGGTGGACTGCCCGGTGGTGGTGGTGCTGGAGGTGATGGAGCTGGTGTTGGTGCTGGTGTTGGGGTCGCTGGACCTGAAGCTGGGCAGGGGCAAGATGCTCCTGACATGACAGTTTTGATACAGGCTATTGCTGGAGCCTTTCAGGCAGCAGTAGCTGGAGCTCATGGAGCTGGGCATCAGGGTGATGCTAATGCGAGATTACCTTTGGAACGTCTGCGCAGTCTGGGAGGGACTGAGTTCAGAGGTTTATCTGCTGAGGGTTCCGAATCTTGGTTGGAAAGTACCAAGAGGATATTGGGACAAATGAACTGCAATGATGTGCAGAAGTTAGGATGTGTGGTATCGCTGTTACATGATGATGCGTATACCTGGTGGACGACCACTGTCTCCGGAATGGAGGAAGTTGATGTGACTTGGACGTTCTTTTTAAACGCGTTCAAGCGAACGTATCTAGGTGTGCGATACCTAGATGAAAAGAAAAGAGAATTCATGTCTCTTGTACAAGGAAGCATGACGGTGGCTGAGTACGAGATTCAATTTGTCCGTCTCAGCCAATATGCACCTGAGCTTATCCCGGATGAGCGGGAGAGGTGTGAGCGTTTCTGATATGGTTTGGTTTCGGATGTAAAGACCTTTATGCTTGCTGTTGAGTACACGGATTTTGATGTGCTAGTGAGCAGGGCAAAGGACATTGAACAAAACTTGGGTTTATCTTCTAGAGGTGTTGGTTCGAGCTCGGGCAAAAGAGCTGCTGAGTATAGTTCCGGTGGTGAACGGAACAAAAGAGGACGAGATAAGAGGCATCAGTCTTCTGTTAGGCGTGGTAATGGAGGGCATGGTGCGCCTGTTCAGGGAGACAGGATGAGAGTAGATCAGAATACGTGCTGGACGTGTGGATTGCGTGGTCATTTGAGGCGTGATTGACCTCGAGCGGCGAGGGAGGTTCAGGCTCCTGTGGCAGTGACCGGTAATTCGTGTTGGAATTGTGGTTCGGCAGACCACATGAAGAGGGAGTGTCCTCTGTTGGCCGGTGGTGGTCAGGGACGTGCTCCTGGAGTTGTTGCACCACAGAGAGGTCGTGGGCGCGACCGTGATAACTTCCAGCGCAGAGATGACGGCGTAAGGAATGTGGCGCATGTGGTGGCTGTCCAACCTGAGGGTGGTGGCCAAGCTCGAGTGTATGCACAGCGAGAGGGGAGGAATGACACGGATGTGATCGCAGGTACCTTCACTTTGCAATCCTTGTCATTACTTTCCTTGATTGATTCTGGATCTACACACTCATACATATTGCGTGAACATGCTCAATTGCTTGGTTTGCCTGTTGAGTCTTTGGATGTTGGTATGCGTGTAACTAGTTCCATTGGTGAGACCATTGTGACACGGAAGTTGTATGGAAGGTGTTCCTTGGTTGTGCAAAACCATGTTTTTCATGTTGATCTCATGGAATTGGCATTCTATGGTTTTGATGTAATCCTTGGTATGGATTGGCTTGTTGAACATCAAGCTGCGGTGGATTTTGAGAACAAGCGAGTTTCGTTGAAGATTGCTGATGATTATGAGGTAGTGGTGGTTGGTGAGAATGTGAAGTTTCTTGCCAATGTGGTGTCTTCCTTGGAGGCAAGCCGAATGCTGAGGCAGGGTTGTGAAGCCTACCTAGCCTTTGTGATGAATCCTAGATCTAAGGAGTTGCGAGTTCAAAATATCAGGACTGTGCGAGAGTTTCCTGGTGTGTTTCCGGAGGAGTTACCTGGATTGCCTTCTAACCGAGAGGTGGAGTTTGGAATTAAGCTGTATGAGAATAGAACTTCAGTGTCCATTACTCCTTATCGAATGGAACCTAAGGAGTTGAAGGAGCTGAAGACACAACTTCAGGAGTTGCTTGATTGTGGTTTCATTCGGCCGAGTGTGTCATCTTGGGGTGCACTGGTCTTGTTTGTGAATAAAAAGGATGGCACTATGAGAATGTGCATCGACTACCGTAAGCTGAATAAGTTGACTATCAAGAATCGGTATCCATTGCCGAGGATTGGTGATCTTTTTGATCAATTTCGGGGAGCGGCTGTGTTGTCCAAGATTGACTTAAGGTCAGGTTATTACCAGTTGAAGGTGAAGGATGTGGATGTGCCAAAGACAACCTTCAGAACGAGGTATGGGCATTATGAGTTCCTTGTGATGCTGTTTGGTTTGACGAATGCTCCTGCAGCTTTTATGGACATGATGAATAGAGTGTTCCATGAATATTTGGACAAGTTTGTTGTGGTGTTCATTGATGATATCCTCGAGTACTCTCGTACTGAGGAGGAGCATGAGGGGCATTTGAGGATTGTGTTGCAGGCTTTGTTGGAGAATCAGCTTTATGCTAAGCTAAGCAAGTGTGAATTTTGGCTTAGGGACGTTGTGTTCCTTGGTCATGTGGTTTCTGCTGAGGGGATTCGTGTTGATCCTCAGAAGATTGAGGTAGTGATGAATTGGAAGCCTCCTAAGTCTGTTCATGAAGTCTGTAGTTTCCTTGGTTTGGCGGGATACTATCGGAGGTTCGTGGATGGATTTTCAAAGATTGCTGCACCTTTGACGAAGTTGTTGCAAAAGGATGTCAAGTATGAGTGGACGGTAGCGAGACAATAGGCTTTTGAGAAGCTGAAGGCAGCTTTGACGCAAGCTCCTATCTTGGTTCAGCCTGAATCAGGGAAAGAGTTTGTGGTGTATAGTGACGCATCCTACGTTGGTTTGGGTTGTGTGTTGATGCAAAAGGGTAAGGTGGTGGATTATGCATCGCGACAGTTGAAGGTGCATGAGCGCAATTATCCTACGCATGACATTGAATTGGCTGCGATGGTTTTTGCTTTGAAAATATGGAAACATTACTTGTATGGTGAGAAGTGTACTGTGTACACGGATCACAAAAGTTTGAAGTATCTGATGTCTCAGAAAGAGTTGAATCTTAGGCAACGAAGTTGGGTGGAGTTGCTTAAAGATTACGATCTGACGATCGAGTACCATCTGGGAAAAGCTAATGTTGTAGCGGATGCCTTGAGTAGGAAGGTGGCAGTGGAGTTGAGGGCTATGTTTTCCAGCTTGAGTATTTCACGAGATGGAGGTCTTGTGGCTGAATTGGAAGTGAAACCATCCTTGGTTCAGTTGATAAAGGATAAACAGTTGTTGGATGATTCCTTGGTGCCACATGTTCAGAATATTGCTGAGGATAGGCCATCGGATTTCTCCTTTAATGATGATGGAGTTCAATGTTTTGGAAGTCGGATAGTAGTGCCCGATGATGCTAAGTTGAGGCGTGCTATTCTGACTGAAGCTCATAGTAGTCCTTTTGCTATGCACCCTGGTAGTACTAAGATGTATCGTGATCTTAAGGATGAGTACTATTGGGTGGGTTTGAAAAGAGATATTGATGAGTATGTGAGTAAGTGCATGGTTTGTCAGCGAGTTAAGGCTGAGCATCATTTTCCTTTTGGGTTGTTGCAACCGTTGAGGATTCCTGAGTGGAAGTGGGAAAGGATTACCATGGACTTTGTGTCAGGTTTGCCTTTGTCGCCATCGAAGAAGAATTCGGTGTGGGTGATTGTGGATCGCCTGACGAAGTGTGCTCATTTCTTGCCTGTGCATACCACGTATACTTTGGACAAGCTTGTAGAGTTGTAAATTGCTGAGATTGTGCGACTGCATGGTGTGCCAAAGTCTATAGTGTCGGATAGAGATCCGAGGTTTACATCGCGTTTCTGGGAATGTTTGCATCAAGCTTTGGGTACACGGTTGAATTTCAGTACTTCTTATCATCCACAGTCGGGTGGACAGTCTGAGCGTGTTATCCAAGTGCTGGAGGATATGTTGAGATGCTGTGTGATTGAGTTTCAAGGCTCTTGGGAGAAACATTTGCCTTTGGTGGAGTTTGCTTATAATAATAGCTACCAGGCGAGTATTCAAATGGCACCTTATGAAGCCTTGTACGGGAGGAAGTGCAGAACTCCTCTTTGTTGGGTTGAAACATGTCAGAAGTTGGTTTCAATGCCAGCTTTGTTGAAAGGAACCACCGAGAAGGTGAAGCTCATTTGTGACCGTTTGAAGGCAGCTTCTGATCGACAGAAGTCTTACGCAGATTTGAAGCGTAAGGAGATTGAGTATGCGGTAGGTGACCATGTGCTTTTGAAGGTTTCGCCTTGGAAGAAGGTGATGAGGTTTGGTAGAAAGGGTAAGTTGAGCCTTAGGTACATTGGACCATACAAGGTGATTGAGCGTGTGGGTCCTGTTGCATACAGGTTGAGGTTGCCGCAAGAGTTGGAAAAGATTCATGATGTGTTTCATGTCTCTATGCTTAGGAGGTATAGATCAGATCCTTCGCATGTTATGCCTGTGGAGGAAGTGGAGTTGAATCCAGACTTTACCTATGATGAAGAGCCGGTGGAAATTCTGGATTCAGACAATAAGGTTCTTCGAGGCAAGACCATTGAGTTGGTAAAGGTGTTGTGGAAGCATCGTGGTGTTGAGGAAGCCACGTGGGAACAGAAGGATGACATGAAGAAGCAGTTTCCGTACCTTTTTCCTCCAGGTAAATTTCAAGGACGAAATTTCTTAAGGGGGGAGAGTTGTAACACCCCAATTTTGGGCTTGGAAGTTTAGGGTCTGAACAGGACCGGTCTGATTTTCGGTTCGAATATAAAAGGTGGTTTTAGGGAAAGCCTAGTTCGGGATGCATTAAAAATATGGGAAAATATCTAAAAATCCTCTTTTAATATATATAAGAGAGTGGTGAAATCAATTTTACAAAATAAGGTTTGGAAGTGCGACATTTTGAAATAGTGACTAAAATGCGATTTTTGAAAAGTTCAGTGGTGACTGTTTTGTAAGGATTGAAACTTTGAATCTTTAAGGAGCTAATTTACCCAAGAAAGGATTTCTCCAGATTTTTCTTAGATTTAATGATTTAATTAATGTTTAATTAATTAAAGGAAAAGTGGAAAAATGATATTTTAGCTTTTCATAACTAACTTTCTTAAGAACTTTCTCATCTCATTTTCTCTCAAAATTCACTCAGCCAAACACATTTCCACATCAACATTTCTTCTGATTTTCACACTAAATGATGAGGTTTCAATCATCAATTGATTCCTAATCCTTTCTACATCAAACCCTCTTGTTTTGCTTATTGAATTTTCAAGGATTTTGGCTCTAATCAAGGAGAAATCTACATTTAGAGGTAAGGATGTTCTTCGCCACTAAATACTCAGTTCTTTACTGAAATTCCCAAGTTCTCAATCCTTAAATTAGGTTTTATAAAAGGTTTTAATGTTTTGATCTTGATTTTTGCTTAAAACTCAAGATTTGGATTAAATCTTGAAGGAATTCGTGGTGATTGTTTGGGCTCTGTTTTGAGATGGCTTTTTAATGTATTTTGGATGTTTAATGATGTGTAATTGAAGTTTAATCAATGCAATCCCGAATAGGTTGAATTTCCTAAGTTTTTGCTTGTGAAAATGGTGGTTTTTGGGTGATCTTGGTGTTCTGATATAGCTGGAGGTATAAGGACGAGTTTAGGTTCGTTTTGGATGTTAATTGATGTTTAAGAATGTTTAGAAGTGATGGATCTTTGCTGGGTAATGTTGTGGAAGAGTTTGGAAGTGATTTCGGTTGTGTTTGGTAGCCGAAATGTTAGATTTGGTTAGAGCAGCGAGTTTAGGTGTATTGGCTGAAGATTTTAATGCATGATGATGCATTAATCCTCTACTTTGATGTGTTTAAAACAGGGGAGACATCTTCGGATACTTGTGGTGTTGATCCGGAGGCTTGAACGGCGTTTCGGCAAGCTTGCGAAACGGAATTGGTGAGTGAAGTTGGGTTTTCAGCTTTGAAACCAATGTTTGAAGGTTTTGGGAGCTTAGTTTAAGTCTAAGCAACTTAACTAAGCTCAAGAGTAAGTTTTTGGGGAAACTCTCTTTTTGATGAACCATGAGATGGTTGGATGCAATGTATTTAATTTGCATGTTTAAATTCTGTTTTGAAAGCATGTTTTAGCATGATTAATGTTGGTTTTGAAAGCCATGTGTTGAAGGATGCTCAAGGTAAGAGATCCTTGGTTTGATATTGATAAATGTGGTTTTGATGCATAGTGATGCATGATGGTTTAATGGCTTTGATTAATGCTTTAAAACAATGGATTGTTGATGATAAATGATGTATATTGGCAAGTGATGTGTTGTTTTTTTTAAAGTACTTGAATCGGATATAGTTAGCCGGCTATAGGATTGGGTGCACTGTGAATAAATTCGCCTTGGGTGTTGAGGGGTTGTAATTGTACCGTAAACTCCATCCAAGTACACTAACGAGATGGTTAAGATCACAATGGTGGTTAAAAGGCCATGTGTGGATCTTGTGTTGTGTGTCCCATGTTCTCGTTAGTGATGTTATACAACTACCAATGAGTGATGTGGAGGGGTTGTGATTGTACCGTTAAACTCCATCACGGGTGTTGAGGGGTTGTGATTGTACCGGTAAACTCCACCTTGTGTGTTCGGTAGTGTGTATGAAGCGTATGGGACAACGCTTGAAATCCCCGTATCCGATTGTGTTTTATGTTGTAAATGGTTATGGTTTATCACTTGGAAGCCAATATGATATGTTGATGTTAATGAAGCATGAGATGCTTGTTTAAGAATGCAAGGTTGCATGAATAATGATGTTTATGTGTTAAAAGGCCTTATGAATGGAGTTTTATTAAATGCATTATTGTGTTGTTTCTTTATAGCATGCCTCACTAAGCAAATGTGCTTACGCTCTTTTTCTTGAACCAATAATGTAGAGAATTGAAGTGTTTTGAGGGCAGCAAGAAGGCTAAGAATCCAAGGGAAAGCTAAGCTCATGTATGGTGATGTTTCCACAACACTATTAGTTTTTGATATTTTGGCAATGAGAACCTAGGTTGTGTTTTGGGAGATGTTTTGGACTCCCTAAGTGTGGCATGATGCCTTTGATGTTTGGATTTGTAAATGGCCATTTTGATGCTTATATTGGTGTTTTGATGTTTGGTTGGTTTTGTATATTAGGATGCATGCCTATAGACTTGTGGATTTTCCTAATTGATGCCATGAATGTGTTTTGATGATGCAAATATGTAACTTATATGTATGATGACTTGTTGGCATGATTAGGAGGTCATTAGAATGTGTTTGAGTGGATAAATGTGTGTTAAACCAGCAAATTCTGCACTTTCTGGGCAATTCGTATCGGAACGGGCACTAGCGTTTCGAAACGGGGGCCTGTAATGGCCTTCGTGTATCAAAACGGGTAGAGGCCGTTCCGAAACGTTTTGGCCACTGCCAGGCCCTGTTTCAATACAGGTCTTGAAACGTAGCCGCATTTCGGTACGATCAACCCCATTTCGAAACAGGTGACCATTGGGCACTGATTTTAATGGTTTTGAGGTTTGTAAGCTTTACGTTTTAGTCCTGAAATTTGTATTTGCAATTGCATGAGTTTGAGATGTCCGTTTAAAGTGAAATTTGACAGGGAAGCATGTAATGTGACTAATTTGATATTGGTAACTTAAAAATCAGTTAAGTCCTCCATCTTTTCAGAATTTACATTTTGGTCCCTAATATTTGTAATTTGTGCAATTGAGTCCCTTAATGTAATCCGGTCGCTGTGCTTTTCAAGTATGTGTTTCTCAAGAATACGCTTAGGATTAATGTGCATCTAGACAAGCTTAAAAAGAAAAAAAGGTCGTTAATCAAGGTTGACTTTCGGGTTGACTTTGGTTTTCCCCGTGTAATCTTCGTAGTTCGGGTCAACCGTCTAGGCCGGGCTAAGGGGGTTACAACAATGCAAGGATTTACAAGGACAAGACAAAGAAGTGGCATGACAAGAAACTGCTGCCACGACAGTTCTACCCAGGGCAGCTTGTGTTGTTATTCAACTCTAGGTTGAAACTCTTCCCAGGAAAGTTGAAATCTAGATGGTCCGACCCGTTTCAAGTGGTGCAAGTTTTTCCTCATGGTGCCATCACGAACAAATCCTTAAAAGACGGGCACCAATTTAAAGTCAACAGACAGAGATTGAAGCATTATCAAGGGACTGAAGCCCCAAGAATGCAGGAAGTGGTTACTTTAGGAGATGCCCCTCCTGGCATCCCTAATTTAACTTAATTTTATTATATATATATATATATATATATATATATATATATTAGGTAATTAGAATTATTTTATTTTTAGGAACTAAGTTTTTATTTTTATTATTTTTAGGAAATAAAGGAGACAGGGAAAAGAGAAGAAGTGAACTCAGCCCACCATCTCACCATCAGCCCAAAAAGCCCAAAATATGAGCCTGTCGTTACAACTGCCGTGACAGACGCTGAAAATCCAGCCTGTCAACACGCTGTCGCGGCAGACACGGAAATGCGTGACAGACGCGCAGAAGACACGGAAACACGTGACAGACGTGTCAGAAACCGCGTAACAGTTGGCCCCGTTATTCACGCCTGCTGTTGAAGCTCCAACGGGCAGCAAACTCTTCATCTATATAAACCCCGTTTTACTATTCATTCTTCACTTCACTTTTACTCTCTCTACTTGCTTCCTCTCTATAATTTCTTTTGCTTTCATTTTTCTACAGTCCCTTGCAACCATGAGTACCAGAAACACCAGATGCATTGCTGCCTCAGGCTCTGCCCCAGCAGCAGCCACTCCCAGCTCCTTCCAGGGCAGAGATATGTGGGAGGAGAAAGTATTCGTCTACATCAAATGAACGGAGAATCTTGGGCTCAAACCATTGATATCCCGTAAGATCAGAGCACTACATTGGCAAATGTTTGCTGAGCAACCTGAAGAGATGAATGTCACCCTGGTCAAAGAATTTTATGCTGCCATCGACAGTAGAGACGCGACAGCAGTGACAGTTCGTGGTAAGGAAGTCCCTTTTGAGCCAGAGTACATTAACACCCTTTATGGACTCTACGTCGGCAGAAGCGAAGATGGGCATCAGAGATTCGTGGAGAGCCTGGAGGCAGCAGATTATGATTCTATTATGGCAGAACTCACCGAGGAAGGAACCTAGTGGAACACAGACCCCAAACACCCAAGGACAGTGAAACGAGCCGAACTCACCCCCGAAGCCAAGCTATGGAACGCATTCGTCAAAAAGAGGATTATGCCCTCCTCTCACAACAACACGGTAGATCAACCAAGGTTAGCTCTCGTCCATTCAATTCTAAACGAGAGGCCTATTAATGTTGGTAGATATATTCGGGAAAGGATTTTGGATTGTGCTATGCGGCCATCGGGACCCCTTGTCTTCCCCTGCCTCATAATAGCACTCTGCCGTGGCCATAATGTCCCTGAAATTGTTGAGGATCTGAAAGTTCGGGGAAAAGGATGGACGGAGAGAAACATCCTCAGCCTGATGGAGCTGAAAGCCGCAACGCCAATCTTCATCTTCAACCCGTCTGCCGCAGCAGGTGAGCCGACAGAGCCTACCCAGACATAGCATGCCGCTACAAAACTGAGGCAGCCCACAGAAGCAGCTCCCCCAGCCGACTCCCCCACCCAAATCCTGGCTACCCTGCAGAAAATGGAGGAACAGCAGATGGGCCTGATGAGCTTCATCCGGGACTTCACAACAGCAACGGTACATTTCATAAAAAGCAATTTAAATTTTCCAGATATATTGTTTCCTGCTTTCCCCGATCACTATTTTGCTGCCCCCTGCCCATACCCATACCCCTGCTGCCACACCAAGAACATCGTCTGCCGCATCCACTCCAACCCCGGCCATGACAGCTGCGGGTGGCAGCCACACCGCCACAGCATCTGCCAGGGGAGAAAAGAGAACAGAGCCCATGTCCGACCTCGATGAGTTCATAGTTGGTTTCTCCTCTTCCTCAATTTGGGAGGAATCCGATGGCGAGCCCTCTGTCAAGAGGAACCAGCCCAAGGAATTCACCTAGATGAAACGGCAGAAACCCAACACTGGAGTCGGACCATCCAACAAAGGGAAATCTGACGGCAGCAGCAGCAGCAGTGGTAGCAGCAGCTCTTCCGAGGAGTTTCAGGTGCTGGAGAAACCACCCCAGATCTCACCGACCCACATCCAGCCTCCGAAGGAAGCCAAGAAAAAGACCACCTCTGCCTCTCCTAGCCATCTGTCGGCACCAACGAGGAAAGTCACTGCCCGTCAGCAGATTCAGATCAACAGCAGCAGCAACAACGACGATAGCGCTTAAAATTTAAGTTTCTTTTCTTATCTTTGTTGTCTACTATTTTGTTATAATTGTGATGTTGTTTTTATTTTCTTTTTATCATTTTGTCATCATACATTGAGGGCAATGCAACCCTTGAGTTCGGGGGTGGCATCCCTCCTTTAATGAAGTGTCTTTATGTCTAGAAATTGTGTCTATTGTCTAGTTTATTTTTTGCTTAAAAAAATTGATGAAAATTTGGCTTAAGTCTTTGAAACTTCACTTACCTGCCATAACATATGCTGTCGTGATAGTACCTTTAGGAAATTTTAGGATCTGTTTAGAGTCTTGCTATGATTCTACCCTGTAAAACACTCTTTGCGACTCTTATGCTTTTTAGATTACTTTAGTACACTGGAATAAGAATGTTTACCCGCTTGAAACTACCCCTAGAGGTGTCTGTCACGGGCTCTAGGAAAACAAGAAAGAAAGAAAACATATTCAGACTCAATAGCTTGCAAAACTGCCTTGCACTTATTTTAGGAGATTGTTTTTAGCAAAGTTAGAAAAAACTAATGGAGCCTAAGAATTGCCTCCAGAAAAGATGCAATTAAATAAAGAGTCAGAAAAAACTAAAGGAGCCTAAGAATTGCCTCTAGAAAAAATTGAAATGGCATAACCTCAAGTTTGTAGACATAACTATAATGGTATTCTAAGGTAGTCTAGATGCATAAGTGTTCACAAAACCCACACACACTTCACAAGAATTATAACATGGTTCCGAATGAATCCAGAAATGCCCGACAAGGTACTACTCTTAATAGAATACAAGTGGTAGGTAATGTAGAGTTCACTGATTTAAGCCAAAGAAAAAATTATTATTATTAAGTTAGATAATATTTGCTTGAGGGCAAGCAAAAACTTGAGTTTGGGGGTGTGTTGAGTGTGTAAAAGTTCTATATTTTACCCATATTTAACCCATATTTCTGCTGCATTCAAGCATAATTCATTGCATTTAGGATAGATTTCATTCATACATCACAATTATATTAAATAACACAGTTTCTACTGAAATTGGTTACTTTTGCAGGTAGCTGATGTAGCAGATGAAGGGCAGTGGAGAAGCAGAGCTGGAACACAAGACTGCAGACGAGAAGAAGGATGCTGCCAAGGCCGCTGTCGTGGCAGCCAATGACGACAACAATAATAAAGGGATAAAGTGAAGTGGAGCTCGACAGAAAGAGGGAAATTAAGCCGGTCTGTCGTGGAGCACTCTTATATTTTTCTAAGCCCTATATCAGAATGAAGGCCAAGCCCAAAGTTCAAGGAAGAAACTCCAAGGAAGAAGAGAGGATGAATTAAAGACATCTACTCTGAAGATTTAGTCTTTAATAGAGTTGTACATTAATTTAAATTTGTATTCTTGCCATATTAGAAAACTTGAACCCAAGGCCTATATAAAGGCATGTAATTCGACCTAGGGAAGGATATCTTATTCTCTAGCCGTCTTCCCCTAAACCCTAGTCGTTTTCCCCCTTCTCATCATGTTCTAAACATCCCCTAGGGCTAATGGTTGATTCTGTATGGTTGAACTATCTCGGACCTAGAGATAGGACGAGGTTAAGTGGCTAAGGAAGAATTCAACAACATCGGTGTTCAGCCTTCGATTCACGCCGGGAGGTATCATCAAAGACGTGTTCATCGACAGACTTGGACCTAGGGATAGGCCAAGGCACAGCAGGGATTCTTTCCAAGCTTTAAGTACAGAGTTGTGTGATCGATGCCGCGACAAACAACAGACCGCTAACGCGACAGGTGCTGCCGCGACAGGCGCAACGACAGAATAGAGATTCCTAGACTTTGCAACACCTACACTACTAAGCAAATCAATACCGACCCATTCTCTCTATCCTGATTTCTATACTCTTTTATTTTCAGTACTTTATATTATTTCGTGATAAACAATTAAACTCTTTCTTTTTCTTCTTGTGCAGCAATCCAAGGTTAAAGCTATTAGCCCAGTCCCTGTGGAGACAATATCCGATACTTACGTATCACTTTACTACTTGCGTCGTGTACACTTGCACTCTATTGCGATAGACTCTATTACACGCAACACTCACCTCTAACTGTGATTTTCCCCCTTTTTCAAGTGAAAACTTGAGATAACTAGAGAAAAATAATGGGTTTTAGAGATAAATCATAGAAATGAGGTTTAATGATGCAAAAACAATATAAAAGAGGGGTTTACCTTTGAAATCCTGATTGAAGAAGGTTGTTTGGATGAAAAGAGTTTGAAGGAAAATGAAAAGAGAAAAATAATGTGAAAAAGATGATGGCTTTTCAAATTTTCTTTTATTTTAATTAAAACCCTTTTAAAATTAATTTTAGAAATCAAAATATTTAGGGGAAAATCTGAAATTAGACTTGGCTAAATAGCTCCTTAAAGATTCAATGTTTTGATCCTTTTATAAAACAGTTAGCAAAACAGTTTGAAACTTTACATTTTAGTCACTAGAATGAAATGATTGATTTCTGAAAACGTTTTTCCAAAATTGATTTCACACACAGCTTATAAATAATTAATAAGGATTTTAGAAAAAAATTCCGCATTTTTAAGAACGCTTGAAGACGGTTTTCCCCTGAACTCACCCACAACACCGAAACTCGTTTAACGAACCCCGAAACCTTTACCAAAACTTCTAAGCCCGAAACCAAGGCGTTACAACTCTCCCCCACTGAAGAAATTTTGTCCTCGAAATTTACATGGCAGAACAAGATGTAGAAATTGTTTCCTCGTGTCATCCTTTCGCTCAAAAGTGGCTTCCTCCACACCTCGTTGTCGCCACTTAACCTTAACCAATTCAATGGTTCTACCACGCAGCACTTTTCTGTCTGAAGCCAAGATCTCGACTGGTTCTTCATCATAAGTCAAATAAAGATTCAGTTCAATCTCTTCGACATGCATAACAAATTACGGATCCGATCTATACCTCCGAAGCATCGAAACATGGAATACATCATGAATCTCCTCTAATTCGGATGGCAATCTCAATCTATACGAAATCAGGACCAACTCGTTCGATTATCTCATAAGGACCAATGAACCTCGGACTCAACTTACCTTTCCTCCCAAATCTCATCACCTTCTTCTAAGGCGAAACTTTCAAGAACACTTTGCCGCCCACGACATACTCTATTTCTCTACGTTTCAAATCTGCATACGACTTTTGCCGATCTGTAGTTGCCTTCAAACAGTCATATATCAAATTGATTTTCTCGGTAGTACCCTTAAGCATATCTGCCAACGATAATAACTTTTGTCCCACTTCGGCCCAACAAAATCTGTATTTCAGAAATTAGGTATTGGACGAGCACGACCCACAACAGTTATGATGCAGCTGGCAGACCGCTCTTACGTGCAACCAGAAGGGAAAATTGAAGATGTTCTGGTAAGAGTGGATAAATTTATTTTTCCTGCTGACTTTCTTGTTCTAGATTGTGAAGAAGATGAGAATGCACCAATCATTCTGGGGCGACCCTTCTTAGCCACAAGAAGATCAATGGTTGATGTAGAAAAGGGAGAACTCACTATGAGAGTAAATGATCAAGAGATCAAGCTGAATGTTCTCCAAGCAATAAAGCACGTTGATGCAGAAGAAGAATGCAAGGCTATCACTGAAGTTATCCTTTACCAACCCTGCATCAGGTCGGACTGCCATGACATCAAATTTGGCCACTACCCCAGCATCAATTTAGAAGACTGTTACGGCAGCGACGACGACAGCAGCTCCTCAGATTCTGACATATCCGACATTGAAGGTCATGATGAGGTAAACTGGATTGGCAATCATCCAGGTAAGTTATTCGAGCCCTTAAACTATACCTCGAATGAACATATCATCCAAAAGCCATCAATTGTAGAGCCACCTGTTCTAGATCTTAAGCCCCTGCCAGGGCAGCTCAAAGATGTTTTTCTTGGATTAAATGATATGTTGCCCGTAATCATCTCTTCCAAGTTGATGCATGAACAGGAACAACAGCTGATAGGGATGCTGCAGCAGCACAAAAAGGCTATTGGATGGACGATAGCTGATATCCAAGGCATCAGTCTGGCACTATGCATGCATAAAATCCTCTTAGAGGATGATCATAAGCCGACTATTGATGCCCAGAGACGTTTGAATGATGCTATGTGAGAAGTGGTCCGAAAAGAAATTATCAAATGGCTAGATGCTGGGATAATTTATGCCATCTCGGATAGTAAGTGGGTGAGCCCGGTGCAGTGCGTTCCTAAGAAGGGAGGAATAACCGTGGTGACCAATGAAGAAAACGAGTTAATCCCAACCAGGACTGTGACCGGTTGGAGGGTTTGTATGGACTACCGAAAGCTTAACAAAGCCACCCTGAAGGACCACTTTCCCCTGCCTTTTATTGATCAAATGCTAGTTACTCAGGTTACAACCAAATAGCCGTCGCACCGGAGGATCAAGAGAAAACGACCTTCACTTGCCCATACGGTACTTACGCTTTTCGGAGGTTGCCATTTGGACTTTGCAACGCACCAGCAACTTTTCAGAGGTGTATGATGGCAATATTCTCCGACATGGTGGAGGATTTCCTGGAGATATTCATGGACGATTTCTCTATCTTTGGAGACAATTTTGAGAGCTGCTTAGGCAACCTACAGAAAGTGCTCGAGAGATGCTAGAAAGCGAACTTGGTATTAAACTGGGAGAAATGTCACTTCATGGTGGATGAAGGGGTAGTCCTAGGCCACAAAGTAAGCTGCCGCGGCATAGAGGTCGACAGGACAAAAATTGAGGTGATTGAAAAGCTGCCACCACCCACCACATTTAAGGGAATTCGAAGTTTTTTAAGGCATGTTAGTTTCTATCGAAGGTTTATAACCAATTTTTCGAAGATCACCAAGCCATTATGCCACCTACTAGATCAGAATCGTCCCTTTGACTTCAACACTGAATGTACTGAGGCATTCAGAATTCTGAAAGAGAAGCTAGTAACAGCCCCGATTGTACAGCCACCGGACTGGAAGTTGCCATTCGAGATTATGTGTGATGTCAGTGATTATGTTGTAGGGGCAGCACTTAGGCAGAAGAAGGACAAGCTATTCCATGTAATTTACTATGCTAGCAAAACACTCAACGATGCCCAAGTGAATTACACCACAACAGAGAAGGAATTGTTGGCTGTGGTGTTTTCAATTGACAAGTTCTGATCCTACATACTTGGAACGAAAGTGGTGGTCCACACAGACCACTCTACACTGAAATATTTGTTTGCTAAGAAAGACACAAAGCCCAGATTGATTCGTTGGATTCTGCTTCTGCAAGAGTTCGACATAGAAATCAAGGATAAAAAAGGGACAGAGAACCAAGTTGCAGATCACTTGTCAAGATTAGAGAAGGGAAACAGTCTCCCAACAGACGAGACACACATACTGGAGACCTTCCCTGATGAGCAGTTGTTCGCTGCCAAAAGAACTACCACGATAGCCATGGCGGCAGGTAAGTTTTCTAAACTCCCCTAGTATACTGATTTTGTTAATTATTTAGTTAGCAGAATATTTCCTCCTAACCTTACTTATCAAGCTAGGAAGAGGTTCCAAAATGATGTTAAGCATTATTATTGGGAGGAACCTCATCTTTTCAAAATGTGTGCAGATCAAATTATCAGGAGGTGTGTACCACAGGATGAGCAGGAAGTTGTGCTTCATCACTGCCATGCTTCATAATATGGAGGACACTTAGGTGGTAACAAAACTACTGCCAAGGTTTTGCAGTCTGGTTTCTATTGGCCTTCGCTATTCAAGGATGCCCAGGCATTCTAAAAAAGTTGTGACAAATGTCAACGGACTGGAAACATCTTGTAACACCCCAATTTTGGGCTTGGAAGTTTAGGGTCAGAACCGGACCGGTCTGATTTTCGGTTCGAATATAAAAGGTGGTTTTAGGGAAAGCCTAGTTCGAGATGCATTAAAAATATGGAAAAATATCTAAAAAACCTCTTTTAATATATATAAGAGAGCGGTGAAATCAATTTTAAAAAATAAGGTTTGGAAGTGCGACATTTTGAAATAGTGACTAAAATGCAATTTTTGAAAAGTTCAGTGGTGACTGTTTTGTAAGGATTGAAACTTTGAATCTTTAAGGAGCTAATTTACCCAAGAAAGATTTCTCCAGATTTTTCTTAGATTTTAATGATTTAGTTAATGTTTAATTAATTAAAGGAAAAGTGGAAAACCATATTTTAGACTTTCATAACTAACTTTTGTTAAAACTTTATTATCTCATTTTCTCTCAAAATTCTCTCAGCCAAACACATTTCTACAGCAATATTTCTTTTGATTTTCACACCAAATGATGAGGTTTCAATCATCAATTGATTCCTAATCATTTCTACATCAAATTCTATTGTTTTGCTTATTGGATTTTCAAGGAAATTGTCTCTAATCAAGGAGAAATCTACATTTAGAGTTAAGGATGTTCTTCTCCTCTAAATACTCAGTTCTTTACTGAAATTCTCAAGTTCTCAATCCTTAAATTAAGTTTTATAAATGGATTTAATGTTATGAACTTGATTTTGGCTTAAAACTCAAGATTTGAATGAAATCTTGAAGAAATTCATGGTGATTGTTTGGGCTCTGTTTTGAGATGGATTTTAAATGTGTTTTGGTTGTTTAATGATGTGTAATTGAGGTTTAATCAATGCAATCCCGAATAGGTTGAATTTCCTAAGTTTTTGCTTAAGAAAATGGTGGTTTTTGGGGTGATCTTGGTGTTCTGTTATGGCTGGAGGTATAAGGACGAGTTTAGGTTCTTTTTGGATGTTAATTGATGTTTAGGAATGGTTAGAAATGATGGATCTTGGCTGGGTTATGTCGTGGAGGAGTTTGGATGTGATTTTGGTTGTGTTTTGTAGCAGAAATGTTAGATTTGGTTAGAGCAGCGAGTTTAGGTGTATTGGCTGGAGATTTTAATGCATGATGATGTATTAATCCTCTTCTTTGATGTGTTTAAAATAGGGGAGGCATCTTCAGATACTTGTGGTGTTGATCCGGAGGCTTGATCAGCGTTTGGGCAAGCTTGCGAAACGGAATTGGTGAGTGAAGTTGGGTTTTCAGCTTTGAAACCAATGTTTGAAGGTTTTGGGAGCTTAGTTTAAGTCTAAGCAACTTAACTAAGCTCAAGAGTAAGTTTTTGGGGAAACTCTCTCTTTGATGAACCATGAGATGGTTGGATGCAATGTATTTAGTTTGCATGTTTAAATTCTGTTTTGAATGCATGTTTTAGCATGGTTAATGCTGGTTTTGAAAGCCATGTGTTGAAGGATGCTCAAGCTATGAGATCCTTGGTTTGATATTAGTAAATGTGGTTTTGATGCATAGTGATGCATGGTGGTTTAATGGCTTTGATTAAATGCTTTAAAAAAGTGAATTGTTGATGATAAATGATGTATATTGGCAAGTGATGTGTTGGTTTTAAAGTACTTGAATCGGATATAGTTAGCCGGCTATAGGATTGGGTGCACCGTGAACAAAGTCGCCTTGGATGTTGAGGGGTTGTGATTGTACCGTAAACTCCATCCAAGTACACTAACGAGATGGTTAAGATCACAATGGTGGTTAAAAGTCCATTTGTGGATCTTGTGTTGTGTGTCCCGTATTCTCGTTAGTGATGTTATACAACTACCGATGAGTGATGTTGAGGGGTTGTGATTGTACCGTTAAACTCCATCACGGGTGTTGAGGGGTTGTGATTGTACCGGTAAACTCCACATTATGTGTTCGGTAGTGTGTATGAAGCATATGGGACAACGCTTGTAATCCGCGTATCCGATTGTGTTTTATGTTGTAAATGGTTATGGGTTATCACTTGGAAGCCAATATGACATGTTGATGTTAATGAAGCATGAGATGCTTGTTGAGTATGCATTGTTGCATGAGAAATGATGTTTATGTGTTAAAAGGCCTTATGAAAGGTGTTTTATAAAATGCATTATTGTGTTGTTTCTTTAGGGTATGCCTCACTAAGCAAATGTGCTTACGCTCTCTTTCTTGAACCAATAATGCAGAGAATAGAAGTGTTTTGTGGGCAGCAAGGAGGCTAAGAATCCAAGGGAAAGTTAAGCTCATGTATGGTGATGTTTTCACAACAATATTAGATTTTGATATTTTGGCAATGGGAACCTAGATTGTGTTTTTGGGAGATGTTTTGGACTCGCTAGTTGTGGCATGATGCCTTAAATGTTTTGGTATTGTAAATGGCCATTTTGATGCTTGTTTTGGTGATTTGATGATTGGTTGGTTTTGAATATTAGGATGCATGCCTATAGATTAGTGGATTTCCTTGATTGATGCCATGAATGTGTTTTGATGTTGCAAACATGTACCTTATATGCATAATGACTTGTTGGCAAGATTAGGAAGTCATTGGAGTGTTTTAGAGTGGTTAAATGCATGTTAAACCAGCAATTTCTGCAGTTTTTGGGCATTCCGTATCAATACACTCACAGGCGTTTCAAAACGGGGGCCTGTAATGGCCTTGGTGTTTCGAAACGGCTGGTGACCGTATCGAAACGGTTTGGCCACTGGAAGGCCCTGTTTCGAAACAGGTTTCGAAACGAACCCGTGTTTCGGTACGGTCAACCCCGTATCGAAACAGGTGACCGTTGGGCACTGATTTGTTTGGTTTTGAGGTGTGTAAGCTTTACGTTTTAGTCCTGAAATTTGTATTTGCAATTGCATGAGTTTGAGATGTCCGTTTAAAGTGAAATTTGACAAGGAAGCATGTAATATGACTAATTTGATATTGGTAACCTTAAAATCAGTTAAGTCCTCCATCTTTCCAGAATTTACATTTTGGTCCCTAATATTTGTAATTTGTGCAATTGAGTCCCTTAATGTAATCCGATCACTGTGCTTTTCAAGTATGTGTTTCTCAAGAGTACGCTTAGGATTAATGTGCATCTAGACAAGTTTAAAAAGAAAAAAATGGTCGTTAATCAAGGTTGACTTTTGGGTTGACTTTGGTTTTCCCCGTGTAATCTTCGTAGTTTGGGTCAACCGTCTAGGCCGGGCTAAGGGGGTTACATTTTGTGGTATCAGAGCTGAGTTCTCGAGTAAACGGGAATGGTTATGTGGGTGATGTATGTGTGTTTGCATGATATGTCTTTTAAATGGAAGTATGATGTATGAATTGTAAAGTATGTTGCAATTGTGATGTTATGCTGTGTTGAAGCATGTTAGAGGGACCCATTGCCATATCAAAACTAATGAAATGAATTGTTTTTGGAAAATGAGCTTGAGTGCTTGGATTACTTACCTTGTTGAGCCTAATTATGTTTATTGCATTTGTGTTAGTGCATTGTTTTAGTGAATGGGACCTCGTAGAGAGACGAGAGTTAATACGCGAGCTATGGCTCAGAACAAGAATGAGGAAAATGTCGATAATGTTGTGGATTTACCTCCTCCCCCTGGTGGTGGACCACCTGGCGGTGATGGTGCTGGGGGTGAGAATGCTGGTGTTGGTGCTGGTGCTGGGGTCACTGGACCTGATGCTGTTCAGGGGCAAGCTGCTCCTGACATGACTGTTTCGATACAGGCTATTGCTGGAGCCTTTCAGGAGGCAGTAGCTGGAGCTCATGGAGCTGGGCATCAGGGAGATGCTAATTCGAGATTACCTTTGGAACGTCTGCGCAGTCTGGGAGGGACTGAGTTCAGAGGTTTATCTGCTAAGGGTTCCGAATCTTGGTTGGAAAGTACCAAGAGGATTTTGGCACAAATGAACTGCAATGATGTGCAGAAGTTAGGTTGCATGGTATCGTTGTTACATGATGATGCGTTTACCTGGTGGACGACCACTATCTCCGGAATGAAGGAAGTTGATGTGACTTGGATGTTCTTTCTGAACGCGTTCAAGCGAAAGTATCTAGCTGTGCGATACCTGGATGAAAAGAAGAGAGAATTCATGTCTCTTGTGCAAGGAAATATGTCAGTGGCTGAGTATGAGATCCAGTTTATCCATCTCAGTCAATACGCACCTGAGCTTATCCCTGATGAGCGGGAGAGGCATGAACGTTTCCGATATGGTTTGATGTCGGATGTGAAGACCTTTATGCTTGCCCTTGAGTATACGAATTTTGATGTGCTGGTTAGTAGGGCGAAGGACATTGAGCAGAACCTGTGTTTATCTTCTAGAGGTGTTGGTTTGAGCTCGGGTAAAAGAGCTGTTGAGTATATTTCTAGTGGTGGACGGAACAAGAAAGGACGAGATAAGAGGTATCAGTCTTCTGCTAGGCATGGTAATGGTGGGCATGGCGCGCCTGTTCAGAGAGACAGGATGAGAGCTGATCAGAACACGTGCTAGGCGTGTGGATCGCGTGGTCATTTGAGGCGTGATTATCCTCGAGCAACGAGGGAGGTTCAGACTCCTATTGCAGTGACCGGTAATTCGTGCTGGAATTGTGGTTCGGCAGACCACATGAGGAGGGAGTGTCCTTTGTTGGCCGGTGGTGGTCAGGGACGTGCTCTTGGGGTTGTTGCACCACAGAGAGGTCGTGGGCGCGGCCGTGGTAACTTCCAGCGCAGAGATGATGGTGGGAGAAATGTGGCTTATGTGGTGGCTATTCAACCTGAGGGTGGTGGCCAGGCTCGAGTGTATGCTCAGCGAGAGGGGAGAAATGACACGGATGTGATCGCATGTACCTTTACTTTGCAATCCTTGTCATTACTTTCCTTGATTGATTCTGGATCTACACACTCATACATATTCGTGAACATGCTCAATTGCTTGGTTTACCTGTTGAGTCTTTAGATGTTGGTATGCGTGTAACTAGTTCCTTTGGTGAGACCGCTGTGACACAGAAGTTGTATAGAAGATGTCCTTTGGTAGTGCAAAATCATGTTTTTCATGTTGATCTCATGAAATTTCCTTTCTATGGTTTTGATGTAATCCTTGGTATGGATTGGCTTGTTGAACATCAAGCTGTGGTGGATTTTGATAACAAGCGAGTTTCGTTGAAGCTTGCTGATGATTATGAGGTAGTGGTGGTTGGTGAGAATGTGAAGTTTCTTGCCAATGTGGTGTCTACATTGGAAGCGAGCCGGATGCTGAGACAAGGGTTTGAAGCTTATCTGGCCTTTGTGATGAATCCTAGCTCTAAGGAGTTGCGAGTGCAAGATACCAGGACTGAACGAGAGTTTCCTTGTGTGTTTCCGGAGGAGTTACCTGGCTTGGCTCCTAACCGAGAGGTGGAGTTTGGAATTGAGCTGTATGAGAATGCAACTCCAGTATCCATTACTCTTTATCGAATGGCAGCTAAGGAGTTGAAGACGCAACTTCAGGAGTTGTTTAATCGTGGTTTCATTCGACCGGGTGTGTCACCTTGGGGAGCACCGGTCTTGTTTGTGAAGAAAAAGGATGGCACTATGAGAATGTGCATCGACTAGCGTCAGCTGAACAAGTTGACTATCAAGAATCGGTATCCATTGCCGAGGATTGATGATCTTTTTGATCAATTTCGGGGAGCGGTTGTGTTCTCTAAGATTGACTTAAGGTCAGGTTATTACCAGTTGAAGGTGAAGGATGTAGATGTTCCAAAGACAGCGTTCAGAACGAGGTATGGGCATTATGAGTTCCTTGTGATGCCGTTTGGTTTGACGAATGCTCCTGCAGCTTTTATGGACATGATGAATAGAGTGTTTCATGAGTATTTGGAAAAATTTGTCGTGGTGTTCATTGATGATATCCTTGTGTACTCTCGTACTGAGGAGGAGCATGAAGGGCATTTGAGGATTGTGTTGCAGGCTTTGTTGGAGAATCAACTTTATGCTAAGCTAAGCAAGTGTGAATTCTGGCTTAGGGAGGTGGTGTTCCTTGGTCATGTGGTTTCTGCTGAGGGGATTCGTGTTGATCCTCAGAAGATTGAGGCAGTGATGAATTGGAAGCCTCCTAAGTCTGTTCATGAAGTCCGTAGTTTCCTTGGATTGGCAGGATACTACCGGAGGTTCGTGGTTGGATTTTCAAAGATTGTTGCACCTTTGACGAAGTTGTTGCAGAAGGATGTTAAGTATGAGTGGACAGAAGCAAGACAGCAGGCTTTTGAGAAGCTTAAGGCAGCTTTGACGCAAGCTCCTATCTTGGTTCAACCTGAATCAGGAAAAGAGTTTGTGGTGTACAGTGACGCATCCTATGTTGGTTTGGGGTGTGTGTTGATGCAAGAGGGTAAGGTGGTGGCTTATGCATCGCGCCAGTTGAAGGTGCATGAGCGCAATTATCCTACGCATGATATTGAGTTAGCTGTGGTGGTATTTGCTTTGAAAATTTGGAGACATTACATGTATGGTGAGAAGTGTACTGTGTACACGGATATCAAAAGTTTGAAGTATCTGATGTCTCAAAAAGAGTTGAACCTTAGGCAACGACGTTGGGTGGAGTTGCTTAAATATTATGATCTGACGATTGAGTACCATCCGGGAAAAGCTAATGTTGTAGCGGATGCCTTGAGTAGGAAGGTGGTTGTGGAGTTGAGGGCTATGTTTGCCAGTTTGAGCATTTCGCGAGATGGAGGTCTTGTGGCTGAGTTGCAAGTGAAACCATCTTTGGTTTAGTTGATAAAGGATAAGCAGTTGTTGGATGATTCCTTGGTGCCACATGTTCAGGATATTACTGAGGATAGACCATCAGATTTCTGCTTTAATGGTGATGGAGTTCTATGTTTTGGGAGTCGGATTGATGTGACCACAACCAGCAAGAATTCCAATGAATTTCCTAGAGGTCCTATGACTCGTGCAAGAGCTAAAATGATTCAAGATGCTGTGGAAAGTTTGCTTTGCTAATGCTGGAAAATGAATGAAGAAATGACAGCAACAATTAGATCTTGCAACGTTTTGAGTTTGCATGAGTAATTGCATAAGAATTTGCATGAGTAGTTGCATAAGAATTTGCATGAGTGGCTGCATAATAGTTCATTCATTCCATGAGAATAAATATGCTTGTTTATGCATTTATGCAAGCACTTCATTTATGAAAATACTTCACTTATGTATGTGTTTCATTTAAGCATGTAGGTTCATTAATTAAACTAGTTCATTCATTGAACTTGTTCAATTAATTCTTTAAGTTTGCATAACCTTTTTTATCATATTTTGATTAATATTTTATGTGTTTTAGTGTCATTATACGTTGGGATTAAAATGGAAACAATTGAAGACTTTTCATCTTCTTCAAGGAGACATGCCATCTTTATCACCATTCAAAGAGGGACTCTTTTTGAATTCCATGGGGGATGAAGCATTTAGAAGACTTTATTATGCTTTTATTCAGCCAATAAAGTTGAGAAATAAAGAAAGGAAGTGGAAGAGACACATACACTTAGATGCAAACATGGGCAGATTCATTCCAAGTCATCTACATGCACTTTTAAGAGCCAAGCAAGTGGAATATCAAAGGATCCATCACTTGGACGTGTATAAGTCTTCATTCAAGCCTTATTATGTCCAAATTCATTCTAAATTGCACAAATGGCTAGCCACACTTGATAGGATTGAAGACAAACCATTGAATGTCATAAATTGGAGCCTTAATGCATTGTTTTGTCCATTTAAATTCTAGGCTGCCATGTACTATAAATAGGATGCTTATTTGCCTTTGTAGGGGGACCTTTTTTTTATGAAAATATATGAGAGTGTTCTCTTCATTGTTCTTTAAGAACTTTATCGGCTTTCAAGCTAGTCTTGTGGCAAATTTTCCCTTTTCATTCCATTCTATTTATAGCGTTGGTTCCTAGCTTTCTAGCTACCGGGTCACGTTCCACCATTCCACCATCACTTCCATTTGATTATATTGTTCGTTCTTAGCTCAATTTTAGCTAAAGGGTCACAATCCAACCTTCTTCCATCATTTCACAAAGGGTAAGAACGTGTAAGGTTTGGGTCAACGTTCACTATCTTGTTGGTTCTTCCTTGTTCCACACCGTTTCTATTCCATATATCCATATCAACCTCTATCCATTTTTTCCCCTTACATTTATCTTTCAAACCATAATCACCAACCATTGCAGCACCTATTAAGACAACAACTTTCACCATCTTCATTCCATATACATCACTTCCACACTCAAGTTTCAAGTTTGCAACTTCATACTAGAATCACGATCGGGCAACATCACATACGAATTCGGTCATCACACTACCGGATACGTATCATTTGGTATCAGAGCTATTTTGATTCAGTAAGTTAAGTGTTTCTCTCTCCCGGTTTGCATAGAAAAAAAAAAGAAAAAAAATAAGTTTGGTTGTTGTTGGTATTACTCAATTTAGCAAATTATTATTTCCTATTGCCTTGTTATTTTCTAATCATTCTACTTTTCTACCTATAGCCTTTTTTTCTAAACCCTTTCTTCCAGCCAATTTCCACAAGCAAACTTGTTAAGCCTTGAGTAAGTTCTCTAAGGACTTTGATAGGAGAACAAGAGCGGTAAAAGGCAAGAGTGCACATCAAGGGTAAAAGCCATCCCGAGTGAAACACGAGTGTGAGTGTTTTCCTTGGAGTGTAACGGTGAGAATTTGTGCTAGTGAGGTTTATTAGTTAATCATGTCTCAAGATTCCGTGAGAAACACTATTGGTGCTAGTAACAATGTTAACATTGATGCAACTAACTCCAATCTTCAAGATATTATCCGAGAGATGGACATGTTGTTGCAACAAAGGTTGGGGCCGATGCAAGAACGATTAGATAATTTGGAGGAAAGATCTCAACGAAGGCATAATTCAGATCACGAGGAAGAGTATGAGGGAAAGGTGGATGAAGAACTCATAGACGAGTGAGCCTCCCAGCAAAGTTTGAGGCGTCGAGAACCTAGGTACCAAAGAGCTCGGCCAAGAGTTGATGATAATCTTAGCAACATCAAAATAACCATTCCTTCTTTCCAAGGAAAAACAGATCCTGAAGCTTATCTTGCATGGGAAAAAAAGTTGAGCACGTCTTTGAGTGCCACAACTACTCCGAGCTTAAGAAGGTAAAACTTGCAGCCATTGAATTTACAGATTATGCACTAATATGGTGGGATCAGTTGACATCTAGCAGGAGACGCAATGGCGAACATCCAATTTCTACTTGGAATGAGATGAAGGCCGTTATGCGTAGGAGGTTCGTTCCAACTCACTATAATAGGGAGTTGTTCAACAAGCTTCAAAATCTCACCCAAGGCAACCGTACTGTTGAGGATTACTTCAAAGAGATGGAAGTAGCCATGATCCGATCCAACATTGATGAGGATAGAGAAGCCACCCTGGCCAGATTTCTATCCGGCCTTGATCCTAATATTGCGGCCACTGTTGAGTTGCAACATTATGTGGAGATCGAAGACATGGTTCATATGGCCATGAAGGTCGAAAGGCAACTCAAAAGGAAGGGCACAACTCGTGCCTATGGAGGCTCTTCTTCTAAATGGGGGCAGGGTACCTACAAACAGAAGACATCCTTTACGCCTAATGAACGAAGCGTTCCAACAAAGAGTGCCAAACCCATTGCCGAAACTAGTAAGGGAAAGAGCACCGCTATGCCAGTTCGATCCCGTGATGTGCAATGCTTCAAATGCTTGGGGCGAGGTCACATTGCTAGCCAATGTCCAAATCGCAACACAATGCTCATTCGAGAATATGGAGAGATCGAAACTAACCAAAAGGAGGAAGAAGATGATGTTCCTATCCAAGAAGAAGAAGAGATGGAACATGTTGTAGATGGTGAGGTTCTTGTTGTGAAAAGAAGCCTAAGCGTGCAAGCCTTAGAAGGAGAAGATCAACGTGAGAACATCTTCCATACTCGCTGCCATGTAAACGAAAAGGTATGCTTTGTCATTATTGATGGAGGAAGTTGTACTAATGTTGCTAGTACTTTGATGGTAGAGAAGCTTAAATTGGCAACAACAAAGCATCCTCATCCTTACAAGCTACAATGGCTCAATGATGGGGGAGAACTCAAGGTCACCAAGCAAGTTCTTGTGCCATTTTCCATTGGAAAATACAAAGACGAGGTGTTGTGTGATGTTGTACCAATGCACGCTAGCCATATCTTGTTGGGGAGACCGTGGCAATTTGACAAAAAGGCTATACATGATGGTTATACCAATCGTTACACTTTCACCCATCAAACCAAAAAGATCACTTTAGCCCCTCTTTCACCAAAACAAGTCCATAAAGACCAAATCCACTTGAGAGAGCGTTTCAAAACAGCCAAAGAGAAAGAAAAAGAGTTCAAATCCAAAGAGAGTGACAAAAATGAGGGAAAACAAACCATTCTTTTTGCAAGAGAGAAAGAGATCAAAAAATGTTTGCTTTCAGAGAAATGGGCACTTGTACTCATGTACAAGGAAAATCTTTTGAACACTAATGATCTTGATCATGGTTTGCCACTTTTATTGTCTCTTTATTACAGGAATTTGAAGATTTGTTTCCGGAGGAGATTCCGAATGGGCTTCCACCAATTCGAGGAATAGAGCATCAAATTGATTTCATTCCCGGAGCCATCATTCCAAATCGACCAACATATAGAAGCAATCCGGAAGAAACTAAGGAGTTGCAAAGACAAGTATCCGAGTTAATGGAAAAAGGCTATGTGAGAGAGAGCCTTAGTCCATGTGCCATGCTGGTTTTACTTGTACCTAAGAAGGATGGAACTTGGCGTATGTGTGTGGACTGCCGAGTAGTGAACAAGATAACGGTAAAGTATCGTCATCCTATTCCTAGATTAGATGATATGCTTGATGAATTAAGTGGTTCTAACATCTTTTCTAAGATTGATCTTAAGAGTGGGTACCACCAAATAAGAATGCGAGAAGGAGATGAGTGGAAGACAGCATTCAAAACCAAGCAAGGTTTGTATGAGTGGTTGGTTATGCCATTTGGCTTAACTAATGCACCAAGTACATTCACGAGGTTAATGAATCATATACTTCGACCATTCTTGGGTAAGTTTTGTGTGGTGTATTTTGATGACATACTTGTGTATAGCCAAACTTTGAATGATCATGCTCAACATTTAAGGTTAGTATTGGATGTTTTGCGAAAAGAAAAGTTGTATGCTAACCTACAAAAATGTACATTTTGCACTAACAAAGTTGTGTTCTTAGGTTTTGTTGTTAGTTCAAAAGGTTTGGAGGTTGATCAAGAAAAGATTAAAGCAATTGAGGAATGGCCGAGACCTACTAACATTAGTCAAGTGAGGAGTTTTCATGGACTTGCTAGTTTCTATCGCCGGTTTGTTCCCAATTTCAGCACCATAGCCGCACCTTTGACCGGAGTTATCAAAAAGAAATCTAGCTTCTTTTGGGGAGACGAACAAGAGAAGTCTTTTTGTTTGATTAAACAACTTTTAACCAATGCACCCTTATTATCTTTACCTGATTTTGATAAAGTTTTTGAAATTGAATGTGATGCATCAGGTTTAGGACTTGGAGCTGTATTATCTCAAGAAGGACGTCCTATTGCATATTTCAGTGAGAAATTGAGTGGAGCAACTCTAAATTATTCAACTTATGACAAGGAGATGTATGCTCTCATAAGGGCATTAGAAACGTGGCAACGTTATCTATGGCCTAAGGAGTTTATCATCCACACGAATCATGAGGCGCTGAAACACTTGAAGGGACAACACAAGCTTAGTAAGAGACATGACAAGTGGGTTGAATTCCTAGAAACATTCCCATATGTTATCAAATATAAGAAGGGTAAGGAAGATGTTGTTGTTGATGCTTTATCAAGAAGGTATACTCTTCTTAACCTTTTGGATTCTAGATTGGTAGGTTTTGCCTTAATCAAAGAACTTTATGAATCTGATTAAGATTTTGGTGAAATTTACAAAGCTTGTGAAAAAGGAACATATGAGAAGTTTTGTAGGGTTGAAGGCTATCTTTTCAAGGAAGGAAAGCTTTGTATCCCTCAAGGATCCATTAGAGAATCGCTTATCAAAGAGGCCCATTGTGGAGGACTAATGGGACACTTTGGAGTGGCCAAAACGCACTCTATATTGCAAGAACATTTGCATTGGCCAAAGATGAAACGAGATGTGGAGAAGTGGTGTGAGCATTGCATCACATGTAAGAAGGCAAAGTCCAAAGTCATGCCCCATGGACTTTACACACCATTACCAATTCCAAATGCTCCATGGGAGGATATTTCCATGTATTTTGTGCTAGGACTTCCACGCACAAGGAATAACAAATATTCCATTTTTGTTGTAGTAGATAGATTCTCAAAATGGCACATTTCATTCCATGCAACAAGACTAATGATGCTTCCCATATTGCTTATCTGTTTTTTAGGGAAGTTGTGAGATTATATGGAGTTCCAAGAACTATTGTGTCTGATCGAGATGTGAAGTTCTTGAGTCACTTTTGGAGGACGCTATGGAGTAAGATTGGAACAAAGCTGTTGTATTCTACAACTTGTCATCCACAAACGGATGGCCAAACTGAAGTTGTCAATCGTGTATTGTCCATGCTTCTTAGGACAATTATACGCAAGAATCTAAGGACTTGGGAAGAGGACTTGCCACATGTTGAGTTTGCATACAATCGCTCCATGCATTCCGCCACTAAATGTTTTCCATTTGAAGTGGTATATGGTTTCAATCCTTTGACCCCAATTGATTTGCTTCCTTTGCCTATTGATCAATTCAAAAATAAGGATGGGCAAAATAGAGCTGAATTTGTGAAGAAACTTCACCAACAAGTGCGGGAGAACATTGAGAGGAGAACAAAGAAATATGAGCACCAAGCTAACAAAGGGAGGAAACGAATAACTTTTGAACCCGGAGATTGGGTTTGGTTGCACTTGAGGAAAGAGAGGTTTCCAGCCCAACGCAAATCGAAACTTATGCCTCGAGGAGATGGTCATTTCCAAGTGGTCAAGAGGATTAATGATAATGCTTATCAAATAGACCTTCCCGGTGAGTATAATGTGAGTGCTACTTTCAATCTTGTTGATCTATCTCCTTATGATGCAGGTGACGATTTGGGGGCAAATCGCTTTCAAGAGGGAGGGACTGATGTGACCACAACCAGCAAGAATTCCAATGAATTTCCTAGAGCTCCTATGACTCGTGCAAGAGCTAAAATGATTCAAGATGCTGTGGAAAGTTTGCTTTGCCAATGCTGGAAAATGAATGAAGAAATTACAGCAACAATTAGATCTTGCAACGTTTTGAGTTTGTTGGAAAGTTGAAATAAGTTGCATAAGAATTTGCATGAGTACTTGCATAAGAATTTGCATGAGTAGTTGCATAATAGTTCATTCATTCCATGAGAATAAATATGCTTGTTTATGCATTTATACAAGCACTTCATTTATGAAAATACTTCACTTATGTATGTGTTTCATTTAAGCATGTAGGTTCATTAATTAAACTAGTTCATTCATTGATCTTGTTCAATTAATTCTTTAAGTTTGCATAACATTTTTATCATATTTTGATTAATATTTTATGTGTTTTTAGTGTCATTATATGTTGGGATTAAGATGGAAACAATTGAAGACTTTTCATCTTCTTCAAGGAGACATGCCATCTTTATCACCATTCAAAGAGAGAGTCTTTTTGAATTCCATGGGGGATGAAGCATTTAGAAGACTTTATTATACTTTTATTCAGCCAATAAAGTTGAGAAATAAAGAAAGGACGTGGAAGAGACACATACACTTAGATGCAAACATGGGCAGATTCATTCCTAGTCATCTACATGCACTTTTAAGAGCCAAGCAAGTGGAATATCAAAGGATCCATCACTTGGACGTGTAAAAGTCTTCATTCAAGCCTTATTATGTCCAAATTCATTCTAAATTACACAAATGGCCAGCAACACTTGATAGGATTGAAGACAAACCATTGAATGTCATAAATTGGAGCCTTAATGCATTGTTTTGTCCATTCAAATTCTAGGCTGCCATGTACTATAAATAGGATGCTCATTTGCCTTTGTAGGCGACCTTTTTTTTATTAAAATATATGAGAGTGTTCTCTTCATTGTTCTTTAAGAACTTTATCGGCTTTCAAGCTAGTCTTGTGGAAAATTTTCCCTTTTCATTCCATTCTATTTATAGCGTTGGTTCCTAGCTTTCTAGCTACTGGGTCACGTTCCACCATTCCACCATCACTTCCATTTGATTATATTGTTGGTTCTTAGCTCAATTATAGCTAAAGGGTCACAATCCAACCTTCTTCCATCATTTCACAAAGGGTAAGAACGTGTAAGGTTTGGGTCAACATTCACTATCTTGTTGGTTCTTCCTTGTTCCACACCGTTTCTATTCCATATATCCATATCAACTTCTATCCATTTTTCCCCTTAGATTTATCTTTCAAACCATAATCACCAACCATTCCAGCACCTATTAAGACAACAACTTTCACCATCTTCATTTCATATACATCACTTCCACACTCAAGTTTCAAGTTTGCAACTTCATACTAGAATCACGATCGGGCAACATCACATACGAATTCGGTCATCACACAACCGGATACGTATCACGGATAGTAGTGCCCGATGATGCTGAGTTGAGGCGTGCTATTCTGACTGAGGCTCATAGCAGTCCTTTTGCTATGCACCCTAGTAGTACTAAGATGTATCGTGATCTTAAGGATGAGTACTATTGGGTGGGTTTGAAAAGAGATGTTGCTGAGTATGTGAGTAAGTGCATGGTTTGTCAGCGAGTTAAGGCTGAGCATCAGTTTCCTTCTGGGTTGTTGCAACCGTTGAGGATTCCTGAGTGGAAGTAGGAAAGGATTACCATGGACTTTGTGTCTGGTTTTCCTTTGTCGCCATTGAAGAAGAATTCGGTGTGGATGGTTGTGGATCGCCTGTCGAAGTGTGCGCATTTCTTGCCTGTGCATACTACGTATACTTTGGACAAGCTTGCAGAGTTGTACATTGCTGAGATTGTGCGACTGCATGGCGTGCCAAAGTCTATAGTGTCGGATAGAGATCCGAGGTTTACATCGCGTTTCTGGGAATGTTTGTATCAAGCTTTGGGTACACGGTTGAATTTCAGTACTTCTTATCATCCACATTCGGATGGACAGTCTGAGCATGTTATCCAAGTGCTGGAAGATATGTTGAGGTGCTGTGTGATTAAGTTTTAGGGTTCTTGGGAGAAGCATTTCCCTTTGGTGGAGTTTGCTTATAACAATAGCTACCAGCAAGTATTCAAATTGCACCTTATGAAGCCTTGTACGGGAGGAAATGCAGAACTCCTCTTTGTTGGGCTGAGACAGGTCAAAAGTTTGTTTCAATGCCAGCTTTGTTGAAAGGAACCACCGAGAAGGTGAAGCTCATTTGTGAGTGATTGAAGGCAGCTTCTGATCGACATAAGTCTTACGCGGATTTGAAGCGTAAGGAAATTGAGTTTGCGGTAGGAGACCGTGTGTTTTTGAAAGTTTCGCCATGGAAAAAGGTGATGTGGTTTGGCCGAAAGGGTAAGTTGATCCCTAGGTACATTGGACCATACGAGGTGATTGAACGTGTGGGTCCTGTTGCGTATAAGCTGAGGTTACCGCAAGAGTTGGAAAAGATTCATGATGTGTTTCATGTCTCTATGCTTCGGAGGTATAGATCTGATCCTTCGCATATTATGCCTGTGGAGGAAGCGGAGTTGAATCCAGACTTGACCTATGATGAGGAGCCGGTGGAAATTCTGGATTCAAACAGTAAAGTTCTTCGAGGCAAGACCATTGAATTGGTAAAGGTGTTGTGGAAGCATCGTGGTGTTGAGGAAGCCACGTGGGAAAGAAAGGATGACATGAAGAAGCTGTTTCCGTACCTTTTTCCTCCAGGTAAATTTCGAGGACGAAATTTCTTAAGGGGGGGAGAGTTGTAACATCCCAATTTTGGGCTTGGAAGTTTAGGGTCTGAACCGGACCGGTCTGATTTTCGGTTCGAATATAAAAGGTGGTTTTAGGGAAAGCCTAGTTCCGGATGCATTAAAAATATGGAAAAATATCTAAAAATCCTCTTTTAATATATATAAGAGAGTGGTGAAATCAATTTTACAAAATAAGGTTTGGAAGTGCGACATTTTGAAATAGTGACTAAAATGCGATTTTTGAAAAGTTCAGTGGTGACTGTTTTATAAGGTTTGAAACTTTGAATCTTTAAGGAGCTAATTTACCCAAGAAAGATTTCTCCAGATTCTTCTTAGATTTTAATGATTTAGTTAATGTTTAATTAATTAAAGGAAAAGTGGAAAACCATATTTTAGACTTTCATAACTAACTTTTGTTAAAACTTTATCATCTCATTTTCTCTCAAAATTCTCTCAGCCAAACACATTTCTACAGCAACATTTCTTTTTATTTTCACACCAAATGATGAGGTTTCAATCATCAATTGATTCCTAATCCTTTCTACATCAAATTCTATTGTTTTGCTTATTGGATTTTCAAGGAAATTGTCTCTAATCAAGGAGAAATCTACATTTAGAGGTAAGGATGTTCTTCTCCTCTAAATACCCAGTTCTTTACTGAAATTCCCAAGTTCTCAATCCTTCAATTAAGTTTTATAAATGGATTTAATGTTATGAACTTGATTTTGGCTTAAAACTCAAGATTTGAATGAAATCTTGAAGAAATTCGTGGTGATTGTTTGGGCTCTGTTTTGAGATGGATTTTAAATGAGTTTTGGTTGTTTAATGATGTGTAATTGAGGTTTAATCAATGCAATCCCGAATAGGTTGAATTTCCTAAGTTTTTGCTTAAGAAAATTGTGGTTTTTGGGGTGATCTTGGTGTTCTGTTATGGCTGGAGGTATAGGGACGAGTTTAGGTTCTTTTTGGATGTTAATTGATGTTTAGGAATGGTTAGAAATGATGGATCTTGGCTGGGATATGTTGTGGAGGAGTTTGGATGTGATTTCGGTTGTGTTTGGTAGCCGAAATGTTAGATTTGGTTAGAGCAGCGAGTTTAGGTGTATTGGCTGGAGATTTTAATGCATGATGATGCATTAATCCTCTGCTTTGACGTGTTTAAAACAGGGGAGGCATCTTCGGATACTTGTGGTGTTGATCCGGAGGCTTGATCGGTGTTTCGGCAAGCTTGCGAAACGGAATTGGTGAGTGAAGTTGGGTTTTCAGCTTTGAAACCAATGTTTGAAGGTTTTGGGAGCTTAGTTTAAGTCTAAGCAACTTAACTAAGCTCAAGAGTAAGTTTTCGGGGAAACTCTCTCTTTGATGAACCATGAGATGGTTGGATGCAATGTATTTAGTTTGCATGTTTAAATTCTATTTTGAAAGCATGTTTTAGCATGATTAATGCTGGTTTTGAAAGCCATGTGTTGAAGGATGCTCAAGTGAAGAGATCCTTGGTTTGATATTAGTAAATGTGGTTTTGATGCATAATGATGCATGGTGGTTTAATGGCTTTGATTAAATGCTTTAAAACAGTGAATTGTTGATGATAAATGATGTATATTGGCAAGTGATGTGTTGGTTTTAAAGTACTTGAATCGGATATAGTTAGCCGGCTATAGGATTGGGTGCACCGTGAAGAAAGTCGCCTTGGATGTTGAGAGGTTGTGATTGTACCGTAAACTCCATCCAAGTACACTAACGAGATGGTTAAGATCACAATGGTGGTTAAAAGTCCATGTGTGGATCTTGTGTTGTGTGTCCCGTATTCTCGTTGGTTATGTTATACAACTACCGATGAGTGATGTTGAGGGGTTGTGATTGTACCATTAAACTCCATCACGGGTGTTGAGGGGTTGTGATTGTACCGGTAAACTCCACCTTTGTGTGTTCGGTAGTGTGTATGAAGCGTATGGGACAACGCTTGTAATCCGCCTATCCAATTGTGTTTTATGTTGTAAATGGTTATGGGTTATCACTTCGAAGCCAATATGACATGTTGATGTTAATGAAGCATGAGATGCTTGTTGAGTATGCATTGTTGCATGAGAAATGATGTTTATGTGTTAAAAGGCCTTATGAAAGGTGTTTTATAAAATGCATTATTATGTTGTTTCTTTAGAGCATGCCTCACTAAGCAAATGTGCTTACGCTCTCTTTCTTGAACCAATATTGCAGAGAATTGAAGTGTTTTGAGGGCAGCAAGGAGGCTAAGAATCCAAGGGAAAGCTAAGCTCATGTATGGTGATGTTTTCACAACACTATTAGATTTTGATATTTTGGCAATGAGAACCTAGATTGTGTTTTTGGGAGATGTTTTGGACTCCCTAGTTGTGGCATGATGCCTTAAATGTTTTGGTATTGTAAATGGCCATTTTGATGCTTGTTTTGGTGATTTGATGATTGGTTGGTTTTGAATATTAGGATGCATGCCTATAGATTAGTGGATTTCCTTGATTGATGCCATGAATGTGTTTTGATGTTGCAAACATGTACCTTATATGCATAATGACTTGTTGGCAAGATTAGGAAGTCATTGGAGTGTTTTAGAGTGGTTAAATGCATGTTAAACCAGCAATTTCTGCAGTTTCTGGGCATTCCGTATCGATACACTCACAGGCGTTTCGAAACGGGGGCCTGTAATGGCCTTGGTGTTTCGAAACGGTTGGTGACCGTATCGAAACAGTTTGGCCACTAGAAGGCCCTGTTTTGAAACAGGGCTCGAAACGAACCCGCGTTTCGGTACGGTCAACCCCGTATCGAAACAGGTGACCGTTGGGCACTGATTTGATTGGTTTTGAGGTTTGTAAGCTTTACGTTTTAGTCCTGAAATTTGTATTTGCAATTGCATGAGTTTGAGATGTCCGTTTAAAGTGAAACTTGACAAGGAAGCATGTAATATGACTAATTTGATATTGGTAACCTTAAAATCAGTTAAGTCCTCCATCTTTCCAGAATTTACATTTTGGTCCCTAATATTTGTAATTTGTGCAATTGAGTCCCTTAATCTAATCCGATCGTTGTGCTTTTCAAGTATGTGTTTCTCAAGAGTACGCTTAGGATTAATGTGCATCTAGACAAGTTTAAAAAGAAAACAAAAGGGTCGTTAATCAAGGTTGACTTTCGGGTTGAATTTGGTTTTCCCCGTGTAATCTTCATAGTTCGGGTCAACCGTCTAGGGCGGGCTAAGGGGGTTACACATCTCAAGGAGACATGAGATGCCACTTCAAAATATTCTTGAAGTCGAAATCTTCGACGTTAGGGGGATTGATTTCATGGGACCATTCCCAACATCATGTGGGAACCTTTATATCCTCGTGGCAGTGGACTATGTGTCCAAATGGGTTGAATCAATCGCCATGCAGAAAAATGATGCCAAGACCGTTCAGAGATTTCTACATAAGAATATTTTTTCTAGACTTTGCATCCCGAAGGCGATTATAAGTGATGAAGGGAGGCATTTTGACAATAGGGTTATAGCTGCTACTTTAAAGAAATATGGTGTCAAACATCGGATCGCAACAGCTTATCACCCTCAGACCAATGGACAGGCCGAAATATCCAATACAGAGGCAAAGAACATTCTCGAGAAGATGGTTAAACCAACTCAAAAGGATTGGTCCCTACACCTCAATGATGCACTCTGGGCCTACAGAACAGCGTTTAAAACTCCATTGGGAATGTCACCCTACCAGCTGATTTATGGAAAAAACATGCCATCTACCTGTTGAGATAGAGCACAGAGCATACTGGGCCATCAAGGCAGTGAATATGGACTTGGAAAAGGCAGGACAGAAAAGGCTAGTTAACTTGAATGAAATCGAAGAAATTCGAGCAATGGCCTATGACAACGCAAGGATTTACAAGGACAAGACAAAGAAGTGGCATGAAAGAAACTGCTGCCACGATAGTTCTACCCAGGGCAGCTTGTGTTGTTATTCAACTCTAGGTTGAAACTCTTCCCATGAAAGTTGAAATCTAGATGGTCCGGCCCGTTTCAAGTGGTGCAAGTTTTTCCTCATGGTGCCATCACGATCAAATCCTTAAAAGACGGGCACCAATTTAAAGTCAACGGATAGAGATTGAAGCATTATCAGGGGACTCAAGCCCCAAGAATGCAAGAAGTGGTTACTTTAGGAGATGCCCCTCCTGGCATTCCTATTTTAACTTAATTTTATTTTTATTATTATTATTATTATATATATATATATATATATATATTTCTTAGGTAATTAGAATTATTTTATTTTTAGGAACTAAGTTTTTTATTTTTATTATTTTTAGGAAATAAAGGAGACAAGGAGAAGAGAAGAAGTGAACTCAGCCCACCATCTCACCATCAGCCCAAAAAGCCCAAAATAGGATCTTGTCGTTACAGCTGCCGTGACAGACGCTGAAAATCTAGCATGTCAACACGCTATCGCGACAGACACGGAAACGCGTGACAGACGCGCAGAAGAAACGGAAACGCGTGACAGGCGCGTCAGAAACCGCGTAACAGTTGGCCCCGTTATTCGCGCCTGCCGTTACAGCTCCAACGGACAGCAAACTCTTCATCTATATAAACCCCGTTTTACTATTCATTCTTCACTTCACTTTTATTCTCTCTACTTGCTTCCTCTCTAGAATTTCATTTGCTTTCAATTTTCTACAGTCCCTTGCAACCATGAGTACCAGAAACACCAGACGCAGTGCTGCCTCAGGCTCTGCCCCAGCAGCAGCCACTCCCAGCTCCTTCCAGGGTAGAGATATGTGGGAGGAGAAAGGGTTCATCTACAGCAAATGAACGGAGAATCCCGGGCTCAAACCATTCATATCCCGTAAGATAAGAGCACTACATTGGCAAATGTTTGCTGAGCAACCCGAAGAGATGAATGTCACCCTGGTCAGAGAATTTAATGCTGTCATCGACAGTAGAGACGTGACAGCAGTGATAGTTTGTGGTAAGGAAGTCCCCTTTGAGCCAGAGTACATTAACACCCTTTATGGACTCTACGTCGGCAGAAGGGAAGATGGCCATCAGAGATTCGTGGAGAGGCTGGAGGCAGTAGATTATGATGCTGTTATGGCAGAACTCACCGAGGAAGGAACCCAATGGAACACAGACCCCAAACACCCAAGGATAGTGAAACGAGCCGAACTCGCCCCCGAAGCCAAGCTGTGGAACGCATTCGTCAAAAAGAGGATTATGCCCTCCTCTCACAACAGCACGGTAGATCAACCAAGGTTAGCTCTCGTCCATTCAATTCTAAACGAGAGGCCTATTAATGTTGGTAGATATATTCGGGAAGGGATTTTGGATTGTGCTATGCGGCCATCGGGACCCCTTGTTTTCCCCTACCTCATAACAGCACTCTGCCGTGGCCATAACGTCCTTGAAATTGTTGAGGATCTGAAAGTTCGGGGAAAAGGATGGATGGAGAGAAACATCCTCAGCCTGATGGAGTTGAAAGCCGCAACGCCAATCTGCAGCTTCAACCTGTCTGCCGCGGCAGGTGAGCCGACAGAGCCCACCCAGACAGAGCCTGCCGCCACAAAACCGAGGCAGCCCACAGCAGCAGCTCCCCCAGCCGACTCCTCCACCCAAATCCTAGCTACCCTGCAGAAAATGGAGGAACAGCAGCTGGGCCTGATGAGCTTCATCCGGGACTTCACAACAGCAACGATACATTTCATAAAAAGCAATTTAAATTTTACAGATATACTGTTTCATGCTTTCTCCGATCACTATTTTGCTGCCCCCACCCCTGCCCATACCCATACCCCTGCTGCCACACCAAGAACACCGTCTGCCGCATCCACTCCAACCCCGGCCACGACAGCTGCAGGTGGCAGCCACACCGCCACAGCATCTGCCAGGGGAGAAAAGAGAAAAGAGCCCATGTCCGACCTAGACGAGTTCATAGCTGGTTTCTCCTCTTCCTCAATTTGGGAGGAATCCGATGGCGAGCCCTATGCCAAGAGGAACCTGTCCAAGGAATTCACCCAGATGAAACGGCAGAAACCCAACACCGGAGTCAGACCATCCAACCAAGGGAAATCTGACGGCAGCAGCAGCAGCAGTGGTAGAAGCAGTAGCAGCAGCTCTTCCGAGGAGGTTCAGGTGCTGGAGAAACCACCCCAGATCTCACCGACCCGCATCCAGCCTCTGAGGGAAGCCAAGAAAAATACCACCTCTGCCTCTCCTAGCCATCTGTCGGCACCAACGAGGAAAGTCACTGCCCGCCGACAGATTCAGATCAACAGCAGCAGCAACTGCGATGACAGCGCTTAAAATTTAAGTTTCTTTTCTTATCTTTCTTGTCTGCTATTTTGTTATAATTGTGATGTTGTTTTTATTTTCTTTTTATCATTTTTTTCATCATATATTGAGGGCAATGCAACCCTTGAGTTTGGGGGTGGCATCCCTCCATTAATGAAGTGTCTTTATGTCTAGAAATTGTGTCTATTGTCTAGTTTATTTTTTGTTTAAAAATTGATGAAAATTTGGCTTAAGTCTTTGAAACTTCACTTACCTGCCACGACATATGCTGTCGTGACAGTACCTTTAGGAAATTTTAGGATCTGTTTAGAGCCTTGCTATGATTCTACCCTGTAAAACACTCTTGTGACTCTTATGCTTTTTAGTTCACTTTAGTACACTGGAATAGGAATGTTTACCCGCTTGAAACTGCCGCCAGAGGTGCCTATCAAGGGCTCTAGGAAAACAAGAAAGAAAGAAAAAATATTCAGACTCAATAGCTTGCAAAACTGCCTTGCACTTATTTTAGGAGATTCTTTTTAGCTAAGTTAGAAAAAAACTAATGGAGCCTAAGAATTGCCTCCAGAAAAGATGCAGTTAAATAAAGAGTCAGAAAAAACTAAAGGAGCCTAAGAATTGCCTCCAGAAAAAATTGAAATGGCATAACCTCAAGTTTGTAGACATAACTATTCTGGTATACTAAGGTAGTCTAGATGCATAAGTGTTCACTAAACCCACGCACACTTCACAAGAATTATAGCATGGTTCCGAATGAATCTAGAAATGCCCGACAAGGTACTACTCTTGATAGAATACAAGTGGTAGGTAATGTAGAGTTCACTGATTTAAGCCAAAGAAAAAAATTATTATTATTAAGTTAGATAATATTTGCTTGAGGGCAAGCAAAAACTTGAGTTTGGGGTGTGTTGAGTGTGTAAAAGTTCTATATTTTACCCCCTATTTAACCCATATTTCTGCTGCATTCAAGCATAATTCATTGCATTTAGGATAGATTTCATTCATACATCACAATTATATTAAATAGCATAGTTGCTACTGAAATTGGTTACTTTTGCAGGTAGCTGCTGTAGCAGATGCAGTGCAGTGGAGAAGCAGAGCTGGAACACAAGACTGTAAACGAGAAGAAGCATGCTGCCATGGCCGATGCCGTGGTAGCCAATGACGACAACAATAATAAAGGGAAGAAGTGAAGTGGAGCTCGACAGAAAGAGGAAATTAAGTCGGTCTGTCGTGGAGCACTCTTATATTTTTCTAAGCCCTAGATCAGAATGAAGGCCAAGCCCAAAGTTCAAGGAAGAAACTCCAAGCAAGAAGAGAGGACGGATTAATGACATCTACTCTAAAGATTTAGTCTTTAATAGAGTTGTACTTTAATTTAAACTTGTATTCTTGCCATATTAGAAAACTTGAACTCAAGGCCTATATAAAGGCATGTAATTCGACCTAGGAAAGGATATCTTATTCTCTAGCCGTCTTCCCCTAAACCCAAGTCGTTTTCCCCCTTCTCATCATGTTTTAAACATCCCCTAGGGCTAAAGGTTGATTCTGTAAAGTAGTTGCAAGGATTGCATTTGTTTTAGGAATTTTTCTGTTCAATAAAATAGACTTCAAGTTTGCTTATTCTGGTTTTCAACATCTTGCAAGAGTATCGTGATAACATTATGAGATTATACATTTACTTAATATCGGGAGAGTTAAGTATCCGAAAGGAATAAGTACAGGTTCTCCAGTGTATGGCTGAACTATCTCGGACCTAGGGATAGGACGAGGTTAAGTGGCTAAGGAAGAATTCAACAACATCGGTGTTCATCCTTCGATTCACACCGGGAGGTATCATCAAAGACGTGTTCATCGACAGACTTGGACCTAAGGATAGGCCAAGGCACAACAGGGATTCCTGCCAAGCTTGAAGTACAGAGTTGTGTGATCGACGCCGCGACAAACAACAGACCGCTACCGTGACAGGTGCTACCGCGACAAGCGCAACGACAGATTAGAGATTCCTAGACTTTGCAACACCTACACTACTAAGCAAATCAATACCAGCCCATTCTCTCTATCCTAATTTCTTTACTCTTTTATTTTCAGTACTTCTTATTATTTCGTGACAAACAATTAAACTCTTTCTTTTTCCTCTTGTGCAGCAATCGAAGGTTAAAGCTATTAGCCCAGTCCCTGTGGAGTCGATATTCGATACTTACGTATCACTTTACTTATTGTGTCGTGTACACTTGCACTCTATTGCGATAGACTCTATTACACGCAACACTCACCTCTAACTGTGATTTTCCCCCATTTTCAAATGAAAACTTGAGATAACTAGAGAAAAACAATGGGTTTTAGAGATAAATCATAGAAATAAGGTTTAATGATGCAAAAACAATATAAAAGAGGGGTTTACCTTTGAAATCCTGATTGAAGAAGGTTGTTTGGATGAAAAGAGTTTGAAGGAAAATGAGAAGAGAAAAATAACGTGAAAAGGATGATGGATTTTCAAATTTTCTTTTATTTTAATTAAAACCCTTTTAAAATTAATTTTAGAAATCAAAATATTTAGGGGAAAATCTGAAATTAGACTTGGCTAAGTAGCTCCTTCAAGATTCAATGTTTTGATCCTTTTACAAAACAGTTAGCAAAACAGTTTGAAACTTTACATTTTAGTCACTAGAATGAAATGACTGACTTCTGAAAACGTTTTTCCAAAATTGATTTCACACACACCTTATAAATAATTAATAAGGATTTTAGAAAAAAATTCCGCATTTTTAAGAACGCTCGAAGACGGTTTTCCCCTGAACTCACCCACAGCATCGAAACTCGTTTAACGAACCCCGAAACCTTTACCAAAACTTCTAAGCCCGAAACCAAGGCGTTACAACTCTCCCCCACTTAAAAAATTTTGTCCTCAAAATTTACCTAGCGGAACAAGATGTGGAAATTGTTTCCTCGTGTCACCCTTTCACTCAAAAGTGGCTTCCTCCACACCTCGTTGTCGCCACTTAACCTTAACCAATTCAATGGTTCTACCACGCAGCACTTTTCTGTCTGAAGCCGAGATCTCGACTGGTTCTTCATCATAAGTCAAATCAAGATTCAGTTCAATCTCTTCGACATGCATAACAAATTACGGATCTGATCTATACCTCCGAAGCATCGAAACATGGAATACATCATGAATCTTCTCTAATTCGGATGGCAATCTCAATCTATACGAAATCAGGACCAACTCGTTCGATTATCTCATAAGGACCAATGAACCTTGGACTCAACTTACCTTTCCTCCCAAATCTCATCACCTTCTTCCAAGGCGAAACTTTCAAGAACACTTTGCCGCCCACGACATACTCTATTTCTCTACGTTTCAAATCTACATACGACTTTTGCCGATCTGTAGTTGCCTTCAAACAGTCACATATCAAATTCATTTTCTCGGTAGTACCCTTAAGAATATCTGTCAACGATAATAACTTTTGTCCCACTTCGGCCCAACAAATAGGTGTACTACATTTTCTACCATACAAAGCTTCGTAAGGTGCCATCTGAATACTTTCTCTGTAGCTATTGTTATAGGCAAACTCTACTAACGGTAGATGCTTCTCCCATGAACCTTGATAATCAATAATGCAACATCTCAACATGTCTTCTAAAACTTGTATGACTCTTTCTGACTAACCATCGGTCTGAGGATGATAAGAAGTGCTGAAACTCAACCAAGTACCCAAGGCACTATAAAAACTCTCCCAAAATCTAGCTGTGAACCTCGGATCTCTATCTGACACAATCGATTTAGGTACACCGTGCAATCTTACAATCTTACTGATGTACAAATCAACCAACTTATCTAAAGTATAAGTAGTATTGACAACCAAGAAATGTGCACTTTTCGTAAAACGATCAACAATTACCCAAACAGAATTCTTCTTACAAGGTGTCAAGGGTAAACCCGATACGAAATCCATAGTAATTCTCTTCCACTTCCACTTGGGAATTCTCAACGGTTGCAACAACCCAGAAGGAAACTGAAATCTGACGGTTCACCTTCCGCTATATCCTGCACATGAGGTGCCAACGTTCTATCTTGCAATTGTTTCTCTCTAATCAACTGAACCAACGAAGGTTTAACTTGCAATTCCGCCACTAATCCACCATCATGCGACAAACTTAGCCTAGCAAACATTGCTCGCAACTCAACTGCCACTTTCCTACTCAAGGCATCGGCCACTACGTTGACTTTACCCGGATGGTACTCAATCGAAAGATCATAATCCATAACCAATTCCACCCATCTACACTGCCTAAGGTTCAACTCCTTTTGCGACATCAAATATTTCAAACTCTTATGATCCGTATAAACTGTACATTTCTCACCGTAGAGATAATGTCTCCACACTTTCAAAGCAAACACCCCGACGGCCAACTCTATGTCATGTGTAGGATAATTCCGTTCGTGAGTCTTCAATTGTCTCGATGCATAAGCTACCGCTCTTCCTTCTTCCATTAGAACACAACCTAAACTAACATACGACGCATCACTATAGATCACATAATCCTTCCCTATCACACGTTAAAGTAAAACGGGAGCTTACATCAAGGCCTCTTTCAATTTCTCAAAAGCTTGTTGTCTCGCTTTTGTCCACTCAAAAAGAACATCATTTTGTAACAAATTGGTCAATGGAGCGGCAACTTTAGAAAAATCATCTACAAAACGTCAATAATAACCTGCTAAGCCCAAGAAACTACGGATTTCAGTCACTGACTTCGGTTGATTCTAACTCACAACTGCTTCAACCTTTTTAGGATCCACTTTGATTTCATTGGCCGACACAACATGTCCTAAGAATACTACTTCTCTAATCCAAAATTCACACTTGCTCAACTTAGCATATAGCTGATTATCTAGCAAAGTCTGCAATACCAAACGCAAATGCTTATCGTGGTCCTCATCGATACGGGAATAGATCAAAATATCATCAATGAACACTACTACGAACTGATCCAAATATTCATGAAATACCCTATTCATCATATCCTTAAATGTAGCCGGTGCATTAGTCAAACAAAAGGGCATTACCAAGAACTCATAGTGTCCACAGCGAGTGCGAAAAGCTGTCTTCGGTACATCTTTATCTTTTACCTTCAACTAATAGTAACCGGATCTCAAATCTATCTTGGAAAACACAGAAGAACCTCTCAACTGATCAAATAGATCGTCAATCTGTGGCAAAGGATACTTATTCTTCACTGTCAACTTATTCAACTGCAAGTAATCTATACACATTATCAAGCTATTGTCTTTCTTTTTCACAAACAACACCGGTGCACCCCCAATATGAGATACTAGGACGAATGAATCCTCGATCCAACAGTTCTTGAAGCTGTGTCTTCAACTCTTTCAATTCCTTATGGGGCTATACGATATGGAGCTATGGATACTAGAGCAGAATCAATATAAGTCTTTATAGAAAACTCAACCTCTCTATTAGGCGGTAAACCAGGCAACTCTTCCGAAAATACCTCTGGAAATCACAAATAGTTCTGATGTCTTGCAGTCGTGCCTCATTCATGTTCGGATCCATAATGTAAGCTAAAGATGCCTGACAACCAACATTCATCAACCTATGAGCCTCTAACGCTGAAACAACATTGGACAAGAACTTAATGTTCTCACCCACTACTATTACCTCATAATCATCTGTAAAGCCTCAAGGAAACTCACTTTGTCTCAAAATATACCTTAGCCTTATGTTCTACAAGGCAATCCATACCCAAAATCACATCAAAACCATAGAACGACAACTCCATCATATCTACTGGAAACACATGACCCTGAACCATCAAAGACATTTTCTATATACATTCCAAACCACAACAATTTCACCAAAAGAACTTGTAATATTCATTCACACATCTAATATCTCACACGGTATATCCAACAACTTCGCATGCTCACACAAAATGTACAAATGTGTAGAGCCAGAATCAATCAAAGAAAGCAAAGTCAAAGATTGTAATAAGAAGTTACATGCAATCAAATATGTATCATTCCTTCCCTCGCGATGCGCATACACTCTAGCTGGTCTACCACCCTCGGGCTGTACAACAAACACATGAGCTACATTTCTCTGACCATTATCCCTACGCTGAAAGTTACCTCGACCGCACCCATAGCCTCTCTAATGCTCAATTACTTGAACTGGAGCCTGTCTATCTCTAGCCGGATGTGGACAATCATGTCTCAAATATGCTCGAGACCAACAGTTCCAACATGAATCATAGATACCCTAACACTCATCGAAATGAAGACTTTCGCATTTAGCGCACTCGGGTGTGCGAACAACACCTCATTTACCCTGATGGCCACGTCCCGGGTTACCACCTCCACACCTACGGTCAGGTTGGTACCTCCTATCCTTCTGCCCCTTAGCATGGTCTCTACCCCTTTCGATAGACATTTTTCCTGAACTAGATCCACCACCACGAGTAGTCAATCCCACGCTTTGTTCGATATCCTTGGCCCTAGTGACAAAAACATCAAAGTCCACATAATCTGAGGCCAACATAAAGGTCTTCACCTCATGAACCAAGCCATATTGGAAATGATCACATCGTCCCCTCTCAGTGGAAACCAACTCAAATGCATATTGGCTCAATCGTACAAACTATACCTCATACTCGGATACTATCATACTTCCATGTACCAAAGCCATAAACTCTCTCTTCATTCACATTCTCAACATTCTCAACATTCTCAGCTCCCTGATTACCCACTCTAGGCTCTCGCCTCGGTCTAATCCTTACAAGAGATGCAATTTTAACAATAACAAACATAAACTACAGAAATTATTTGGGTCAGCAATAGCAAAGGTCTAAGATGCTCAAGTCCTTTAAGTCCAAAACCACTTTTCACTAATAGTATTATAGCAATGGGTTCCTTTATCTACCCTCCAAACAACTCAAAACCAAAGAACATGCTCACAAACATCGTGCATTACTGTCAACAACAAAAACATCACAAAAGTTACCTCACTTACCTTCCCAACTTCTCGCAAACCTAGCTCTGATACCAACAAATGTAACCCCCTTAGCCCGATCTAGCGGCCCGACAAAACTAAACGGGTTACACGGGGAAAATCGAAGGAAAACCCGCTAGGGTTTCACTCCGATTAGCAAACCTATTTTTTAAACTTTTCTAAATGCCATTAAACAACCTATGAGAGAGACTCGCAGCGGAAGAAACCAAAATGGAGAAATGAACATCAACAAGGGACCAAAATGCAAAAATAATAAGATTTAGGGTCCTACAATGAAATTAAGGTTACCAGTCCTCAGTTAGTCATATTTCATGCCCATATGCCAAAATGTAGCTTAAACAACCATCCGAACTCATTTCAACAATTCCAAAACAAATAGAGACTAAAACGTAAGAAAACATAACTTCAGAAGATTCCAATAACTAACAAAACAGTTGGGCGTATCGATACAAGTTGCCCTATATCGGTACGGGCGTATCGAAACGGATTCGAAGGGCTCGGAACACTAGCCCGTACCGAAACACCCTCGGGGGCATTTCGGAACCAAGGTTTCCAGTAGAAAAATGTACCGGAACGGGCCTTAAACGTATCGATACACTTAGGTCATTCCAGGTCCCCCGTACAGATACAATCTTGACCTTATTGATACGTTCGACCTGCAATGACACATTTTGTTGGTTTATTGCAATATTAACCCATAAAAACCTTCCAATCAAAACGTAAACATGCATACAACTCAAACATACCACAAAACCTCAACAACCATGGCAACAACATCTACATAGCATGACCAAACGTAGCAAGATTCTAGATATAAGCAACTTAAGCATAAACAAATCCACAATACGGTCAAACTTCAAACCAAACCATACTTCAACATGAATAGGTACTTTACAAGTCTGAAAAGGCATCATAAACATGTCTCAACACATGGACTCACAAACATAAACTCCCAACAACATAAACGTCATATCCCGTTGCTATTCATACTATTATTAAACTCCAAAACCATACTTGAGCTTAGAGCAACCTCTTGGACACCTCCTTGCTTGCTTGCTACCTCGAAAGGTCTACGGATCTGCATTGTTGGAAAAAGATAGTGTAAGCTAGAAAGCTTAGTGAGTGGTGCTAAAAACCACTACAACAACAATGCAGTTTTAAAATCATTTAATACATTTGAAAACCAAAACCATTCTTCAAATCATTTTAAGAGAAACTTTCCAACGACATTCTCATATGCATTTCATGCTTGAACTACAATTCAAGGCATAACATCATATCCATACACATGTAAATCGTAACTCATGCATCTTACCAATGCATTAACAACCACAACTTACTCATCTCATGGCATAACCCATAGATTCTCAACATGATACATGACAAGCTCAAAAGCTTCACAACATCATTCATGTAAACATAGCATAATGATCAACTTTAACACGTGATTGGAATCTCACATCATTGTACTCATAACAAAAACAAGGCTTCTGGTGGAATCTCACATCACCGTACTCAAGATAGCTAGACCACTTCCGGTGGAATCTCACATCACCGTACTCCTCCTTAGTGGAATTTGTCATCACTAAGGTCACGCGCGAATGTTTTACATTTATAGTGTACACTCTCATCAAGTGTCAGTGTACTCATTACGGCCATCACTTACTCACTGTTATTCAAGGCTATAAACACAACATTGCTCATCCCATTACCATAAACACATTTCCATGCATAACATGTACTCAACACATCTTACCTCAATAGGAACATCATTTACAACATGGGATCACATGGGATAACATTTATACATGAGCAATATGCATGGTAAAAGTGGAATGTAACATCAAACATAAACATGATCATGATCAAACAAGATAAAAATGTAAATAGTCGAAAACAAGGCGAAAACCATTAAACTTTCTCTCGAGCTTAGATTGGCCTTTCAAGCACAATCTAAATCCCCAAAAACATGTCCTTAACCAAGTTAAGACTTTTAAAACAGTTTCACTCACCAGCAACAGACAAAAGCTAACTGAAACACCGAATCAAGCCTCCGGATCACCCAAAATCGCGTTTTAAGTTTCCAAACTCAAATCCCCTGCTTCTAAAAAATTCAAAACAGAGCATTAGAGTGTTTTCAAACCCTAAAACTTGCAGCAACTCAAAAACTCAACATCTAGCAACAAAAAACCATCGATTCATAACCGAAAATAACCGAAAACATCAATAGATCAACTCTAAGCAACTTCCAACTTAAACCCAGCAAAGTTATCATCAAACCACGTCTATAAACATCTAAAAACATCAACCCAATAACAAGGAACCACCAGCCACTGATTTTCCACAAACCTATGCCAAAATATCAAGATTTTCAACTTCAAACATCATCCACACACCTAGTTTCGGGTTTTGTGCAATCAAATCATTATTCCAACATTATTTAACATAAAAAACATAACTAAAATCATTCTCAAACCCAGCAAAACAAAACCCATACGAAAATTCCACAAATCCACTTTAAAAATCTCATTTTAGCTCATTTTCATTAATCGCTTTAAAAGACTTTTAAGTAATCATTATAAAAGAACCAAGAACGTGGGAATTTCAATAAAGAACCTTACATTAAAGGCGAAAAACGCAGATCACCTCTAATGGTGGATTTTCCCCTTATTTCCAAATGAAAACTTGAGATAACTAGAGAAAACAATGGGTTTTAGAGATAAATCATAGAAATAAGGTTTAATGATGCAAAAACAATGTAAAATAGGGTTTACCTTTGAAATCCTGATTGAAGAAGGTTGTTTGGATGAAAAGAGTTTGAAGGAAAATGAGAAGAGAAACATAACGTGAAAAGGATGAGGGCTTTTCAAATTTTATTTTATTTTAATTAAAACCCTTTTAAAATCATTTTTAGAAAACAAAATATTTAGGGGAAAATCTGAAATTAGACTTGGCTAAATAGCTCCTTAAAGATTCAATATTTTGATCCTTTTACAAAACAGTCACCAAAACAGTTTTGAAACTTTACATTTTAGTCACTAGACTAAAATGTCTGATTTCTGAAAATGTTTTTCCGAAATTGATTTCACACACACCTTATATATAATTAATAAGGATTTTAGGAAAAAAATTCCGCATTTTTAAGAACGCTCGAAGACGATTTTCCCCTGAACTCACCTACAGCACCGAAACTGGTTCAACGAACCCCGAAACCTTTACCAAAACTTTACCCCGAAACCAGGGTGTTACAACAACTATAAACTAAATAAAGAAAATTGAATTGCAAGAAAAAATATAAACACTAAATAACGTCATCCTCAACAACGGCGCCAAAACTTGATCGGTGTATGAACGACACACGAAATGTATAAGTGTACACTCTCGATGCTGTAATGCCCTGGTTTTGGGCCTAGATGTTTTAGACATTGGATCGGACCGGTTCGAATCGTGTTAGATGATTTAAGGAGATCAAGGATTGGGAAAGGATAAAAATATGGTAAAAATTGATAAAATCCTTTAAAATCATGTTTTAGGGGTTGGTCAAATCAATTTTACAAAAAGAGTTTCGGAAGTGGTACATTTTGGGTAGTGACCAAAATGTAAAGTTTCAAAATTGTGGAAAATTACAAAATTTCAAAAAGGAGTCAAAATCTTAGAATCTTTAGGGAGCTATGGTGCAATTACACCTTCCTTAAATTGACATATGTTTTAAAAGGATTTTTAGCTTATTAAATAAAAAGGATTTTTATTTAATTAAAATGTTAAAATAAAATAATGGGAAGTTTTTCACGTAACTAACTTTCATTATTCAGCAAAATCATTTTCTCAACACTTTCTCCAGAATTCTTTTCTCCCAAACACTCTCCCTTTGATTTCTAACCCATTTTCAAGAACTCTTTTCAAATTCGTCAAGCTTTGTGAAGGAAAAACTTGTCAATCATTAAGGAAGGCAAGGATTGGAAGTAAATCTCATTCTTAACCTTCAATCTAGGTTCTTTATTGAAATTCCAAAGATCGTTGGCTTCTAAATGTTGTTTTTGGCTGGGATTTGATAATAGTTTTGATTTAAGATCAAAATCTTGCAAAATTATGATTTAAATCTTGATTTTCGGATTAGTATTGATGAGATCTGTTTTGAATTGATTGTAATTGATTTTTGAGTTGATTATTAGGTTGGAAAAAGTCTTTGTTGTTATAGATCCCGAAATTCGTGAGATCCTAGAATTTCTTGATGGTTTTATTTGGGTTTTTGAGGTGAAATGATGAAGTTATGCTTGTTGGAGGTATAAGGATGGGTTTAGATTGTTTTTAGATGTGTTTTGATGTTTATAAATGGTTGAAAGTGATGTATGTTGGTTGGGCTTGGTTTAGGAAGCAATCGGTTGAGTTTTCGGTTGTTTCGAATGAGTATATTGGTGTAGTTTTGGTAAGCAACGAGTTTGTGTTTAGTTGCTGGTGTTGAAATGCATTTGGCTCTCTTTTTTGATGATCTAAAAACAGGAGATCCTAATTTGGAAGCAAACGAAGCATTTTTGGAGGCTTTGGAGGGGTGATCTTCGCGTTGGCAAGCGAAGTTTCGTGTATCGGTGAGTGGAAATGGAATTTCCAGTTTTGTAATGCTTTGAGCATGGTTTTGGGAGATTAGTGTAAGTTTGAAGCACTTAGCTAAGCTCAAGAGTAAGTGATTCGAAAGTCTCTCTCGGAATGTGCTATGTTTTTTTTTGGAAATGCACTTGATTTGAATGTGGTTTAATTACTGTTTTAAAGCATGTTTTGAGCATAAAGGATGCTTATTTTTTAATGCCATTTTGTTAAGGATGCACTTGGTAGGTGATCCTTGGATTTATGAGATATATGCATTTGAGTTTAACCATGTTTATGCTTGTGAAAATGGCATTGTGATTTATGCTTATAAAACAGTGAATTGTTGATATTGAATGATTATATTGGCAAGTGATGGAAATGGTTTTGGTTACTTAAATCGGATATAGTTAGCCGGCTATTGGATTGGGTGCACCGTGAATAAAGTCGCCTTGGATGTCGAAGGGTTGTGATTGTGCCGTAATCTCCATCCAAGTACCCTAACGATTGAGGCTATGATCACAACGGTGGATAGTTTAATCCCATGTGTGAGTCTTGTGGTATGTGTCTCGTACTCTCGTTAGTGGAATTATACAACTACCGATGAGTGATGTTGAGGGGTTGTGATTGTGCCATTAATCTTTGTTGTGTGAAAAAGTGTCTATCGCAATGTAGTGGAAGTGTACACGACGCAAGTAGTAAAGTGATACGTAAGTATCGGATATCGTCTCCACAGAGACTGGGCTAATTGCTTTAACCTGGGTTTTCTGCACGAAGGGGAAAAGAAAGAGCTTAATAGTTTGTCGCGAAATAATAAAGAAGATTGAAAATAAAAGATGAAAATATTCAGAGTAAAGAATGGGCCGGTATTGATTTGCTCCATAGTGCAGGTGTTTGCAATGTCTAAGACTTCTTTGTTCTGTTGTAGCGTCTGTCGTGACAGCACATGCTGCGGCAGCGGTCTGTTGTTTGACGCGGCAGCGAACACGCAACTCAATACTTCAAGCTTGGCAAGAATCCTTGTTGTGCCTTGGCCTATCCCTAGGTCCAAGTCTATCGATGAACACGTCTTTGATAATACCTCTCAGCGTAAATCGAAGGATGAACACCGATGTTGAATTCTTCCTTAGCCACTTAACCTCGTTCTATCCCTAAGTCCGAGATAGTTCAACCATAAACTGGAGAACCCGTACTTATTCCTTTCGTATACTTAACTCTCCCGATATTAAGTAAATGTGTAATCTCACAATGCTCTCCCGATACTCTTGCAAGATGTTGGGAAACCAGAATAAGCAAACTTGAAGTCTATTTTATTGAACAAAGAAAATCCTAAAACAATGCAATCCTTGCAACTACTTTACAGAATCAACCCCTAGCCCTAGGGAAAGTTTAGAACATGATGAGAAGGAGAAAACGACTAGGGTTTAGGGGAGAAGGCTAGAGAATGAGATATCCTTCCCTAGGTCGAATTACATGCCTTTATATAGGCCTTGGGTTCAAGTTTTCTAATATGGCAAGAATACAAGTTTAAACTAAAATACAACTCTATTAAAGACAAAATCTTCAGAGCATATATCTTTAATTCGTCCTTCCTTCTTGCTTGGAGTTTCTTCCTTGAACTTTGGGCTTGGCCATCATTCTGATCTAGGGCTTGGAAAAATATAAGAGTGCTCCACGACATACCGGCTTAATTTCCTCTTTCTGTCGAGGTCCACTTCACTTCTTCCCTTCACCATTGATGTCGCCCTTGGCTACCACGGCAGCGGCCATGGCAGCATCGTCCTTCTCGTCTGCTGTCCAGTTCTAGTTCTGCTTCACCACTGCCCTTCATCTGCTACAGCAGCTACCTGAAAAAGCAACCAATTTAAGTAGAAACTGTGCCATTTGATATAATTGTGATGTATGAATGAAATCTATCCTAAATGCAATGAATTATGCTTGAACGCAGCAGAAATAGAGGTTAAATAGGGGGTAAAATATAGAACTTTTACACACTCAACAATCTCCATCACGGGTGTTGAGGGGTTGTGATTGTGCCATATATCTCCACCTTGTGTAGTCCGGTAGTGTGTATGAAGCGTGTGGGACAACGCCTGTAATCCGCGTATCTGATTGTGTCAATTGTGTTGGTTTTGATATGGGTTGAGATTGATCACTTGCGAGCCAATATAATGTTGACGATTAATGATTAAGCATGAGATGCTTGGGAATTATGCTAGAATGCATGTGATGCTTGGTTTAAGCATGAGCAAAAGGATTTTGTTGTTGTTTTTAATGATGCTATGAGCATGTGGTTTTAAAAGTGCATTGATGCTTTGAAGAGCATGTTTTAAAGGAAGGCATGAGTTTACAAATGATGATATGTGGTTTTATAAAATGCATTGATGAATGTTTGGTTTTAGCGATTCTCACTAAGCTTTATGCTTACGCTCATTTGTTTCAACAATGTAGAGAAATGAGCAATCAAGGCAGTCCAAGAGCAAGGGGATTCCAAGAGTTTTTTGCTAAACAATGTATGTGGTTTACCTTTAGTGTAATAAGAGGCAATGGGTGGGATTTCTACTCTTTGTTATGTTGGTGATGTTAAACACCTTGAGCATGTTTGGTATATGTTTGTGGATTTGTAAATGGTCTCTAGTTAGTTTATGGTTTTCTTGTTGTGTTTTGACTATGCAATGGTCTATATCTCTAAAGCATGCTTGAGTAGACAATATTCCTCCATGATTTAATGTGTTTGTAGGTTATGTTATGTTGTTTGTCGATGCTTACATGTTTGGTAAGTTGATTATAGCTTGTATGTATGATCTAAGCATGTTTAGATGTGGTTAAATGTGTTTAAATGGCGTTTGGAAGTGCATCTTTGGTATGTGTATTGATACACGGGGTTGAGTATCGATACGTTAAGGCCAAATCCAAGTTTTTTAGCTTAGGTGTATCGATACGATTTGCTTGCGTATCGATACGCCTAGGCAAATGTTTGAAGCCCGTTTCGGTACAAGTTTGGGCGTATCGATACCCTTTTCCCAACATTTGCTACTGTCGATTTGCGTATCGATACGGGGAGAGGTGTATCTGTTGGAGTATGCCCAAAGACCAATCATATGAAGATTGAATAGACATACTATTTTACTAGATTTATCAAGTAATGGTATTGCCGTTATTATCATTTGGTATGTTTCTGTGCATCAAACTAACCATTGGATAATAATGTCCATACAATAATACGATTATCGTTAAATAGGATCCTTAGTCGAATATTATTACGGGTATGGACAGTGATAATATATAAAGACTAATATGTGGTTGATGACAAGCGTTGTCATTGACATAGAGATGTCAAAATAAACACATAAGTATTTGTTAGAGAACAACATACTGGATTGACCCGCTATGAGCATGTTTCTTGGGTAATTATGTGACAGTCACAACATTGCTCATGATAAACATATGTATAATCCACAGACTTGAGATCAACATGATTTCAACATAAAGATTTACGTATTTTGACATAGTCAAACGTGTGTCGTAACTGACTACATTATAAAGACTAACGATTGGATACGTGATGACCTATGTAGTGAAATATGGTTGATCAAGAAAGGATTTGTCCCTCCTACATAATGGGAGAAATATCTTCGGCCACTTGATTGAGTGAGATTAGAAAATACATGGCCATACTCGAATATTATGATATGAGGTATCATAGAGAATCGTTTATCATAATCTACTCAAGACATCAAGAAACACTAGATGGACAACGCAAGTGTGACTAACCCATGACTTGTGTTCATCTAAGATATAAAGGACAAAAGGATGAAATACATAAAGGAAGTTTATTCAGGAATTAGGAAAGTCAAACCATGACTTCATGCAACTTAGGTAGCAATGATGTATTGCTAGATGCCACTCATTGTTTGTAAAATTAGAACAGTTCTAATTTTGCTGCTAACGTTACATGAACCTACAAGGGTTACACCCTTCGAATGAAACGAACAAAAAAAAATTTGGAAACCATACTCCCTATTTTAGGGAGGTTGACGAAAATCCCCTATGGGATAGGGGAAATCAGCAACTCCCTTAAATGGGAATAATATTGGATAAATATTGTATTTATCAGATATTATTTAGAGTATGGAAAATATTTAGAGACTTAAATATTATAGAATAAGATTCTAGAAATTTAAATATATATTTGGAATTTATATAATTTATATTTAATTCCAAGTTTATGTAGAATTAGATTCTACATAATTAAAAATATATATTTAAATATATTTAAATCCAAGTAAAGATAGAATGAGATTTTATATAATAAAAATATATATATTTGGATTAAATATAATGTATATTTAAATCCAAGTTTTATGTAGAATAAGATTCTACATAATTAAATATATATATTTCATTTAATATTATTAAATATAATGTATTTTTAATATAAACCAATTTCAAGTAGAATTAGATTCTATGAATTTTGGTTGAACTTGGATTTAAGGAATTCAACTATAATTAAGTCTCTGAATACTATTTAAAGGGACAAGGGCTAGCAACCAAATCATCCCTATTCCTCCTTGCAAATTTCGACATATCCCTGGGAATTCCCCTCTGGAATTTTCGACAAGTCTCAGATTTCTTCTGAGAAGTTATTCAATATTTTTCTGGTGTTCCACTTGCCCCCTGGCAAATACCTGGCGATTTCCTAGTTCGAATCCAAGTCACGGTAGAACCCCTGGTCAATTTCAGACCCCCTCAGGAATCTCTGGAGGGATTTCGACTTCTCCCTGGAAGGTGTTCAAACCTATCGAAATTTATCCCTAAGTGTTAGGGAGGCGGAAACTTTGTTTTTTTTGTTCGGGTGGACTCCGTAGAGGTCGTTGCGAACCTGTGACGATTCCGGTTTTACTTGACGTGGTTATTCCGACATACCATTGGTTTTCCAGTTTCTAGAGTTTTAAAAGGTAACTCTTCATCTTTTCACCCCGAATTCATTCATGTACATGGATCCTGGCTGGATTACGTCGGATTAGTTTTTCCGCTGCGCCACGGGGCGTGCCGACGTGACCCAACAGTGGTATCAGAGCCACTTGTATCATACGAATTCGGACTTAAATTCTTGGGTGATGTTTATGTATGAGATGCATGTTGTTTGATTCGATTTAGATATTTATCGTTTATTGTATCACACCTAATAAAGACTTATTTCGATTATCACTAAATGATTAAGAGTTAATCATAACTATGTTAGGTTGCTTCAATGTTAAATGTTAACATGTTGAGACTAATAGTTAGTCTAGAGAACAAGTAGTTGGTCGTAGTTTCATAGATTTATGAAATCTCTGAAAGGGCTTCTAATTTGACAAAATTTATCAAACTATCTTTCACGGTGAATCCATAAGAGTTATGGTTAGACGTTATGAAAAATGCATGTCTAGGATTGGCATCATCAAAGACCTGGTACTTAAGTGTGCCTAGTGTGCCACCTCTCTTTCATGTTGACCTACCTGGTGCATTTGTTCGTTAACGCAAATGGTTTATGAAACCTCGTGATTCTTCTTTGGCCCATTAACCGCAACATAGGGGTAATCAGTTTAAAATTCCGTAAACACGTCGTTACTTTGTTCGCACGATGTTTGAAATGCATGTTAGATTGCATGGTGTTTGTTTTGCATAGTTATAGCCCATAGCCTTTATAGTTTTGGTTTTTATAAATACGGCCTGCGTGTCGTGCCTTTCTCTATCTTCTATTGTACTTCTCTTCTCATCTCACTCCCTCGCATGTAACGCGAGTTTCTGAAAATTGAAAATACTCATGGAGACAAAGCAAGGACCAACATAGCAGCGTGGTGGGCCTTCCCTGGTGGACCAGGCGCTTCAGAAGCAGATTCTATCTTCAGTAGAATGGTCCTCCCATTGGCTTGGGACGGGTCGCCTTAGGTTAAGAATGGCTATAATCATTGCATATTTATTTACCGCTTATATTTACCTTGTATGTGATGCAATGGATGTTTTATAAGCATGATTAAACATAGTTCTATTGATAGGATCAATGTTAAAATGATGAGATAATTAAGTAAATCCCTCACTATAATTCTAAGTTTGTTTTAACCATCCAATATTTACCCTCGTTAAAGCTTCGATCGATATAATGTGAGCTTTGCCAAAGCAATGTCACATTTATCTATCTTAGTTAAACGCGAAGAATAAGCTAGTGATATTCGCCGGTTGAGATATTGGTATTGACTTAGCTGGGTTGTTCTAATAGGATTAGAAAACCTAGTGGTTAAAAGTTTTGGTTAATCATAAGATGATTTAAAGAACAAGAGTTGTTCGCCAAAAGATGAGGAATTACATGAGATGTAATTAGTAAGGTGTTACTTACCTAAATAACCATTTCCTAAAAGACTGGCCAAAGCTGATTTAGGAATGGTGAAATACGGATCCTCACTCACTAGAAAAACTATCAAAACGTTTTTCCGAAATTAAAACTAGAGGGTTTTTAATTTTGAAGAAAACAGTGGGAGTAAATTTATAGTAAAGACCTATCTATAAATTTTAAAATTTAGTAAAACTTATGTAGCATATTTTCTTTGTTGTAGAATTAATGGCAAATAATACTCTATCTCTGCGATCTATCCTTGAGAAGGATAAGCTCAATGGCATAAACTTCCTTGTCTGGTTCTGCAATTTGAGAATTGTTCTCAAACAGAAAAAGAAGGAATATGTCATTGAAGAACCTATTCCTGATGAATCGGTTGCCACTGCTTCCAGAGCTGACAAAGACAAGTGTAAGAAACACATGGACGACATGCTGGATGTCGGTTGTCTTATTCTTGCCTCCATGACCCCTGAGCTTCAGAAGCAACATGAGGACATTGTAGCTTATGATATGATTCAAAATCTCAAGGAGATTTATGAAGGCCAAGCTCGTCAAGAGAGGTACGAGACCTCTAAAGCTCTGTTTCAATGCAAGATGAGTGAGGGATCTTTCGTAGGAGCTCACATCATCAAAATGATGGGCTACATCCAAACGTTGGAGAAGCTCGGCTTTTCGCTGAAAGACGAATTAGCTACTGATGTCATCCTGCAATCTTTGCCGGATAGTTTCAATCAGTTCGTCCTTAATTTCAATATGAATGAAATTAACAAGACGCTGCCACAGTTGCTCAGCATGTTGAGAACTGCTGAAATCAACCTGAAGAAGGTAGGACCTAAACATGTTCTGATGGTCCGCAAGGGCAAGAAGAAAGGTAAATCGGCAGCAAAGTCTAAAGGTGATGGTAAGACCAAAACCGATGGAAAGGAGGCATTGAAACCTAAGAAGGGAATCAAGAAGGATGGAAAATGTTTCCATTGCGGCAAGACCGGACATTGGTAGAGAAATTGCACCACACACCTACAAGAAGTCAAGAAAGCAAAAACGAGTGAGGCATCAACCTCAGAGGCTTCTAAAGAGAAGGCATCAGAATAGACATGGACCTGCGAATGGAAATAAAGCAAGAGTTGCTACATCATCCATTAGGACATGTGTTTTTGCTTAAATAGATTTGTTTTAGTTTTTAAGATTATTATTTTGTGCCTAAGTTTTAGTTATCTTGTAAGGAAAAGATATTTTTAATTTTGAGATTATTTAAATAAATGTTATTCTTTTAATCTATTATGGCACAACGAATCAATGATCTTTAAACTAATCAAATCAATAATATTTATAAGATAAATAAAACAAATGACTAATCTCAAACTCATAAAAAGTATTAAGGTAATTTGATGAGATCAAATTCAAGAATATTTAAAGTTTGATGAACTTTCAAAGAATATGGGATTGTCCCATAATTAAATCCCACAAGTGGAACGAAAAGTCTTTGAAAGAGAATCAAATATGTTAGACATGTTTTGATTCAGAACAAGTCATTTTCGACATCTTTACACACTAGAAAAACAACTCTCATACTTAATCGTGTTTTTTTTTGAAATGTCATATAAGATATGGACTAAGGATTGTTCTAGAATACCTTTGAAGTTTTAAGGTTACTTACATGTTAAAATGTTTACAAAGTTCGAACCTTAAAAACTCCATTTGTTGTTTATCCTAACGAGAACAAAGCGTTTGTTTCTCAAACGAGAGTTTATCTTGAAAGAGATTAATTCTCACAAAGGGATATTATTTCTTCAACATTAACGAGAACAAAATGTTTGTTGCTCAAACGAGAGTTTCTCTCGAAAGAGATTACCTCTCACAAAAGGAATAAATGGAATTTGGTTTGTGAAGAAATTTTTAGACAACAAATTTATGAACCAAAGATTGAGAATGTTCCACAAATGATCAAGGAACATTGGAACAAAACACAACCATTGTGTTGATCCTTAAGAGAATACCATATACTTGAGAAATATGGATTTCTCAATATCCGTACATGGAAACACTCTTCTTTTTGGATCAAGATAAAGACTAGGTCTTATCAGAAAGCAATGGTGAGCCCAAAATTCGAGAAATGGCTAAGAGCCATGAGATATGAGATGGAATCCATGTCTAAAACCAAGTATAGACTTTGGTTACCTAAAAGGGTAAAACCTAAGAGGTATGGATGAGTTTTTCAAAAAGGAAAAACCGGCATGGATGATAAAACATACAAAGGATGATGCGTTGCTAAAAGTTTTCGACAAACTTCATAGTATAGACTATGATAAAGCATCTGCCTTGTAGCTATGTTTAATCCATCTTAATCTCACTTGCAAGTAGTTACATACGATGATTATGAAATCAAATAAAGGAATGTCAAAACCACTTTCCTAAGGGAAAACTTGAAACAGATGTGTACATGACACATCCAGAAGGATTTGTCACTCCAGTAAACACTTGGAAGGTATGTAAGCTACAAAGGTCTATTCGTAGACTAAGGCAAGCTTCTCGAAGTTGTGATATTCGTTTCAGAAGATACAATCAAAAGGTTTGGTTTATCTAGAAACAAAGGGGAGTCTTGTTTTCAAAAGAGCTAGTGGGAGCATTGTTACTTTCTTAAGTATTGTATGTAGATGACATACTCATCAAAAGGAACTAAAGATCGCAATCCGTTTTGCATTAATAAAAGATACTGCGAGTTAGCAACATGAGACAGTATCTAACTCTACAACATAGGCTGAATGTATTACAGTCGACATAGCAATAAAGAAGGATGTTTGGATCTAAAGGGTTCCCTTCTTAACTAAGGGTTGTTCCCAGCATATTAGATGCTACATAACTCTGTTATGATGGAACCTTTGCGTAAGCAAATAAAAGCCAGATCTCATCAATAAATCCAAACATATTCTAAAATACTTATATCTTGGAGATGTGAAAGTATGCAACATACGCACAAAGTTGATAACTTTGTAAACTCCTTGACAAAGCTTTTGACACAGCATAATCATGTCAGTTACACTAAGCCATATCGTATTAGATACGAGAATGATTGGTCTTAGTGCTAGTGGGAGATTGTTGGAGTATGCCCAAAGACCAATCATATGATGATTGAATAGACATACTATTTTACTAGATTTATCAAGTAATGGCATTACCGTTATTATCATTTGGTATGTTTCTGTGCATCAAACTAACCATTGGATAATAATGTCCATACAATAATACGATTATTGTTAAATAAGATCCTTAGTCGAATATTATTACGGGTATGGACAATGATAATATATAAAGACTAATATGTGGTTGATGACAAGCGTTGTCATTGACATAGAGATGTCAAAATCAACACATAGGTATTTGTTAGAGAACAACATACTGGATTGACCCGCTATGAGCATGTTTCTTGGGTAATTATGTGACAGTCACAACATTGCTCATGATAAATATATGTATAATCCTCATACTTGAGATCAACATGATTTCAACATAAAGATTTACATATTTTGACATAGTCAAACGTGTGTCGTAACTGACTACATTATAAAGACTAATGATTGGATACGTGATGACCTATGTAGTGAAATATGGTTGATCAAGAAAGGATTTGTCCCTCCTACATAATGGGAGAAATATCTTCTGTAACACCCCAATTTTGGGCTTGGAAGTTTAGGGTCTGAACCGGACCGGTTTAAATTACGGTTCGAATATAAAAGGTGCGTTTTAGGGAAAGCCTAGTTCAGGATGCATTAAAAATATGGAAAAATATCTAAAAATCCTCTTTTATTATATATAAGAGAGTGGTGAAATCAATTTTACAAAATGGGGTTTGGAAATATGACATTTCAAGTTAGTGACTAAAATGTAATTTTTGAAAAGTTGGTGACTGTTTTAAAAGGATTGAAACTTTGAATCTTTAAGGAGCTAATTTACCCAAGGGAGGGTTTCTCCAGATTTTTCTTAAATTTTAAAGACTCATTTAATGTAATTTAATAAAAAGAAAAGAGGGAAAAAAGATATTTTAGTTTCATAACTAACTTTTGCCAAAATTTTCTCATTTCATTTTCTCTCAATTTTCCCTCAGCCAAACACATTTCCACAGCCACTTTTCCTTTGATTTTTACACCTAAAGTTGAGATTTCAATCTCTAAAATGATTTCTAATCATTTCTACACCAAATCCTCATCTTTTGCTTATTGAATTTTCAAGGATTTTGGCTCTAAACAAGGAGAAACTCACATTTAGAGGTATGAACGTCCTTCTCCTCTAAATACTCAGTTCTTTACTGAAATTCTCAAGTTCTCAATCCTTAAATTGAGTTTTATTAAAGGTTTTAATGTTGTGTTCTTGATTTTGGCTTAAAATGCAAGTTTTGGATTTAATTTTGAAGAAATTCGTAATAGATGATTGAGCTCTGTTTTGAGATGTCTTTTTGATGTATTTTGGATGTCTAAATAATGTGTAATTGAGGTTTAATCAATGCAATCCCGAATAGGTTGATTTTCCTAAGTTTTGACTTGAGAAAATGGTGGTTTTGGGGTGATTTTGATGTTCTGCTATAGCTGGAGGTATAAGGACGTGATTAGGTCCTTTTTGGATGTTAATTGATGTTTAAGAATGATTGGATTTGATGGATCTTGGCTGGGTAATGTTGTAGAGGTGTTTGGATGTGATTTCGGTTGTGTTTGGTAGCCAAAATGTGAGTTTTGATGAGAGCAGCGAGTTTAGGTGTTTTGGTTGAAGATTTTAATGCATGATGATGCATTAATCCACTGCTTTGATGTGTTTAAAATAGGGGAGACATCATCGAATCCTTGTGGTGTTGATCCGGAGGCTTGATCGGCGTTTCGGCAAGCTTGCGAAACGGAATCGGTGAGTGAAGTTTGGTTTTCAGCTTTGAAACCAATCTTTGAAGGTTGTGGGAGCTTAGTTAGTTTAAGTCTAAACAACTTAGCTAAGCTCAAGAGTAAGTTTTTCGGAGAAACTCTCTTTTTGATGAACCATGAGATGGTTGAATGCAATGTGTTTATTTTGCATGTTTAAATTCTGTTTTGAAAGCATATTTTAGCATGTTTAATGCTGGTTTTGTAAGCCATGTGTTGAGGGATGCTCAAGATAAGAGATCCTTGTTTTGGACATTGATAAATGTGGTTTGATGCATAGTGATGCATGATTATGTAATGGCTTTGTTTAATGCTTAAAAACAGTAGATTGATGATGGTAAATGATGTATATTGGCAAGTGATGTGTTGGTTTAAAAGTACTTGAATCGGATATAGTTAGCCGGCTATAGGATTGGGTGCACCGTGAATAAAGTCGCCTTGATGTTGAGGGGTTGTGATTGTACCGTAAACTCCATCCAAGAACACTAACGAGATGTCTAAGGTCATAATGGTGGTTAAAAGGCCATGTGAGGACCTTGTGTTGTGTGTCCCGTGTTCTCGTTAGTGATGTTATACAACTACCAATGAGTGATGTGGAGGGGTTGTGTAACCCCCTTAACCCGGCCCAGACGGTTGAACCGAATTAAGAAGTTTACACGGGGAAAACCAAAGTCAACCCGAAAGTCAACCTTGATTAACGACCCTTTTTTTCTTTTTAATCTTGTCTAGATGCTTATTAACCCTAGATATGTTCACAAGAACAGCATACACCAAGATCATACCAATCAGAGAACATTCAGGGACTCAATTGCACAAATTAATGAATTAGGGACCAAATTGTAAATTCTGAGAATTACAGGGACTTAACCCAATTAAAAGTTACCAGTATGAAATTAGTCATGTTTCATTCTTCACTGCCAAATTTCAGCTCAAAAGGACATCCCGAACTCATCTAATTGCATATACAAAGGTCAGGACCAAAACGCAAGGTTTTCAAAACATTTAACCAACAATTTTAGTGCCCAACGGTCGAGTGTTCCGAAACAGGGAGGACCTGTTCCGAAACGCGGGACCGTTCTGGAACTGGTACCAAAACAGGGCCTGGCAGTAGCCAAACCGTTCCGGAACAGTTCCTTCCGTTTCGGAACGCCCAGGCCATTTCAGGCCCCCGTTCCGATACGGTAGCACCTGTTCCGAAATAGGCTGCCCAGATTGCAGAAAAATTGCTGGTTTAACACACATTTGACCCATCAAACATGCTCCACAGGCAACCAAATCACACCAGCAAATCATTCAGCATACAAGGGACATAATTGCATCAAAACCTAGATACAAGACCATCCCTAGGTGCACCAACTCATTCAAAATATCCAACACTCAAACATGCTTTTAAACAAGAAGCATAACATAACAACTTAAGAATAAGGAGATTCAAACGTTGCAACATTAATCCACATGATTCAAAATCATAAACCAAACTTGTCCAACATACACAACCCCATTAAACATCCACATAAGAGATTCTTCCCCCATTGCCTTTATTATCTATAGCTATTAACCGAGACATACATTTCAAGTGGAGTCCTCCTTGAATCCCTTGCTTCTCGATGTTCCAACTTCAAATATCTGCATTGATGGACAAAAAGGAGCGTAAGCACATAATGCTTAGTGAGGAATGCTCAAAACCAAAACACCATCAATGCAGCGAGTCATAAAACCACATTTAAAAGCAAACTCGATTCGATAAACCAAAGCAAAGTTTGAAAACCCTTTTCAACATCATGCTTTAAATCATGCATTGCTCAAACATGAAAACCCAACCCTTAGCTTAGAAAAGCTAAATACACCTTTTCAAAGCACAAACTTGCAAAACCATCAATTTAACCATTCCATGCATGAACATCATATGCAAAGCTAAATTCAAATCATTGGAAAACATTTCCACTTCACATCATACCCTTCTCATACTTGAATATCATTTTAAAGCAAGAAACCTTTAAAACCATTTACTCATTCTATCTACTACGTGCATTAAACAAATGCAACATATGAACCACATCATCAATATTTGCATCACATGCCTTTAAAAACAAGTCTTCGCAAGACTTCAATGCACTAAAGAGATTTCATGTACACATGCACCATTCTCAATAGATAATCAACATTTGATTAGACTAACAAGCAAACATGCATTCATAGTACATTTCACACTTCTCATGCAACCATGCATCATTTCAAGCATCTCATGCTTCATTATATTCAAGAACATTATATTGACTTCCAAGTGATAACCAAATCCACTTTTCAACACAACATCCAATCAGATACGCGGATCACAAGCGTTGTCCCCACGCTTCATACACACTACCAATCCCAAGGTCCCCAAATGGAATTTTAACCACCATTTGACCTTACCATACACAAGGTCCTCATATGGAATTTTAACCACCATATGACCTTAACATTCACAAGGTTCCCATATGGAATTTTAACCACCATATAACCTTAACATTCACAAGGTTCCCATATGGAATTTTAACCACCATATAACCTTAACATTCACAAGGTTCCCATATGGAATTTTAACCACCATATAACCTTAACATTCACAAGGTTCCCATATGGAATTTTAACCACCATATAACCTTAACATTATCCATTGGTAGTTGTATAACATCACTAACGAGATCCGGGACATACTCCACAAGATCCACACATGGACTTTACACCACCATTGTGATCTTAACAAGCACAAGGTCCTCAAATGGAATCTTAACCACCATTATAACATTTGCTTACCCAAGGTCCTCGAATGGAATTTCAACCACCATTATGACCTTAACACAAGACCCACCCATGGAATTTTAACCACCATGGTGCTCTTAACCATCTCATTAGTGTACTTGGATGGAGTTACCGGTTCACTCACAACCACTCCACATCCAAGGCGACTTTATTCACGGTGCACCCAATCCTATAGCCGGCTAACTATATCCGATTTAAGTAACCAAGAACCACTTACATCACTTGCCAATATAACCATCTTACCACATTAATCCATTGATTTACAAGCATAACCAAAATGCAAAAACCACCATTTACCCTCATTAATCCACTGTTTTTGAAGCATTACACAAAGCCATTAAACAACATGCAACACTATGCATCAATTCCACAACTCCAATGTACAAAACCAAGGATCTCTTACCTTGAGCATCCTTCACACATGACTTTCAAAACCAGCATTAAACCATGCTAAAATATGCTTTCAAAACAGAATTTAAAACATGCAAATCACATGCTTTGCATCAAACAATCACAAATGCTTTAAAACCAATTCACAACACAACCAAGAGGGAAAATCCATTTACTTACTCTTGAGCTTAGCAAAGTTTTTTAGACTTAAACTAAGCTCCCAAAACCTTCAAACCTTGGTTTAAAAGCTGAAAACCCAACTTCACTCACCGATACACAAAACAAGGCTAGCCAACAAGCCTTCCAAGCATCTGAAACCTTCCACACCACCTCTAATGCTCACGGATCAATCTCCCCTGTTTCAAGCACACAACAACAGAGGATTAATGCATCATTATGCATTAAAAACACCAGCCACACAACTCAACTCGCTGCTCTACACAAATCCAACATTTCGGCTACCAAACACAACCGAAATCACCTCCAAACACTTCCAAAACTTAACCCAGCCAAGATCCATCACTTCTAAACATTTTTAAACATCAATTAACATCCAAAAAGGATCTAACCACGTCCTTATACCTCCAGCTATAACAGATCACCAAGATCACTCCAAAAACAACCAAAAACTCAAGCAAAACTTAGGAAAATTAACCTATTTGGGATTGCATTGATAAAACCTCAATTTCTCATCAATTATACATTCATTCAACATCAAAAAGACACCTCAAATCACTGCTCAAACAGATCATACGAAATTTTACCAAAAATCAACCAAATCTTGCATTTAAAGCCAAGATCAAGATTAAAATTGTAAAACCTTTAATAAATCACAAATCAAGGATTGAGAACTTGGGAATTTCAGTAAAGAACTGAGAGTTTAGAGGAGAAGGACGTTCTTACCTCCAAACTTGAGTTTCTCCCTTTTGGAACCTAATTATTGAAAACTCACTTAGCAAATGCAAAGGTTTTGTTGAAGAGATGATTGAAGATCGAAAGAGAATTGAAATGAGTTATTTAGGTGACAAAATCAGAGGGAAAAGCTCTGGAGAAATATGTTTGGTTTGAGAGAAAAGATGAGAGAAAATGAAAATGGAAAATGTGGAAAAGTTAGTTAGATACTTAGGAAAATATCTTCCCTCTCTTTCCCCTTATTTAAAATACATTAATTAAACCTTTAATATTTTAGAAAAATCTGGAAAAACTCCCATTGGGTAAATAACTCCTTAAAGATTCAAAGTTTCAATCCTTTTTAAAACAGTCACAAAGTTTTCAAAAATTACATTTTGGTCACTAACCCAAAATGTCACTCTTCCAAACCTCATTTTACAAAATTGATTTCACCAAACTCTTATATATAATAAAAGAGGATTTTAAGACATTTTTCCATATTTTTAATGCAACCCGAACTAGGCTTTCCTAAAAATCACCTTTTATATTCGAACCGCAATCCGACCGGTCCGGTCCAGAACCCAAAACTTCTAAGCCCAAAATTGGGGTGTTACAACTCTCCCCCTCTTAGGAAATTTCGTCCTCGAAATTTCAACTGGCGAAAAGAGCACAACCAAACTTCTCAAAGCAACACACAAGGCAACACAGGAGACTTAACCACCACTGAACACTCTCCTCACAAAACTCCACCCAAACTCAACACCACTGTAACCCCCTTAACCCGGCCTAGACGTTCGACCCGAATTAAGAAGATCACACGGGAAAACCAAAGTCAACCCGAAAGTCAACCTTGATTAACGACCCTTTTTTTCCTTTTTAATCTTGTCTAGATGCTCATTAACCCTAGATGTGTTCACACAAACATCATACTCAAAGATCACAACCATCAGAGAACATTCAGGGACCTAATTGTACAAAACACAACTTTAGGGACCAAATTGTAAATTCTGAAAATTACAGGGACTTAACCCGATTAAAAGTTACCAATTTGAAATTAGTCATGTTTCATGCTTCTTTGCCAAATTTCAGCTCAAACGGACATCCAGAACTCACACAATTGCAAAAACATGTTTTAGGACCAAAACGCAAACATTTCGAAACACATAACCGCCAATGTCAGCCCCCAACGGTCAGGTGTTCCGAAACAGGTTCACCCTGTTTCGAAACGCGGGGCCGTTCCGCAACGCGCATCGGAACAGGCACAGGCAGTAGCACAAACATTCCGAAACGGGTCCATCCGTTTCGAAACACCCTGGCCTTTTTAGGCCCCCCGTTCCGAAACGGTAACACGCGTTCCGAAACGCCCTGCCCAGATTGCAGCATCCTTGCTGGTTAAATGCATCTTTGACCCACCAAACATGATCCGAATGCAACCAAAACACACAAGCAAGTCATATAACATACAAGAGACATATATGCATCAAAAACTAGATACATAACCACCCCTAGGTGCATCAACTCATTAAACACATTCAAGGCTCAATCATGCTTTTAAACAAGAAGCATAGCAATACAACTTAAGCATAGGGAGATTCAAACGTTGCAACATTAATCCACATGATTCAAAACCATAACCCAAACTTGTCCAACATACACAATCTCCTTTAACAACAACATAAGAGATTCTACCCCATTGCCTTTATTAACTATAGCTATTAACCGAGACATACATCTCTAATGGAGTCCTCCTTGAATCCCTTGCTTCTCGCTGTCCAAACTTCAAATATCTGCATTGATGGACTAAAAGGAGCGTAAGCACATAATGCTTAGTGAGGAATGCTCAAAACCAAAACACCATCAATGCAGCGAATCATAAACCACTTTTAAAAGCAAACTCGATTCGACAAACCAAAGCAATATTTGAAAACCCTTTTTCAACAACATGCTTTAAAATCATGCCTTGCACAAACATGAAAACCAACCCTTAGCTTAGAAAGCTAAGTAAACCTTTTCAAAACATAAACTTGCAAAACCATCAAATTAGCCATTCCATGCAAAAACACCATATGCAAAGCTAATTTCAAACCTTGGAAAACACTTCCACTTTACATCTTACCATTCTCATACATGAATGTCATTTCAAAGCAAGAAACCCTTTTTAAACCATTTACTCAAACAATCCAACACATGCATTAAACAAATGCAACATATGAATCACATCATTAACAATTGCATCACATGCCCTTTTAAAACAAGTCTCCACAAGACTTCAATGCACTAAAGAGATTTCATGCACACATGCACCATTCTCAATAGATAATCAACACTTGTTCAAACCAACAAGTCAACATGCATTCATAATACATTTTACACTTTTCATGCAACCATGCATCATTTCAAGCATCTCATGCTTCATTATATTCAAGAACATCATATTGGCCCCCAAGTGATAACCAAATCCACTTTTCAACTCAACACCCGATCGGATACGCAGATCACAAGCGTTGTCCCCACGCTTCATACACCCTACCAATCCAAGGTCCCCAAATGGACTTTTAAACACCATTTGACCTTACCATTCACAAGGTTCCCATGTATGGACTTTTAAACACCATACAACCTTAACTTTTACAAGGTTCCCATGTATGGACTTTTAAACACCATACAACCTTGACTTTCACAAGGTTCCCATGTATGGACTTTTAACCACCATACAACCTTAACTTTCACAAGGTTCCCATGTATGGACTTTTAACCACCATACAACCTTAACATGCACAAGGTTCCCATATATGGACTTTGAAACACCATATAACCTTAGCATCACCGATTGGTAGTTGTATAACATCACTAACGAGATCCGGGACACCCTATACAAGATCCACACATGGACTTTACACCACCATTGTGATCTTACCAAGCACAAGGTCCTCAAATGGAATTTTAACCACCATTATTACCTTTGCTTAACCAAGGTCCTCGAATGGGATCCCATCAACCATTATGACCTTAACCATCTCGTTAGGAAACTTGGATGGAGTTTACCGGTTCTGTAACGCCCCGGTTTTGGGCTTAGAAGTTTTGGGCGTTGACCGGTTTGGTCAAAGTGTTGTTCGAATCTAAAAGGGTGAATTTAGGAAAGCCTAGTTCGGGTTGCATTAAAATTATGGAAAAATGTTCTAAAATCATCTTTTAATATATATAAGTGAACTGTGAAATCAATTTTGGAAAATGAGTTTTGGAAGGGTGACATTTTGGCTAGAGACCAAAATGTAATTTTTGAAAGTTTTGTGACTGTTTTAGAAAGGGTTGAAACTTTGAATCTTTAAGGAGCTATTATTCCAAAAGTAGTTTCTCCAGATTTTTTCTAAGATATTTTAAGCTATATTCTGATTTTAAAACATATGAAAAGAGGAGGGAAAGCCATTTTGGCCATTTTGATAACTAACTTCCTATTTTCTTTTCTCTCATTTTCTCTCAACCCAAACACTTTCTTTCCAGAGAATTGTTTCTGATTTTCTCACCTAAATCTCTCCTTTCAACTCTCTTTTGATTCCTAATCATCATATCTACAAAACCTCATCATTTGCTACTTGATTCATCAAGGTTTTTGATTCCAAAAAGAGGAGAAACTCAAGTTTGGAGGTAAGAACGTCCTTCTCCTCTAAACTATCAGTTCTTTACTGAAATTCCTAAGTTTTCAATCCTTAATTGATGTTTTATTAAAGGCTTTTAAGTTGTGAAATGGATCTTGGCTTATAATGCAAGATTTGATGATTTTTGATGATTTTCGTTTGATCTGTTAAATCTGTGATTGGAGATGTGTTTTTGATGTTATTTGAACTCTAAATTGATAAGGAATTGAGTTTTGATTGATGCAATCCCGGATAGGTTGGGTTTCCTAAGTTTAGCTTGTGATTCTTGATTGTTTTTGAGGTGATCTTGTGGATCTGGTGTTGCTGGAGGTATAAGGATGTTATTAGGTTCTTTTTAGATGTTAAATGATGTTAAAGGATGTTAGGTTTTGATGGTTAATGGCTGGGCTTTGTTGAGAAGTGGTTTGGATGCATTTTCGGTTGTGTTTGGTGGCCGAAAATGGAGTGGGGATGAGAGCAGCGAGTTTAGGTGCTTTCATTGAGGATATTAATGCATGATGATGCATTAATCTACTGTTTTGATGTGTTAAAACAGGGGAGTCATCTTTGGATCCAAGTGGTGGTGATCCGGAGGCTTGATTTGGTGCTTCGGCAAGAGGCGAAGTGGAATCGGTGAGTGAAATTGGGTTTTCGGCTTTGAAACCAATGTCTTGGGAGCTTAGTTTAAGTCTAAACAACTTTGCTAAGCTCAAGTGTAAGTTTTCGGAAATACTCTCTAGTGGTAGCCATGGTTTGGTTGTTGTGCAATGTGGTTTATTGCATGTTTTAAATTCTGTTTTGAAAGCATGATTTAGCATGGTTATTGCTGATTTTGTAAGCCATATGTTGAAGGAAGCTCAAGGTAAGAGTTCCTTGTTTTTGAACATTGATTAAATGTAGTTTGATGCTTTGAAATGCATGATGAATATGGCTTGGTTTAATGCTTTAAAACAGTGGATTTAATGATGAAATGATGTATATTGGCAAGTGATGTTTTGAAAAAGGTTAAGGTCACCAAGGTGATTAAAAGTCCTTGAGTGAGCCATGTTACTTAAGAACATCAAGGTGGTTAAAAGTCCTTGGATGATTCTTGCTAAGGTCACTAAGGTGGTTAAAAGTCCTTGAGTGAGCCTTGTTACTTAAGAACATCAAGGTGGTTAAAAGTCCTTTGATGGTTCTTGTTAAGGACACAAAGGTGGTTAAAAGTCCTTGTGTGGTCCTTGCCATGGTGTTTAAAAGTCCATGGGCCAAGGTGTTTAAAAGTCCTTGGGGCCAAGGTGTTTAAAAGTCCTTGGGAAGAACACAAAGGTGGTTAAAAGTCCTTGTGTGGTTCTTGGAAATTATAAGATCACAATGGTGTTTAAAAGTCCATGTGTGAGTCTTATGTTGATCTTGTTTTTTTTAAAAGATGAAATGTATCACTTGTGGCCAATATGACATGTAATGATATGAAGCATGAGATGCTTGTTTTAAGTTTTCTTGTGAGCATGTTAAAGTGTATCTTGAAGCATGATTTATGAATGAGTTTTATAAATGCATTATTGTGTGGTTTTAAGGAGCTTTCCTCACTAAGCTTTTGCTTACGCTCTCTTTCGTTTTCTTAAACCAATAATGCAGAACATTAAGGTGATTTGAGGGCAGCAAGGAAGGCAAGCAACCAAGGGAAAACTAAGCTCAAGTATGGAAAGGTTTTATCGAACACATTTAGCTTTTGGTGTATGGCAATGGGGGACCTTTGTGAATGTTGTTTGGAGATGTTTTGAACTCCTTGAGTATGTTTAATGTCGCTGATAATGCTGGTTTTGTAATTGGCCTTTACATGTATGGATTGGAGGTTTTATGCTTGAATAGTTGCTTGTGTAGGAAGCATGCCATTAGATTTGGGGCTTTTCATATGTGATGCTAATATGTTGATTGGTTGATGCAAACATGTCTCTTGTATGATGAATTGCATGCTGGTAAAGTTTGGTGGCATTTGGAGCATGATTGGTTGGTCAATTGCATGTTAAAGTAGGTAAAATTCTGCATTTTGTGCAGGCCGTTTCGGAACAGTGCCTGCCGTTTCGGAACGGGTGCCTCGAAGCAGCCCAGGCGTTCGAAACGGGCAACACCGTTCCGGAACGGATATGCTACTGCCCGACCCCGTTCCAGTACGCGTTGCGGAACGGCCCCGAGTTTCGAAACGGGCTGTCCCCCGTTTCGGAACGGCTGACCGTTGGGGGCTGACAGTGGCAGTTATACGTTTCGGATTGTTTACATTTTGGTCCTGAATCTTGTATGTGCAATTGTATGAGTTTGGAATGTCTTTTTGAGCTGAAATTTGGCTGAGATGCATGAGACACGATTAATTTCAAGATGGTAACTTTAATTTGGGCTAAGTCCTCATATTTATCAGAATTTACAATTTGGTCCCTAAAGTTGTAAATTGTTCAATTGGGTCCTTGTTTGATCTCTGATGTTTATGATCTTTTAGTATGTCGTTTGTATGATCATTTTTAGGGTTAATGTGCATCTAGATAAGTTTTTAAAAGAAAAAAAAGGGTCAATAATCAAGGTTGACTTTCGGGTTGACTTTGGTTTTCCCCGTGTGACTTTCTTAATTCGGGTCAACCGTCTAGGCCGGGTTAAGGGGGTTACATTTGGTGGTATCAGAGCTGAGTTCTCGAGTAATTGGGAATGTGTATGTGAATGTTTGATGTATGTCTGCTATATATGCTTGTTGAGTGAAAGCATGTTGAGTAGTATGTGAGTTTGATGCAATTGAGTTGTATGTTGTGATGAAGCATGTTGTGGGTACCCATTGCCATATCAAAGCTAAGAAATGATGTTGCTTTTAAATGAAATTGAGCTTGAGTACTTGGATTGTTTACCTTGCTGGGCCTGACTTTGTTTATTTGCATTGTGATTGCATGGTTAAAGTATGGCACCACGTAGAGAGTTGAGAAGTAATGTGCGAGCTACGACTCCGAATGAGAATGAAAATGAAGAGAATGCGGGTAGTGCGGTGTTACCTCCTCCTCCACCTGGTGGTGGTGGTGCTGGGGCTGAGGAAGCTGGGGCTGCAGCTGCAGCTGGTGCTGGAGCTGCTGGACCTGAGGTTGGTCAGGGGCAAGCTATGCCTGACATGACGATGTTGGTACAAGCTATTGCGGGTGCTTTCCGAGCAGCAGTAGCCGGAGCTCAAGGCGCTGGGCATCAGGGAGATGCTGGTGTTAGACTACCTTTGGAGCGCTTACGCAGTCTTGGTGGGACTGAGTTTAGGGGTATGTCTGCGGAAGGTTCTGAAGCTTGGTTAGAGAGTACCAAGAGGATTTTGGGCCAGATGAGTTGCACTGATGTGCAGAAGCTGGGGTGTGTTGTATCCTTGCTGCAGGATGATGCGTATACGTGGTGGACGACCACTATAGCTGGGATGGCTGAAGCTGACATAACTTGGACATTCTTTCTGAATGTGTTCAAGAGGAGGTATCTTGGTGTGAGGTACCTGGATGAAAAGAAGCGAGAGTTCATGTCTCTTACCCAGGGGAGCATGAATGTGGCTGAGTATGAAGTACAGTTTGTGCGACTCAGTCAGTATGCACCTGAGCTGGTACCTGATGAGCGGGCAAGGTGCGAACGATTTCGTTATGGTTTAGTGACGGATGTGAAGATGTATGTGTTGGCCACCGAATATGATGATTTTGATGTGTTGGTGGGTCGAGCCAAGGACATTGAGATGAACTTGGGTTTATCTGCGAAAGGTGCTGGAGCAAGTTCGGGTAAGAGAGCTGCTGAGTATAGTTCCGGAGGTGGACGGAACAAGAGGGGACGTGACCTGAAGTATCAGTCCTCAGCTAAGAGGGGTGGTGGTGCACCTGCTCGGGGAGGCAATGCTAGAGCTGATCCGAGTGCTTGTTGGATTTGTGGTTCACGGGGTCACATGAAGCGTGACTGTCCTCGTGCTGTGAGGGAAGTGCAAGCTCCTGTTGCGACAGCTGGTAATGGTTGCTGGAATTGTGGATCTGCAGACCATTTGAGGCGAGATTGTCCTAGGTTGGCTGGTGATCAAGTGCGTGCTCCTGTTGTTGCTGCACCGCAGAGAGGTCGTGGGCGCGGCCGTGGTAATTTCTAGAGGAGAGAGGAAGGTGGTCGTGGAGTGGCCCATGTTGTGGCTATTCAGCCTGAAGGTGGAGGCCAAGCGAGGGTGTATGCTCAGCCTGAGGGAAGGAATGATGCGGATGTGATTGCAGGTACCTTTACTTTGCAATCCTTGTCATTGCTTTCTTTGATAGATTCTGGATCTACGCATTTATACATTTTGCGTGAGCATGCTGAATTGCTTGGTTTGCCTGTTGAGTCTTTGGATGTTGGTGTTCGTGTCACTAGTTCTTTTGGTGAGACTGTTGTGACTCGAAAGCTTTATAGAAGGTGTCCCTTGGTTGTTCAAGAACATGTTTTTCATGTTGATCTTATGGAGTTGCCCTTTTATGGTTTTGATGTAATCCTTGGTATGGATTGGCTTGCTGAGCATCGTGCTATTTGGATTGTGAAAACAAGCGAGTTTCGCTTAAGCTTGCGGATGATTATGAAGTTGTTGTGGTTGGTGAGAATGTGAAGTTTCTTGCCAATGTGGTGTCTACCTTGGAGGTGAGCAGGATGCTGAGGCAAGGTTGCGAAGCCTATCTAGCTTTTGTGATGAATCCTAGCTCTAAAGAGTTGAGGGTGCAAGATATCAGAGTTGTGAAGGAGTTTCCTGGTGTTTTTCCTGAGGAGTTGCCTGGTTTACCTCCTAACCGCGAGGTGGAGTTTGGAATTGAGCTGTATGAGAATACAACTCCTGTGTCCATTACTCCTTATAGAATGGCACCTAAGGAGTTGAAGGAGCTGAAGACGCAGTTGCAAGAGTTGCTTGATCGTGGTTTCATCCGGCCGAGTGTGTCACCTTGGGGAGCATCGGTCTTGTTTGTGAAGAAGAAGGATGGCACTATGAGAATGTGCATTGATTACCGTCAGCTGAACAAGTTGACTATCAAGAATCGGTATCCTTTGCCGAGAATTGATGATCTCTTTGGTCAATTTCGGGGAGCTGATGTGTTCTCTAAGATTGACTTGAGGTCAGGGTATTATCAGTTGAAGGTGAAGGATGTGGATGTGCCTAAGACAGCTTTCAGGACAAGGTATGGGCATTATGAGTTCCTTGTGATGCCGTTTGGTTTGACAAATGCTCCTGCTGCTTTCATGGACATGATGAATCGTGTGTTTCATGAATACCTGGACAAGTTTGTTGTGGTGTTCATCGATGATATCCTCGTGTACTCGCGTACTGAGGAGGAGCATGAAGAGCATTTGAGGATTGTGCTGCAGGCTTTGTTGGAGAATCAGCTCTATGCTAAGCTGAGCAAGTGTGAGTTCTGGCTTAAGGAGGTGGTGTTTCTTGGGCATGTGGTTTCTGCTGAGGGGATTCGTGTCGATCCTCAGAAGATTGAGGCTGTGATGAACTGGAAGGTTCCTAAGTCTGTTCATGAGGTCCGTAGTTTCCTTGGTTTGGCGGGATACTACCGAAGGTTTGTGGATGGTTTTTCCAAGATTGATGCTCCTTTGACGAAGCTGTTGCAAAAGGATGTTAAGTATGAGTGGACGGAAGCGAGACAGCAGGCTTTTGAGAAGCTTAAGGCGGCTTTGACGCAAGCTCCTATCTTGATTCAGCCTAAATCAGGGAAAGAGTTTGTAGTTTACAGTGATGCATCCTATGTTGGTTTGGGGTGTGTGCTGATGCAGGAGGGTAAGGTGGTGGCTTATGCATCGCGGCAGTTGAAAGTGCATGAGCGCAATTACCCTACGCATGATATTGAGTTGGCTGCAGTGGTTTTTGCTCTGAAGATTTGGAGACATTATCTGTATGGTGAGAAGTGTACTGTGTACACAGATCACAAGAGTTTGAGGTATCTGATGTCTCAGAAGGAGTTGAATCTTAGGCAGCGGCGTTGGTTGGAGTTGCTCAAGGATTATGATCTGACGATTGAGTATCATCCTGGAAAAGCTAATGTTGTTGCGGATGCCTTGAGTAGGAAAGTAGCTGTTGAGCAGAGGGCTATGTTTGCTAGCTTGAGCATATCGCAAGATGGTGGTCTTGTTGCTGAGTTGCAAGTGAAACCATCTTTGGTTCAGTTGATCAAGGATAAGCAGTTGCTGGATGATTCCTTGGTGTCTCATGTTCAGGATATCGCGGAGGGTAGACCTTCGGATTTCTGCTTTAATGATGATGGTGTGTTGTGTTTTGGGAGTCGGATAGTAGTGCCTGCTGATGCTGAGTTGAGGCGTGCTATTCTGACTGAAGGTCATAGTAGTCCTTTTGCTATGCACCCTGGTAGTACCAAGATGTATCGTGATCTTCGTGATGAGTACTATTGGGTGGGTTTGAAGAAGGATGTTGCGGAGTTTGTGAGCAAGTGTTTGGTGTGTCAGCGAGTTAAGGCTGAGCATCAGGTTCCTTCAGGGTTGTTGCAACCGTTGAAAATCCCTGAATGGAAGTGGGAAAGGGTTACCATGGATTTTGTATCTGGTTTACCTTTGTCTCCCTCGAAGAAGAATTCTGTTTGGGTGATTGTGGATCGCCTAACGAAGTGTGCGCATTTCTTGCCTGTGCATACCACGTTTTCTTTGGATAAGTTGGCAGAGCTGTACATTGCTGAGATTGTGCGGCTGCATGGTGTGCCTAAGTCGATTGTGTCGGATAGGGATCCGAGGTTCACATCGCGTTTCTGGCAGTGTTTGCATCAAGCTCTGGGTACAAGGTTGCATTTCAGTACATCTTATCATCCTCAGTCGGATGGTCAGTCTGAGCGTGTTATCCAGATTTTGGAGGATATGTTGAGGTGCTGCGTGATTGAGTTTCAGGGTTCTTGGGAGAAGCATCTGCCTTTGGTTGAGTTTGCTTATAACAACAGTTATCAGGCAAGTATACAGATGGCACCTTATGAGGCTTTGTACGGGAGGAAGTGTAGGACTCCTCTTTGTTGGGCTGAAACTGGTCAAAAGTTGGTTTCGATGCCGGCTTTGTTGAAAGGGACCACAGAGAAGGTAAAGCTCATTTGTGAGCGGTTGAAGGCTGCCTCTGATCGGCAAAAGTCTTACGCGGATTTGAAGCGTAAGGAGATTGACTATGCGGTGGGTGACCGTGTGTTCTTGAAGGTTTCGCCTTGGAAGAAGGTGATGAGGTTTGGCCGGAAGGGTAAGTTGAGCCCTAGGTACATTGGACCATACGAGGTGGTTGAGCGTGTGGGTCCTGTTGCGTACAAGCTGAGGTTACCTCAGGAGTTGGAGAAGATTCATGATGTGTTTCATGTTTCTATGCTCCGGAAGTATAGATCTGATCCTTCGCACGTGATGCTTGTGGAGGAAGTGGAATTGAATCCGGATTTGACCTATGATGAGGAACCGGTGAAGGTTCTGGATTCGGATAGCAAGGTTCTTCGTGGCAAGACCATTGAGTTGGTGAAGGTGCTGTGGAAGTATCGAGGTGTTGACGAAGCCACGTGGGAGCGGAAGGAAGACATGCTGAAGTAGTTTCCTTATCTCTTTCCTTCAGGTAAATTTTGGGGACGAAATTTCTTAAGGGGGGGAGAGTTGGTGAAGATCCATCACTTCAAACCATTTTTAAACATCAATTAACATTCAAAAAGGATCTAACCACGTCCTTAAACCTCCAGCTATAACAGATCACCAAGATCACTCCAAAAACAACCAAAAACTCAAGCAAAACTTAGGAAATTCAACCTATTCGGGATTGCATTGATTAAACCTCAATTATTCATCAATTTAACATTCAATTAACATCAATTTAACACCTCAACACACTGCCCAAACAGATCATACGAAAATTTCACCAAAATCAAGCAAATCTTGCATTTTAAAGCCAAAATCAAGATTCCAATTGTAAAACCTTTAATAAATCATAAATCAAGGATTGAGAACTTGGGAATTTCAGTAAAGAACTGAGAGTTTAGAGGAGAAGGACGTTCTTACCTCCAAACTTGAGTTTCTCCCTTTTAGAATCAAGTTTTCATGAAAATCCACTTAGCAAATGGTGAGGTTTTGTTGTAGAGATGATTAGCAATCAATAGGTAATTGAAAAGATGAATTTAGGTGACAAAATCAAAGAGAAAAGCTCTGGAGAAAGATGTTTGGCTTGAGAGAAAATGAGAGAAAATAGTTGAGAGAAAAGTTAGTTAAAACTAAAATATCTTCCCTCCACTTTGTTTATATTAAAAACCTTTTAATTAATCATTTAATATATTTAGAAAATCTGGAGAAACTCCCATTGGGTAAATAGCTCCTTAAAGATTCAAAGTTTCAATCCTTTTTAAAACAGTCTCACAGTTTTCAAAAATTACATTTTGGTCACTAACCCAAAATGTCACACTTCCAAACCTCGTTTTGCAAAATTGATTTCACAGTTCACTTATATATATTAAAAGAGGATTTTAGGACATTTTTCCATATTTTTAATGCAACCCGAACTAGGCTTTCCTAAAAATCACCTTTTATATTCGAACAACACTTTGACCGAACCGGTCAACGCCCAAAACTTCTAAGCCCAAAACCGGGGTGTTACAACCACCACATACTGCTCACGAATTCCAAAACACTCAAAGTTAACCACAACTTAACCTTTCACACTTCCGAACCGCACATAGCCCCAACAACAACCTAAAGAACCTCAAACTTTTACAGCATACTCCACCTTAACACACAACTCCCAAAACTTGTTCACACAGTGACACCAACCAATCTAGTCCTGCCACTATGTACCCACAACCTTCACTGCTTCTAAAACTCTTTGCAAACTCCCCAACCTCCTTCAAAGATTTTCCCAACAAGCAAAAATTCTTAAGCATCAACTGCTTACCCAACCCTCTCAACGTAATGCTGACATTCCTTCACATTCGCCGCTATCATTACCATAACGACTCACCAGGACTACTCATCCAATATCCAAAAATCACATCACAAAACCCCAATCTTGACTTCGCCAGCCGTTCCATACACCACCAGCTGACTTCAGAAGGAATTTACTTATTCACAACCAGCCAACCACTTCTCACAAGAACCCATCCAACCAACAATGGCCTTCGATCTTACATTGCCTTTCCACTTCAAGCTTTGACCACAACACTTACCCTACTAGAACATCGCCCAACCTATACATACATCTCTAGATTACGAAACTTCTATTCTCCCAGGCTAACCCTTTTCTACAACCCACAACAACAAAAAAACCCTCCATTACTTCTAACATTCTCATAGCACCAAAACAACCTCTAAAACCCATCATCCAACCTAACCCTATCACAACACTAACATACTCGATTAGCTATTAGTGAGTGTGAACGTTCGTATGCATGGTCACCAATATGCCCTATCAATGCCTGATGTACATGTATGCAAAACCTCTAATGTCATGTCACATGTATGCATGAACCAGCACATATATAATATAGCATATAACAAATGATTTAACTGTGCATGTATGTCAGTTCACACCCACCAATAACATCCTCAGAATCTGTCTAAGAACAACCTCCTAACTCACTTCTAACTTGTCTAACTCCATCATTCTAGCAACCATTATCCACAAGATACTCACTAAAGCCCTCTTCACGCTAAAGTTGTTTTCAAAACAACAACAACTACTACCCCATCACGCTAGCAACAAGACCATACCCGCAACGCAAGGGAAACCAAACCAAAACCAAACTAAGATAACTAGGCAAAGGTTACTTAACAAGGTTACCTGAAAATACTTCACTGCCCCGGAGCTTCAACAGTCTAGCTCTCTTCCTCGCAGAACCATCATTCTCCAGCCGCACCACTGTAGCATCAGCTAACACACTAAGGTCACCACCATCTCCTTGCGGCAAAGCTCCCTGGCTATCCCGAGCCAACTTCAAACAATTACGTCTCATATGCCCAACAGACCCACAATTCCAGCAGATCCCATTTCCCAAACCCTTCACAACTTTCTGCTCTTCCTGCCAGCTTCGAACTTCGTCTCGGCCGTGCCCACGACCCTTCAGAGACCCTTTTGCTACCACTGAAGCTGATCTCACCACATGAGGACAATCTCGTTTCACATGCTCTTTAGAACCACAGTTCCAACAGGCACCTGTGCCCCAACAACCTCCAACATGGCGCCTCCCACAACGGTCACACACCGGTAGCTGAGCTTCCACTCCTTGATCAAGCAGCACTTGCCCCAGATTTGCACTACCATCCAAGCTTCGATCCAAGCAAAACTTCCTATCACGTCGCCTTTTACGCTGACCGCTCCCGAAGTCAATACCCGCAACTCTCTTACTTAAACTTTTCTCACCTTCACCAACTGAAACCACACCCTCACATTGCTTAACCCTTGGGAATTTCTCTCCAAGATACCTTTCATAAAAGGCAGACACAAAGAAGTCCCAATCTATATCGTGGATGTGTGATGCCACCGCCACAGATGTCCACCAGGCACATGCGTCCTCCAGCATCAGTGAGACAACACTCCCCAGCTTACAGGCATAGTCACAACCTTCCTGATCCAAAATCAGAATTACACTAGCCAACCAGGCCTCAAACGTCTCAGGTGACGAACCATGATACTCCACAGCTCCCAAAACATGCAAACGCTGTTTCGACAAACCCACACATCCCACCGCCAGCACGTCTACAGACTTTACTTTTGCCACAGCCTGAGATGTTCCCAACACCTCTTGAACAACAGGTGATGAACTCTTCATCACAGAACCAACTTCTTCCTCCTGCCTTACTACCTCAACTTCAGGCACAGAAGGCTGAAACGAAACACCTCCATTAAAAGGTGAATTCCACGCCTTAACAACCTGCTCTAAAGCAGCAACCATCTCACCTAACTGCCATTCTTTCATCGATTTCACCATGCTATTAACAACAAACAATCACAACAAAACAAACAAATCAATTAGACCAGCTTTAAGCAAGGATTCAAACTCCAACTCCAAAATAACACAATAGCTATAATAATAAGGCAATGGGTATCCCGAATTCTCCCCTTTTACATGACATAACAGTCAACAAAAACATAAATATCACCACATCAAGCCTATCAAACAACATATTCGATCATGCTTTCATCAAACAACATCCACTCGCAACAGCATAATATCAACATATCATACCCATTACACTTTCATCATTCATAAAAAAAAATCAGCTCACATCACCAGCATAACATCAGCACAAATCCACATTAGCTCAGCGAAGATTCATAACCAGAAAGCATGTTAAAAACATCAACAATTCGCTCAGAAACACGTGTTTCAACCGGCTTTCATCCACACATTAGGATATACATCAAACACATATTACACAATTTACAGTTTTCCCCAAGCATTCGCAACTCAGCTCTGATACCACCAAATGTAACCCCCTTAACCCGGCCCAGACGGTTGAACCGAATTAAGAAGTTTACACGGGGAAAACCAAAGTCAACCCGAAAGTCAACCTTGATTAACGACCCTTTTTTTTTCTTTTTAATCTTGTCTAGATGCTTATTAACCCTAGATATGTTCACAAGAACAGCATACACCAAGATCATACCAATCAGAGAACATTCAGGGACTCAATTGCACAAATTAAGGAATTAGGGACCAAATTGTAAATTCTGAGAATTACAGGGACTTAACCCAATTAAAAGTTACCAATATGAAATTAGTCATGTTTCATGTTTCACTGCCAAATTTCAGCTCAAAAGGACATCCCGAACTCATCCAATTGCATATACAAAATTCAGGACCAAAACGCAAGGTTTTCAAAACATTTAACCAACAATTTCAGTGCCCAACGGTCGAGTGTTCCGAAACAGGGAGGACCTGTTCCGGAACGCGGGACCGTTCCGGAACTGGTACCGAAACAGGGCCTGGAAGTAGCCAAACCGTTCCGGAACAGTTCCTTCCGTTTCGGAACGCCCAGGCCATTTCAGGCCCCCGTTCCGATACGGTAGCACCTGTTCCGAAACAGGCTGCCCAGATTGCAGAAAAATTGCTGGTTTAACACACATTTGACCCATCAAACATGCTCCACAGGCAACCAAATCACACCAGCAAATCATTCAACATACAAGGGACATAATTGCATCAAAACCTAGATACAAGACCATCCCTCGGTGCACCAACTCATTCAAAATATCCAACACTCAAACATGCTTTTAAACAAGAAGCATAACATAACAACTTAAGCATAAGGAGATTCAAACGTTGCAACATTAATCCACATGATTCAAAATCATAAACCAAACTTGTCCAACATACACAACCCCATTAAACATCTACATAAGAGATTCTTCCCCCATTGCCTTTATTATCTATAGCTATTAACCGAGACATACATCTCAAGTGGAGTCCTGCTTGAATCCCTTGCTTCTCGCTGTTCCAACTTCAAATATCTGCATTGATGGACAAAAAGGAGCGTAAGCACATAATGCTTAGTGAGGAATGCTCAAAACCAAAACACCATCAATGCATCGAGTCATAAAACCACTTTTAAAAGCAAACTCGATTCGATAAACCAAAGCAAAGTTTGAAAACCCTTTTCAACATCATGCTTTAAATCATGCATTGCTCAAACATGAAAACCCAACCATTAGCTTAGAAAAGCTAAATACACCTTTTCAAAGCACAAACTTGCAAAACCATCAATTTAACCATTCCATGCATGAACATCATATGCAAAGCTAAATTCAAATCATTAGAAAACATTTCCACTTCACATCATACCCTTCTCATACTTGAATATCATTTTAAAGCAAGAAACCTTTAAAACCATTTACTCATTCTATCTACTCCGTGCATTAAACAAATGCAACATATGAACCACATCATCAATATTTGCATCACATGCCTTTAAAAACAAGTCTTCGCAAGACTTCAATGCACTAAAGAGATTTCATGTACACATGCACCATTCTCAATAGATAATCAACATTTGATTAGACTAACAAGCAAACATGCATTCATAGTACATTTCACACTTCTCATGCAACCATGCATCATTTCAAGCATCTCATGCTTCATTATATTCAAGAACATTATATTGACTTCCAAGTGATAACCAAATCCACTTTTCAACACAACATCCAATCGGATACGCGGATCACAAGCGTTGTCCCCACGCTTCATACACACTACCAATCCCAAGGTCCCCAAATGGAATTTTAACCACCATTTGACCTTACCATACACAAGGTCCTCATATGGAATTTTAACCACCATATGACCTTAACATTCACAAGGTTCCCATATGGAATTTTAACCACCATATAACCTTAACATTCACAAGGTTCCCATATGGAATTTTAACCACCATATAACCTTAACATTCACAAGGTTCCCATATGGAATTTTAACAACCATATAACCTTAACATTCACAAGGTTCCCATATGGAATTTTAACCACCATATAACCTTAACATTATCCATTGGTAGTTGTATAACATCACTAACGAGATCCGGGACATACTCCACAAGATCCACACATGGACTTTACACCACCATTGTGATCTTAACAAGCACAAGGTCCTCAAATGGAATCTTAACCACCATTATAACCTTTGCTTACCCAAGGTCCTCGAATGGAATTTCAACCACCATTATGACCTTAACACAAGACCCACCCATGGAATTTTAACCACCATGGTGCTCTTAACCATCTCGTTAGTGTACTTGGATGGAGTTACCGGTTCACTCACAACCACTCCACATCCAAGGCGACTTTATTCACGGTGCACCCAATCCTATAGCCGGCTAACTATATCCGATTTAAGTAACCAAGAACCACTTACATCACTTGCCAATATAACCATCTTACCACATTAATCCATTGATTTACAAGCATAACCAAAATGCAAAAACCACCATTTACCCTCATTAATCCACTGTTTTTGAAGCATTACACAAAGCCATTAAACAACATGCAACACTATGCATCAATTCCACAACTCCAATGTACAAAACCAAGGATCTCTTACCTTGAGCATCCTTCACACATGACTTTCAAAACCAGCATTAAACCATGCTAAAATATGCTTTCAAAACAGAATTTAAAACATGCAAATCACATGCTTTGCATCAAACAATCACAAATGCTTTAAAACCAATTCACAACACAACCAAGAGGGAAAATCCATTTACTTACTCTTGAGCTTAGCAAAGTTGTTTAGACTTAAACTAAGCTCCCAAAACCTTCAAACCTTGGTTTAAAAGCTGAAAACCCAACTTCACTCACCGATACACAAAACAAGGCTAGCCAACAAGCCTTCCAAGCATCCGAAACCTTCCACACCACCTCTAATGCTCACGGATCAATCTCCCATGTTTCAATCACACAACAACAGAGGATTAATGCATCATTATGCATTAAAAACACCAGCCACACAACTCAACTCGCTGCTCTACACAAATCCAATATTTCGGCTACCAAACACAACCGAAATCACCTCCAAACACTTCCAAAACTTAACCCAGCCAAGATCCATCACTTCTAACCATTTTTAAACATCAATTAACATCCAAAAAGGATCTAACCACGTCCTTATACCTCCAGCTATAACAGATCACCAAGATCACTCCAAAAACAACCAAAAACTCAAGCAAAACTTAGGAAAATTAACCTATTCGGGATTGCATTGATAAAACCTCAATTTCTCATCAATTATACATTCATTCAACATCAAAAAGACACCTCAAATCACTGCTCAAATAGATCATACGAAATTTTACCAAAAATCAACCAAATCTTGCATTTAAAGCCAAGATCAAGATTAAAATTGTAAAACCTTTAATAAATCACAAATCAAGGATTGAGAACTTGGGAATTTCAGTAAAGAACTGAGAGTTTAGAGGAGAAGGACGTTCTTACCTCCAAACTTGAGTTTCTCCCTTTTTGGAACCAAATTTTGAAAATCCACTTAGCAAATGCAAAGGTTTTGTTGAAGAGATGATTGAAGATCGAAAGAGAATTGAAATGAGTTATTTAGGTGACAAAATCAGAGGGAAAAGCTCTGGAGAAATATGTTTGGTTTGAGAGAAAAGATGAGAGAAAATGAAAGTGGAAAATGTGGAAAAGTTAGTTAGATACTTAGGAAAATATCTTCCCTCTCTTTCCCCTTATTTAAAATACATTAATTAAACCTTTAATATTTTAGAAAAATCTGGAGAAACTCCCATTGGGTAAATAGCTCCTTAAAGATTCAAAGTTTCAATCCTTTTTAAAACAGTCACACAGTTTTCAAAAATTACATTTTGGTCACTAACCCAAAATGTCACTCTTCCAAACCTCATTTTACAAAATTGATTTCACCAAACTCTTATATATAATAAAAGAGGATTTTAAGACATTTTTCCATATTTTTAATGCAACCCGAACTAGGCTTTCCTAAAAATCACCTTTTATATTCGAACCGCAACCCGACCGGTCCGGTCCAGAACCCAAAACTTCTAAGCCCAAAATTGGGGTGTTACAGGTTGTAATTGTACCGTAGACTCCATCACGAGTGTTGAGGGGTTGTGATTGTACCGGTAAACTCCACCTTGAGTGTTTGGTAGTGTGTATGGAGCGTATGGGACAACGCTTGTAATCCGCGTATCCGATTGTGTTTTGAGTTGAAAATGGTTATGGATTATCACTTGAAAGCCAATATGACATGTTGATGTATTGAAGCATGAGATGCTTTGGTTTGTATGCATAGATGCATGATAAATGATATTTTGAAATTAAAGGCCTTGGAAAGGTGTTTTTACAAAGTGCATTATTGTGTTGTTTCATTAGAGCATTTCTCACTAAGCATGTGTGCTTACGCTCTCTCTTTCTTGAACCAATAATGCAGAGCATTGAAGTGCTTAAAGGGCAACAAGGAGGTCAAGGATCCAAGTGAAAGTCTAAGCTCATGTATGGTGACTATTTTCACAACACTATTAGCTTTTGGTATTTGGCAATGGGAACCTAGATTGTGTTTTTGGGAGATGTTTTGGACTCCCTAAGTTGGTTTAATGCCTATGTTGATGTTTGGAACATGTAAATGGCCATTTTGTATTTGTTTTGGAGATTTGATGATTGCTTGCTTTTCATTTTAGGATGCATGCCTATAGACTTGTGGTTTTTCCTAAATGATGTTATGATTGAGTTTTGATGATGCAAATATGTTCCTTTAATGTTTGATGACTTGTTGGAATGATGTGGAGGTCATATGAGCATGTTTGGTGGGTCGAAACAGTGTAAAAGCAGACTTTTCTGCTGTTTCTGGGCAGGGTGTTTCGAAACACCCTTGCCTGTTTCGAAACAGGTGCATATTTTGGCCTGGGTGTTTCGAAACGGGCAGAGGCGTTTCGAAACACTTTGGCTACTGCCAGCTCGTGTTTCTGAACGGCCTAGACCCGTTTCGAAACACTTGACTGTTGGGCACTAATTTGAATGGTTTTGAGGTTTGCAAGCTTTACGTTTTGGTCCTATTTTTGTATGTGCAATTGTATGCGTTTGGGATGTCCGTTTGAGATGAAATTTGGCAGGGAAGCATGAAACATGATTAATTTCATAATGGTAACCTAAAAATTGGTAAAGTCCTCCTAAATTTCAGAATTTACTATTTGGTCCCCAAATTCGTATGTTGTGCAATTGAGTCCCTTATTGTTTTCCGATTGCTGTGATTTCTGAGTATGCTTATCTCAAGAGTACACCTAAAGTTAATATGCATTTAGAAAAAGTTAAAAAGAAAAAAAAGGGTCGTTAATCAAGGTTGACTTTCGGGTTGACTTTGGTTTTCCCTGTGTAATCTTCGTAGTTCGGGTCAACCGTCTAGGCCAGGCTAAGGGGGTTACATTTGGTGGTATCAGAGCTGAGTTCTCGAGTATTTGGGAATGGTTATGTGGGTGATATGTGTATGGTTGCATGTATACTTGTTGAGTGAAAGTATGATGTATGAATTGTAAGAATGTTGCAATTTTGGTGTATGCTGTGGTGAAGCATGTTTGAGGGACCCATTGCCATATCAAAGCTAATAAATGATTTTTTTAATTGGAAATGAGCTTGAGTACTTGGATTGCTTACCTTGCTGAGCCTGACTATGTTTATTGCATTGTGATTGCATTGTATAGTGAATGGGACCTCGTAGAGAGACGAGGATTAATACGCGAGCTATGGCTCAAAATGAGAACGAAGAGAATGCTGAAAATGTAGTGGATTTACCTCCTCCACCCGGTGGTGGTGGTGCTGGGGGTGAGGGAGTTGGTGCTGGTGCTGGGGTCGCTGGACCTGAAGCTGGGCAGGGGCAAGCTGCTCTTGACATGACAGTGCTGATTCAGGCTATTGCTGGAGCCTTTCAGGCGGTAGTAGTTGGAGCTCATGGGGCTGGGCATCAAGGAGATGCTAATGTTAGACTACCTCTGGAACGTTTGCGCAGTCTGGGAGGGACTGAGTTCAGGGGTTTGTCTGCTGAGGGTTCCGAGTCTTGGTTGGAAAGTACCAAGAGAATTTTGGGACAAATGAACTACAATGAAGTGCAGAAGCTGGGCTGTGTAATATCATTGTTGCATGACGATGCGTATACCTGGTGGACAACCGCTATCTCCGGAATGGAGGATGCTGATGTGACTTGGACGTTCTTTCTGAACGCGTTCAAGAGGAGGTATCTGGGTGTGCGGTACCTGGATGAAAAGAAAAGGGAATTCATGTCTCTTACTCAAGGGAGCATGTCAGTGGCTGAGTACGAGGTTCAGTTTGTCCGACTCAGTCAGTACGCACCTGAGCTTGTCCCTGATGAGCGGGAGAGGTGTGAACGTTTCCGTTATGGTTTGGTGACGGATGTAAAGACCTATATGCTGGCTGCTGAGTACACTGACTTTGATGTGCTGGTTGGAAGAGCAAAAGATATTGAGTTGAATTTGAGTTTATCTTCTAGAGGAGCTAGTCCTAGTGCGGGCAAGCGAGCTGCTGAGTTTAGTTCCGGTGGCGGACGGAACAAGAGAGGACGTGATCGGAAGTATCAGTCTTCAGCTAGGCGTGGTGGTGGAGGGCAAGGTGCGCATGTTCAGGGAGACAGGGCGAGAGCTGATCAGAACACATGTTGGGCATGTGGATCGCGTGGTCATCTGAGGCGTGATTGTCCTCGAGCAGCGAAGGAGGTACAGGCTCCTGTTGTGGTGACCGATAATTCGTGTTGGAACTGTGGTTCGGCGGATCACATGAAGAGAGAGTGTCCTCTGTTGGCCGGTGGTGGTCAGGGACATGCTCCTAGAGTTGTTGCACCACAGAGAGGTCATGGTCGCGGCCGTGGTAATTTCCAGCGAAGAGAGGATGGTGGAAGGAATGTGGCTCATGTGGTAGCTGTTCAGCCTGAGGGTGGTGGCCAGGCCAGAGTGTATGCTCAGAGGGAGGGGAGGAATGACACGGATGTGATCGCATGTACTTTCACTTTGCAATCCTTGTCATTACTTTCCTTGATTGATTCTGGATCTACACACTCATACATATTGCGTGAGCATGCTCAATTGCTTGGGTTGCCTGTTGAGTCTTTGGATGTTGGTATGCGTGTAACTAGTTCTTTTGGTGAGACTGTTGTGACACGAAAGCTTTATAGAAGATGTCCCTTGGTTGTGCAAGATCATGTTTTTCATGTTGATCTTATGGAATTGCCTTTCTATGGTTTTGATGTAATCCTTGGTATGGATTGGCTTTTTGAGCATCAAGTTGTAGTGGTTTTTGAGAATAAGCAAGTTTCGTTGAAGCTTGCGGATGATTATGAGGTGGTGGTGATGGGTGAGAATGTGAAGTTTCTTGCCAAAGTGGTGTCCACTTTGGAAGCGAGCCGTGTAACGCCCCGGTTTTGGGCTTAGAAGTTTTGGGCGTTGACCGGTTTGGTCAAAGTCCTGTTCGAATCTTAAGAGGTGAAATTAGGAAAGCCTAGTTCGGGTTGCATTAAAAATATGGAAAAATGTTCTAAAATCATCTTTTAATATAATTAAGTGAACTGTGAAATCAATTTTGAAAAATGGGTTTTGGAGGTATGACATTTTGACTAGTGACCAAAATGTAAATTTCGAAAGTTTGGTGACTGTTTTATAAAGAGTTGAAACTTTGAATCTTTAAGGAGCTATTAATCCAAAGATGATTTCTCCAGATTTTTCTAAGATATTTTAAGTCTAAAATCTGATTTTAAAGGTTATTAAAATTGGAGGGAAGCCATTTTGGCTATTTTTGGATTTTGTAACCAACTTTGCTAAACTTTCTTTCTCTCATTTTCTCTCAAACCAAACACTACTTTTCCAGAGAATTGGATCTGATTTCTTCACCTAAATCCCTCCATTCAACTCTCATTTGATTCCAAATCATTGTTTCTTCAAAACCTCTTCAATTGCTTCTTGATTCTTCAAGGATTTTCATTCCAAAAAGTGGAGAATCACAAGTTTGGAGGTAAGAACGTCCTTCTCCTCTAAACTATCAGTTCTTTACTGAAATTCCCAAGTTATCAACTCTTGATTGATGTTTAATTAAAGGCTTTTGAGTTTGGAATTGTATCTTGGCTTATAATGCAAGATTTGATGGTTTTTCATGATTTTTCGTTAGATCTGATTAACCTGTGATTTGAGATGTGTTTTTGATGTTAAATGAACTCTAAATTGATAAGGAAATGAGTTTTGATTGATGCAATCCCGGATAGGTTGTGTTTCCTAAGTTTAGCTTAAGTTTCTTGGATGTTTTTGTGGTGTTTTTGTGGATCTGTTGTTGCTGGAGGTATAAGGATGTTTGTAGGTTGTTTTTAGATGTTTTATGGTGATGATGGATGTTAGGTTTTGCTGGTTTATGGCTGGGCTTTGTTGAGAAGTGGTTTTGGTGCAATTTCGGTTGTGTTTGGTGGCCGAAATTGGAGTATGAATGAGAGCAGCGAGTTTGAGTGCTTTCATTGAAGCTTTTGATGCTTGATGATGCATTAAACCTCTGCTTTAATGTGTTTAATCAGGGGAGGCATCTTTGGATCCAAGAGTTGTTGATCCGGAAGCTTGAATTCGTGCTTCGGCAAGTGGCGAAGTGGAATCGGTGAGTGAAAATGGGTTTTCGGCTTTGAAACCAATGTCTTGGGAGCTTAGTTTAAGTCTAAACAACTTTGCTAAGCTCGAGCGTAAGTTTCGGAATTTCTCTCTAGTGGTGGCCATGATTTTGTTGTGATGCAAAGTGATTATTTGCATGTTTTACATACTGTTTTGGAAGCATGTTTTAGCATGGTTTTTGCTGATGATGTAAGCCATATGTTGGAGGTAACTCTAGGTTGGAGTTCCTTGCTTTTGTACATTGAAATGATGTGGTTTAATGCTTTTAAATGCATGATGAATATGGCTTGGTTTTATGCTTTAAAACAGTGATGTAAGTGATGAAAATGATGTATATTGGCAAGTGATGTTTTTAAAATGTTAAGGTCACTAAGGTGGTTAAAAGTCCTTGAGTGAGCCTTGTTACTTATGAACATCAAGGTGGTTAAAAGTCCTTGGATGGTTCATGTTGTGGACACTAAGGTGGTTAAAAGTCCTTAGGTGATCCTTTTCTATGGTGTTTAAAAGTCCATAGGCCAAGGTGTGTAAAAGTCCTTGGGATCAAGGTGTTTAAAAGTCCTTGATGAGTTACGTTTCATGGTGTTTAAAAGTCCATGGCCAAGGTGTTTAAAAGTCCTTGGGATCAAGGTGTTTAAAAGTCCTTGATGAGATACATTCTATGGTGTTTAAAAGTCCATAGGCCAAGGTGTTTAAAAGTCCTTGGGGCCAAGGTGTTTAAAAGTCCTTGGGGTGAAAGTTGATGAACTTGTGTTTAAAGAAATGGAATTTATCACTTGTAGCCAATATGACATGTTTTGATTTGATGCATGAGATGCATGTTTAAGAATGCTTTTGAGCATGTGTAAATGATGGTTTAAAGCATGTTTTATAAGAGTTTTATAAGTGCATTATTGAATGGTTTAAATGAGCATTCCTCACTAAGCTTTGCTTACGCCCTCTTCGTTTTTCTTAATTCAATAATGCAGAGCATTAGAGTACCTTGAGGGCAGCAAGAAAGGGCAAGCAATCAAGTTCAAGTGAAGCTCAATGTATGAAGGTTTTATAAGTACATTTTAGCTTTTGTGTGATTTGGCAATGGGGGACCAATGTGTATGTTTTGGGAGGTGTTGGAGACTCCCTAAGTATGTTAAAGGTTGATGTGTTTGCTGGCTTTTGAATTGGAACCTTATATGCTTGTTTTGGAAGTTTGGTGTTGAATAGCTAGCTTGTGTAGGAAGCATGCCATTAGAATTGGGGCTTTTTGCATATGATGATGTTTGGTTGAATTGTTAGCGCTAATATGTTCCTTATATGTTGAATTGCATGTTGGCAAAGTTTGGTAGCATTTGGAGCATGATTGGTTGTGTAATTACATGTTTAAAGTGGAGTTTTGGAGCAATCTGGGCAGGGTGTTTCGGAATAGCACCTACCGTTTCGGAACGGGTGCCTTAATTGTGCCCAGGCGTCCGAAACGGGAGGGGCCGTTCCGAAACGGAAAGGCTTCTGCCAGACCCCCGTTTCGAAACGGGCTATGCCTGTTTCGGAACGGCCCCGCGTTTCGGAACGGGCTGTCTCCCGTTTCGGAACAGTCGACCGTTGGGGGCTGACATTGGCAGTTATATGTTTTGAATTGTTTGCGTTTTGGTCCTGAAACTTGTTTGTGCAATTGTATGAGTTTGGGAGGTCCTTTTGAGCTAAAATTTCACAGAGAAGCATGAAACCCTTATAATTATCAGAATTTACAATTTGGTCCCCAAAGTTGTAAATTGTTCAATTGAGTCCCTGTTTGATCTCTGATGTTTGTGATCTTTTGGTATGATGTTTGTGTGATCACAATTAGGCTTAATGTGCATCTAGACAAGTTTAAAAAGAAAAAAAAAAGGGTCGTTAATCAAGGTTGACTTTCGGGTTGACTTTGGTTTTCCCCGTGTGACTTTCTTAATTCGGGTCAACCGTCTAGGCCGGGTTAAGGGGGTTACAAGCCGGATGCTGAGGCAAGGTTGTGAAGCCTACCTAGCCTTTGTGATGAATCCTAGCTCTAAAGAGTTGCGAGTGCAAGATATCAGGACTGTACGAGAGTTTCCTGGTGTTTTTCCGGAGGAGTTGCCTGGATTGCCTCCTGATCGCGAAGTGGAGTTTGGGATTGAGCTGTATGAAAACACAACTCCAATGTCCATTACTCCTTATCGAATGGCAATTAACGAGTTGAAAGAGCTGAAGACACAACTTCAGGAGTTGCTTGATCGTGGCTTCATTCGGCCGAGTGTGTCGCCCTGGGGTGCACCGGTATTGTTTGTGAAGAAAAAGGAAGGCACTATGAGAATGTGCATCGATTATCGTCAGCTTAACAAGTTGGCTGTCAAGAATCAGTATCCATTGCCGAGAATTGATGATCTTTTTGATCAATTTCGGGGAGCAGCTGTGTTCTCTAAAATTGACTTAAGGTCAGGGTATTATCAGCTGAAGGTGAAGGATGTGGATGTGCCAAAGACAGCCTTCAGAACGAGGTATGGGCATTATGAGTTTCTTGTGATGCCATTTGGTTTGACGAATGCTCCTGCAGCTTTCATGGACATGATGAATAGAGTGTTCCATGAATACCTGGATAAATTTGTTGTGGTGTTCATTGATGATATTCTTGTGTACTCTCGTACTGAGGAAGAGCATGAGGGGCATTTGAGAATTGTGTTGCAAGCTTTGTTGGAGAATCAGCTTTATGCCAAGCTGAGCAAGTGTGAGTTCTGGCTTAGAGAAGTTGTGTTTCTTGGTCATGTGGTCTCTGCTGAAGGAATACGTGTTGATCCTCAGAAGATTGAGGCAGTGATGAATTGGAAGCCTCCTAAGTCTGTTCATGAAGTCCGTAGTTTCCTTGGTTTGGCGGGGTACTACCGGAGGTTCGTGGATGGGTTTTCAAAGATTGCTGCACCTTTGACAAAGTTGTTGCAGAAGGATGTTAAGTATGAGTGGACGGAAGCGAGACAACAGGCTTTTGAGAAGCTTAAGGCAGCTTTGACGCAAGCTCCTATCTTGGTTCAACCTGAATTAGGGAAAGAGTTTGTGGTGTATAGTGACGCGTCCTACGTTGGTTTGGGATGTGTGTTGATGCAAGAGGGTAAGGTGGTGGCTTATGCATCGCGTCAGTTTAAGGTGCATGAGCGCAATTATCCTACGCATGACATTGAGTTAGCTGCGGTGGTTTTCGCTTTGAAAATTTGGAGACATTACCTGTATGGTGAGAAGTGTACTATGTACACGGACCACAAGAGTTTGAAGTATCTGATGTCTCAGAAAGAGTTGAATCTTAGGCAACGACGTTGGGTGGAGTTGCTTAAGGATTACGATTTGACGATCGAGTACCATCCGGGTAAAGCTAATGTTGTAGCGGATGCCTTGAGTAGGAAGGTAGCAGTGGAGTTGAGGGCTATGTTTGCCAGTTTGAGCATTTCGCGTGATGGTGGTCTTGTGGCTGAGTTGCAAGTGAAACCATCCTTGATTCAGTTGATTAAGGAAAAGCAGTTGTTGGATGATTCCTTGGTGCCACATGTTCAGGATATTGCAGAGGATAGGCCATCGGATTTCTGCTTTAATGATGATGGAGTTTTATGCTTTGGAAGTCGGATAGTAGTGCCCAATGATGCTGAGTTGAGGCGTGCTATTCTGACTGAAGCTCATAGTAGTCCTTTTGCTATGCACCCTGGTAGTACTAAGATGTACCATGATCTTCGTGATGAGTACTATTGGGTGGGGTTAAAGGAAGATGTTGCTGAGTTTGTAAGCAAGTGCATGGTATGTCAGCGAGTTAAGGCTGAGCATCAGTTTCCTTCAGGGTTGTTGCAACCGTTGAGGATTCCTGAGTGGAAGTGGGAGAGGATTACCATGGACTTCGTGTCTGGTTTGCCTTTGTCGCCATCGAAGAAGAATTCGGTGTGGGTGATTGTGGACCGCCTGACGAAGTGTGCGCATTTCTTGCCTATGCATACTACGTACACTTTGGATAAGCTTGCGGAGCTGTACATTGCTGAGATTGTGCGGTTGCATGGTGTGCCAAAGTCGATTGTGTCGGATAGAGATCCGAGGTTTACGTCACGTTTCTGGCAGTGTTTGCATCAGGCTTTGGGTACACGGTTGAATTTCAGTACATCTTATCATCCGCAGTTGGATGGACAGTCTGAGCGTGTTATCCAGGTGTTGGAGGATATGTTGAGGTGTTGCGTGATTGAGTTTCAGGGTTCTTGGGAGAAACATTTGCCTTTGGTGGAGTTTCCTATAATAATAGTTATCAGGCAAGTATTCAAATGGCACCTTATGAAGCTTTGTACGAGAGGAAGTGTAGGACTCCTCTTTGTTGGGCTGAAACAGGTCAGAAGTTGGTTTCGATGCCCGCTTTGTTGAAAGGAACCACCGAGAAGGTGAAGCTCATTTGTGAGCGATTGAAGGCAGCTTCTGATCGGCAGAAGTCTTACACGGATTTGAAGCGTAAGGAGATTGAGTATGCGGTGGGTGACCGTGTGTTTTTGAAAGTTTCGCCTTGGAAAAAGGTAATGAGGTTTGGCCGAAAGGGTAAGTTGAGCCCTAGGTACATTGGGCCATACGAGGTGATTGAGCGTGTGGGTCCTGTTGCGTACAAGTTGAGGTTACTGCAAGAGTTAGAAAAGATTCATGATGTGTTTCATGTTTCTATGCTTCGGAAGTATAGATCGGATCCTTCTCATGTGATGCCTGTAGAGGAAGTGGAGTTGAATCCGGATTTGACCTATGATGAGGAACCGGTAGAGATTCTGGATTCGGATAGTAAAGTTCTTCGAGGCAAGACCATTGAGTTGGTAAAGGTGTTGTGGAAGCATCGTGGTGCTGAGGAAGCCACGTGGGAACGGAAGGATGACATGTTGAAGCAGTTTCCGTACCTTTTTCCTCCAGGTAAATTTCGAGGACGAAATTTCTTAAGGGGGGAGAGTTGTAACACCCCAATTTTGGGCTTGGAAGTTTAGGGTCTGAACCGGACCGGTTTAAATTACGGTTCGAATATAAAAGGTGCTTTTTAGGGAAAGCCTAGTTCGGGATGCATTAAAAATATGGAAAAATATCTAAAAATCCTGTTTTATTATATATAAGAGAGTGGTGAAATCAATTTTACAAAATGGGGTTTGGAAATATGACATTTCAAGTTAGTGACTAAAATGTAATTTTTGAAAAGTTGGTGACTGTTTTAAAAGGATTGAAACTTTGAATCTTTAAGGAGCTAATTTACCCAAGGGAGGGTTTCTCCAGATTTTTCTTAAATTTTAAAGACTCGTTTAATGTAATTTAATAATAAGAAAAGAGGGAAAAGAGATATTTTAGTTTCATAACTAACTTTTGCCAAAATTTTATCATTTCATTTTCTCTCAATTTTCCCTCAGCCAAACACATTTCCACAGCCACTTTTCCTTTGATTTTCACACCTAAAGTTGAGATTTCAATCTCTAAAATGATTTCTAATCATTTCTACACCAAATCCTCATCTTTTGCTTATTGAATTTTCAAGGATTTTGGCTCTAAACAAGGAGAAACTCACATTTAGAGGTATGAACGTCCTTTTCCTCTAAATACTCAGTTCTTTACTGAAATTCCCAAGTTCTCAATCCTTAAATTGAGTTTTATTAAAGGTTTTAATGTTGTGTTCTTGATTTTGGCTTAAAATGCAAGTTTTGGATTTAATTTTGAAGAAATTCGTAATAGATGATTGGACTCTGTTTTGAGATGTCTTTTTGATGTATTTTGGATGTCTAAATAATGTGTAATTGAGGTTTAATCAATGCAATCCCGAATAGGTTGATTTTCCTAAGTTTTGACTTGAGAAAATGGTGGTTTTTGGGGTGATTTTGATGTTCTGCTATAGCTGGAGGTATAAGGACATGATTAGGTCCTTTTTGGATGTTAATTGATGTTTAAGAAAGATTGGATTTGATGGATCTTGACTGGGTAATGTTGTAGAGGTGTTTGGATGTGATTTCGGTTGTGTTTGGTAGCCGAAATGTGAGTTTTGATGAGAGCAGCGAGTTTAGGTGTTTTGGTTGAAGATTTTAATGCATGATGATGCATTAATCCACTGCTTTGATGTGTTTAAAACAGGGGAGACATCATCGGATCCTTGTGGTGTTGATCCGGAGGCTTGATCAGCGTTTCGGCAAGCTTGCGAAACGGAATCGGTTAGTGAAGTTTGGTTTTCATCTTTGAAACCAATCTTTGAAGGTTGTGGGAGCTTAGTTTAAGTCTAAACAACTTAGCTAAGCTCAAGAGTAAGTTTTTCGGAGAAATTCTCTTTTTAATGAACCATGAGATGGTTGAATGCAATGTGTTTATTTTGCATGTTTAAATTCTGTTTTGAAAGCATATTTTAGCATGTTTAATGCTGGTTTTGTAAGCCATGTATTGAGGGATGCTCAAGGTAAGAGATCCTTGTTTTGGACATTGATAAATGTGGTTTGATGCATAGTGATGCATGATTATGTAATGGCTTTGTTTAATGCTTAAAAACAGTGGATTGATGATGGTAAATGATGTATATTGGCAAGTGATGTGTTGGTTTAAAAGTACTTGAATCGGATATAGTTAGCCGGCTATAGGATTGGGTGCACCGTGAATAAAGTCGCCTTGGATGTTGAGGGGTTGTGATTATACCGTAAACTCCATCCAAGAACACTAACGAGATGTCTAAGGTCATAATGGTGGTTAAAAGGCCATGTGAGGACCTTGTGTTGTGTGTCCCGTGTTCTCGTTAGTGATGTGGAGGGGTTGTAATTGTACCGTAGACTCCATCACGGGTGTTGAGGGGTTGTGATTGTACCGGTAAACTCCACCTTGAGTGTTTGGTAGTGTGTATGGAGCGTATGGGACAACGCTTGTAATCCGCGTATCCGATTGTGTTTTGAGTTGAAAATGGTTATGGATTATCACTTGAAAGCCAATATGACATGTTGATGAATTGAAGATGAGATGCTTTGGTTTGTATGCATAGATGCATGATAAATGATATTTTGAAATTAAAGGCCTTGGAAAGGTGTTTTTACAAAGTGCATTATTGTGTTGTTTCATTAGAGCATTTCTCACTAAGCATGTGTGCTTACGCTCTCTCTTTCTTGAACCAATAATGCAGAGCATTGAAGTGCTTAAAGGGCAACAAGGAGGTCAAGGATCCAAGTGAAAGTCTAAGCTCATGTATGGTGACTATTTTCACAACACTATTAGCTTTTGGTATTTGGCAATGGGAACCTAGATTGTGTTTTTGGGAGATGTTTTGGACTCCCTAAGTTGGTTTAATGCCTATGTTGATGTTTGGAACATGTAAATGGCCATTTTGTATTTGTTTTGGAGATTTGATGATTGCTTGCTTTTCATTTTAGGATGCATGCCTATAGACTTGTGGTTTTTCCTAAATGATGTTATGATTGAGTTTTGATGATGCAAATATGTTCCTTTAATGTTTGATGACTTGTTGGAATGATGTGGAGGTCATATGAGAATGTTTGGTGGGTCGAAAGAGTGTAAAAGCATATTGTTCTGCTGTTTCTGGGCAAGGTGTTTCGAAACACCCTTGCCTGTTTCGAAACAGGTGCATATTTTGGCCTGGGTGTTTCGAAACGGGCAGAGGCGTTTCGAAACACTTTGGCTACTGCCAGCTCGTGTTTCTGAACGGCCTAGACCCGTTTCGAAACACTTGACCGTTGGGCACTAATTTGAATGGTTTTGAGGTTTGCAAGCTTTACGTTTTGGTCCTGATTTTTGTATGTACAATTGTATGAGTTTGGGATGTCCGTTTGAGATGAAATTTGGCAGGGAAGCATGAAACATGATTAATTTCATAATGGTAACCCAAAAATTGGTAAAGTCCTCCTAAATTTCAGAATTTACAATTTGGTCCCCAAATTCGTATGTTGTGCAATTGAGTCCCTTATTGTTTTCCGATTGCTGTGATTTCTGAGTATGCTTATCTCAAGAGTACACCTAAGGTTAATATGCATTTAGACAAAGTTAAAAAGAAAAAAAAAGGGTCGTTAATCAAGGTTGACTTTCGGGTTGACTTTGGTTTTCCCCCTGTAATCTTCGTAGTGCAGGTCAACCGTCTAGGCCGGGCTAAGGGGGTTACATCTTCGGCCACTTGATTGAGTAAGATTAGAAAATGCATGGCCATGCTCGAATATTATGATATGAGATATCATAGAGATTCATTTATCATAATCTACTCAAGACATCAAGAAACACTAGATGGACAACGCAAGTGTGACTAACCCATGACTTGTGTTCATCTAAGATATAAAGGACAAAATGATGAAATACATAAAGGAAGTTTATTCAGGAATTAGGAAAGTCAAACCATGACTTCATCCAACTTAGGTAGCAATGATGTATTGCTAGATGCCACTCATTGTTTGTAAAATTAGAACAGTTCTAATTTTGCTGCTAACGTTGCATGAACCTACAAGGGTCACACCCTTCGAATGAAACGAACAAAAAAAATTTTAGAAACCATACTCCCTGTTTTAGGGAGATTGCCGAAAATCCCTTATGGTATAGGGGAAATCGGCAACTCCCTTAAATGTGAATAATATTGGATAAATATTGTATTTATCAGATATTATTTAGAGTATGGAAAAATATTTAGACTTAAATATTATAGAATAAGATTCTAGAAATTTAAATATATATTTGGAATTTATATAATTTATATTTAATTCCAAGTTTATGTAGAATTAGATTCTACATAATTAAAAATATATATTTAAATATATTTAAATCCAAGTAAAGATAGAATGAGATTCTATATAATAAAAATATATATATATATGGATTAAATATAATGTATAATTTAATCCATGTTTTATGTAGAATAAGATTCTACATAATTAAATATATATATTTCATTTAATATTATTAAATATAATGTATATTTAATATAAACCAATTTCAAGTAGAATTAGATTCTATGAATTTTGGTTGAACTTGGATTTAAGGAATTCAACTAGAATTAAGTCTCTGAATACTATTTAAAGGGAAAAGGGCTAGCAACCAAATCATCCCTATTCCTCCTTGCAAATTTAGACATATCCCAGGGAATTCCCCTCTGGAATTTTCGACAAGTCCCAGATTTCTTCTAAGAAGTTGTTCGATATTTTTCTGGTGTTCCTCTTGCCCCCTGGCATATACATGGCGATTTCCTAGTTCGAATCCAAGTCCTGGTAGAACCCATGGTCGATTTCAGACTCCCTCAGGAATCCCTAGAGGGATTTTGACTTCTCCCTTGAAGGTGTTCAAACCTGTCGAAATTTATCCCTAGGTGTTAGGGAGGTGGAAACTTTGTTCGTTTTGTTCGGGTGGACTCCGTAGAGGTCGTTGCTAACCTGTGACGATTCCGGTTTTACTTGACGTGGTTATTCTGATATACCGTCGGTTTTCCAGTTTTCATAGTTTTAAAAGGTAACTCTTCATCTTTTCACCCCGGATTCGTTCCTGTACATGGATCCTGGCTGGATTACGTCGGATTAATTTTTCCGCTGCGCCACGGGGCGTGCCGACATGACCCAACAGTATCGATACGGGTTCGTTATTTTCGGTTAATGGAATCTTGGAAGTTCTGAATTTATGCATTTTGGTCCCTGAGTAATGATTGTTCAATTGGTTGAGTTCAGATGGTCCGTTTGTAACCCCCTTAGCCCGGCCTAGACGGTTGACCCGAACTACGAAGATTACACGGGGAAAACCAAAGTCAACCCGAAAGTCAACCTTTATTAACGACCCTTTTTTTCTTTTTAAATATGTCTAGATGCATATTAAACCTAAGCGTTCCCTCATGAAGAGCATACTTGAAAAGCACAGCGATCGGACAACGATAAGGGACTCGATTGCACAAACTACAACTTTAGGGACCAAAATGTAAATTCTGGAAAGATGAAGAACTTAACTGATTTTTAGGTTGCCATTATGAAATTAATCATATTACATGCCTCCCTGTCAAATTTCACCTCAAACAGACATCTCAAACTCAAGCAATTGCATAAACAAAATTCAGGACTAAAACGTAAAGCTTGCAAACCTTAAATCATTCAAATCAGTGCCCAACGGTCAAGTGTTTCGGAACAGGGGTTGACCGTTCCGAAATGCGGGTTCGTTTTGAGACCTGTTTCGAAACAGGGCTTGACAGTGGCAAATCCGTTTCGAAACGCCCTCTACCCGTTTCAATACACGAAGGTCATTACAGGCCCCCGTTTCGAAACGGTAGTGCCCGTTCCGATACGGACTGCCCAGAAAATGTAGATTTTGCTGGTTTAACATACAATTAACCACTCAAACACATTCCTATGACCTTCTAATCAGCCGACAAATCATTATACATATAAGGAACATATTTGCATCACCATCTCACAATCATAGCATCAATTAAGACAATTCACAAGTCTAAAGGCATGCAACCTAATGTTGAAAACCATCCAAGCATCAAGTAATGAAAACAAGCAATATAATGGCCATTTACAATCCCAAACATCTTAGGCATCAAAAGCTAATAGAGTTGTAAAAATAGTCACCATACATGAGCTTAGTCTTTCCTTGGATTCTTAGCCTCCTTGCTGCCCTTTAAGCACTTCAATTCTCTGCATTATTGGTTCAAGAAAGAGAGCGTAAGCACAAATGCTTAGTGAGGCACGCTCTAATGAAACAACACAATAATGCACTTTTACTAAACACCTTTCATTAGGCCTTTCCATTCATAAAAATCATTTTCATGCAACAATGCATTAACAACAAGCATCTCATGCTTTAATATCATCAATATGTCTGAAACAACAAGCATCTCATGCTTCATAAACATTAACATGACATATTGGCTTCCAAGTGATACCATAACCATTTTCAACATAATACACAATCGGATACGCGGATTACAAGCGTTGTCCCATACGCTTCATACACACTACCAAACACACAAGGTGGAGTCTACCGGTACAATCACAACCCCTCAACACCCGTGATGGAGTTTAACGGTACAATCACAACCCCTCCACATCACTCATTGGTAGTTGTATAACATCACTAACGAGAACACGGGACACACAACACAAGATCCTCACATGGCATTTTAACCACCATTGTGATCTTAGACATCTCGTTAGTGTACTTGGATGGAGTTTACGGTACCATTACAACCCCTCAACATCCAAGGCGACTTAATTCACGGTGCACCCAATCCTATAGCCGGCTAACTATATCCGATTCAAGTACTTTAAAACCATTTCATCACTTGCCAATATACATCAACAATCCACTGTTTTAAAGCATTAATCAAAGCCATTAAATCATCATGCATCACTATGCATCAAAACCACATTTATCAATGTCAAACCAAGGATCCCTTACCATGAGCATCCTTCAACACATGGCTTTCAAAACCAGCATTAATCATGCTAAAACATGCTTTCAAAACAGAATTTAAACATGCTAAAAAACACATTGCATTCAACCATCTCATGGTTCATAAAAGAGAGAGTTTCTCCGAAAACTTACTCTTGAGCTTAGTTAAGTTGTTTAGACTTAAACTAAACTCCCAAAACCTTCAAACACTGGTTTCAAAGCTGAGAACCAAACTTCACTCACCGATTCTGTTTCGCAAGCTTGCCAAAACGCCGATCAAGCCTCCGGATCAACACCACAAGGATCCGAAGATGTCTCCCCTGTTTTAAACACATCAAAGCAGAGGATTAATTCATCATCATGCATTAAAATCTTCATCCATTACACCTAAACTCGTTGCTCTCACCAAAACTCACATTTCGGCTACCAAACACAACCGAAATCACATCCAAACACTTCCACAACATTACCCAGCCAAGATCCATCACTTCTAAACATTCCTAAACATCAATTAACATCTAAAAAGGATCTAAACTCGTCCTTATACCTCCAGCAACCACAAAACACCAAGATCACCCCAAAAACCACCATTTTCACAAGTAAAACTTAGGAAAAACAACCTATTCGGGATTGCATTGACTAGATCTCAATTACACATCATTAAACATCCAAAATACTTAAAAAAACATCTCAAAACAGAGCCCACACATTCATTGCGAATTTCTTCAAGATTTAATCAAAATCTCAAGTTTTAAGCCAAAATCAAGATCACAACATCAAAGCCTTTTACAAAACTTGATTTCAGGATTGAGAACTTTGGAATTTCAGTAAAGAATTGAGTATTTAGAGGAGAAGGACGTTCATACCTCTAAATGTGGATTTCTCTTTGTTTAGAGCAAAAATCCTTGAAAATTCAATATGCAAATGATGAGGATTTGATATAGAAATGATTAGGAATCATTTGAGGATTGAAATCTCAACATTTGGTGTGAAAATCAAAAGAAAAGCTGTTGTGGAAATGTGTTTGGCTGAGGAAATTTTGAGAGAAAATGAAATGGGAAAATTTTAGCAAAAGTTAGTTATGAAACTAAAATATGGTTTTTCCCTCTTTTCTTTTTATTAATTAAACATTAAATGAGTCATTAAAATCAAGAAAAATCTGGAGAAATCCTTCCTTGGGTAAATTGGCTCCTTAAAGATTCAAAGTTTCAATCCTTTCAAAACAGTCACGAACTTTTCAAAAATTACATTTTAGTCACTAATTCGAAATGTCATATTTCCAAGCCTTATTTTGTAAAATTGATATCACCACTCTCTTATATATATTAAAAGAGGATTTTTAGATATTTTTCCATATTTTTAATGCATCCCGAAATAGGCTTTCCCTAAAACCACCTTTTATATTCAAACCGAAAATTAGACCGGTCTGGTTCAGACCCTAAACTTCCAAGCCCAAATTGGGGTGTTACACCGTTTGTGATGAAAAAGGGTATGCTTGAGAGAAAAAGCATTGGGGATGATGGCAAGTGAAATTGGTATGTTTTGATGTATGTTGTTTTAAAAAAGCATGTTTTTTGATGAAATGTTGGAGCTTATGCCATTCTTGATTGTTGTGAATCATATGTGAGTTAGATATGATTGTATGATGATGATATGATAAGAATATGTGCTGATTTTGGATGATGTAAAGCATGATGAACGTTATATGCTATTGTATACTATGTTATGTGTAACCCCCTTAGCCCGGCCTAGACGGTTGGCCCGAACTACGAAGATTACACGGGGAAAACCAAAGTCAACCCGAAAGTCAACTTTGATTAATGACCCTTTTTTCTTTTTAAACTTGTCTAGATGCTCATTAACCCTAAGTGACATTCTTGATAAACATTTGGAAGGAAAGCACAGCGATCGAATATCAACAAAGGACACAAATCACAGCATTAGGGACCAAAATGTAAATTCTGGAAATTATAAGGCCTTATCTAATTTTTAAGTTACAAATATTAAATTAAGCATATTACATGCTTCCCTGTCAAATTTCACCTTAAACAGACATCTCAAACTCATGCAATTGCAAAAACAACTATCGGGACTAAAACGTAAAGCTTGCAAACCTTAAATCCATTCAAATCAGTGCCTAACGGTCACCTGTTTCGAAACGGGGTTGACCGTTCCGAAACACGGGTTCGTTTCGAGACCTGTTCCGAAACAGGGCCTTCTAGTGGCCAAACAGTTTCGATACGGTCACCAGCCGTTTCGAAACACCAGTGCCATTACAGGCCCCCGTTTCGAAACGCAAATGCCCGTTCCGATACGGTCTGCCCAGAAGCTGCAGAATTTGCTGGTTTAACATGCATTTAACCATTCAAACGCATCCTAATAACTTCCTAATCATGCCACCAATTCATCATACACATATGGTACATGTTTGCAACATCAAAACACATTCATGGCATCAATCATGGAATTCCACAAGTCTATATGCATGCATCCTAATATCCAAAATCAAACAACCATCAAAACACCAAAACAAGCATCAAAATGGCCATTTACAAATCCAAATCATCAAAGGCATCATGCCACAATTAGGGAGTCCAAAACATCTCCCAATACACAACCTAGGTTCCCATTGCCAAAATATCAAAAGCTAATAGTGTTGTGAAAACATCACCATACATGAGCTAAGTTTTCCCTTGGACTCTTAGCCTCCTTGTTGCCTTCAAACACTTCAATTATCTGCATTATTGGTTCAAGAGAGAGAGCGTAAGCACGATTGCTTAGTGAGACATGCTCTAAAGAAACAACACAATAATGCTTTTTATAAAACACTTTAACAAAGCCTTTCATCACATAATCATCATTATTCAAGCAACCTTGCATACACAACAAGCATCTCATGCTTCATTTAAATCAACATGTCATATTGGCTTTCAAGTGATAATCCATAACCATTTACAACACCAAAACACAATCGGATACGCGGATTACAAGCGTTGCCCCATACGCTTCATACACACTACCGAACACACAAGGTGGAGTTTACCGGTACAATCACAACCCCTCAACACCCGTGATGGAGTTTAACGGTACAATCACAACCCCTCAACATCACTCATCGGTAGTTGTATAACATCACTAACGAGAACACGGGACACACAACACAAGATCCACACATGGACTTTTAACCACCATTGTGATCTTACCTTTCTCGTTAGTGTACTTGGATGGAGTTTACGGTACAATTACAACCCCTAAACATCCAAGGCGACTTTATTCACGGTGCACCCAATCCTATAGCCGGCTAACTATATCTGATTCAAGTACTTTAAAACCAACACATCACTTGCCAATATACATCAATTATCATCAACAATTCACTGTTTTAAAGCATTAGACAAAGCCATTTAACATCATGCATCACTATGCATCAAAACCACATTTACAAATGTCAAACCAAGGATCTCTTACCTTGAGCATCCTTCAACATATGGCTTTCAAAACCAGCATTAACCATGCTAAAACATGCTTTCAAAACAAAATTTTAAACATGCAATTTATAAACAAATGCATCGAACCACATCATGGCTCATCCAAGAGAGTTTTTCCGAAAACTAACTCTTGAGCTTAGTTAAGTTGCTTAGACTTAAACTGAGCTCCCAAATCCTTCAAACATTTGTTTCAAAGCTGGAAACCCAACTTCACTCACCAATTCCGTTTCGCAAGCTTGTCGAAACGCCGATCAAGCCTCCGGATCAACACCACAAGAGTCCGAAGATGTCTCCCGTGTTTTAAACACATTAAAGTAGAGGATTAATGCATCATCATGCATTGAAATCTTTAGCCAACACACTTAAACTCGTTGCTCTACCTAGAGCCAACATTTCGGCTACCAAACACAACCGAAATCACCTCCAAACTCTTCCAAAACATAACCCAGCTATGATCCATCACTTCTAACCATTTCTAAACATCAATTATCATCTAAAATGAACCTAAACTCGACCATAAACCTCCAACTATAACAGAACACCAAGATCACCCCAAAAACCACCATTTTCTTAAGCAAAAACTTAGGAAACACAACCTATTCGGGAATGCATTGATCAAACCTCATTTACACATCATTAGACATCACAAATTCATTTAATAATCATCTCAAAACAGAGCCCAAACATTCACAACGAAATTCTTCAAGATTCCCTCCAAATCTTGAGTTTTAAGCCAAAATCAAGTTCATATCATTAAAACCTTTTATAAAACTTAAATTAAGGATTGAGAACTTGGGAATTTCAGTAAAGAACTGAGTATTTAGAGGAGAAGAACATCTTTGCCTCTAAATGTTGATTTCTCCTTGATTAGAGCCAATTTTCTTGAAAATCCAATAAGCAAATCAAAAGGATTTGATGTAGAAAGGATTAAGAATTAATTGATGATTGAAACCTCAACAATTGGAGTGAAAATCAATGGAAAAGTTGTTGGAGAAAAGTGTTTGGATGAGGGAATTTTGAGAGAAAATGAGATGAGAAAGTTTTAGAAAAAGTTAATTAAAACATTAATTAAATCACTTAAATTTAAGAAAAATCTGGAGAAATCTTTCTTGGGTAAATTAGCTCCTTAAAGATTCAAAGTTTCAATCCTTACAAAACAGTCACCACTTAACTTTTCAAAAATCGCATTTTAGTCTTTATTTCGAAATGTTGCATTTCCAAACCTTATTTTGTAAAATTGATCTCACCACTCTCTTATATATATTAAAAGAGGATTTTTAGATATTTTTCCATATTTTTAAAGCATCCCGAACTAGGCTTTCCCTAAAACCTCCTTTTATATTCGAACCGAAAATCAAATCGGTCCGGCTCAGACCCTAAACTACTAAGCCCAAAATTGGGGTGTTACAACTCTCCCCCCTTAAGAAATTTCGTCCTCGAAATTTACCTGGAGGAAAAAGGTACGAAAACTGCTTCCTCATGACATCCTTTCTTTCCCACGTGGCTTCCTCAACACCACGATGCTTCCACAACACCTTAACCAACTCAATGGTCTTGCCTCGAAGAACTTTACTGTCCGAATCCAGATTTTCAACCGGCTCCTCATCATAGGTCAAGTCTGGATTCAACTCCACTTCCTCCACAGGCATAACATGCGAAGGATCCGATCTATACCTCCGAAGCATAGAGACATGAAACACATCATGAATCTTTTCCAACTCTTGCGGTAACCTCAGCTTGTACGCAACAGGACCAACACGTTCAATCACCTCATATGGTCAAATGTACCTAGGGCTCAACTTACCCTTTCGGCCAAACCTCATCACCTTTTTCCAAGGCGAAACTTTCAAAAACACACGGTCACCTACCGCAAACTCAATCTCCTTACGCTTCAAATCTGCGTAAGACTTCTGTCGATTAGAAGCTGCCTTCAAGCGCTCACAAATGAGCTTCACCTTCTCGGTGGTTCCTTTCAACAAAGCTGGCATTGAAACCAACTTCTGACCTGTTTCAGCCCAACAAAGAGGAGTTCTGCACTTCCTCCTGTACAAGGCTTCATAAGGTGCCATTTGAATACTTTCCTGGTAGCTATTGTTATAAGCAACCTCTACCAAAGGAAAATGCTTCTCCCAAGAACCTTGAAACTCGATCACACAGCACCTCAACATATCTTCCAGCACTTGGATAACACGCTCAGACTGTCCATCCGACTGTGGATGATAAGAAGTACTGAAATTTAGCCGTGTACCCAAAGCTTGATGCAAACATTCCCAGAAACGAGATGTAAACCTCGGATCTCTATCCGAAACAATAGACTTTGGCACACCATGCAGCCGCACAATCTCAGCAATGTACAACTCTTCAAGCTTGTCCAAAGTGTACGTAGTATGCACAGGTAAGAAATGAGCACACTTCGTAAGGCGATCCACAATCACCCACACCGAATTCTTCTTCGATGGCGACAAAGGCAAACCAGACTCAAAGTCCATGGTAATCATTTCCCACTTCCACTCAGGAATCCTCAATGGTTGCAACAACCCAGAAGGAAACTGATGCTCAGCCTTAACTCACTGACAAACCATGCACTTACTCATATACTCAGCAACATCTTTCTTCAAACCCACCCAATAGTACTCATCCTTAAGACCACGATACATTTTTTTTACTACCAGGGTGCATAGCAAAAGGACTACTATGAGCTTCAGTCAGAATAGCACGCCTCAACTCAGTATCATTCGGCACTACTATTCGACTCCCAAAACATAGAACTCCATCATCATTAAAACAGAAATCCGATGGCCTACCCTCAGCAATATCCTGAACATGTGGCACAAAGGAATCATCCAACAACTGCTTATCCTTTATCAACTGAACCAAAGATGGTTTCACTTGCAATTCAGCCACAAGACCTCAATCTCGCGAAATACTCAAACTGGCAAACATAGCCCTCAGCTCCACTGCCACCTTTCTGCTCAAGGCATCCGCTACCACATTAGCTTTTCCCGGATGGTACTCGATCGTCAGATCGTAATCTTTAAGCAACTCCACCCAACGTCATTGCCTAATATTCAACTCTTTCTGAGACATCAGATACTTCAAACTTTTGTGATCCGTGTACACAGTACACTTCTCACCGTACAGGTAATGTCTCCAAATTTTCAAAGCAAAGACCACCGCAGCTAACTTTATGCCATGCGTAGGATAATTGCGCTCATGCACCTTCAACTGGCGCGATGCATAAGCCACCACCTTACCCTCTTGTATCAACACACACCCCAAACCAACATAGGATGCGTCACTATACACCACAAACTCTTTCCCTGGTTCAGGTTGAACCAAGATAGGAGCTTGCGTCAAATCTGCCTTAAGCTTCTCAAAAGCCTGTTGCCTCGCCTCTGTCCACTCATACTTGACATCCTTCTGCAACAACTTCGTCAAAGGTGCAGCAATCTTTGAAAATCCATCCACAAACCTCCGGTAGTATCCTGCCAAACCAAGGAAACTACGGACTTCATGAACAGACTTAGGAGGCTTACACTTCATCACCGCCTCAACCTTATGAGGATCAACACGAATCCCCTCAGCTGAAACCACATGACCAAGGAACACAACTTCCCTAAGCCAAAATTCACACTTACTCGGCTTAGCATAAAGTTGATTCTCCAACAAAGCCTGCAACACAATCCTCAAATACCCCTCATGCTCCTCCTCAGTACGAGAGTACACAAGGATATCATCAATGAACACCACAACAAACTTGTCCAAGTATTCATGGAACACTCTATTCATCATGTCCATAAAAGCTGCAGGAGCATTCGTCAAACCAAACAGCATCACAAGGAACTCATAATGCCCATATCTCGTTCTGAAGGCTGTTTTTGGCACATCCACATCCTTCACCTTCAGCTGGTAATAAACTGGCCTTAAGTCAATCTTAGAGAACACAGCCGCTCCCCGAAATTGATCAAAAAGATCATCAATCCTCGGCAATGGATACCGATTCTTAATAGTCAACTTGTTCAGCTGGCGATAATCAATGCACATCCTCATAGTGCCATCCTTTTTCTTCACAAACAAGACCGGTGCACCCCAAGGTGACACACTCGGCCGAATGAAACCACGATCAAGCAACTACTGAAGTTGCGTCTTCAGCTCCTTCAACTCCTTAGGTGCCATTCGATAAGGAGTAATGGACACTGGAGTTGTGTTTTCGTACAGCTCAATTCCAAACTCCACCTCTCGATTAGGAGGCAAACCAGGTAACTCCTCCGAAAACACTCCAGGAAACTCTCGCACAGTCCTGATATCTTGAACCCGCAACTCCTTAGAGCTAGGATTCATCACAAAGGCCAGATATGCCTCACACCCTTGTCTCAGCATCCGGCTTGCTTCCAATGTAGACACCACATTGGCAAGAAACTTCACATTCTCACCAACCACCACTACCTCATAATCATTCGATAGCTTCAATGAAACCCGCTTGTTCTCAAAATCCACCACAGCTCGATGTTCAACAAGCCAATCCATACCAAGGATTACATCAAAACCATAGAATGGCAATTCCATGAGATCAACAAGAAAAACATGATTTTGCACAACCAAAGGACATCTTCTATACAATTTCCGTGTCACAACGGTCTCACCAAAGGAACTAGTTACACGCATACCAACATCCAAAGACTCAACAGGTAAACCAAGCAATTGAGCATGTTCACGCAATATGTATGAGTGTGTCGATCCAGAATCAATCAAGGAAAGTAATGACAAGGACTGCAAAGTAAAGGTACCTGCGATCACATCCGTGTCATTTCTCCCCTCTCGCTGAGCATACACTCGAGCCTGGCCACCACCCTCAGGTTAAACAGCCACCACATGAGCCACATTCCTCCCACCATCCTCTCTGCGCTGGAAATTACCACGGCCGCGCCCACGACCTCTCTGTGGTGCAACAACTCCAGGAGCACGTCCCTAACCACCATCGGCCAACAAAGGACACTCCCTCCTCATGTGGTCTGCCGAACCACAATTCCAGCACGAATTACGGGTCACTGCAACAGGAGCCTGCACCTCCCTCGCTGCTCGAGGACAATCACGCCTCAAATGGCCACGCGATCCACACGTCCAGCACGTGTTCTGATCAGCTCTCATCTTGTCTCCCTGAACAGGCGCACCATGCCCTCCATTTCCACGCCTAGCAGAAAACTGATACCTCTTATCGCATCCTCTCTTGTTCCGTCCACCACCGGAACTATACTCAGCTGCTCTTTTGCCTGAGCCAGAACTAACACCCCTGGAAGACAAACCCAGGTTATGCTCAATATCCTTTGCCCTACTCACCAGCACATCAAAATCTGTATACTCAGCAGCAAGCATAAAGGTCTTTACATCCGGCATCAAACCATATCGGAAACGTTCACACCTCTGTCGCTCATCAGGGATAAGCTCAGGTGCGTATTGACTAAGACGGACAAACTGGATCTCATACTCAGCCACTGTCATGCTTCCTTGCACGAGAGACATGAATTCTCTTTTCTTCTCATCCAGGTATCGCACACCTAGAAACTTCCGCTTGAACGCGTTCAGAAAGAACGTCCAAGTCACATCAATTTCCTCCATTCCGGAGACAGTGGTCGTCCACCAGGTATACGCATCATCATGTAACAGCGATACCACACAACCTAACTTCTGCACATCATTGCAATTCATTTGACCCAAAATCCTCTTGGTGCTTTCCAACCAAGATTCAGAACCCTCATGAGATAAACCTCTGAACTGAGTCTCTCTCAGACTGCACAGACGTTCCAAAGGTAATCTCGCATTAGCATCACCCTGATGCACAGCTCCGTGAGCTCCAGCTACTGCTGCCTGAAAGGCTCCAGCAATAGCCTGAATCAAAACGGTCATGTCAGGAGCAGCTTGCACCTGCCCACCATCAGGTCCAGCGACCCCAGCACCAGCACCATCACCTCCAGCACCACCACCACCGGGCGGTCCACCACTAGGAGGAGGAGGTAAATCCACAACATTATCGACATTCTCCTCATTCCCATCCTGAGCCATAGCTCTCGTATTCATCCTTGTTTCTTTACGAGGCCCCATTTACAAGAAAAGCAATGCACTGACACAAATGCAATAAACATAATTAGGCTCAACAAGGTAAGTAATCCAAGCACTCAAGCTCATTTTTTAAAAACAATTCCTTTCATTAGTTTTGATATGGCAATGGGTCCCTCTAACATGCTTCAACATAGCATAACATCAAAATTGCAACATACTTTACAATTCATACATCATACTTTCATTTAAAAGGCGTATCATGCAATCACACATACTTCACCCACATAACCATTCCCATTTACACGAGAACTCAGCTCTGATACCACCAAATGTAACCCTTTTATCCCGGCCTAGACGGTTGGCTCGAACTACGAAGATTACACAGGGAAAACCAAAGTCAACCCGAAAGTCAACTTTGATTAACGACCCTTTTTTTCTTTTTAAACTTGTCTAGATGCTCATTAACCCTAAGCGACATTCTTGAGAAACATTTGGAAGAAAAGCACAGCGATCGAATATCAACAAAGAACACAAATCACAACATTAGGGACCAAAATGTAAATTCTAGAAATTATAAGGCCTTATCTGATTTTTAAGATACAAATATTAAATTAATTATATTGCATGCTTCCCTGTCAAATTTCACCTTAAACGGACATCTCAAACTCATGCAATTGCAAAAACAATTATCGGGACTAAAACGTAAAGCTTGCAAACCTTAAATCCATTCAAATCAGTGCCTAACGGTCACCTGTTTCGAAACGGGGTTGACCGTTCCGAAACACGGGTTCGTTTCGTGACCTGTTCCGAAACAGGGCCTTCCAGTGGCCAAACCGTTTCGATACGGTCACCAGCCGTTTCGAAACACCAGTGCCATTACAGGCCCCCGTTTCGAAACGCAAATTCCCGTTCCGATACGGTCTGCCCAAAAGCTGCAGAATTTGCTGGTTTAACATGCATTTAACCATTCAAACGCATCCTAATAACTTCCTAATCATGCCACCAATTCATCATACACATATGGTACATGTTTGCAACATCAAAACACATTCATGGCATCAATCATGGAATTCCACAAGTCTATAGGCATGCATCCTAATATCCAAAATCAAACAACCATCAAAACACAAAAACAAGCATCAAAATGGCCATTTACAAATCCAAATCATCAAAGGCATCATGCCACAATTAGGGAGTCCAAAACATCTCCCAATACACAACCTAGGTTCCCATTGACAAAATATCAAAAGCTAATAGTGTTGTGAAAACATCACCATACATGAGCTTAGTTTTCCCTTGGACTCTTAGCCTCCTTGTTTCCTTCAAACACTTCAATTATCTGCATTATTGGTTCAAGAGAGAGAGCGTAAGCACGATTGCTTAGTGAGACATGCTCTAAAGAAACAACACAATAATGTTTTTTATAAAACACTTTAACAAAGCCTTTCATCACATAATCATCATTATTCAAGCAACCTTGCATACACAACAAGCATCTCATGCTTCATTTAAATCAACATGTCATATTGGCTTTCAAGTGATAATCCATAACCATTTACAACACCAAAACACAATCGGATACGCGGATTACAAGCATTGCCCCATACGCTTCATACACACTACCGAACACACAAGGTGGAGTTTACCGGTACAATCACAACCCCTCAACACCCGTGATGGAGTTTAACGGTACAATCACAACCCCTCAACATCACTCATCGGTAGTTGTATAACATCACTAACGAGAACACGGGACACACAACACAAGATCCACACATGGACTTTTAACCACCATTGTGATCTTACCTTTCTCGTTAGTGTACTTGGATGGAGTTTACGGTACAATTACAACCCCTCAACATCCAAGGCGACTTTATTCACGGTGCACCCAATCCTATAGTCGGCTAACTATATCTGATTCAAGTACTTTAAAACCAACACATCACTTGCCAATATACATCAATTATCATCAACAATTCATTGTTTTAAAGCATTAGACAAAGCCATTTAACATAATGCATCACTATGCATCAAAACCACATTTACAAATGTCAAACCAAGGATCTCTTACCTTGAGCATCCTTCAACATATGGCTTTCAAAACCAGCATTAACCATGCTAAAACATGCTTTCAAAACAGAATTTTAAACATGGAATTTATAAACAAATGCATCGAACCACTTCATGGCTCATCCAAGAGAGTTTTTCCGAAAACTAACTCTTGAGCTTAGTTAAGTTGCTTAGACTTAAACTGAGCTCCCAAATCCTTCAAACATTTGTTTCAAAGCTGGAAACCCAACTTCACTAACCAATTCCGTTTCGCAAGCTTGTCGAAACGCCGATCAAGCCTCCGGATCAACACCACAAGAGTCCGAAGATGTCTCCCGTGTTTTAAACACATTAAAGTAGAGGATTAATGCATCATCATGCATTGAAATCTTTAGCCAACACACTTAAACTCGTTGCTCTACCTATATCCAACATTTCGGCTACCAAACACAACCGAAATCACCTCCAAACTCTTCCAAAACATAACCCAGCCATGATCCATCACTTCTAACCATTTCTAAACATCAATTAACATCCAAAATGAACCTAAACTCGACCTTAAACCTCCAGCTATAACAGAACACCAAGATCACCCCAAAAACCACCATTTTCTTAAGCAAAAACTTAGGAAACACAACCTATTCGGGAATGCATTGATCAAACCTCATTTACACATCATTAGACATCCAAAATACATTTAATAATCATCTCAAAATAGAGCACAAACATTCACAACGAAATTCTTCAAGATTCCCTCCAAATCTTGAGTTTTAAGCCAAAATCAAGTTCATATCATTAAAACCTTTTATAAAACTTAAATTAAGGATTGAGAACTTGGGAATTTCAGTAAAGAACTGAGTATTTAAAGGAGAATGACATCCTTACCTCTAAATGTTGATTTATCCTTGATTAGAGCCAATTTTCTTGAAAATCCAATAAGCAAATCAAAAGGATTTGATGTAGAAAGGATTAAGAATTAATTGATGATTGAAACCTCACCAATTGGAGTGAAAATCAATGGAAAAGTTTCTAGAGAAAAGTGTTTGGATGAGGGAATTTTGAGAGAAAATGAGATGAGAAAGTTTTAGAAAAAGTTAGTTATGATTTAATCAAAAGGTAGTTTCTCCCTCATCTAATTAATTAAAACATTAATTAAATCACTTAAATTTAAGAAAAATCTGGAGAGATCTTTCTTGGGTAAATTAGCTCCTTAAATATTCAAAGTTTCAATCCTTACAAAACAGTCACCACTTAACTTTTCAAAAATCGCATTTTAGTCACTATTTCGAAATGTTGCATTTTCAAACCTTATTTTGTAAAATTGATTTCACCACTCTCTTATATATATTAAAATAGGATTTTTAGATATTTTTCTATATTTTTAAAGCATCCCGAACTAGGCTTTCCCTAAAACCTCCTTTTATATTCGAACCGAAAATCAAACCGGTCCGGCTCAGACCCTAAACTTCTAAGCCCAAAATTGGGGTGTTACATTATGCTTGAGGGAAATCAGGGTGCCCATTGCCTTATTACACTAGTTAAATGTTTTTGTGAACTTAGATCCTTGCTTGAGGTTGGCCTAAATCATGGTTTGATTTGTTTTTGTTGTTATGCCTGTTTAAAAATAGCACTATGGGTCCGAGGAGAGAGCTTAGGTTGAACACGGTAGTGTCTGCGGCTGAACAGGGCGACTAGGGTAACCAAGGGGCTAATGTTCCTCCTGGTGGAAACTTACCTCCTCCGCCACCACCTGGGGGTGGAGAGCCGGAGCAACAAGGACAAGCTGGTCCAGGAGTGGGTGATCTAACGCCATTGGTTCAGGCGATCACCGGAGCGTTTCAGGTTGTGGTAGCCGGAGCGCATGTTCAAGCACCTACATCTGGGCAGGTGGGTTTGCCTTTGGAAAGGCTGAGGAGTTTACGAGCTGTTGAGTTCTATGGAATTTCTCCTGAGGCGTCATAAGCCTGGTAAGCTAGCACGATCCGTATTATGGATCAAATGGGATGTAACAATATGCGCAAGCTGGGATGCGTGGTTTCTCTGATCCAGGGTGACACTTATGGTTGGTGGACGACTATCACCGCTGGTATGGAACCCAATGAGGTAGATTGGGAGTTTTTCAGAAATGCCTTTAAGAGGAAGTATCTTGGAGTGAGATACTTGGATGAGAAGAAGCGTGAATTCATGTCTCTTGTTCAGGGGAGTCTCTACGTAGCTGAGTATGAGGTTCAATTCGTACGTTTGAGTCAATACGCCCATGCGTTGATGCCAATTGAGAGGCTTCATTGTGATCGCTTCCGATATGGGCTGGTGCAGGAAGTGAAGACTTATATGTTGGCTACAGACTACACGGATTTTGATGTTCTTGTATGTCGAGCTAAGGACATCGAGCAAAACTTGGGTCTGGCATCTCGTGGAGGTGGTCCTAGCTCTGGTAAGAGAGCAGTTGAGTCTAGTTCCGATGGTGGACGGAAAAAGAGAGGTTGAGAAAGAAGACATCAACCTGATGCGAGGCGAGGTGCTCTAGGATGGGGTGGCCAGGCTCAGGGAGGCCGAGTGAGGTCTGAGCAGCACACGTGTTGGACATGCGGATCGAGGGACCATATGAGGCGAGATTGTCCAGGCGTAGCTAGGGAGGCACAGGCTCTTGTTGTGGTAACAAGGAATTCTTGCTTGAACTATGGTTCAGTAGATCATATGAGGTACGAGTGTCCTCTGTTGGCTGGTGGAGGCCAAGGACGTGCACCTACTGTGGCTGAACCTCAGAGAGAACGTGGGCGCGGCCGAAGGAATTTCTAGAGGAGAGATAAGGGTCGGCGAGGTAATGCTCATGTTGTAGCAGTTCGACCCGAGGGAGGCGGTCCTGCGAGGGTCTATGCTCAGCGCGAAGAGCGCAATGATACCAATGTCATCGCAGGTACCTTTGTTCTACAGTCTTTATCATTGTTGGCTTTGATTGATTCTGGATCCACGCATTTTTATATCATGAGTGAGCATGCGCATTTGCTTGATATACCTGTTGAGTTGCTTGAAGTAGGAATGCAATTGACTAGTTCTTTTGGTGAGACAGTAGTCACTAGGAAGTTGTATCGGAGGTGTCCCTTTTCTGTTCAGGGTCATGTTTTTCTTGTGGATTTGATGGAGTTACCCTTCTATTGTAACCCCCTTGGCCCGGCCTAGACGCTTGACCCGAACCGCGAAGATTACACAGGGAAAACCAAAGTCAACCTGAAAGTCAACCTTGATTAATGACCCTTTTTTATTTTTAATCTAATCTAGATGCCCATTAAGCCTATGTGAATACCCACGACACATGATAGATAAAGGCACAGCGATCGGAAAGCAATTAGGGACTCAATTGCACTTTTAACAAGATTAGGAACCAAAATGTAATTTTAGGAAATTAGAAGGACTTAACTGATTTTAAGATTACCAATATGAAATTAATCATGTTACATGCTTCTCTGTCAAGTTTCATCTTAAAAAGATATTCCAATCTCAAGCAATTGCATCCACAACATTTAGGACTAAAATGTAAAGCATGAAGACTCAAAGCAATTCAAATCAGCATCCAACGGTCAACTGTATCGGAACGCCTACCCACCGTTCCAAAACGCATGTATCGAAACGATGTTGACTGTTTCGGTACGTGGGTATGTTCCGAGACTAGTACCGAAACAAGGCACTCCAGTAGCCAAACTGTTTTGAAACAGCTTCAACCGTTTCGAAACGCAAAGACCATTATAGGCCCCCATTTCGAAACAATTGAGGGTGTTTCGATACACCCTGCCCGGAAACAGCAGATATAGCTGGTTTTTCATCCTTTAACCCATTCAAACATGCCTCAAAGATTCTCAAATCATACCAGCAATCCATTTTACAAAATCATTTAACCCGTTTCGAAACATCTAGGACTCTCTAGCACATACATGGCATCAAACACAAAATCATATAGTCTAAAGGCATGCTCCCTAATCTCAAAACCAATATAGGCAACCCAATCTCAAACCAAACATTTAAGGCCACTTACAACCCAAAAATGCCAACATAAACATGCCACAAACTTAGGGAGTTCAAACATATCTCCCAAATACAACATTGGTTTCCCATTGCCAGTTATCAAAACTAAAGTGTATGAAAACATCACCATACGTGAGCTTGTACTTCCTTGGATGTTCTTATCCTCCTTGATTCCTGGAAACACCTCAATTATCTGCATTATTGGTAAAAGAGAGCGTAAGCACAATTGCTTAGTGAGGTATGCTCTAAACAAAACCAACTCAATAATGCATTTCTTGAAAACACTTTCTCAAAAACTTTTAAACAACATGCTCATTCTATCTCATGCTTGAAAACCATTCAAAGCAACATCTCCTTGAAAACACATGTACCTCAATTCTATCTCATGCATTTAAACCAATGCAAAACTCATGGCAAAGCCACTCTCATGCTTGTAACACCAAAGCATTTCATATACAAGATCACATATGCATTTCTCATAGCATAAATCATTTCAATAAAGGTACATGTGAATCAAGAACAATTCATATTTTATATTGGCATTTCACATCTTATTATTACTCGGATATGCGGACAACTCACTAGACACTTCCGGTGGCATCTACCATCACCGTACTCACTCGTCTAGTAACATAATTTCTGGTGGAATCTCACATCACCGTACTCACATGGAGGAATCTCTCATCGCCACAAAGCTTGGGTATTTCACCAAGTCCTACCCGATTGAATGCCCATCATCGGTTCTCTCCCTTTGGATTAACCCAAAGAGCACGTACGAATTTTTAGTTTATAGTGCACTCTCATCCTATTGATCGATCAATTATATCTGGCAAGTATCTCAACATCTATGCCAATATATTATGTCAAATCATCATCTCACCTATTGTTTTTCATGCAACAATTCTCAAAACATCCTCATCTCATTTCATAACTATAACATTTGCAATGCTTTAAACAAAAGCTCAAATCTCAATCATGCAACATGTTACTTCATGAAATCATTTCAAGCATCATCTCATGCTATAAAACATGCATAAAAACAGTAGGAATTTATCTATCTCAAACCATGAGCATGTAAAAGCATTTTAGGGGCAACCACCACATTTAATAGAGCAATCTAGCCAATACTTACTTCTGGACTTACGAAGGTGTTTCAAAACTTTCCTAAATCCTCAAACCTTGATTCTTTGTCCCTCAAGGACTTTGAAAACCAAACGCACTCACCGATTATGTTTCGCGTGCTTGCCGAAACGCTATCTAAGCTCCTGGATCAACACCAAAGGTGTCCGAAGATGTCTCCCCTATTTATAACACATAAGAGCAGAGGATTAATGCATCATCATGCATTGAAATCATCAGCCACACACCTAAACTGGCTGCTCTACTCAAACACCTCATTTCGGCTACCAAACACAACTGAAAACATCTCCAAACTCTTCCAAAACAAAGCCCAGCCAAGATATATCACATCTAATCATTTCTAAACATCAATTAACATCAAAAATCACCACAAACTCGTCCTTATACCTCCAGCTATGACAGAACACCAAAATCACCCCAAAAACCATCATTCTAGCATACAAAACTTTGGAAACCAAACCTATTCGGGATTTGATTGATAAAACCTCATTTGTAACATCAATTAACATCTAAAATACATTAGAAAACCACCTCAAAACAGAGCCCAGTCAATCATCACGAAAATCTTCAAGATCTCTTCCAAAATCTTGAGTTTTAAGACAATTTCTTGTTTCTAACATCAAAACCAGTCAAAAATCATTAACAAAGGATTGATAACTTGGGAATTTCAGTAAAGAACTGATCATTAGAGGAGAAGGATGAAGCTTACCTCTAATGGATGATTTCTCCTTGATTTGGGCAAGTTTTCTTGAAAATTCAATGTGGAAAATAAGAGGATTTGAAGAGGAAATGATTAAGAATCAAAAGAAGATTGAAATCTCATCAAATGAAGTGAAAATCAAAGTATAATTGCTGGAGAGAATGTGTTTGGCTGAAAAGAATTTGAGAGAAAATGAAATGAGGGAAAATTTGTGAAAAGTAGTTATAAATAGTCAAAGCTAGTTTCTCATTTAATTAACCTTCATTTACTTTAATTAAAACATTAATAAAATCACCCAAATTAAGGGAAAATCTGATAAAAACATTTTGGTAAAATTAGCTCCTTAAAGATTCAAAGTTTCAATCCTTTACAAAACAGTCACTATTTAACTTTGTAAAAACTATGATTTGGTCAGTATACCGAAATGTAGTATTTCCAAACTTTATTTTGTAAAATTGATTTCACCATAATCTTTCATATATTAAATGAGGATTTTTAGATATTTTTCTATATTTTTAAAGCATCCCAAACTAGGTGTTCCCTAAAGCCCCCTTTAAGATTCGAACTGTTTTCTGACTGGTCCAATTCTAAACCTAAACCATCTAGGCCCAAAATTGGGGTGTTACAACTATGGTTTTGATGTGATCCTTGGTATGGATTGGTTGTCTGAGCATAGGGCGGTGGTTGACTTTGATGTTAAGCGAGTCACTCTATAGCTTACCGATGATTATGAGGTTGTGATAGTAGGCGAGAATGTGAAATTCTTGTCTAATGTGATTTCCGCTTTAGAAGCAAGTCGTATGCTAAGGTTGGGTTGTGAGGCTTATCTTGCCTATGTGATGAATCTTGGTTCAAAGGATGTATGTGTGCAGGACATCAGAACCGTTTGCGATTTTCTGGGTGTCTTTTCAGAAGAGTTGCATGGGTTGCCGCCAAACACAGAGGTTGAGTTTGGTATCGAATTGTATGAGAATACGACTCCGGTGTCCATTGCTCCCTATCGCATGGCACCTAAAGAGTTGAAAGAGTTGAAGACGCAACTTCAGGAGTTGCTTGATAGAGGGCTTATCCGGCCGAGTGTGTCACCTTGGGGTGCACCGGTCTTGTTTGTAAAGAAGAAAGATGGGACAATGTAGATGTGTATAGATTATCGGCAACTGAAGAAGTTGACGATTAAGAACAAGTATCCTTTGCCAAGGATTTATGATCTCTTTGATCAGTTTCAAGGAGCCTCGGTGTTTTCTAAGATAGACTTGAGGTCATGGTATAACCAGTTGGAGGTGAAGGATGTGGACATACCTAAGACGGCCTTTCGGACAAGGTACGGGCATTATGAGTTCTTGGTGATGTCGTTTAGTTTGACCAACGCACCTGATGCTTTCATGGACATGATGAATCGTGTGTTCCATGTGTTCTTGGATCAGTTCGTAGTGATATTCATTGATGATATCCTTGTGTACTCTCATACTGAGGAGGATCATGACAGACACCTAAGGATAGTTTTGCAAGTGTTGTTGAAGAATCAATTGTATGCTGAGCTGAGCAAGTGTGAGTTTTTGCTTAGAGAGGTAGTCTTCCTTGGGCATGTTGTATCGGCTGAGGGAATTTGTGTTGATCCGCATAAGGTTGAGGCAGTGATGAGCAAGAAGGTGCCTAAATCGGTGACGGAGGTGCGAAGTTTTCTTGGTTTGGCTGGATATTACTGTAGGTTTGTTGAGGGTTTCTCAAAGATTGTTGCACCTTTGACCAAGTTTTTGCAGAAGAATGTTTGCTTTGAGTGGACGAATGCGAGGCAACAAGCTTTTGAGAAGCTGAAGGAAGCTTTGACGTAAGCTCCTGTCTTGATTCAACCTGAGTCTGGTAAGGAGTTTGTGGTCTATAGTTATGCGTCCATTGTTGGTTTGGGTTGTGTGTTGATGTAGGAGGGTAAGGTAGTAGCCTATGAATCTAGGCAGTTGAAGGTGCATAAGCGTAACTACCCTACTCACGATCTTGAGCTTGCGGCTGTTGTGTTTGCCTTGAAGATTTGAAGGCATTATCTGTATGGCGAGAAGTGTGTGGTGTTCACAGATCATAAGAGCTTGAAGTATCTTATGTCTCAGAAGGATTTGAATCTTAGGCAACGTCGTTGGGTGGAGTTGCTTAAGGATTATGATCTGTCGATCGAGTATCACCCGGGAAAGGCCAATGTTGTGGCCGATGCTTTGAGCAGGAAAGTGGCTGTGGAGTTGAGGGCGATGTTTTCTCGCTTGAGCATATCGCGAGATGGTGGTCTTATTGCTGAATTGCAAGTGAAGCCATCCATGATCCAGTTGATCAAGGACAAGCAGTTGCTTGATGATTCTCTTGTCCCTCATGTTCAGGATATTGCGGAGGGTAAGCCTTCGGATTTCAGTTTTAATGATGACGGTGTTCTGTGTTTTGGGAGTCGGATAGTGATGCCGAATGATGTTGAGTTGAGGCGCACTATTCTGACTGAAGCTCATAGTAGTCCTTTCGCTGTGCACCCTGGTAGTACAAAGATGTATCGTGATTTGAAGGATGAGTACTATTGGGTGGGGCTGAAAAGGATGTTGCCGAGTTCGTTAGTAAGTGCATGGTGTGTCAGCGAGTGAAGGCTGAACATCAAGTACCTTCTAGGTTGTTGCAACCTTTGAGAATCCCGGAATGGAAGTGGGAAAGGATTACCATGGATTTTGTGTCTGGTTTACCTTTGTCACCATCGAAGAAGAATTCGGTTTGGGTGATTGTTGATCGCCTTACGAAGTGTGCACATTTCTTGCATGTGCATACTGCGTATACCATGGATAAGTTGGCAAAGATGTATATTGCTGAGATTGTGCGGTTTCACGGGGTGCCAAAGTCTATAGTGTCAGATAGGGATCTGAGGTTTACGTCGCGGTTTTGGGAATGTTTGCATCAAGCCTTGGGTACACGGTTGAATTTCAGTACTTTTTATCATCCTATGTGGATGGACAGTCGGAACATGTGATCCAGGTGCTGGAGGACATGTTGAGATGTTGTGTTATAGATTTTCAGGGTTCTTGGGAGAAGCACTTGCCGTTGGTTAAGTTTGGGTATAACAATAGTTACCAGGCAAGTATTCAAATGGCTCCATACGAGGCTTTGTATGGGAGAAAGTGTGGAACCCCACTTTGTTGGGCAGAAGCTGGGAAAAAGTTGGTTTTGATGCCGGCTATGTTAAAAGGAACCCCCGAGAAGGTGAAGCTCATTTTTTAGCGTTTGAAAGCAGCATCGGATCGGCAAAAGTCTTACACGGATCTGAAGTGTAAGGAGATTGAGTTTGCGGTTGGTGAACATGTGTTCTTGAACGTATCGCCTTGGAAGAAAGTGATGAGATTTGGGCGTAAGGGTAAGCTTAGCTCGAGGTTTGTTGGACCATATGAGGTTATGGAGTGTATTGGTTCTGTGGCATATCGGTTGAGGTTGCCTCCTGAGCTGGAAAAGATTCTTTATGTGTTTCATGTCTCGATGTTGCAAAGGTACATATTGGATCCTTCGCATGTGATGCCTGTGGAGGAGATAGAGTTGAATCCGGATCTGTCTTATGATGAGGAACCGATGAGGATCTTGGATGTGAGTAGCAAAGTTCTTCGTGGCAAGACGGTAGAGCTTGTGAAGGTGTTGTGGAGACACCGAGGAGTTGAGGAGGACACTTGGGAAAGCAAGGCGGACATGTTGAAGCAATTTCCGCACCTTTTTCCTTCGGGTAAAATTTCGGGGACGAAATATCCTAAGTGGGGGAGAGTTGTAACGCCTTGGTTTTGGGCCTAGATGTTTTAGACATCGGATCGGACTGGTCAGAAATGGTTCGAATCGTGTTAGATGATTTAAGGAAATCAAGGATCGGGAGTGGTACATTTTGGGTACATTTTGGGTAGTGACCAAAATGTAAAGTTCCAAAACTGTGGAAAATTACAAAATTTTAAAAAGGAGTCAAAATCTTAGAATCTTTAGAGAGCTATGGTGCAATTACACCTTCCTTAAATTTACAAGTGTTTTAAAAGGATTTTTAGATTATTAAATAAAAAGGATTTTTATTTAATTAAAATGTTAAAATAGAATAATGGGAAGTTTTTCACGTAACTAACTTTCATTATTCAGCAAAATCATTTTCTCAACACTTTCTCCAGAATTCTTTTCTCCCAAATACTCTCCCTTTGATTTCTAACCCATTTTCAAGAACTCTCTTCAAATTCTTCAAGCTTTGTGTAGGAAAAACTTGTCAATCATTACGGAAGGCAGTGAATGGAGGTAAATCCCGTTCTCAACCTTCAATCTAGGTTCTTTATTGAAATTCCCAAGATCTTTGACTTCTGAATGTTGTTTTTGGTTGAGATTAGATAATAGTTTTGATTTAAGATCAAAATCTTGCAAAATTATGATATAAATCTTGATTTTCATATTAGTATTGATGAGCTCTATTTTGGATTGATTGTAATTGAGTATTGAGTTGATTATTAGGTTGGAAAAAGGCTTTGTTGTTATAGATCCCGAAATCCTCGAGATCCTTGAATTTCTTGATGGTTTTAGTTGGGTTTTTTAGGAAAAATGATGAAGTTATGCTTTTTGGAGGTATAAGGATGGGTTTAGGTTGTTTTTAGATGTGTTTTGATGTTTATAAATGGTTGAAAGTGATGTATGTTGGTTGAGCTTGGTTTAGAAAGCAATCGATTGAGTTTTTGGTTGTTTCGGATGGGTAAATTGGTGTAGTTTTGGTGAGCAACGAGTTTGTGTTTAGTTGCTGGTGTTGAAATGCATTTTAATGCATTTGGATCTTTGTTTTGATGATCTAAAAACAGGGGATCTTGATCCGGAAGCAAACGAAGCATTTTTGGAGGCTTCGGAGGGGTGATCTTCGCGTCAGCAAGCGAAGTTTCGTGTATCGGTGAGTGGAAATGGAATTTCCAGCTTTGTAACACTTTGAGCGTGGTCTTGGGAGCTTAGTGTAAGTTTGAAACACTTAGCTAAGCTCAAGAGTAAGTGATTCGAAAGTCTCTTTGGGAATGTGCTATGTTTTTGTTGGAAATGCACTTGATTTGAATGTGGTTTAATTACTGTTTTAAAACATGTTTTTGAGCATATAGGATGCTGATCCTTGGATTTATGAGATATATGCATTTGAGTTTAAGCATGTTTATGCTTGTGAAAATGGCATTTTGATTTATGCTTGTAAAACAGTGAATTGTTGATATTGAATGATTATATTGGCAAGTGATGGAAATGGTTTTGGTTACTTAAATCGAATATAGTTAGCCGGCTATAAGATTGGGTGCACCGTGAATAAAGTCACCTTGGATGTCGAGGGGTTTTGATTGTGCCTAATCTCCATCCAAGTACCCTAACGATTGAGGCTAAGATCACAACGGTGGATAGTTTAATCCCGTGTGTGAGTCTTGTGGTATGTGTCTCGTACTCTCGTTAGTGGAATTATACAACTATCGATGAGTGATGTTGAGGGGTTGTGATTGTGCCATATATCTTAACCTTGTGTAGTCTGTTAGTGTGTATGAAGCGTGTGGGACAACGCCTGTAATCCGCGTATCCGATTGTGTCAATTGTGTTGGTTTTGATATGGGTTGAGATTGATCACTTGCGAGCCAATATAATGTTGATGATTAATGATTAAGCATGAGCTGCTTGTAAATTATGCTAGAATGCATGTGATGCTTGGTTTAAGCATGAGCAAAAGGATTTTGCTTTTGTTTTTAATGATGCTATGAGCATGTGGTTTTAAAAGTGAATTGATGCTTTGAAGAGCATGTTTTAAAGGAAGGCATGAGTTTACAAATGATGATATGTGGTTTTATAAAATGCATTGATGGATGTTTAGTGTTAGCGATTCTCACTAAGCTTTATGCTTACGCTCATTTGTTTCATCAATGCAAAAAATTGAGCAATTAAGGCAGTCCAAGAGCAAGTGGATTCCAAGAGTTTTTGGCTAAACAATGTATGTGGTTTACCATTAGTGTAATAAGAGGCAATGAGTGGGATTTCTACTCTTAGTTATGTTGGTTATGTTAAACACCTTAAGCATGTTTGGTATATGTTTGTGGATTTGTAAATGGCCTCTAGTTGGTTTATGGTTTGCTTGTTATGTGTTCACTATGCCATGGTCTATATCTCTAAAGCATGCTTGAGTAGCCAATATCCCTCCATGATTTAATGTGTTTGAGGGTTATGTTATGTTGTTTGTCGATGCTTACATGTTTGGTAAGTTGATTATAGCTTGTATGTATGATCTAAGCATGTTTAGATGTGGTTAAATGCGTTTAAATGGCGTTTGGAAGTGCATCTCTGGTTTGCGTACCGATATACGGGGTTGAGTATCGATACGCTAAGGCCAAATCCAAGCTTTTCAGCTTGGTGTATCGATACGATTTGCACGCGTATCGATACGCCTAGGCAAATGTTTGAAGCCCGTTTCGTTATGAGCTTGGGCGTATCGATACCCTTTTCCCAACAATTGCTACTGTCGAATTGTGTATCAATACGGGGAGAGGCGTATCGATACAGGTTCGTTATTTTCAGTTAATGGAATCTTGGAAGTTCTAAATTTATGCATTTTGGTCCCTGAGTAATGATTGTTCAATTGGTTGAGTTCGGATGGTCCGTTTGTGATGAAATGTGTTATGCTAGCATGTTACATGATTAATCATGGATTGGTAACTTTAAAAATGGAAAAGTCCTTGTATTTTTTGGAAATTACAATTTGGCCCCTAAAACTCAAAAGTATGCAATTGAACCCCTAAATGATCTTCGATCGTTGTGTCGTTTTCTTCTAAGTGCCTTGCTGGACACATAGGATAATAATGTGCATCTAGAGAAGATAAAAATGAAAAAAAGATCGTTAATCGAGGTTGACTTTTACGAGTTGACTTTGGTTCTCCCCGTGTAATCTTCTTAGTTCGGGTCAGGCGTCTAGGCCGGGCTAAGGGTGTTACAGATTCAAGTATAGTTAATAGGTAGATCCTGTTGATATCGATCCTATGAGGATAGGTATTTAGTTGTATTTTTATGTCGCTGCAATTGTGGTTGTAACAGAATAAAATAAAAGGGGTGCATATAAGATTAAAGTGAAGGTAAAAAGAACAACTTAATGAAAGTAAAGAAATATCAAGTAAAAATTTGGATCCCCTCGGCTCAACTTGACAGAATATCATGTGCAACAAGGCAACAACGTACGATGGTTCATTCATCAAATAAAGTAACAAGCTTTCTTACTCGCTTTCATTCAAATCTCAACTGATGGCTCAAATATGCAGATTAACCACAACTCTTGTTGTTTGTCAAAACTACACATCCTCGAACAAGTGAATCAACTCTCATTGTATCCTCATTCAACTCTCGTTGTAATGGCTTATTAATCTGAACTATCACTACATCTCTCAATGTTAGTGATGTTGTTAAACACTCTCATGCAAACAAAGCTCAAATCCAATAATTGAAATAAGAAGAAAGCTAATAAGATTGTATTAAACTTAAAATCCAAGTTCAAATAAGTTTATAACATAGCTAAAAAGGTAAACCATCGTCAATTAACACAAGAAATATAATAAAGCTTCGATAAACATCTATTTCTAGAAAGATTTAAAGAAGATAAACATATTCCTTCTTGATCCAGCACATGAATCCTCGTTTCCTCAGACTACCATGCATTGCCTTGGTTATCCAAAAAGAAAGCTAGGCTACTATGGGAGGAGAGCTTCAAAGGTTGAAGATGATAGGAAAATGATAATTGCGTGAGTGATTGTTCTCTCCTCCTAAAGTACCATTTTATAGGCTATTGAGGTAAGGAAAACTATGCTTCAAGTGATTTCGTGACAATCTGTCGTACACAATTTGTTGCAACAAAAATTCCAGCTGGCAGATTCATCATTATCCTTAGCAATCTAGACATTTGGCCGTTACAGTATCGAACTAGCTACAGTGATGAAAATTCCTTTTCATGTACATTAATTTACAACGACAACAGAGCAAAAAGGCAGAAAATTGTATGATAAGAGCAATTATGGCATGAGTTAGACAAAATGCAGAAATAAATAGAAAATGCATAAATGGATGCGTGAAATACTATTGTGGGGACAAAATAATCCATAAATAAGGAGTAAATGTGTGCTCGTTAGAGAGCTATCACTAGGCTTTAACTAAACTCCCAAAGTTATAATTCAAACCTCTTTAGAGTACCAAAACACATTTGCACCCACCAACTTGCTACCACCTCAATGTCAATGCTTCGACGCCTAAGCAAAAATCGATTTAACCAAGCCGGCTTTGTTTCCAAAACTAATTAGCTAAATTTTACCATGAAATTCTAACTCGCTTCTGATAATTCACTCTAACCTTCTAGCCCATTTTACGGGATGTTACATCTTCATAGCTTATCCATCTGATTGAGTGCATGCTTAAAATGAGAAGCTGCTTCGTGGACTGGCTAGAGATGATAACTTCCAATTTCCGTCATGGATGTCTCTATTGTTGCTCTGGTGTTTTCCTTGCAAGGCAGCTCGACAGCTTCTATCACTAACATTCCAGGGGTCGAAATCATCTAGCTCGTTTTCCAAGATGTTACACATCGCATATGTGTAACATAAATTGTTCGTGTGTGGAGTATGCAACGAGCTCCCATTACGACCATCGTAGTGGCATCCCTTGGTGGTGGAACGGGTTCACAGATTCCTCTGGTGAGGCATAGCTTCTTTAGGACAGTGCTAAGCCCTCACCGGATAGCAAATCTTTACCAGTATATCTGACAAGATAGTACTATCTTGTCGCACTCTTGGCATGGCCCTTATATTTGTTTGGCGAGAAATTGATATCCCATTTTCTCTACTTCTCTTTGGGTGAGCTCTAAAAGAGAAGCTTTGCATGTGGACTATGGTGTCCTTAACGTCCATCGTTGTTGTTGATCTTGTGACTGGTATCGTTGGCAGCAAAAATTATGTGTATCAGGAGTGTCATCAGGAAAGGTGTCGTGACAGACTATCTTGGTCGGGATGATCTTCATTGTAACCCCCTTAGCACGGCCTAGACGATTGACCCGAACTACAAAGATTACACGGGGAAAACCAAAGTCAACCTTGATTAACGACCCTTTTTCATTTTAATCTTGTCTAGATACATGTTAACCCTAAGTGAGTACTCACGAATCATGATTGAGAAAGGCACAGCGATCGGATAACATTTAGCAACTCAATTGCACTTAACACAAGATTAGGGACTAAAATGTAATTTTTGTAAAATAGAGGGACTTCATTGATTTTAGTTTTACCATTATGAAATTAATCATGTTACATGATTCTCTGCCAAATTTCATCTTAAAAAGACATCTCAAGCTCATGCAATTGCGTTCTCAACATTTAGGACTAAAATGTAAAGCATGCAAACACTAAAACAATTCAAATATGGGTCCAACGGTAACCCGTTTCGAAACGCCTACTCACCGTACCGAAACGCCGTATCAGAACAGTGTTGACCGTTTCGGTACGTGGGTATGTTCCGGGACCAGTTCCGAAACATGGCATTCCAGTAGCCAAATCGTTCCGAAACAGCCTCTACCGTTTCGAAACACAAAGGCCATTACAGGCCCCCGTTCCAAAACACTAGAGGGTGTTTCGATACGGTTTGCCCAGAAACAGCAGCAAATGATGGTTTTTCACTCATTAACCTACTCAAACATGCCCCAAAGACTCCCAAATCATATCAGCAACTCATCATACATATAAAGGACATATTTAGGACATCCTAACACAATCATAGCATCAAAACACATAATCTCATTAGTCTAGAGGCATGCTTCCTAGTCACAAAACCAAAATAAGCAATCAAACCTCAAATCAAGCAATTAAGGCCATTTACAACCCAAACAAGCTAAAACAAACATGTCACAACCTTGGGGAGTTTAACAAATCTCCCAAATACAATTCTTGGTTTCCCATTGCCAATCTATCAAAACTAAAGTGTATGAAAACTTCACCATACATGAGCTTGGACTTCCTTGGATGAACTTAGCTTCCTTGATGCTCGAAAACACCTCAATTATCTGCATTATTGGTAAAAGAGAGAGCATAAGCACAAATGCTTAGTGAGGCATGCTCTAAAGAAAACCAACACAATAATGAATATCTTGAAAACACTTTCTCAAAAGCTTTTAAACCACATGCTCATTCTATCTCATGCTTGGAAACCTTTCAAAGCAATTTCTCATTGAAAACACATGTACCTTCATTCTATCTCATGCATTTAAACCAATGCAAAACTCTTGGCAAAGCCAAACTCATGCTTGTACTCTAAAGCATTTCGTAAACAAACCACATATGCATTTCTCTTAGCATAAACCATTTCATTAAAGGTACATGTGAATCAAAAACCATAACATAATTTATATTGGCATTTCACATCTCTTTATTACTCGGATATGCGGACATCTCACTAGACACTTCCAGTGGCATCTCTCATCACCGTACTCACTCGTCTAGCAACATAGTTTCTGGTGGAATCTCACATCACCGTACTCACATGGCGGAATCTCTCATCGCCACAAAGCTTGGGTATTTCACCAAGCCCTACCCGATGGAATGCCCATCATCGGTTCTCTCCCTTTGGCTTAACCAAAGAGCACGTACGAATTTTTAGTTTAAAGTGCACTCTCATCCTATTGATCGATCAATTTTATCCGGTAAGTATCTCAACATCTATGCCAATATATTATGTCAAATCATCATCTCGCCTACTTTTTTTCATGCATTAAATCTCAACATTCTCATCTCATTTCAAAATCATACCATTTGTTATGCTTTAACATAAAAGCTCAAATCTCAACTATGCAACATGTTACTTTATGAAATCATTTCAAGCATCATCCCATGCTATAATCCAAGCATAAAAACAGTAGGAATTTATCAATCTAAAATCATGAGCATGTAAATGCATTTTAGGGGCAATCACCACATTCAAGAGAGTAATCTAGCCAATACTTACTTTCGGACTTAGGAAGGTGTTTCAAGCCTTTCCTAAATCCCCAAACCTTGTTTCTTTGTCCCTCAAGGACTTCTAAAACCATACGCACTCACCGATTACGTTTCGCTTGCTCGCCGAAACGCTATCTAGGCTTCCTGATCAACTCTAAAGGTGTCTGAAGATGTCTCCCATGTTTTAAACACATAAGAGTATAGGATTAATGCATCGTCATGCATTGAAATCATCATTCGCACACCTAAACTCGCTGCACTATGCAAAAACCACATTTCGGCTGCCAAACACTACCGAAATCACCTTCAAACTCTTCCAAAACCAAACCCAGCCAAGATCCATCACTTCTAATCATTTCTAAACATCATTTAACATCAAAAACTAACACAACCACGTCCTTATACCTCCAGCTTTAGCAGAACACCAAAATCACCCTAAAAACCATCATTTTAACAAGCAAAACTTAGGAAAAAAAACCTATTCGGGATTGGATTGATAAAACCTCATTTATAACATCATTTAACATCCAAAATACATTAGAAAACCATCTCAAAACAGAGCCCAATCAATCATCACGAAAATCATCAAGATCTCTTCCAAAATCTTGAGTTTTAAACCAAATTCTTGTTTCTAACATTAAAATCTCTTAAAATCATTAATAAAGGATTGATGTAACCCCCGTAGCCCGGCCTAGACGGTTGACCCGAACTACGAAGATTACACGGGGAAAACCAAAGTCAACCCGAAAGTCAACCTTGATTAACGACCCTTTTTTTTCTTTTTAAACTTGTCTAGATGCACATTTAACCTAGGCATACTCTTGATATAAGCATACTCAAAAATCACAGCAATCGGAAAACGATAAGTGACCCAATTGCACAAAATACGAAATTAGGGACCAAATTGTAAATTCTGAAAATTAAGAGGACTTTACCAATTTTTAAGTTACCATTATGAAATTAGTCATGTTTCATGCCTCTCTGCAAAATTTCATCTCAAACGGACATCTCAAACTCAAGCAATTGCACAAACAAGAAACGGGACTAAAACGTAAAGCTTGCAAACCATCAGGTGTTCAGAAACGGGTCTAGGCCGTTCAGGAACACCCCTTGGCAGTAGCTAAAGTGTTCAGAAACGGGCTAGGGCGTTCAGGAACACCCTAGCCAAAACAAGGGCCTGTTTCGAAACAGGCAAGGGTGTTTCGAAACACCCTGCCCAGAAACAGCAGTTTGGCCTGTTTTAACACCTTTAAACCCCATCAAACATGCTCCAAACCATTCCACAATAAATCAACAACATGCCAAACATCAAACCTACCAATTTGCATCAAAATCTAGATACAAAACCACCCCTAGATGCACCAACTCATTCAACACATCCAACACTCAATCATGCTTTTCAAACAAGAAGCATAGCATAACAACTTAAGCATAAGAAGATTCAAACGTTGCAAGCTTACACCACATAGTTCAAAATCATAAACCAAACTTGTCCAACATACAAATCCTCTCTAAACAACAATATAAGAGATTCTTCCCCCATTGCCTTTATTATCTATAGCTATTAACCGAGACATACATCTCAAGTGGAGTTCCCCCTTGAATCCCTTGCTTCTCGCTGCTCCAACTTCAAATGTCTGCATTGATAGACAAAAAGGAGCGTAAGCACATAATGCTTAGTGAGGAATGCCCAAAACCAAAACACCATCAATGCAGCGAGTCATAAAACCACTTTTAAAAGCAAACTCGATTCAATAAACCAAAGCAAGTTTGAAAACCCTTTTCAACAACATGCATAACATCATGCATTGCTCAAACATGAAAAACAAACCCTTAGCTTAGAAGAGCTAAGAAAACCCTTTCAAAGCACAACTTACAAAATCAACAATTTAACCAATCCAAGCATAAACATCACATGCAAGGTTAAATTCAAAACTTTGGAAAACACTTCCACTTCACATCATACCTTGCTCATATTTGAATATCATTTTAAAGCAAGAAACCCTTAAAACCACTTACTCATTCAATTTACCATATGCATTAAACAAATGCAACATATGAACCACATCACCAACCTTTGCATCACATGCCTTAAAAACAAGTCTTCACAAGACTACAATGCACTACAGAGATTTCATGCACACATGCACCATTCTCAATAGATAACCAACACTTGTTCAAACTAACAAGTAAGCATGCATTCATAATACATTATACATGTCTCATGCAACCATGCATCATTTCAAGCATCTCATGCTTCATTATATTCAAGAACATATATTGGCTTCCAAGTGATAAACCAAATCCACTTTTCAACTCAACATCCAATCGGATACGCGGATCACAAGCGTTGTCCCCTACGCTTCATACACACTACCAACCCAAGGTCCCCAAATGGAATTTTAACCACCATTTGACCTTACCACACACAAGGTCCTCATATGGAATTTTAACCACCATATGACCTCAACATTCACAAGGTTCCCATATATGGAATTTTAATCACCATATAACCTTATCATTCCCAAGGTTCCCATATATGGAATTTTAACCACCATATAACCTTGACATATTCCGTTGGTAGTTGTATAACATCACTAACGAGATCCGGGACACCCTACACAAGATCCACACATGGACTTTACACCACCATTGTGATCTTAACAAGCACAAGGTCCTCAAATGGAATTTTAACCACCATTATTACCTTTGCTTACACAAGACCCACCCATGGAATTTCAACCACCATGGTGTTCTTGACCATCTCGTTAGGATACTTGAATGGAGTTACCGGTTCACTCATAACCACTCCACATCCAAGGCGACTTTATTCACGGTGCACCCAATCCTATAGCCGGCTAACTATATCCGATTAAAGTAATCAAGAACCACTTTCATCACTTGCCAATATAACCATCTTACCACATAAATCCATTGATTTACAAGCATAAACATAATGCAAAAACCATCATTTACCATCATCAATCCACTGTTTTTGAAGCATTAAACAAAGCCATTAAACAACATGCAACACCATGCATCAATTCCACAATTTCAATGTACAAAACCAAGGATCTCTTACCTTGAGCATCCTTCTCTCACGGCTTTCAAAACCAGCATAAAACCATGCTAAAATATGCTTTCAAAACAGAATTTAAGACATGCAAACCACATGCATTGCATCCAACAATCACAAATACTTTAAAAGCCAATTCACAACACAAACCAAGAGAGAAATCCATTTACTTACTCTTGAGCTTAGCAAAGTTGTTTAGACTTAAACTAAGCTCCCAAAACCATCAAACCTCGGTTTAAAAGCTGAAAACCCAACTTCACTCACCGATACACAAAACAAGGCTAACCAACAAGCCTTCCAAGCATCCGAAACCTTCCACACCACCTCTAATGCTCACGGATCTTCCTCCCCTGTTTCAAGCACATAACATCAGAGGATTAATGCATCATAATGCACTAAAAACACCAGCAACACAACTAAACTCGCTGCTCATCACAAATCCAACATTTCGGCTACCAAACACAACCGAAATCACCACCAAACACTTTCGAAACTTAACCCAGCCAAGATCCATCACTTCTAACCATTTTTAATCATCAATTAACATCCAAAATGATCACAAACGTCCTTATACCTCCAGCTATAACAGATCACCAAGATCACTCCAAAAACAACCAAAAACTCAAGCAAAACTTAGGAAATTCAACCTATTCGGGATTGCATTGATAAAACCTCAATTTCTCGTCAATTTAACATTCATTTAACATCAATTTGACACCTCAAAACACAGCCCAATCAGATCATACGAAATTTCAACAAAATCAAGCAAATCTTGCATTTAAAAGCCAAGATCAAGAACAAATCAATAAATCCTTTTATAAAACACAAATTAAGGATTGAGAACTTGGGAATTTCAATAAAGAACCTAAAGTTCAGAGGAGAAGGACGTTCTTACCTCCAAACTTGAGTTTTCTCCCTTTTTGGAACCAAAATCTTGAAAATCCAAATAGCAAATGGTGAGGTTTTGTTGAAGAGATGATTAGAGATCAAAAGAGAATTGAAATGTGATATTTAGGGGACAAAATCAGAGGAAAAGCTCTGGAGAAAAATGTGTTTGGTTTGAGAGAAAAGATGAGAGAAAAAGGAAAATGGAAAATGGAAAAGTTAGTTGGAAATGGCAAAATATCTTCCCTCCACTTTTCTTTTATTTAAAAACCTTTAATAAATCATTTAATATTTTAGAAAAATCTGGAGAAACTCCCATTGGGTAAATAGCTCCTTAAAGATTCAAAGTTTCAATCCTTTTTAAAACAGTCACACAGTTTTCAAAAATTACATTTTGGTCACTAACCCAAAATGTCACTCTTCCAAACCTCATTTTGCAAAATTGATTTCACCTTTCTCTTATATATAATAAAAGAGGATTTTAGAACATTTTTCCATATTTTTAATGCAACCCGAACTAGGCTTTCCTAAAAATCACCTTTTATATTCGAACCGCAACCCGACCGGTCTGGTCCAAAACCCAAAACTTCTAAGCCCAAAACCGGGGCGTTACAACTCTCCCCCCCTTAGGAAATTTCGTCCTCAAAATTTCAACCGGCGGATAGAGCACAACCAAACTTCCCCAAAACAACCCACAAAGCAACACAGGAGACTTAACCACCACTGAACACTCTCACCACCACTTCACCCAAACTCAACACCACCACACACTGTTCACGAATTCCAGAACACTCAGATGTTAACCACATCTTAACTTTTCACACTTCCAGACTGCTCATAGCCCCAACAACAACCTGAAGAACCTCTAACTTTTACAGCATACAACACTTTAACTCATAACCAAGATCCAACCATGGACTTTTAAACACCATGTTGTTCTTAACAAGAATCATCCAAGGACTTTTAAACACCTTGATGTTCTTAAATCACAAGGCTCGCACAAGGACACCAACCAATCCAGTTCAGCCACCAAGTGATCCACAACCTTCACTACTTCTAAAACTCTTTGTAAAACTACTCAACCACTTCCAAAGATTACCACAACAAGCAAAAAAATTCATAAGCACCAACTGCTTACCCAAACTTCTCCACGTAAAGCTGACATTCCCTCACATCTGCCGTTATCATTACCCTAACCATTCACCAGGACTACTCACCTAACATCCGAAAAAAACACATCACAAGACCCCAACCTTGACTCCGCCAGCCGTTCCTTACACCACCAGCTGACTTCAAAAGGAATTCACTTGATCATAACCAGCCAACCACTTCCCACAAGAACCCATCCAACCAACAACGGCCTTCGATCTTTCACTGCCTTTCCACTTCAAGCTTTGACCACAACACCTGCCTTATTAGAACATCGCCCAACATACAACTCAGCTTCTCAACTCTTCGAAGGTTACTACGAACCCTCACCTACCTAAACAACCCTTCTACCACAACATCAATGCCAAGATGCCTCAGCACTTTGGGAACACAACCACTAACCTGCAACATCACTTAACACCAAGGAACTACCACTTCAACTAGCCATTCAAAACCACCTGATCGGTTCTGACTTCAACCAGCAATCTCCTCACCGCCACACCACTAAGCCCATTAATCAGCAAACACTTTCCTTCTACCAACATGCTATACCGCACTCACTATTACTAATAGCTCGCTTAATACCCTCCACAACTTCTAACATATCCTAGCACCAAAACAACCTCTAAAAACCCATCATCCAACCTAACTCTATCACAACACTAACAGACTCGATTAGTTATTAGCGAGTGTGAACGTTCGTATGCATGGTCACCAATATGCCCTACAATACCTGATGTACATGTATGCAAAATCTCTAATGTCATGTCACATGTATGCATGGACCAGCACATATATAATATAGCATATAACAAATGATTTTAACTGTGCATGTATGTCAGTTCACACCCACCAATAACATCCTCAGAATCTGTCTAAAAACAACCTTCTATCTCACTTCCAACTTGACCAACTCCATCATTCATCAACCATTAACCACAAGATACTCGCTAAGGCCCTCTTCACACTAAAGTTGTTTTCAAAACAACAACAACTACCTCAACATGCTAGCAACGAAACCATACCCTCTACGCAAGTAAAAACCAAACCAAACCAAACTAGGACACTAGAGCAAAGGTTACTTAGCAAGGTTACCTGAAAACACTTTACTGCCCCGAAGCTTCAACAGACGAGCTCTCTTCCTTGCTGAACCATCATTCTCCAGCCGCACCACTGTAGCATCAGCTAACATACTAAGGTCACCACCATCTCCTTGCGGCAAAGCTCCCTGGCTATTCCGGGCCAACTTCAAACAATTACGCCTCATATGTCCAACAGACCCACATTTCCAACAGATTTCATTTCCCAAACTCCTCACAACTTTCTGCTCTTCCTGCCACCTTCGAACTTTGCCTCGGCCGTGCCCACGACCATTCAGAGACCCTTTTGCTACCACTGAAGCTGACTTTACCACAAGAGGACAATCTCGCTTCACATGCTCTTTAGAACCACAGTTCCAACAAGCACCTGCGCCCCAACACTCTCCAACATGTCGCCTTCCACAACGGTCACACACCGGTAGCTGAGCTTCCACTCCCTGATCAAGCAGCACTTTCCCCAGATTTGCACTACCTTCACATTGCTTAACCCTTGGGAATTTCCCTCTAAGATACCTTTCATAAAAGGCAGACACAAAGAAGTCCCAATCTATATCGTGGATGTGCGATGCCACCGCCACAGATGTCCACCAGGCACATGCGTCCTCCAACATCAATGTGACAACACTTCCCAGCTTACAGGCATAATCACAACCTTCCTGATCCAAAATCAGAATTACACCGGCCAACCAGGCCCCAAACGTCTCAGGTGACGAACCATGATACTCCACAGCTCCCAAATCATGTAAACGTTGTTTCGACAAACCCACACATCCCACCACCAGCACGTCTACTGACTTCACTTTTGCCACAGCCTGAGATGTTCCCAACACCTCCTGAACAACAGGTGATGAACTTTTCATCACAGAACCAACTTCTTCCTCCTGCCTTACTACCTCAACTCCAGGCACTGAAGACTGAGACGAAACACCTCCACTAAAAGGTGAATTCCACGCCTTAACAACCTGCTCTAAAGCAGCAACCATCTCACCCAACTGCCATTCTCTCATTGATTTCGCCATACTATTAACAACAAGCAATCATAACAAAACAAACAAATTGATCAGACCAGCTTTAAGCAAGGATTCAAACTCCAACTCCAAAATAACACAATAGCTATAATAATAAGGCAATGGGTATCCCGAATTCTCCCCTTTTACATGACATAACAGTTAATAAAAACATGGATATCACAACATCGAGCATATCAATCCACATACCTTGATCATGCTCTCAACAAACAACATTCACTCGCAACAGCATAATATCAACATATCATACCCATCACACTTTCATCATACATAAAATCAGCTCACATCACCAGCATAACATCAGCACAAATCCACACTAACTCAGCAAAGATTCATAACCAAAAAGCATGCTAAAAGCATCAACAATTTGCTCAGAAACACGTGTTTCAACCAGCTTTCCACCACACATTAGGATATACATCAAACACAGATTACAACAATTTATCATTTTCCCCAATCATTCGCAACTCAGCTCTGATACCACCAAATCTAACCCCCATAGCCCGGCCTAGACGGTTGACCCGAACTACGAAGATTACACGGGGAAAACCAAAGTCAACCCGAAAGTCAACCTTGATTAACCACCCTTTTTTTCTTTTTAAACTTGTCTAGATGCACATTTAACCTAGGCATACTCTTGAGATAAGCATACTCAAAAATCACAACAATCGGAAAACGATAAGGGACCCAATTGCACAAAATACGAAATTAGGGACCAAATTGTAAATTCTGAAAATTAAGAGGACTTTACCAATTTTTAAGTTACCATTATGAAATTAGTCATGTTTCATGCCTCTCTGCAAAATTTCATCTCAAACGGACATCTCAAACTCAAGCAATTGCACAAACAAGAAACGGGACTAAAACGTAAAGCTTGCAAACCATCGGGTGTTCAGAAACGGGTCTAGGCCGTTCAGGAACACCCCTTGGCAGTAGCCAAAGTGTTCAGAAACGGGCTAGGCCGTTCAGGAACACCCTAGCCAAAACAAGGGCCTGTTTCGAAACAGGCAAGGGTGTTTCGAAACACCCTGCCCAGAAACAGCAGTTTGGCCTGTTTTAACACCTTTAAACCCCATCAAACATGCTCCAAACCATTCCACAATAAATCAACAACATGCCAAACATCAAACCTACCAATTTGCATCAAAATCTAGATACAAAACCACCCCTAGATGCACCAACTCATTCAACACATCCAACACTCAATCATGCTTTTCAAACAAGAAGCATAGCATAACAACTTAAGCATAAGAAGATTCAAACGTTGCAAGCTTACACCACATAGTTCAAAATCATAAACCAAACTTGTCCAACATACAAATCCTCTCTAAACAACAATATAAGAGATTCTTCCCCCATTGCCTTTATTATCTATAGCTATTAACCGAGACATACATCTCAAGTGGAGTTCCCCCTTGAATCCCTTGCTTCTCGCTGCTCCAACTTCAAATGTCTGCATTGATGGACAAAAAGGAGCGTAAGCACATAATGCTTAGTGAGGAATGCCCAAAACCAAAACACCATCAATGCAGCGAGTCATAAAACCACTTTTAAAAGCAAACTCGATTCAATAAACCAAAGCAAGTTTGAAAACCCTTTTCAACAACATGCATAACATCATGCATTGCTCAAACATGAAAAACAAACCCTTAGCTTAGAAGAGCTAAGAAAACCCTTTCAAAGCACAACTTACAAAATCAACAATTTAACCAATCCAAGCATAAACATCACATGCAAGGTTAAATTCAAAACTTTGGAAAACACTTCCACTTCACATCATACCTTGCTCATATTTGAATATCATTTTAAAGCAAGAAACCCTTAAAACCACTTACTCATTCAATTTACCATATGCATTAAACAAATGCAACATATGAACCACATCACCAACCTTTGCATCACATGCCTTAAAAACAAGTCTTCACAAGACTTCAATGCACTACAGAGATTTCATGCACACATGCACCATTCTCAATAGATAACCAACACTTGTTCAAACTAACAAGTAAGCATGCATTCATAATACATTATACATGTCTCATGCAACCATGCATCATTTCAAGCATCTCATGCTTCATTATATTCAAGAACATATATTGGATTCCAAGTGATAAACCAAATCCAATTTTCAACTCAACATCCAATCGGATACGCGGATCACAAGCGTTGTCCCCTACGCTTCATACACACTACCAACCCAAGGTCCCCAAATGGAATTTTAACCACCATTTGACCTTACCACACACAAGGTCCTCATATGGAATTTTAACCACCATATGACCTCAACATTCACAAGGTTCCCATATATGGAATTTTAATCACCATATAACCTTATCATTCCCAAGGTTCCCATATATGGAATTTTAACCACCATATAACCTTGACATATTCCGTTGGTAGTTGTATAACATCACTAACGAGATCCGGGACACCCTACACAAGATCCACACATGGACTTTACACCACCATTGTGATCTTAACAAGCACAAGGTCCTCAAATGGAATTTTAACCACCATTATTACCTTTGCTTACACAAGACCCACCCATGGAATTTCAACCACCATGGTGTTCTTGACCATCTCGTTAGGATACTTGGATGGAGTTACCGGTTCACTCATAACCACTCCACATCCAAGGCAATCTAGCCAATACTTACTTTCAGACTTAGGAAGGTGTTTCAAGCCTTTCCTAAATCCCCAAACCTTATTTCTTTGTCCCTCAAGGACTTCTAAAACCATACGCACTCACCGATTAGGTTTCGCTTGCTCGCCGAAACGCTATCTATGCTTCCAGATCAACTCCAAAGGTGTCCGAAGATGTCTCCCCTATTTTAAACACATAAGAGCAGAGGATTAATGTATCATCATGCATTGAAATCATCAGCCACACACCTAAACTCGCTGCTCTACACAAAAACCATATTTCGGCTACCAAACACTACCGAAATCACCTCCAAACTCTTCCAAAACCAAACCCAGCCAAGATCCATCACTTCTAATCATTTCTAAACATCATTTAACATCAAAAACTAACACAACCACGTCCTTATACCTCCAGCTATGGAAGAACACCAAAATTACCCCAAAAACCATCATTTTAACAAGTAAAACTTAGGAAAAAACCTATTCGGGATTGGATTGATAAAACCTCATTTATAACATCATTTAACATCCAAAATACATTAGAAAGCCATCTCAAAACAGAGCCCAATCAATCACCACGAAAATCATCAAGATCTCTTCCAAAATCTTGAGTTTTAAGCCAATTTCTTGTTTCTAACATTAAAACCTCTTAAAATCATTAATAAAGGATTGATAACTTGGGAATTTCAGTAAATAACTGATCATTAGAGGAGAAGGGTGAAGCTTACCTCTAATGGATGATTTCTCCTTGATTTGGGCAAGTTTTCTTGAAAATTCATTATAGAAATCAAGTGGATTTGATGAGGAATTGATTAGGAATCAAAGAGTGATTGAAATCTCATCAAATAATGTAGAAATCAAAGTGTATTTGCTGGAGAAAAAGTGTTTGGTTGAAAGGATTTTGAGAAAAAATGAAATGAGGGAAAATTTGTGAAAAGTAGTTATGAAAAGTCAAATGTTGTTTTCTATTTTAATCACCATTATTTTCTTTAATTAAAACATTAATTAAATCACCCAAATTAAGGAAAAATCTGATGAAAACATTTTGGTAAAATTAGCTCCTTAAAGATTCTAAGTTTCAATCCTTTACAAAACAGTCACTACTAAACTTTGCAAAAGCTGCGATTTGGTCACTACACTGAAATGTAGTATTTTCAAACCTTATTTTGTAAAATTGATTTCACCATTCTCTTTTATATATTAAATGAGGATTTTTAGATATTTTTCTATATTTTTAAAGTATCCCGAATTAGGTGTTCCCTAAAACCCCCTTTTAGATTCGAACTGTTTCTCAGACCGATCCGGTTCAGACTCTAAACATCTAGGCCCAAATTTGGGGTGTTACATTCATGCTCACCGCACCAATTTTTAATTCTAAGAGTTGACAGACACATCGAACAAGGGAGTTGGAGGCAGGGACCACAATGGTAATGGTGGATTCAAGTGGCTCATTCTGGTAGATTTGGGCAGAAAGCCGCAGACAGAGTGCTGGTCGGAGTAAAGAATGAAAAAGTGGGAGAGATGAGAGAGGAAAAGGGAAGTTATCCCATGTTCTTTCATGTCTCGTTCTCTATTGTTGTCTAGGTATTTATAACACTTGATACTGTTGATGATGTGTAAAACTAATAAATTGATTTTGATATAACAAAGGATTTAAGGACTAAATTAAAAAAGAGAAAATAAAATTTTAAGTCCTCAAAACTTCCTAAAGTCTTTAAGAAAATTGTCCAAGTCAAAACCTAAGATTATTCAAATTTTTCTAAGTGTTTTCCAAGTCAAAATAGTGACTTTCGAGTCACCGTTTCGGAACGGCACTTAGGCCTTTCGAAACATTTTGAAATCGTTAACCTCTGTTTTGGAACTATCCTTCCTGTTTCGATACGGTTGTATCGAAACATGTCTTCATGTTTCGAAATGGATGAAGAACAACGGAACGGTTTGAACAGTTTCGTTACGGCAGTATCGAAACGACCTTAAAAGATTCGAAACTATTTTCAAACTTGGTTTCGAAATATGATCGTTGCAATTTTTTAACTAATTTTTAGAGAAACGATTAGAGTGTATCGAAACGTTTTAAGCCGTTTCGATACAGGTTTTGGCAATGGCAAAATGTTCCGAAATGGGCTTTAGCACGTTTCGGAAAGCCCGTTTCGGAACAAGCTCTTAGCGTATCGAAACGATCTTGTCTATTTCAGTACGGTCTCTTAATTAAACCCCAACGGCTATTTCTATTTTGATATGTTTTGAAACAGGGTCGAGCGTTTCGAAACGGGTAGTTGCAGACTACATTTATGGTGGGAAGATTGCCTTCCAACGGCTATAATTATGATGGCAACAACCCTGGCGGCTAGAATTCAATGAGAAGGTATAAAATGGAGTCATAAAAGCACCACCAATAACTATTGATCCTAAGAGAAACGTCCAAACATCAAATTCAAGCTCTTGTGCAAAATTTCCATATTTCTTGTAAACCCCAATTATGGTTCTTTGTATTTCCCATTTTATTTGATTCAATTGGGTTGAGTTCTTGTAATTGGGCAACAATTTGTATTGAGAGATACTAGTCATTTGCCTTAAACTTCTTTGTAACCAAGTGAGAGGGTTTGGTCAATTTTTTGTTAGAAAATTAGTCATTGTGTAAAGGTTTACTCCTAAGCCTAAAAAATGGGAAGATCAACTAGTGGAGTTGTTGGAAAATCCTTAGTGGGAGCTAAGGTAGTGGATGTAGAGTTCAATTAGAACTTGAACCACTCTAAATCCCTTGTCTTGCAATTTTTATTTTCCCACTTCACCGCCAAACCTTTTAAAAATCCAATTCACCCCCTTGGCTTAAATCAATTCAATGATCCACTCAACAATTGGTATCAGAGCCTACCTCTTTTGAAGGATTAACAACCAATAGGAGTTCCTAGGAGAGTGTGATCAATTTCAAAGACAAGTCTTGGCATCTACTTCAACCTCTAACCTTTAGAAATCACAATCAACCACTAAACCTTCTTTCTTCAATGTGGACAACTACCCATATTGGAAGAATCAGATGCGTCTCTTCATCAAGTCAACGGATTATATGGTTTGTGATGTAGTGGAGGAAGGTCCTTGCATTCCGGTTAAAAGAAACGATGAAGGTAGACTTGTTCCGAAGGTGAAGTCGAAGATGGCCGAGGAAGATAGACGAAGGATGCAAGTCAACGACAAAGCTCTACACATTATATTTTGTGCACTTGGTTTGGATATATACTCGAAGGTATCATCAATCGAAAGCGCGAAAGAAGTGTGGGACACTTTAGAGACGACTTATGAAGGTACTACCGAAGTGAAGGAGACGAAGATTGGGTTGCTAAATTTGAGCTATGAAAATTTCAAGATGGACCCCGATGAGAACGTCTCAAAGATGTTTGATCGGTTTTCGATCATTGCCAACGGTCTTAAAGGATTCGGTGAATTAATTCCCGAAGATAAGCTAATGAGGAAGCTTCTATACTCTCTCCCGGAGTCTTGGGATGGTTAGAGGACGGTCATCATCGAAGAAAAGAATTTGAAAACTTTGAAGCTTGATGAGCTTGTTGGGTCTCTTCTTACACATGAGATCATGAAGCAAGGAAGAGAAGAAGAAGAAAGAGAGAAGAATAGAGAATCATGAGGTGGAAAAGAAGAAAAATCTAGGAGTTGCTCTCAAAGCCTCTCTACAAGAAGAGAGCTCTTTTAGTGAGGAGGAAGACTTTGAGAAGTTGGCAATAATAGTCAAACGATTCTCATGGTTCATGAAGTCCAACCAAGGGAGAAAACTTCAAAGAAAGATGGACTTCAAGAACAAAGTCAAAGAAGAAGAAAGGGATCCGATCATTTGCTTTGAGTGAAGAAGCCGAGTCACATATGTTCCGATTGCCCTCAACTCAAGAAGAAGGGCTTTGAGAAGAAGAAGAAGAAGAAGCTCAAAGCCAAGCTTGCTACTTGGAGTGATGAGGAGTCATCCGAGGATGAGGGACATGAAGTGCCCAACCTTTGCCTCATGGCTCTAGAGGAGGATTCAATGGTAACCTCTAACTCATCTTGTGTTGATTTTACATTTGATGAATTGCATGATGCAAATGATGAGTTGCAAGAGGTATATGATGAGTTAGTTGAAACATATAAGGAGTCAATTTTGAGAAACAAGAAAAATATTTCCGATTTAAAAATTCAATATGAGTCTCTTTCAAAAACTAACTCGGAATTGGAAAAGAAGGTTTTGTACTTAATAAATATTTCTAATGATCTTAAGAAGAAAAATCTTGATCTTGAAAAACTTCTTTCTGATTTCCAAGATTATCACACAAAGGAAGTGGATAATCTTAAACCTTCTATTACTATTGGGAAAAACAATTTTGAATAGGGAAATTCTTCTAAAACCCAATATGTAAAAAGAAAAGTTTTTCATCCTAAACAAAGAAATTTTTCTAAGCAATCTAAAAGTCAAAGGATTAGGAGTGTTTGGGTTCCTAAGAAACTCATTATTTCTAATAGGGTAAACTACATAAATGACCACCATACTATTGCAAAAGTCGCGATTTGACCACTTTACTTTTTTCCGAAGCAATTAAACCATCATACTATTAAATTGGGTACAATTTGACCACCAGCCGTTAGAGGTTAACGGTAGGGTGATGTGGCAGTTAAAAAAATAAGGGTATAATTACACATTTGGTCCTTACTTTTTAAACATTCTTTCAATTTAGTCCTAATTTTAATTTAATAAAATAAATTAATTATTTAATTAGGGAGTGACACGTGTCACTACCTTATTGGAGGGATTTAATTATTTATATTTGATTAAATAAATTTATTTTCATCCTCCAATCAGGTGGTGACACGTGTCACCACCTAATTAAAGGAATAAAATAAAAAAACCACAAATGCAATTAAGGGAGGTCGAACCTGCATCCTCCAGGAACAAAAAGTATTGTCTTACCACCACAGCAAATGCTAGATTGTGATATAAATCCTGCATTATATTATATCTAAATGAACATCAAAAACTGAAAAACTCCATCGTCATTAGAAACATTTTTCATTGCCTTCAGCTTCTCCAAATCCCCAAAACAAGATAACCAGAATCGCAAGTCATGCTCAGAAGTATTTTCTCCGGCAAAATAACCAGAATCGGAAACGTTGCTGATCCAGTCTCTTTGACATAACAACTCATTCGGTACGAATAAATTAATATACTCTTCATTTCTCCCCCAAAATTATTACCGTCTGTCATTACTTTCCTTTTTTCTCAGATCCCCAGTTCGTGAATTCAACCATACTTGAAGAAGATGAAGCAATCGGCCAAGAAAACGTTTTGTTGCCACCGCTGCCGGTGAATCATTCATCGCCAAACCTCAGTCGTTCGGCTCGTCCTCCGTCGTCAAAAATGGTCGATCTTAATCTAAACCACCCATTACCACTTCTAACGCTGAAACTCTCCACGCCATCAACCGATGACCAGTTGACAACGGCAGTCGAAGCTCGCCCGTCTACTTTCCAGGCCATATCGAGTGGTGATAGCAAAGGCGGCATGATCAGCATCGCTTGAATAATATATTATAGCAAGAGCAGAAACAAGAATTGTGAGTTTAGTTTAAGAAGTTCTTCCATCTCATTCATTGTTTCTGCTCTTTTTAGCTCATAAGAAGATTTGTTCGAACTTTGTGACTCAGGGTACTTCGAAATTGCTCGCTTACTGGTTCAATCCCTCCCTATATAGGCGAAATGACATCATTAAAAATATTGTATATTAATACTTGAACTGATTTCAGCATCAAAATTGTTTCATACCATTTGCCTCGATTCTGCTCCATTAATTTTCTTTCACTGGCTTATGTTTACATGACTCGGATTTAAGACCTAAGCTTCAACCACTTATCTAGACAAATTCCTCAGACACTTCAGGGTTTGGCAAAGATAGATTACTTGTAAGTCTATAAACAAATTTTAGAAGTTAGTGGTTACTGCTCTTGTTCCTAGGAATTGACACATGTCACTACCTTATTGGAGGGATTTAATTATTTATATTTGAATAAATTAGGACTAAATTGAAAAAATGTGTAAATAGTAAAGACTAAATGTGTAATTATACCCTTATTTTTTAACTGCCATGTCACCCTGCCGTTAACCTCTAACGGCTGGTGGTCAAATTGCACCCAATTTAATAATGAGATGGCTTAATTGCTTCGGAAAAAAAGTAAGGTGGTCAAATCGCAACTTTTGCAATAGTATGGTGGTCATTTATGTAGTTTACCCTTTCTAATAGCATGAATGCTATTGCTTCTTGGATTCCTAAGGGAACCAAGGTTTTGAGGGCTAACACACATGGACCCAAAATGATTTGGGTACCAAAAATCAAAGCCTAATTCCTTTGTTTGTAGGGGGAGCATTGCTACAAGGCCAAAGCACAAAGTCAAAATTCGTGGTACCTTGATAGTGGATGCTCGAGGCACATGACCGGAGACAAGAGTCGATTCATGGAATTAAAGCCAAAAAGTGGAGGAGTAGTAACATTTGGTGACAACTCCAAAGGTCATATTGAAGGTATTGGCTCCATAGGAAATCACTCTTCCATACTCATTGAAAATGTTTTGTATGTCAATGGTCTAAAACATAACTTATTGAGCATAAATCAACTTTGTGGTAAAGGATTTAACGTCATGTTTGATAAAAATGGGTGTAGAATAGTTGTCATTAAATCTAATAAAACAATGTTCATTGGCCATCATATAGGCAATATATATATGGTGCATCTAGATGACATTCATACATCCCATGCATGCTTAGTTGCACAAAATAAAAATGATGCATGGTTATCACATAGGAAACTAGGACATGCTAGCATTAGTGTTTTGGAAAAGATAGTTTCCCTTAATCTAGTTAGAGGCCTACCTAAGCTCAAATTCTCACTAGATAAAATTTGTGATGCATGTTCTAATGGTAAAGAACATAGAGCCTCATTTAAGTCCATTAATGATGTTTCTACAAGTAGGTGTTTGCAATTGATCCATATGGATCTCTTTGGGCCAATTAGGACTACTAGCTTGGGTGGAAAATCATATACTTTTGTGCTTGTTGATGATTACTCTAGATATACTTGGGTTCTCTTTTTAAGCACCAAGGATGAGGCTTTAGAAACCTTCATCACATTTTCAAAATAACCCAAAATGATCTTGAACTTAAAATTTCACATATTAGAAGTGATCATGGAACGAAATTTGAAAATATGGGTTTTGATGAGTTTTGTAATGAAAATGGGATTAGCCATAATTTTTCGGCTCCTCGAACACCTCAACAAAATAGGGTAGTTGATAGGAAAAATAGAACTTTAGAAGAAATGGCTAGGACTATGCTTTGTGAAAACAATTTACCTAAGTATTTTTAGGCGGAAGCCACTAACACCGCTTGCTATATTATAAGTCGAGTAATGATTAGGCCTATTTTGAAGAAAACTCCTTATAATATTTTAAAATCTAAAAATCCTAACATTAGCTATTTTCATTCTTTTGGTTGCAAGTGTTTTGTTTTAAATAATGGAAGAGACAATTTAGGTAAATTTGATGCAAAAAGTGATGAAGCTATTTTTCTAGGTTACTCTTTAAACTCTAAAGTCTATCGTGTGTTTAACAAAAGAACTTTAGTTGTAGAGGAATCTATTCATGTGGTTTTCGATGATAACCTCCTTCCGAGGAAGGATTCTTGTGATGATGATGATGTAGGGGTCATTAAAGCCAATGATGGTGGAGAATCATCAAAGGTGAATGAGATTCCAACCAAAGAGGAAGAAGCACAAGAACCGCCTCTAGAAGCATTGCAAGACATGTTTCTTGAGGAAAGGAAGTGAGCTACCCAAGGGAGTACAACTATGTCAAGGGTGGTGAGATCTTGGGTGATCCATCCAAGGGGGTAACTACTCGCTCTTCTCTTAAAATACTTAATCATGTTGCATTTATCTCATGCATTGAGCCTAAGAATGTTAAAGAAGCATTAAAAGATGACTTTTGGATTATGGTCATGCAATATGAGTTAAATTAATTTGAGAGAAGTAAAGTGTGGAAATTAGTTGATAGGCCTAGAAATAAGTCTATTATAGGAACGAAATGGGTCTTTAGAAACAAACTAGATGAGAGTGGTAACATAGTGAGAAACAAGGCTAGGCTTGTTGCTCAAGGTTACACTCAAGAAGAGGGAATTGATTTTGATGAAACTTATGCACTCGTAGCTAGAATAGAAGCCATTAGGATGCTACTCACATTTGCATGTTATCATGATTTCAAGCTTTTTCAAATGGATGTCAAAAGTGTGTTTTTAAATGGTTTTATAAACGAAGAGGTGTATGTGGAACAACCACTGAGTTTTGAAGATCCTATTTTTCCAAATCATGTCTTCAAATTGTCAAAAGCTTTGTTTGGTTTAAAACAAGCTCCTAGAGCTTGGTATGAAAGATTTTCAAGTTTTCTAGTTGGAAAAGGTTTTGAGAAAGGAAAGGTGGGCACAACACTTTTTATTAAAAACAATGGCAAAAATATCTTAGTAGTTCAAATTTATGTTGATGATATTATATTCAGTTCTACTAATGAATTGCTTTGTCAAGATTTTTCTAAGTTGATGCAAGGTGAATTTGAAATGAGCATGATGGGAGAGCTCTCATTCTTTTTGGGACTCCAAATCAAACAAATGAAGGATGGCATCTTCATCAATCAAGCTAAGTACATCAAGGATATGCTCAAGAAGTTTGGCTTGGAGCAAGCAAAGCCCCAAGCTACACCAATGAGTTCATCTACAAAGCTTGACAAAGATGAAGGAGGTAAGTGTGTTGACTCTAAGCTTCATCGCTCTATGATTGGATATTTGCTTTACCTTACCGCAAGTAGACTCGATATATTGTTTAGTGATTGCTTGTGTGCTAGGTTTCAAGCTAGTCCTAGAGAGTCTCGCCTCATAGTCGTTAAAAGAATCTTTAGGTACCTTAGAGATATTCCTTGTTTAGGTCTTTGGTACCCTAGAGACTCAACCTTTAACCTTTATGTTTTTTCGGATGCGGATTACGGGGGTTGCAAAATAGATAGGAAAAGTACTTCCGGCACTTGCCAATTCCTAGGTAGTATGCTCATATCTTGGTTCTCTAAGAAACAAAATAGTGTAGCTTTATCTACCACCGAAGCTGAGTACATATCCTTAGGGAGTTGTTGTGCTCAAGTCCTTTGGATGAAACAACAACTCTTAGACTATGGAATTAAGGTAGACACCATACCCCTTAAGAGTGATAACACTAGTGCTATATGTCTTACCAAAAATCCCATCCAACACTCTAAAACCAAACACATAGAAATAAGGCATCATTTCATTAGAGATCATGTCCTTAAGGAAGATGTTGTTTTAGAGTATGTAGACACCTTAAATCAATTAGCGAGCATCTTTACCAAACCTCTAGATAAGGAGCATTTTTTGTCCCTTAGGAGAGAGTTAGGTCTAACTAGCCTATCTTGACCTTTTAGGACCTTTTTGTGCTTAAATTGCTTGATTTCTTGTAAAATGCCATGCTTATGTGTTTTTGATCCTAATTTCATCCATGCTTATAGTTAGGGGGAGTATGTTTGTGTTTTAACATTTTTATCTTGCTCATTCATATCATTTATGCATCTAGGACTTATTAAAATTCAGTTTTTCTGCAATTTAGAGCCTCATCTGCAACTCCAAGCCTAGGCGTATCGAAACGGGTCACTCTGTTTCGATACGAGTGCCTTAAATAAATACAATGTGACCAGGGTCTTTCGAAACGCCCCAAAGGGTTTCGAAACATTTTGGATCAGCTAAGACATGTATCGAAATGGCCCAAATGTGTTTCGATGCAGGATATCTCGTGGGCTTCGATACGGTCAAATCAGTATCAGAACGGTCAGCAGGTTTCGGAATGTTAGTAGACGTTTCAGTACGCCTGTTTCGAAACGGTTGTGCCAGTTTCGAAATACGTATCCGGAAAGCCTTTTTAAGGGGTTTTAAATGCTCAATTTCACTTTTTATCAAACTCCTAAAAACCCTAACTTATTTTTCCTCTATAAAAATCCTCCAAACCTCATTTTTTCATCAAAACTTGAGAGCTTTTACTCCCAAACTAAAATCTAAGCAAGCTTCAACAACTTGGTGCAATTTCATCCATTCATTCTTCCAAAATCCCTTTTTAAGGTATTTTCTAACTTTTTCTTTTTCCTTTAATTTCATTCGAATCTTAGGTTAGAAAATTTTAGTTTTCTATAGAATATAAGTTTTACACCATGGGTTTTCCAAAACTTGTAAAAAAATTAAAACCTCAAATTTTTTTTATTCGAATATATTTGATTTTAATCGTATATTTTTAACGTAGCTTTTCAAAAATGTTCTCTTCAAAAAAATTAATATATGAATATACTTTCAAAGTGGTTTTAAAACCTTAATGGGATTTTTTTATTGGATTGAATTAAGGATTTAAATGCATACACTCAAATTTTCTTCTTGCTTGCTTTGTGTTTCTAGGAATTTTTAATGGAAAACATTAACAAGAAAAGAAAGACTCAAGCGGGTGAAGGTTCGGCCCAAGAAAACATTCGTCCAAACCTTACCCTCCTTTTTCAAAAAAGTCTTAGGAATCAAGATGCTAAGGACTAATTCAAAATCATTCATGATTCCGTCGTTCGACGAGAACGAGTTGTGGATATAGAGTTCCTTGACTCTGAGTGTTTTGAATTCCGTTATCTACCTCTCTTGCAAGAATAGAGTTTCTTAGCCTTTTTTAGCATTCCCGACATCGTCTACAAGAATATGGTCTTGCTCTTTTACTCCAATGTTGTTCTCATCGACAATGAAGATCATACCGAGGTCATTGGCATTGAGTCGTATCTTTTGGGAAAGAAGTTTCATATTGATCCATTCGTTTTAGAGAGCACTCTTGGGCTCAAAGATGAAGGTATTGAGGATGGGAGTCACTTTGGTGCTCACACCAGATCCGTTCTTACATTGGATGCTCATGATCGATTCCTCCATTTGATCATCTCTTGGTTCATTCGCCCTTCAGGAGGTAAATTTTCCCACATCTGACAAGTTGATTACTTTTGGATAGAGTGCTTTCGCCAAGCACAACGACCGAACTTAGTTAAAATCATGTTCGTTGAGATGGTCCATCAAGTGAAGATTCGCACAACCGACTCTCTTACATCCTTCACTTATGGGACAGTGTTGAGCTATATCTTTGGTAGCGTTGGTTATGATTGCTTCTATGATTCTCTGAAACCCCGAAAGCAAAAGATTGGTGAATCTTATCTTATTAAATCCGGGTTTCGTTACACACTTGGCCAATGGGTTCGTGTTGATAGGAGAGCTCCAACACCTCATGTAGAGCCTCAACCTCAAGCTTCGGCTCCCGTTGCAGCTCCTAACAATGATGCTCTTATGGCTTTCCTTACCGAGCGGTTCAACACAATGGACAAAAACATGGCTTCGGGTTTTGGTGCTCTCAACACTCGTATTCAATCCTTGGAGGAACGTGTTTCCACTCTTGAGAATCAACAAACATCTATAGATCTCTCCTTCTCCGCCTTCTATGGTGATTGGAGGCGCTTTCGCCAAGATCAAGCTAAGGACAAGGATGATTCTCTTGATGATGATGGTGATGATGATGACGGGGCCTAGGATTCATATTGCATATCATATTAGTATGTCATATTAGGATTAAGTTTGCACCTATTTATGTTTTTATGTTTTAAAGACCTATGCTTTGATTATTTGTTTTTAGGATTGAGCTTGAACTTCAATGCTTTAAATATTTATGTTATTGATGTTGTTTCTTGAACTTAATGATATCTATGATAATTATGTTGTTTCGTTTATTGTTTATGACTATGTTTATTATCTTGTTAGCCTTGATTATCTAGTTTTTTATCTAATAAAAAGGGGGAGAAGTAATCTAAGAGCCTAAATGTTTTTAAAGTTGGTTTTTGAGTTTCAAATACTTGAATTTTAAATCTTCTCAAAAACTTTAAAATCTATCTTAAAATGAGGGGGGGTTAAAACTTTTTCAAAGATTTCAAAACACTTTGGTTTTGTTATATCAAAAGGGGGAGATTGTAAAACTAATAAATTGATTTTGATATAACAAAGGATTTAAGGACTAAATTGAAAAAGAGAAAATAAATTTTTAAGTCCTCAAAACTTCCCAAAGTCTCTAAGAAAATTGTCCAAGTCAAAACCTAAGATTATTCAAATTTTTCTAAGTGTTTTTCAAGTCAAAACAATGATTTTCAAGTCACCGTTTCGAAACGGCCCTTAGGCGTTTCGGAACGTTTTGAAACTGTTAACCTCTGTTTCGGAACTAGCCTTCCCGTTTTGATACGGATGTATCGAAACAGGTCTCTACGTTTTGAAACGGATGAAGAACAACGGAACGGTTTGAACCATTTCGATACGGCAGTATCGAAACGACCTCAAACGTTTCAAAACGATTTTCAAACTTAGTTTCAAAATATGATCGTTGCAATTTTATAACTAATTTTTAGAGAAACGATTAGAGTGTATCGAAATGATTTAAGCCGTTTCGATACAGGTTTTGGCAGTTGTAACCCCCTTAACCCGGCCTAGACGGTTGACCCGAATTAAGAAAGTCACACGGGGAAAACCAAAGTCAACCCGAAAGTCAACCTTGATTAACGACCCTTTTTTTTCCTTTTTAACCTTGTCTAGATGCATATTAAGCCTTAGATATGATCATGCAACAGCATACTCAAAGATCATAAACATCAGAGATCAAACAGGGACCCAATTGAACAAATTACAACTTTAGGGACCAAAATGTAAATTCTGATAATTATAAGGACTTAACCCAAATTGAAGTTACCATCTTGAAATTAATCATGTTTCATGCTTCTCCGCAAAATTTCAGCTCAAAAGGACTTCCCAAACTCATACAATTGCACAAACAAGTTTCAGGACCAAAACGCAAACATTCCAAAACATGTAACTGCCAATGTCAGCCCCCCAACGGTCACCCGTTCCGAAACAGGCATAGCCCGTTTCGAAACTCGGGGCCGTTCCGCAACGCGTACCGAAACGGGGGTCTGGCAGTGGCCTTTCCGTTTCGGAACGGTCCCTCCCGTTTCGGACGCCTGGGCTTGTTTAAGGCACCCGTTCCGAAACGGTAGGTGCTGTTCCGAAACACCCTGCACAGATTGCCCAAAAATGCATACTTAAACATGCAATTAAACATCCAATCATGCACCAAACGCCACCAAACTTTACCAACATGCAATTAAACATAGAAGGGACATATAAGCATCTTCAATTCAACAAAATAACATCATAAGCAAAAAGCCCCAAATCTATAGGCATGCTTCCTACACAAGTAAGCCATTCAAGCATAAACTTCCAAAACAAGCATGTAAAGATCCAACACCAAAACCAACCTTCTCAACATCAAACAACATACTTAGGGAGTACTAAACATCTCCCAAAACATATACATTGGTCCCCCATTGCCAAATTACCAAAAGCTAAAATGTACTTAGAAAACCTTCCATACTTAGAGCTTTGTTTCCACTTGGATGCTTGCCCTCCTTGCTGCCCTCAAGTACTCTAATGTTCTGCATTATTGAATTAAGAAAACGGAAGAGAGCGTAAGCAAAAGCTTAGTGAGGAATGCTCAATAAAACCATCCAATAATGCATTTATAAAACACTTATAAATCATGCTTCAAAACATCATTTACACATGCTCAAAAGCATACTTTAACAAGCATCTCATGCTTCATTTCATTTCATGTCATATTGGCCACAAGTGATACAATTCATTTCTTTGAAAACAAGTTCATCAACTTTCACCCCAAGGACTTTTAAACACCTTGGACCCCAAGGACTTTTAAACACCTTGGCCATGGACTTTTAAACACCATGATATAAATTACCTCAAGGACTTTTAAACACCTTGACCCCAAGGACTTTTAAACACCTTGGCCATGGACTTTTAAACACCATGAATTAAATCACCTCAAGGACTTTTAAACACCTTGACCCCAAGGACTTTTAAACACCTTGGCCTATGGACTTTTAAACACCATAGAAAGGACCACACAAGGACTTTTAAACACCTTTGTGTCCGTAACAAGTATCATCCAAGGACTTTTAACCACCTTGATGTTCTTAAGTAACAAGGCTCACTCAAGGACTTTTAACCACCTTAGTGACCTCAACCTTTTCAAAACATCACTTGCCAATATACATCATTTATCATCAATTTATCCACTGTTTTAAAGCATTAAACCAAGCCATATTCATCATGCATTTAAAAGCATCAAACCACATTTAATCAATGTTCAAAAGCAAGGAACTCTTACCATGAGCTTCCTTCAACATATGGCTTACAAAAACAGCATCAACCATGCTAAATCATGCTTTCAAAACAGAATTTAAAACATGCAATAAACCACATTGCACATCAATCAAATCATGGCCACCACTAGAGAGTATTTCCGAAAACTTACACTTGAGCTTAGCAAAGTTGTTTAGACTTAAACTAAGCTCCCAAGACATTGGTTTCAAAGCCGAAAACCCAATTTCACTCACCGATTCCACTTCGCCTCAAGCCAAAGCACCAATTCAAGCTTCCGGATCAACAACTCTTGGATCCAAAGATGCCTCCCCTGATTAAACACATTAAAGCAGAGATTTAATGCATCATCATGCATCAAAAGCTTCAATGAAAGCACTCAAACTCGCTGCTCTCATTCACATTCCAATTTCGGCCACCAAACACAACCGAAATTGCATCAAAACCACTTCTCAACAAAGCCCAGCCATAAACCAGCAAAACCTAACATCCATTAACACCATTTAACATCCAAAAACAACCTATAAACATCCTTATACCTCCAACAACATCAGATCCACAAGATCACCACAAAAACATCCAAGAATCACAAGCTAAACTTAGGAAACACAACCTATCCGGGATTGCATTAATCAAAACTCATTTCCTTATCAATTTAGAGTTCATTTAACATCAAAAACACACCTCAAATCACAGATTAATCATATCTAACAAAAATCATCAAAAATCACCAAATCTTGCATTATAAGCCAAGATCCATTTCACCACTTAAAATCCTTTAATAAAACTTCAATTAAGAGTTGAGAACTTGGGAATTTCAGTAAAGAACTGATAGTTTAGAGGAGAAGGACGTTCTTACCTCCAAACTTGTGTTTCTCCACTTTTTGGAATCAAAAACCTTGTTGAATCAACTAGCAAATGATGAGGTTTTGAAGATATGTTGATTAGGAATCAAAAGAATGTTGAAAGGAGGATTTTAGGTGAGAAAATCAGAAACAACTCTCTGGAAAACAAGTGTTTGGATTGAGAGAAAATGAGAGAAAGAAAATAGAAAAGTTAGTTAAGAAAATAGCCAAATGGCCTTTCCCTCCACTTTTGATATGTTTTAAAATCAGAATAAATCTCAAAATATCTTAGAAAAATCTGGAGAAACTACTTTTGGAATAATAGCTCCTTAAAGATTCAAAGTTTCAACTCTTTATAAAACAGTCACAAAACTTTCAAAAATTACATTTTGGTCACTAGCCAAAATGTCACTCTTCCAAAACCCATTTTTCAAAATTGATTTCACAGTTCACTTAATTATATTAAAAGATGATTTTAGAACATTTTTCCATATTTTTAATGCAACCCGAACTAGGCTTTCCTAATTTCACCTCTTTAGATTCGAACAGCACTTTGACCAAACCGGTCAACGCCCAAAACTTCTAAGCCCAAAACCGGGGCGTTACAACTCTCCCCCCTTAAGAAATTTCGTCCTTGAAATTTACCTGAAGGAAAGAGATAAGGAAACTGCTTCAGCATGTCTTCCTTCCGCTCCCACGTGGCTTCCTCAACACCGCGATGCTTCCACAGCACCTTCACCAACTCAATGGTCTTGCCACGAAGAACCTTGCTATCCGAATCCAGAACCTTCACCGGTTCCTCATCATAGGTCAAATCCGGATTCAGTTCCACTTCCTCCACAGGCATCACATGCGAAGGATCAGATCTATACTTCCGGAGCATAGAAACATGAAACACATCATGGATCTTCTCCAACTCCTGAGGTAACCTCAACCGATACGCAACAGGACCCACACGCTCAACCACCTCATATGGTCCAATGTACCTAGGGCTCAACTTACCCTTTCGGCCAAACCGCATCACCTTCTTCCAAGGCGAAACCTTCAAGAACACACGGTCACCCACCGCATACTCTATCTCCTTACGCTTCAAATCCGCGTAAGACTTCTGCCGATCAGAGGCAGCCTTCAACCGCTCACAAATGAGCTTTACCTTCTCTGTGGTCCCTTTCAACAAAGCCGGCATCGAAACCAACCTTTGACCAGTTTCAGCCCAACAAAGAGGAGTCCTACACTTCCTCCCGTACAAGCCTCATAAGGTGCCATCTGTATACTTGCCTGATAACTGTTGTTATAAGAAAACTCAACCAAGGGCAGATGCTTCTCCCAAGAACCTTGGAACTCAATCACGCAGCACCTCAACATATCCTCCAAAATCTGGATAACTCGCTCAGACTGACCATCCGATTGAGGATGATAGGATGTACTGAAATGCAACCTTGTACCCAGAGCTTGATGTAAACACTGCCAGAAACGCGATGTGAACCTCGGATCTCTATCCGACACAATCGACTTAGGCACACCATGCAGCCGCACAATCTCATCAATGTACAGCTCTTCCAACTTATCCAAAGAAAACGTGGTATGCACAGGCAAGAAATGCGCACACTTCGTCAGGCGATCCACAATCACCCAGACCGAATTCTTCTTCGAGGGAGACAAAGGTAAACCAGATACAAAATCCATGGTAACCCGTTCCCACTTCCATTCAGGGATTTTCAACGGTTGCAACAACCCTGAAGGAAACTGATGTTCAGCCTTAACTCGCTGACACACCAAACACTTGCTAACAAACTCCGCAACATCCTTCTTCAAACCCACCCAATAGTACTCATCACGAAGATCACGATACATCTTAGTACTACCAGGGTGCATAGCAAAAGGACTACTATGACCTTCAGTCAGAATAGCACGCCTCAACTCAGCATCAGCAGGCACTACTATCCGACTCCCAAAACACAGCACACCATCATCATTGAAACAGAAATCCGAAGGTCTACCCTCCGCGATATCCTGAACATGAGACACCAAGGAATCATCCAGCAACTGCTTATCCTTGATCAACTGAACCAAAGAGGGTTTCACTTGCAACTCAGCAACGAGACCACCATCTTGCGATATGCTCAAGCTAGCAAACATAGCTCTCAGCTCAACAGCTACCTTCCTACTCAAGGCATCCGCAACAACATTAGCCTTCCCAGGATGGTACTCAATCGTCAGATCATAATCCTTGAGCAACTCCAACCAACACCGATGCCTAAGATTCAACTCCTTCTGAGACATCAGATACCTCAAACTCTTGTGATCTGTGTACACAGTACACTTCTCACCATACAGATAATGTCTCCAGATCTTCAGAGCAAAAACCACTGCAGCCAGCTCAATATCATGCGTAGGGTAATTGCGCTCATGCACTTTCAACTGCCGCGATGCATAAGCCACCACCTTACCCTCCTGCATCAGCACACACCCCAAACCAACATAGGATGCATCACTGTAAACCACAAACTCTTTCCCTGATTCAGGCTGAATCAAGATAGGAGCTTGCGTCAAAGCCGCCTTAAGCTTCTCAAAAGCCTGCTGTCTCGCTTCCGTCCACTCATACTTAACATCCTTTTGCAACAGCTTCGTCAAAGGAGCAGCAATCTTGGAAAAACCATCCACAAACCTTCGGTAGTATCCCGCCAAACCAAGGAAACTACGGATCTCATGAACAGACTTAGGAACTTTCCAGCTCATCACCGCCTCAATCTTCTGAGGATCAACACGAATCCCCTCAGCTGAGACCACATGCCCAAGAAACACCACCTCCCTTAACCAGAACTCACACTTGCTCAGCTTAGCATAAAGCTGATTCTCCAACAAAGCTTGCAAAACAATCCTCAAATGCTCTTCATGCTCCTCCTCAGTACGCGAGTACACGAGGATATCATCAATGAACACCACAACAAACTTGTCCAGGTATTCATGAAACACACGATTCATCATGTCCATGAAAGCAGCAGGAGCATTTATCAACCCAAACGGCATCACAAGGAACTCATAATGCCCATACCTTGTCCTGAAAGCTGTCTTAGGCACATCCACATCCTTCACCTTCAACTGATAATACCCTGACCTCAAGTCAATCTTAGAGAACACAGCAGCTCCCCGAAATTGATCAAAGAGATCATCAATCCTCGGCAAAGGATACCGATTCTTGATAGTCAACTTGTTCAGCTGACGGTAATCAATGCACATTCTCATAGTGCCATCCTTCTTCTTTACAAACAAGACCGGTGCTCCCCAAGGTGACACGCTCGGCCGGATGAAACCACGATCAAGCAGCTCTTGCAACTGCGTCTTCAGCTCCTTCAGCTCCTTAGGTGCCATTCTATAGGGAGTAATGGACACAGGAGTTGTATTCTCATACAGCTCAATTCCAAACTCCACCTCACGGTTAGGAGGTAAACCAGGCAACTCCTCAGGAAAAACACCAGGAAACTCCTTCACAACTCTGATATCTTGCACCCTCAACTCTTTAGAGCTAGGATTCATCACAAAAGCTAGATAGGCTTCGCAACCTTGCCTCAGCATCCTGCTCGTCTCCAAGGTAGACACCACATTGGCAAGAAACTTCACATTCTCGCCCACCACAACAACCTCATAATCATCCGCAAGCTTAAGCAAAACCCGCTTGTTCTCACAATCCACAACAGCACGATGCTCAGCAAGCCAATCCATACCAAGGATCACATCGAAACCATAGAAGGGCAACTCCATAAGATCAACATGGAAAACATGCTCTTGAACCACCAAGGGACACCTTCTATAAAGCTTCCTAGTCACAACAGTCTCACCAAAAGAACTAGTGACTCGAACACCAACATCCAAAGACTCAACAGGCAAACCAAGTAATTCAGCACGCTCACGCAAAATGTATGAATGCGTAGATCCAGAATCAATCAATGAAAGCAATGACAAGGATTGCAAAGTAAAGGTACCTGCAATCACATCCGCATCATTCCTGCCCTCTCGCTGAGCATACACCCTCGCTTGGCCTCCACCCTCAGGCTGAATAGCCACAACATGGGCCACTCCACGACCACCTTCCTCTCTCCTCTGGAAATTACCACGGCCGCGCCCACGACCTCTCTGCGGTGCAGCAACAACAGGAGCACGCACCTGATCACCAGCCAACCTAGGACAATCACGCCTCAAATGGTCTGCGGATCCACAATTCCAGCACCCATTACCAGCTGCCGCAACAGGAGCTTGCACCTCTCTCACAGCACGAGGACAGTCACGTTTCATGTGACCACGTGAACCACAGATCCAACAAGCACTCGGATCAGCTCTAGCACTACCACCCCTAGCAGGTGCACCACCACCTCTCTTGGCTGAGGGCTGATACTTCTGATCACGTCCCCTCTTGTTCCGTCCACCTCCGGAACTAAACTCAGCTGATCGCTTCCCAGCACTTGCTCCAGCACCTCTCACAAATAAACCCAAGTTCATCTCTATATCCTTGGCTCGACCCACCAACACATCAAAATCATCATATTCAGTGGCCAGCACATACATTTTCACATCCGTCTCTAAACCATAACGGAACCTCTCGCACCTTGCCCGCTCATCAGGTACCAGCTCCGGTGCATACTGACTGAGTCGCACAAACTGCACCTCATACTCAGCCACACTCATGCTCCCTTGGGTAAGAGACATGAATTCACGCTTCTTCTCATCAAGATATCTCACACCAAGATATCTCCGCTTGAACACATTCTGAAAGAATGTCCAAGTCACATCAGCTTCTGCCATCCCAGCAATAGTGGTTGTCCACCACGTATACGCATCCTTCTGCAGCAAGGACACAACACAACCCAGCTTCTGCACATCAGTGCAACTCATCTGGCCCAAGATTCGCTTGGTACTCTCTAGCCAAGCTTCAGAACTCTCAGCAGACATACCCCTGAACTCAGTCCCACCAAGACTGCGCAGACGCTCCAAAGGTAGTCTGACTCCAGCATCTTCCTGATGCCCCGCTCCACGAGCCCCAGCTACTGCTGCTTGAAAAGCACCAGCAATAGCTTGCACTAACATCGTCATATCAGGCATAGCTTGCCCCTGACCAGCCCCAGGTCCAGCAGCTCCAGCGCCAGCTGCAGCTCCAGCTTCCTCAGCCCCAGCACCACCACCACCAGGTGGAGGAGGAGGTAACACCGCACTACCCGTGTTTTCCTCATTCTCGTTCTCATTAGGAGCCGTAGCTCGCACATTACCTCGTAACTCTCTACGTGGTGCCATACTTTTACCATGCAATCACAACACAATTAAAACAAAGTCAGGCCCAGCAAGGTAAGCAATCCAAGTATTCAAGCTCAATTTCATTTCAAAACAACATCTTTCCTTTAGCTTTGATTTGGCAATGGGTACCCACAACATGCTACATCTCCACATACATCTCAAATGCAACATACATGCAATTCACTCAACATGCTTCCACTCAACAAGCATACAAAGCATACACACTTCAATCATGCACACATTCATTCCCAATTACTCGAGAACTCAGCTCTGATACCACCAAATGTAACCCCCTTAACCCGGCCTAGACGGTTGACCCGAATTAAGAAAGTCACACAGGGAAAACCAAAGTCAACCCGAAAGTCAACCTTGATTAACGACCCTTTTTTTTCCTTTTTAACCTTGTCTAGATGCATATTAAGCCTTAGATATGATCATGCAACAGCATACTCAAAGATCATAAACATCAGAGATCAAATAGGGACCCAATTGAACAAATTACAACTTTAGGGACCAAAATGTAAATTTTGATAATTATAAGGACTTAACCCAAATTGAAGTTACCATCTTGAAATTAATCATGTTTCATGCTTCTCCGCAAAATTTCAGCTCAAAAGGACTTCCCAAACTCATACAATTGCACAAACAAGTTTCAGGACCAAAACGCAAACATTCCAAAACATATAACTGCCAATGTCAGCCCCCAACGGTCACCCGTTCCGAAACAGGCATAGCCCGTTTCGAAACTCGGGGCCGTTCCGCAACGCGTACCGAAACGGGGGTCTGGCAGTGGCCTTTCCGTTTCGGAACGGTCCCTCCCGTTTCGGACGCCTGGGCTTGTTTAAGGCACCCGTTCCGAAACGGTAGGTGCTGTTCCGAAACACCCTGCACAGATTGCCCAAAAATGCATACTTAAACATGCAATTAAACATCCAATCATGCACCAAACGCCACCAAACTTTACCAGCATGCAATTAAACATAGAAGGGACATATAAGCATCTTCAATTCAACAAAATAACATCATAAGCAAAAAGCCCCAAATCTATAGGCATGCTTCCTACACAAGTAAGCCATTCAAGCATAAACTTCCAAAACAAGCATGTAAAGATCCAACACCAAAACCAACCTTCTCAACATCAAACAACATACTTAGGGAGTACTAAACATCTCCCAAAACATATACATTGGTCCCCCATTGCCAAATTACCAAAAGCTAAAATGTACTTAGAAAACCTTCCATACTTAGAGCTTTGTTTCCACTTGGATGCTTGCCCTCCTTGCTGCCCTCAAGTACTCTAATGTTCTGCATTATTGAATTAAGAAAACGGAAGAGAGCGTAAGCAAAAGCTTAGTGAGGAATGCTCAATAAAACCATCCAATAATGCATTTATAAAACACTTATAAATCATGCTTCAAAACATCATTTACACATGCTCAAAAGCATACTTTAACAAGCATCTCATGCTTCATTTCATTTCATGTCATATTGGCCACAAGTGATACAATTCATTTCTTTGAAAACAAGTTCATCAACTTTCACCCCAAGGACTTTTAAACACCTTGGACCCCAAGGACTTTTAAACACCTTGGCCATGGACTTTTAAACACCATGATATAAATTACCTCAAGGACTTTTAAACACCTTGACCCCAAGGACTTTTAAACACCTTGGCCATGGACTTTTAAACACCTTGACCCCAAGGACTTTTAAACACCTTGGCCTATGGACTTTTAAACACCATAGAAAGGACCACACAAGGACTTTTAAACACCTTTGTGTCCGTAACAAGTATCATCCAAGGACTTTTAACCACCTTGATGTTCTTAAGTAACAAGGCTCACTCAAGGACTTTTAACCACCTTAGTGACCTCAACCTTTTCAAAACATCACTTGCCAATATACATCATTTATCATCAATTTATCCACTGTTTTAAAGCATTAAACCAAGCCATATTCATCATGCATTTAAAAGCATCAAACCACATTTAATCAATGTTCAAAAGCAAGGAACTCTTACCATGAGCTTCCTTCAACATATGGCTTACAAAAACAGCATCAACCATGCTAAATCATGCTTTCAAAACAGAATTTAAAACATGCAATAAACCACATTGCACATCAATCAAATCATGGCCACCACTAGAGAGTATTTCCGAAAACTTACACTTGAGCTTAGCAAAGTTGTTTAGACTTAAACTAAGCTCCCAAGACATTGGTTTCAAAGCCGAAAACCCAATTTCACTCACCAATTCCACTTCGCCTCAAGCCAAAGCACCAATTCAAGCTTCCGGATCAACAACTCTTGGATCCAAAGATGCCTCCCCTGATTAAACACATTAAAGCAGAGATTTAATGCATCATCATGCATCAAAAGCTTCAATGAAAGCACTCAAACTCGCTGCTCTCATTCACATTCCAATTTCGGCCACCAAACACAACCGAAATTGCATCAAAACCACTTCTCAACAAAGCCCAGCCATAAACCAGCAAAACCTAACATCCATTAACACCATTTAACATCCAAAAACAACCTATAAACATCCTTATACCTCCAGCAACATCAGATCCACAAGATCACCACAAAAACATCCAAGAATCACAAGCTAAACTTAGGAAACACAACCTATCCGAGATTGCATTAATCAAAACTCATTTCCTTATCAATTTAGAGTTCATTTAACATCAAAAACACACCTCAAATCACAGATTAATCATATCTAACAAAAATCATCAAAAATCACCAAATCTTGCATTATAAGCCAAGATCCATTTCACCACTTAAAATCCTTTAATAAAACTTCAATTAAGAGTTGAGAACTTGGGAATTTTAGTAAAGAACTGATAGTTTAGAGGAGAAGGACGTTCTTACCTCCAAACTTGTGTTTCTCCACTTTTTGGAATCAAAAACCTTGTTGAATCAACTAGCAAATGATGAGGTTTTGAAGATATGTTGATTAGGAATCAAAATAATGTTGAAAGGAGGATTTTAGGTGAGAAAATCAGAAACAACTCTCTGGAAAACAAGTGTTTGGATTGAGAGAAAATGAGAGAAAGAAAATAGAAAAGTTAGTTAAGAAAATAGCCAAATGGTCTTTCCCTCCACTTTTGATATGTTTTAAAATCAGAATAAATCTCAAAATATCTTAGAAAAATCTGGAGAAACTACTTTTGGAATAATAGCTCCTTAAAGATTCAAAGTTTCAACTCTTTATAAAACAGTCACAAAACTTTCAAAAATTACATTTTGGTCACTAGCCAAAATGTCACTCTTCCAAAACCCATTTTTCAAAATTGATTTCACAGTTCACTTAATTATATTAAAAGATGATTTTAGAACATTTTTCCATATTTTTAATGCAACCCGAACTAGGCTTTCCTAATTTCACCTCTTTAGATTCGAACAGCACTTTGACCAAACCGGTCAACGCCCAAAACTTCTAAGCCCAAAACCGGGGCGTTACAGCAGTTGCAAAATGTTTCGAAATAGGCTTTAGCACGTTTCGGAACATGCTCTTAGCGTATCAAAACGATCTTGTTCATTTCGGTATGGTCTCTTAATTACACCCCAACAGCTATTTCTATTTCGGTCTGTTTCGAAAGATGGTCGAGCGTTTTGGAACGGGTAGTTGCAGACTACATTTATGGTGGGAAGATTGTATCCCAACGGCTATAATTATGATGGCAACAACCCCAACGGCTAGAATTCAATGAGAATGTATAAAAGGGAGTCCTAAAAGCACCAGAAACAACTATTGATCCTAAGAGAAACATCCAAACATCAAATTCAAGTTCAAGTTCTTGTGCAAAAATTCCATATTTCTTGTAAACCCCCTTTGTATTTCCATTTTATTTGATTCAATTGGGTTGAGTGCTTGTAATTGGGAAACAATTTGTATTGAGAGATACTAGTCATTTGCCTTAAACTTCTTTGTAACCAAGTGAGTGGGTTTGGTCAATTTTTGGGTAGAAAATTGGCCATTGTGTAAAGGTTTCCTCCTAAGCCTAGAAAAGGGGAAGATCAACTAGTGGAGTTGTTGGAAAATCCTTAGTGGGAGCTAAGGTAGTGGATGGAGTTCAATTGGAACTTGAAACACTCTAAATCCCTTGTCTCGTAATTTTTATTTTCCCACTTCACCACCAAACCTTCTAAAAATCTAATTCACCCCCATTTTGGCTTAAATCGATTCAACAATCCACTCAACATGATGGGACGTTGTCATATCTAGCGATAGCTATTGATGGGTTGACAAAGATAGGTATGACTCTCAATTACTAGGCTATGTATGTAACGCCTTGGATTTGGGTCTAGATGTTTTAGACGTTGAATCGGGCCGGTCGGGAACGGTTCGAACCCTTGAGGTTGGTTTAGGAAAAACCTAGTTCGGGATTTTTAATAATATGGAAAATATCTAAAAATCTTCATTTATTATATAAATGATTGTGGTAAAAACAATTTTACAAAATAAGCTTTGGAAATATTACATTTTGGTATAGTGACCAAAATGCAGTTTTTGCAAAAGTTGGCTAGTGACTGTTTTGTAAAGGATTGAAACTTTGAATCTTTTAGGAGCTAATTTTACCATTTGTTTTCATCAGATTTCTCTTTAATTTGGGAGCTTTTAATAATGATTTTATTAAAGAAATAAAAAGGAATTAAAAAGGAAATCAAATTTGACTTTTCATAACCAACTTTACGATAGTTTTCTCTCTTTTCATTTTCTCTCAACTTCCAATCAGACAGACACTTTTCTCTCATCAAAGAACCTCTGATTTTCATCTTGTTTGCTGAGATTTCATCTTCCAAAAGATTTCCTATCTTTGTTTCATCAAATCCTATTGATTTGGCTTTAGATTATTAAGAAAACTTGCCCAAATTAAGGAGAGATCAAACATTAGAGGTAAACTTCGTTCTTCTCCTCTAATGATCAGTTCTTTACTGAAATTCCCAAGTTATCAATCATTTGTTAATGGTTTTTTGAGTTGTTTTAATATTGTAAACAAGAAGTACTTTCTAAATTCAAGATTCTTGATGAGATCTTGGTGATTTTCGTATTTCTATGATAAGCTCTGATTTGAGGTTGATTTCTAACATATTTTGGATGTTATTTGATGTTGAGAATAAGGTTTTAACAAATATATCCTGAATAGGCTTGGGTTCCTAAGTTTGAGATGTTAGTTTTGTGGTTTTTGAGGAGTTTTTGGTGATCTGCTATTGCTGGAGGTATAAGGTCGTATTTATGATGATTTTTTATGTTGATTGAGGTCTAGAAAAGGTTAGAATTGATAGATCTTGGCTCGGATTTGACTAGAGAAAGTTTGGAAGTGATTTCGGTTATTTCAGATAGCCGAAATGCTAGTTTTGAGTAGAGCAGCGAGTTAGAATGAGTGGCTAGTGATTTTAATGCATGATGATGCATTAATCCTCTGCTCTTTTGTGTAATGAACAGTGGAGACTTTATCGGACGCGTTTGGTGTTTAACCGGAGGTTCCGGAAGCCAAGAAATCGTTTTGACAAACAAGCAAAACGTTATCGGTGAGTGGAAATGGTTTTAGAAGTCCTTGAGGGACAAGGAAATAAGTTTTGGGGATTTAGGATTGGTTTGAAACATCATCCTAAGTCCGGAAGTAAGTATGTTTAGATTTGCTCTCGAAATGTGAATGATGCCCCTAAATGCTTTTGACATGCTCTTGATTTGAGATGGACAAATTCCCATTGTTTTATGCATGATTTATGACATGAAATGATGTTTCATATTGATCTCATGGGTAGAATAACATTGCAAAGAGTTTTGAGATTTTGATTAAATGCTATGCATGAATTGTGGTTTTGAAATGGGATGAGATTTATTTAGAAATGTTGCATCAAAACAGTAGGTGAGATGATGATTTTAATGTAATATATTGGCATAAATTATCAGATGATTCCCGGATATAATTGATCGACCAATAGGATGTAAAATGCACTATAAACTAAACTCCGTACGTGCTCTTTGGACTCGGGCAATGGGGGTAGTGCCATCCCGATCCAAAGTGAGAGTCCGATGATGTGAGATGTCATCGAGGTAGGTCTTGGTGAAACACCCAAGCTTTGTGGAAAAGATAGATGCCGCCATGAGAGTCCGGTGGCGAGATCCCACCGGGGTAGGACTTGGCCTCGAGTCAAGCTATCCGCATATCCGAGTAAAGATAGAATATGAAATGCCAATATATGAGGATGAACTTTGATTCACTTGTACCAATGGTTGAAATGATTTTATGCTATGAGAAATGCATATGAGATTTTGAGATTATGAACTGCTTTTGTACATCAAGCATGTGTGGCTTTGCCATGAGATTTTCATTGGTTGAATGCATGAGATAGATAGATGGTACATGTGGTTTTCAAAAGATGTTTTGTTTTGAAATGGATTTCAAGCATGAGATAGAAAGAGCATGGTTTTAGAAATGGATTTCAATATAGAGTTTTAAAGCTTGCATTGTTGTGTTGGTGTTTCTAGAGCATGCCTCACTAAGCTATTGTGCTTACGCTCTCTTTTACCAACAATGCAGATAATTGAGACATTTTGGGCAGCAATGAGGCTTAAAGGAAATCAAGGATTATTAAGCTCAAGTATGGTGTTATACTTTTACTTTAGTAATGACATATGGCAATGGGATTGAATGGTCTGTTTTGGGAGATGTGTTTTAGACTCCCTTGTGGTGTTGCAGGTTGTGTATGCCCTATTTGGTTTGTAGAAAGCCTTTATATTGGTTTTGATGCTTTTAATTGCTTTTTGGGATGTTGATAGTTTATGGTTTAAGCATGCTCTATTATATACCTTGCAATGCTTGTGTTGATCTTCCAAATGTTTACCATGTGCTTAGGATTGCATGCCTATATGTTAGGGTTGATGCTATAAACATGTCCATATGAATTGATGATGATTTGATGGAGTTAAGCATGAATTCAGGGCTTTTTTGAGACACTTATGGTATGCGTATCGATACTCAGGCTTGCGTATCGATACGCATAAGCCAAATTTGTGCCTTTTTGTACAAGGGTATCGGTACGGATGGGAAGTGTATCGAAACGGGTGGACCAAGTTTGAAGGTCATATCGATACGTGGGTGAGCATATCGATACATTTTCTGTGAGTTTGGTCACTGCCTCCCCGCGTATCGATACGGCCCCTAGGCGTACCGATATGCGACCATTAAAATCGGTTATAAGCATCTTTTAAACCTTTGAAATGTTGCATTTTAGTCCCTAATCTACATGTATGCAATTGGATGAGTTTGGTTGGTCTAATTGTGATGAAAATTGGCCGAGAAGCATGAAATGTAACTAATTGAATAATGGTAACCTTAAAACCTGAAAAGCCCTTTTAGTTTGCAGAAATTACATTCTTGTCCCTAAATGCCTAATTTGAGTAATTAAACCCCTAAACGCATTCTGATCGTTGTGTCGTTTCTTCCTATGCTCTTTGGTGATCACATAGGATTTAATTTACATATAGAAAAGATAAAAAGAAAAAAAAGGGTCGTCAATCGGTGTCGGCTTTAACAAGTTGGCTTCGGTTTTCCCCGTGTAATCACCTTGGTTCGGGTCAACCGTCTAGACCGGGCTAAGGGGGTTACATTGTAGCTCGGTCACGTGGGTGAAGTAGTTTTTCTTCCAAGGCACTATAATTCTTGCAAGGGTCTGTTCCCGAGATCGTGCAGGCCTCTGGTGTCTTGGTCTCCAATTACGCTCGCTTCTAGAAGAGCTACTATCGTGGGGCCACTTCTGGAGTCACTTAGGTGTGACAGCACTGGAGGTCATTTTCAAAATTTTTGGGTGTGGAGGTTCCATGTATAACAGTATGCATATGTGATCCTTCATTGTAAAAAAAAATACATTCATTCCCTTAGAACCTTTTTTGTTACGAGGATACGGTATATTCATAATTTTTTAATTCTTTGATGTAATTACAAGATAATATTTTTCGATTAAATTTAACATTTTAATAATATTTATACACCATACAAATAAATTACTCAAATATGAATATTTTGATGGGTCACCTACGCTTGTATTTGTTTAAATCATGGCCTTTGTTAAACAACAAACACTGTGTTCTGACAATTACAGACTCCTTGTTGGACAAAGATGGTGACCTTTTAAATTTGGATAATGACGAGAAAATTCTAAATACCAGCAGCTTAAATACCAACTAAAATCAGGCCCCTATTTATCACCCGTTGGATCAAGCTTGTTACATAACAATCGTAGGATTGGGAAAAAATAAACGGTTACACGGTGAAACGATAACCGTTGTTTTGCGTTAAAAAACACTGAGTTTGAAGAGGGGATATCAAGCGGTCCCAAGCTCCTCAACGCCTCTACGACCCTCCTTCCTCTCGTCATCCCCACGACAATAGCAAAGATAATGACCTCGATGACATCGATTACGCCGATAGCAACGACACCTCCAATGACCCTGCTGGCAATGGAAACGGCGGGGAAGATGATGAAATCAACCCTCTCGATGCATTCATTTAGGGTATAGAATAGGATTTGAAAGCGATGAAGATGAGGACGATCCGGTGGAGAGTTTTTTGAGGTCGAAGAAGGATGTTGGGCTGACGCTGGCAGCTGATGATTTGCGTGTTGGGTATGATTCCGATGAGGAGGTTTATGCGGCTACCAAGGCGGTAGATGCAGGTTTGTTGGAGTATGTTTCGGATGATAATCGGTGGTTGTTGATAAGAGGAGGATTGAGTCGATTCCGGCCCTTGATCACAGTTCCATCGAGTATGAGCTGTTTAATAAAGATTTTTATGATGAGAAGGCTTCAATTTCAGGTAACTGAAATTGCAGATTATCCGGTATTATGAGTTTAAGAATGTTTAGGATCAGAATCATTTCTAGAACGAAAAATATATATTTTGGATAGTTTCATCTCTGAAATGTGTTTTTCTTTTGTTTTTAATAATAATCATTTGGATATATGATTAGTTGGCTAATTACAATTCCTTAGACTGGGAATATGACTTAAATACTTGATTTTCTTCTAAATGATACTGGAATAGTTTCTAAAGATAGAATAAAGTATAAAATTTGGATATGATTTAGAACTTAGAAGCATAATTGATTTACAATTTTTCTTTTGGGTTAGCTGCTGATCCTAGGAGATTGTTGGCATTGTATTGATTGGGGTCTCTTTTTTCTTAATATAATGGATCATATTCTTGATTTGGGTCGCTCTTTGTCTAAACTATTTTTTCTTCAAAAAAATCCCCCATTTTTAGGATTGAGTGAGCAGGAAGTTGCTGAGTACCGGAAGAGTTTGGCTATTCGAGTTTCTGGTTTTGATGTCCCAAGACCTGTTGAGACGTTTGAAGACTGTGGTTTTGCGCCAGAATTAATGTGTGCTATTGCAAAACAAGAGTATGAAAAGCCCCTCGGCATCAACCTTATATATCATAACAACATCTTTGTTTACTTAGAAAATTCTTCAGATTTAGCATGTACACAATTTTGCACACACTTCCCTGGCATTATAGTTTAATTCTGAAGTAATTCATGTTATTCCCCTCTCACTAATCTAATGACAGGTGTCACGGCCTTGAGGTGTTAAATCAAGTTTAAGACAGAATTTTTTCTGATTAGTTTAAAGGGCAAGTATGTTTAGGTTGCATTGCTTGAGGACAAGCAATAGTTCGAGTTTGGGGGTGTCTAAAGTGTCTATAAGTTCTATATTTCATGCACATTCCATCTCATATTATTGTTGTTTTGAGTACATTTTAGGCATAATTCGGATCATGCATTTCATTTTACAGTATTCTTTACTTTGCCATGCTTTTTTATTGATTATCTATTATTTGGTAAGGAAAAGGTACTATTTTAGTTTAGATTTACTTTCAGGTACTAGAAGCTGGAAGAAGGGAAGAGGAGCTGAGGACATGATGCTGAGGCAGCTGACCAAGGAGCTGTACTGATGCAGTTCTAGACAGAGACAGTAGCTACTGAGTAGCTGTCACCGCCATACCTGCCGCTCAAGATAGCAAGCTGAGGAATTGGAGAACTAGAGTGCGATCTGTAGAGCAGGAAATCCTGATTCTAACGATGTTATCCACATAATTTTTTCGATGACTGTAGTAGCAGGCACAGCCGCCGAAGGAGGAGTTCAAGATAACTTGCGGAGCAAGGCAACGTGAAGAAGTCCACATTCAACTCAAAGAAGTCAGAATTAAAGGTTGCATATAATGCAAAAGCTACTTTGAAGACTTCTACTTTAAGAAGGACTTGACCTAGCTAATTCCTATATATACCCAATGTATTTTTACTTCAAAAACAACTTAGGTTTTCCCTTAGGCATAGTTTAGGTTTTCTTGTCGTCATTACGTTCTAAAATTCTCTTTGGGTTTGGGTTATGTTATAAACTAGTGTGAGAACGGTTGTTTAGGATTTAAGTTAGTTTTTGCAATAAAACTTCAAGGTTTGCTTATTCCATGTTCTTCATAGTTTTCAATTAAGGAGAAAGATTAGTTGATTACTATCCATTTGTTCGGTATCGAGAGGGTCAAACTCACGAAAGAAGTTAGTACGGTCTTCACCTTAATTAAGTGTTCATCAATCCAGCCTAGACATAGGTTAGGGTTTAAGGCGGCTAAAAGAGAACGAACCAAACATTTTTGTCTTTGCACGATTCACGTCACGACTGGTATTATCTACAGTGGGCATCAGCAGCATTCTGACTTAGACATAAGTGGGATCACTTTCGAAGCGTTTTGCCGAGCCTTGAAGTTCTGCCTAGTTTACCGTCGAGACACACATCCATTCCACTGCTGAGGCAGCAAGAGCGTCTCAGCAGCCAATCTACCATCCGCCACCGAGGCAGCAAAATCTGGCAGCGTGATAACTGCATAAATATCCTTATTTTCATACCTTTTTGCTACAGCATTTGTCTGTTCTTGAATTCATACCATAGCATTTAGATTGCATTTAGGTTGCATTTTCTTCTTCTGGGTGCATCTTTATCTTTGCTGGTTATTGGTCCATATCGAGGGGTGCTGCTCGGAAGGTTGGTTTTGGTTTTGTTGGTGCGTAGGAAAGGAGTCAAGAGAGAAAGCCAGTGTCGGGAATTGCTATAGCATGATGGAAGTGGATATTGGCCAGCACGTGAGATACACGTGAGCTGCAGAAACATGTGAACATGCAGAAAAGGACGACCTGACATGTGCAGCATCCGGTGCCCACCTGCAGACTGTCCTCCTTGTCCCCTCGTGGTAGACCTTGTCAGTGGATATTCCTTGGGATTATCAAGGCATCTTTAGGGCACCAAACCCTAGAAGCCTCCACTATATAAAGGGGATAGAAGCTTGGAGCAAAGTGTGGTATTTTTTGTGTTGCAAAAAGAGAGGCGGAAGAGAGAGAAAAGGAGAGGGAAGTTTCCACCTTCATCTTCTCCAGCTTGGTGTCCTCCATCGTTGAAGCTCCAAGGAGTGGCCTCACCGGCCTCGAGAGAGGTGGTGGGCCTAATACATTCGGGCAGTCCATGGCGGAGAGGGAGTTCACCTTTCTTTCTGTCACTATAGCAATTTCTTGTCATATCTGTATATTTGGTGATGTTATCGCAATGATACGTTGGATGATATTGCCCAGCCACGAACTGTTTTAGGTAGCTTGGGTTTGATGGATGATTTTATTTTGAGTACTTTTTAATGCATGCTATGGTTTTTCAGTGTTTATCATGATTCTATGCTTTTCTTATGCATGTCTCATTTCCTTAAAGTTGTAAGAGCTTAGGGTTGTAAGTGCTTTGAGAGATAGGCCCTACCTTAAGCGCCTTCGAGAGTTGGTCGTTCTTTAAGTGTATGTTGGGGTTAGTAATCGAGAGAGCTAGCCCTAGAACCCTCATAAGCAATAGAGTGATTGTTGAAAGGCAGACTCTAACCTATCTTAGAGATAAGTGATAGGTTTCAAGGGCTAAAAAAATAGTTCGTGAAGGGTAAGGGAGTGTTAAGAGTTTACGCCGAGAGGTATGGCTGTAGCATTTCTGACTCCCAGTTTCCTGGCTAGAGATAGTTTAGGAGCACTCTTAGTAAATCCCGCCTAGCATAGAAGATAGCTGAAGAGCCTTAGTATTGTTAAGAAGCTTGAGTTAGGTTGTCCATCATTCCCAGCCAGTCATTCCATAGTGAGTTTCGCATACGAAAGGGGACCGGTTTATCATATTGTTATCTCATCTTTCTCTGCACTATTTTGCTTCAGCATTATTTTACACCATCTCTTTTGCTTTAGCGTTGTCATCTGCAAAAAGTTCAATCTTTATTGTTACAGCAACCGTGAATACCTCCAATCCATGTGGAGACGATACTCACTCATCACTTTATTACTCGTTCGACGTGTATACTTGCACCATTCCATCAATCTGATCGCGCAACACAGCGCAAGACAACTTATCCTATTCAACGCAGTTTCACACTACTCAGCAGCATAACCCGACCCATTCCATCAATATGATCTTTTCTATTTATTTACTTGTGTTTTATTTTACTTTCCTCTTAAACAAACTAAACTTATTTGTGCATTTACTTTTCTTGTGCAATAATTACGATTCGAGTCAAGTTGTCCAATCCCAATGGGAGACGATATCTTTTATATTGTAACTTGACAGGAGTGTGCACTTGCGCTCATAAATAGAGAACACTAAAACGGTCTACAAGTTTTTGGCGTCGTTGCCGGGGATTGGAAACAACGAAATTCGTATTTATATTTTTGCACTTTTATTTTTCTTTGTATTTAATTTCTAGTTTTTATTATTTTTAATCGAGAAAAAAAGGAATTTTACAGTTTTTTTTTGCTAGTGCATGACCAGGGCAAATCCAAAAGGCGAAATCGTTTACTGTGACTATATCGAACGAAGAGCAAGAGAACTAAAAAGGGAAATCAAAACAGCCCTCGGGAAAGCTAAAGAAGAGGGAAAACAGAGGCAAACATGAATGAAATAGATGACAACCCTGCCAACGATGCTCGGAACGGCAGGAATGGGCAGCAAGACCCGCCGCCCAGAGAACAGCAGCAAGTTCCACCTAGGCAGCCACCCCAAATTCCGCCCAGGCAGCCGCAATATGTTCGAACCACCAGATACTACTTGGAACATGACTTTAGAGGGTTCGGTCCTACTGTGACAGAGCCTGAGATTGAGGTGGATCACTTTGAGCTAAAGCACGTGATGTTCAACATGATCAACACTTTCTGGCAATTCGGAGGGACTGCCACAGAAGATGCCCGGTAGCACTTAAGAGGATTTTTGGACATATGCAGAGCATTCAAAATACACGGAGTCCACCAAGATGTGCTAAGGATGAGGTTATTCCCCTATTCACTGAGGGATAGGGCAAAGCAGTGGTTGAACAACTAGCCACCAGGGTCATTCAATGGACAAAGCTGTGCAAGGACTTTTTGGATCGTTTCAGCCAATCTAATGTAACAGACAGATTGAGAAACGAGATCACAGCTTTCCGACAAGGGGATGATGAGCCAATGTATGAAGCATGGGAGAGGTACCAACAGATGCTTAATAACTGCCCGCTTCATGTTTTCCGTCTTGGACACAAGTGTCAATGTTTTACAACGGGGTGAACTACCCAACTAAAATGATGATTGATGCCTCAGCCAACGGAATCATCCTCGACAGACCACCAGAGGAGGCACTGCGGATCCTGAACCAAGCCGCCAAGAATGACTATAAGTACCCAACAGCCCGTCGAGGCGGCATTAGGCGGCTAGCTACTGTGAACGAAGTGGAAGACTCAGAATCTGTCAATGCCCGCCTCGACAAACTGACAGAGCTGGTTATGAACATAGTAAAACCCACTGGAAAAGTCTATGAGGCCAAGGCTGTGGAGCCATTCTGTAATGAGTGTGGGGGCAACCACGACTCCTCTAAATGTACTGCATCTGCCAATTTCATAAGAGGATACGAGAGGAACAGTAGGCCCGCCACGAACACGTACAATCCTGGAGGAAGAATCATCCCAACTTCTCCTGGAGCAATCCTAAAACGGCTGTCAATCCACAATAGCAACAGGGAGGTTACCAGCAGAACAAGTCCAGACAGCAAGCTCAGCAAACGCAGAACAATAATTCACTAGAAGCAACTTTACATACTTTTATGTCTAGAACTAGTGATTTTATTGTTCGCACTAATAAGTTTATTGATAAAACTGAGTCGTTTATGGACAGGACAGAGATGAGGGTGAACAACTATGAGGCTGCGATAAAGAACCTGGAGACCCTGTTTGGACAATTCACTGGGAACTTTAGTAGTAGGACAATGGGTGCAGCATCCAGCAGTACAGAGGCAGCAGCTAAACCCACATATGAGCAGTGCAAAGCCATATCAACAAGAAGTGGGAAACAGTTGGATGAACCCATAGTGGAAAAGCAAGCAAAAAAACAGCCAGCACAGAAAGAACTACCTGCCGCGGCAGCATCAACACCAGCCGCCCCGACAGATGAGCCTGATAGCAGCCCTGAGGCAGATGATACTCCACAGATAAAGTTCCCATGCAAGGAGCGTATAGAGGACATCCGCCTGCCAGCACCTTTCCCCTAGAGGCTTAAGCAACAGAAGCAGGAGCACCAGTTCAGGAAATTCTTGGATATTCTGAAATAGGTACACATAAATATCCCTCTCATAGAAGCCATACAGAACATGTCCAACTATGCAAAATACCTAAGAGAAAGAGAATTGGGGAATTTGAAACAGTTGTTGTGACAGAGGAGTGCATGGCCATGTTGCACAATAAGTTGCCGCCCAAGCAAACAGATCCAGGCAGTTTCATTATACCATGCAAAATTGGCAGCAACCATGCAACAAAAGCCCTGTGCGACTTAGGAGTCAGCATCAACTTGATGCCTAAGGTAGTCTTCGACAAGCTAGGAATTGGGCAAACCAAACCTACCTCCATTATGCTGAAACTTGTTTATCATTCATTTTTACAATCGGAGGGCAAGATCGAAGACATCCTAGTTCGAGTGGGCAGCCTTATTTTCCCAACAGACTTCCTCATCTTAGATTGTGAGGCTGATGAAAACGCCCCTATCATCCTTGGGCGACCATTCTTGGCCACGGGCAGAACGTTAATAGATGTGGAGCATAGGGAGCTGATCATAAGGGTAGACAATTAGAGCATCAAGTTAAATGTGTTACAACCCTCAGAAAAGGAAAAAGAAGGATGCCCAGACGCTCAGGCTGCCAAAATCAGCACTGAGACAGGCCCAGATAGCAGCTGTCACGGTAGACCCAAGGGCGGGCTGAAGGACCCAACAATACACCACCTTAAAGAACATGAGGACCCCCAGGAGGGAAAGACAAAAAAACACCACCTCAGGAAGTGGTTATGTCTGGGAGATGCACCCAAATGCACTCCCAACATAACTTTATTTTATTTTTATGTTTTAGGAATAGAATTTAATTTATTGCAATTTAATTTCTTTAGGATTAGATTTTAAACTAGATAAAATTTATTTTTCACATTTTTATCTTTCAGAATTTATTTTTAGTATTTAATTGTCTTTATTTTTATTTCAGGCTTTAGGAATAAAAGAGCATGATCAAGAAGAAGGCCCAACAAGGAGCCCGCCCACCATTCCACCAAGACAGCCAAGGGCGACCCAGCGCAGAAACTGCGTAATAGCTAGTTGCCCGCCAATGTCTAGCTGCCAACGGCTACAGAAGTAACGGGCAGAAATCTCGTAACGTACGCAAGACAACTTGCCCGTTGGACATTTAATACCGCCACGGCACCTCTCGGCAACATCTATTTAAACCTCACTCACCTCATTCATTCACTTTACTTTCACCTCTTTGTTATCTTATTCTTGAATCCAATGCTCTCTTTCTAATTACCTTCTTTTAAGTTTCAGTTTACTTCTAAACCGTCTCAAAAATGGCATCAACATCAACACCCAAACCAACCTTCCAACGTTTCTGTTCCAAGGCAGATGAAAAAAGATATAGAACGTAGTTTGCCAAGCAAGCCATTTGGGAGGAACAAGGGTTCCATTACACAAAGTAGACAAGGGAACCTCGGCCTGGAGCCCGCCTTATTTGAAACCATCCATAGCAAGGGATGGGAAATATTTGTATGACAACCAGAGATGGCCAACATCACATTGGTCAGAGAGTTCTATGCCCATCATCCCTGCCCAGAGCTGCCGTTTGTTTATGTCCGAGGGGAGCCTGTTAAGCTCAACTCCGCCGTGATCAATAGCTTCTACGGCTTAGAGATGGAAGACAACCCTCACAAAGAATGGAGGTAGTCATTGACGACTGTCGACTACGACAGACTAAAGGCCATGTTGTGCGAGCCCAACACGCTGTGGTTGGCAGGAAAGCATGGCGGCTCCGCCCAATGCTGCCAATTGCTGCCCAAGCCTATGCTTTGGAACACCTTCATCAAACAGCGTCTGCTGCCCACCTCCCACAACTCAACCGTAGACCGGTCGCGCCTCACACTCATCAACAGCATCGTGGTTAACATTTCGATCAACGTTGGGGAGATTTTTTGAAGGAGATCCACAATTGTTTCCGCAAGACAAAGGGCAGGCTATACTTCCCTTCTCTCATCACCGGCCTATGTGCCAACTTCAACGTCCCCTCTGACCCAGAAGATGAGATGACAGCTGCCAGGGAGGGTTGGACCAGAAAAGTTCGCCTGCATATGATGCAGGCCCAGGAAATAGAGCCCAGCCAGCCCTCCACCGCCCAGCCAGCCACACCAGCCGCCCCCAGTAGTACTGAAGCTGCCCTAAACAATGAAGTCATCACTCTACTGCGCACTCTCATCGACAGCAACAAACGGATCGAGAAGCAGCAGTTGGCGTTCATGAAGTATGTGAGGGAGGTCCAAGAGGCTTTTGTGGCCTATCTCCTTCAGAAGTTTCTTGATGACGGTCCCACTCTGCCAACCTTCCTCGCCGACTTAGCCGCCGCAGCTACACCAGGACAAGGAACACCATCAGCAGCAGCTGCCCACCACGCCGCATTCTGCCTCCAAATGTCGTCTCCAACGCACTACCCACCGTATTCCGCCACCTCTGGTTCTAACACGGTGGCAGACTCCCCCGAGAGGCATCATCAACATCTCTCCCCCGCATGCACAGCGGAAACGGTGGCAAACACCTCCTCATCTGATGAGGTAGAGCAGCAGCCGACAGCAACAGCAGCAGCAGAAGCAGCAGCCCCAATGGCGATAGACCCTCTGGCAGCACCAACGGAGGAGGCAACAAGGAAGAGGAAGCGGCACATCATCTCCGCCGAGCCAAAAGACGAGGAGACAGAATTTGAGTCGGAAGAGAACGAAGCCCCTTATGAAGAACCTCGCCCCACTCCCAAGAGAGTCTAGCCGCCGCGGATAGCAAAGGTCTCACCTGCCAAGTCTGTCGCCCGGGCATCTGTCGGCCGCCGCCTAGTCATCCAATCCTCATCTATTTTTTTATGTCTTTATTTTATGCATTGAGGGCAATGCCCATCTCGAATTTGGGGGGTTAGCTCTCATTTTTGTTAGGAATAACTAGTGCATATTAGGTTGCATTATGTATTTGCCTTGAAAAATGAATCGAAAAGAATTTTTTTTGTTAGAACTTGTGCCTATGATAGGATAGTCGACTTTAAAATTTTTCGCACCAATTAAAATGAACTTAATTTTGGGGGAAAAGCATGAAGTAAACTTAGGATTTTTCTATAATTGCCAAAATTAAAAACACTACTGTTACTTGCTGAATTTGTTTGAGTTTCTGATAAATATTACCTGCTTGAATTATTTGTAAAATTCTAACATGGTTGCAGGAAGCTGCTGCGACAGGCAACAAACAGGAAAAACAAAAGCACTGCCAAGGCAGGAAAAAGAAAATTTTTATGTTGTCTATCCCTAGAGGTGCCCAAAACCGGCTCTAGGAAGAATCATGTGCAAGGGCACTTCGCTACTATCAAAGTCCATGAATCTAAAAATCTTGAAGTGAAAGACAAATTAGCATGAGTGAATGAAAGTCTTCACGGGATGACTCTACTCAATGGGTTCGGGGTTTTGTAGTTTGCTCCTATCTTAATTTTAGACCTAGAAGAGTAGTTGTGATAAGTTGAAGCCTTTATTGCCATGATTATTAATTGTTCTTAGTTATGCTGCCTCGGAAACAATCCTATATATCATAACAACATCTTTGTTTACTTAGAAAATTCTTCAGATTCAGCCTGTACATAGTTTTGCACATACTTCCCTGGCATTATAGTTTAATTCTGAGGTAATTCATGTTATTCCCCTCTCATTAACCTAATGACAGGTGCCACGGCCTTGAGGTGTTAAATCAAGTTTAAAATAGAATTTTTTTTCTTTCTGATTAGTTTAAAGGGCAAGTATGTTTAGGTTACATTGCTTGAGGACAAGCAATAGTTCGAGTTTGGGGGTGTGTAAAGTGTCTATAATTTCTATATTTCATGCACATTCAATCTCATATTATTGTTGTTTTTAATACATTTTAGGCATAATTAGGATCATGCATTGCATTTTACAGTATTCTTTACTTTGCCATACTTCTTTTATTGATTGTCTATTATTTGGTAAGGAAAAGGTATTGTTTTAGTTTAGATTTACTTTCAGGTACTAGAAGGTGGAAGAAGGGAAGAGGAGCAGAGGACATGATGCTGAGGCAGCTGACCAAGGAGCTGTACTGATGCAGTTCCAGACAGAGACAGTAGCTGCTGAGTAGCTGTCACCGCCATACCTGCCGCTCAAGATAGCAAGCTGAGGAATTGGAGAACTAGAGTGCGATCTGTAGAGCAGAAAATCCTGATTCTAACGATGCTATCCACTTAATTTTTTCGATGACTGTAGTAGCAGGCACAGCCGCCGAAGGAGGAGTTCGAGATAACTTGCGGAGCAAGGCAACGTGAAGAAGTCCACATTCAACTCAAAGAAGTCAGAATTAAAGGTTGCATATAATGCAAAAGCTACTTTGAAGACTTCTACTCTAAGAAGGACTTGACCTAGCTAATGCCTATATATACCCAATGTATTTTTACTTCAAAAACAACTTAGGTTTTCCCTTAGGCATAGTTTAGGTTTTCTTGTCGTCATTATGTTCTAAAATTCTCTTTGGGTTTGGATTATGTTGTAAACTAGTGTGAAAACGGTTGTTTAGGATTTAAGTTTATTTTTGCAATAAAATTTCAAGGTTTGCTTATTCCATGTTCTTCATAGTTTTCAATTAAGGCGAAAGATTCGTTGATTACTATCCATTTTTTCGGTATCGAGAGAGTCGAACTCACGAAAGGAGTAAGTACGGTCTTCACCTTTATCAAGTGTTGATCAATCAAGTCTAGACATAGGTTAGGGTTTAAGGCGGCTAAAAGAGAACGAACCAAACATTGTTGTCTTTGCACGATTCACGCCGCGACTGGTATTATCTACAGTGGGCATCAATAGCATTCTGACTTAGACATAAGCGAGATCACTTTCAAAGCGTTCTGTCGAGCCTTGAAGTTTTGCCGAATTTGTCGCCGAGACATACATCCATTCCACTGCTAAGGTAGCGAGAGCGTCTCAGCAGCCAATCTGCCATCCCCCGCCGAGGCAGCAAAGTCTGGCAGCGTAAGACAAATTATCCTAGTCAACGTAGTTTCACACTACTCAGCAGCATAACCCAGCCCATTCCATCAATTTAATCTCTTTTCTTTATTTACTTGTGTTTTATTTTATTTTCTTCTTAAACAAACTAAACTTATTTTTGCATTTACTTTTCTTGTGCATGAATTACGATTCGAGTCAAGTTGTTCAATCCTTTGTGGGAGACGATATCTTTTATACTATAACTTGAGAGGAGTGTGCACTTGCGCTCATAAATAGAGAACACTAAAACGCTCTACAGGTACATACAAAAATCCTTACATAAGTTGTAAGAAATTATGTTTTATTGTAACAAATACGGTATGTAGAAAATTCCTTACAAGACCATGAGCCCTTTTGGTCTTTGGAAACCTTTGATAAGAAATTCGGTACAAGCCTTATTTTATTACAAAGTGATAACAAACTGTGTACATTTTGGTAATAAGTTTGGTACATACAAAAATCCTTACATAACTTGTAAGAAATTATGTTTTACTGTAATAAATACGGTATGTACAAAAATCCTTACAAGACCACCAACCCTTTGGTCTTTGGAAACCTTTGGTAAGAAATTCGGTAAAAACTTTATTTTATTACAAAGTGGTAACAAACTGTGTACATTTTGGTAATAAATTCGGTACATACAAAAATCTTTACAGAAGTTGTAAAAAATTATGTTTTATTGTAACAAATAGGGTATGTACAAAAATCCTTACAAGACTATGAGCCCTTTTGGTCTTTGGCAACCTTTGGTAAGAAATTTGGTACAAACTTTTTTTATTACAAAATACTAAAAAATTGTGTACATTTTAGTAATAAGTTCGGTACATACAAAAATCCTTACATAACTTGTAAGAAATTATGTACATTTGTACCAAATAAGGTATGTACAAAATTTCTTGCAAGATTATGAGCCCTGTTGGTCTTTGGTAATTTTTGGTAAGAAATTCGGTATAAATTTTTTCTCTTACAAAGTGGTAACAAATTATGTACATAATTTATAACAAACTTTGTACAAAATGTTTATCCGATCATTAGGTTTGCCGGTATTTAGCCTTAAAATACCCGCCGTTTCCTAGAACTACTCGATAATGACTAGATTAGCGGCAGGAGAGAAATCAAATTAACAAAAACATTTCTCTATTTTGAGATTGAAATATGTTACGATTTATGTATTATTTAAAAAAAAATTATGTATTTGTCTTACGATCCATTTTATGTACTATTTTAAAATTTAACTTTTTTTGGTTGAAACAGAAGAAGTGCAAATCCCGTTGAAGCAGTGCTGCCACTTGCTTCATTGCTTGTGATGTGAGGGGCCAGACAGACTTGTTTTATTTGATTAGGGTTTAGGGAGAGGTTAAATCTCTCACCACTCCAATAATTGAAGCTTTAATTCCCATCTCCTCTAATCCCTCATCACTGTTTTTCTTTTAATGATAACCAATCCAATGGAAAGCAACTTGTTATGAGTTATGATCATCCAATGGAAACTGGTATGGAAAGCAAATGTTTCTTTTCGTATGGCAGCAGCATTTACAAAGATCAGAATAGGAAGAAGAAAAGGGCCCTGTGTATTTCATGTACAGTGTGTTACCTTTCAACTCAATCATGATGAAAGAGCAAGTTCAGCCCATGCCAAAGATGATTTCAGCTCAACCGATACTGATGTGTCGATTTCACTCTCCAAAGTTAGGCTTATTTCATCCATGGATGGCCGTTTCCAAGAGTCGGGAAGAATGCAAAGGCTTACAACTTCACAGATAACTTTGAGGTCTTCATATCTAAAATGTTTTAGCTCCGGGTCCAGTAGATAAGACATGACTTCTGGTAACTCAAGATACTCCTTCGCCTGCAATGCATGGAGCATATGAATGAAGCTAGCTAACCAGCATTTTTGTGAAATTTCCTTGGAAAAATGAGCATTCTAAAAGATGGCTTACCCAATCTATCAAGGAACCTCGGTCCTTACAGAACGGAGGCCTCCCACTAATTATCTCCAGTATAAGTATGCCAAAAGCGTGGACATTTCCCTGGATGTCGAGATGGCGTTTCTCCACAGAATTAGGAAGCAGACAAACGGCTCCATTGTTGCCAACGGTGCCAGAATTCTTTTCTGATCTAGCAAGAATACTCTTCCAACTTTCGAAATCAACCAACTGCATAGCCAGATAATTTCTTAATCAGAAAGGATCTCGTTTACATTTTCAAAACTGCAGCCACCCGAACCCAGCCAAAATTTCTCAAGTTTATGATTCAATCGTCAAGATGCCAGGACCAACACTTTAGATAACTTAGAAATGACCCTAACTCGAATATCCCCGGAATCCCAGATCATGAACAAATTTTTAGATTCTTATGCATGTAAAGGCAAGAAGTGAGGAGATACCTTGGGAGAAAAACCCTCTGTAAGATAAACAGCACTAGAGTTTAATTCTAATATAGTGAATGGTGGCTCAAGTTCTGTATGAAGATACTTGAGTCCTCGAGCAATGCCAAGAATGATTCTCATACGTCTTGTCCAAGATAATTGGGATCCTTCGCCGCCTGCATGAAATTGATTACCAAGGTAAAAGCTGATAACGAAAATGTCAATCATTGGATGTAAGCAAGCGACTGAGGGAGTATGCTTACAATGCAAATGCTCATAAAGTGTTCCATTTGATGCATATTCGAAAACAAGCATTCTTGTAAACGGACTGCTCTCTCGACAGTAACCTAGTAATCTCCCTACATTCTCATGGTTCAATCTTGCCAAATCTGCCACCTGAATAGCAATTAACCGAAAATTTAGAACCAGATTACTCTAAGTTCGTTAATTCTTACATTTTAAAGCGGCTTCACTTCTTTCAAGAAATTTTATAAACTGCTATGTAATAACAAGTACCTCTCTCTGGTAATAGAGCTCGAGATAACTTGTCCAGTGCTCCTGTTTAATGCAGAGGGTTATCACAGCAATTTCAGGCCCACCCCTCATGGTGCCTTTATAGACCAAACTATCCGGAGAGGAACCAATAATGTTGCTAAAGTCTTCACAAGCTACTTCAAGCTCTTGCCTGCTATATTTAGTCACATCTTTCAATAACTCAGAATCTGCCAAAAAGTCATGGTGTTAAGCATTATTACTAAAAAGAATAAAATATTAAAGTAAACCTCGGGAAAAGTAGTTAACAACTCAATGCCATTTATAGTAAACTAACCTATGTATACTACCACATGATCCTTCTCACTTCCTGATTTCTTCCAAGGGATTATGATTGCAGACTTGTTATTACATCTTTGGAAAGCAGCAAGGAGAGCGAAAAGAAAGAGAGATCCCACCATGATTCCTGTCACAATTTCAAGAACCAAGAGCCAGGCAGGTTTTGATGCTTTCGGATGCTCTGCAACATCTTCAGCATGCTGATGCCTAGAGGTGGGTGCTTCGTGTTTTTCAGATGGCAGAGCGCCTAAAAAAGGAACATTTTCACTGTCAACTATGACATCATCAATATTGAATTATTTCAGTCATAAGACCATCAGCCAAGAATATATGTGCTTTTTGGTTCAAAATATTCATCCACCCACAGCCAAAGGGAAGGTTTTGTAATAAATATATACCACATTGTGTGCTGGAACGCTGTTTACCGTCTGTGTCCTGAAAGCAGTTCCCTTGAAAGCTAGTGCTGCATTAATAATATGGGAAAAACATAAACCAACTGGATAGAAAGAAGCCAGCATGGATCAATGACATAGGAAAAGAAAGTTTACCTTGGAAGATGTTCCAAGCACTTGGGAATGCTTCCAACCAAAAAATTATAAGAGAAATCTACCACTTTTAACTGAGCTGAGCTACAAAGTCCAGTTAAGTTTGAATGTGAGGCATACCTGATGAGAAAATAATTTTTAGAGATCAACTTTGAAAAGCTGATACAAAGATTTTTTTCTCCAAATTCAAACATCAGTTTTACAGGTTAAAAGGGTCTTCATTTTCAGAAAGTAGATATAGTTAAGAGTTTTCCATATCCAGCGGTAAAATTCTATATTGCACATATAGGCCATAGCCATCCTATTATACTGATTATGCATCCTCCGTACGTCAGTCGTCGCGCATTACACATACAAAGAAAAAGATTAACCTATTATTGTGCTAATCTAGATAGCAAATGCTACTTGTTCACCATCACCTTTCAATCATCATCTACACATCTAAGATATCATTTAAACTGACAAGGCACTGTATGTCTAGAAACTAGACGTGTTTAGCAAGAAGGTAAACAAGGCATAATTTCTAATGTGCAGTTTATCAAATAGATTTGCTCTCGAGTGCTAAATAGAAGTTGATTCCATTGACACAATATTCTACTTACATTCCATGTGTCTTAGCAGTAAATGCTGAATTGCTATAAGCAGGAACAGCTCCTTGAAGTTTATTTCTATCAAGGCGAAGTTCCTGAAGATACTTTAAATTGCCAAGCTCAGCTGGCAGGCTCCCTGTTAACCCATTTGACTGAAGGTTTCTGTGATACCAAAAGAAGGAAAAATAAGAAAACAACATAAGTAACCCAAAAGGAATGTTCATTTTCTTAAAACATGACACATAAGGTTTACATTACATCTTCATCACGCTGGATAAATTCCCTAGCACTGGAGGAATTGGACCAGTGAGTCGATTCATGCCCAGATCCAAGACTTTGAGGAACTTCAACATGCCAAGTTCTTTAGGTATTATACCTAACAGTTTGTTAGCGCGTAAAGTTCTGCAAAAATACGAATGTATGCATCAACTATGATGATCAGAGAAGGATAAAAGTTGAACCAAGAGCGTTTGGAACAAATAAGAATAACATACAGTTCTTGCAAGTAGGTAATCTGGCCAATTTCCGGTGCAAGAAACCCCTTCAGAGATGAAGCCGATATGTTTCTGCAACACAGAGAAACATGGTTACTCCGAAAACGCATCAATTGAGCATTGAAGAACTTGGAAAAGTGGTTGGATCATGCTTACATCTTTATAACATGTTGTCTCTCCTTATTACAAGTAATCCCATACCACTCACAGGGATCAGAATCTAAAGCATTCCAGTTTGACAAAACCAGATGTGGGTCTTCAGATATATCTCCTTTAAATGTTATAAGGGCAGTAACTGCAAGGAATCAGAGTTCCTATCTCAGACGGATAATATTGAAGCTAGAATTATGAGTATCCCTAAATTCAAGAACATAAAATCTAAAAGAACTGAACCAAAACGACATGTAACACAGTTGAGGATCCTAATAACTACCCACATTTTCTAAGAAACCAATCAAGATCTGCAAAAAAGAAAAGCAAATACTAACGAAAAAGCACATTACCTTCATTACTAGGGAAAGAACCACTAGTCACCAAAGAAACTCCATAGGCAAGAACTAGCGGCAACAAATAAATGTACGGCCCCATTTCTTCCTCTGTAATTTGCTGCTTTCTTTTATCACCAACAAGTAGAATTCATCAATCCAAAAACGAGGAAGACAGTGAAAAGAAAACAGCCCAAGTACGAATGAGACGTGGGGTTTATCATGTTCAAAGCTTGGGTGCACTATTCACTAATATGCTAGAATGGGGATGCTTTGTATGGGGAAAAATGAAGGAAACCAAAAACAAAATAAATAAAGAGATAAAGATGCTAGCTTTTAATTTTGTTAAAACAAAACTAGTGGGTTTTAAATCTATAAGATTTCACAACTACCGTCGAAAACAAATCACTTTGAACAAATAAAAATCTCGTCTTAATCTTTGAGTAATAATACATTGGAAAGAGATGTGAGGAAAAAACTTTTTTTTTTTTTGAATATGTTGGTGTGATGCAAGGGTAGGCATCTGTTCAACTTTCTTTTAGCCTTTTTTTCAAGGAAGGCACACACAACATGCAATACTGGTGCTCGATCCCGAGTCCCAAGGGATGATCAACATCTACCTTTGTCACCAGGACACAAGGGGATGAGCATGTGAGAAAAAAACTTAGATGCAAATGAAAATGTCAAGTTAACTTGGATACATTAAAAGTATAATCTTTTTATTAGTTATTTTTAACATTAAATTACAAAGCAACGGCTCAAAATGGATTAGACTGAATTAATCTAGTAAAATAATGAACTTTATATATACAACGGCTGAAGATGGATGCATTGGAAAATACTTTTAAAAGACCCGGTGATTATAGCACTGAATATATGTATATTTATTTGATTATTTTTATCAATTAAGAGGATTTATTAATGGGTTTTATTTTGATGCACAAGCTGTGTAAATTTTTTTTACACAATCTTTTTATAAAATTTAAAATCTAAATCACAAACCCTAGCAACGTAAGCCCTAAACTCTAAGCCCTAAACCCTAAACTCTAAATTCTAACCCTAAACCTTAAATTATATACCATACATACTAAACCCCTAAACCCTAACATAAAACCCTAAACCCTAAACCCTAAAATTAAAGGGCTTGTGTAAACTAAAGTTTACACAGCTTGTGCATCAAAGTATTTTCCTTTATTAATTACATTTGTGTGTAATTAAATTAGGAGCTTAAATCGAGTTTTTGGTCAATTCGCACTCAGTCTAAAAATATAACACTTTCACCTGAATCTGACCTGATATTTTATTATGTTCTACCTAACCGGAGTTTTAGAGTAAAAATTTGAACCCAAACTTAACCCTACCCAACATAAAAAAATTTATTTATATCATTTTTATTCGATAAAATAGGGAGTTAGTTGAAAAACTACAACTAGAGATTAGAGAGGGTCATTATAATAATTATTCTATTTTTATTAGACAGAATAAGGGGATATTGAAAAATATATAAGGAGAGAAACATTATAGCAATTATACCTACAAATTTAGAATAAAATTAAATTATAATTTCGGGTTGGATCGGATATATTTTACATTAAACCCAGACTTGACTCGACACTATCCTAAACAAAGTCAATTGAAATCCTACCCGAACCCAAATTTTTCTTTTAAAAACTGACTCTATAAGGTCGATTCGGGTAGAAACCCGTCGGGCCTGGGTCAAATGACCCTCCTAAATTAGATGCTTATTAATACTTTATTTTAAACTATCAAATAATTTTTTTGGGTAATTATTCTCCGCACAAGCGCTTGTGTAGAAACTTTGTTTACACAAGTGCCTTAGTTTTAAGGTTTAGAGACTCCATTTAGTGTTTAGGGTTTTGGAGTTGAAGTGAAGTAGTTTTGAATTTAGAGGTTGTTGATAGAATTTCGGGTTTAGGGTTAAAATATAGGATCTATAGGTTAAAAACTTAAATCCATAACCATATTACTCTAAATGCTTAAACCTTAAATTCTAGCTTTAAACCTTAAATTCTAACTATGAACCCTAAATTCTAAACCCTTACACTAAAATCCCTACACTCTAAACGCTAAATTAAAACTCTAAATCCTAAAATTAAAATATTTGCGCAAACAAAAATTTTTACTGTCTATGCATGAGATAATAGCTTTTTTTTTATTTACAAACTTAGAAAAAAGTGATAATAAAAAAGTGTCCTACTATATATAAAAACAATAATAATGTCATGAAAAGTTAAGGTAAAGATTTCTATTTTAAAAAGGGTTATATTTTGATAATGTGTAAAAATAATTTACACAACTCTTTTATAAATTTAAAACTTAAATTTCTAATTCTAGTACCTTAAAATTTAAATCTTAAAACTCTAAATTTTTTAAACCTTAAACTCTAAACTCTAAATTCCAACCATAAACCTTATATTTTACACCCTACATATTAAATCCCTAAACCCTAACCTAAAACCTTAAATCCTATAATTGAAAGACTAGTGTAAACTTTAGTTTACATAAGCTTGTGTATCAAAGTATTTTTTAAAAAAAAAAATCAGCCCTTTTCGGTGCTCTTTTATATGTCCAACACTAAAAAATTAAATACTAAACCATAACACTAAATTCTAAATCCTAAACCATATACCTTGCACCTTAAAAACACATCATACCCCAAATTCCATAAACCCTAACTTTAAACCTTAAACTTAAATTTTAGTGTGACATAAATAGAGCATCAAAAAAATAGAAATTTCTATTAAAAATAAATTTTAAATATTATATATATATATATATATATATATATAATATTTGTTTTTCTCGTTTACTTTCGACCAAAAAGCATTAAATGGGGAATATATCAATGATATGATCAATTCAATACTTCGTGTTTTTTTAGTAATGTATATGTTTATTTTATGGTTTATGTTCGAGATTCGTAGTTCTCTCTTCTAACGATGTTATTTTTAAACTTCGAACTCTGAATCTTTTTTTAGAAAAACAATGTGTCTTATTAGTACACCCAACATTTGTTAGTAAAAAATTCATACTTTTTTAAATCAATGATATAATTAATTCAATAATTCATATTTTTTAATCTAATTAATTCATTTTGTAACCCCCTCGCCCCGGTCTGGTCGGCTGACCGGTTCGAGTAGGCTACACGGGGAAAACCGACGCGAAACCCGTTACGGTCCCACCTCGGTTAGCAACCCTAGAAAATTTCTTTTATTTATCTTGTCTAAATGCATTACCATATCCTATGTGAAACACGTCAGCGGAAACAAGAGTAATACAAAAACGATCATTCAAGACATCACCTTTAAAACAGCCCATTTTATGTAATTAAGCAGGCCGTATCGATACACCTGTCAAGGGTATCGATACGCCTTGACCAAAGTCAACACCCAACAGTCAACACAGGAATACCGTATCGATACAGCTCTTGAGCGTATCGATACGCCCTTCCAGTCAACATCTCGTGGTCAACGAGATAAACTCGTACCGATACGCTAAGACATCGTACCGATACGGTAATAACTCACCAAAATCTCAGAATTCCAGTGAGCATTTACCGTACCGATACACCCTCGTGTATCGATACGACCAGCCAAAATGGAGTACTGAAGGCAAGACCGTATCGATACGGCCCTTAGGCGTATCGATACGCCCTGCACTGCAAGTCTCCCAATTTCAGCAAAAACATACAAGACTCGAACCGAGATGCGATTTAAGACCTCTTTAGACCCAATCAAGCATTCATTCAACATCTATTAACCATGATCTAGCCATACATGACACCCAACATGAACATACCTCAATCAACCAAGGAATTCATGCATTCATTCAAAAGAAGGCAAACAAGCACTTAAGGTCTCATGCTTCAACATCCATACACTTAGGCATTCTCACAAGGCACATGGCCAACACACATGGTAAGCAATTTAGACATGGTTTACACTCCAAACATGGCATCAACAAGCCAATCAAAAACAACATAATTAAGGAGTCTAAACATGCTCCCAAACAACCAACAATAGCACAAATCAACAACACCTATCCCATTGCTTAACCATTACAATCTACAGTTTAAAAATCATACTTGAGCTGACCAAAAGCAACACTTTGAGGCCTTTCCTTGCCCTTGCCACCCACAAGCTACTGATCTGCATTGTCGAACAAAAAGGAGCGTAAGCATAAAAGCTTAGTGAGGGTAAGCTCATAAAACAAACCTTCGACAATGCAGGGTCCAAGCACGAACAACTACCATGATAGAATGCATGTTCTTACCTTTAATCCACATAAGCCAATCTACCCATGATGCATGAACATATAATCAATATTATGTCATGCTCAACATGTTTAAATCCACGACATATGTAATCACATATATTAAACCATGTTAGCAACACATCCCAAATCACATTGGCTCACAAATAATCACATATTGACCACATAAACCACAATCCGTATTGGCACCTAGCTATGACTCGAATACGCGGATAACCGTTGGAACTCACATCCAACAACACAACCACTACCTGACGGTGGGATTACACTCATCACCGTTCACGCGGAGGGGATTTCACTCATCCTCACGCCTCATTTCACGCAGAGGGGATTACACTCATCCTCACGCCCGTCGATGGGATTCCACTCATCACCGACTAATATATAAGAAGATTTTCGGGCGAACCCGTACTCCATCTTGATGACTACCATCATCAAGACCACGCGCGCATTTTGACTCACGTGTGCACACTAAACATCCTAATGATCGATCATTTGTACCCAAGCATACTAGTGCCAATACTACACATTTCATTAATCTTTCACAATATCATTTCATAACAACTTCCGTGCTTAGCACGTACTCACCATGACTTACCGTCATGCACAAACCACATTTCCATGCCTAGCATATACTCACCATGATCCTCGGATCATGCAACCACCTCATAACATCATTTCACATGTCAACACCACATGTATATCATTAACACAATTATCACAACATATTTCATACATATCTATATCCCTATCATATTTATCATCAACATGCATATAACAATGCATTAAGCCATGCCTCACATACATGTATCAATGCATCAAACCATGCCTCAACATACATGTATAACAACATATACATAGCCACCATAAACACAATTAAACAAGAGGCATAAATCAACACTTTAAAGATAAACCAAGGTCTCTAACTAAAGCTTGGGATTAGGCTACCACTCTAATCCCAACTCTAGGTGGGTCCACCAATCCCAACCTAGTCCACATGCTTGAACCAATTGCTCAAAACCATTTAAAACATTTTAACCACTCACCTCCACCTCCAAGCTCAACTATCAAGCAACCAAGGTCTTCAAGTTTCCGAATTTGTTCCCGAGGCTTCACCAACACATAATCTCGCTTCTAATCACCTCAACACAATCAAAACAACCTCAAATCAATTCACCAATTAATGTAGAAAACCCGGAACACCATTCAAGCAACAAATACAATAATTCAAGCCATGAACAATCCCCAAAATCACCAAACCCGAGCAGCCCTTATACTCAGCCCAAAACTTGTGATTTCAACACATTTAACACATTCAAATGCTTCCAAAATAGCCTCCAACTATCATCCTAACATCAACCCTCAATTTCCAACACAAACCATGCCCAAAACTCATCTAAAAACCCTCCTAAAACCCCACCAAAACCCAAATTCGGGAATCTTAATAAAACACTTTAAAAATCACATATGTTGGACCTTAAGGGTTACAAACAACTCATCCAACAATAATAAATCAATAGCTTAGGTTAAAGACCATAAAGTCCACATTTTTAATCCCAAAACTCAAAACCTCCAAATCTAAAAACCATGAGCTTTTTGAAAAATAAAGATACTAGCTTGAAGAGGAAGAGGAGGACAAGTCAAAAACGAAGTTACCTTTCAAAAAGCACCAAAAATGAAGATGCAAGGTGATATAATAGTGGCTTGGTGTGGAGAGAGCTTCCATGTCGTCAAAATGAAAAATGGGAAATAAAGAAGACGAAGACAAGGCTTATTTTAACATAAAGGGGGGGGGGTTAAATGAAAGTTGGTTTATTTACAGTTTTGCCATTAATGAATGGCTATTTCCCCTTTTCTCCAAAAACCATCTAAATTGAATTTCATTGCAATTTAGTCCAACAATAAAATGTTTGTTTTTGAAACCCGAGGCCCAAAATATTATTTTGATTATAAAACCGAGCCCAAAATAATATTAAAATATTATTTTCACCCGACCCCAAAACCCGGGTGTTACAACTCTCCCCAACTTAAGGAAATTTCGTCCCCAAAATTTATCGGACAGGAATTTCCACGAAATCTGCTCTTACCCACTTTCCTTCTCACCACAACATACTAACCAACCGATAGACTTACCACGCAACAATAGATATCTGATGCTAAGATCTCAACGGTTCTTTCAAGGCATGTCAATTTAAAACTCAACTCAATATCTTCTACAAACGTAGTACAGAACAGATCTGACTCACACTTCCGAATCATAGATACGTAGAACACATTACAAACCTCTTTCTAACTCCGGTGGTAACCGCAACAGATAAACAATAGAACTAGCCCGATTCACAAACTCATACAGCACTGTTTGAATACTTGACCCATAACTTTCTCCGACTGATCATCTGACTTCAACAGGTAACCGAACACTATGCAAACGTCTTCCAAAAATCTAGTTGAAATCTTGAATCTCTATTACCCACTTTCATTACGAATCTCCCACGGATGTAGCAAACTAGAAGAAAACTGATGCTTGGCCATTACATGCTGGCAAATTACACACTTACTCTCATATTGAAACACAACGTTCATCAACTCAATCCAAAAATACTCATCTTCGACCCACAATACGTCTTCATACCACTCAGATGCAATACAAACGAACTGCCAAGAGCTTCGGCCAAAACAATACGTCTCAAAACACTATGTCAATCGGTACAACTATTCTGTCTCTGAAATGCAAAACTCTATCATCTCTGAAACTGTATTCCGATGGTCTTCCTTCTGTCATGTCTTGCACGTGAGGTGCCAAGAACCTGTCTTGTAACTGTTTCTCTTCAAGTATCTGACTCAATGTAGGCTTAACATGAAACTCGGCCACAAAACTACTATTGTTTGGTAACTGAATCCAGCAAACACAGCTCGCAACTCTACTAATAATCTATCAACAACATAACTCGGAACATCGGTTACTACGTTAACTCTCTTCGGATGATACTCAATCTTGAGATTACAGTCTTCAAGCAATTCTAACAACTCATGTTGTTCAAGTTTCAACCCTTCCTAAGTCGTCTAATATTTCAAGTTCTGATGGTGTGTATATTAGGGGTGGGAGAAAATACCCGACCCGATTGACCCGACCCGAAAACCCGACTACCCGAAACAAAAATACCGGGCAATTCTCGAAAAAAAATTACCCGACCAGGCCGGGTACCCGACCCGGCAAATTTCCCGGGACACGGGCCGAGAGTTTTCCCTTACCGAGTACCCGACCCGACCCGATAAAATTTAATATATATTGTTTATATTTAAAATTATATTTTTATTTTATGTTTCTTAATATTTTCACTCTAAAATTAAGTTTAAATCCCTATATTTTTCTATGTTTGTATTATATTCTTTTAAGTTTTAAGTTTAATTTTTTTTAATTTTTTTGTGTTTAACATATGATTTTTTTAATTTTAAAATAAAAAAAATAAAAAAAAATATATGAACCGGGTACCCGAATTTTACGGGAACCCGAATCTCGGGTACCCGGATTTAATGGGCAGGGACACGGGCCGTTTAAAGAGGTACTCGGACGAACCGGGTACCCGGTTTTCCGGGTACCCGACAATTCCCACCCCTAGTGTATATACTATGCATTTCTTACTGTACAGCTTTGTCTCTAAGTCTTCGAAGCAAATACAATTGTAATTAACTCTATGTCTCGTGTCGGATAATTCCTTTCAAGGTCTTTCAACTGTCTCAATGAATAGGTCACAATCTTGTGTCTTGCGTAGCACACAACCTAACCCTACATGTAACGCATCACTATGGTTCACAAACTCCTTCTCTGATATAAGCTGATTCAAGGTCGAAACTCCCTTCAAAGTTTCTTTCGGCTTCTCAAGGGCTTATTGTCTCGCATCTGACCACACAACTGAACGTTCTTCTGTAGCAACTTGTCAAAGGAGCAACTATCTTCAAAAGACTATTTACAATTCTCTGAAAGTAACAATGCTAGACCTAGGAACTATAGATACCTGTCACAGTCTTCAATTTCTTCCAACTCACATCTTCTTCGGCCTACTTAGGATTTACTCTAATACACTCGGCTGATCTACATGTCCTAGGAGAACGTCCTCCTTGACTCGGAGTTCACGTTTGCTCAACTTGGCATACAACTGATTCTCTAATAGGATCTACAACACTAACTCTAAAGCTTGTCATGATCTTCTTCGGTACTTGAATATACCTATGTATCGTCTATGAGGACTACTACAAACTGATCAAGGAGTTCAGGAAATATTCTGCTCGACATCTTTATAAAAGTAACTAACATACTAGTCAAACAAAGCGGCATAACTCGGAGCTCAAAGCGATCACATCTTGCCTCGAAAGCTGTTTTCGGTACTTCAACTTCTCTCACTTTCAACTGGTAGTAATCGGATCTCAAATTAATCTTCGAAAAGACTGAAGCACTCCCTAACTGATCAACAATTCACTGACGCTCGGGAACGGATACTACTCATTTACTGTCAATTGTCTCAACTGTCTGAAATCTAAACACATTCTCGTGTTGTCATCTCTATTCTTCACAAATTGCACTATCATACTCTAAGATGATGTACTAGGCCTAATGAATCTAAGGTCTAACAAATCTCGAAGTCGATTCTTTGACACTCTCAATTATTTCGGGAACCATAAAATACAGAGCAACAAAATAGGAGTGAACTCGAAGACGGTCTCAATAACAAACTCTTCTTCTCTGTCAGGAGACAAACCGACAATTCTTCCAAACACTTTTAGGAAAAACACAAACTAATCTAACATTCTGCGTTCTAATCTTCATTCAAAAATCAAATCCATCACATTTGCTAGACAAGCCTATCAACTAAACTTAGTCAATCTTTGACCTCTAAAGCTGGATTAACATTTGATAAGAAGTTCACATCCTCACCTACTACTACAGTCTCACAGAAATTTGCAACTTTAAGGCAGCTCTCTCTTTGTCTCAACGTATACCCTAGCTCTGTGTTCTACAAGTTAAACCATGCCAAAAGGTACATCGGAACCGTGAAAAGACAATCACTTCACATCTACTGTAAACACGTAACCCTGAACCATCAACAAACGTCTTCCGTACATCTTTCTGACCACCACTATCTCACCAAAAGGTCTAGTCACGTGTGTCCCTACGTCTAAGATCTCAACAAGTATATCTAATTTCTTTGCATGCTCACACAAACGGATATATCCATAGAAATTACATCTTCACATGTACACAGCTGATAGTTTTCGGTCCTCTTGTTTTCAGGCTGACCCTTCAAGCATAACCTAACTCTTCAAAACCATTCTTAGAGTATCTCGAAACTTCAAAATTTAGTTCTGATCACACATAAACAATCATGCTTGAACTTGTTCTATAACATCGGTCTTGACGACTCGAAACATCCCACTACCCAACAATCTGAAGTTAAGGCTCAAGACTTCCTTCTCGGCTCAACTATATCGGAAGCGACTTCATCTCTCCCTCTTGCTAGAAGACAACTCAGACGTACACTGGCCCAATCACACAAATTGATTCCCACTCAAAGATACTGACCGACTGTCTTGTATTAACACCATAGGCCGAACCCCAACGATCACCAACTAACATTTCTGAGTTTCGAATTACACACACGAGACCCTTACCTTGATCTCGCCAAAAGAACTAAGGTACTCATATCTACCTCTAACACTTCACCGGGCATATTCAACCTTTGCATGCTCGCTAACAACATACAGAAGTACGGATTCAAAATCAATCAGAAGGGACAACTCAAAATTGTACCAAGGGTTTATCTACTATAACATCGATACCACTCTGAACCTCACTCATAGGTCTTCACCTCTTTTTACCAACTAATACCAGAATCGATCACATCGTCCCTCGCCAACAAGAATCAACCCACAAACATAGGACTCAAACAAACAAATTGTACCTCAACACCGGTACAACCATACTTCTCTGACTATAGCGATGAACTCCCTCAACATCATCCACATTTTCAGAACCCACGGTTTCCACTTACCGATTCACGGCCCACGCCTTGGCCTCAAACATACAAAAAAAAAACAATAAACTAACAACAACAACACATTAACATACAAACTGGGTTAGCAAAGGAAAAGGTCCAAGTGGCTCAAGTATGATTCCCTCACTTAAAAATTCTCTTTTTCTTTTCGATGTAATAGAAGCAATGGGACTCTACTTGTAACCCCATCGTCCTGGTCTGGCCGGATGATCGGTCTGAGTGGGCCACACGGGGAAAACCGAAGCAAAACCCGTTAAGGTTCCCCCTCGGTTAGCAACCCTATTTTTTTCTCTTTCATTTTAATCTTGACTAGAGGCGTATTAAATCCTAAGTGATCACGACAGCGGAAAACATCCTTAAGAGAAACACATTCGAACCACAACCACACATTACAGTCCATTTTAAGCTTATAGGGCAGGCCGTATCTATACACCAATCTAGGGTATCGATACGCCTTGACTTGGTCAACCCCAACAGTCAACTCGAAGAAGACCGTATCGATACAGCCCTTGAGCGTATCGATACGCCCTCTTCAGTCAACATCTCGTGGTCAACGAGATGAACCCGTACCGATACACCTCATTACCGTATCGATACGCCAAAAACTCCCCAAAATCTTAGAATTCCAGTGACCAAAAACCGTATCGATACACCCCCGTGTATCGATACGCCCAGCCAACACTGAGCTCTGTAGGCAAGACTGTATCGATACGGCCCTCAGGCGTACCGATACGCCCTGCTCTGTAATTGCTCAATTTTCAACTTAACGACCCCAAACACAACTCTAGATGCATCTTTAGACTCTCCTATGCACATACAAACATTTAAACAATCATACTTGAGCCAAAGGAAGCAATCAACCATGGAACAAGGCATCTAATCATGGCATTCATTCAAGGACAACATTTTAGCATAAAAGGTCATACATGGGAAGCTCAAAAGGCCAAAAAGGCACAAGTTAAAGCATATAGGTTTGCACTCACTAACATGGCAACCTAAACATCTAGAAGGCATGCCACCACACTCAAACATTCATCATAGCATATCATGCTTTACAAACCATAGTCAATCCAAAACATCAACATATAAATGAGTCATACAAAACACCCTTGCCACATTGCTAAACTACCACAAAATCATGAACCGTACTTGAGCCACAAAACTTGGAAGCCCTTCTTGCCTTGCCTCGAGCTAACACCACGCTAATGATCTGCATTTTTGAATATTGAGAGCGTAAGCAATAAGCTTAGTGAGGATGCTCTAAAACCGAAAACATCAACAATGCAGGGTTCAAGCATGTACTCCCTAAATCTATTATCTAACATGCATATACAATTTCATAAGTAGACCTAGCTAGTCTTTCAAGTGGCATAATATGACATCTTACATCATACTAAGCTCAAACATCAATATCAACATCATGTAACAACATCATATATCACAATCATATGAACAAGTTTAATTGGCCACCATTAGTTACCCAGATGTGCGGATTAAACCTCAACAATCACATTACCTCGGTGGGATTACACTCATCACCGGACCTTGTATGTGCGGGATTCCACTCATCGCCACATTCCCTACGGATGGGATTCCACTCATCATCCCGTATAAATATATATAAGCTTCCGGTGGAATATTACATCACCATACTCCTCCTTGATGACTTAACGCCATCAAGGCCACGTACGTTTTGACTCAATTTGTGTGCACACTAATCCTAATGATCGATCATTTACACCCGGTAATTTAATTAGTGCCAATTTTCATTACCACATCACATATCATCAACCACATCTCATGCTCATCACATATACATATCATAGAGTACATGTACAAAGTCAACCACATATCGCAAGAGCATGAATAGGCAAAACACATGGCATTCAATGGAAGTCAAAGGCTAAATTTAACAACTTGAATTAAATAGAAATGGCCTACCAAGCACATTTCACTCACACACTACACACACTCGAACCAAACTTTAAAACATGTTTAAAACCACTCACCGCCCTTCCTTAGAACCCAAAGCAAAACTCCTACGAGCCCGGATTCGATCCAAATGCTCCTTCGACGTCTCCTCTTGCTTCTAGCCAACCAAAAACACAACCAACAATCTCAATAAATGCTAACATTCAATCAACACTCAACCTTTGAGCTCAAACTAACTTCAACCAATTTTCCAACCAAATTAATCCCCAAATATATCAATTTTCGTGCTCCCTCAAACCTTAGCTGAAATTTCCATTTTCAATCACCCAAATGACCCCAAAAAGATCCCAAATCATCCTCCTAACCTATATAGACCATCAGCCCTTTAATTTCAACCTAAAACCCACCAAAAATTGAGTTTTTGACACCTTTAAAATTGCCTCAAAACCCCATTTCGGGTTTTCACCCCAAACCCAACCAAATTGACATATGTTGTACCTTTTAATATGAATAAACAAAAACCCAACTTCATTTTTCATAACAAGGTGAAAATCACCATAAAAACCCAAACTTTAGCAAAACCCTAACATTTCAAAAGTTCATATTTTTGAAATCTAAGACTATGTATGGATAAGGAATGAATAGGAGAGTTAGAAAACATTTTTACCTTTGAAAAACACCTTGAAATGATGAAGAGACCCAATGGAATAGTAGCTTGAAACTTGGGAGAGTTTGAAGATGGTGTTTGGGTATCCAACGTTGGAAAGGGGTGGGTTGGGGAGAGAAGATGACAACTTTTGAAAAGTTGTCTTGCTTTTAAAAACATTTGGGTCAAATTACTCCTTTAGTCCCTCCTCTTTTACTAAAGCCCAAATAGATCTCAATTTAGGTTGAATTGATTTAATTTAATTTTATTGACTCGGACTATAAACCCGACTAACTCCTAACCCCAAAACACGGGCGTTACACTACTCAACATGCTTCAAGCAACATACGTGTACGATCAAACAACATACATTCACAATCAAACAATCACACATCACAACATACACGAATAACAAGCAACATGCTTACATGGCAAGCAAACACGGTGCAATTCAATATAAGAACTTAACTCACCTCACTTACCTACCCAAGGTCTCGGAAAACTTAGGCTCTGACACCAACAAATGTAACCCCCTCGCCCCGGTCTGGTCGGCTGACCGGTTCGAGTAGGCTACACGGGGAAAACCGACGCGAAACCCGTTAAGGTCCCACCTCGGTTAGCAACCCTAGAAAATTTCTTTTATTTATCTTGTCTAAATGCATTACCATATCTTATGTGAAACACGTCAGCGGAAACAAGAGTAATACAAAAACGATCATTCAAGACATCACCTTTAAAACATCACATTTTCTGTAATTAAGCAGGCCGTATCGATACACCTGTCAAGGGTATCGATACGCCTTGACCAAAGTCAACACCCAACAGTCAACACAGGAAGACCGTATCGATACAGCCCTTGAGCGTATCGATACGCCCTTCCCAGTCAACATCTCATGGTCAACGAGACAAACTCGTACCGATACGCTAAGACACCATACCGATACGGTAATAACTCACCAAAATCTCAGAATTCCAGTGAGCATTTACCGTACCGATACACCCTCGTGTATCGATACGACCAGCCAAAATGGAGTACTGAAGGCAAGACCGTATCGATACAGACCTTAGACGTATCGATACGCCCTGCACTGCAAGTCTCCCAATTTCAGCAAAAACATACAAGACTTGAACGTAGATGCGATTTAAGACCTCTTTAGACCCAATCAAGCATTCATTCAACATCTATTAACCATGATCTAGCCATACATGACACCCAACATGAACATACCTCAATCAACCAAGGAATTCATGCATTCATTCAAAAGAAGGCAAACAAGCACTTAAGGTCTCATGCTTCAACATCCATACACTTAGGCATTCTCACAAGGCACATGGCCAACACACATGGTAAGCAATTTAGACATGGTTTACACTCCAAACATGGCATCAACAAGCCAATCGAAAACAACATAATTAAGGATTCTAAACATGCTCCCAAACAACCAACAATAGCACAAATCAACAACACCTATCCCATTGCTTAACCATTACAATCTACAGTTTAAAAATCATACTTGAGCTAACCAAAAGCAACACTTGGAGGCCTTTCCTTGCCCTTGCCACCCACAAACTACTGATCTGCATTGTCGAACAAAAAGGAGCGTAAGCATAAAAGCTTAGTGAGGGTAAGCTCATAAAACAAACCTTCGACAATGCAGGGTCCAAGCACGAACAACTACCATGATAGAATGCATGTTCTTACCTTTAATCCACATAAGCCAATCTACCCATGATGCATGAACATATAATCAATATTATGTCATGCTCAACATGTTTAAATCCACGACATATGTAATCACATATATTAAACCATGTTAGCAACACATCCCAAATCACATTGGCTCACAAATAATCACATATTGACCACATAAACCACAATCCGTATTGGCACCTAGCTATGACTCGAATACGCGGATAACCGTTGGAACACACATCCAACAACACAACCACTACCTGACGGTGGGATTACACTCATCACCGTTCACGCGGAGGGGATTTCACTCATCCTCACGCCTCATTTCACGCGGAGGGGATTCCACTCATCCTCACGCCCGTCGATGGGATTCCACTCATCACCGACTAATATATAAGAAGATTTTCGGGCGAACCCGTACTCCATCTTGATGACTACCATCATCAAGACCACGCGCGCATTTTGACTCACGTGCACACACTAAACATCCTAATGATCGATCATTTGTACCCAAGCATACTAGTGCCAATACTACACATTTCATTAATCTTTCACAATATCATTTCATAACAATTTCCGTGCTTAGCACGTATTCACCATGACTTACCGTCATGCACAAACCACATTTCCATGCCTAGCATGTACTCACCATAATCCTCGGATCATGCAACCACCTCATAACATCATTTCACATGCCAACACCACATGTATATCATTAACACAATTATCACAACATATTTCATACATATGTATATCCCTATCATATTTATCATCAACATGCATATAGCAATGCATTAAGCCATGCCTCACATACATGTATCAATGCATTAAACCATGCCTCAACATACATGTATAACAACATATACATAGCCATCATAAACACAATTAAACAAGAGGCATAAATCAACACTTTAAAGATCAACCAAGGTCTCTAACTAAAGCTTGGGATTAGGCTACCAATCTAATCCCAACTCTAGGTGGGTCCACCAATCCCAACCTAGTCCACATGCTTGAACCAATTGCTCAAAACCATTTAAAACATTTTAACCACTCACCTCCACCTCCAAGCTCAACTACCAAGCAACCAAGGTCTTCAAGTTTCCGGATTTGTTCCCGAGGCTTCACCAACACATAATATCGCTTCTAATCACCTCAACACAATCAAAACAACCTCAAATCAATTCTCCAATTAATGTAGCAAACCCGAAACTCCATTCAAGCAACAAACACAATAATTCAAGCCATGAACAATCCCCAAAATCACCAAACCCGAGCAGCCCTTATACCCAGCCCAAAACTTGTGATTTCAACACATTTAACACATTCAAATGCTTCCAAAACAGCCCCCAACTATCATCCTAACATCAACCCTCAATTTCCAACACAAACCATACCCAAAACTCATCTAAAAACCCTCCTAAAACCCCACCAATACCCAAATTCGGGAATCTCAATAAAACACTTTAAAAATCAATTATGTTGGACCTTAAGGGTTACAAACAACTCATCCAACAATAATAAATCAATAGCTTAGGTTAAAGACCATAAAGTCCACATTTTTAATCCCAAAACTCAAAACCTCCAAATCCAAAAACCATGAGCTTTTTGAAAAATAAAGATACTAGCTTGAAGAGGAAGAGGAGGACAAGTCAAAAATGAAGTTACCTTTCAAAAAGAACCAAAAATGAAGATGCAAGGTGATAGAATAGTGGCTTGGTGTGGAGAGAGCTTTCATGTCGTCAAAAATGAAAAATGGGAAATAAAGAAGATGAAGACAAGGCTTATTTTAACATAAAGGGGGGGGGGGTTAAATGAAAGTTGGTTTATTTACAGTTTTGCCATTAATGAATGGATATTTCCCCTTTTCTCTAAAAACCATCTAAATTGAATTTCATTTCAATTTAGTCCAACAATAAAATGTTTGTTTTTGAAACCCGAGCCCCAAAAGATTATTTTGATTATAAAACCGAGCCTGAAATAATATTAAAATATTATTTTCACCCGACCCCAAAACCCGGGTGTTACACAGTTCATAAAACACCACGATATAAGTGAAGGATAAAAAATATAGGCCCTGTTTGGTCAACAGAGATTTGGGCAAAAATTAGAGGTTTGAGGTATAATTAGAGGTTTGACTAGTCAAATCTGCTAATATTGATGTTTGGTAAATAGCGGATTGAAAGAGCGGATTGGGGTGAAAAAGCTAATTTTGAAAAAGCTCCTAATATGAGCTTTTTGAGATTAGAGGTTTGATATTAGAGTTGTATGACTCTTTTACCCTTAAAAATTACCAAAAATCTCCAAATAACCTAAATTAAATAATAACATTTTTTAATATAAATAATAACATATTAAATATTGAACTTATTTGTTGTTACTACTAATTTATATGGTGACATTTGTAAGTTAATTCTATTTTTTTATTATCACATATTTATATGTGCATATAATTTTTTTAATAATTATATAAATAATAAATTAATATATAAATCTTTCAAATATGTTTAGAAAATTTAGATTAAAAATAATTTTTACAAATCTAATTAATATTTATTAGATACAAAATATTCATAACTGATAAATTATTCAAACAAGTATTGAATATAATCATGTCCTTATATGTCATTTTTCTAGTTTAAATAATCAAACAGCTATCAGCTATCAGTTAATTTTACCAAACACTTTTATACAATCAGCTAATACAATCCGCTAGTCAAATCAGCTAATGCAATAAGCTATCAGCTAATGTAATCCGCTATCAGCTATCAGCTATCCGCTAATTGCCAAACAGGGCCATAACATTATAATAGTAAAGAATAAACATTATCAACACTACTAGAAATGATTTTTTCTTTCTTTCAAAAAAATATACTTCAAGATACGTACATCGTCCTTTTTTTATAAAAGGATAACTTGCATTCATAGAAAAGTTACATGTACAAAGTATGAGAGGGGAAGACATCAGATCCCCAACTCATTTGGCCCAGTTGGTTTCTTGCATGCTTGGCTAGCCAGTCAGCCGCCTGATTACATGAACGGGGTACAAAAGAAAACAAACAAGAGGCAAAAGATCTCGCGACCTGCCTAATGTCTTCCTCAACAGCCAAAGTTTCCCAATTTAAAGGGAATCCATCACAAAGCCCCCCAATCACCACTTTGCTGTCAGCTTCGATAATAATTTTGTTAAAACCATTCCTGATGGCCATCTCAATACCCATCCTGATAGCCAACACTTCTGCCGCTGCAGCGGACGGAGCACAAAAGGGTGCAGAGACTCCTTGGAGGACATATCCCGAGCAATCTCTTGCAATGGTCGCTGCTGAAACTTTTCCTGATAACAGATCAAAAGCAGCGTCACAGTTGATCTTAACAGTACCAGGAGGCGGTGGTGTCCAGTGTCTGGATTCCTGAGAAGTATGAGTCTTCTCCGAATGTTCGGACCTGGTAGTCTGATAAAATTCCGTAAAATCACGCTCCGCCCTCAGCCATACATCCCAGGGAAACTCCTGCCTTCCTTCAAAAATCAACGTGTTTCTAGACTTCCATAGGGTCCACAGGAAGAAAGCAATAAGAGCACCGTCGTCGTCAAAGTTTCCAGCCTTTCTGAATTCAATTATCGTAATCCACCACTTAGGGAAGCCAGGGAAACCCAGAGAGGAGGGGGAGTAATTAAAGCCTGATGCCTTCCAGGCTACCTGTGCAAAGGGCATAAGAATAATGTATGTTCAATAGACTCCCCTGAGTCCCCACAGCGGGGACAACAATCGGAAACCCCGAATTTCCCGTGAAAATGGGCTGTCAAAGCTCCCTTAGTAGGAACAATGTCATGGCACAATCTCCATAGAAAGGACCGTATCTTGTAAGAGACTTTTACATTCCAGATAGACTTCCAAAACTCCTTTCTCGTCTTTGGATCTTCGCTGGATGAAGGATTAGATTGGTCCTCAGAATTCTCCACAATGAATCTATATCCGAATTTAGTCGAATATTCACCATTCTTGTTTTTGGCCCATAAAAAGGAATCTTGCACCTGAGGTCCTCCGATTGGAATGGACAAAATTGCCTTGGCCTCATTTGGAGAGAACAACTCATAGATTTTTGATTCATTCCACGATCTGTGATCTAGATTCATAAGACCACTGACAGAAGGAGAATGAAGATCAGGTGGCGGCTGAGTCGATATTCGATAGCTTGGCAGTTTTAGAATCCAGTTGTCGAACCAAGTTGAAATATTCCTTCCGTTTCCAACTCTCCAAATAGCTCCCTCCCTTATTATTTGAATTCCTTCCCTAATGCCTGTCCAGGCCCAGGAAGGATGTGAGCATTTTGGGGCTTCGAAAATATTGCCATTAGGGTAGTAAATTCCCCGAAGAGTTTGAGCTAGAAGGGACGTCGGGTTCTTAATCACCTTCCAAGTAATTTTAGCAATGAGAGCTTTATTGAAAGTTTGAAGATTCCGAAAGCTCATACCCCCTTTATCCTTTGGACGATAAAGGTCCTTCCAGTTAATCCAATGAATGCTTATTTCCTTGTCTACACAGTTATTCCACCAGAATTTAACAAAATGTTGAGTCATGGTTGGTCATGGTCAAAATGTTGAGTTTATTTTGTATGGAATAGTAATTGGATATTCTTATTCGATAAATGAAGTGTTATTTATATGGAAATTATATAAATGAATATAATCATGATAGAGTTAATTGCGAGTCAAATCAAGACCTAAATTAAGGTCATTGTATGAAATAGTTTGGCGTTTAAGGTAATTCTCGTAGAATATATTAAAAGACGTGGACACACAACCACTCCATCTTCAAAGTCGGAATTAAAATAAAAGAAGCAGCAAGGATTTGCATGAATAAGTGTGTGGAATTGGGATACATAAATGCACATGATTAAAGTGGCAAGTATGTGGACCATTTTTTAATCGATTAGGTTTAGGGGTTTATTGTTATTATAATGATACTTAAGGGGTAGTTTTATTCTATTTTAATTAAGGGCTGACATAAGACATGAACATTTGTTTAAGCTTGAGAGGTCATCACTCGTCACTGTGTTTCAAACTTGAATTTAAATATATAAGTCTTCATACTTAATTATTTTCTTCTGTTTATTCAAGCTTGAAAGGTTTATTGTATAACTTGTAATAACAAAGTTCAATAACTATTAAATAATGAATTTATCATTTTTATAACAATTAAATGTTTCAATGATCATTATGTAACATTTATAAAGTTCAATGATCATTTTGTAACAATTAATATATTATTTAATTAGTGGATGTCCATTCAAATCACCGTTAGGTTGTTAACAATATTTAACAGCTCAATATTTATTTTTAACAAAATCTAAAGTTTAATGTTTATTTTGTAAAATTTGAAAGTTAACGCTAACAAAAATCTAAAAAAAAATTCATAAAAAGTAGTAGAATAATGATAAATGTCTTTGTAGTAATTTTAAGAATTAAAAATGTAAAAGAACGAAATATATGGCACCGTTTTAACCTCACTTGTGGAGAAAAATTCCACAACTAGTGCACCTATTAATAATTGAATAATTTTTCCATGGATCAATGCGTTTCAATTTTACAAGGCAAAAGGAATTTTTTACCCTTCAGATTTATTAGTTTAATCATTTTAGCCCTTGAACTTTTATTATATTCTTTTTGAATCTTGAACTATTTTTTTGTCAAATTGACTAGAAATCCAAAATATAACGAAACAATAACGAGTTGTTCAGTTGTTGGAAGCTATTTTTCCTCACTGAAATGTTATTGTCAGTTTTTTTATTAATAATGGAGAGTAACACCACATGCCTCGTTAAAAACCCCTTTAAGCCTAAATGGGGGAAAAGAGTACATGTGGTGTTACATACAAATCATAAGGAACAAACAGACGAACTTACTAAGACGAATGGGTAATATCATCTAGGACCAAAACCTCCACCTCCGGGGGAGGGCGAAACCAAGTCTTCCCACAAAATGACCAATCATGCGCCAATGACGCCATCTTATCCGCAACCATATTAGCATCACGAGGTACATATCTTACGGATGAATCCCAATCATGTCCCATAAGGTCCCTAAGACGTTGAACCAATCCGTTCTCACTAAGCACATCCGTTCTCATATTCAATATACCTGCAACCATAGTATTATCCGTCTCAAAATCAACAAACCTACATCCATAATCCCATGCATGCTTAAGGGATTCGTAAGCCGCCCAAAGCTCAACCATGAGCACCGAGCAACAGCCAACACACCTCCCAAATCCATATATCCATGCTCCCGTCGAGTCCCTAAGCACCCCACCTATCGATGCAACATGTAATGGCCCTCTAACCGAGCCATCAGCGTTAACCTTCATCCGTCCCCTTCCCGGATGCTGCCAATGAACCCGCCCAGCACGCCTCACACCCACGCTGCCCCCTCCCGACAACACTCGCATCAGCCATGGAAGCACACTCATCCCGCAAACGTGTGGCAGCAGCCACCAAATCTCTTGCCCCAGCATCGTGGGAGCCAAGGATCCGACTGCACCTTTCCTTCCAAATAAGCCATAGAAGAGCAGCAAATACAATAGGCCGTTCATTCTCCGGCGAAAACCCTCGATCAGTACCGGCAATATTGCCATAAAACCAAGTATCAAACGGTTGCGCAAAGAAATCCTGAACACAATGCGGATAAATAATTCTAACCCAAAGACGCCTTGCACTCGGACAAGAACGGAGAACATGTTCCAAATCTTTCGATACCACGTCGCAAATTACACATTTACTTAAGCTTGTCATATGTCACCGACATCTCTCCACATTCGTCAATACCTTACCATGAGCCACAAGCCACAAAAACGTACGGATGCGTTGCAGCACCTTAAGCTTCCAAATGCACGTCCATAACCTCTCATTACTTGGCGAGACCCCACTGCCCAGCGCAGCATAGGCAGAAGCAGTGGAGAAACGCCTCGATGATTCCCACTTCCACGCGGGTTAATTCGGTCCCATCGAGGCATATGGTGGAGCGACCGCTCGGATTTGCTGCAAAGTTGAGTACGGCAGCAGACCAACGAGCTTACCCCAATCCCAAACTCCATTCACGTCGATCATAGCCGCCACCGGCATGTTCAAAGGCGGGTTCCCATTGGTGCAATTGGCGGCTAGCACACTATCCCCCTCCAACCATTGATCATACCAAAAATTCGTGCCCCACCCATCACGGATACTCCAACAAATGCCATTACGTACCTCTTCCCATATTTGACTCAAACCCCGCCACAAACGCTAGCACCCCAGACGATAGATATTTTGAGGGATAGAACCTTCCCATTTATATTTGTGACGAAGGACCTGAACCCAAAGCTTATTATGATCAATTATCAACCGGTATCCCACCTTCATGAGGAGTGCTTTGTTTTGACGTCCAAGCTGACGTAAACCAAGACCTCCTTCCTTAGTACCCGTCGAAATAACACTCCACCGTACAAGTGGAATGCCCTTAGAGCCATTGGATGAGCCCCAAATGAATCTTCGAATTATGCGTTCAATAGCATCACATACACCCTTTGGAAGCCAAGTCGTTTGCATAACATAGGTGGGAATGGCTTGGAGAACAGCCTTGGCGAGCGTAATGCGCCCAGCTAACGACAAAGTACGCGCCTTCAACCCAGCTAATCTACTTTCAACCTTATCAATGAGGAACCGGTAAGTAGCAGAAGTGACCCGTTTATGTAATAGTGGTACACCTAAGTAAAAACCCAGATCATCTACTAACTTAAACCCTCCATAATCCGCCAACGCCTGACCCCTTTCCGTATCGAAATTCTTAGAGAAAAACACAGTAGTCTTCGCTATGCTCACTTTATGACCCGAACAAGCACAGAACATATCCAAAGTCTCTTTTAAAATTCTCATCTGCCCCATAGTCGCCTAAGAAAAGAGCACCAAATCATCAACAAAAAAGAGGTGAGATATGCCAGGCCCATGTTTCGAAAGGTAGATACTCTTCCAACTCCCTTCAGCAACCTTCCTGTTAATTGCATGGGAAAGCCGTTCCATACATAACACAAAGAGGTAAGGGGAGAGAGGGTCCCCCTGTCGGATCCCACGCGAAGGACTAAAGCTACTGGTAAGATCTCCATTCATAATAATTTTTTTTCTGAACAGAGCGGACACATTGCATAATCCATCCCACAAACTTAGCCGGTAACCCAATTTCGTTAAGCGTTGATTCAATAAAATCCCACTCTAAACGGTCGTACGCTTTTTCCAGGTCCACCTTAACAGCCATCCATGCTTTCGCCCCTTTCTTCTTTGACATCGAATGGACAATCTCCTGAGCCAAGATGATGTTATCTGTAATTTGACGACCAGGTACAAAGCTCACCTGGTTCTGACCCACCCAATCTGCCAAAAAAGGTTTTAATATGTTTATCAAAATTTTCGTAATCACTTTGTATAAAACAGTACAAAGACTAATGGGGCGAAATTGACTTATCTTATCCGGATTCTGCACTTTCGGAATGAGCACCAGAAGAGTTTGGTTAGCATCAACGGGGAGAATCCCATTATCAAAAAAATCCACCATAAACCGGAAAACCGATTCGCCCACTGTACACTAATTTTTTTTTGAAAGAAAACGGCTTGAAGCCCGTCGGCCCCCGGAGCTTTAAACGGATCCATGCTGAAAACAACCTCTTTAACCTCTTCGATCGAAACCTTCCTAACCAAACCATACAAACTCACCCTACTTGATCGTGGAAAGCCATTACACAATAGCCCGTGCAGTTCCCTACAAGGTTCCGTCGTGAAAAGAGATGAGAAGAAATCAACGGCATGGCTTTGCAAAGTCGAAGGATCATCACACCAAGTCCCATTATCCAACTTAAGCATACGAATCGAGTTCTTGCATCTACGACTTAAAGTAGTCGCATGAAAGCACTTGGTATTCCGGTCCCCCTGTTGGATCCACTTACTGCGAGATTTCTGAAACCAGAGACTTTCCTCCTGCTTAAGGACCTCAGAGAGTTCCCCTTTCAGACCCTTCTCCAACTCAATCAGGAAAGGCGTTGCATGTCGTTCAATAGCTAATTCCACACCACGGATACGGGCTAGCAGCTGTTTTTTCCGTTGTCCAATGTGACCAAACGTTTCCCTATTCCACCGTCTACTATTAGTCTGGAACTCAGTCAAATTTTCAAAAACAGCCCTTTCATTGTTCCAACTATCGGCTAACAATGTCTCAAACCCCGGATGCTCGTTCCAAGCTGCGATAAAGCGAAACGGGCGGGTTCTATGAGGGGTATGTACACGGTCGGTGGCTAGCAGGATAGGCCTATGGTCCGAACCCAAGCGTTGTAGATGAAACACTTCAGACAAGGGAAAGGTGTTGTACCACGTACCCGAACAAATCCATCTATCAATACGTTAACTAAGGTCCCCCCTCTTCCAGGTAAACCAAGGGCCATTAAAACCCATATCGTGCAAACTAGAATGGAACATAAAATCACTAAACAAACGACAAATACCCGTTCTCCGTTGCGAACCCCCTGTTTATCATCCGGCGAGTAGATGGCATTAAAGTCTCCACCTAGAGCCCACAGAACATCCCCACCAACATCCAAAGCTCTGAGTTGATCCCAAAGCACACGTCTCCTGCTATAATTTGGGCTTGCATAAACAAAGATTAGAAAGAAGCTAACATTCAAAGACAAATCCCCACAAAGTCCATGCACAAACTGATTAGATATCGCCAGCACATCAAAACGAACCGTATCCCTCCAAAGGATCCAAATACCACCTGATAGCCCATTCGCCTCAACCCTATAAGAGTAATCATAACCAGCACGACGAATAAAAGAGTATGTCGCCTCGCCACTAATACGTGGCTCTAAAATTGCAAAAAATCAGGGCAATACATCCTATCCACCAATCTAAAATATCGGTTAAAATCAAGGCCAAGAGCGCTTTGAGCATTCCAAAAAATAGACTTAACCATAAGGAAAAGAAAAGATAACAGGAAAGACTCACTGAGGCGTGCCAGTCGACGTTCCTTCAAAGGTTACATTCCTGATCCATTGTACCGACCCCCTGTGCTCATCTTGAGCATCCGTAGTGCCCTCATTATCGTGAGAATCCACATTCTTCACCACAGATAAGGAATTCGACAACTTAGAAGCCCAATCCTTCACCGCCACTTGCGACAACACATTACTATTCGATTTCCTAGACTTAACACCTTTCAACGTCATTCCCTTAGGAGCCAAGCGATTGCGACTAGCCCCCTTACTGCCACTCCCACGACTACTTCCCAAATTATGTCTTCCATTAGATTCTTGTAGAGGTTTTCGCCCGCCATCATCCACCACTCTGACCGTCGTATGATTGGAGGGTGGTAGGGATGATTCCTCCATTATCACCGTATCCGAAGATGCCACCGTCACGTCCGTACTCCCCACTATCCTTACCCCACTAACGTCCCTCACCTCGACAGCTCCCTTAGTCCCAGCAGCAGCCCCGTGTTGCGATGAAGGCCCCCCATCGCCAGCAATAACCTCCCTAGCACCCGCATTATCCAGCACCCCACTAGCCAAACCATTCATCGACAACCCAATCCCCCAGTAAGCACTCCCTCTTGCACAACCTGCTCTTGCGTAACCCCACATGTCGCAGCCCCCTTCTCCTCCTCAATAACACCAGCTCCTACCACTACATCATTCCCTTCATCACTCTCCACCATCAATGGACTAAACTGTGATCCAAGTTGTTGTTTAGGTGCAACGGACATAGATGGACCTTTCTTACCCATAGACGGCCGACGCCATCGACTCGGTGCTTGCATCCATGGCCCAAACCGATCCCTTTTCTCCGGAACTATAGTTTCATCTATCTTCGCTTTCCCCTTGCTTTCCGCCACACTCTCACACACCTCCTTCAAGTGGCCATACTTGCGCAAGCAAAACATATGTGGGAGAGACCTTCATACTCGATCAATTGATGTCGTCCATCTATAATAATAGTCGGGATCAACGGCCTCTCCAAATCGACAACCACTGCGAGGCGGGAGAATTTTCCACGAGATCCCTCCGTTGTGTTGAAATCCACACGTACCACATCCCCAAGAACCCCGGCAGTAGCCTCAAACATACTACGCGAGTAGTATCTATATGGCAGCCCCGATAGACACATCCACACCAACAACTTCCTTGGATAATCAATTGCCGTAGAAAAATCCCGCGACCACGGCTGAACCGTAAGGTAACTACCATATATCATCCACGGCCCCCCAGTCAAAACACGCTCATAATCAGCATCCATTGCAAACCGAACAAGGAAATACTCATTATCGAGATCGATAATACTAATTTCGCCCACCAGCTTCCACATCATGTGCACCCGATTGTGCAAAGCACGGTAACCAATCGAACGTCCTAAGAGTCTCACGACCAACGATTTTGTCAGCTTATCATCGATGATTCGATGAACTCTTTCGGAGAATTTTATTTCCGGTAATTCACCAACACTCCCGATCACCACATCCTCATCCTCAAGATCAATGTCCAAATCGCATATAAAATTGTCCTTCTGGCCTTCCGATCGTTAACCAACGACCATGTCGCGAAACGGCAATTTTCCCTTCGATCCATCACCAACACCCCGCTCAACAACTGTTAAAACAGTCCCCGAATTACCACCAAGACCAACAGTGGCAGGAGGCAATGGAGGCGCATCCTCTACTTCTATATGTTGTCCTGCCGACGGGCGTTCCACAGTAGCATTGGCGATGCCTTCCAACGACTCACAACCCGCCCCAGCCATTCCATGATCCGATAAATCGGGAGGTCGCCCCGTCGGCGCCAGTCCACGATTGCCCACAAAAGATCCGAGAAAGTCGGAGGTTTTCACCATTAGGTCTCTCAACGTCAATAATTAGTTTCTTGTTTTAATTATTGTCAGTTTTTTTTGTCACGTCATAAAAAATATTAAAAAATAATTGATATTAATATTTTAATAAGATTACTTTTTTTTTTCTAATTTTTATGACGCGGTAGAAAATTGATAAAATAACTGATACAGCTTAATTACATAATTATTGTTCAATTAATTTACCACAAATATAAAAGTTTGAAGATCGAAAAAGAATGCAATAAAATTTAAAGACTAAATTAACTTGAATGATAATTTTAAAAAGTCAAAAATATCCTTATGCAAGGTGGATAGGCAGCCATTACTATGCCAAATTGATGATGATCATTAATCTTTGGCTTCACACCGTTAGGATTAGATACGACGTCTACTTCAGGATCTAAGTGGATTCAAGTGGGCAAAAATCTCAAACTTTTGGTTAACTAAAAGCATTAAAATCATGAACCTCGGTGATTTGCTAGCGAAATTTGGTGAGGGGGTTCCAGGGTCAATTTAAAATCTTAAAAAAGTTAGATGTTAAATTGAAATTTTTTAAAATTTTAAAGGGTTTAATTTATAATTTTTCATAAATTTTGGTGCATAATTAAAATTTTAAAATTTTGTGATGCTTAAAGGGAACTTTTAAAAATTATGACAGAGATTTAATTAAAATTATTCAAAATTTTTAAAATGAATTTTTAAAAATTTATGGGGACCAAGTTATTTTTTTAAAAAAAATTTAAGGGACTAAATACTATTTTTTCAAAATTTAAGGGACCATAACCCCACAAGCCTTAACTGCGTTCCGCCCTTGCTACTATCACTTCTGGTAGGGGTGAGCGTTCGATCAAGTCGAATAAAAAAAATTCGAGTTATTCGAGTTGACGCGTCATATTTTACAACTCAAACTTTATTTGAAATTTTTCTATTCGAGTCGAGTTTATGAAATTCAAGTCGAATTTTCGAGTTCTTATGCAAATTTAATTGTAATTATTTATCATAGTGCATTTTGATTCTAATTTAAACTACTTTCTATAATCATAATATATATATATTTTCTTCATACGTTTTCACATGTGGCATATATTTCTTCATATTTTTTATACCGGTATATATATATATATCAAAAAAAAATTGAGGGACTCGATTCAAAGTTAAAAATCAATCCACTAATTACTAAAAATTTCGAGTTATTCGAATTTCTATTTTACAACTCAAACTTTATTTGAAATTTTTTTGAGTCGAGTCGAGTTTATGAAATTTTAAATCGAGTCAAGACGAGTCGAGTCAAAAAATTCAATTTTTTCGAGTCGAGTCAAGTTTTACTCACCCGTAGCTTTTGGTAAAATTTGGTAGCTCTTGTTTTCCATCAATTTCAACCTCTAATTAATATTTTTAAGCCAGGAACCAAAGTATATTAATATTAATATTAATTTTTCTCATGCGTGACTCGATTTATTTTACCACATATTATACACATTAGAGTGAATGGTCATTTTTTAACGAGATCGTTGGTTATGTATAAAAACTGAACAGATCTAGATTTTTAATAGGCAAGTTGAGGCTACCCAATTCTATTGAGGAGCAAGCTTTCTTCCACAATCCCCATCACAAGTTTGAGTTATAATTGGTTATAGAATCCATATTACGCTACGAAATACAAAGTGTGGGTAATAAATCAGACACTTATTGAAGACCAAGTTTGTGATTATTGGCATCTTTGAGTGTCACCAAAGAAATTAGCATCCAAGACTTACACTACAACTAACCCCCCATAATATTAATAATCTTTAGGCTAACCTTATGATAACCATATCTATATATTAATCCTGTTAAAATAATGAAAATATAATGACTTTTGATTACCTTTATGTTATGGTATTCTTTATATTATAATACTAAAATCCACACTTTATTGATAAAATAAATACTAAAATTCAATTACCGACCATATAACGACTTTATTTAAAATCAAAACCTATTATACTAAGTTTATTGACTATTATTTTGGTTGATGGCTCATTATAACACACGAAGCCACTACACCAGACGTGGTATATAGTGACACTTTTTACTGTATTTTAAAAGTAAACGCTACTACTTTTGAACATATCGTGGCGTTTGCTGATATAGCGCCACAAATGACAACAACCGTTTATGGTAATATTCAGCTACCTATAGAGGCGTTTTTACGACAAGAAATGCCGCGATAGACTCGCTTTTTGGTAGCGTTTATTTTACAAACGTCGCAGTATGATTTATATATAGTGGTTTTTTGTTTAAAACGACACAAATACCCGTTCGTTAGTGACGTTTTACTCACAAGCGCCCAAGAGGTATTACGTTTAGTGGTGTTTTTAATCAAAACGCCGCAATAGTTTGTATTGTAGTGGCGTTTGTTTATACAAATGCCGCAAAGGAGAATAAAACTCGCCGTTTTAATTTCGAGAAATACATTTTCCATTCTCCCTCACCAGATCCCCAAATCATATCCACACAATCCCTAATCTCAATCATCTCCCACCCCCTCATCTCAATTGTCTCTCACCCCTTCACCATTCGTCTTTGTCGGGATTGTAACACTCTCAAATCGATCTTTCGAAACCGTCAAGAGGGTTGGATTGAACTCCTAAAAGAATTGGCTAAAACCGATAAAAATGATAGACAATTTGCACAAGAATTTTAGAGTGGTTCTGCTTTCTAACCAAAGCTTACATCCACTACCTTAGCACATCACTAAGGATTTCTCAATTCACTATGAATTCTTCCCCTTTTCTAGGCTAAGGAGGCAACCCTTACAACCCTATCTTTTAATGGCTAAGATAGAACCACTCTAGTTTTTGTCTAAGGCTAAACTAGAACCTCTCCTTTTACAGGGAATTTGTTTGGTAAACTAAATACCTCACAAGGTAGGTGTTTACACAAATTAAGCTCACAAGAGTACAAAGGATTTAAATTAAGCACTCTCTTAAACACTATATACAAGATAAATGAAGAAATAAGAATTGGACTCAAATTCTCTTGATCATATTGCTTGGATGTGTTCTCTAACCATCTTCAAGTGTCCCAAGGTTGCTTTTATAGTGTGGAATGATATTCTAGCCGTTTATGGCCGTTGGGGATGTTTTGGAGTCGTTGGGAAGTCATAAAGTCGAGCTTTAAATTCTCACATGCAGAGAGATTTCGAAACCTTTACCAGAGGTTTTGAAACCTTAAGGAAGATTTGAAAAATATAGTTGTTACAGAGCCATGGTTTCGAAACCTTTGCTAAGGTTTCAATTCCAGGCCATTCTGCCCGAAAGGTTTCGGAACCTTATAGGGATGGTTTCGAAACTTTCACTTAAAAACCCAATTTTGGCTAATTTTTTTACTTTTAAATGTATATTCGATATAGGTGCAAAGTCAAAACATTTTAAACATATTTTCAAGTTTTAAGGACTTTTGAATTATTTTTGAAATCTTTAAACAAGTGTAAAACATTTTTTACATAATTTTAAAGACAAATAACTCCCTCTAAGCGATCTCCGGTGGGTAATTCAAGTAGAGAGAAATGGAAAACGGAGAGTGGGTGAAGGTCGGTGGCAAGCAATCTCCGGTGGGTAGGAGTAGTGTCCCGGATGGAGAAGTGATGAAGAACGGAGCCTGGACAGTCTTTGTTGATAACCTGAGTAAGAGAGTTTCTAGGTTTGCTTTGAAAGAACTGTTCAATCACCATGGTGAGGTAGTTAGGGTATTTATTCCAGTGATTAACAATAAGGTGAAATACAATAAGGTTACCTTTGCTTTCGTAACGATGGCTTCAAAGTCGGAAATGGAGAGGGTTATACTAAGAGTATCTTAAGCACGGTACCCCCGTAGTATGGGCGAATCTTTTCATAAGAAGGAACAGAAGGTAGGATTTGAATCAGCTTTCTCGACTCAGAAAGAATCAAGTTCTGATCCCTATAGAAAGGATCCTCTGGCGGACGTGAACAGGGGTAAAACCTATAAGGACGCGTTATTGAACAAGGATAGAACGGAGAATGTTTGTAAGGGTGCCACACTGTTGGACTTTAAAATTCCGACGAAAGATTCTAATTGGCTGAAATGTTGTCTCGCTGGCATTATCAAGGAACAATTTGAACTTGTTTTTGTCCAGCGAGCTTTACTCAACGACGAAATAGAAGTTAAGGTTGTGAAATGGGGTGTTGATCATGAGTCATGTGTGGTCATATTCAAGTCTCAACAAGATTTAGATGATGCCTGGGGACGGAATAAAGAGGCTTTGGTTTACTGGTTTGATCATCTTGATCAACTGTTAATAAATGGTGTACCGTATTACTTCGTTCATGTTAGGTTATATGGTATTCCTTTGCTTTGTTGGCATGATTCGTTCTTTGAAGCTTTGGGAAAGAGATGGAGTTTGTATGTTAATTGGGTGGAGAGTACTAAAAATATGGAGAGGCTGGACATGGCGTGTTTTGTGATCAGAACGGCGAGTGTAGGAACTATTCCGGGTTCAATCATAATCAACTCGATGGGTTTTCCTTTCAAGATAAAAGTCAAACTTGGGAGGGTTCAAGTCGAAAGTGTTGAAGAAGATAGTGATGGTGGTGGGGTAATTTTGCAGATGAGTGGCCGGAGTTTGAGGTTGGGAAGCCTGTTTTCGGTGATGAAGACACCGGCGGTGGGGATAGGGGCGATGAAGAAATTCATCAGTGTAACGGTGAAGATGGAAAGTCTCATCCATCAGGTTTGGAAAAGTCGATTGGTGACTTCAAGGCGTCGGCGCAACATCCAATTAATGAAGACGGTTTTCATCACGTTTTTAATGGGGTAGAAAGTAGGGATACAACTGATAATGAAGTTAATATCTCCACTAATGCGGATAATGGAAGGAGTGGGCCCTGTGAGGTTGATGCCAATTTGTGGGAGCCCGAGATGGGCTCGACTCGGGTCCCTGAAGCCAAGGAAGTGGTTGGGCTTGCTGAGAGAGGCCAGGAGGGTTCTAATTTTGTCTCGGGCTCAAATTTTCATAATGAGCCTGGTGTAAAAACAGTTAGTGAAGGGCGTGAATTAAATGATGATAACATATCGGGGGTCAAAAGATTGGGTCTCAAATAGTTTGGAAGAGGTGGTTCGGAACAATCCTAGAGTTTTCTCACCTCCGTCTCTTGGGGGTGCTCAGAATTTTAATCGGAGTCCGTCGAGCTTCTATCCGAATGGTATTTTCCGGGCAGGTTCGAGAAGAAGAGTTCGACAGATAGTGAGGGGAACATTGGAAGGTATCAACGTATCGGTTGAAAATTCGTCCAGATGAACAAGATTGGGGGAAGAAATGTCAGCAGTCGGTCTTGAGGCGGAGTCTGTATAGGAAATTAGTAATATTCTTGAAATTTCCTTCAATGGTGGAAGGGATGCAGCTATAAAGAGAGTGTGCGAGATGGAAAGGGAGCTTCATCAGGTAATTTAAGGTTTTAATCCCCTGGTAATTTTTTAATTTTCTATGGATTTTTCTGTTCTCTCGGGGAATGTTCGGGGAATTAGAATGAGGGAAAAGAAGAAGGTGATTCAGGATTCTTGTAGGCGATGTAAAACTAATTTCTTGTTCTTACAAGAAACAAAGGTCGAAAGGGTTCAGACTTCTGATGTAAGAAAGTTATGGCCTAGAGATAAATTGGATTTTGCGGTGTCTCCCGCTTGCGGTACAGCTGGAGGTTTGTTGAGCATTTGGGATAAGGATTTTTTCATAGCGTCAGATGTGATTATCAAACAGAGGTTTATATTTATATTGGGTTCTGTTAAAGATACAAATTTCAGGTGTGGTTTGATTAATACGTATGGTCCGTTGGTTGATGGGGAGAAAGCATAATCCCTCTCAGAGCTTCTTTGTTATCTAAATCAGTGGAAAATCCCATGGTGCCTTGGGGGGATTTTAATCTCTTCCTGGATGAGGAGGAGAAGATCGGATTTTCAATCAACAAGTCGATGATTTCCTTGTTTAGATATTTTGTTAGTGATGCTGGTTTGGTTGACTTGCCCATGTCTGAGGGTAAGTTTACATGGAGTAACTCCAGAGATAACCCAACATTTGTTTGGCTGGACAGATTCTTAGTTTCAGCAAGCTTCAGTTTAGAATTCCCTCAGTTAGTTCAGAAAATGCTGGATAAATCCCTTTCCGACCATAACGCTATTCATTTATCGGTGGAGAAAGATAATTGGGGTCCCAAGCCATTCAAGGTATTCAACTCTTGGTTCATGGAGGAGGATTTCAAAGAGGTAGTGGTCAAATCACTTTTGAATCTGAAAAGGACAAATAAAGCTATTAAGATTGGCGGTCTCATCAAAGAAACAAATGAGGTGCTTAGGGGGTGAAGCAAGAAACGGGGGAGAGATTTTCAGACCACGATTCCATTACTGGAAAAATAGATTACTGAGATGGAACATAGTATTCAAGGTGGGAATGAGAGTGTTGGAGCTGTTAAGAGACTTTGTGAGTTAAGAAGTAAATTATGGGTTCAATACCGTATCGAGGAATCGCAATGGTTACAAAAGTCACGGTTGAATTGGCATTTACAGGGGGATAGAAACACTCATTTTTTTCACTTAGTGGCATCGGGGAGGAAGCGCATCAATGCTATTTATAACCTTAATGTCGGTAATATTTTCCTTTCGAATCTAGATGATATTAAAGGTGCTGTGAGGGATTTTTTTCGAAATGAATATAACTCATGTCATACGTTGGAAGTTGTTAAAATGGGGCTTGATTTTGCAAAAATTAATGATGCACATGCCAATTTCCTCCAAAGTGATTTTACAGAAGATGAAGTGTGGGCAGCACTTGCAAGTTCGGATGGTAATAAAGCGCCGGGGCCGAATGGGCTTAACCTCGGATTCTTTAAGAAATTCTGGAGTTCGCTCAAAGGGGATGTTATGATATTTTTTAAAGAATTTCATGGAGGAGGCAATTGGGAAGCGGGTATTAATCACTCGTTCATTACGTTGATTCCAAAAGTCAATAACCCGACTTCTTTGGATGAATTCTGTTCTATCAGTCTTTTGAATGGGGTGTACAAGCTTTTGTCGAAAGTTCTTGCGAAGAGGATGTGTCGAGTGCTAGATTCTGTTATCAGAGACACGCAATTCGCGTTCATCCAAGGGAGGCAAATTCTGGATTGTTCCCTAGTAGCGAACGAAGCTATCGATTCTCAACGAAAGTCTGGTAAGGCAGGAGTGGCTTTTAAAATAGATTTTCGGAAAGCTTACGACTCGGTGAATTGAGGCTTTATGTTAAAAGTTCTTAAAGAGTGTGGTATCCCGAAGAGGTGGTGCGATTGGATTTTTCAATGTGTTTCCACGGCTTCTATCTCTGTTCTCGTCAACGGTGTGCCTACAAAAGCTTTTTCAATTTCCTGTGGTTTACGACAAGGTTGTTCTTTATCTCCGTTACTATTTAACATGGTGGGTGAGGCTCTAAATCTTTTGCTGAAGAAAGCAGTGTGTTGCAACTTATTCGATGGGTTTAAAATAGGTAACATGGAAGTAGGAATGGTTGTTTCTCATCTGCAATTTGCGGATGACTTGCTAATTTTTTGCGGTGGATCCGAAGTGCAAGTGCGCAATGTGAAAAGGGTTCTTCGAGTGTTTGAATTGGCATTTGGTCTGAAGCTCAACCTAAAAAAAGTAAGGTTTGTGGTATTAATATTCCAAAATCACAGTCAAAAATCTGGGCAGAATCGGTTGGTTGTAAGCATAGGGTTCTCCCTACTACCTATTTGGGGTTACCCCTTGGAGCGACAAGGAATTCGACAAGGCTTTGGGACCCGGTGTTGAAGAACTTTAAAACTTATTTAGCGGGGTGGAAACCTAAGTTTCTATCCATTGGGGGTCGTCTAACACTGGTGAAATCGATCTTAACGAGTCTACCAATATATTTCATGTCCTTGTACAAAATCCCAGAAGCGGTAAGTGCATCTATTAACAGTTTGATTTCGAAATTTTTGTGGGGAGGTGACACTGAAAAGAAGAAAATACATTGGGTCAATTGGGACTTGGTGTGTTGTCCTAAGGAGATGGGTGGGCTCGGAGTCAACAACATCAAGGTTCTAAATCGCTCTTTATTATGCAAATGGAGTTGGCACTTTGGTAACAAAGTTAATTGCCTATGGAGGAAGGTGGTAGCTGCGAAGGTCCCGGGTAGCGAGGTCCGGCTGCTCCCTCAAAAAGCAACCTCTAAATAGGTGTCCTGGATTTGGCTTGGTATTACGAATACTCTTTTCAGCAGTGACTCTTGGGGAGAGCTGGTGCGGTCGAATCTCGAGTTAAAGTTGGGTGAAGGAGAAAATATTTTGTTTTGGTGTGATTGTTGGATCAGTGATGTCTCATTGAGTTTGCTTTTCCCTCGCATCTTCGCTCTTTGCACTAAGAAACAGGCGTTGATAAGGGACTTTGGGAAGTTGGAAAATGGGCGTTGGAAGTGGGAGATTCCCTTACGTAGACCATTGTTCGATTGGGAGCAACTCCAATGGAGTAAGTTACTGTCCATTCTCGAAGATTTCAAGTCGAACAGGGGTGGGAATGATTGGGTTAGCTGGGCTAGTACTAGTGACGGCAAATTCACGGTCAAATCGCTGCGAGAGCTTGCTAATCCCTCTCTTAATAAGGATGTGTTCTGGAACACGTCGGTTTGGGTTGGACTCGCTCCACCCAAGGTTGAGATTTTCGTTTGGAGATTAGCGTGGGGACGATTACCTATGAAGATGGAACTTACGAAGCGAGGTATGTCGACTTTAGTAAATTTGTTGTGCACTCTTTGTAATGCCGATCAAGAGTCAGTGGAGCATTTATTTTTCATGTGTCATGGGGTCTGGAAAATCTGGTGTTTCTTCTGTAATTTAGTGGGAATTGCTGCTTCATTTCAAATGGGGCCAAAGGAGTTTTTGACCGACTGGTATTTCCTAGGGACACAAACAGTAGGGTCCTGGTGGTTTTACATCCCATTTGCAGTAGTATGGACCATATGGGGGATGAGAAACGAGATTGTGTTCATGGGGAAAACAATTGATTGGACGCAAGTATTATGGCTAGTTCGTTTAAGGTTGGCTAGTTGGATTAAAGCTAAATTTCCAGATTTCTCAATTTCTATTGCTGACTTAGTAGCAAACCCTTTGCTTGGTATTGAGGTGTGTAAACCGAGGAAGAAGGTTCTATCTATTCGCAAAGAGAGTCTCCCTCCAATCGGCTTTGTCACACTTAGGGTAGATGGAGCACTTTCGCACGTCTCAGCTGCAGGGGGTATTGGGGGGGTGTTGAAGGATTGTCTTGGGAACACGCTGTTTAAGTTTTCCGAATCGGTAGGTTATCTTCCACCTTCTATCATAGAAATGTTGGCTACCATATCAGGGGTTGAGAAATTTCTGTATTCGGGCTGGTCAAAGAACAATAGACTAATCATCGAATCGGACTGCAAAACTCTTTTTGATTGGGTGCACGGAGTTAGTTTTCCACCACCGGCGTTCAAAAGGTTGCTTCAGGAGCTGACAGGGAAAATGAGTGAGTTCGGTATGATCCTACGCCACATTCCCATGGCATTAAACCTAGAAGCAGATGCCCTGGCCAAACAAGGGATCGGGTGAATTGGGGGGCTGGGAAGTCAGGGCAGGGGGCTTGTTTCATCGCTGTAATCTTTGTTCAAATGTTTGGGTTTCATGTATTTCGTTTCCCTTTATCTTTAATAAAATTTTAGTGGGGCACTCTTTTCCCTTTTCACTAGGAAAATGGCTTTTAATGAGGCCCGTTTCACTTTAAAAAAACATTTTTTACATAATTGTTATATCAAAATATTTTCTCAACAGTCTCCAAGTAAAGCAGCAGTGAACGTTGGCTTCCCCTATTCGTCTCCAACTGAAGCGTAATTATGTTTATTTTTTATTTAGAGGTTAATTTTTTTATTTTAAATACGTAAGTGTAATTTTTTTGATTTAGAAGTTGAAATTTTGTTTATTTTAAATATTATAATTTTTCAAAAAAACAATGTTTGAGAACTAAAGTGACTTTCTTAAAAAAATGATAACTAAATGCGCCATTAAACGGGAAAAAATTACCCTACTATACTTATGGTAGAATGAAAACCTTCCTTGAAATTAAGATCCCAAATCTATTGGTAAAAATAAATATATGTGAAAACCTTCCTTGAACGAAATTATGATTTCTTAAATAAAGTCAGTTCTGACTAGGACTGTAAATGAGATGAGATATATCGTGAATTACTCGAGTTTGACTCGTTTAAAGTTTGATCAACACTAGATTTGATTGGACTTGACCCGAGCTTGAACTCGGCTCGAGTTCTTAACGAGCCGAGTCGAGTCAAGCTACTCGATACCCAACTCGAAAATATAATATACTAGATTTTTTAATTTTTTAAATTTTGTTGATATGTTTATTTTTATATAACTTTAATGAAAAATGTTTTTGAACTTAAAAATTTTTACTAAAATAATTTAAAGTCCAAATAACTTGAAAAATATGTTCTAAAGGTTTTTGAAATGTTTTTAAGTGTTTTTGACTTGATATAATGTTTTTAAAATAGTCAAAATGTCAAAAACATGCAGTCGGTACCAGTACGATACTCCTCGTACCAATACGCAATATATTGTACCAGTACGGCTAAGTCTATACCGATGCGCGAGGTATTTTAAGTTTTCCAATGGCCATTCTTTGTACTGATATGAACTTACTCGTACCAACACGCAAGGGCCCGTACCGATACCATGGTATCGTGTACCGGTACACTCTGCTTAAAAGCTCTAACGACTCTTTTTGTTTAAGGCTAGTATCGATATGAAAGTTTGAGTATCGGTACGTCTTGCACTATAAGTGCGTTTAATGCTGGAAATTAAGTCCCCAATGGCTCCAAACAACCCCCAACGGATAGTAATGGTCATGAAGTCATTAGAGGACATAAAAAGGATTCTCAAGCAACTATGGAAGTTAGAGAAACAACTATCAACATTCAATTGTATAGATAAATCATTTTTAGTCTTTAATTGTCAATTTTCTTGTAGAATACACTTGTGAGCTTAATTATTACATTTGCTCAAGTGTTAGGATTTGTGTGAGAGCTTAAATTTGCAAATTGATGAGTACGTAGAAAACGTATATTTTATGACCTTTTACTTGGCATATTGCATGTTTTTAAGCTCATATAGTTGCATTTAGGAGTAGTCTACATGTAGTTAGAGATTTAATGGTGTTTGAGCTTAATTGCTATATATATTGATGCTTTTAATGGGAAAGATAGTGTTTCTAGTGGTGCTTGTACATGAAGCAACAAAGGCAGTGGAAGGTTGGAGCAGTGGAGTAGCATCCCTCGATGTGCAACAAAGTTAGAGATGAGCCTTGACTCTTGATGATCAATTCTCACTTGGACCCCTCTTTATTATGGACTTCATTGAATAATGCGGGAAAACAAGACCCTTATTAAAGAGGTTTCGCGTGCTTTAGGGTTTCTTAACCTTAGCTTTGCTTCATATATAATGACAACTTAGGCAACAATAATAACAGAACTTGATCATATACAACAATCCTTTGTCTTCAACTATCGAAGAACCACCATAGTCGAGGGTTTAGAGGAGTCTCCATATGACAAAAACTATCGAGAGAGGCTTGGGGAGTGAGGAGCGTTGCAGCACAGTTAGAAGGCTAGGATGAGAACTCGAGGACGCTTGTTTTTCTTTCTCTTTCTTGATAAACTGCCATGACTTTTTACTGTTTTATGTTATGGATGATATTTTCTCAGACATGAGCTAAATTTTTTTTAGGTTTATTGTTTTTAAGATATTATGTTTAATTATTTGTTCAATGTTATAACATCTTTTTTCTTTATATATTCTGTTCATCGTTCTTAATGCATAATTATTGTAATAGCTATCGAGACATGCCTTTTAATTAATGATTTGTGGTTTAATATCAAGAGAGTTAAGTTAGACAAACGTGAACAATGGAACTTAAGCTATTAACTTAGGTTATAATCCGGCTTAGACATAAGTTTAGAATTTCAACGACTAATAAGGGAAACTTGAACAAATAAGAAGTTGTTAGGATTTACGCAAACATGTATTGCTGCAACATCTTGTTATCAACTTCTAGGCATCGAGAAAGTATATGAGTTAATTAGAAAACCCTATCGAGTAGATAAGTATATATTTAGTTTACGCAGACATGTATTGACAATCACTATAACATTTGAATGACAATTAACATAACTCTTAGGAAATAAACCCACCATCTATAATCATCTAAATATCTGCTCCAATATCTGTTTGCTTCTGATCGTTGCTACTATTTAATTTCCTTGCATATTATTCATTAGTTTATTTATCACCACACCAATACTATTTCAGTAACTCTTACGTGTAATTACTTTGAATTTGTCACTCCAATCTTTGTGGGTTTGACACTCTACTCGTCATATATTACTTGAACGACGGGTATACTTGCTTTTAATTGTGCATACATCTACAATGCATTACAAACACACTTAGCCTTGTGAGGTTTTTCCTTTGTTCGCACAAATTGTATTTTTCTCTCTGGGAGAGAAGTAGGCAAGACTTTGAGGTATAAGTCTTGGTTGATGTAAGTTTATCTCTTTTGCCTTAAAAAAGAAATACAATAGTGAATTTGGAAAAATCCTTAGTAGGGAAGCTAAGGTAGTGGAGGTAGATTTGGTTTAAAAGTCGAACTACTATAAATCATTGTCTTAATATTTTTATTTCTTATCTTTTCATCCACCACTTCAAAAATCCAATTCACTCATCTTGGCTTATTCAGTTGACGTATTCGAGCCCAACACATTTAAAATCTAAATTCCTAAACCTAAAACCCTAAAACATAAATCTTAAACCTTAAAATCTAAATCCTAAATTTTAAACCCAACAACCTAAACCTCTAAACCCTAAACTAACACCCTAAACCCTAAAAGTAGCAAGCTTGTGTAAACTTTACTTTACACAACTTGTGTATCAAAGTATTTTCCTATTAGGGCTTTAAATGAGACGGGACAAATCGTGAGCTACTCGAGTTCGACTTGGTCAAAGCTCGGTTAACACTCGACTCGATTGAACTCGACTCAAGCTTGAACTCGGCTCGATTTCTTAACGAGACGAGTAGAGCTCATATTATTTAGGCTTGTTAAAAACTACTCAAGCTTGAACTCGACTCGAATTCTTAACGAGTTGAGTCGAGCTCAACACTTCTTGGGCTCGACTCGTTTACACCCCCTAGTCCTGACATTGTGAATAAGAAAAATTGAGTTGGGAGGGTTACCCCTATAAGGAACTTTTACGGTATCTGATTCGGACCAGTCAACCAATAAATTGGATACTAGTGGCTATACAAAAAAATTGAAAATTAAGTTGTTTTCTTTAAAAATATTTTTTCTAAAATTGGAAAAAAAATGTTATAAATAATGGGTCTTTCAATTTAGTAAATTGATCCAGGTTCAAAGTATATAAAAATATTTAGTTCTTTTTGCCGAAGGGCTATTTTTATCTATGAGTTTATATCAAACAATCAATTTAGCTCATCCGAGAAAAACGCACCAAATTTTACCATCGAACTCGCAAATTGCATCAATTTAGAACTTTGACTAACGTTGATTATTAATGTATTGACGTGGTCGTTTACAGTACTAATGTCGCAACCCACATGCGAATGATGGCGTGGCAAAGGGGCAACATTTGATTTTTTAGGGAGTTCAAGGGCAAAATTGATTTTTAGGAAGTTCGGGACTTAATTAATTTTCTATGTAATATTTAAAAAATATTAAAATATTAACAACAAAAATACTATTAAATTTTAAAATAATAAGTAAACTTTTAAATATCAAAACCTATAAATTGAAAAAAAAAATTAACTTATTAATAATCAAATTTTAGAATATTTATAATGTTTTAAAATTATAAAAAATAAAAAATATATTAAAATTATATTTAAAAGTGATATTATAAAAAATTAAAAACATGTATATTGTTGTGTTTTAAATTTTGCAATGTTTTCAATTATCGAGAAGATGAGATAATAGTGAAGCTGACAAACTAGCTAATGAATGTATATATTAAGAACACAGATTATGACAGATCACAAACACAAATATAACCCATACAACTATAAGCACACAACATGTAAAATAGCTTGACACAAACTTAAATAGCTTCACAATATATTCCTTAAGAAATGATCAACAAAACAAATGTTCACTCAAATAGTTGTAAATATACGCAAAAAGATTAGGATCTGTTATAAGCATTGATGATGTGCAAAGTTATTGCAGCATAGTAAAAACGAAATATCATAAGAAACTCCACATGGATTCAGCAAAATAAAACATTAAAGCATTCAACAGCTATACAACAAGCATTCGTGTTGTCAATCTATTAGAAGGAACATAAATTATCAAACCACTCATAGCATATCACACACCCTAAAAATACTTTACTTAACTAGTTTATCGGCTTTATTATTACTCTGCAAAATTTAGAACGTAACAATATATTATATATATATATATATTTTTTAAATCTCTTTTTTGAATTTTTAATTTTTTATATTGTCAAGTACTTTTTAATAATTTTTTGATTTTTAATAATTTACAAAAAATTTAAATTTAAATTATTTTAACAATTTATCACAATATAACTTGATATTTTAAATTTTATAATTTTACTTAGTTTTTTTAAAACAATTAATAGTATTTTCGTTTTCAGTATTTATTTTTCAAAATGTTGTAATAATATTTTTATAATTTTAATATTTTAATATTTAATTTCTTAAATTCTTACTTTTTTAAGTATTAAATAAAAATAATTCAATCCTCTAACTTCCTACAAAATTAATTTTGCCCTCGAACTCCTTAAAAAATAAAATATTTCTCTTTTACCGCATCATCTTTCACATGTGAACTGTCATGTCAGCATCGTTAACAATCACGTAAGCACCTTAATACCAACGTTAGTCAAAAGGCCAAATTGATGCAATTTGTGAGTTTAAGAGTCAAATTGAGTGTGTTTTCGCCGAGGGACTAATTAGATTATTTGGTACGAACTTATGAGCAAAATTACCCATTAAACCTAATTTTTCAATAATTTTTAAATTATCAAATCTCTAAATTCAAATCCTTATAAATGTAAGAATATTTTTTATTTCATGATTCTAATATAAGAAAATAGGTCTTCTTATTTTCATTTTCGGAAACAGAATTTTTATTATATTTACTAAATATGTTTTTAATTATTTTTAAAAAATCTATTTTTTGAAGAATGAAAATAAAAAATTAGAACAAGATTTGTTTTTCAGAAACCAGAATTTTAGTTCAATGACATCTATACTTATTAGGGATGTAAAAAGTTGACCCGACTTGAAAACTCGATTGAAACCTGCTCGAGTCAGAACCCGGTTTGACCTGAGATTTTGATGACCCCAACCCGGTCTGTAACCAACTGTTGTTGACCCGAACCCGACCTGCATCCAACCGAGAATGACTCAAACCCGAATTGGACCTGTTACTGTGGACCCGAAACCCGACCTACACCCGACTGAAACAAACTCGAACCCGAGACCGACCCGATATTATTCGACTTGTTTTGAACCTGACCTATTTTGAACCTGAACTGATATTGACCTGACATATAGTTGAGGAAGTTTATGATTTGATGAATTTAAAGTGTTGATAAATGTAAACTATTAATTTATTAAATCAATTTAAAGTGTTAAATAATTTTTAAATTTTGTTAAATAATTCAATATGCTTAGTACTAACCCATTTAATATAAATTATTTGTGAAGTTAATAAGAATTAACATACTTAAATTTATTTTATTAAAAAAATATTTAAAATTTAAAAGTTTTATTAAATTAATTACTTGTGATGGGTGAATTTAAAACAAATTGTTTAAAATTTAAATCAATCTGTTAATTGTGATCATTAAATTAAAAAAATATTTTATTAAAAAATTAATTATAACTATTAAATTAATGAAAATACTTTCTAATTTAAGGTTAAAAATTTATTTTATTAAAAAATTAATTATAACCATTAAATTAATAGAAAATATTTTTAGTGTGGGAGGGTTTTTTTTTTGAATTGACAGGGAAATTTTTTTAATTGATTGGGGAAGCAAGCTGCCAAACGAATTGGGTGCGGGGAATTGACGGATTTTTTTGTTTAGGGGTTAATCACTCTTTAGGTCATTCTTTAATTAGATTTTTCAGGTTTAAGTTTTTTAGGTTTTAATTTGTTTCTTTTTAGTCCTAATTTTTAGTTTAGTTTCTTTAAATTTCATTCAATTAGGTCATGCTTTATAAATGTATTAATTATTAAGCCTTTTGATTTGTTTTAAATTTGATTTGGTCCTCGTATAAAGATTTGGTAATTAATTGGCTTTAATAATTTGATTAATTTGTGAATTGAGCTCTAATTAATAATTTAGTTTTAATTTATTTTTGAATTTTTCCTTTTCATGTTTTGATTTATTTCGTTTGTTAGATTTATGGGTTCATGTTTGGAGTTTAGGGGTAAATGTGTCAAGTTGATTGTTTGGGGTTATGGGATTAGTTTAGGGATTATGTGATTAGGCTTGCACTTTATTTATTAGTGAATAGTGCTTGTGGGATTTAGAGATTAATGTTTGGGGGTTTAAGGGTAAATGTGTCAACTTGATTATTTGGGGTTAAGATTTGAAGTTTATAGGTGTAGTTTAGGGGCATATATATATATATTAATGTGTATATATATATATATTAATGAATATATAAATATATTAATGTTTATACATTAATATATATATATATATATATATAGTTTAGGGGTTAAAGTTTGAGATTTATGGGTATAGTTTAGGGGCATACACACAAATCATATATATATATATATATATATATATTAATGTATATACAGATACACACAATTACACAATTACATACATATATACATTTATATGTATGTATGTATGTATGTATTTATGTATGTATGTATATTATATTATATTATATTATATTATATTATATTATATTATATTATATTATATTATACACGCGCGCACACACATATTAATATATACAAATATATGAGCATGTAATGATGGCCTGGTGGTCAGAGCACGCTCACCTGCTCTACTCCCTTTCCCTTAGGTCCCGGGTTCAAGACCCTTCAGGAGCATTGCCTTCACCTAGATTTCCCCCATCCCCCTCTAGGTAGAAGTAGAATAGAATTTTCAAAAAAATATATACAAATATATATACATATAGTAAAACTTACATACATCATACATAAATACACACATGCACACACAAACACACACATACACACATACATACATCCACGAACGCACGCGCACACGCCCACACACACGTCCACACACGCACGTACGCACGCACGCACACACACACATATTATTTTTACTTCAAATTGACCCCTATTTTTTGTTTGTAATTTAGTCCAATGTTTATAATTTTAATTTAATATCTTTGTTCATTATAGTCCCTAAAGCTTTATTTTTATTTCAAATTGACCTCCTATTCTTTTTTATAATTTTGTCAAATGTTTTTAATATGACGATATTTTTATTCATGTTAGTCCCTAAAATTTTATTTTTCACAACAATTAACCTTTATAATTTATAATTTTTGTAATTTACTCTAATATTTTAGAAATGAATCATATGATGATATTTTTGTTCATTCTATTGCCTATTAGTTATTTTTAATGTGATTCGTGTTCGTGAAATGCGTTGAATAATTAGCTCGAAATGAATGATCAACTCAAAGTCTATCGACTTTTTGTACCAAACTCAAACTTAATACGAATTCAGAACCCGAATTAACCCGAACTGAAATGAACTCGACCTGAAATGAACCCGACCTGAAGTTTACCCGAACCCGAATTAACCTATCAATTAACCGTTTTGACCCGACCTGAAATGAACCCGACCTGAAGCTGACCCGCACCCGACCCGAGTCGAGTCAAAATATCAAATCAACCTAAAAATGACATGTATCCGATTTGACCCGATCTGAAACCCATCTGATTACTTATTTTTACATCCCTAATAATTATCTATTACTTTTTCAGTTCCAATTAAAATTTGTATATTTTAATTATTTTGAATATTTTAATTAAATAAATTTTATAAAAAAATATATTTTAAATTATTTTAAAATTTGTATTTCCCCTAATTTTTTATCAATAATATGTTTAAGTAACAATAAGTCAAATTAGGGGAAAAGATAATACTAAAAGTCATAAACGTAACCACTCACAAAGGGATTATTTCTCAGTGGAAGGTGTAGTGAATTTCCTTCCCCCCAACAAAAAGTACAAAATGTTTAGCTTTTTAGTGAAGCTGTTCATCACTGTGATTCGAGTAAATGAAAAAAGAAAGAAAACAAAACATAGAAATTAGGTAAAAATGTCTGGAAATGTAAGTTGAATAAAAGTATTTTAGATATTGATTTAGGGATAATTATTTGATCCATTGCCAATAGAATTTTTTTCACAAGCGGGTTTCTAAAGTTACGGTATGTCCTTTTTAGGAGCGCTAAACTATAAAATCTATTTTTAAAACCCTAAACCTTGCAAACTAAGCGTTTGTGGAAACAAATTTTCCATTACTAATGCATAGAATATTTTCCATTGGAGGATAAGTACATCCATAGCATTAAAGTGGGAAGTTAAAGGGTCTAAATCACAGCAGGCTGTCTGATTTTCCTCATGTTTTGTCCACTTTAAAGTGTCAAATTCTTGTAGAATCTGCAAATATAAGCACAGAAGACAACATGGTACATGGACCACGGACAAACTATTTCGCCCCCAAGTTCCAGCTGGGTTTGATCTGGAGAGGTCTTTGTTTCATTACAACAAACAAGGACATTGATTTTATCTGTCCTGTGGAAATCAAAGCAATGGACCAGGCTGCAATCACTTGGTGTGTGAGGTTTGATGTTGTCGATTCTGACACATAACGGTCCAATTGAATCCCCTTTGGTTCATGGTACATTCACGCTTTTTGGAACAATGAAGGGAAAACGATCTATCATCTATCCACATCCTATTCCTGCTAATGGTCCCAAATTACATTAATGTAATCTTGTCTTCTGATTGCTCCCTGCCCCTTTCTACTTCAATTGTTTTAGGGTAATTAGGCTCAAAGCCCTGAAATATTTTCAAGACCGAACGAAAATTAAAAAGTAAGTCGCTATAGTTCTATATTGAGAGCTTGAACGAGAGATCATGTCGGTTCTCCCTCGAAACGGCCCTGATTTGGGTATTACAAGCAGAGCATATCCAAATTTTTAAACATAAGAGTCTTGATTTCGACTCTTTACATATTGTTTATATGTAAGAATTGATTTATTTTAGTTTGAAATTGATTTAAGTAAATAATCAAAACTTTTTTTTGAAAGAAAATGAGCCTAGTTAAAAAACCCCCTTCATACCACGACCCCGAGGGGTAGGGGCATTGGAAGGAGGAAAAAAGTGCTCGAAATTTTATTCAATCGATAACGGTTTACAACGTTTAAAGGTCAAAGCTGAAAATACATATTGGGCCAACTTACACGCATACAAGCTGATTACTAGCCCTAAACCAGTTACCCCTTGTCCATCCAGAGAGCAGCAATCTCTCTGCCAATACCACTCTTTGCTAGCAAGTCTGCTTCAACATTTTCTTCACGACACACCTTGTCAAACGCCCAATTTTTTTCCTTGCTAACCTGTCATATATCTTGCACTAACTGCTTGAAAACTAGCGGAACATCAGAAGGGTTGTTAATCCACCCAAGGGCTAGCGCGCTATCAGATAAGAATGTTATTCTCTCCTCTTTAAACAACTCAGCAGAGGAGCAAATAGTACATGTCTCTTTTATTGCTAGTAATTCAGCCGAGGTAGCGTCGATTATCCCTGCGGGTTTGGAGAATTTTGCTAGCACTTTACCTTTGATGCCATAAAGAATTCCCCCGAGACCAGCCTCTCCAAAGCTCCCCTTTACCGCTCCATCGAAAAAGAACTGCAGATGATTCGCCATTGCAAGTCTTCTGCTGGATTTCACCTTGCAAGATGCCACACAGTTAATCTTAGTGGGATCCGCAAGAAAGTAGCTCTCCGAGAAGAATACTTCAGGCCAATTATTTTGGCACCACTGAAAAGTCTTTATTTGGGCCGCATCGAAGAGTTGAACCTCATTCAGACTTCTTTTGTTGAAAATTATGTCGTTTCGGATTGTCCAGATTGACCACCAGAAGCTAAAAAAGGACATTATCCAGATTTGTTTGGCAGTAAAAACGGGACAAGCTTCAAACCATGCATGGAGGAAGGTTCGAGTTGTGCCAGGAGTGATGAAGGTGGTGTTCCATTTGTTACACCATTTTGTCCACAGTTTCCAACTCACAATGCAGGAAAAAATAGGTGAAATTCCGTTTCAGTATCCAATCCGCAGAGAGGGCAACATTGATCAATTACTAACTTAGATCTTCTTCTAAGTAAATTGGTTTTGGTTGAGAGTCTACCTCTTAGTAATCGCCACGTGAAGAATTGAATCTTCGGAGGGATGTGTTTGTCCCACACCAACTTCCAGCAAGGGTCTTTGATTTTATCAAGTGAAAATACGAGTTCACAGTAGCTTTTAGGAGTGTACACCCCATTTGAGGACCCCATCCACCGAATGCTATCTTGATTCAAAGAGGAGAAAGCAAATTTACCAATGAAACTCAAGAAGCGATCCCTAACCTCAATTTCCCAGTCAAATAGAGTCCCACGGAATGTGATCGACCATATCCAATGATTATTCACCCTTGTGCCGAACTCATTGACTTTCTCTTCTTTTTTGTTAGCCAGAGCGAATATTCTCGGGAATCGGTAGGCGAGAGGTTGATCTCCTGCCCAACAGTCAAACCAGAACTCTATTAGACTTCAGTCACCAAGAATATGTCTGATATTAGCTTTAAAAGGATCAGAATTGCATTTCATAGGCTTGCTAATGTCCCTCCACATCCACGAGATTTTAGAGTTGGAGGGGATCAAAGGCATCAGAAGGGTCGATTGGCCATAGTATTTGTCACGCAAAATGCACCTCCAAAGGCTGTCACTTTCGGTGTTGTATCTCCAAGCCCATTTGTTTAAGAGGGAGCGGTTTCTGACTTGAATATCAACTAGTCCCAGACCCCATACTTCCTTCGGACAGCACGAATCCGCCCAGCTCACCCAATGTGTTGTTCTTCCATCGATTTTGCCCCACAGAAAGTTAGAAATCAATTTGTTTACCTCAACGCAGATGGCAGATGGCATTTTGAATAGAGATAGGTAGTAGAGTGGAAGGCTATTCAGCACAGATTTCACAAGGATTAACCTTCCTGCAGGAGATAAATTTGATCCCTTCCAGCTCACTAGATGTTCCTGTATCTTTTTCACCACTGGATTTCAAATAGACGTACAGTTTCTATCCGCCCCCAGAGGTAACCCCAAATATTTTGTAGGCAGAGTGTTGGAGGAGCAGTTGACTTCCTTTGCAATTTTAGCTATCGAGTCGTTTTCAACATTAACTCCGTACAACTCGGTTTTTTTCAAATTGAGCTTCAATCCTGACATCGTCTCGAATACTCTCAGAATCCTTTTGATGTTTCTGATTTGATTTACATCGGCCCCCGAGAAGATGATTAAATCATCTGCAAATTGCAGATGGGACACACATAAGGCTTCATTCTTTAGTTGGATACTAGAAAATAGATTCAGTGATGTAGCTTTGGCTAGCGTTGAACTTAACGCCTCTGCCACTAGGTTGAATAGGAAAGGGGATAGAGGACACCCTTGTCTCAAGCCTTTCTTGATACGGAAGGAATTTGATGGAATGTCGTTTACTAACACTGCCAAAAAGGATGTAGTGACGCAAGAACGTATCCAGCTGCACCATTTCTTTCCAAACCCCATCTTTTCCATAACTAAGAAGAGAAAAGGCCACTCAATTGAGTCAAAGGCCTTCTTGAAATCAGCCTTGAAGATGGCAACTTTTTCTTTTCTTTTCCTAGCCAAATCAACGAGCTCATTTGCTACCAGCGAGCAATCAGTTATCTTCCTGCCTTTTATGAAGGCGAATTGGTTATCACTTATTAGATCACTCAATAGAGGAGACATACGCCTTGCTAATACTCTTGCAACGATTTTGTACAAGCTGCCTACTAGGCTTATGGGTCTGAAATCTTCCACAACAGCAGGGTCTTTAACTTTATGGATGAGAGCCACAAAAGCAAGATTTAATTCGGTCGGGATGCCTTTTCCTTTGAAGAAATTATCAAAGAATTCCATAACTGATTTTTGAAGAGAGTTCCAATATTTCTTGAAGAATAGCAGATTAAACCCATCCGGGCCAGGTGCCCGAGACCCATCAACCGAATCAATTGCCTCCCAAACTTCATCCTTTAAGAATGGCCTTTCAAGCCATTCTGCCGAGGGCTTAGGCAATGTTTTCAAATTGCAATCCCACTTGCGGATAATTAGGGAGTTGAAGGTGAGGAAACTATTCTTGAAGTGCTGTTCGAGAATCTCAGAAATCTTCTTTGTATCGGTGTATGTCTCCCCTTGGAAATAAATTTGATTAATTTGATTCCTCATTTTCATGGCAGTCGTTGTTAGGTGGAAGAATCGGGTATTTCTGTCGCCTTCCCGAAACCATTTAAGCCTGGATTTTTGTAACCAGTCCCGCTCTTCTTTCATGTACAATTCCCATAGACGATTTCTCAGTTTTGAAGCCTCCTCCACCTCTAAAGATTGACCTTTGCCCAAGTATATTTTTTCCTTAAGAACCTGCAGCTTCAATTCCATGGCTTAGATGTTGTCTGAGTTAACCCTTGCTTCCCTGGTATGCCACTGTTTCGAGACGTTCTTGCATACTTTCAAGACGTGACTGATACCCTTGGTAGTTGCTGATGATATACCCTTGTTTACAGTATCAGAATAACCTTCCATATCTGACCAAGAAGAGAACCATTTGAAGGGTCTCGCAACAGGGTAGGAAATCTGCACACTGATCGCAGTTGGACAGTGGTCCGAAAGGCTCTTCGGGAGAACTTCTTGAGCTAGACTTGGCCATAGCAGCAATAGCTCAGGTGAGATGCAGTATCTGTCTATTCTACTCGCTTGCGGGGGATTTTTCTTTCCAAACCACGTGAAAGAGCCACCTTTTAGATGTAAGTTGATCAGCCTAAGGTTTTCAAGGAAGTCGTGTAGGGCCTCTGCTGCTTTTCTATTAAAATGCTCTCCCAGTTTTTCTTCCTCTTTCAAAATTGCATTGAAATCACCTCCAGCAATGATCGGTAAATCAAAGCTTCCTAAAAAACAGCTAATTGCTCGAAGAAAGTCTTTCGTTCCCCATCTTCATTTGGGGCATACAAGTTAACCACACATACTTTCATTTCCCACTTATTAAGGACCCCTATCAGAATGATGAATCTCTGTTTTATGATTAGGCTTTCAATAGTGAAGAAGTTTGCGTCCCAGATTGTTATTAGACCTCCCGCTAAACCCTCCGAAGGGCTAAAAGCCATATCACCATACTTCGAGCCCCAAAGAGATCGAAGAAGATTGTTCCTGCATACCCCTATTTTTGTTTCTTTCACTAATACCAATTTTGTGTCATTGTTGGAGCAAAGACGTCTTAAGGCTCGTTGTTTCAGAGGGTTGCACAAACCCCTGATGTTCCATGAAAAGCATTTAAAACTAAACATTAACTGAAAAATTAAAGCGCATTGGACGATACCTCTGTGAGGACATCACTTGTGATTCTCATCTGCTTCGATCATCCGGAGTTTCTCAACCACATGGGCCCTGTCTTCGACAAAGGTGATTCCCGGAATTTCAGAGATTTCGAAGGTTGCTTCAGCTTCTTTGTAATCTGGGTGAGCCCCCTCCATGGCCGGTAGCGACATGGAAATGCCTTCACCCAAGCTATCTGGGAGAGGCTCCACCCTTTCCGGCGGACAGTGGACGACAACAATTTGATCGGAGACACCTTCCGATTTCTCCCAATTTTGACTTAGTGGATCCACCGAGTTAGCAATAGAAGATTGATAAAGAGACATCAACACTTTACCGCCCTGAGATGCTTTTGTGCTTTGAGGATTAGAAGCCCCACTCTTAGGGACAACCTTGTCCACACGTCTATACTCACTGATGTGGGTTTTAGAGGAATTAAGTAATTTGGGTCTGATATTGAACAGGCCCTCATCTTTGTAAAACACCGGGCCCGAACTAAGACTTTGATCTGACAAGGTTGGGAGCGGCCCATAACCATTTTCAATGGGAATGTCCAACAGATTGGAGTGGCTGAATGATTTCCCATGAATTGTATCAGTTCGAAGGTCAGCTTTTCCTGACTGACATTTCTAACTCTCGTCATTAATAACCACATTCGACATTCTCTTTGCGTTAATAATTCCTTCGTTCCCGATGTCTGGCGAATCCGTTTCGTCTGCCTGCTCATTTAATGCACTGAACCCAGAAACGAATCGCCCTTTCGTGGCTCCGGCAGCATTCTTCAACGACGGTGAGCCAATCTTCTTTCCGTCAATCCAGCATCTGTTGTTCTCATACACCTCCGTGCGCATTCTTATTCTGAATATTTCTCCATTTACGGACACAGTGGTTGAGTCAGGAACGTCTGTCACCGAGCTAACCCCTAATAGGACACGGGCATAGTTAAATCTGTTCCTTTGACTGGTGTCGTCTTCGACCTGGATAATCCTCCCCCACTGGCTGGCTATTTCTTCTATTATGTCCTTATACCATGCGTAAATCGGCAAGCCTTCTATATTGACCCAAATGCGGAGTTTTTTCATGGTAGTGAAGTTTTGCACAGTGTCGATATCTTCAAACCAAGATTCCAAAAGGTTGTCTCTAAGATCCCAAAATATGGGAACCTGCTCCACCTCAAGGCACTGAATTACCACGAAGAAGCCGTTTAACACGCTGACTTTCACTTTGAAACCTTCGGATTGCAGAGCTTGCTGAACTAGGTCCGCGTCGTACATGTTCTTGACCAACCCCACGAAACAATGATTTAGCCAAGTCATTTCCTCAGAAGGAATGTCCACATGGATAGTCATATTTGCCTTTTTGGTGCAATCATGCCGAACTTCACCCTTATCCCTGGTATGACACTGTTCTATAGGCTTGCAAAAGCTCAGAAGCCCATCTTTGTAGGTTCTGTCTTTGGTCACCTTTGGAAAGTTCTTCAATGGTTTACATTTTTCAGCCTGATCTGAGGTAATACTATTTAGATTCATCGAGAGGTTTGGTGCCGCTTTTCTTTCTTTTGATATATTGATTTTTGCCCCATCCATCAGCCTTCCGTTCCCCTCTCTGATTGCCCTCTCCGCTTCTGCTGCTTTCCGAAATCTCACGAAGGCAAACGTTGTGCTCGATAATCTTCTCTTTTTGTTGTTGTAAGCTATGTAGGCATGGCTGACTTTGTCGTATATGGGAACGCTTCTCTAAGTGCTAACCAATGAATCCTCTTGCTTACATTGTTGATAAAGACTATAGCCCCATCTTCGCTGCCATTACTCCTCTGATTCACCTTGGATGGCTTGACAAAATCCCTTGCTCCTTTCCTACCTTGGCTGCACTCCATCTTCCCCCCAATGTAAATAATCAAAACTTAATTGATTCATGTAATTATCCTTAAAATTTTAAGCCCCAAATCTCAGTATTTATCTTGGATTATTCACTATAGCCTCATTGTTAAAAAAATAATAATTGAAAGATAAATTTTCAGCCAAGGTGTAGAACACTTATAATTTCCCAAATTGAAAGCAAGAATTAAATTCATCATAAATTCGACTTCCTTTTCGCTAAAATCCATGTTGCTCAAAAAGTTTACAAAATTAAATCTTGAAAGAGATGGGTGAGAATTCAAAAATCAAATCCAAAATCTAAAAGAGACACACATGAATGTGATGCTGAAAACATTTGAATTGAAGTTACTTTCTTGTGGTCCTTGGTTATTATTATTATTATTGTTGTTATTTATTTTGATTAAGGGTGAGTAAAACTCGACTCGAAAAAACCGAATAACTCGACTTGAGGCAAAAATACTCAACTCGTCTTGACTCAACTCGAAAAAATTTCAAATAAAGTTTGAGTTGTAAAATGGAAATTTGAATAACTCAAAACTTTTAGTAATTAGTGGATTTATTTTTAAGTTTGAGATGAGTCCCTCAATTTTTTATTGATATATACTTACCGATATATAAAAATATGAAGAAATATTTCCACATATGAAAAAATATGAATATATATATATATGCATGTCTTATATGATTAGAGAAAGCCATTTAAATTGGAATCAAACCGTACTATAACATGAAAAATAATTACAATTAAGTTTTTATAGGAACTCGAAAACTCGACTCGATTTGAATTTCTTCAACTCGAATCGACTCGAAAAATTTTCGAATAAAAGTTCGAATGATAAAGTTAGACTCATCAACTCGAATAACTCGAAATTTTTTAACTCGACTCGATCGAACGCTCCCCTAATTTTGATGGGCCCAAAGTTATGTTCAATGCCTTTCAAAATAAGCCCCTTCTACAAGTGACCATCCTCACTCTCACCTTCAATCCAACATCAGTTGACCCAACAAATTCACCTCAACCTGCTATACATTTTTTTTCTTTTATAACCATCAATATTCGATTTATTAGGTGATTAATCCAGATCCATTATTGTAAAGGTCTATTCTAAGAGTGAATCTTTTAACTCAATTTATTCCATTCATAACACTGATATATAAGTGTATGACCTTGATTAAAAAGACATTGTGTCTCATCCAAAATTAATAATATTCTAAGTCTTTTATAATAGAGGATGAAATTTGCTATTCCCCTTACCTTTCCCTCTTGAATAAAATGGTTTTGAAGTATCAAGAAATAAAATTTTGTAATATTTCTGGTTAATTTTCTGAACTTTTTTCAAATACAAGTAGAATGCCATTTTCTTTCATTCCCCCCTGATGTAATGCTTCAAAAATGGGCATAATCCTAAAAGGTATCCACTATTTCTTGTTGAAACTTTCCCAATAACCTTGTTCCCAGTTGTTGACTTGCATTATTGAATTGATTTTTTCTTGTTAGAAAAGCTTCAAGAGGTTGAGGTTCAGAAGGGGAAGGAAGGGTGCAGGGAGTTGTGAGAGAAGGACCTTTCACCAATCATTCCATCATCAACTTCAAGTCCATTTCTCATTAGGAGACTCGGATTTAAACAGTTTATTTGCACGTGTGTGAATTTATAGTTTAATAAAAAGGACAAATACTACCATGGGATTACATTAAGAATGCTAAAAAGACGTTTTAATGAAAATAGATAATGGTGTTAATTATTTGAAGTAATGAAATTGTAGGGTTTGATTCCTATATAATAACTAGGATGAATGACCACAATCATAATTTGACCTTAAGTTGATTAGCATAGAGATGAATGCTTCTTTTTTATATTCTTTCCCCATTCAACACCAAACTTAAGAGATATGCACTTATTTATTATAGGCTGCGTTTTCTCAGCTACTATCACCCATGAAAACTAGCTGTGTCCGTTTAACACTATTTCTTTTAAATTTTAGGTGCCTAAAATATTTTTTTGTTAAAAATTAATGACTAAAGTTGACACCGTTATAATTTTAGGTGCCCGGTAGTTAACTACCGTTTAAAAAATTTACTAACCAATCAAAACATGACACGTGGCATATTTATTTTATTTTATTCAAAATTTAAAACAATATTTACACAAAATTTTAAATTTTCCAAAAATCCTAAAATTCTTCATTTTTACTAAACAATCCCCGAATTCAAACCCTAAATCACTAATCGCCTCCCATAAACACACCCTTTCGGTCATTAAACCTTGCCGGTCATTTCTCCTTACACGGCAGCATCGAAAACGAAGATCAGCGTGCTAGCTAAACGTCGATCACGAAATTTCAATATTTTAAAAATATTTTAAACATTTAAAATTAAAATAATATAATTTAAAAACTTATTTTTCATTCAAGCCTTTATTATATGCTATTGCAACTAGGGATGTAAAAACAAGTAATCGGACAGGTTTCAGGTCGGGTTCTGTCAGGTCGAGTAAAATCAGATACAGGTCATTTCAGGTAAAAAAAATTTTTTTGACTCGACTCGGGTCGGGTGCGGGTCCATTGCAGTCGGGTAATTTGCAGGTCGGGTCCATTTCAGGTCGGGTCCATTTCAGGTCAAACTCGTTGCAGATCGGGTAAAAACAGGTCGGGTAAAATCAGTTAATTGGCAGGTAAATTGTAGGTCGGGTTCATTTCAGGTCGGGTTCATTTCAGGTCGGGTAATTTCAGGTCGTCGGGTTCATTTCAGTTCGGGTTAATTCAGGTTCACCAGAAATGAACAATTTTGAATAAAAACAAAGTTTTATGGACTATGGTGAAAAAAATAATAATAAATAAGAGCTAATTTGGACTAAAATAAAGTTTTATGGACTATAATAGGCTCAATTTTGAATAAAAACAAAGTTTTATGGACTATAGTGAAAAAAATAATAAATAAGAGTTAATTTGAAGTAAAAATAAAGTTTTAAGGACTCAATTGAATTGAATTAAAACTTAAAAGACTTGAATAAAAAACTTATATAATATAAAGGGCTTTATTTATAATTTACCCCAAATTGAAATTGAATTTGGGAATTGGGCGGTTTCAAAATAAATTTTCCCGCCCATATATGTTATAATTTAATATTATTTATTAATTATTATAATATAATATAACTTATTAATTATTATAATAATCTTATAAGTATAAATATATGTGATTATGTGTATATATATATATATGTGTGTGTGTATTTTTATGTATTCACATGTATATAAATTACAATATATAATTATATATTATATAAACATGTATGTATTTATGTATATGTAATGTATTATACATAAATACATGTATATGTATATACATAATACATACTATGATACTAACAACATACATGTATATATACATGGTTGGTGGGATAAGAGCCCAAAGGCCCAAGGCTCAAACTATTACTAATTAATATTTATTATTAATTATTATATAAATTATAAGTTATAAGTTTATATATATATATATATATTATATTTATACATTATAGGTTTTAGGGGCCCATCTAAAATAAATAGGTGGTGGGATATGAGCCCAAAGGCCCAAGGCCCAAACTATTACTAATTATTATTTATTATTATATTATAAATACATTATATAAATTATAAGTTATAAGTTTATATAAATATAATATATATATATATTATATTTATACATTATAGGTTTTAGGGGCCCATCTCAAATAAATGGGTGGTGGGATATGAGCCCAAGGCCCAAACTATTATTAATTATTATTTATTATTAATTATTATATTATAAATACATTATATAAATTATAAGTTATAAGTTTATATATATATATATATATATATTATATATATTATATTTATACATTATAGGTTTTAGGGGCCCATCTCAAATAAATGGGTGGTGGGATATGAGCCCAAAGGCCCAAGGCCCAAACTATTAATAATTATTATTTATTATATTATAAATACATTATATAACTTATAATATATATATATATATATATATTATAAGTTTTTGGGGCCCATCTCAAATAAATGGGTGGTGGGATATGAGCCAAAAGGCCCAAGGCCCAAACTATTACTAATTATTATTAATTATTATATTATAAATACATTATATAAATTATAAGTTTATATATATATATAATATTATATTTATACATTATAGGTTTTAGGGGCCCATCTCAAATAAATGGGTGGTGGGATATGGGCCCAAGGCCCAAACTATTACTATTTATTATATATTATTAATTATTATATTATAAATACATTATATAACTTATAAATTATAAGTTTATATATATATATATATATATATATATTATATTTATACATTATAGGTTTTAAGGTCCCATCTCAAATAAATGGGTGGTGGGATATGAGCCCAATGGCCCAAAGCCCAAACTATTAATAATTATTATTTATTATTAATTATTATATTATAAATACATTATATAACTTATAACTTATTAGTTATAAGTTATAAGTTTATATATATATATATATATATATATATATATTATTTATACATTATAGGTTTTAAGGGCCCATCTAAAATACATTATATAATTGAAAGACAATTGTTTCACATGTTATATAAGTATAATAACGTTAACTTTATGTTAAACATAATACTAACTTATATTTTGTATTTATTTTAATTTTATGAACATAATAAAGTTTATGAACATAATAAAGTTAACATAATATATATTATATAATAAAGCATAATAAATTTAATATATTATATTATCTATATATTACTAATATATTATATACTTGGTAAAAATTATGACAAATTTTTTAAGTATATAATTTTATTATACATAATATATATTTTTATACTTAAACAAAATTTTAAGTATATAATTTTATTATACATAATGTAGTTACAAATTAAGACAAATTTCTAACTATAATGGAAGATAATTTTTTTCTAAGTAATGAAATTAACATAATCTACTAAAAATTATTAAGTTTATAATGAACAGTTTACACTTTAAATTATTTAACATTTTTAGCCAGGTCTACATTAGTTCAGGTCAACAACAGTTCAGGTTCAAAACAGGTCGGGTCCATTAACAGGTCGAGTTCAAAACAGGTCGGGTCCATTAACAGGTCGAGTTCAAAACAGGTCGGGTAAAATCGGATCTCGGATCGATTCAGTCGGATAATATCAGGTAATTTGCCAGGTCGGTCTCGGGTTCAGGTTCGTTTCAGTCGGATGCAGGTCGGGTTTCAGGTCAAAATTAACAGGTCAGATTCGAGTTCGGGTCGTTTTCAGTCGGTCGTAGATCGGGTTCGGTTGCTACAGTAACAGGTTTAACTCGGGTTCGGGTCAGCAACAGTCAGTTACAGTTCGAGTTCGGATCATCAAATTCTCGGGTCAAATCAAGTTCTGACTCGAGCAGGTTTCAGGCAGGTTTTCAGGTCCTGACTTGTTTTTACAACCCTAATTGCAACTTTGGTGTTGCTTTCGGTGTCTTATATTGACGTCTTTGACAGGTCCATTTGATGCACTTATTATATATGTAAAGCTTAACACTCAAAAAGGTCGGGCACCTATATTTTTTCAGTTTGATGCCTAATATTTTTTTTCGGCCACTGTGGTGTCTGATGTTTCATTCTGTAATTTAAATCAGGTTTTTTTATGATAGACGTTAAAATTTTTTTTCGTTATCCAATAAAAACATGACACATGACATATTTCTAGTATTTTCTTTGATTTTTATTTTTAAAAATCAAAAAATATTTAATTTTATAAAAAACTCAAAATCTTTTATTCTCTAAAATCCCAAACCCTAAATCCCTAAATTCCTCCCCTCCCACCACCGACTCAACCACCACTGGCCACCCTTGCCTTCGTCACCCCTACCATAACTAAAACCTCCATCATCCCCTCGTCGAAAATCAACGAATGAACAGTCGATTGCTTCATCGACGAACATCCAACAATGAAGAAAAAAGACCGATTGAGCTTCTAATCGACGATTATAGGGTGGAGGATGTTGAACGGTGAGGTACACAACACTTGGGTGATAAATGGTGAACCACCGACGTGTGGGGGATGTCGGATGGTGAGGGAGATGTGATTGAGGGTTTGATTGAAAGAAATTAAAACTTTAGAGTTTTTTAAGAAGTTTATATTTTAAAGAAATTCAAAAATTAAATAAATAAAAAAACATGTCATGTATCGTGTTTTTATTGGATAATAGAAGATTTTTAACGGTCGTTGAGAGAAAAATTTAATTTGAGTTACGGAATGAAACATAAGGCACTAAAGTGACCCGAAAAAAAAACGTTAAACACCAAACTAAAAAATAGTATAAGTTAAGCACCTTTTTAACCATTAAACCTATATATAATAGGGCTGATCATAATATTAAAAAAAAGTTACTTAAAAAAGGTAGATAAGCAACACACACATATTCATTAATTGCCATTATTGATTAATGATATCAATGTTGAGTAAGGACCGGAGAAGTATTGAATAGTGTTTTGCTATGGGATATTACAACATTGCTTGAAGTTGTACTCTCTCCCCTTGCAGCCAAGGACTGATTTTTAATCGTATTAGGCTTAACTACAAAATAAGTGTCCAAATTATATTTCTTTTTTGGGTAATCTTCACCAGTGGTCCCTTTCGTTTAGGGTGTGTTCTATTTTGGTCACCAGAATTCAAAAAAGATTATTCTGGTCACTTACGTTTAGAATCGTTTCTATTTTAGTCCCTTGGCCGTTAGTCTCTGTTACTTTAAAAAATTAGTTTCTAATTTAACCCCAAACTTTCAAAATTTTATTTTTCACCATCTTCCCCAATGAAATATCCAAAAATTATTCCCAACACTTTGAGTAAATACCAAATAATTTGTACAAATGTCTACTCAAATTCTACAAAATAAGAGGAATAAGTTTAATGTTTTTCTAGATTTTAATTAGAAGTTAATAATCAATATGAACTCTGCAGTTTATGCACACGATCCCTGAGGATTCCACTGTATAAAGCAATCCTGTTAGGAGGCATTTCATTTCTGCAAAATCTATCGCCTGCTGCAATCATTTTCTTTCGTTGTTCTTTCCTGTACTTTTCTCCATCCCCATTCGTTTCCTTTACATTCTCTGCAAACTTCACTTTCTTCTTCTTTTTATCCCTTTTCTTCCTCTCTGAGAATATCCACCAACAATCAATAAAAGAACAAAAAACCCATAATTCAATCATTAAGGGAAAAAACATGAGAATATATGCCTGAAGAAGACAAGCAAGAACGGATAGATTGCTTATGCGGAGGCAGAGGCAATGTTTTTTGCCTTGAAAGGGTAAAGAAAATCACAGTGCTTGAAACAACCATAGCAGTTGCTAAGACCAAACCACCCTGCGAACGTAATCCTGAAGACATAGTGCTAACGACCAGACACGAAACTGTAAGAATCCACCCGAGAAAGTTGCAGTTAAAGCTGTACAGATAAGTACAGGAGTCGTGTGTGTGGGGTAATGAGGTTTCTATATGTAGTGAAAAAAGGGGGTTAAAAAAGGAGGATGTAGGGATCTTAGACCTTAAAATGAAGTGAGCAAAGATAAATAGGCGTGAGAATATGGAATTTACTCAAAGTGTTGGGAATAATTTTTGGATTTCTCATTGGGGAAGATGGTGAAAAATAAAATTTTGAAAGTTTGGGGTTAAATTAGAAACTAATTTTTTAAAGTAACGGAGACTAACGGCCAAGGGACCAAAATAGAAACGATTCTAAACGTAAGTAACCAGAATAATCTTTTTTGAATTCTGGTGACCAGAATAGAACACACCCTAAACGAAAGGGACCACTGGTGAAGATTACCCTTCTTTTTTTAATAAGTGTTTAAAGTATTTTTTAGTCAAAATAGGTACCTAAAGTATGACTTGACTAAAATAGGTGCCTAAAGTATGATTTGGCTGAAATAGATACCTAAAGTATGTTTTGGTTGAAATAAGTGCTTAAAGTTTCATTTTTAATTGAAATAGATGACAAAGTATGTGCCTTAGTTGACTTTAAAACAAACAAAAAATTAAAATTTTAAACAGATATTTTAGTCAAAAAATACTTTAGACACCTATTATAAAAAACACAAATAATATAAACACTTATTTTATAATTAAGCCATCATATTAATATATAGTCGTCGTCAACAACAATTTGCAATTGCACACTTTTCTATCTTTGCAAATGAGCTTATAAGCAGACGTCTTTAGGGCATGATCCATTTTGCGGCCGTAAGTATAGGTCTCCGGGGACTGAGGCCATGTTGGTTATCAGTGACGGGTCGAAAAATATTTTTGAGAATGCGCACGTAAAATTTTAAAATTTTAAGATAGGCACAATTTATACATTGAAAAAAAATTAAAGATTAATTTTTAAAATTTAAGGAAATTAAAATAAAATGTGTAAAATTTAGAAAATTTAGAGTGAACACTTGTCTACCCTAATTTAAGGCTGGATCTGTAACTGTTGGTTATTACATTCGGAATATATGGGTTAAAAACATTACATTTGAAATATATGAGAAGAATTTCGACTGTGTTATAATTATATACAAATAAAATTAAGGGAAAACTACATCACTGACCATCAAACATGTAACCCCCTTAACCCGGCCTAGACGGTTGACCCGAATTAAGAAGGTCACACGGGGAAAACCAAAGTCAACCCAAAAGTCAACCTTGATTAGTGACCCTTTTTTTTCTTTTTAGTCTTGTCTAGATGCACATTAACCTTAGATATGATCACACAACATCATACTTAAAGATCATAAACATCAGAGATCAAACAGGGACCCAATTGATCAATTTACAACTTTAGGGACCAAATAGTAAATTCTGAAGACTTAAGGACTTAACCAGATTTTAAGTTACCAACTTAAAATTAATCATGTTTCATGCTTCACTGCCAAATTTCAGCTCAAACGGGCATCCCAAACTCATACAATTGCACAAACAAGTTTCAGGACCAAAATGTAAACTTTTCAAAACATTTAACTGCCAATGTCAGCCCCCAACGGTCACCCGTTCCGAAACAGGCAGAGCCCGTTTCGAAACGCGGGGCCGTTCCGCAACGCGTACCGAAACGGGGGTCTCGCAGTAGCCTTTCTGTTTCGGAACGGTCTCTCCCGTTTCGGACGCCTGGGCTGGTTTGGGGCACCCGTTCCGAAACGGTATGGACTGTTCCGAAACACCCTGCACAGAAAGCCACCATATGCATACTTAAACCTGCAATTGATCATCCAATCATGCTCCAAAAGCCACCAAACTTTACCAACATGCAATTCAACATGTAAAAGGCATACTTGCATCAACAATTCAACAAAATATCAACATACATGAAAAGCCCCAATTCAAAGGATATGCCTCCTACACAAGCAACCATTTAAACACCATACTTCCAATTCAATCTCATAAAGGCCAAAACATGTTCCAACAACATCAACAACATAAAACCATACTTGTCCGAACATATACGAATACACAAACATCAACCCGAGAGATTCTACTCCATTGCCTTTATTAACTATAGCTATTAACCGAGACATACATCTCAAGTGGAGTCCTTCTTGAATCCCTTGTTCCTCGCTGTCCAAATTTCAAGAATCTGCATTGATGGACAAAAAGGAGCGTAAGCACATAATGCTTAGTGAGGAAAGCTCAAAACCAAAACACCATCAATGCAGCGAGCCATAAAACCTCTTTGAAAAGCAATTCGACTTGTTTACCAAGCAAAGTTTGAAAACTCTTTTCAACATCACGCTTAAAACCATGCATTGCACATACATGAAAACCAACCCTTAGTTTAGCAAACCAAGAAAACCCTTTTCAAAGCACAACTTGCAAAATCAACCATTTAACCATCCCATGCATAAACACCATATGCAAAGTTAAATACAAACCTTGGAAAACACTTCCAATTCACAACATACCTCTCTTATACTTGAAAACCATTCCAAGCAAGAAACCCTTTAAAATCATTTACTCAAGAAATCTAACACATGCATTAAACAAAAGCAACATATGAACCACAACATCATCTTCACATGCCTTTCAAAACAAGTCTCAACAAGACTCCAATGCATTAAGGAGATTTCATGCACATATGCATCATTTACCAAATGATAATCAACACTTGCTCAACTTAACAAGTAAACATGCATTCACAAGCATTTAACACTTATCATGCAACCATGCATCTTTTCAAGCATCTCATGCTTCCTTATAATCAAGAACATCATATTGGCTTTCAAGTGATCAACCACATCCACTTTTCAACTCAACATCCAATCGGATACGCGGATCCCAAGCGTTGTCCCCCACGCTTCATACACACTACCAATCCAAGGTCTCCAAATGGACTTTTAAACACCATTTGACCTCACCATCCTAAGGTTCCCATGTATGGACTTTTAAACACCATACAACCTTAGCTTTCCCGAGGTTCCCATGTATGGACTTTCAAACACCATACAACCTCAACTTTTCCCAAGGATTCCCATGTATGGACTTTCAAACACCATACAACCTTGACTTGCACAAGGTTCCCATGTATGGACTTTCAAACGCCATACAACCTTTGCATTCACCGATTGGTAGTTGTACAACATCACTAACGAGATCCGGGACACCCTACACAAGATCCACACATGGACTTAACACCGCCATTGTGATCTCAACAAGCACAAGGTTCCCATATATGGACTTTTAACCACCATATAACCTTTGCTTAACCAAGGTCCTCGAATGGGCATTCATCCTCCATTATGACCTTAACCATCTCGTTAGGATACTTGAAGGGAGTTTACCGGTTCACACTTAACCACTCCACCTCCAAGGCGACTTTATTCACGGTGCACCCAATCCTATAGCCGGCTAACTATATCCGATCAACGAACCAAGAACCACTTACATCACTTGCCAATATAACCATCTTACCACATTAGTCCAATGATTCACATGCATAACCAATATGCAAAACCATTACCACATTAGTCCAATGATTCACATGCATAACCAATATGCAAAAACCATCATTTACCATCATCAATCCACTGTTTTAAAGCATTACACAAAGCCACTAAACATCATGCAACACCATGCATCAAAACTACATATTCAATGTATAAAACCAAGGATCTCTTACCTTGAGCATCCTTCACATATGGCTTTCAAAACCAGCATTAAACCATGCTAAAATATGCTTTCAAAACAGAATTAAACCATGCAAAACACATGCATTGGAACCATTAAACACAATTGCTTTTAAAGCCAAATCACAACACAATTCAAGAGCGAAAATCCATTTACTTACTCTTGAGCTTAGCAAAGTTGTTTAGACTTAAACTAAGCTCCCAAAACCTTCAAACCTTGGTTTAAAAGCTGAAAACCCAACTTCACTCACCGATACACAAAACAAGGCTAGCCAACAAGCCTTCCAAGCATCCGAAACCTTCCACACCACCTCAAATGCTCACGGATCTTCCTCCCCTGTTTCAAGCACATAACAACAGAAGATTAATGCATCATTATGCATTAAAAACACCAGCAACACAACCAAACTCGCTGCTCATCACAAAACCAACAATTCGGCTACCAAACACAACCGAAACCACCTCCAAACACTACCAAAACTTAACCCAGCCAAGATCCATCACTTCTAACCATTTTTAAACATCCATTAACATCCAAAATGATCACAAACACGTCCTTATACCTCCAGGTATAACAGATCACCAAAAACACTCCAAAAACAACCAAAAACTCAAGCTAAACTTAGGAAATTCAACCTATCCGGGATTGCATTAATTAAACCTCAACTTCTAATCAATTTAGCATTCATTTAACATCATTTTGACACTTCAAAACACTGCCCAAACAGATCACACGAAAATTCCACCAAAATCAAGCAAATCTTGCATTTTAAGCCAAAAATCAAGATCATATCCATAAAACCTTTACCAAATCATAAATCAAGGATTGAGAACTTGGGAATTTCAGTAAAGAACTGATAGTTTAGAGGAGAATGACGTTCTTACCTCCAAACTTGAGTTTCTCCCTTTTTGGAACCAAAAAGCTTGATGAAACAACTTGCAAATTGAGAGGTTTTATTGATGTGATGATTAGGAATCAAAAGAGAGTTGAAAAGGAAGATTTGAGTGACAAAATCAGAGGAGAAAATCTGGAGAAATGTGTTTGGGTTGAGAGAAAATGAGAGAAAAGGAAAATTGAGAGAAAATGGAAAGTTAGTTATGAAATAGTCAAAATGATTTCCCTCCACTTTTCATAAACTTTAAAATCAGAATAAAACCTTAAAATATCTTAGAAAAATCTGGAGAAACTCTTTTTGGAATAATAGCTCCTTAAAGATTCAAAGTTTCAATCCTTTATAAAACTGTCACCGAACTTTCAAAAATTACATTTTGGTCACTAGCCAAAATGTCACCCTTCCAAACCTCATTTTCCAAAATTGATTTCACAGTTCACTTATATATATTAAAAGATGATTTTAGGACATTTTTCCATATTTTTAATGCAACCCGAACTAGGCTTTCCTAAATTCACTCTTATATATTCGATCAGCACTTTGACCGAACCGGTCAACGCCCAAAACTTCTGAGCCCAAAACCGGGGCGTTACAACTCTCCCCCCCTTAGGAAATTTCGTCCTCGAAATTTTAACCGGCAAAAAGAGAACAACAACCTTCTCAAATCACACACAAGGCAACACTAAGCCCCAACCAACACTGAACACTTTCCACACAAAACTCCACCAAACCCAACACCACCACATGCTGTTCACAAATCCAGAACACTCAAAGATAGCCACAACTTGAACTTCCACACTTCCAGACTGTACACAGCCCCCCAACTTCAACCATGAAGAACTTCAACTTTCACAGCACACACCATTGTAACACACAACTCCCAAGACTTGTTTACACAGTGACAACAACCAATACAATTCAGCCACTATGCAAACTTCTCTGCTTCCAAAACTCTTGCAACTCTCAAACCTCTTCCAAGAATCTTCCCAACAAGCAAAAATTTCTTAAGCATCAACTGCTTACTTAGACTCTTCAACATAAGCTGTCATTCCTTCACATCTGCCGCTATCATTACCACAACGACTCACCAGGTCTACTCACCCACAATCCAAAATTTACATCACAACTCCAACTTTACCCCGTCAACCGTTTCACACACCACCAGCTGACTACAAAAGAAGTTCACATACCCACAACCAGCCAACCACTTCTCACAAGAATCCTTTCAAGCAACACTGGCCTTCGATCTTTCATTGCTTAACCACCACAAGCTTGACCACAACACTTGCCTTGCCAGAACATCGCCCAACCTAAACATGCATAACAACTCCTCAACTCCTCAAAGGTTGCTAAGAACCAACACCTACCAACACAACCCTTTCACAACGACTTAAACGCTAAGCTACCTCAGCACTTGGAAACACAACCACCAAACTGCGACATCACCTATCACCAAGGAACTACCACTTCCACTTAGCTATTCAAACCACTTGACCGATCCTACTTCAACCGGTACTCCTCACCACCAAACCACTAAACTCTTTAAGCATCAAGCACTATCCTTCTACCAACATGCTATACCACCCTCACCAATACTAGCAACTAGCTTAATATTACTTCTAACCCTCACTCAGCACCAAAACAACCTCTAAAAACCAATCATCCAACCCAACCCAACCACAACACTAACAGATTCGATTAATTATTAGCGAGTGTGAACGTTGTATGCATGATTACCAACATGCCCTATCATGTCTGATGTACATGTATGCAAAACCTCTAATGTCATGCCACATGTATGCATGGACCAGCACATATATAATATAGCATATAACAATGATTTTAACTGTGCATGAATGCCAGTTCACACCCTCCAATAACATCCTCAGAATCCGTCTAAGAACAACCTCCCAACTCACTTCTAACTTAACTAACTCCACCATACCAACAACCACTAACCACAAGATTCTCACTAAACCCCTTCTTCACACCAAAGACGTTTCCAAACTACAACCATTACCCCAAACATGCTAGCAACAAGACTAAACTTACCACGCAAGGAAAAAAAAACCAACAGAAACCAACCAAGGTAACTAGAGCAAAGATTACTTAGCAAGGTTACCTGAAAACACAACACCACCCTGAAGCTTCACCAGACGAGCTCTCTTCCTCGCGGAACCATCAACCTCCTGCTGCACAACTGCGGCACCAGCTAACACACTAGGGTCACCACCACCTCCTTGCGGTAAAGAACCTTAACTATTCCGAGCCAACATCAAACAATCACGCCTCATGTGACCAGCAGACCCACATTTCCAGCAATTCTCATTTCCCAAACTCTTCTCAACCTTCTGCTCTCTCTGCCACCTCTGAACCTTGCCTCGGCCGTGACCACGACCTTTCAGAGATCCTTTGGCTACCACCAAAGCTGACTTCACCCCAAAAGGACAATCACACTTAACATGCACTTTTGAACCACAATTCCAACAAGCACCCGCGCCCCAACAACCTCCAACATGGCGCCTTTCACAACGGTCACACACAGGTAGCTGAACTTCCACTCCTTGCTCAAGCAACACTTGCTTCACCACTGTACTATCTTCACATTGCTTAACCCTTGGAAACTTCTCTCCAAGATATCTTTCACAAAAGGCAGATACAAAGAAATCCCAATCAATATCATGGATATGTGACGCCACCGCCACAGATGTCCACCAGATACATGCATCCTCCAACATCAGAGAAACAACACTCCCCAGCTTACAAGCAAGATCACAGCCTTCCTGATCCAAGATCAGAACCACATTGGCCAACCAGGCCTCAAACATCTCCGGTGTAGAACCATGATATTCCACAGCACCCAAATCCAACAAACGCTGTTTCGGCAAACCCACACATCCCACAGCCAGCACATCCACTGACTTTACTTTTACCACAGCCTGAGACATTCCCAACACCTCCTGAACAACAGGTGATGAACTCTTCATCACAGAACCAGCTTCTTTCCCTTGCCTTACCGCCTCAACTCCAAGCACAGAAGACTGAGACAAAACACCTCTACAGAAAGGTGAATTCCATGCCTTGACAACCTGCCCCAAGGCAGCAACCATCTCACCCAACCGCCATTCTTTCATCGACTTTGCCATACTACTAACAACAACAACATTCACAACAAAACAAACAAACCAGTTAGACCAGCTTAAAGCAAGGATTCAAACTCCAACTCCAAAATAACACAATAGCTATAATAATAAGGCAATGGGTATCCCGAATCCTCCCCTTTACATGACATAACAGGCATCACAAACATGGATATCACAGCATCAAGCATATCAAACAACATACTTTGATCATGCTTACATCAAACAGCATCCACTTGCAACAGCATATTATCAACATAACTTACTCACAGCACTTTCATCGTGCATAACACCAGCTCACAACATCAGCACATATCCACATAAGCTCAACCAAGATTCATAACCATAAAGCATGCTTGAAAACATCAACAACTTGCTCAGAAACATGTGTTTCAACCAACATTCAACCAACTTTCATCCACGCAACAAGGTAAACATCAACACACATCACAACAACTTACCGTTTTCCCCAAGCATTCGCAACTCAGCTCTGATACCACCAAATGTAATCCCCTTAACCCGGCCCAGACGGTTGACCCGAATTAAGAAGGTCACACGGGGAAAACCAAAGTCAACCCGAAAGTCAACCTTGATTAACGACCCTTTTTTTTTTCTTTTTAGTCTTGTCTAGATGCACATTAACCTTAGATATGATCACACAACATCATACTTAAAGATCATAAACATCAGAGATCAAACAGGGACCCAATTGATCAATTTACAACTTTAGGGACCAAAGAGTAAATTCTGAAGACTTAAGGACTTAACCAGATTTTAAGTTACCAACTTAAAATTAATCATGTTTCATGCTTCACTGCCAAATTTCAGCTCAAACGGGCATCCCAAACTCATACAATTGCACAAACAAGTTTCAGGACCAAAATGTAAACTTTTCAAAACATTTAACTGCCAATGTCAGCCCCCAACGGTCACCCGTTCCAAAACAGGCAGAGCCCGTTTCGAAACGCGGGGCCGTTCCGCAACGCGTACCGAAACGGGGGTCTGGCAGTAGCCTTTCTGTTTCGGAACGGTCTCTCCCGTTTCGGACGCCTGGGCTGGTTTGGGGCACCCGTTCCGAAACGGTATGGACTGTTCCGAAACACCCTGCACAGAAAGCCACCATATGCATACTTAAACCTGCAATTGATCATCCAATCATGCTCCAAAAGCCACCAAACTTTACCAACATGCAATTCAACATGTAAAAGGCATACTTGCATCAACAATTCAACAAAATATCAACATACATGAAAAGCCCCAATTCAAAGGATATGCCTCCTACACAAGCAACCATTTAAACACCATACTTCCAATTCAATCTCATAAAGGCCAAAACATGTTCCAACAACATCAACAACATAAAACCATACTTGTCCGAACATATACGAATACACAAACATCAACCCGAGAGATTCTACTCCATTGCCTTTATTAACTATAGCTATTAACCGAGACATACATCTCAAGTGGAGTCCTTCTTGAATCCCTTGTTCCTCGCTGTCCAAATTTCAAGAATCTGCATTGATGGACAAAAAGGAGCGTAAGCACATAATGCTTAGTGAGGAAAGCTCAAAACCAAAACACCATCAATGCAGCGAGCCATAAAACCTCTTTGAAAAGCAATTCGACTTGTTTACCAAGCAAAGTTTGAAAACTCTTTTCAACATCACGCTTAAAACCATGCATTGCACATACATGAAAACCAACCCTTAGTTTAGCAAACCAAGAAAACCCTTTTCAAAGCACAACTTGCAAAATCAACCATTTAACCATCCCATGCATAAACACCATATGCAAAGTTAAATACAAACCTTGGAAAACACTTCCAATTCACAACATACCTCTCTTATACTTGAAAACCATTCCAAGCAAGAAACCCTTTAAAATCATTTACTCAAGAAATCTAACACATGCATTAAACAAAAGCAACATATGAACCACAACATCATCTTCACATGCCTTTCAAAACAAGTCTCAACAAGACTCCAATGCATTAAGGAGATTTCATGCACATATGCATCATTTACCAAATGATAATCAACACTTGCTCAACTTAACAAGTAAACATGCATTCACAAGCATTTAACACTTATCATGCAACCATGCATCTTTTCAAGCATCTCATGCTTCCTTATAATCAAGAACATCATATTGGCTTTCAAGTGATCAACCACATCCACTTTTCAACTCAACATCCAATCGGATACGCGGATCCCAAGCGTTGTCCCCCACGCTTCATACACACTACCAATCCAAGGTCTCCAAATGGACTTTTAAACACCATTTGACCTCACCATCCTAAGGTTCCCATGTATGGACTTTTAAACACCATACAACCTTAGCTTTCCCGAGGTTCCCATGTATGGACTTTCAAACACCATACAACCTCAACTTTTCCCAAGGATTCCCATGTATGGACTTTCAAACACCATACAACCTTGACTTGCACAAGGTTCCCATGTATGGACTTTCAAACGCCATACAACCTTTGCATTCACCGATTGGTAGTTGTACAACATCACTAACGAGATCCGGGACACCCTACACAAGATCCACACATGGACTTAACACCGCCATTGTGATCTCAACAAGCACAAGGTTCCCATATATGGACTTTTAACCACCATATAACCTTTGCTTAACCAAGGTCCTCGAATGGGCATTCATCCTCCATTATGACCTTAACCATCTCGTTAGGATACTTGAAGGGAGTTTACCGGTTCACACTTAACCACTCCACCTCCAAGGCGACTTTATTCACGGTGCACCCAATCCTATAGCCGGCTAACTATATCCGATCAACGAACCAAGAACCACTTACATCACTTGCCAATATAACCATCTTACCACATTAGTCCAATGATTCACATGCATAACCAATATGCAAAACCATTACCACATTAGTCCAATGATTCACATGCATAACCAATATGCAAAAACCATCATTTACCATCATCAATCCACTGTTTTAAAGCATTACACAAAGCCACTAAACATCATGCAACACCATGCATCAAAACTACATATTCAATGTATAAAACCAAGGATCTCTTACCTTGAGCATCCTTCACATATGGCTTTCAAAACCAGCACTAAACCATGCTAAAATATGCTTTCAAAACAGAATTAAACCATGCAAAACACATGCATTGGAACCATTAAACACAATTGCTTTTAAAGCCAAATCACAACACAATTCAAGAGCGAAAATCCATTTACTTACTCTTGAGCTTAGCAAAGTTGTTTAGACTTAAACTAAGCTCCCAAAACCTTCAAACCTTGGTTTAAAAGCTGAAAACCCAACTTCACTCACCGATACACAAAACAAGGCTAGCCAACAAGCCTTCCAAGCATCCGAAACCTTCCACACCACCTCAAATGCTCACGGATCTTCCTCCCCTGTTTCAAGCACATAACAACAGAAGATTAATGCATCATTATGCATTAAAAACACCAGCAACACAACCAAACTCGCTGCTCATCACAAAACCAACAATTCGGCTACCAAACACAACCGAAACCACCTCCAAACACTACCAAAACTTAACCCAGCCAAGATCCATCACTTCTAACCATTTTTAAACATCCATTAACATCCAAAATGATCACAAACACGTCCTTATACCTCCAGGTATAACAGATCACCAAAAACACTCCAAAAACAACCAAAAACTCAAGCTAAACTTAGGAAATTCAACCTATCCGGGATTGCATTAATTAAACCTCAACTTCTAATCAATTTAGCATTCATTTAACATCATTTTGACACTTCAAAACACTGCCCAAACAGATCACACGAAAATTCCACCAAAATCAAGCAAATCTTGCATTTTAAGCCAAAAATCAAGATCATATCCATAAAACCTTTACCAAATCATAAATCAAGGATTGAGAACTTGGGAATTTCAGTAAAGAACTGATAGTTTAGAGGAGAATGACGTTCTTACCTCCAAACTTGAGTTTCTCCCTTTTTGGAACCAAAAAGCTTGATGAAACAACTTGCAAATTGAGAGGTTTTATTGATGTGATGATTAGGAATCAAAAGAGAGTTGAAAAGGAAGATTTGAGTGACAAAATCAGAGGAGAAAATCTGGAGAAATGTGTTTGGGTTGAGAGAAAATGAGAGAAAAGGAAAATTGAGAGAAAATGGAAAGTTAGTTATGAAATAGTCAAAATGATTTCCCTCCACTTTTCATAAACTTTAAAATCAGAATAAAACCTTAAAATATCTTAGAAAAATCTGGAGAAACTCTTTTTGGAATAATAGCTCCTTAAAGATTCAAAGTTTCAATCCTTTATAAAACTGTCACCGAACTTTCAAAAATTACATTTTGGTCACTAGCCAAAATGTCACCCTTCCAAACCTCATTTTCCAAAATTGATTTCACAGTTCACTTATATATATTAAAAGATGATTTTAGGACATTTTTCCATATTTTTAATGCAACCCGAACTAGGCTTTCCTAAATTCACTCTTATATATTCGATCAGCACTTTGACCGAACCGGTCAACGCCCAAAACTTCTGAGCCCAAAACCGGGGCGTTACAAAACAAATTGATGATACCTATTTGGACTACTGAACTATAGAAATCGTCAATCAGACCATCGAACTATAAAATTAACTTATTTTGACCACTGCCGTTAAAAACCTAACGGTGGAGTGACGGAACTGCCACGTGGCAATTGACGGAAAAATTTAAAAATTACATATTTGGTCCATGTTATTTACACATTATTTCAATTTAGTCTTAATTTTAAATTAATAAAATAATAAATTATTTAATTAAGTGGTGACACGTGTCAACACCTTATCACCACCAATTTAGAGGAAAAAAAATAAAATTCTCCCCACCTACACTAAGCAGGATTCAAACCTGGGTCTATCAGTGTAAAGCCAATGACTTTTCCACTTCACCAAGCACAACTTTGTACTATAATTCTCCAGATATAATATATACCTCTTATTAGTTTCTACATTTATAAGCCAAAAGCTCAAATCCTAAGCACTAATTTCACATATATAAATCCTAAACCCTAAACTCTAACCCTAAATATTTCAAATTAATTTCACGCTAAATATTTCAAATTAAACCCCAAACATTTCAAATTAATTTCACGCTAAATATTTTAAATTAAACCTTAAACCCCAAACCCTAAAATTTCAAATTAATTTCACGCTAAATATTTCAAATTAAACCCTAAACCCTAAATATTTTAAATTAATTTCATACTAAATATTTCAAATTAAACCCTAAAAATTCAAATTAATTTTACGCTAAATATTTCAAATTAAACCATAAACCCTAAAATTTTCAAATTAGTTTCACGATAAATATTTTAAATTAAACCATAAACCTTAAAACTTTCAAATTAATTTCACGCTAAATGTTTTAAACTAAACATTAAATCATATTTTAGGGTTTAATTTGAAATATTTAGAGTGGAATTAATTTGAAGTTTTTAGGGTTTAGGGTTTAATTTGAAATAATTAGCGTGAAATTAATCTGAAATATTTAAGGTTTAGAGTTTAATTTAAAATATTTAGTGTGTAATTAATTTTAAAATGTTAGTGTTTAGGGTTTAATTTAAAATATTTAGCGTGTAATTAATTTAAAAGTTTCAGGGTTTAGGGTTTGGGTTTGGGGTTTAGGGTTTAATTTGAAATATTTAGCGTGAAATTAATTTGAAATATTTATGGTTTAGGCTTTAATTTGAAATATTTAGTGTGAAATTAATTTGAAGTTTTAGGGTTTGGAGTTTAGGGTTTAATTTAAAATATTTAGCGTGGAATTAATTTGAAATGTTAGGGTTTGGGGTTTAATTTGAAATATTTAGCATCAAATTAATTTGAAATATTTAGGGCTAGAGTTTTGGGTTTAGGATTTATATATGTGAAATTGGTGTTTAGTGTTTGAGATTTTGGCTTATAAATGTAGAAACTAATAAGAGGTATATATCATATCTGGAGAGTTGTAACACGAAGTTGTGCTTGGTGCAATGGCAAAGCCATTGAATTTACACTTGAAAAACCCATGTTCAAATCCTGCTTAGCATAGGTGAAGAGAAATTTATTTTTCTACTCTAAATTGGTGGTGACACGTGTCACCACTTAATTAAATAATTTATTATTTTATTAATTTAAAATTAGGATTAAATTGAAAGAATGTGTAAATAACAGGGACCAAATGTGTAATTTTTAATTTTTCTGTCAATTGTCTCGTGGCAGTTCCGTCACTCCACCGTTAGATTTTTAACGGCGGTGGTTAAAATAGGTTGATTTTATAAGTTCGATAGTCTGATTGACGGTTTTTATAGTTCGATGGTCCAAATAAATATTCTCAATTTGTTTGATGATCAGTGGTATAGTTTTCCTAAAATTAATTATTACATCGAGCAAGCTGGCTCTTTTGTTTTGTTATGAGAAATTCCCCTGCTTGGACACGGCATTCACTGGCCAATGGAAACGTTGATTTTACAGTCCATTTGTTAAACTCGTGGTTTACAAAACATCGGTGCACATAGCCTTATCAAATCCAAATTCCCACATATCCAAAACTACCAATAGTTTGGATGACACACCTCTCAAACAGATTTCTAAGGACATCCCCATAATGTGAATGTCTTCTTTATGGACGTGAAATTTGGTAATCGTTCAGGTTTTAGGTCAGGTTATAACAGGTCATGTCAAATTAGATACAAGTTATGTCAAGTCAATTTAATGGTCCGACCCGGATTAGGTCAGATTTGGTTCGACTCAGATTCAGGTCATTATCGGTTGATTTTAAATCGGATTGAGTTCGTGTCGGGTTAATTTCAGGTCGGGCAATTTTCAGTTCAAGTCAAAACGGTTCGGGTCCGAGTCAGTTAATTAACGGGTTAATTCAGATTCGAATGGACTTCAGGTCGGGTCACGTCGTTGACAGATAAAATTCAGGTCGGGTAATATCGGTTTCGGTTGAAGTTCAAGTCAGGTCAGACGTGTACAAATAGACTTCGGTGTAGTAATTGTGGGTAAATTTTTTTATAAAAATATTTTTTTAGGGATTAATATGTATCAAAATACCCCTTAGGATGTCGGAATATGTTACAATTTAATATATATATATATATATATATATATATATATATATATATATATATATATATATATATATATATATATATATAATTGTGACTAGATTGAATTAAACTAAAATTTAAAAGTGAATGTTAGGACTAAAATGAATAATTTTAAACGAGTGAGGACCAAAAGAGTAATTAATCACTAAGCACAAAAAATTTGGGCGGCAAATACCAAATGGGCAATTAATTATTGGATCAAACTTAAAACTAATCGTGAGTAAATTGAATTAAATTAATTTTATGAGCTACAATGAATCAAATTAAAACTATAATTAACAATATTAAATTAAATTTGGGATTAAAATGAATCAAATTAAAAGTAAAAAATAAAAATTGTGACTAAAATGAATCAACCTAATAATAATTGCTAAACTAAATTTGGGACTAAAATAAACCAAACTATAAACCGTAAATCATAATTTATAATTCGTAAACCATAAATATTAAACCCTAAACTAATAAACTATAAACCTTAAATCATAAAATAAATCTAATATTCACTAGTATTGAGACTAAATCATAAACCATTAACCGTAAACCCTAAGGAAACTAAACTAAAATAGGGACTAAAATAAATGAAATACTAAAAAAGGACTTAATTGTAAAGTTCCTAAATTAGTAAAGACCTAAAATGCAAATAAACTATCAGAAATAAAATCCAACTGTTATTGGACCGTTTGGATTTGAAATTGTTGTTAAAAAAGAGTTTAAAACTTTGAATTGAAAATTAAATTATAATTATATATTGATGGATTGGTGATGGAATTTGTTGCTGATTGGACTTGGAGCCTTGGAGGGTGGTGATAATGCTGACTGAATTGGGAATTGGGTGGGCTGCCCTAAAATTTGGGCTGTTGAGGTTTTATTTTAACTTTGGACTAAAGAATAAAAAAATAATAAATAAAGATTAATTTAGACTAAAATTTTAATTTTAAGGACTAGAATAAATTGGACTAAATTGCAATAAAATATAAATAACCCGCCAAACCCTAAACCATAAATCCTAAACCGATAACCATAAATCCCTAAACTAGTGTGATAACTCTAAACTAGACCGGTAACCCCTAATAAGTATAAGTCCAATCCCCTAAACTAAACCCATAACCCTAAACATTCGATTTGAAACATATACCCCTAACCCTAAAACTCATAAGTCAGACCCTAAACTTGAAACATACATTTCTAAATTCTAAATTCCTAACCCTTAACCCCAAACCTTTAATCTAGTCTCATAAGTCATAACCCTAAATCCTTAAATTAACATGATAACCCTAAACATATATGATATACCATAAATCCCTAAACTAGACCAATAATCCTAAATCCCTAAACTAGTGCTATAAGTCAATAACCCTAAACTAGATTGGTAACCCCTAATAAGTATAAGCCCAGTCCCCTAAACTAAACTGTAACCCTAATAAGTATAAGCCTAATCCCATAAACTAAACCCATAACCCTAAACATTTAATTTAAAACATATATCCCTAACCCTAAACCTCACAAGTCAAACCTTAAAGCTGGAACATATATTTTTAAATTATAAGTTCCTAACCCTTAACCCCAAACCCTTAATCTAGTCTCATAAGTAATAAGTCATAACACTAAATCCTTAAATTGGATTTTTAATTTTAATTTAATATATTATAATTAAAATTACAAAAAAATTAAAAATTAAATACAATAATATTTTAATATACAAAAATTATTATTATCATAATAGTATTAATTAAATATTAGATTAAATATTAATTTAAATATATTAAAATTATTATTTTAATTAACATTAATTTAAATATTAAATAATTTATTTTAATTATTAAAACAAGAAAACCATAAGTATAAATACCCCTTTATAATTATACCCCAGAAGAAAACCCTAGAACTAGTCCACTGTTCATCACTTCTTCTCTTGTGCTCTCTCAGACAGACTCTCTGCTATTTTCATTTCTCTCTCGATCGAGTCTTACACTCTCTCGACTTTAATCTCTCATCTCTAATATTTAATCTCACACTTAGTGTAGAACTAAATTTTTTGATATAATAATTGAAAAGTGTTTTGAACTAAATTGAAAAGAATTTAAAACATGCCTTTCGTCAAAACAACTTGAAAATATATTTAAGGGTTTTATAAGGCTTTGAAATAATTTGTAACCCCCTCGTCCTGGTCCGGACGCTTGACCGGTCCGAGCGGGCTACACGGGGATAACCGAGATGGAACCCGTTAAGGTTCCACTTTGAATACCGACCCTAGGAAAAACTTTTTCATTTTATCTTATCAATATGCATTAATTTAACTTAAGCGGAAGCCCAACACCAAACCGGGCCTAAGCCCAACCCTTGAAACCCCTTAGAGATGTCAAAAAACCTAAAAATAGGCCTGTGTTTCTAAAACAGTCAAAGCCCGTTTCGAAACACAAGCTTTAGTTTCAAAAGCCAAACACCCGTTTCGAAACGCATCCACCCCGTTTCGGAACAGGGTCTCATTTTTCCCTGCCGTTTTGATACCAGTTTCGAAAAGGAAATTCCAGTAGCAAAAGTGTTCCGAAACTTGTTTCGAAATAGGGGCTCACAGTGGCCAAAACGTATCGAAACGAGTTCCGATACGGGGGCCCTGGAACCACACCCGTTTCGAAACAGGACAACCCATTTCGAAATACCTGCTGTCTGCAACTTCCCAAAATCAGTTTTAGACATCCCTAATTGGTTCCAAATGTTCGAAACGACTACACGAAGCATACAAATCATACGAATACATTCTAGAGGCATGCATCCTATAGCAACAAATTCAAGATACACAAGACATAAAATAGACATCCAAAATACCAATTCATAGATAGCATTCAAGGTCCATGTTTCAAAAGGTCATACACTTAGCCAAGATAAGGTAGGCAAATCCACATGGTTTACAAGCAAGGCATACAACCAAAAGCCAAAATAACATAACATATAAGAGGAGTGTAGCATGCTCCTAAACAACAACATCAACATACTTCAAAGGCATCAAGCCACAAATGCATGTCCCATTGCTTGACCATTACATCATAACTAAAAATACCCATACTTGTTAGCTAAGCTAGCACCACAAGCACACACTTGGAGGCCCCTTCTTGCACTAGCAACCCGCGAACTAAGGATCTGCATTGTCGAACAAAAGAGAGCGTAAGCATAAAGCTTAGTGAGGGTAAGCTCATTAAAAACAAACCTCGACAATGCAGGGTCCAAGCACGAACACAACCAAGGTAGAATGCATGATTTACCTTCGTTCCTCAAGAGCCAAAATGTACATGATGCATGAAAAATTATCCAATGATATGTCATGCTCCACAAACTCAATTTACATCATATGTAAACACATATAATCATCCAAATAGGGATCATATTTCACAACACATTGATACACATATCAATTCATATTGGCACCTAGCTATGACTCGAATACGCGGATAGTCACGTTGGAACTCACATCCAACAACCACTTTACCTCATGGTGGGATTACACTCATCACCGGTCTCACGAAGGGGATTCCACTCATCCTCACGCCCCGTCGATGGGATTACACTCATCACCGACTATCATTTATACAAGAAGAATTTCCGGGCGAACCCGTACTCCATCTTGATGACTACCATCATCAAGACCACACGCGCATTTGACTCTCGTGTGCACACTAACATCCTAATGATCGATCATTTGTACCCAAGCATACTAGTGCCAATACTAACACAATCCACAATATCAAATACAACCAATTCCGTGCTTAGCACGTACTCACCATGATCACAATCATGAACAATCCACATGCATATCACAATGCATCACAACCATGCCTCATCACACATGTATAACACATTATACATAAATCACCATATCACAAATCATCATGAGGCATAAACAACAAGTTAAGAGTTCAACCAATGTCTCTAACTAAAGCTTAGGATTAGGCTACCACCCTAATCCTAACTCTAGGTGGGTCTACCAAGCCCAACCTAGTTCACATGCTTGAACCGAAATATTCAAAGACCATTTCAAAAACATTAACCACTCGCCTTCACTTCCAAGCTCAACCACTAAGCAAGCAACACCTTCAAGCTTCCGGATTCACTCCCGATGCTTCACCAACACAAGCTCTTGCCTCTAAACAACCTCAACACAATCCAAACAACTTCAAATCAGCTCAAGCATCAAGGTAGCTAACCCGTTTTGTAAAATTAGTCCTTGTAATTTGTTTTGTAATTTGTGTTTCGTTTCAAATTAGTCCAACAATAAAATATTTGTTTTGTAAAACACGAAATCCAAATAATATATAATATTATTTAAATACTATTTTCGCCCGACCCCTAAACCCGAGTGTCACAACTCTCCCCCACTTAAGGAATTTCGTCCTCGAAATTACCTGACGGAAACAAGTACGGAAACTGTTCAAGCATATCCGCTTTCCTCTCCCACGTGGCCTCTTCCACACCTCTATGTCTTCACAACACCTTGACCAACTCTATGGTCTTACCACGCAACAGCTTGCTATCAGAAGCAAGTATCTCAACAGGCTCTTCATTGTAAGACAAATCCGGATTCAACTCTATCTCCTCAACAGACATAACATGAGAAGGATCTGATCTATATCTTCTAAGCATCGACACATGAAAGACATCGTGGATCTTCTCTAACTCAGAAGGCAATCTCAAACGGTAAGCTACAGGCCCAATCCGCTCAACTATCTCATACGGACCAATAAATCTCGGACTCAGCTTGCCTTTCCGGCCAAATCTCATCGCCTTCTTCCACGGAGATACTTTCAGAAACACTTTCTCGCCCACAGAGAACTCAATCTCTTTTCTCTTCAAATCCGCATAAGACTTCTGACGATCGGAAGCTGCTTTCAAACGGTCACAAATCAACTTCACTTTGTCAGTAGTCCCCTTAAGAAAATCCGGCATAAGTAACAACCTCTGACCCGTTTCAGCCCAACAAATCGGAGTCCTACATCGTCTACCATACAAAGCCTCATAGGGAGCCATCTGAATACTAGAATGATAACTGTTGTTGTAAGCAAATTCAACTAAAGGTAAGTGCTTCTCCCAAGAACCCTGGAAGTCAATCACAAAACAACGAAGCATATCCTCTAGAATCTGTATCACTCGCTCTGACTGTCCATCGGACTGCGGATGATAAGAAGTGCCGAAATGCAAACGGCTACCTAGAGCACTATGCAAACAACCCCAGAACCTCGAAGTAAATCTCAGATCCCTATCCGAAACAATAGACTTCGGAACTCCATGAAGTCTCACAATCTCTCGGATGTACAAGTTTGCCAACTTGTCTAAAGATACTGTAGTGTTCACTGCTAAGAAGTGAGCACACTTAGGGAATCTATCCACTATTACCTAAATAGAATTCTTCTTCGAAGGAGACAACGGTAACCCCGACACAAAGTCCATGGTGATCCTCTCCCATTTCCATTCTAGAATCTTCAAAGGCTGTAACAAACCTGAAGGAACATGATGTTCCGCCTTCACTCTCTAACAAACCATACAACAGCTCACATACTCGGCTACATCCTTCTTCAAACCAACCCAACAATAATCATTCTTCAAGTCACAGTACATCTTGGTACTACCCGGATGCATAGAAAAAGAACTCGAATGTGCTTCACTCAGAATCTGACGTCTCAACTCAACATCTTCCGGTACCACAACTCTATCTCTGAAGCACAACAAACTCTCACCACTGAAACTATACTCGGTCGGTCTACCTTCGGCTATGTCCTGAACATGAGGAACTAAAGACACATCTTGCAACTGCTTCTCTCTAATCAACTGAATAAAGAAGGCTTCACTTGCAACTCGGTGATCAAACCACCATCATCGGATACACTCAATCTAGCAAACATAGCTCTCAACTCAACTGCAACTTTTCTACTCAAAGCATCGGCTACCACATTTGCCTTACCCGGATGGTACTCAATGGTCAAATCATAGTCTTTTAACAACTCAAGCCATCTTCTCTGTCTCAAGTTCAACTCTCTATGTGTCATCAAATACTTCAAGCTCTTATGATCGGTGTAGACTATACACTTCTCACCATACAAGTAATGACGCCAAATCTTCAATGCAAACACAACCGCGGCTAACTCTATATCATGAGTAGGATAGTTCTTCTCATGCACCTTCAACTGTCTAGAAGCATAGGCAACAACTCTTCTTTCTTGCATCAAAACACAACCTAACCTATGTAGGAAGCATCACTATAGATCACAAATTCCTTACCTGAAACTGGTTGCGTCAACACTGGAGCATTTGTCAAAGCTTCTTTCAATTTCTCAAAGGCCTTATGTCTTGCATCTGACCATTCAAACTTAACTCCCTTTTGCAACAATTTAGTAAAAGGAGCAGCTACCCTAGAGAAACCATAAAAAAATCTCCTATAGTAACCGGCTAATCCTAGGAAACTCCTAATCTCAGTCACGGACTTAGGTTGTTTCCACTCAACAATAGCCTCAATTTTCGATGGATCAACACGGATACCTTCGGCCGAAACAACATGGCCAAGAAATACAACTTCTCGAATCCAGAACTCACATTTGCTAAGCTTCGCGTACAACTGATTGCTCAATAATCTCTGTAACACAAATCTCAAATGCTCATCATGCTCTTCTTCTGTCCTCGAGTACACAAGAATATCATATATGAAAACAACTACAAAGCGGTCTAGATAGTCTCTAAAAATTCTGTTCATCATATCCATGAATGCTGCAGGTGCATTCGTAAGCCCAAACGGCATCACAAGGAACTCATAGTGACCATATCTAGTCCTAAAAGCTATTTTCGGAACATCACACTCTTTTACTTTCAACTGATAATACCCTGATCTCAAGTCTATCTTCGAGAACACTGAAGCACCTCTCAACTGATCGAACAAATCATCTATATGGGGCAACGGATACTTGTTCTTCACAGTCAACTGATTCAACTACCTGTAGTCAATACACATACGCATACTGCCATCTTTCTTCTTTACAAACAACACAGGAGCACCCCAATGAGAACTACTAGGCCTAATGAAACCACGGTCTAATAACTCTTGCAACTGACTCTTCAATTCTTTCAACTCTTTCGGAGCCATACGATACGGAGCTATCGAAACTGGAGTAGACCCTGAAACAGTCTCAATCACAAACTCAACATCTCTGTCAGGATGCAAACCTGGTAACTCTTTAGGAAACACATCCGAAAAATCACAAACTGTTCTAATATCTTTCGGTCTAGCCTCACTCATATTCGGATTCATAACATATGCTAAGTAAGCCCCACATTCGGAATCCATCAACCTATGAGCCTCTAAAGCTGACACAACATTAGACAAGAACTTAATGTTCTCGCCTACTACTACTACCTCGTAGTCATCAGAAAGTTTCAAGGAAATCCTCTTCGTTTCAAAATCCACACTAGCTCGGTGCTCAACTAACCAGTCCATACCCAAAATAATATCAAAACCATAAAAAGAAGCTCCATCATATCAACAGAAAACACATGGCCCTGAATCTTCAGCGGACATCTCCTATACATACGTCTAACCACAACTGTCTCACCAAAAGAACTAGTCACATGCATACCTACATCTAAAATCTCAACAGGTATATCTAACTTCCGTGCATGCTCACTCAAAATGTAGGAATGTGTAGAACCCGAATCAACCAAAGAAAGCAAAGACATAGACTGTAACTCAAAATTACCTGCTATGACATCAGTGTCGTTCCCGGCCTCCCTCTGAGCATAAACTCTCGCTGGTCCTCCTACCTCTGGCTGTACAGCTGCAACATGAGCAAGGTTCCTCTGAGCATCTACCCTAGGTGCATCAGCCCTAGGCTGGAAGTAGCCACGACCGCACCCACGGCCTCTCTGAAAATCAGTCGCTCTCCAGGAGCCTGAGCTATATTCGGTGCTTGTGCCGCCTGATGCAGACACTCCTTCCTAAAGTGGTCCCTCGAACCACAGTTCCAACAGGCATGGAAGTTACCCCAACACTCACCGGTGTGCTGTCTCCCACATCGTGTACACTCGGGCAAGCGCCCTTCTCCTCGATGGCCCTGGTGGCCTCTACCATGGTGGTCATCGCCACGTCGATGGTCAAACTGTTGTCCGCCACCTCTATGCCTCTTGGCATCTCTACTGTCAAAGTTATTATTCCTCTTACCAGAATTAGAACCACCAGATCGTTTGGTCAAGCCCAAACTGTGCTCTAAGTCCTTGGCCCTCGCGACCAAGACATCAAAATCTGTGTAGTCAGAAGCTAAAGTGTACCTCTTGATCTCTTCATTCAACCCATAGCGGAAACGGTTACAACGTTCCACTTCAGTAGGAACCAACTCTGGAGCGTACTGACTCAAACGAACAAAACGGATTTCATAGTCAGTCACAGAAGCATCTCCCTGAACAAGGGCCATAAACTCTCGCTTCTTCTCATCTAGATACCTCGGACCCAAGTATCTATTTCCGAAAGCGGACTCAAGGAAATCCCAACCTCTCTCGGCCTCTGGAACTCCGGTAGTAATGGTGACCCACCAAGTGTAGGCATCACCCTGAAGCAAAGAGATCACACAACCCAATCTGCGAGCACCCACACAACCCATCTGAGCTAAGATGCGAACGGTCTTCTCTAACCACAGCTCGGATCTCTCAGGAGTAGATCCTCTAAACTCTTCGGCCCCTAGGCTACAGAGCCTCTCCAACGCTAAACTGTTATCATCCCTTCTAGGCTGAGCTGCAGCCTGTGCCCCGGCAACTGCGGCCTGGAATGCTCCCGCTATAGCTTGCACAAGCAGAGTCATATCTATTCCAGCTGGACCTTGGCCACCCTGAGGTCCCTTTCCCTCGACTCCAGCCTCGTCTCTCTCACTGGGCGGAGGAGGTGGTGGTGGTGGAGGAGCTCCAACTCCAGTAGTAGCAGGCCCTTCTATATGAGCCTCAACTCTAACTACCGACTCAACAGGAGCTGCACCGCGTGGTTCCTGACTCAACAAGCCCTTCTATATGAGCCTCTCCAACGGTAAACTGTTATCATCCGCTCTAGGCTGAGTTGCAGCCTGTGCCCAGGCAACTGCGGCCTGGAATTCTCCCGCTATAGCTTGCACAAGCGGAGTCATATCTATTCCAGCTGGACCTTGGCCACCTGAGGTCCCTTTCCCTTGACTCCAGCCTCGTCTCCCTCACCGGGCGGAGGAGGTGGGGGTGGTGGAGGAGCTCCAACTCGAGCAGCAGCAGGCCCTTCTATATGAGCCTCAACTCCAACTACCGACTCAACAGGAGCTGCAACACGTGGTTCCTTATGAACCACTATCGGCCTACCCCTCGGCCTCGACATCGTGCTCACAAACAACAACTACACACAACAACAAGCACAAAAAGAAAAAGGGTTAGCAAGGCAAGGGCTCCAAGTGGCTCAAGTATGTTCCCTCACTTTAAAAATCTCTTTTCCGATGTAATAGTAGCAATGGGACTCTAAACAACATGTTTCAATCAAATCAACATGCATACTTGATAAGCACTCAACATGTATCCAGCATACTTGGCGAACAAGCAATCACCGTGCATATCAATACAAAAACTCAACTTACCTCACTTACCTGCCCAAGGTCTCGGAAACCTTAGGCTCCGATACCAACAAGTGTAACCCCCTCGTCCAGGTCCGGACGCTTGACCGGTCTGAGCGGGCTACACGGGGATAACCAAGATGGAACCCGTTAAGGCTCCACTTCGATTACCGACCCTAGGAAAAACTTTTTCATATTATCTTATCTATATGAATTAATTTAACTTAAGCGGAAGCCCAACACCAAACCGAGCCTAAGCCCAACCCTTGAAACCCCTTAGAGATGTCAAAAAGCCCAAAAATAGGCCTGTGTTTCGAAACAGTCAAAGCCCGTTTCGAAACACAAGCTTCAGTTTCAAAAGCCAAACACCCGTTTCGGAACAGGGTCTCATTTTGCCCTACCATTTCGATACCAGTTTCGAAACGGCAATTCCAGTAGCAAAAGTGTTCCGAAACTTGTTTCGAAACAGGGGCTCACAGTGGCCAAAACGTATCGAAACGAGTTCCGATACGGGGGCCCTGGAACCACACCCGTTTCGAAACACCTACTGTCTGCAACTTCCCAAAATCAGTTTTAGACATCCCCAATTGGTTCCAAACGTCCGAAACGACTACACGAAGCATACAAATCATACGAATACATTCTACAGGCATGCATCCTATAGCAACAAATTCAAGATACACAAGACAAAAAATAGACACCCAAAATACCAATTCATACATAGCATTCAAGGTCCATGTTTCAAAAGGTCATACACTTAGCCAAGATAAGGTAGGCAAATCCACATGGTTTACAAGCAAGGCATACAACCAAAAGCCAAAATAACATAACATATAAGAGGAGTCTAGCATGTTCCTAAACAACAACATCAACATACTTCAAAGGCATCAAGCCACAAATGCATGTCCCATTGCTTGACCATTACATCATAACTAAAAATACCCATACTTGTTAGCTAAGCTAGCACCACAAGCACACACTTGGAGGCCCCTTCTTGCACTAGCAACCCGCGAACTAAGGATCTGCATTGTCGAACAAAAGAAAGCGTAAGCATAAAGCTTAGTGATGGTAAGCTCATTAAAAACAAACCTCGACAATGCAAGGTCCAAGCACGAACAAAACCAAGGTAGAATGCATGATTTACCTTCGTTCCTCAAGAGCCAAAATGTACATGATGCATGAACAATTATCCAATGATATGTCATGCTCCACAAACTCAATTTACATCATATGTAAACACATATAATCATCCAAATAGGGATCACATTTCATAACACATTGATACACATATCAATTCATATTGGCGCCTAGCTATGACTCAAATACGCGGATAGACACGTTGGAACTCACATCCAACAACCACTTTACCTCACGGTGGGATTACACTCATCACTGGTCTCGCGGAGGGGATTCCACTCATCCTCACGCCCCGTCGATAGGATTACACTCATCACCGACTATCATTTATACAAGAAGAATTTCTGGGCGAACCCGTACTCCATCTTGATGACTAACATCATCAAGACCACGCGCGCATTTGACTCTCGTGTGCGCACTAACATCCTAATGATCGATCATTTGTACCCAAGCATACTAGTGCCAATACTAACACAATCCACAATATCAAATACAACCAATTCCGTGCTTAGCACGTACTCACCATGATCACAATCATGAACAATCCACATGCATATCACAATGCATCACAACCATGCCTCATCACACATGTATAACACATTATACATAAATCACCATATCACAAATCATCACGAGGCATAAACAACAAGTTAAGAGTTCAACCAATATCTCTAACTAAAGCTTAGGATTAGGCTACCACCCTAATCCTAACTCTAGGTGGGTCTACCAAGCCCAACCTAGTCCACATGCTTGAACCAAAATATTCAAAGACCATTTCAAAAACATTAACCACTCACCTTCACTTCCAAGCTCAACCACTAAGCAAGCAACACCTTCAAGCTTCCGGATTCACTCCCGATGCTTCACCAACACAAGCTCTTGCCTCTAAACAACCTCAACACAATCCAAACAACTTCAAATCAGCTCAAGCATCAAGGTAGCTAACCCGTAATACAATTCAAACATCAAACACAACATTTCAAGCCATGAACAACCCCAAAAATTACCAAACTCGGGCAGCCCATAAACCTCAATCAAAACTCATGTTTTCAACACTTTTAATACTCCCAAACGATTCCAAAACAACCCCCAACCATAGTACTAACCTCAGCCCACAAATTCCAACCTAAAACAACCCCAAAAACTCTTCCAAAACCCTTCAAAAACCCCCATTAAACCCAAATCCGAAAATTAGTTTAAATCATGTAAAAATCATATATGTTGGACCATTTGACTCACAAACACCATATCTAACATCATTAAATCAAAACTTTAAGTTAAACACCATAAAGCTACCATTTTTATTCAAATCCTCTAAAAACTCAAATTTCAAAACCTTGATGAAAATGAAAACTACTTGTACTTTTGAAGAGAGGAAGATGAGGACAAGTTGGGAATGTGTTTACCTTTCAAAAACGAGCTAAAATGAGGAAGCAAAGTGATGTAATAGTGAAAGGAGGATGAGAGATTCTCTTTGTCGTGGGATTTGTTTTTGAGAAGAAGATGAATAGTGAACTATTTGATAAAAGGGAATTTAAATTGAAAGTTGAGTTATTTACAAGATTGCCATTAATGAATGGCCATTTCTCCTTTACTTTAAAATCCTTGTAATTTGTGTTTCGTTTCAAATTAGTCCAACAATAAAATATTTGTTTTGTAAAACACGAAATCTAAATAATATATAATATTATTTAAATATTATTTTCGCCCGACCCCTAAACCCGGGTGTCACATAATTTAAAGTGCATATAAAACAAACAAAATCAAGCTTTTAATGTAACCGTAACGATACGGTGTGTTACCGTATCGATACCCTTTAGGATTTTAACTACAATGATTTTCCAGTAGCCAAAACCCGTACTAATACGCTTTGTCGTATCGATACGGTGTGCTTTAAAATATCCAACGACTAGTTCGCGTACTGATACGCCCAACTACCCCCAACGGTCAATTTCCCAACGACCTTTTAAATTACAGGACCGTACCGATATGCTTGCCACATGTATCGATATGCACTAGCTGGAAGTCTCAACGACTATTTTCTTATCGGGACTGTATCGATACGATTTGAGGAGTATCGATACGCTAAGCTACATAACTGTATTTATGGTGGGAAATAAAGGCTCCAACGGCTCCAATTCAACCCCAACGGTCCTCAACGACTACAAACTCAATTGAGAGTATAAAAGGGACCTCCAAGCATCAAGAATAGGTTAATGCTTCAATTGTAACAACATTATGATGTCAAATTGTCTTTAGAGCTTTATTGTCATTCTCTTGTATAGACAAAACACTTGTGAGCTAAAATTATCAAATTTGCTCAATTGTATAGGTTTTGGGTGAGTGCTCAGAGTTGCAAACATATACCTATTAGATGGATTTCTTGTTTTCTTTGAACTTCACTTGTAAGAGAGTGTTTGATTAAGCTAAGGGCAGATAGCTTAATCGTTGTAACGGTTTCCTCCTTATTCGAGAAAAGGGGATGAAATTCTTAGTGAATTTGGGAAATCCTTGGTGGCATTCCAAAGTAGTGAATGTAGGCTTTGGGTTAGAAACCTGAATAACTCTAAATCTTTTGTGTTTAATTCTCAATTTTTGCCACCAACTCAAACACCCAAAATCCAACTTCTCCACCACTTGGCAATCCATAACAATTGAAGGAAATCGAGCCTATCAAGCCTAATAATTGGTATCAGAGTGAGGCTCAATCGAAGTGGATTAACATTCTATTGAGGCAATCCAGGAAGCTCGATACAACAATTCAATCAACCGGACAAATGGCACAATCCATCGAGAAACCACTATTTTTTGACGGAATATTGTTGAAGATGGTCCTTATGTGCCACAAAGAGTAAAGGTGGAATGGAGTGAGGATGATCGCAAGAAGATGAAGCTTAATTTCTAGGACTTGCACATCCTCTATTGTGCATTTGGCCCCAACATCTATGAGAAGATGTCTTCTTGCGAAGATGCCAAGGAAGTATGGGACAAGCTTGAAGTCACATACGAGGGAACAAATGAAGTAAAGGAGACCAAGATCGGCCTTCTCAACCACGAGTATGAGAACTTCAAGATGGAACCAGATGAAGACATCACAAAGATGTTCGATAGATTCTCCACCATTACAAATGGACTCAAAGGCTATGGAGAAATCATTCCGGAAGACAAGCTTGTCCGAATGCTTCTCTATTCTCTTCCCGAGTCATGGGACTCAAAGAAGACCACCATCATCGAAGCCAAAAATCTCAAGACCTTGAAGCTAGATGAACTCATGTGGTCTCTTCTCACTCATGAAATGATGAAGCTAGATTTGATTTCCAATGAACTTCAAAAGAAAAACAATTTGGGAAAATCAAATTTTTATGTTAGACAATCTAGTGACCCTAGATTTTTGAATGGAAAAGTTTTTAGAAGTATTTGGGTCCCAAAAGGACTAAGTACTTCAACTAAAAATGATGAAATTGAAAAATGGATTCTTAAGGGGACTAAACTATGTGCAACTAACGTCTAAGGATCCAAAGCAATTTGGATACCAAAAATTACTTGATTGTCTTGTTTAGGTATGATGGAGAGTGGTCAACAAGTCCAAATTTGAGGGGGAGCTCCATGCACACAAAGAGAGCACTTGAAGAAGGAAGGCCTCACATCCTCCCTTGGATTCAAGTGTGGTAAAATTAGTTGAATTTATTTTTATTTTTTAATTCAACTAGTTTAATCATATATGTTGGACTAACAATATTTGATGCTTTGAGTAAGGGGGAGCCAATTTTAAAACCAAAAGTTTTTAATTGTGTCAAAATTTTTAAACCTCCTATGTTATTTTGAACTTAATGTCTTTTAAATTTTTTTGATATAACAAAATAGGGGAGAAATGGTTTGAAAAATTGATTCTTTTTCCAAATGAATAAGGGGAGCTTTAACTTCATTTAATTTTCAAAATCTCTTATTCAAATTTTTAAACACAAATGGGGATAATCCCAAACAATGTTTCAAGTTGGTTTTATTATATCAAAAAAGGGGAGATTGTATAACTAAATGTTTTGATATAATAATTGAAAAATGTTTTGGACTAAATTGAAAAGAATTTAAAACATGCATTTAGTCAAAACAACTTGAAAATATATTTAAGGGTTTTTATAAGGCTTTGGAATAATTTAAAGTGCATTTAAAATAGTCAAAACCAAGCTTTTAATGTAACTGTACCGATACAATATGTTACTGTATCGATACCCTTTGTGGTTTTAACTACAGTGATTTTCCAGAAGCCAAAACCCATACCGATACGCTTTGTCGTATCGATACGGTGTGCTTTAAAATACCCAACGACTAGTTCACGTACCGATACGGTTGTATCGCGTACCGATACGCCTAATTACCTCCAACGGTCAATTTCCCAACGGCCTTTTAAATTGCAGGACCATACTAATACACTTGTCACGTGTATCGATACGCACCAGCTGGAAGTCTCAACGGCTATTTCCTTATCGGGACCGTAACGATGCGGTTTGAGGAGTATCGATACGCTAAGCTGAAGAACTACATTTATGGTGGGAAATAAAGGCTTCAACAGCTCCAATTCAACCCCAACGGTCTTCAACGGCTACAAACTCAATTAGGAGTATAAAAGGGACCTCCAAGCATTAAGAATAGGTTAATGCTTCAATTGTAACAACATTTTGATGTCAAATCATCTTTAGAGCTTTATTGTCTTTCTCTTGTATAGACAAAACACTTGTGAGCCAAAATTGTCAAATTTGCTCAAGTGTATAGGTTTTGGGTGAGTGCTTAGAGTTGCAAACACATACCTATTAGAGGGATTTCTTGTTTGCTTTGAATTTCACTTGTAAGAGAGTGCTTGTTTAAGCTAAGGGTAGATAGCTTAATCGTTGTAACGGTTTCCTCCTCATCCGAGAAAAGGGGGCGAAATTCTTAGTGAATTTGGGAAATCTTTGGTGGCGTTCCAAGATAGTGGATGTAGGCTTTGGGTTAGAAAGCTGAACCACTCCAAATCCTTTGTGTTTAATTCTCAATATTTTCCACCAACTCAAACACCCAAAAACCCAAATTCTCCACCACTTGGGAATCCATAACGGTTGAAGAAAATCAAGTCTATCAAGCCTAACACCCAGTCTCTCTTTCTCTATGTTTTTCTAGGATTTATTTTGCGCCGTTTTATGCTTCTGAATCGCTTGTGTTTTAGACGTTTGGTTTTGATTTAGGGTTCATCTTTCACTGGTCTGGCCTCTCATCTGTTTCATACTTTTATATCTCAAAATCTGAGACCGAGAGTCAGATTTGGTAAGTAACCCTAAACCCTAATTTTCAATTTAGGGTTTTGAATGTTTAGTTTCGATTTATACATTTCCCTAATTTTTATTTTATTTTTCTGACTACTAATCGTAATCTGTTTCATACTTGCAGCCTCTTTCTGAAAGATTATGAATTTTGGACCTTTGGTTGCGATTTAAGGTACTAGGTTTTGGACGTTTGGTTTCGATTTAAGGTTCTAAGACTGAGAGTCATATTGGGTAAGTGACCCTAAACCCTAATTTTCTTTTCAATTTATGCATTTTCTCTATTTTTTATTTTTCTAACTATTAATCGTAATCTCTATAAAATTTCAGGTACATATTTCACTAGTTTGGCCTCTCTTTGACAGATTATGGATTTTGGACCTTTGGTTGCGATGTAGGGTTCTGGACCTTTGGTTTGCGAAAATTATAGTCTTTTAGTTTTATTGTTATTTGTTGTCCATTCTGTTTTGATTTGTAGATGCATGTTTAAATGCCTTGTTTTGATTTGTACATACATGTCTGTTCTGCTATGATTTGTACAAAAATGTTCTCTGTTTTGTTTTGATATGCACAAACATGTTCTCCGTTTTGTTTTGATTTGTACAAACATATTCTCTATTTTGTTTTGATATGTACAAACATGTTCTATGTTCTATTTCAATTGTTTAATCTGGGTATATCGGCTGGACATCCCATCCTGCGATGCTACTGATGTCAAATGAGGTTCCTAAATACTAAAGAGACCTTGTGGGCTGATTTAACAATGCCATGTAAAATGATTAAACCATTGAAATTAAATTTCTGTTGCTTTGTATATGTGTTGTCCATTTTGTTTTGATTTGTAGATGCATGTTTGAATGTCTTGTTTTGATTTGTACATACATGTATGTTCTGTTTTGATTTGTACATACATGTTCTTTCTCTTTCCTGTTTTGATTGAATCTATTTCAAAACCCTAAATATATTTTTTCTGATTTATTTTCAGAGTTCAATGGATAGTCAGTCTTATGAGATGAACTTTTTAAAACACATGGAAGGAGGCCAAAATGATCAACCCTCTGATAGAAGTAAATTATGTTCTAATGTTTCTGTTTCTATTTCAATAATTATATTTTATATATACTAATATAATTTTTTCAAGGTGATGTAAATGATCATCTTTCTCAAGCAGTTCATGGCAGTAGTTCCTCTAAGAGGAAGGCTGCACGTTCAACAGAGTTTGGGAGAAAAATTTCTCCTGTTTAGGACCATTATACCTTCATCAAGGCTTCTGAAGGTGATCTTTATGCCCAATGTAAGTATTGTCAAACTAATATGTATAAAACACTCTTATATTGGTACACCTAACCCTAAAAGACATATTAATAAATGCCAAGCCTATAAAAATTATCTTGCTAAAAATTTTGCTATGCTAGCTACTTTCAATCAAAATAAGTACTATGAGTTATTTGTTGATGCTATTCTATGTCATGGTTATGCTTTGAGTATGGTTGAGCATGAAAAATTGAGGGCTTTGCATTATTACCTTAATTCTAGTGTGAAGGATATTTTTAGGTATACACTTATCAAATATACTTGATTCAATGAATTCTGTTTCAAGTAAGATTTGCTTTACATGTGATGGTCGGTCTGTCTGCACTTCATGTTTTTATTTTGCTCTCACTGCACATTATGTTGATGATAACTGAAAATTGCAGTCTAAAATATTAAATTTTTATCGGTTTCCTCTACCCATGATGGTGAGTCGATTTATAAGTTTGTTAAAAAGATGTTATGTGGGTGAGATCTTGTAAAAAGTTTTTACCATATCTCTTGACAATACATATGCACCTGATCGAATGGTTAAGCGTCTTAAAGATGATTTGCATGCCACTTCTGCTCTTCCATGCAATGGTAAGTATTTTCATATAAGGTGTGTTGTCCATATTTTGAACTTGATAGTTCAAAAAAGTTTGAAGGTAATTGATTCTTTTGTTATTAAATTGCACAAAATTGTGAAGTTCATTAATTCTTCTAATTCTGGACTTCGTGCCTTCAAATTAGCTATTAAAGACTGTGATTCTTCTTTTCGTGATAAGTTATTTTTGTATGTTCTTACTCGATGAAACTCAAATTACTCAATGATTCACATGGCACTTGATGCTAAGTTAGTCATTAATTTGTTTGTTAATAGAGAAAATGACTTGGATATGATTAGTGATCTTGAGTGGAAAACTATTCAGTTGATTTGTGATTTTCTTGAGCCTTTTTATGAAATTACCACTCTCTTTTCTGGATCCAAGTATCCAATAGCTAACTTGTACTTGACTAACGTTGTTACAACTGAGAAGTTGATGTGTCATGCTCACAATGATCCTTTTCAAGGTATTTTTGCAACGGCATGACCTATGCTTGAATTATAAGAAAAATATTGGGCAGATCACTCAATGATTATGTCTTTTGTTGTTTTGCTTGATCCTCGATACAAATTATAACTTTTAAAAGAGTTGTACAATGTTCTTTATGTACACGACGGGGTTCAACGAAGGATATCTGCCATTTATAATGAGCTTGTTAATTTATATATCTTTTATTCAAAATCTTCACTTGTTAATTTTTATTCTTATGTCCAAAGTAACACATCTCAAGAGACAAGTCGGTCTGGTTTCAATCGACCTCGAACATTTAAAAAATCTGCTCTATTTGAGGTCAGATTTCATGGTTTAACCACCTTTTCTTTTAGTTTAATTATTTGTATTTTATTTTTTAAATATTAAATTAGTTTATTTTCTACCTTTTTAGAGTTTTGATGCTATTTAGCTGCTTTAAGGAGTGGAAATTCTGATGTTGAATCCTACATTAATCTGTCCCTTATCCCCCATAGTGAAGATTCTGAATTTGATATTTTAGAGTATTGAAAAACACAAAGTGCTTCTTTTTCGGTACTTGCTCGCTTGACCAAAGATAATTTGGCCATTTCAATTACTTCAGTTGCTTCAGAATCTTCCTTCAGCATGAGGTTGAATCTTGAACAAGTTGAGAGCTAAATTGTTGTATAAAAATGTTGAAATTTTTTTAACAACTCGAAACTGGTTGTATGGTTTTGAACAGAAAGGGATGAGGAATATTTTGTTGTGGTTAATATGGTTTACGTTACTTATCTTTATTTCATCAATATTTTAAATTGTTTAGTGTTATTAATTACTTTATTTTCTTCTCTTTTAGGGTGCTTTTGTGACTTTGACTGTTTTGATGCTTGCTGAATTGATCTGCCTATGGTATGAAATGTTTATCATTGAGACTGTTTTATTATCTTTATTCCTTTACTCTTTCAACTATCTGCTATGTTTTCCACTAGAATGTTTATTGGTTGTTTCTTGCTTGTTGGTTACTGCTTACAATGGTCTGAACTCTGAACTAAAATTTGTATGCTAACTTGATGATGCTTGCTCCCTTTGGACTGGTCTGGAATCTGGATGCTAAATTTATAATGTAAATTAATTGTAGTCTAAGTATTTTTCTGGATGCTGAATTTACACTGTAAATTAATTGAAGTCTAAGTATTTGCTAGGTTTTTTTTTTTTTGAAAATTGCGGGTTTATTGAAATGCACTCAAAGAACCATAGGTTCATGCCTCATTAAAAAACCTCCCTAAGCCTAGGTGGAGGAAAAAGAGTGCAATGAACCCTAGCTTACAAAGACTCTTTACACGGTAGAGTATACACTTGTATTCGAAAGAAGCTACTCAGTTGTTTGTAAATGAAAAATTCCTACTTACCACCTTTGACCACTCTCCAGAGACAGCAACCCACCAGACCTTGAAACCACACTGCTAAAACTTGACAAGACCCCCTATTTCCATATCGCTTAAATAAAAACACCCCCTACTGCATGAGAAGAAGCTACCTGCTGTGTGCGAGACCAATAACCTCTTATGTTCAGACGCCTCTCATTCCTACCTGGCAATCCAGGTTGCGTTCGCGCATCTTTCAATTTCTTTTTTAGCAAGAGAATCGGCATAAGTGTTTTCTTCCCGTGGAACATATTGTATTCTCCATTCAAACTCTTGCCCCATTGTCAAGTAGACTGAAATCAGATTTTTAAAGGGTGACGGGCATTTCCAGGGGTTGTCAATCCACTGTACCCCCATCAAGCAATATGATTCAATAACCAGTTTCTCCGTGTTCCTCCACTGTGATTCTTTAAAAAGCTTGATGGCCTCTACAATCGCTCTTAGTTCAGCCGATGTTGCATCTGTAACACCTATCCCTTTTGAGAAACTGATCAGGACGTCCCCATTTGAATTCCGCAACACTCCCCCAATTCCTGGCTTTACCAAAACTTCCTCTCACCGCTCCGTCGGTGTTAAATTTCAGACATCCAGTATTTGGAGGGGACCACCGCCTAATGGTAACCTTCTGTTGTTGTTTGGCGATAAACTGTAATCTTCTTGGGCAATTCAGAATATCGTTAATATCACCTACCTCCTCTGGCCAAAGGGCTTTGCACCACCATCTGAGTCTGAGAATACCCATCTGAAAAATGCAATTGGTCGAAACCAACTTGTTTTTGAAAATGGTCTCATTCCGGGCAAGCCAGATACTCCAGGCGAGGCTGAAGAAGCCGAGGCTCCACACTTGTGGCTGAAAACCACGGGGTGTTGTCTCCATCCATACTATAAACAACTCATAAAAAGACTTTGGGTGCACAAAATTGATGCTCCACAAACTGAACCACAATTGTCATACTTTCCACGCCATGTTGCAGTGGTTTAACACATGATCAACATATTCTAGCTCATTTCTACACAGCTGACAAATATGTGAAGAGAGTGGGATACAACCTCTTTTCTGTAGTTCATCGATCGTTGGCAATCTGCCCTTCAAAGCCCTCCATACAAAAAATATCACCTTCGGTGGGGCTTTGCTCTTCCAGACCGATTCCCATACTCTTTCTCTGACCCCATCTGAACTTCTACCTTGATCATACCATGCCTTAGTTGTAAAATAGCCACTTGAGTTTGTCGCCCATCTAATGCTGTCCGAGACAAGTGGATTCAGTTTAAAACCCCTGATATACTCGAGCATTGAGTTCCATTCTTCGACCTCCCAGTTGAAAATAGATCGCCTGAGTTTAATATCCCACAACCATGAGCCATCTGCATGAAAACCAAAATCACAGATTTTCCCATCTTTATTAACCGATAATGCGAACATTCTGGGGAACAACAAAATTTAGTGGTATGTTCCCAATCCAAACGTCATTCCAGAAGCTGGTTAATTTGCCATCCCCTACCGTGATACGGATCTGATTCTGAAAGGTTTGTATGCAGTCCGGGTAAGCAGAGGTGATATTCTTCCAGATAATCGATTTTCTTACAGTCTTCATATTTGTCAGAAAGAAGTTGGAATTCGATTTCTCGTATCTTGCCGCAATTACATTCCACCAAAGGCTGTCAGGTTCGGACCCATATCGCCATAACCATTTCAATAATAAAGCTTGATTCTTAATTTTTAAGTCGATCAGACCGAGACCGCCAAGGCTTTTTGGGATGCATAATACTTCCCATCTCACCCAGTGAATTGCCTTTTTGTTCACCCCTCCCCAAAGGAATTTTGAAACTATGCTCGAAAGCAATTTGTTAACTTTATTCGGCATGTAGAAAATAGACATGAAATAAATCGGAAGGCTCATTAGCACAGACCTTATCAGCGTAATACGGCCTCCGAAATATAACTTCTTCGATTTCTATCCCACAAGGCGCTATCTGAATTTCAGCAATACTGGCTCCCATAGTTTAAGATTATTCTTCTTGACGCCTAAAGGTATTCCAAGGTAAGTTGTTGGGAAGCATTTCGTTTTACAGTTTATAGAGCAAGCCCAGCTCTCCACCAAACCTTCATCAACATTTATACCCAGAAGCTTAGATTTTTGCAGGTTTAGTTTAAGCCCGGATGCAAGTTCGAAACCTCTTAGTAAGTACATGATGTTCTTAATTTCTTCGTAGCTTGCCCCTGAGAAAATGATGAGATCGTCTGCGTACTGCAAATGTGAGATCCGAGCCGAGTTGTTTCCGATGCATTTTACTTGAAACAGACCACAATCCACTGCTTTATGAAATTAGACAGTTCAGAACCTCCGCCACAAGGTTGAAAAGTAGTGGAGACATTGGACAACCTTGCCTAAGACCGCGTTTGATCCGAAATTTATCAGTCGGCGATCCATTGACTAAAACTGAAATTGACGTTGTGACGATGCATGTGTGAATCCACCATATCCACCTTTGGCCAAAACCCATCTTTTTCATCACAAAAGACAGAAAATCCCAGTCGACGCTATCATACGCCCTATGAAAATCTACTTTGAAAACTAAGCCACTGTAGCCTTTTTAGTCCAGGAAGTCGATAACCTCGTTAGAAATTAGCGCGCAATCTAAAATTTGTCTCCCTGGACAAAAGGCGAATTGAGACTGGCCAACCACCTCTTCCATCACTGTCTTTAACCTCGAGGCAAGTACTTTGGCAAGGAGTTTGTAGACGACTCCTACCAAACTAATGGGTCGATACTCTTCTATCGAGGAAGGCGAAGCAGATTTCGGTATCAAAACTATGAATGAATGGTTGAAAGACATATATGTTACCTTATCACTGAAGAAGTCGGCGAAAAACTTTAGGATCCTAGATTTCAGATTGACCCAGAATTTTTTAATGAATCCGACATTGAAGCCGTCAGGCCCCGGGGCTCTCGAGCTATCTAAAGAGGACAAAGCAGTATAGACCTCCTCTTCTGAGAAATTTCGCTCCAGCTGAGCAGCGGAATGATTGCTTAAGGATCTCAAATTGCAATTCAGATCTTCGACTGGAACCGTGTATGGTGCCTCATACGCAGATTTGAAAAAATTCTCAACAGCTTTTTTAACCATGGATGGTTCGCTGACCGTGGTGTCGCCTATTCTGATATTGTCCAGATGGTTAATCCTTCTCCTGGACGAGGCCACTAGATGAAAATACGCAATGTTTTTGTCCCCTTGTAAGAACCATTTTGTCCTGGACTTTTGCCTCCATTCCCTCTCTTCCTTTCTTTCTGCTTGCCATAATTTAGCTCTTAGAGTGCGCAATTCTTGCCAGGCTCCGGGTGGGAAATTACCATTGCACAACTTTATTTCAAGAACATTGCATTTTTCTTCAAGTAAACTGGCAGACTCTTCGTTTTGTTAGCGTAACTCCTGCACCCATACTTTTGTTGTTGCTTTGCATTCTCTCAAAATTTTCGATATTCCATACTCCTCAGTTGTGGAAACAGTTTTTCGTATCAAATCCACCAACTCCTTTTCTTCACCCCAATGATCGAACCATTTAAAATATTTAGCCCAGTTTACATTGTCAACCGATAGAACAATCGGATTATGATCCGATAGGCCCTTGGGGAGAACCCTTTGAGTTAAGTTGGTCCAAAGCCCCGCGCATTCTGTTGAAATTAAGAAGTGATGAAGTCTGCTGAAAGATGGCACTTGACGCAAACTGGACCAAGTATACTTACCTCCCGAACATGGCATGTCGATAAGCCCCTGATCATTTATGAAATCAGAGAAACACTCCATGTCCTTTGTCTTCATACTTACCCCTGTGCTTTCCTCTTTATTCCTGACTATGTTAAAATCACCACCAATAATTACCGGGATTGAATTTGCTGTGATCCAATTTCGTAATTCTTCGAGAAACTCTCTTCTGCGAATGCTGTCGTTTGGGGCATATACATTTATTATTCCAACTCTCAGGTTTACCTTGCAAAGCCTCCCGACACATACAATTGCTCCCTGGACCTCCACGGAGAAGTCGCACTTGAAAATTTCTGAATTCCATATGGAACATAGGCCTCCTGATAGCCCTATAGGCGGTATACACTTGACATCAAAGCTTGAAAATTTGCCACATAGATCGCGTACCACTTCATCCAGCAGGTTACTGTACTTGGTCTCTTGAAGCAAAATAAACTTCGGCCTTTCATTACTTATCATCCTCCTAATTGATCTCTTTTTCTCTGCCTTTCCGTATCCGCGGATGTTCCAAGAAAAAAACAGGTTTTGCAATTTCATAGGAAAGCTTTTAGAATTACTCGATAAAAGCAGCTACTTTGAATCTAGGATAATATGCCCAGATCCAACCCTTCTAGCTGTTTACAGACCTGATCATCATCCAGCGCGAAACTCAGCCCGACCGCCTTGCAGACTTCCAGAATTTTCTTTGACACGGAGTCAGGTACTGTCCCTTATTGACCGTTACTGGGAATCACTCTACCGCCTGATACGATGCTCTTTAATGACTTGAATCCCTGGTTATAAGCGGCCTCAATCCTCGTGGGTATCGCCTTGTGTCTGATAGAGTTAACTGTTATTGGACTGAAACCCCTCATAAACCTGGGCCTTATTTTAAAGAGCCCCGTTTCCACTTCTAAAGTTGGGGCCACATAGGTGCTGGACTCCGAAGAACCACATGGTTCAACTTGGGCTGCGGTTACATGAACTTCAATGAGCCCGTTTGCTTCATCTAAGGGAATCGCTCCTATCTGATTTAAGTCACGTTTATCACCAGCTGGCGCCGCCAAAGAATTAGGCTCCGTCATTATGTTTAGATTATTCTCTGCCGTTCTGCCATTATTGTCACCCACCCCAACTACATTATCTGAATTGTAATCATTTCTTTGCAAGTTTCCAAGACCATTGGGGAGATCATCAGCCGCACTATCTTCCTCCCAGATCCTCGTCCTCTCGCCAGCGAAACTTTCCGGCGATGGATCTTTACTCTTGTGAACCGGGAACCATTAATCCAACATCTATCATCTTCGAAATCTGAAACAGAAACTCTGAGGACCGAACTGATACCGTTAACAAAAATGTTGGTCTTCGGCAGGATATCCATCGGATGCCTAACTCCAATGAAAAGTCTGGCCACATCAAATCTTCTCTTTTGGGAAGTCTCTTCGTCGATTTTGATCAAAACTCCCCACCTATTGGCTAGGGCTTTGAAAATCTCCACATTCCATGCTTCTAGAGGAATATTCTCCAATGAAACCCAAACCTTGATCTTCCTATCATTCCTGAATCTGTCCAATGTGTCGAAATCTTCAAACCAAGTTTCTAGCAGAGAAAGCCTTAGATCTTTGAATATTTGGATTTGCTCTTCTTCTTCAAACCTAACCTGTCCAAACAGCGATACTTACTTTGAATCCATCCGAACGAAGAGCTGCTTCCACGAGGTTGGCATCATACATGCCTTTTAACTGCCCCGCCAAACAATAATCCAACCAGCTTAAATCCATTTCCGGAACGTTGAAACAAAAAGGGCCACATATTGGGTTATAGGCTGTTTTATCTGTGTCGTCACCCGGTGAAGGATTCTGGGACTTGGCTTCGGCTCCCATGGACATCAGGACCTGTTTGTAAGATCTGCCATCCGTCGTCTTGGCCGCGAAGTTTTTGCTACACGAATTTCCTTTTTTAGCTGTGCTTCTTACCGCCTCTTGACTGTAATCCCGTTTATCCTCCTTAGCTTTCGAAACTCTTATCGATAGACCGTCCATAATTTGATTATTGACTTTCTCCACTGCCCGCCCCGCCTCCTCATTGTTCGAGAATCTTACGAAAGCAAAAGTGAAATTTCTGCGTAAGCTTCTCTTATGGTGAAAGGCGATGTAAACATCCAGAACTTTCCCGTAGCATGCGAAAGCTTCTCCTAAGGTCTTCCGATGTATTCTTTTACTGACAAAGTTGATATAGACTGCCACCCCTTGCCTGCTTCTGAAAGTTCTTGCTCCTGCTGATACCTTGTTCCAACCACTTCTCCGGCTGCCATTGGGCTGGTTAGTCTGCTGATACCTTGGTGGCTTGAAGACATGGCTATCTCGTTGCGACCCTTCCGTCATGAAACCTTGAGCACCGACCATTTCGGCTCCAACTTGATTATTGATTATAAAAACTAACAGCCTTAAACCATTAACACTAAGGCCTAAACCATAAACTGAAATTAAGTATTTGCTAGTTGTTGGTTGCTCATAATTGAATTAGGCTGGTGACATTTCAGCTTTTTGAAGATGAAAAGTTGCCCTTAATTTAATCATGTTGGCAGCTTAAATAAAAGCTCGATGAAGAAATTTTTGGTAGCAAAGTCTGGCTTTAGCCTTGTAAAACTTTTTCTATAAGATTTGAGAGCTTAATTTTTAACATAGATTTATTTAGTCAATGTAATTGTAATTTTAGTGTACTAGATTGTATTAAATTTAGTTTGTACAATTACAAAGTTTCATAGTTTCAAATTTTGTGAAGTTGGATATCTCATTTTTAAAGTTTTTCATGTTTTGATATTAATAAGGTCCAATCATGAATTAAAATCACAATTTATAAAATTATTGATGTTTAAAGTCATTTTATTAATTAATCTATCCCTTAATTTTTAAAGTTGCAATCCCATATTGTTATCTATTTTTGTATCATCACAATTCACAAGTATAATTATGTTCAATTATATGCATCTATATATTAAATTAATCATTGAATTAAACTCATTATTATTTAAAGTCATTTTCCTTAATCTATTTTCTAATATAATAAAGTTAGTAATCATGAATTAAATTTATTAAACTAATGTTTATAAACTTTTAATTAAAAGAAATATAATAATCATAAATTGTGTATGAAACAAATTTATTATTTAAGTGACCATATTTCATATTTTCAATAACAAACTAAATTAATGATCCTAAACAAATTTATAATTTCATCAATTCTAAATCTGTAACTAAATATCAAGTCAGGTAAATATCAAATTAGTTCAATAACAAGTCGGACCATTAACAGGTTAAGATAATTACAGATCAAGTCCATAACAGGTCAGGTTGATAACAGGTCGGGTAATATCAATTATTTTCCAGGTTAATCTCGAGTTCGGGTTTATATCAGGTTAGATGCAGGTCAAGTTCGTTTGTCACGTTATCAGGTTGGATTCAGATTCATGTCGTTCTCAGGTTGGGTTCAGATCCAAAATCTCCAGGTCAAACTCGAGTTCATGTCAACATCAATTCAGACTCGGATCGATTTCAGATCACTAGTCCTTCGGGTCTTAATCAGTTCTGACTCAAATCAATTTCAATCAATTTTGCAGGTCGGGTCAATTTTTTTACCTCCCTAGTCTTCTTCAATAGAAACAAAAAAAAACCTTTTATACTCGGTCAACCCATATAGCCTCTTTCTCTAAAATTTTATAAAAAAATATATTAATCAAAATTCTCACCGTGACAACAAAATGGAAATTGTGGGGGTAGAACAAGAATCAATCCTGAAAACTTAATTACATTTGGAAACTAAAAATGAACCCTCTATTTTTGTACAATTTAATTTATTCACCCTAAATAGAAACTGTCACCACCTAAATTTTCCATGAGGGCACACACCAAGCTACTACTTCAAACTATACGTTCTGTTTTTTAAGGAAGATTTCATTACCTTCAAGTTTCAACACTTCTTGGCATTTTTAAGAGTACGCACCTTCATCACAAGATGTTGTCGTGCACCTTCCACCTCTGCAAATTTGAGGCTTATCTCGGAATATCGTTCTTGCATATCCTTCAATTCATTTTGCATTGATTCGTTTCTCTCCCTTAATGATGCTAGTTCAGCTATCAATTTATCCTGGTTACTGTCTTTATCGACAATAGATGTACTTGGTTCTTTCTCCAACAAACTGTCACCAGTGCTGCAGATAAGATATCAATAGGAGTAATTGTTAGTAACTTCCCCTTTTCTTTAGTTTCTCCAACACTCTTCTAAGTATTTATTCCCTCAACTAACTGTTACAAGGAAGAATAGTGGAAAAGGTGCAAAAACCGGACTCGAAACTGAAGTTCTATATATTCAAGTCTTACCTTAATACAAAAGGCACTGAGATAATGTCATTTGATGTATCCATAGAATCTTTATATGCCTGCATTTTGTATTCATTTAAAAGAAAATATAAGTCAAAGCTAGAGGTAAAATTGTATGTAATAAAGAATATAGTTGACAATGAAACCAAAATGGGACTGCAAAGTAAACCAATCCTTAGGTATAAGAACACCCTATTGAACCATTCTAGCCGTAATGAAACAATAATTAGGGTCAAGAGCACTGTCATAAATTAATATTAAAGGAAGACCATTAGATGTTGATGCCATAAAAATGTTAGAACTTGAAACCTCTTATGTGATGACCCTTCAAAATATTTGTTCCTTAATATTACAGAATTTCCTTTAAATGAGTTCTTTAGCTTCTTTTCAATCATGGTATAATGTTTCTGACCTTTTGAAGTTGGCATTTGCAGAAACTGGTGCTGTGCACATCGAGTTCTTCTACTCTGCTTTCTAACTCATCAATTTTCTTTTGAAGATCCTTCTCCATTTCCAGAAACACATTTATTGATGTTTCTAAAGCACTTTCCTTTAACTTTATTTGGCCCTGCCATGGGAAAAAGAAAAGAAATCATTATGAATAAAAAATCTCCTTTTTCATACTCTGCTCCAGCATAATAAGGAAGAAATAGAATGAAAGGGAAATTTTGATCTCAGTAAGGACAGAGGAATATTATGATAAATTTTGCTGTTTGATACTGAATTCTTCATGTTGTTACTAGAAAAGCATATATTAAACCATTTGCAACAAAAAGTTTCAAAGAGGAACTTGATTTTAGATAAAACTCGAATGTTTAAATTTACCTCCAGCAACATTAGTTTCTCCCTTAGGCTTGCGACTTCTGTAGGACTGCAAAATACCAAGGGAGTTTTGTCATTTTTTAATAGTGTTTTAGTTCGGTCGGAAACTGTTGCTCTTTCATTGCTTTCTTTCAGCTTCTTTTCCATGCCAATAATGTCATCTTCCTTCTTAAGGTCATCCTTTAATTTAACTACTTGCTTTCTGAGTTTTTGTTTCTCTACTCCCTCCTCAAACATAGACTCTCTCAATTTGGTGCATTGAGTTTTTAGAGTGTTCAGCTCTGATTGCAAGGATTCGGCTGCAGCTTCTTTTTCATCCTTCAAATGCTTCATTCTTTGAAATTCCTCCAGTGTCTCAACTGCTTCCTTTTTCATCAAAGCAATTGTACGCACCAGCTCATTCCGTTCTAAATTTCCTCTTTGATTTAGCACTTCAACTTCTTCAGCGAATGCTTTAGCCTCTTCCAACCCCAACCCCAACTTTTCTGCCACTTGAGCTTGTTCATGGAGGCATTTCTTTTCCATAGTCAGCTTGTCAATCTCAGCTTTTAGGTTGTGGATCACCTGGGAAAAAGCCCCACTAATTTCTTCCTCATGTTTCTTTTGATGTTTAAGCTGCTTAGATTTATCATCAATTTCCTCCAACATCTCTTCTATCTGATTTGATTTTAAATTTACTTGATTGGAAAGGTTACAGAGTTTTGCCTCATAGTCTTCTGTAACTGATTGGAGCTCTTCTTTAGCTTTCTTGAGAAGTTCTTCTAGCTCATTTTTCTGCAAGCATAGTTCACTAGCTTCAGTCAGAGCTTTTGTAGCCGCCTTCTCATTTGCATCAAATGTAAAGGCCATCTGCATAGAGAGCCTTTTAAATTCCTCCTGCAGACTTTCAGCTGTATTAGCATTCTTCCATCTTGTCATTCGCAAGGCTTCCTCAGCTCGGATAGCTCTTTGCTCCTGATCAACTTTGGCTTGTATGATAGATTCCAGATCCATTTTGTATAATTGTGCCTGTTTCTCTAACTCTTCCTCCAAGCTTTTGATGTGGGTTTCTAGTTTGTTTATGGTAGTTAAGGAGTGAGAGAACTCTTTTGATTGCTTGTTGAGTTTACTTTCCAAGCACTCAATTCGGGCCTGAAGTTCATTTATGCTAGCAAAGGAAGACGGGCACTCATACTGCATATTCAGTTGATCTTGCAGTTGGCTTTGCTCTAATTTATAGGACATGTTGTGATTTTCCTGCTTCAGAATCTCATAATCAAGTGCTAGCTGCTCCATTTGTGCCTCAAGCTCATTTTTATCTCTCTTGCAGACCTCTATCTCTCTGTAGAGATCCATGATCTTTTGTTCAAGGACAGATGTTTCCTTAGTGTCTCTGTGCGCTTTAACAAGTTGTTCCAATTCCCTCTGCTCAACATCCTCATCTGAGTGACACCCTGAGATGATTACTCCCAATTCCTCAGCACTACCATGGAATCCTGATTTCTTGGGAGGAAGGGGTACCTTCGTCTTCTTCGCATCCAACATTTTTTCTAGGTCCTGTACAGCAAGCATTAACTCGACATTTGATTCCTGTGTCTTCTGCAGTTGCAACTGAAGATTGGAACTCAAGGCCTTTTCATGATTAAGCTCTTGTCTGATTTCTTCAAAAAGAACCCATGGGTCCCCACTCTCAAACTCCAACCTGCTTTTTACTTTTGCATCATCTATTAACTTCTCGAAGGCCTTCAGCTTCTCACACTCTAATTTGAGTGCATCTCTCTCTCCTTTCAAAGTCACAACTTCCCTTGAGAGATCCTGTCCCCTTTTGCTCTCCTTTACAATTCGTTTTCTAAGAGCCTGCAATTCCATATCTGACACTTCTACTTTTCTGGACAAAGCAATGAGCTCGTTCTTGAGCCTTTCAATCTCATTATCTGAACCATGTTGGGAGTTTTCTCGTAGAAAGGTGTCCTGAGAACTGTTAGAGTCATCAGTACTCGTTCCAAGATCAGAACCTGCTGACCACTCCTCATAGATTGCTGTAGAGGCAAGTGATGTTGGTTTAGGAGTAACTGAGACGTTATTCATTGATGACAGAATAGGAGGGTCCTGATTGATGTTGTTTCTCATTCCAAGTTCTAGTGGAGTGTTAAGTCCAGAGACGCTATCAGAACTTGAAATGGAAATATCAGATCCATTCGATCCTCTGCAGTTCCCATGCAATTCAACATTATTGGTGGCTTTGCTGAAAGGCACATTCTGTCAGATAGATAATAAACAAAGAAATAAGTAAAACATGCAAACCCACTTTCAATTAACTTTTATATTAAGCATATATCAGGAGACCAAAAGTTAGAGCATATGAAAACAGTCTGATTAACAGCAGCAACAAGAAAACCGAAAATGAATGCATTCGCTAAATGGGATAGGAGCCTTACTTCAATGGTGTCGCTCTTAATGCTTTCATCAGCCTTCAAGCTACCGTCTTGCGATTTAATACTTGCATCTTCAATTTCTTCCACCTCTCTGCAATAATTATCAAACAAAAAGTCAACGTTAAAAACAAATGCTCCAGACTCTGAAACAACATCCAATAACTACAGGAATTCAATAAAAATTGACAAGTCTTTACCTTTGATCAGCATTTTCCTGCAGCTTCTGTATCAAGACCTGATCAAATCCAACAGTTTGAATTCAATTTCAAAACATCAATCAACATAATTCATGAGAAAGAATCAAGAAAAATGCTACCAGAAGTAATCCGTGTAGCGTAACAAATATAAATATGAGAGAGAAACAGAGTATACTAACATTCAAAATTGCTTTAGAGTTACAATTCTTTAACGGAAGAGAAACGGTGGAAGTTTTAATTGCTTCAGCATAAGCAGCAAAATCAATTGAAGCTTCCCCAACCAAACCTCCTTTTCCCAATCCCTACAACAAACATATGGGCATAAAATATTCACTACATCTCATTTAAACACACATACCCCACATAAAAGAACATGAATTCATTCCTTCAAGGAAAAAAATATAAATGTATGTCTTACTGTTGATAAAATAAAATGGTAGATTCTTTCATTGATCTTCCCAGTCTTTGGATCCCGATCAAATTTAACGGTCTCGTGAACCGGATTTTCCCACCGACAGTTACCGTCTAGAACCGTCGCCTTTTCTAATTTAGTTCTCGGTTTTCCTCCACCGCCAGGGACCACTGATATCATCAACGCTTGCACATTCAACTGTGTAACCTAATTTACACATAAAACTATTAATCTTTCAATTCTTCAAATTATTTAATCACATTACAAAAAATATATATTGAAAGATAATCATTTTAACCAAGCAAAATAGCTCAGAAAAATTCAAATCAAATTTCTTTTTCAGTTTCTTAGCTGCATTTTCCGAGCAATTAAGCCAATAAAGAAAAACGAGAAAATAAATAAATTTACAAGAAAATGTTCGATTGATAAGAATGTTTAAAAACTAAAGAAGAATTTGAAAGGATGAGTGTACTTGAGTTGCATGGAACTGCAACTTGAACACAGCTTTGGTCCTGTTCTTGTCGCTCCTCCATCTCGCCGACTTAAACATCTTCGCCGCAAAACTCGCCGGAATTCCCGGACTCTCACATGAGGTCCAGAAAGTCCCGCCGGAAACCCGTCATTCAATCGATTGCTCGATCCAATGCCGGAAATGCAATCAAAATGCAAGTAGGCGCGGGGAAACAGAGCCAGTCATACCAGTCTACACTTAGAGGTCAGATTGGTTCAAAGCGAGTGGAACTGAGTGCGAGACCGAGTATAAAACTCAGAAACAAAGAAGATCTAATGAAGAGTTCTTTCTCTTTCTCTCATTCTCCTCTCTCTCTCAGCTCTCTATTTGCAAGGTTGAAAGAAGAAACAGACTCTCTGGTGGAAAGAGATTGCACATATTTTATTTTTCAAGGAGAAGCTTCTTTGTGATTAAAAAAAATTAATTTAAAATTAATTCTGTGTTAGGTGAAAACATGTGTATTTGGGAAAAGGGAGCAGAAAGGGAAGGTCATTAATTTGACATTAATGCCCCATTTGCCAGTTTACTTTTAGCAAATATTCTATCTTCTAAGACGAGGGTCAGACGGGTAGTCTAGTCTGTAAAAAAAAAAAACATTAAGGTAAACAAAATTACATTTGAGTTACTCAATTAAAATTTTAATTATGGTTGTGTTACTTTTTTGTTAAAATACAACAAACATCCAAAGAAAAGTTTAGTATAGTGACAATTTTAGTCCTCAAAACTTATGTATTCTACCAATTTACTCTTAATTCAAAAGAATTCAATAAATTTACCTTATATATTTAAATAATATTTCAATTTAGTCATTTTCTTCTCTCAAATCGCTTTTATACACTCGTTAACACTAAAGTACTTTTAAAATCATTAATTAATCTAATACATAAATTTATAAATATAAAGATATTTATAATTACTTTTTAACGTTAGATATGTAACTAGTATCTATATTAAAATTAAATTAATTAAAACTACTTAAAATTATTTATGAAAACCTCCGTCTTAGTTATTGCTACCACGTATTTTTTTAAAAAAATAAAATTTTATATTATTATACAATTTTATTAGTAATTTCATATTTTTGAATGGCTTTATCATTTCCCTTTATTTTAAAATAAACTAATAAATAAATTTTTTAAGTTACTGAACTTTTATTATTAAACAAATTTCTTAAATTCTTTGCAGGTTTGTTTTCAGTAAAAGTTGAATAATTTTTGCAATAATTTTAATTTTTTTATTTACAAAATTTTAATTGTTTAACAATTTTTATTATTATAAAAATCTATAAAAAATATTGATTAAAGGGTAAGAAGCCCTTGAACTTTGAAAAAAAATCAATTAAGCCCTTAAATTTTTATTTTACCCAATTAAGCCCCTTAATCAAGATATTAAATGAATTAAGCCCTTGAACCAAGAAATTGAATCAATTAAGCCCTTTGACCAATTTTGACCATTAAATCTTGACATTTTTTGGGATCTATTGGTACAGTGCGTAGTGTCTCTTTAGTTTTATTTTACCCAATTAAGCCCCTTTGACATTTTAACCAAAAATTAATAACAACAACAACAACAACAACAACAACAACAACAACAACAACAACAACAACAACAACAACAACAACAACAACAACAATAATAATAATAATAATAATAATAATAATAATAATACATGTTTATGATTAATTGAAAATATCAAGTTTGATATAACTCGTGTTAACGAGGGTACCCAAGTAAAAAAGATGATAACGATGAAGAACAAACAATTTTAGAGAAGAAAAATGACTAAATTGATATTTTTTAGATACGAATGATTAAATTTATTGAATTATTTTGAATTATGACTAAATTGATAGAATATATAAGTTTTGAGGACTAAAACTATCATCATACCAAGCCTTTTTGGATGTTTGTATTTTAACAGAGAAGTGACCCGGTCATAACTAAAACTTTAACGGAATGATTCAATTGTAACTTTTAATAATCGAATGACTCAATCGTAACTTTTAATAATTGAGTGACTCAATTGTAACTTTACAAATAATCGTGTGACCTCCAATATAGTTTATCCAAGACATTAATTGTTTTGTCGTTTGTCTACATTTGCTTTTGTTTTGTCATATTTACCTTTTGTTTTGTCCACTTTTCCAATAAAAAATCAGCACTTTTATATATTTTTTTCCAATAATCATGTAACTTTTAATTTCTCGGATCGTTTGCATGATTTGATAGATGCAAAATTGACGAATTCAGTTGTTGTGCGCTTGTTAGAGCGATCGATTGGTTTTGTAGCGTTGGAATCCCAGATTAGATCGTTGTGGAATCCAAAAGGAGAGATCACTATGGTAGACTTGGATAACAACTACGTAGTGCGTTTTGCTAAATCTGAAGATTGTGAAAAGGTTTTAATGGGGGTCCGTGGGTTATCTACGAAAGTTACTTAGTGGTGCAACCGTGGAGCCGCCATTTCTCTACTGAGGAGGATCATCCCGCAAAGACAATCATTTGGGTAAGGTTACCAGGGCTACCATATAGATATTATACTAAAAGTCTTTTTCGCATTATTGCATGCGCAATAGGAAGAATTGTTCGAATTGATTACCATACTACCGAAGGTGTACGTGGTGGATTTGCAAGATTAGCAGTGGAGGTAAATTTGAATGAAGCTTTATCTTCTAGCATCTTCATTGATAGAGTACGAAAACGAATTGAGTACGAAGGGTTGCTGACGATATGCTATTCGTGTGGCAAGTATGGTCATATGGAGGCTCAATGCAAACCAAAGGTTATGACGCCGTCTTCATCCTCTTTGGGCGATGGGGCGAATGATTCGATAGACTCTGGGAGTAATGAAAAATACGGTCCCTGGATGCATGTTAAATCGCGCAAAGGGAGGAAGCATGTTAGTGGTAAAGGCAAAATGTAACCCCCTTAGCCCGGCCTAGACGCCCGACCCGAACTAAGAAGATTACATGGGGAAAACCAAAGTAAACTCATGAAAGTCAACCTTGATTAATGACCATTTTTTCTTTTTAACTTTTCTAGATGCAAATTATTAACTTATGTGAATAGCAAATCATTTTAGCTGAAGCGTGTAACCCCCTTAACCCGGCCTAGACGGTTGACCCGAATTAAGAAGATTACACGGGGAAAACCAAAGTCAACCCGAAAGTCAACCTTGATTAACGACCCTTTTTTTTTCTTTTTAAACTTGTCTAGATGCACATTAACCCTAGTTGTGATCATACAAACAACATACTCAAAGAACATAAACATCAGAGATCAAACAGGGACCCAATTGAACAAATTACAACTTTAGGGACCAAATTGTAAATTCTGATAATTATAAGGACTTAACCCAAAATAAAGTTACCAACTTATAATTAATCAGGTTTCATGCTTCACTGTCAAATTTTAGCTCAAACGGGCATCCCAAACTCATACAATTGCACATACAAGATTCAGGACCAAAACGCATACATTCCAAAACATATAACTGCCAATGTCAGCCCCCAACGGTCAGGTGTTCCGAAACAGGGAGAGCCTGTTTCGAAATGCGGGGCCGTTCCGCAACGTGTTTCGATACGAAGGCTGGCAGAGGGCTTTCCGTTTCGAACGCCTGGGCTACTTCAAGGCACCCGTTCCGAAACGGTATCCACTGTTCCGATACGGCCTGCACAGATTGCAGAAAATTGCTTGCTTAAACACACAATTGACCAACCAATCATGCTCCAAATGCAACCAAACTTTACCAGCAACTCATACAACATACAGGAGACATATTTGCATCAACCATTTATCATTATATCATCATATATGAAAAGCCCCAAATCTAAAGGCGTGCTTCCTACTCAAGCAAACCATTCATGCACTAAAACCTCCAAACCAACACATAATGGCCAATTACATGTACCAACATTATCATCAACATTTAACATACTTAAGGGGTTCAAAACATCTCCCCAAAACATCCACAAAGGTTCCCCATTGCCAAATGCCAAAAGCTAAAGGTGTTTAAGAAAACCTTCCCATACTTGAGCTTAGCTTTCACTTGATTGCTTGCCTTCCTTGCTGCCCTCAATGCACCTTAATGCTCTGCATTATTGGTTTAAGAAAAGAGAGAGAGAGCGTAAGCAAAAGCTTAGTGAGGAATGCTCAATTAAAACCATTCAATAATGCATTTATAAAACACTTTTATAAATCATACATCAAGCAACATTACACATGCTCTTTAACCTTTAAAAACAAGCAATACATGCTTCCATCTCATTACATGATTTATTGGCAACAAGTGATAATTACCATCTTTAAACAAGATCAACATAAGACTCACACATGGACTTTTAAACACCATTGTGATCTTATCCCCATGGACTTTTAAACACCATGGCCCATGGACTTTTAAACACCATGGCAAGGACCACACAAGGACTTTTAAACACCTTTGTGTCCTTAACAAGTTTCACCTCAAGGACTTTTAAACACCCTGACCCCAAGGACTTTTAAACACCTTGGCCCATGGACTTTTAAACACCATGGCAAGAATCACCCCAAGGACTTTTAAACACCTTGGCAAGGACCACATAAGGACTTTTAAACACCTTTGTGTCCGTAACAAGAATCATCCAAGGACTTTTAAACACATTGATGTTCTTAAGTAAACAAGGCTCACTCAAGGACTTTTAACCACCTTAGTGACCTTAACCTTTTCAAAACATCACTTGCCAATATGCATCATTTATCATCAATAATCCACTGTTTTAAAGCACTTTACCAAGCCATAAACATCATGCATCTTAAAGCATCAACCACATTATAACAATGTTCAAAAACAAGGAACTCTTACCTTGAGTTTCCTTCAACACATGGCTTTAAATCACAGCAATTAAACATGCTAGATATGCTTTCAAAACAGATTTAAAAACATGCAAACCACCACATTGCATTCAACCAAAACATAGCCATCACCAAGATAGTTTATCCGAAAACTTACTCTTGAGCTTAGCTAAGTTGCTTAGACTTAAACTAAGCTCCCAAACCTCCAAAACATTGGTTTCAAAGCCGAAAACCAAAATCCACTCACCGATTCCGTTTCGCTTCTTGCCGAAACACCAAATCAAGCTTCCGGATCACCACCACTTGGATCCAAAGATGACTCCCCTGTTTTAAACACATCAAAACAGTAGATTAATGCATCATCATGCATTAATAGCTTCAATGAAAGCACCTAAACTCGCTGCTCTCATCCACACTCCATTTTCGGCCACCAAACACAACCGAAAATGCATCCAAACAACTCCTCAACAAAGCCCAGCCATAAACCATCAAAACTAAGCATCCATAAACATCATTTAACATCTAAAAAGGACCTAACAACATCCTTATACCTCCAGCAACAACAGATCCACAAGATCACTCCAAAAACAACCAAGAATCACAAGCTAAACTTAGGAAATTCAACCTATCCGGGATTGCATTAGTTAAAACTCAATTTCCAAACAATTTAACATTCATTTATCATCAATTATACACCTCAAATCACTGCTTTAACAGATCCAACGAAAATTCATCAAAAATCATCAAATCTTGCATTTTAAGCCAAGATCCATTACACAACTTTAAAAACACTTATAAATCATCAATTAAGGATTGAAAACTTAGGAATTTCAGTAAAGAACTTGAAGTTCAGAGGAGAAGGACGTTCTTACCTCCAAACTTGAGTTTCTCCTCTTTTAGAACTAAAAAGCTTGAAGAATCAAATAGCAATTGATGAGGTTTTGTTGATGAGATGATTAGCAATCAAAAGAGGATTGAAAAGAGAGATTTAAGTGGCAAAATCAGAAGAAAAACTCTGGAGAAAGATGTTTGGTTTGAGAGAAAATGAGAGAAAAGGAAAATGAGATTTTAGGAGAAATTAGTTAGAAATAACTTCCCTCCACTTTTCTTTTGTTTAAAAATCAGAATTAAAACATTAATTATCTTAGAAAAATCTGGAGAAACTCCCTTTGGGTAAATAGCTCCTTAAAGATTCAAAGTTTCAATACTTTCTAAAACAGTCATGCAGTTTTCAAAAATTACATTTTGGTCACTAGCCAAAATGTCACCCTTCCAAACCTCATTTTGTAAAATTGATTTCACAGTTCACTTATATATATTAAAAGAGGATTTTAGAACATTTTTCCATATTTTTAATGCAACCCGAACTAGGTTTTCCTAATTTCACCTTTTTAGATTCGAACAGCACTTTGACCGAACCAGTCAACGCCCAAAACTTCTAAGCCCAAAACCGGGGCGTTACAAAGCGACACAGCGAACGAAGCTCATTTTAAGGGTGCAATTACATACAAACGTCTTTTAGGGACTAATATGTAAATTTCCAAAATTGTAAGGACTAAACAAGTTTCAAAGTTACCAATCCAAAATTAAACATATAATATACCAACATGTCAAATTTCATCTTAAACGGATCATCCAAACTCATTTAATTAAGCATTCAAGACTCGTGAACTAAAACGTAAGAAAATAGAAACCTGAAACAATTCAAATTCAACTCCAACGGTCACCTGTTCCGGAACACTATACCCCGTATCAAAACGGCTATTTCGAAACCATGCTGACCGTTTCGAAACTCGGGTGCATTCCGAAACCAGTTTCGAAACCAGGCTTCACAGTAGCAAAATGTTCCGGAACGATCGCACCCGTTCTGAAACCCCTTGGCCAATACAGGCCATTGTTTCGATACGGATGAGGGCGTTCCGAAATGTCCTGCCCTGCAACAGTAGATTTTGCTGGTTTTACACATCTTTCCACATCCGAAAACATTCCAATTCATGCCACAACATACATACAACATGTATAAGCATTAAAGATCAACATTACGAAGTACAAGCTAAATCATAGCATCATTCAAGCAAGCATTAGAACTATAGGCATGCTTCCTAGTCTTCAACACCATACTAAAAGCTAAAAGCCACATTCAAGCACAAATCAATCCTCAAAGGTCATTTACAACTCAAAGATAAGAAACCAAACATGAACAAAGTAATTAACATCATCCCCAAACATCCAAGAGTAGAAGTCCCACCCATTGCCTCTTATTACACCAAAGTAAAACCATATACTTTGCTAGATCAAAGTGCTTGGATTCCCCTTGCTTACTTGCTGCCTCAAAAGCCTAATTCTCTGCATTGATGAAACAAATGAGCGTAAGCACAAAGCTTAGTGAGGCTCGCTAAAATAACATTCATCAATGCATTCCACACAACCGGCAAAACACCATTTATCAACACACGCCTTTACTTAAAACATGCCCTCTCAAGGCATCAATGCACTTTTTAAAACACATGCTCGTATGCATCACTTAAAAACATCAAATAAGTCTTTGCTCATGCTTTACCAAGCATCACATGCATTCTAGCATAAATCACAAGCATCTCATGCTTAAACCATTAGTCATCATCATTATATTGGCTTACAAGTGATCATTTCTCAACAATACCAAAACCAACTCAATAGGCACAATCAGATACGCGGATTACAAGCGTTGTCCCACACGCTTCATACATACTATCGGACTACACAAGGTGGAGATCAATGTCACAATCACAACCCCTCAACACCCGTGATGGAGATCAATGGCACAATCACAACCCCTCAACATCACTCATCGGTAGTTGTATAATCCCACCAACGAGAGTATGAGACACATACCACAAGACTCACACACGGGATTAAATCATTCACCATTGTGTTCTTAGCCTCAATCGTTAGGGTACTTGTATGGAGATTTCGGCACAATCACAACCCCTCGACATCCAAGGAGACTTTATTCATGGTGCACCCAATCCTATAGCCGGCTAACTATATCTGTTGAGTGGATCGATAGATTGATCAAGACCAAGAGGGGGTGAATTGGAATTTTAAAACTTTGTTGGAGTGAAAGGATAGCTAAAAATGAAGAACAAAGGATTTTAGAGTGGTTCAAGTTCCAAATGAACTCTACATCCACTACCTTAGCTACCACTAAGGATTTGCAACAATTCACTAATATGTTCTTCCCCTTTTCAAGGCTTAGAAGGTAACCTTTATACAACTGGTCAAATTTTCTACCCAAAATTTGATCAAACCCCCACAAATAAACAAAGAAGAAATTGGACAAGAAATATATCTCTCAAATACAATATTGCCCCTTGAAGTACAACACTCAACCCAAATTTGAAGATAGAATATGAATTGAATACAACTCAATTTGGGGTTTACAAGAAATTGGAAAATGGGCACACTTGAGGTTGGATTTTTGCTTGGATGTTTATCTTTGATGCAATAGTTGTTGCTGGTCTTCAATGAGCTTCAATTTATACATTATCTATTAATTCTAGCCCTTTGGGTGGTTAGGGTATTGATTATAGCCGTTGGGACCCTCTCTTTCCACCATAAATGCACTTCTGCAGCTATCCGTATCTGTACACGGGAAGCCGTATCAATACTTGTCTCAAAACAGAAAGAGCTATTGCACATAATAAAGAGGGTGTATCAAAACACTCGTAAGCGTATCGGTATGGGACAGAGACCGTTTCGATACGGAAGAGACCGTATAGATACCTTTTTCACAACTTAGCTTATTGGAAGTTTCCGTTTCGATACGGGGGTACACCGTATAGATACGAGACAACTGCCACTTTAAATGTTAGTTACCTAACGACTGACACCAACGGTCGAAAACATTTAAAACACTTCGAATTAAAAATTCAGTTAAAATCGTATCGATACGGGTTAAATCGTATTGGTACACTATTCAAACTCTTTTAGTTTTTGCAAAGGAGCATATCAATACAGATTGAATCTGTTTCGATACGCTGTTTCGATACGGTTAAGAGCGTATCGAAACACGTCTTTCCAGTAGCCAACTTTGTAAAAAAGGTATCGATACGGCTGGAGGCGTATCGATACACCTGAACGATTTTCAATACTTTGGCCTTGGAACACTTAGAAAATATTTGGAGTTTGAGTTTTTCAAATCAGTTTAAAGTGTTGGTGATTTATAAATCATTTAAGGGACTTAGAAATCTATTTCAAGTTTTCAATTTAGTCCTTAACATACTTAGTTATATCAAAATCAAACATAGGTTTTACAATCTCCCCCTTTTTTATATAACAAAACCAAAACTTGAAATTTTTGATACTTTGAAAAACTTTGCAAAATAACTCCCCCTTAGTATTAGCTAGGTAACTTTTAAGTTTGAAAATCAAAATTTTTAAGTGTGAGCTTCCCTCTCTCCCTTTTTGTTAGATCAAAAATAATTGAGACATAATGTAAAGTGCATAAATAGGCAAAAAGGTATAAATAAGCAAGCAACATAATATCATTAAGATCAAATAAAAGATAACATCAACTAAAATCCAAATAACAGAAAATCAAAGCATAGGTTTTAAAATAATTCAAACTTAATCCTAAAAACATAAAACAAAGGTGTATAAAATAAATATCCTAAATGATATGAATGGTATGCAAAGATAGGCTACTATGCATCACCATCGCCTTCTTCATCATCTTCATCATCTTCCTCAATTGGATCATCATTCCTCATAGTTTGACGCCACTCGTCATGGAAAGCGGTGAGAGAGATATTCATTGAGTTGTGACCGCCTTCAAGCGAAGTGAGTTGAGTCTCCACGTTCTTCATACGATCTTCAAGGCTTGTAAACCTTGTATCAATAGCGGTAAAGCCCAAATTCATAACTTGATCGATTGAAGCCATTCTCGTGTGCAAACCCGTGAATTGCTCATTGAGATAAGTCATGAGGGAGTCCATAGAAGGTGGAGGAGGAGCTTGAGGGACTTGTTCAACTTGAGGATTAGCAAATTGCTCCGCGGCCTCACTAGGGAGCTCGGATAGACGTAACCAATTACCATTAAAGTAATGGAACTTACCCCTTGCAAGAGATCGTTCATCGATAGGATCGGTGAGGGGAGTTGGGTAGTCATGCGAGCAATCAGTCTCCTTTTGTTGGAAGAAGTAACTTAGGGTCGTACCATAGGTGAAAGAAGTGACAAGTGTGGTGTGGCAATGTTGCACGAGATAGACAATCTTCGCAAACATAATACGAGCAAGGTTCAGACATTTTCTCTCACGAAAGCATCGAATCCAAAAATCATCTACTTGACGGATAGTGGAATACTTCCCTCCCGAGGGCCTAAACCACCAAGAAACCATCAAATGGAGGATCCGATCCTGAGCATTTAGGGCGGTGACGGAACCACTTAGAACATGGCCAAGGGCATTCTCATCATCATAGCCTTCATCCTCCAACTTGAACACTTCACAAATAGATTAAACATCTATAGTGATCTTTTTACCCATAAGATGAAAATTAACGGCCGTAACAACACCATCTCGAATGGCAAAACATTTGGCATTAGTATAAAAGATCAAAACTAAAATCCGAAAGTAAAATCTGGGAATAGTGAGAAAATCTATAAACTTCCATTCTTGGAGCAAAGGTAGATATTCAAATTTGAAGCGCTCCGAGTTAAGAAAAGGAATAGAGATTACCCTCTCCGGACGGATCTTATAGTTTTGAAATTGGCGAAAATAGGTGAGAGATCCGGTGGTTTGAAAAGATTGTTGATATATATGAGTGAGATTCGAACGAGCACCACCTCCGGTATTGGATCCTTCACCGGCTTCACTAGTGCGTGTTCTCTTTTTAGGAGGTGCCATGAACTAGATAAAACAATGTATGCATTAAGATTTCTTCATTCAACTCATTGAAAACCAATAATCAAGGTTAAAAAAAATTTGAAAAGAGATTTTGATTTGAGAAGACAAAACAAAAACAAAACAAGAGAAAAATTTGAAACGAAAATTAAAAGAAAAAATTAAAAGAAAAAGAAAGAGTCTTACCTTGATATTGATTAGAGAGGAATGGGAGAAGAGCTTAGCACCCAATTGATGAAAAATATTAAGAGCTTTGCTTGATTTTGAAAACCCTCTTAGAGATTTTGAGTTGTGGTGTGAAAATATGAGGGAAAAAGAGGCTATTTATAGAGTGAAAATGACTAGGGTTTTTAGGGTTTTGAGAAAATTTAATTTTGGTAAGAGTTGAACTCTTAAATGCCAATTGATAGCTGTCTGCGCAATCGCGTATCGATACGCCTGAGGGTGTATCGATATGGGGGGTAAAAATGTAATTCCATTTAAAATGCCTGTTGAAAGATCATATCGAAACGGATGCAATCCGTATCGAAACGATTGTTGCTCATATCGAAACGGGTTTAACCGTATCGATACCCGTTTTAGGCAAAATAAAGTCTAGGAATCTAATATAGTACTCGTATCGATACGCTTAAGGCCGTATCGATACCCTATGCACAGAAATACATTTTAGGCTTAAAGAACAACCAAAAGCTCGATTCTAACATCTCCTAAAAGAATGCAAATGATGAATGAGCAGTTCTAAGCATATTTTAACATAATCATACTCCCCTAGCTATAAGCATGGATATTTTCAAGAGTTACAACATACTTACATGCAATTTCACAAGATCAAGCAATTTAAGCACAAAAAGGGTCCTAAAAGCTCAAGATAGGCTAGTTAGACCTAACTCTCTCCTAAGGGACCAAAAACGCTCTTTATCTAAAGGCTTTGTAAAGATGTCCGCTAGTTGGTTTAAGGTGTCTACGTACAATATAACAACATCTTTCTTAAGGACATGATCTCTAATGAAATGATGCCTTATCTCTATATATTTTGTTCTAGAGTGTTGGATGGGATTTTTAGTCAAGCAAATGGCACTAGTGTTATCACACTTAAGGGGTATGGTTTCAACTTTAATACCATAATCTAAGAGTTGTTGCTTCATCCAAAGGACTTGAGCACAACAACTCCCTAAGGATATGTACTCGGCTCCGGTGGTAGAAAGAGCTACACTATTTTGTTTCTTAGAGAACCAAGATATGAGCATACTACCTAAGAATTGACAAGTTCCCGAAGTACTTTTCCTATAGATTTTGCATCCCCCTCAATCCGCATCCGAATAAGCATGAAGGTTGATGGTAGAGTCTCTAGGGTACCAAAGACCTAAACAAGGAGTATCTCTAAGGTACCTAAAGATTCTCTTAACAGCTATAAGGTGAGACTCTCTAGGACTAGCTTGAAACCTAGCACACAAGCAAACACTAAACAAGATATCCAGTCTACTTGCGGTAAGGTAAAACAATGATCCAATCATAGAACGGTAAAGCTTAGAGTCAACACACTTACCTCCTTCATCTTTGTCAATCTTTGTAGAAGAGCTTATAGGTGTGGCTTGAGGCTTTGCATTCTCCAAGCCAAACTTCTTGAGCATATCCTTGATGTACTTTTCTTGATTGATGAAGGTGCCATCCTTCCTTTGCTTGATTTGGAGTCCCAAAAAGAATGAGAGCTCCCCCATCATACTCATCTCGAATTCACCTTGCATTAACGTAGCAAACTCTTTGCAATGACATTCATTAGTAGATCCAAAATTAATATCATCAACATAAATTTGTACTACTAAGATGTCATTTTTATACCTTTTTATGAAGAGTGTAGTGTCCACCTTACCTTTTTCAAAACCTTTTTCAATTTAAAAGTTTGAAAGTCTTTCATACCAAGCTCTAGGAGCTTGTTTTAAACCATAAAGTGCTTTAGTAAGTTTGAAAATATGATTTGGAAATTTTGAGTCTTCAAAACCCGGTGGTTGTTCCACATACACTTCCTTATTTATAAAACCATTTAAAAACGTGCTTTTAACATCCATTTGAAAAAGCTTGAAATCATGATAACATGCATATGCAAGCAACATCCTAATGGCTTCCATTCTAGCTACGGGTGCATAGGTTTCATCAAAATCTATTCCCTCTTCTTGAGTGTAACCTTGTGCTACTAGTCTAGCTTTATTTCTCACAATGTTACCACTCTCATCTAGTTTGTTCCTAAAGACCCATTTAGTTCCTATAGTAGATTGATTACTAGGTCTATCAACTAATGTCCAAACATTACTTCTCTCAAATTGATTTAATTCCTCTTACATGACCAAAATCCAAAAATCATCTTTTAATGCTTCTTTGATATTTTAGGCTCTATGCATGAGATAAATGCAACATGGTTCATAAGTTTAAGAGAAGATCTAGTGGTTACCCCCTTGGATGGATCACCCAAGATTTCACCACCTTTGACATAGTTGAACTCCCTTGGGTAGCTCACTTCCTTTTCCTCAAGAGCCAAGTCCTTCAACGCTTCAAGAGGTGGATCTTGTGTATCATCTTCTTTTGTTGGAATCTTATCCCCCTTTGAAGTTTTTCCTCCATCAAAGGCATTAATGATTCCTACATCATCATCATCACAAGAATCCTTCCTTAGAAGGAGGTTATCATCGAATACAACATGTATAGATTCTTCTACTGCTAAAGTTCTCTTGTTAAATACACGATAGACTTTAGAGGTTAAGGAATATCCTATGAAAATAGCTTCATCACTTTTTGCATCAAATTTACCTAAGTCGTCTTTTCCATTATTTAAAACAAAACACTTGCAACCAAATGGAAGAAAATAGCTAATGTTAGGCTTTTTAGATTTTAAAATCTCATATAGTGTTTTCTTTAAAAGTGGCCTAATCATTACTCGATTTACAATGTAGCAAGCGGTGTTTGTGGCTTCCACCCAAAAATATTTAGGTAAATTGTTTTCACAAAGCATGGTTCTAGCCATTTCTTGTAAAGTTCTATTTTTCCTCTCAACTACCCCATTTTGTTGAGGAGTTCGAGGAGCCGAAAAATTGTGGCTAATACCATTTTCATTTAAAAACTCTTCAAACCCTAAATTTTGAAATTCGGTTCCATGATCACTTCTAATATGAGAAATTCTAAGTTCAAGATCATTTTGGGTTAATTTTGAAAATGTGATGAATTTTTCTAAAGCCTCATCTTTAGTACTTAAAAATAGAACCCAAGTAAATCTAGAAAAATCATCAACAAGTACAAAAGCATAAGATTTACCACCAAGCTCATAGTCCTAATACGCCCAAATAAATCCATATGAATAAGTTGTAAACACCTACTTGTAGAAACATCATTAATGGATTTAAAGGATGACTTATGTTGTTTACCCTTAGAGCATGCATCACAAATTTTATCATTTGAGAACTTAATTTTGGGTAAACCTCTAACTAGATCTAGGGAAACTAATTTTTCTAAAACACTAATGCTAGCATGTCCTAGTTTCCTATGCCATAGCCATGCATCATTTTCATTTTGAGCTACTAAACATGCATGAGATGTATATATGTCATCTAAGTGCACCATGTAAATGTTACCTATGCGAGCGATGACCTATGAGCATAATATTATTTGATTTAATGTCAACAATTTTGCACCCATTTTTATCGAATACGACATTAAATCCTTTATCACACAATTGGCTTATGCTCAACAAATTATGTTTAAGACCATCGACATACAAGACATTTTCAATAAGAATGGTAGAGTGATTACCTATGGAGCCAATACCTTTAATGTGGCCTTTGGAGTTGTCACCAAATGTCACCCTTCCTCCACTTTTTGGCTTTAAGTCCATGAATCTACTCTTGTCTCCGGTCATATGCCTCGAGCATCCACTATCAAGGTACCATGAATTTTGACTTTGTGCTTTGACCTTGTAGCAATGCTCCCCCTACAAACAAAGATATTAAACTTTTGTTTTTGGTACCCAAATCATTTTGGGTCCACGAGTGTTAGCTCCCAATAGCTTGGTTCCCTTAGGAATCCAAGGTGACATAGCAACAATATTATTAGATTTGACAAGTTCCTTCGGAACCCATACACTTCTAATCTTTTTAGTTCTATTATGTCTAGGGAAGCTACTTTGTTTGTAGTTATTAGTCTTTTTCCTAGGTTGGTTTGTTTTAGATGATTCACCTTTTCATGCTTCACACTACCAACATTTTTAAAAGACTCTTTGAGCTTGTTAAGCTCATCTAACACCTTTTGATGTTCACTATTGCATTGAGAAAGAAGATTATTTAGGTCTACATTTTCATCTTGAAAAAATTTAAGTTCATCTTTCAAACCTAAAATCTTTTTCTCAAATTTTAAGTTAGCTTGAGAAAGTGAGTCATTTTTATCATTTCATTCTGAAATAATTTTCTTATTCCTAATGACCGACTCTTTGTATTTCTCAACTAACTCATCATAAACCTCTTACAACTCATCATATGCATCATGTAATTCATCAAATGTAAAGTCAAAATATGATGAGTTAGAGGTTACCATGTAGGAATCTTCCTCAAGTGCCATAAGGCAAAGGTTGGCCACTTCTTGTTCGTCATCCTCGGATAACTCCTCATCACTCCAAGTAGCAAGCTTGGCTTTGAGCTTCTTCTTCTTCTCAAAGCCCTTCTTCTTGAGTTGAGGGCACTCCGAACGAATGTGACCGGGCTTTTTGCACTCGTAGCAAATGATTTGATCCCTCTCTTATTCTTTGCTTTTACCCTTGAAGTCCATCTTTCTTTGAATCTTCCTTTCATGGTTGGACCTCATGAATCGAGAGAACCTTTTGGCTATCATAGCCAATTCTTCAAAGTCATCCTCCTCACTAGAAGAGCTCTCCTCATGTAATGAAGCTTTCAGAGCTACTCCCATTTTCTTCTTCTTTTCTACCTCTAGCTTCTCCACCCTTTTCTCTTCATTCTTCTTCTCATCTTCCCTTCCTTGCCTCATTATTTCATGAGTAAGGAGAGAACCCACTAGCTCATCAAGCTTTAGAGTCTTCAAGTTTTTGGCCTCGATGATGGCGGTTCTTTTCCCATCCCAAGATTTGGGAAGTGAGTAGAGTAGCTTTTGGAAAATTTTGTCTTCTAGGATTGTCTCTCCAAAGCCCTTAAGCTAGTTGACGATGGTTGAGAAGCGATCGAACATTTTGGACACCGTTTCGTCGGGCTCCATCTTGAAATTCTCATAACTTAGATTAAGAATTCCAATCTTGGTCTCCTTCACATCATTGGTTCCCTCATAGGTGGTCTCTAGAGTATCCCACACTTTCTTGACACTCTCAATGAAGGAGACTTTGAGTAGATGTCAGGACCGAAAGAACAAAAGAGCATGTGAAGAGCTTTGTCATTTATTTGGATCTTCTTCCTCTCTTCTTCACTCATCTCAATCTTCTTCTTTAGAACCATCTTTCCTTCATCATCTCCCTTCAATGGAATGTAGGGACCATCTTCAATGACATCCCAAACCAAGTAATCGTTGGACTTGATGAAGAGGCACATCTGGTTCTTCCAAAATGAATATTTGTCACCATTGAAGAATGGCGGTTTTGTAGTGGATTGAGACTCCTACATGCTAGATCTAGAGGTAGATGCCATGGCTTGATTTTTGGATGATCACACTCTTCCTAGGAACTCCTCTTGTGGTTGTTAATCTTTTAAAGAGGTAGGCTCTGATACCAATTGTTGAGTGGATCGATAGATTGATCAAGACCAAGAGGGGGTGAATTGGAATTTTAAAACTTTGTTGGAGTGAAAGGATAGCTAAAAATGAAGAACAAAGGATTTTAGTGTGGTTCAAGTTCCAAATGAACTCTACATGCACTACCTTAGCTACCACTAAGGATTTGCAACAATTCACTAATATGTTCTTCCCCTTTTCAAGGCATAGGAGGTAACCTTTACACAACCGGTCAAATTTTTGGTACCCTCACAAATAAACAAAGAAGAAATTGGACAAGAAATATATCTCTCAAATACAATATTGCCCCTTGAAGTACAACACTCAACCCAAATTTGAAGATAGAATAGAAATTGAATACAACTCAATTTGGGGTTTACAAGAAATTGGAAAATAGGCACACTTGAGGTTGGATTTTTGCTTGGATGTTTATCTTTGATGCAATAGTTGTTGCCGGTCTTCAATGAGCTTCAATTTATACCTTCTTTATCAATTCTTGCCGTTTGGGTGGTTAGGGTATTGATTATAGCCGTTGAGACCCTCTCTTTCCACCATAAATGCATTTATGCAGCTATCCGTATCGGTACACGGGAAGCCGTATCAATACCTGTCTCAAAATAGAAAGAGCCGTTGCACGTAATAAAGAGGGCGTATCGAAATGCTCGTAAGCGTATCGATACGGGACAGAGACCGTTTCAATACAGAAGAGACCGTATCGATACTTTTTTCTCAACTTAGCTCATTGGAAGTTTTAGTTTCAATACGGGGGTACACTGTATCGATACAGAACAACTGCCACTTTAAATGTTAGTTACCTAACGACTGACACCAACGGTCGAAAACATTTAAAACACTTCGAATTAAAAATTTAGTTAAAACCGTTTTTACACGGGTTAAACCGTATCGGTACACCATTCAAACTCCTTCAGTTTTTGCTAAGGGGCGTATCGATACAGATTGAATCTGTTTCGATACGCTGTTTCGGTACGGTTAAGGGCGTATCGAAACGTGTCTTTCCAGTAGCCAACTTTGTAAAAAAGGTATCGATACGACTGGAGGCGTATCGATACACCTGAACGATTTTCAATACTTTGGCCATGGAACACTTAGAAAATATTTGGAGTTTGAGTTTTTCAAATCAGTTTAAAGTGTTGGTGATTTATAAATCATTTAAGGGACTTAGAAATCTATTTCAAGTTTTCAATTTAGTCCTTAACATACTTAGTTATATCAAAATCAAACATAGGTTTTACAATATCCGATTACAAGAACCAAAAACCACTTTCATCACTAACCAATATAATCATTTAACATCAATAATCCACTGTTTTACAAGCATAAATACAATGCCATTTCCACAAGCATAACGTGCTTAACATCATATGCACTTATCATATAAAACCAAGGATCACTTACCTAGTGCATCCTTAACACAATGGCATTAAAATCCAGCATTAATCATACTTCTAACATGCTTTAAAACAATAATCAAAACCATATTTAACTCAAGTTCATTTCCATCAAAACATAGCACATTTCTGAGGGAGACTTTCGAATCACTTACTCTTGAGCTTAGCCAAGTGTTTCAAACTTACACTAAGCTCCTAAGACCACGCTCAAAGCGTTACAAAGCTGGAAAATCCATTTCCACTCACCGATACGCGAAGCCTTGCTCGCCGACACGAAAATTACTCTTCTGGAGCCTCCAACAATGCCTCGTTCGCTCCCGGATCAAGATCCCATGTTTTCACATCATCAAAACAGAGATCTAAATGCATTTCAACACTAGCAACAAATCACAAACTCGTTCTCACCCAAACTACACCAACTTACCCAACCGAAACAACCGAAAACTCAATCGATTGCTTCCTAAACCAAGACCAACCAAAATACATCACTTTCAACCATTTATAAACATCAAAACACATCTAATAAACAACCTAACTGATGAGTGTTTAAAAGTTCTATTATTTACACCCTTTTTAACCCATATTTCTGCTGCATTCAAGCATTATTCATTGCATTTAGGTCAGTTTACAGCAAAACATCACAAATATATTAAAAGGCACAGATTCTACTAAAAATGGCTGTTTTTGTAGGTATCTGCCATAGAAGACGGAGAAGGCAGGCCCAGGGCAGATAAGCAGAAGAGCTGAACTGGACAAGCAACCGAAGAAGAACGAACCTGTCATGGACCTGTCGTGACAGCAAGGTGACAGCAGACTTATGAAGAGGAAAAGTAAAGTGGATCTCGATAGATAGAGAAAAATCTGCTCGTCTGTCGTGTGGAAGCCAAATATTTTTCCAAGCCCCGGATCAAAAGATATGTCAAGCCAAAGCTCAAGGAGAAGAAATTCCTAGAAATAAGGATGCGGCTGGAAAGTAGGAGACTTTAGAGATTTAGTCTTTATTAGAATCTTACTTTTAATTAAAGTTGTAATCCTTGTTACCTTAGATAACTTGAGCCCAAAGCTTATATAAGGGCATAGATTAAACCTAGGGCAGAACCGATTACCCCACAACCGAAACCAAACCCCTGCCGTCCACCCGTCACCGACATGTTCTAAATTCCCCCTAGGGCTACGGGTTGTTTTGTAAAGTAGTTGCAAGGGTTGCTTTGTTTTTAGGATTTTTCAGTTCAATAAAATAAACTTCAAGTTCTCTTATTTTGGTTTTAATATCTTGCAAGAGCATCGGGAGAGCATTGTGAGGTTATCCATTTACTTAGCATCGGGAGAGTTAAGTATACGAAAGAGATAAGAGCGCGTTCTCTAGTTTATAGTTGAACCATCTCGTGCCTAGGGATAGGGCGAGGTTAAGTGGCTAAGGAAGAATTCATACACATCGGTGTTCATCCTTCGATTCACGCCGGGAGGTATCATCAAAGACGTGATCATCGACAGACTTGTGCCTAGGGATAGGGCAAGGCAGATCTGGGATTCTTGCCAAGCTTGAAGTACGGAGTTAGTGTTCGCTGCCGCGACAGCTAACGGACAGCCGCCGCGACAGGTGCTGTCGGCGACGGGCGCGACGACAGAACTGGAGATCCTAAGCAATTCAGTACCTGCACTACTGATTAACTCAATACCAGCCCATTCTTTCTATCTTGATTTCTCTACTCTTTTATTTAAGTTTACTTTATATTTCTCGTGACAAAATCTTAAATCATTCTTTTTCCCCTTGTGCAGATAGCAAAGGAAAGGGTTAGCCCAGTCCCTGTGGAGACGATATCCGATACTTCGTATCACTTTACTACTTGCGTCGTGTACACTTGCACTACAATTGCGATAGACACTTTTACACGCAACAAGTTTTTGGCGCCGTTGCCGGGGACTGGCAACACACTCTTACCCTAGCTTCTACACTTTTCTTTTATTATTATTATTTTTTTTTATTTTTTAACAAAAAAAAAAACTCAGGTGAAAATACAGGTTCAAGGGCATCAACATGCCAGGAAAAACCATTCGAGAGTTGATGTGGGAAAGTTCTTGCAATTACCGTAAAGACATGCTGCCAGGGCAGCAGCCGTGGCAGCAACAGGGGCAGCAAATGCCGATGCCCCAGCAGCAAAATTTTTTATGGTCCGATCCAAACCCACAAAATTTTTTATACCATAACAGTTTTGCTACAGAACCCGACCTGCCCTGGCAATGTCATCATCCTCAAGAGCAGTCAAAATCCTTAGAAGACACACTGCAAGCCTTCTTGGCAATCACTCAAAAAGTGTCAGCCTCTACGAACGCAAGTATCGCCAAGATGGATGAACTCTTGAGCAGACCAGTCCTCATTCATGCCACAGATGAACCTGAAATCCTGAGGCAAGACGATGAGGATGCCCATGTGAAGGAATGCCCAACATATGATGAGTCTGAGCAACAACCTGCCATGGCAATGACCGAGGAGCCGGAATGGAGCAACACCGCGACAATGCTTAGTGAAATTCAAGAGAATGTCACGGCAGCAACAACTTTTGAGGCAGAAACTCCAGTCAAAGCGGAAACTGCCGCCTCGATAGCAACTGCCGCCTCGACAGAAACTGCCGCCTCGGCAGCAACTGATGCTGAAGCAGCAACCACATCAGAGGCAAATTCTCAATCCACTACCTTGATTATGCCTGACCAAGATTGCACACATCCATCCCTGTTATGGCACTCGCACGACCACCTAGAAGAGCTACCCAATGACAATGCCTCGCCAATGGAATATGAGCAGGTAATAAACGAACCTTTTGAATTATATGAAAACTCACCAATTCCATTGCAGGTATTAGAGGAACCAAAGCCGGTGGACATAGAATCATCAAAGTCTCTACTGATGGAGATTTACGAGTGGTCAACAGAATTTAGTATAGAGAGCGATGTCAATTACCAATGTCCCATTGACCTGCAAAGTAACCTGACAACAGGCTGTCAAAATAACTGCCTGTCACAGCAGCAGACACGACAGCAAGGGCTACATTCAACCACAACAACATTCAACGAAAACAAGGTAAGTTTGTGGTCGAATGTCAATTTGATTTTTTCTAATCATATGTTCATGCCCTCAGAAACATTACCAAGAAGGGAGGACTTCATGGACTACAAAGGGAAGAGAAAGAAAGGAGCCCCCACCATGAGAAAAATCACCAGATGGAGGGTACAGATGGACTTCAAGAAGTACCGGAAACGACGCCTCAAGCATTATCAGGGGACTGAAGCCCCAGGAATGCAGGAAGTGGTTACCTTAGGAGATGCCCTACCTGGCATCCCTAATTTAACCTAATTTTTCTTTCTATTTATTTTTATTATTATTTACTATTTATTAGGAAATTAGGTTTATTTTATTCAAATAATGTTTTTCTAATTTCAGTTTTTAGGAAATAAAGGAGTCAAGAAGGAAAGGAGAAGTGGCCCAAGCCCACCATCCAACCATCAGCCCAACAGAGCCCATTTATTGAAGCCTGTCGTTCTAGCTTCCGCCGCAGATACAGACAAGACAGGCTGTCAACAGACTGACACGGCAGACGCAGAAGCGTGCGGCAGACGCGTAACAGACGAATAAATGCGTGTCAGACGCATCAGACACGCTAAAACCAATCTGCCGCTCCGTTATTCACGCCTGCCGTTACAGCATTAAACGGGTAGCAACTCGACCGCTATAAAACCCCGTTTCATTTTCATTTTCTCTCACTTATGTCTTTCTTACTTGTTCTCCCTTTTTAGTTTTCATTTGCTTTCATTTTACTCTTCACAACCCTTGCACTAATATGTCTTATAGGAAAACCCGACGCAATGCTGCTTCCACTTTCTCAGCGGCAGCAGCTCCGACATCCAGGTCGTGGAGCAACCTGCCCCTGAACCTGCCCAGGCTCCTCCACAGCCCAGACGCCGCCATCAGATCCGTGTCAGTAGCAGCAGCGAGGCAACGACTAAAATTTAAGTTTTTACCTCTTATTGCTGCATGCCTTTATATTTTGTGATGTACTTTTTCTTTATTTTATTTTTCATGTCATTTTGCATTGAGGGCAATGCAACCCTCGAGTTTGGGGGTGGCAACCCTCCATCATTAATGGAGTCTTAAGTACATTTTTTTATTAATTGTTGTGTCTTTTATTTATTTAAGTTCTCTAAAAAAAATCAGAAAATATAAAACTGTTGGCTTAAAACTGTGAAGTAAACTTACCTGTCATGACAGCTCTGTCGTGGCAGCATCTTTAGGACAGTTTAAGGAGAAGTTTAGAGCCTTTCTATAGTTCTGAAAAACTTAAACACCTTTGTGACTGTTATACTGCTTAGATGTCTTTTAGCCAAACTAGAATAGGATGCTTAGTACTTGAATAGCCCCTAGAGGTGCCTAACACTGGCTCTAGGAAAGAAGTTTAGCAAAAGAAACTCAAAAACCTAGAGGTGCCCGAAACCGGCTCTAGGAAGCTAACTAGAGGTGCCCAAAACTGGCTCTAGAAAAATTTAGCTCGAAAATAAAAGAAAAAAGAAGCATGAAAATGTGTCTTCAAGAAAATAAACTTTGGCATAAAAATTCGAGTTAAAAGAGTTGATTATTCTAGTGAAACTAAGAGAGTCTTAGCATATAACTGTTCACAAGCATGCACACACTGCACAAGGACTATAGGGAGATTCCGGACAGATCCTAATCTTTCCGACAGGTTGCTGCCGCCATAGAGAATGAGCGACGGGTAAGGGACAGTTCACTGTTTGAAGGCCAACACAAAAATTTTCATTCTTCTTTTAAGTCTTAATTGCTTGAGGACAAGCAAAAACTTGAGTTTGGGGGTGTGATGAGTGTTTAAAAGTTCTATTATTTACACCCTTTTTAACCCATATTTCTGCTGCATTCAAGCATTATTCATTGCATTTAGGTCAGTTTACAGCAAAACATCACAAATATATTAAAAGGCACAGATTCTACTAAAAATGGCTGTTTTTGTAGGTATCTGCCATAGAAGACGGAGAAGGCAGGCCCAGGGCAGATAAGCAGAAGAGCTGAACTGGACAAGCAGCCGAAGAAGAACGAACCTGTCATGGACCTGTCGTGACAGCAAGGTGACAACAGACTTATGAAGAGGAAAAGTAAAGTGGATCTCGATAGATAGAGAAAAATCTGCTCGTCTGTCGTGTGGAAGCCAAATATTTTTCCAAGCCCCGGATCAAAAGATATGTCAAGCCAAAGCTCAAGGAGAAGAAATTCCTAGAAATAAGGATGCGGCTGGAAAGTAGGAGACTTTAGAGATTTAGTCTTTATTAGAATCTTACTTTTAATTAAAGTTGTAATCCTTGTTACCTTAGATAACTTGAGCCCAAAGCTTATATAAGGGCATAGATTAAACCTAGGGCAGAACCGATTACCCCATAACCGAAACCAAACCCTTGCCGTCCACCCGTCACCGACATGTTCTAAATTCCCCCTAGGGCTACGGGTTGTTTTGTAAAGTAGTTGCAAGGGTTGCTTTGTTTTTAGGATTTTTCAGTTCAATAAAATAAACTTCAAGTTCTCTTATTTTGGTTTTAATATCTTGCAAGAGCATCGGGAGAGCATTGTGAGGTTATCCATTTACTTAGCATCGGGAGAGTTAAGTATACGAAAGAGATAAGAGCGCGTTCTCTAGTTTATAGTTGAACCATCTCGTGCCTAGGGATAGGGCGAGGTTAAGTGGCTAAGGAAGAATTCATACACATCGGTGTTCATCCTTCGATTCACGCCGGGAGGTATCATCAAAGACGTGATCATCGACAGACTTGTGCCTAGGGATAGGGCAAGGCAGATCTGGGATTCTTGCCAAGCTTGAAGTACGGAGTTAGTGTTTGCTGCCGCGACAGCTAACGGACAGCCGCCGCGACAGGTGCTGTCGGCGACGGGCGCGACGACAGAACTGGAGATCCTAAGCAATTCAATACCTGCACTATTGAGCAACTCAATACCAGCTCATTCTTTCTATCTTGATTTCTCTACTCTTTTATTTAAGTTTACTTTATATTTCTCGTGACAAAATCTTAAATCATTCTTTTTCCCCTTGTGCAGATAGCAAAGGAAAGGGTTAGCCCAGTCCCTGTGGAGACGATATCCGATACTTCGTATCACTTTACTACTTGCGTCGTGTACACTTGCACTACAATTGCGATAAACACTTTTACACGCAACACTAACCCATCCTTATACCTCTAGCAAGCATGATTCCACCATTTCACCTCAAAAACTCACTTAAAACTATCAAGAAACTCAAGGATCTCAAGGATTTTGGGATCTATGTCAACAAAACCTCTTTTCAACATTTTAACAATCTCAAAACTCAATTAAAATCAATCCAAAACAGATCTTAGCAAAACAAATCCGAAAATCAAGATTTTAACCATATTCTGACAAGATTTTGATCTCAAATCAAAACTATAATAAAAACTCAACCAAAAACAGTAATTAGAAGCCAAAGATCTGGGGAATTTCAATAAAGAACTTTGATTAGAGGTTGAGAACGAGATTTACTTCCAATCCTTGCTTTCCTTAATCAATGACAAGTTTTCCTTAGCAAAATCTTGAAGAACTTAAAAGGATTTCTTGAAAATTGTTTAGCAAATATTAAGAGATTGTTTGGGAGAAAAGAATTCTGGAGAGAAATGAATGAAAATTGTGTTTGGCTGAAAATGAGGAGAGGATTGTAACACCCGGGTTTAGGGTCGAGTGAAAATAATATTTAAATAATATTTTGAGTCTCGGTTTTCTAATTAAAATAATAGTTTATTATTATTTGGGCCTCGGGTCTTCAAAACAAATATTATATGTTGGAATCAAATTGATTTGGAAACCAATTTCCATGGATTTTAAATGTTAGTGAGATTGCCATCTCATTAATGGCAATCCTGTAAATAACTCAACTTTCAATTTAAATTCCCCCTTTTAATTAAAATAGCTTCCTAGTCATCTTCTTCACTCCCCTTTCCACCATTTTAACGACAAGTGAAGCTCCCCTCCCCCTTTTTACTATTCCATTACCTAGCATCTTCATTTTGGCTCAGTTTTGAAAGGTAAATACATCCCCATCTTGCTCTCATCTTCCTCTCTTTGAAAGTACAATTGGTTTTCATTTTCATCCATGATTTTGTGATTTGAGTTTTTGAGATTTTAAATTAAAAATCCAAACTTTGTTGTTCCATGTTGAAGTTTTTGATTTCTTATTAGTATTTATGTTATTAGCAACCCAAATGGTCCAATATATGTGATTTTTACTTGGTTTTATAAACATTCCCGGATTTGGGTTTAATGGGGGTTTTTGAAGGGTTTTGGAATGGATTTTGGGTGTGTTTTATGTTGGAAATGGAAGGATAATGTTAGTATGTTAGTTAAGGGTTGTTTTGGAATCATTTGGAAGTGTTAAAAGTGTTGGAATCAAAGGTTTTGGATTGGGTTTATGGGCTGCTCGAGTTTGATAATTTTGGGGTTGTTGATGGCTTGAATTCTTATGTTTGATGCTTGAATAGTATTCCGGGTTTGCTACATTGTTGTATGAGCTGATTTGAGGTTGTTTGGATTGTGTTGAGTTTTTTAGAGACAAGGACTTGTGTTGGCGAAGCATCAGGAGTGAACCCGGAAGCTTGAAGGGTTGGTTGCTTGGTTGTTGAGCTTGGAAGTGAAGGTGAGTGGTTTAATGTTTTCAAAATGGCTTTAGAGTATTTGGTTCAAGCATGTGGACTAGGTTGGGCTTGGTAGACCCACCTAGAGTTGGGATTAGAGTGGTAGCCTAATCCCAAGCTTTAGTTAGAGACTTTGGTTGCACTCTTTAATGGTTGTATATGCCTCGTGATGATTGTGTTTATGATGGTTGTGTATAATGTGTTATACATATATGTTGAGGCATGATATTGATGCATTGTGACATGCGTGTGGATTGTTCATGATTCTGATCATGGTGAGTACGTGCTAAGCACGGAAGTGATATGAGATGTTGTGGATTTTGTTTAATGTTGGCACTAGTATGCTTGGGTAAAAATGATCGATCATTAGGATGTTAGTGTGCACACGAGAGTCAAATACGCGCGTGGTCTTGATGATGGTAGTCATCAAGATGGAGTACGGGTTCACACGAAAAACCTTCTCTTATATATTTGTTGGTGATGAGTGTAATCCCATCGACGGGGCGTGAGGATGAGTGGAATCCCCTCCGCGAGAACGGTGATGAGTGTAATCCCACCGTGAGGTAAAGTTGTTGTTGGATGTGAGTTTCAATGTGTTTATCCGCGTATTCGAGTCATAGCTAGGTGCCAATATGAGTTGATATGTGTATCAATGTGATATGAAATGTGATTCTTATATGGATGGGTATATGCATTTACATATGTTGAGGATTGAGCTTGTTGGGCATGACATATTGTGAATTTATGTTCATGCATCATTGACATTTTTGCTCTTATGGTTCGAAGGTAAGAACATGCACTTACCTTGTTGTGCTCGTGCTTGGACCCTGCATTGTCGAGGTTTATTTTTAATGAGCTTACTCTCACTAAGCTTTATGCTTACGCTCTCTTTTGTTCGACAATGCAGATCCTTAGCTCGTGGGTTGCTAGTACAAGAAGGAGCCTCCAAGTGTGCCTTGTGGTGCTATTTAGCTATCAAGTATGGACATTTTAGTTAAATGATGTAATGGTCAAGCAATGGGACATGTATATGTTGTTTGAGCCTTTTTGAAGTATATTGATGTTGTTGTTTAGGAGCATGCTAGACTCCTTTTAAATGCTTGTGTTGTTTTGGCTTGGGATGCCATGCTTGGCCTGTAAAACCATGTTTAGTCTGCCTTCTTTGAATGCTTTATGTTTGTTTGCTAAGGCATTAACCTCATATATGCTATGTATGTCCCCTTTAGTGAATGCTTGTATTCCTTGATTGAATGATGTTTGTTTGTGTTGGGTGCTTCATATGCTTAGATTTTGGTTGTTAGGCGTTGTATGAATGTTTGTATGTGGCTAGGGAAGTCTTAAAATGCATTTAGAGTTGAGTCTTGTGTTGTTTTGGTGAGATTTTGGCGTATCGGTACGGTGTTGGGGTGTATCGATACGATTTTGTCTCGTTTACCACGAGATGTTGACCAAGGAGGGTGTATCGATACGCCCAAGGGCTGTATCAATACGGTCTCCCCTGAGTTGACTGTAAAGGGTTGTTTTGGTCAAGGCGTATCGATACCCTTGACAGGTGTATCGATACGGCCTGCTCTATGTCTTAAAGGTGGGCTGTTTAATAGGTTGTTTGGGCTTGATTGCTTTTGTTCGAGATGCTTTCCGCTGTTGTGATCACTTAGGAATGAAACGTGCTTTTAGACAAGATAAATATTAAAAGAAATTTTCTAGGGTTGCTAACTGAGGTGGGACGCTAACGAGTTACACTTCGGTTTTCCCCGTGTAGCCTACTCGGACTGGTCAAACGTCCGGGCCGGGACGAGGGGGTTACACTTGTTGGTATCAGAGCCTAAGGTTTCCGAGACCTATGGCAGGTAAGTGAGGTAAGTTGTGTTTTGTGTTGAAAATGCACGGTGTTTGCTTGCCATGTAAGTACGGTTGCTTGTGTATCAAGTATGCTTGTTGTTTTGCTTGAAGCATGATGTTTAGAGTCCCATTGCTACTATTACATCAGAAAAGGATTTTTAAAGTGAGGGAACATACTTGAGCCACTTGGAGCCCTTGCCTTGCTAATCCTATCTTTTGTGTTTTCTTGTTGTGGTTGTAGTTGTTGTTTGTAAGCGATGTCGAGGCCGAGGGGTAGGCCGAGAGTGGTTCGTCAGGAACCATGCGTTGCGGCTTCTGTTGAGCCGGTGGTCGGGGTTGAGGCTCATGTAGAAGAGCCTGCTGCTGCTGCTGGAGTTGGAGCACCACCACCACCTCCTCCGCCTGGTGGGGGAGGCGAGGCTGGAGTCGAGGATGAGGGACCACAGTTTGGCCAAGGCGGCCAAGGTCCGGCCAAAATAGATATTGCCCCGCTTGTACAAGCTATAGCGGGAGCATTTCAGGCCGCAGTTGCCGGGGCACAGGCTGCAGCTCAGCCTAGAGGGAATGATAACAGTTTACCGTTGGAGAGGCTCCGTAGCCTAGGGGCCGAAGAGTTTAGAGGGTCTACACCTGAGCGATCCGAGTTATGGTTAGAGAAGACTGTCCGCATCTTAGCTCAAATGGGTTGCGTTGGTGCCCGTAGGTTGGGATGTGTGATATCTTTACTTCAGGGTGATGCCTACACTTGGTGGGTCATCATTACTACTGGAGTTCCAGAGGCTGAGATTGGATGGGATTTATTTGAGTCTGCTTTCCGGAAAATATAATTGGGGCCGAGGTATCTGGATGAGAAGAAGCGAGAGTTTATGGCCCTAGTTCAGGGAGAGGCTTCTGTGACTGACTACGAAATTCGTTTTGTTCGCTTGAGTCAGTATGCACCAGAGTTGGTTCCGACTAAGAGGGACCGTTGTAACCGTTTCAGATATGGGCTGCATGAAAAGGTTAAGAGGTATACGTTGGCTTCTGATTATTCAAATTTTGATGTCTTGGTTGCTAGAGCCAAGGACATTGAGCACAGCTTGGGGCTGACAAAGCGTTCTGGAGGATCTAGCTCTCGTAAGAGGAATGATAACTTTGATCGTGGGGATGCCAAGAGGCATCGAGGTGGCGGATAGCAGTTTGACCATAGACGTGGAGGTGGCCACCATGGTAGGGGCCACCAGGGCCATAGAGGTAGAGGGCGGTTGCCCGAGATTGTCACAATGTGGGAGGCAACATACTAGTGAGTGTTGGGGTAACTTCCATGCTTGTTGGAACTGTGGTTCGAGGGACCACTTTAGGAGGGAGTGTCCGCATCAGGCGGCACAGGCACCGAACATAGCTCAGGCTCCTGCGAGAGCGACTAATTTTCAGAGAGGCCGTGGGCGCGGTCGTGGCTACTTCCAGCCTAGGGCTGATGCACCTCGGGTAGAAGCTCAGAGGAACCTTGCTCACGTTGTAGCCGTACAGCCAGAGGTAGGAGAACCAACGAGGGTCTATGCTCAGAGAGAGGCTGGGAACGACACTGATGTGATAGCAGGTAATTTTGAGTTACAGTCTATGTCTTTGCTTTCTTTGGTTGATTCGGGTTCTACGCATTCCTATATTTTGAGTGAGCATGCACGGAAGTTAGATATACCTGTTAAGATCTTAGATGTAGGTATGCATGTGACTAGTTCTTTTGGTGAGACAGTTGTGGTTAGACGTATGTATAGGAGATGTCCGCTGAAGATTCAAGGCCATGTGTTTTCTGTTGATATGATGGAGCTTCCGTTTTGTGGTTTTGATATTATTCTGGGTATGGACTGGTTAGTTGAGCACCGAGCTAGTGTGGATTTTGAAACGAAAAGGATTTCTTTGAAACTTTCTGATGACTACGAGGTAGTAGTAGTAGGCGAGAACATTAAGTTCTTGTCTAATGTGGTGTCAGCTTTAGAGGCTCATAGGTTGTTGGATTCCGGTTGTGGGGCTTACTTAGCTTATGTTATGAATCCGAATATGAGTGAGGCTAGACCGAAAGACATTAGAACAGTTTGTGATTTTCCGGATGTGTTTCCTGAAGAGTTGCCAGGTTTGCCTCCTGACAGAGATGTTGAGTTTGTGATTGAGACAGTTTCAGGGTCTACTCCAGTTTCTATAGCTCCGTATCATATGGCTCCGAAAGAGTTGAAAGAATTGAAGAGTCAGCTTTAGGAGTTGTTAGACCGTGGTTTCATTAGGCCTAGTAGTTCTCCTCGGGGTGCTCTTGTGTTGTTTGTAAAGAAGAAGGATGGTAGTATGCGTATGTGTATTGACTACAGGCAGTTGAATCAGTTGACTGTGAAGAACAAGTATCCGATACCTCGTATAGATGATTTGTTTGATCAGTTGAGAGGTGCTTCAGTGTTCTCGAAGATAGACTTGAGATCAGGGTACTATCAGTTGAAAGTAAAAGAGTGTGATGTTCCGAAGATAGCTTTTAGGACTAGGTATGTTCACTATGAGTTTCTTGTGATGTCGTTTGGGCTCACGAATGCACCTGCAACTTTCATGGATATGATGAATAGAATTTTTAGAGACTATCTAGACCGTTTTGTAGTTGTCTTCATAGATGATATCCTTGTATACTCGAAATCAGAAGAAGAGCATGATGAGCACTTGAGATTTGTTTTGCAGAGATTGTTGAGCAATCAGTTGTATGCGAAGCTCAGCAAATGTGAGTTCTGGATTCGAGAGGTTGTATTTCTTGGCCATGTTGTCTCGGCCGAGGGTATCCGTGTTGATCCGTCGAAGATTGAGGCTATTGTTGAGTGGAAACAACCTAAGTCCGTGACTGAGATTAGAAGTTTCCTAGGATTAGCCGGTTACTATAGGAGATTTGTTGATGGTTTCTCTAGAGTAGCTGGTCCTTTGACTAAATTGATACAAAAAGGAGTTAAGTTCGAATGGTTAGATGCAAGACAGAAGGCCTTTGAGAAATTGAAAGAAGCTTTGACAAATGCTCCAGTGTTAGTGCAACCAGTTTCAGGTAAGGAGTTTGTGATCTATAGTGATGCTTCCTACATAGGTTTAGGGTGTGTCCTAATGCAAGAAATAAGAGTTGTTGCCTATGCTTCGAGACAGTTGAAAGTGCATGAGAAGAACTATCCTACTCACGATATAGAGTTAGCCGCAATTGTGTTTGCATTGAAGATTTGGCGTCATTACTTGTATGGTGAGAAGTGTATAGTTTACACCGATCATAAGAGCTTGAAGTATTTGATGACACAGAGAGAGTTGAACTTGAGATAGAGAAGATGGCTTGAGCTCTTGAAAGATTATGATTTGACCATTGAGTACCATCCGAGTAAGGCAAATGTGGTAGCCGATGCCTTGAGTAGAAAAGTTGCAGTTGAGTTGAGAGCTATGTTTGCTAGATTGAGTGTATCCGATGATGGTGGTTTAATCACAGAGTTGCAAGTGAAACCTTCTTTGATTCAGTTGATTAGAGAGAAGCAGTAGCAAGATGTGTCCTTAGTTCCTCATGTTCAGGACATAGCCGAAGGTAGACCGACCGAGTATAGTTTCAATGGTGAGAATGTGTTGTGTTTCAGAGACATAGTTGTAGTACCTGAAGACGTTGAGTTGAGACGTCTGATTCTGAGTGAAGCACATTCGAGTCCTTTCTCTATGCATCCGGGTAGTACCAAGATGTACCGTGACTTGAAGAATGATTATTTCTGGGTTGGTTTAAAGAAGGATGTAGCCGAGTATGTGAGCCGCTGTATGGTTTGTCAGAGAGTGAAGGCAAAACATCAGGTTCCTTCAGGTTTTTTATAGCCTTTGAAGATTCTGAAATGGAAATGGGAGAGGATCACCATGGACTTTGTGTCGGGGTTGCCATTGTCCCCTTCGAAGAAGAATTCTGTTTGGGTGATAGTGGATAGATTCACTAAGTGTGCTCACTTCTTAGCAGTGAACACTACGGATTCTTTAGACAAGTTGGAAAATTTGTGCATTTGCGAGATTGTAAGACTTCATGGAGTTCCGAAGTCTATTGTTTCAGATAGAGATCCGAGATTCACTTCGAGGTTCTGGGGTTGTTTGCATAGTGCTCTAGGTAGCCGTTTGCATTTCAGTACTTTTTATCATCCGCAGTCCGATGGACAGTCAGAGTGAGTGATACAGATTTTAGAGGATATGCTTCGTTGTTGTGTGATTGACTTCCAAGGTTCTTGGGAGAAACATTTGCCTTTAGTTGAGTTTGCTTACACCAACAATTATCAGGCTAGTATTCAGATGGCTCCCTATGAGGCTTTGTATGGTAGACGATGTAGGACTCCGATTTGTTGGGCTGAAACGGGTCAGAGGTTGTTACCTATGCCGGATTTGCTTAAGGGGACTACCGAAAAAGTGAAGTTGATTTGTGACCGTTTGAAAGCAGCTTCCGATCGTCAGAAATCTTATGCAGATTTGAAGAGAAAAGAGATTGAGTTCTCAGTGGGTGAGAAAGTGTTTCTGAAAGTATCTCCGTGGAAGAAGGTAATGCGATTTGGCCGGAAAGGCAAGTTGAGTCCGAGGTTCATTGGTCCGTATGAGATAGTTGAGCGGATTGGGCCTGTAGCCTACCGTCTAAGATTTCCTTCTGAGTTAGAGAAGATCCATGATGTGTTTCATGTGTCGGTGCTTAGGAGATATAGATCAGATCCTTCTCATGTTATGCCTGTTGAGGAGATAAAGTTGAATCCGGATTTGTCTTATAATGAAGAGCCTGTTGAGATACTTGCCTCTGATAGCAAGGTGTTGCGTGGCAGGACCATAGAGTTGGTCAAGGTGTTGTGGAGACATAGAGGCGTGTAAGAGGCCACGTGGGAGAGGAAAGCTGATATGCTTGAGCAGTTTCCGTACTTGTTTCCGTCAGGTAAATTTCGGGGACGAAATTCCTTAAGTGGGGGAGAGTTGTAACACCCGGGTTTAGGGGTCGGGTGAAAATAATATTTTGAGTCTCGGTTTTCTAATTAAAATAATAGTATATTATTATTTGGGCCTCGGGTCTTCAAAACAAATATTATATGTTGGACTCAAATTGATTTGGAAACCAATTTCCATGGTTTTAAATGTTAGTGAGATTGCTATCTCATTAATGACAATCCTGTAAATAACTCAACTTTCAATTTAAATTCCCCCTTTTAATTAAAATAGCTTCCTAGTCATCTTCTTCACTCCCCTTTCCACCATTTTAACGACAAGTGAAGCTCCCCTCCCCCTTTTTACTATTCCATTACCTAGCATCTTCATTTTGGCTCGATTTTGAAAGGTAAATACATCCCCATCTTGCTCTCATCTTCCTCTATTTGAAAGTACAATTGGTTTTCATTTTCATCCATGATTTTGTAATTTGAGTTTTTGAGATTTTAAATTAAAAATCCAAACTTTGTTGTTCTATGTTGAAGTTTTTGATTCCTTATTAGTATTTATGTTATTAGCAACCCAAATGGTCCAATATATGTGATTTTTACTTGGTTTTATAAACATTCCCGGATTTGGGTTTAATGGGGGTTTTTGAAGGGTTTTGGAATGGATTTTGGGTGTGTTTTATGTTGGAAATGGAAGGCTAATGTTAGTATGTTAGTTAAGGATTGTTTTGGAATCATTTGGAAGTGTTAAAAGTATTGGAATCAAAGGTTTTGGATTGGGTTTATGGGCTGCTCGAGTTTGATAATTTTGGGGTTGTTCATGGCTTGAATTCTTGTGTTTGATGCTTGAATAGTATTCCAGGTTTGCTACATTGCTGTATGAGCTGATTTGAGGTTGTTTGGATTGTGTTGAGTTGTTTAGAGACAAGGACTTGTGTTGGTGAAGCATCAGGAGTGAACCCGGAAGCTTGGAGGGTTGGTTGCTTGGTTGTTGAGCTTGGAAGTGAAGGTGAGTGGTTTAATGTTTTCAAAATGGCTTTAGAGTATTTGGTTCAAGCATGTGGACTAGGTTGGGCTTGGTAGACCCACCTAGAGTTGGGATTAGAGTGGTAGCCTAATCCCAAGCTTTAGTTAGAGACTTCGGTTGCACTCTTTAATGGTTGTATATGCCTCGTGATGATTGTGTTTATGATGGTTGTGTATAATGTGTTATACATATATGTTGAGACATGATATTGATGCATTGTGACATGCGTGTGGATTGTTCATGATTGTGATCATGGTGAGTACGTGCTAAGCACAGAAGTGATATGAGATGTTGTGGATTTTGTTTAATGTTGGCACTAGTATGCTTGGGTACAAATGATCGATCATTAGGATGTTAGTGTGCACACGAGAGTCAAATACGCGCGTGGTCTTGATGATGATAGTCATCAAGATGGAGTACGGGTTCGCCCAGAAAACCTTCTCCTATATATTAGTGGGTGATGAGTGTTGTAACGCCCCGGTTTTGGGCTCAGAAGTTTTGGGCGTTGACCGGTTCGGTCAAAGTGCTGATCGAATATATAAAGGTGAAATTAGGAAAGCCTAGTTCGGGTTGCATTAAAAATATGGAAAAATGTTCTAAAATCATCTTTTAATATATAAAAGTGAACTGTGAAATCAATTTTGGAAAATGAGGTTCGGAAGGTTGACATTTTGGCTAGTGACCAAAATGTAAATTTTGAAAGTTGCGTGACTGTTTTGTAAAGGGTTGAAACTTTGAATCTTTAAGGAGCTATTATTCTAAAAGTGGTTTCTCCAGATTTTTCTAAGATATTTTAAGGCTTTATTCTGATTTTAAAACATAAGGAAAGAGGAGGGAAAGCCATTTTGGCTATTTGTAACTAACTTTTCATTTTCTCCCAATTTTCATTTTCTCTCAACCCAAACACTTTCTCTCTAGAGAATCTCTCCTTTCAACTCTCTTTTGATTCCTAATCATCTCTACAACAAAACCTCACCATTTGCAAGTTGTTTCATCAAGCTTTTTGGTTCTAAAAAGGAGAAACTCAAGTTTGGAGGTAAGAACGTCCTTCTCCTCTAAACTATCAGTTCTTTACTGAAATTCATAAGTTCTCAATCCTTGATTTGTGATTTGTTAAAGGCTTTTCAATTGAAATCTTGATTTTTGGCTTAAAATGCAAGATTTGCTTGATTTTGGTGGAATTTTCGTGTGATCTGTTTGGGCAGTGTTTTGGAGTGTCAAATTGATGTTAAATGAATGCTAAATTGATTAGATGTTGAGGTGTAATTAATGCAATCCCGAATAGGTTGAATTTCCTAAGTTTTGCTTGAGTTTTTGGTTGTTTTTGGAGTGTTTTTGGTGATCTGTTATACCTGGAGGTATAAGGACGTGTTTGTGATCATTTTGGATGTTATTGATGTGTAAAAATGGTTAGAAGTGATGGATCTTGGCTGGGTTAAGTTTTGGAAGTGTTTGGAGGTGATTTCGGTTGTGTTTGGTAGCCGAATTGTTGGATTTGTGATGAGCAGCGAGTTGTGTTGTGTTGCTGGTGTTTTTGATGCATAATGATGCATTGATCTTCTGTTGTTGTGTGCTTGAAACAGGGGAGTTTGATCCGTGAGCTTTAGAGGTGGTGCGGAAGGTTTCGGATGCTTGGAAGGCTTGTTGGCTAGCCTTGTTTTGTGTATCGGTGAGTGAAGTCGGGTTTTCAGCTTTTAAACCAAGGTTTGAAGGTTTTGGGAGCTTAGTTTAAGTCTAAACAACTTTGCTAAGCTCAAGAGTAAGTAAATGGATTTTTGTTCTTGGTTGTGTTGAGAATTGGCTTTTAAAGCAATTGTGGTTGATGATTGAAATGCATGTGTTTTGCATGGTTTAAATTCTGTTTTGAAAGCATATTTTAGCATGGTTAAATGCTGGTTTTGAAAGCCATATGTGAAGGATGCTCAAGGTAAGAGATCCTTGGTTTTGTACATTGAAATTGTGGTTTTGATGCATAGTGTTGCATGTTGTTTAATGGCTTTTGTGTGATGCTTTAAAACAGTGGATTATTGTTGTTAATGATGTACATTGGTAAGTGATGCTTAAGGTTACAAAGGTGGTTGAAAGTCCTTGTGTAAGCCTTGTTTATTAAAGAACAACATGGTGTTTGTAAGTCCATGGTTGGTTCTTGGTTAAGGTAAATGATGGTTTTTGCATTATGGTTATGCATGTGAATTAAAGGTTAATGTGGTAAGATGGTTATATTGGCAAGTGATGCAAGTTGTTCTTGGTTCGTTGATCGGATATAGTTAGCCGGCTATAGGATTGGGTGCACCGTGAATAAAGTCGCCTTGGGTGTGGAGTGGTTAAGAGTGAACCGGTAAACTCCATCCAAGTTTCCTAACGAGATGGTTAAGGTCATAATGGTTGATGGGATCCCATTCGAGGACCTTGGTTAAGCAAAGGTAATAATGGTGGTTAAAATTCCATTTGAGGACCTTGTGCTTGTTAAGATCACAATGGTGGTTTAAAGTCCATGTGTGGATCTTGTATAGGGTGTCCCGGATCTCGTTAGATGATTATACAACTACCAATCGGTGATGCTAAGGTTGTATGGTGTTTAAAAGTCCATACATGGGAACCTTGAGCATGTTAAGGTTATATGGTGTTTAAAAGTCCATATATGGGAACCTTGTGAAAGTTAAGGTTGTATGGTGTTTAAAAGTCCATACATGGGAACCTTGTGAATGGTAAGGTCAAATGGTGTTTAAAAGTCCATTTGGGAGACCTTGGATTGGTAGTGTGTATGAAGCGTGGGGACAACGCTTGTGATCCGCGTATCCGATCGGGTGTTGAGTTGAAAAGTGGATTTGGTTGGTCACTTGGAAGCCAATATAATGTTCTTGATATAATGAAGCATGAGATGCTTGAATTGATGCATGGTTGCATGAGAATTGCTTAATGAATTGAGAATGCATGTTTGCTTGTTAGTTTGAACAAGTGTTGACTATCTATTGAGAATGTTGCATGTGTGCATGAAATCTCTTTAGTGCATTGGAGTCTTGCTAAGACTTGTTTTAAGGTCATGAGACGCAAATGAGAATGATGTGGTAATATGTTGCATGGTTTAATGCATGTGTTAATTGATTAAGTAAATGGTTTAAAAAGGGTTTCTTAATTTGGAACGGCATTCAAGTATGTGAATGGTATGATGTAAGTGGAAGTGTTTTTCCAAGGTTGATTTTAGCTTTGCATATGGTGTTTATGCATGGAATGGTTAAATGGATGATTTTGTAAATGATGCTTTGAAAAGGTTTTCTTAGCTTGCTAAGCTAAGGGTTGGTTTTCATGTTTGAGCAATGCATGGTTTTAAGCATGATGTTGAAAAAGAGTTTTCAAACTTTGCTTGGTAAATAAATCGAGTTGCTTTTCAAAGAGGTTTTAAGACTCGCTGCATTGGTGGTGTTTTGGTTTTGAGCATTCCTCACTAAGCATTATGTGCTTACGCTCCTTTTTGTCCATCAATGCAGATTCTTGAAGTTTGGACAGCGAGAAGCAAGGGATTCAAGGAGGACTCCATTTGAGATGTATGTCTCGGTGAATAGCTATAGTTAATAAAGGCAATGGGGGTAGAATCTCTCGGGTTATGTGTATGTGTTCGTATATGTTCGGGCAAGGATGTTTTAATGTTGTTGTTAATGTTGTTGGATCATGTTGTGGCTAATATGAGATTGATTTGGAAGTTTATGCTTGAATGGTTGCTTGTGTAGGAAGCATGCCTATAGATTTGGGGCTTTTCACATATGTTGACTTATTATTGAATTGTTGATGCAAGTATGTCCCTTATATATTGAATTGCATGTTGGTAAGGTTTGGTGGCTTTTGGAGCATGATTGGATGATCAATTGTATGTTTGAGTAAGCAAAATGCTGCAATCTGTGCAGGGTGTTTCGGAACAGATGACACCGTTTCGGAACGGGTGCCCTGAATGAACCCAGGCGTCCGAAACAGGTGACACCGTTCCGAAACGGATTGGTCACTACCAGCCCGCGTTTCGGTACGCGTTGCGGAACGGCCCCGTGTTTCGAAACGGGCTCTCCCTGTTTCGAAACAGCCGACCGTTGGGGGCTGACAGTGGCAGTTAAATGTTTCAGAATGTTTGCATTTTGGTCCTGAAACTTGTTTGTGCAATTGTATGAGTTTGGGATGTCCGTTTGAGCTGAAATTTGGCTGAGAAGCATGAAACATGATTAATTTTAAGTTGGTAACTTAAAATCTGGTTAAGTCTTCAAAGTTTTCAGAATTTACAATTTGGTCCCTAAAGTTGTAAAATTGTTCAATTGAGTCCCTGTTTGATCTCTGATGTTTGTGATCTTTGAGCATGTTGTTTGTGTGATCACAATTAGAGCTAATGTGCATCTAGACAAGATTAAAAAGAAAAAAAAGGGTCGTTAATCAAGGTTGACTTTCGGGTTGACTTTGGTTTTCCCCGTGTGACTTTCTTAATTCGGGTCAATCGTCTAGACCGGGTTAAGGGGGTTACATTTGGTGGTATCAGAGCTGTGTTGCGAATGCTTGGGGAAAACGGTAAGTTGTTGTAAGGTGTGTTTGATGTGTACCTTGTTGTGTGGTTGAAAGCTGGTTGAAACACGTGTTTCTGAACAAGTTGCTGATGTTTTCAAGCATGCTTTGTGTTTATGAATCATCGTTGAATTAATGTGGATGCTGTTTGATGTAAGCATGATCAAAGTATGTTGATTTATATGCTTGATGTTGTGTTATCCATGTTTGTGTTGACTGTTATGTCATGTAAAGGGGAGGATTCGGGATACCCATTGCCTTATTATTATAGCTATTGTGTTATATTGGAGTTGGAGTTTGAATCCTTGCTTAAAGCTGGTCTAACTGGTTTGTTTGTTTTGTTGTGGTTGTTTGTTGTTGTTAGTAGTATGGCGAAGTCGTTGATAGAATGGCAGTTGGGTGAGATGGTTGCTGCCTTAGGGCAGATTGTTAAGGCAGGGAACTCACTCTTTTGTAAAGGTGTTTCGTCTCAGTCTTCTGTGCCTGGGGTTGAGGTGTTAAGGCAGAAGGAAGAAGCTGGTTCTGTGATGAAGAGTTCATCATCTGTTGATCAGGAGGTGTTGGGAACATCTCAGGCTGTAGCGACGATAAAGTCAGTGTATGTGCTGGCTGTGGGATGTGTGGGTTTGCCGAAGCAGCGTTTGCTGGATTTGGGTGCTGTGGAGTATCATGGTTCTTCACCTGAGACATTTGAGGCCTGGTTGGCCAGTGTGATTCTGATTTTGGATCAGGAAGGTTGTGATTATGCTTGTAAGCTGGGAAGTGTTGTTTCCTTGATGCTGGAGGATGCATGTGTCTGGTGGACATCTGTGGCGGTGGCGTCACATACCCATGATATTGATTGGGATTTCTTTGTATCTGCCTTTTATGAAAGGTATCTTGGGGAGAAGTTTCCAAGGGGTAAGCAATGTGAAGGTAGTGCTGTTGTGGAGCAAGTGTTGTTTGAGCAAGGAGTGGAAGCTCAGCCACCGGTATGCGACCGTTGTGAAAGACGCCATGTTGGAGGTTGTTGGGGCGCGGGTGCTTGTTGGAATTGTGGTTCTAAAATGCATGTTAAGCGTGATTGTCCCCTTGGGGTAAAGTCAGCTTTGGTGATAGCCAAAGGGTCTCTGAAAGGTCGTGGGCACGGCCGAGGCAAGGTTCAGAGGTGGCAGAAAGAGCAGAAGGTTGTGAAGAGTTTGGGAAATGAGAATTGCTGGGAATGTGGGTCTGCTGGACACATGAGACGCGATTGTTTGATGTTGGCTCGGAACAGCCAAGGTTCCTTGCCGCTAGAGGTTGGTGGTGACCCTAGTGTGTTAGCTGGTGCTGCAGCGGTGCGGCAGGAGGATGATGGTTCCGCGAGGAAGAGAGCTCGTCTGATGAAGCTTCAGGGTGGTGTTGTGTTTCCAGGTAACCTTGTTTAGTAATCTTTGCTCTAGTTACCTTGGTTTGGTTTCTGTTGGTTTTCCTTGCGTGGTAAGTTTAGTCTTGTTGCTAGCATGTTGGGGTAATAGTTGTAGTTGTGGAAGCATCTTTGGTGTGAAGAGGGCCTTAGTGAGTATCTTGTGGTTAATGGTTGATGGTATGATGGAGTTAGATAAGTTAGAGGTGAGGTAGGAGGTTGTTTTTAGACAGATTTTGAGGATGTAATTGGAGGGTGTGAATTGGCATTCATGCACAGTTAAAATCATTGTTATATGCTATATTATATATGTGCTGGTCCATGCATACATGTGGCATGACATTAGAGGTTTTGCATACATGTACATCAGGCATTGATAGGGCATGTAGGTGATCATGCATACGATGTTCGCACTCGCTAATAACTAATCGAATCTGTTAGTGTGGTGGTTGGGTTAGGTTGGATGATGGGTTTTTTAGAGGTTGTGTTGGTGCTGAGTGGAAGTTAGAAGTAATGGAGTTTGTTAAGCTAATTGCTAGTGATAGTGAGGGTAGTATAGCCTGTTAGTAGAAGGATAGTGGGTTGGTGGTGAAGAGTACCGGTTGAAGTTAGAATCGGTCAAGTGGTTTGGATAGTTAGTGGAAGTGGTAGTTCCTTGGTGCTAAGTGATGTTGCAGTTTAGTGGTTGTTTTTCCAAGTGCTGAGGTAGCTTAGCATTTAAGTTGTTGTGGAAGGGTTGTGTTTGTAAGTGTTGGTTCTTAGCAACCTTTGAGAAGTTGTTATGTATGTTTGGGTTAAGCGATGTTCTGGCGAGGCAAGTGTTGTGGTCAAGCTTGTGGTGGAAAAGTAATGAAGGGTTGAAGGCCATTGTTGGTTGTTTGGGTTATTGTGAGAAGTGGTTGGCTGGTTGTGGTTAAGAAAGTTCTGTTTGAAGTCAGTTGGTGGTGTGTGGAACGGCTGACGGAGTCTAGTTGGGGTTGTGATGTAGTTTTGGAATCTGGGTGTGTAGTCCTGGTGAGTCGTTATGGTAATGTTAGCGGCAGATGTGAAGGATTATCAGCATTGTTGAGGAGTTTGAGTAATCAGTTGATGCTAAAGAATTTTTGCTTGTTGGGAAAATTCTTGGAGGAGGTTTGGGAGTTTGCAAGAGTTTTAGAAGCAGAGAAGTTTGCATAGTGGCTGATTTGGGTTGGTTAATGTCACTGTGTAAGCAAGTCTTGGGAGTTGTGTGTTACAGTGATGTGTGCTGTAAAAAAAATTGAGTTCTTCAGGTTGATGTTAGAGCTGTGGGCAGTCGGAAGTGCGAAAGGTTAAATTGTGGTTATCTTTGTGTGTGCTGAGTTTTGTGAACAGCATGTGGTGGTGTTGAGTTTGGTGGAGTTTTGTGTGGGAAGTGTTCAGTAGTGATTGAGGCTTTTGTGTTGCCTTGTGTGTTGCTCTGAGAAGTTGGGTTGTGGTTCCCTTTTTGCCAGTTGAAATTTCGAGGACGAAATTTCCTAAGGGGGGAGAGTTGTAACGCCCCGGTTTTGGGCTCAGAAGTTTTGGGCGTTGACCGGTTCGGTCAAAGTGCTGATCGAATATATAAAGGTGAAATTAGGAAAGCCTAGTTCGGGTTGCATTAAAAATATGGAAAAATGTTCTAAAATCATCTTTTAATATATAAAAGTGAACTGTGAAATCAATTTTGGAAAATGAGGTTCGGAAGGTTGACATTTTGGCTAGTGACCAAAATGTAAATTTTGAAAGTTACGTGACTGTTTTATAAAGGGTTGAAACTTTGAATCTTTAAGGAGCTATTATTCCAAAAGTGGTTTCTCCAGATTTTTCTAAGATATTTTAAGGCTTTATTCTGATTTTAAAACATAAGGAAAGAGGAGGGAAAGCCATTTTGGCTATTTGTAACTAACTTTTCATTTTCTCCCAATTTTCATTTTCTCTCAACCCAAACACTTTCTCTCCAGAGAATTTCTTCTGATTTTGTCACCTAAATCTCTCCTTTCAACTCTCTTTTGATTCCTAATCATCTCTACAACAAAACCTCACCATTTGCAAGTTGTTTCATCAAGCTTTTTGGTTCTAAAAAGGAGAAACTCAAGTTTGGAGGTAAGAACGTCCTTCTCCTCTAAACTATCGGTTCTTTACTGAAATTCCTAAGTTCTCAATCCTTGATTTGTGATTTGTTAAAGGCTTTTCAATTGAAATCTTGATTTTTGGCTTAAAATGCAAGATTTGCTTGATTTTGGTGGAATTTTCGTGTGATCTGTTTGGGCAGTGTTTTGGAGTGTCAAATTGATGTTAAATGAATGCTAAATTGATTAGATGTTGAGGTGTAATTAATGCAATCCCGAATAGGTTGAATTTCCTAAGTTTTGCTTGAGTTTTTGGTTGTTTTTGGTGATCTGTTATACCTGGAGGTATAAGGACGTGTTTGTGATCATTTTGGATGTTATTGATGTGTAAAAATGGTTAGAAGTGATGGATCTTGGCTGGGTTAAGTTTTGGAAGTGTTTGGAGGTGATTTCGGTTGTGTTTGGTAGCCGAATTGTTGGATTTGTGATGAGCAGCGAGTTGTGTTGTGTTGCTGGTGTTTTTGATGCATAATGATGCATTGATCTTCTGTTGTTGTGTGCTTGAAACAGGGGAGTTTGATCCGTGAGCTTTAGAGGTGGTGCGGAAGGTTTCGGATGCTTGGAAGGCTTGTTGGCTAGCCTTGTTTTGTGTATCGGTGAGTGAAGTCGGGTTTTCAGCTTTTAAACCAAGGTTTGAAGGTTTTGGGAGCTTAGTTTAAGTCTAAACAACTTTGCTAAGCTCAAGAGTAAGTAAATGGATTTTTGTTCTTGGTTGTGTTGTGAATTGGCTTTTAAAGCAATTGTGGTTGATGATTGAAATGCATGTGTTTTGCATGGTTTAAATTCTGTTTTGAAAGCATATTTTAGCATGGTTAAATGCTGGTTTTGAAAGCCATATGTGAAGGATGCTCAAGGTAAGAGATCCTTGGTTTTGTACATTGAAATTGTGGTTTTGATGCATAGTGTTGCATGTTGTTTAATGGCTTTTGTGTGATGCTTTAAAACAGTGGATTATTGTTGTTAATGATGTACATTGGTAAGTGATGCTTAAGGTTACAAAGGTGGTTGAAAGTCCTTGTGTAAGCCTTGTTTATTAAAGAACAACATGGTGTTTGTAAGTCCATGGTTGGTTCTTGGTTAAGGTAAATGATGGTTTTTGCATTATGGTTATGCATGTGAATTAAAGGTTAATGTGGTAAGATGGTTATATTGGCAAGTGATGCAAGTGGTTCTTGGTTCGTTGATCGGATATAGTTAGCCGGCTATAGGATTGGGTGCACCGTGAATAAAGTCGCCTTGGGTGTGGAGTGGTTAAGAGTGAACCGGTAAACTCCATCCAAGTTTCCTAACGAGATGGTTAAGGTCATAATGGTTGATGGGATCCCATTCGAGGACCTTGGTTAAGCAAAGGTAATAATGGTGGTTAAAATTCCATTTGAGGACCTTGTGCTTGTTAAGATCACAATGGTGGTTTAAAGTCCATGTGTGGATCTTGTATAGGGTGTCCCGGATCTCGTTAGATGATTATACAACTACCAATCGGTGATGCTAAGGTTGTATGGTGTTTAAAAGTCCATACATGGGAACCTTGAGCATGTTAAGGTTATATGGTGTTTAAAAGTCCATATATGGGAACCTTGTGAAAGTTAAGGTTGTATGGTGTTTAAAAGTCCATACATGGGAACCTTGTGAATGGTAAGGTCAAATGGTGTTTAAAAGTCCATTTGGGAGACCTTGGATTGGTAGTGTGTATGAAGCGTGGGGACAACGCTTGTGATCCGCGTATCCGATCGGGTGTTGAGTTGAAAAGTGGATTTGGTTGGTCACTTGGAAGCCAATATAATGTTCTTGATATAATGAAGCATGAGATGCTTGAATTGATGCATGGTTGCATGAGAATTGCTTAATGAATTGAGAATGCATGTTTGCTTGTTAGTTTGAACAAGTGTTGACTATCTATTGAGAATGTTGCATGTGTGCATGAAATCTCTTTAGTGCATTGGAGTCTTGCTAAGACTTGTTTTAAGGTCATGAGACGCAAATGAGAATGATGTGGTAATATGTTGCATGGTTTAATGCATGTGTTAATTGATTAAGTAAATGGTTTAAAAAGGGTTTCTTAATTTGGAACGGCATTCAAGTATGTGAATGGTATGATGTAAGTGGAAGTGTTTTTCCAAGGTTGATTTCAGCTTTGCATATGGTGTTTATGCATGGAATGGTTAAATGGATGATTTTGTAAATGATGCTTTGAAAAGGTTTTCTTAGCTTGCTAAGCTAAGGGTTGGTTTTCATGTTTGAGCAATGCATGGTTTTAAGCATGATGTTGAAAAAGAGTTTTCAAACTTTGCTTGGTAAATAAATCGAGTTGCTTTTCAAAGAGGTTTTAAGACTCGCTGCATTGGTGGTGTTTTGGTTTTGAGCATTCCTCACTAAGCATTATGTGCTTACGCTCCTTTTTGTCCATCAATGCAGATTCTTGAAGTTTGGACAGCGAGAAGCAAGGGATTCAAGGAGGACTCCATTTGAGATGTATGTCTCGGTGAATAGCTATAGTTAATAAAGGCAATGGGGGTAGAATCTCTCGGGTTATGTGTATGTGTTCGTATATGTTCGGGCAAGGATGTTTTAATGTTGTTGTTAATGTTGTTGGATCATGTTGTGGCTAATATGAGATTGATTTGGAAGTTTATGCTTGAATGGTTGCTTGTGTAGGAAGCATGCCTATAGATTTGGGGCTTTTCACATATGTTGACTTATTGTTGAATTGTTGATGCAAGTATGTCCCTTATATATTGAATTGCATGTTGGTAAGGTTTGGTGGCTTTTGGAGCATGATTAGATGATCAATTGTATGTTTGAGTAAGCAAAATGCTGCAATCTGTGCAGGGTGTTTCGGAACAGATGACACCGTTTCGGAACGGGTGCCCTGAATGAACCCAGGCGTCCGAAACAGGTGACACCGTTCCGAAACGGATTGGTCACTACCAGCCCGCGTTTCGGTACGCGTTGCGGAACGGCCCCGTGTTTCGAAACGGGCTCTCCCTGTTTCGGAACAGCCGACCGTTGGGGGCTGACAGTGGCAGTTAAATGTTTCACAATGTTTGCATTTTGGTCCTGAAACTTGTTTGTGCAATTGTATGAGTTTGGGATGTCCGTTTGAGCTGAAATTTGGCTGAGAAGCATGAAACATGATTAATTTTAAGTTGGTAACTTAAAATCTGGTTAAGTCCTCAAAGTTTTCAGAATTTACAATTTGGTCCCTAAAGTTGTAAAATTGTTCAATTGAGTCCCTGTTTGATCTCTGATGTTTGTGATCTTTGAGCATGTTGTTTGTGTGATCACAATTAGAGCTAATGTGCATCTAGACAAGATTAAAAAGAAAAAAAAGGGTCGTTAATCAAGGTTGACTTTCGGGTTGACTTTGGTTTTCCCCGTGTGACTTTCTTAATTCGGGTCAATCGTCTAGACCGGGTTAAGGGGGTTACATTTGGTGGTATCAGAGCTGTGTTGCGAATGCTTGGGGAAAACGGTAAGTTGTTGTAAGGTGTGTTTGATGTGTACCTTGTTGTGTGGTTGAAAGCTGGTTGAAACACGTGTTTCTGAACAAGTTGCTGATGTTTTCAAGCATGCTTTGTGTTTATGAATCATCGTTGAATTAATGTGGATGCTGTTTGATGTAAGCATGATCAAAGTATGTTGATTTATATGCTTGATGTTGTGTTATCCATGTTTGTGTTGACTGTTATGTCATGTAAAGGGGAGGATTCGGGATACCCATTGCCTTATTATTATAGCTATTGTGTTATATTGGAGTTGGAGTTTGAATCCTTGCTTAAAGCTGGTCTAACTGGTTTGTTTGTTTTGTTGTGGTTGTTTGTTGTTGTTAGTAGTATGGCGAAGTCGTTGATAGAATGGCAGTTGGGTGAGATGGTTGCTGCCTTAGGGCAGGTTGTTAAGGCAGGGAACTCACTCTTTTGTAAAGGTGTTTCGTCTCAGTCTTCTGTGCCTGGGGTTGAGGTGTTAAGGCAGAAGGAAGAAGCTGGTTCTGTGATGAAGAGTTCATCATCTGTTGATCAGGAGGTGTTGGGAACATCTCAGGCTGTAGCGACGGTAAAGTCAGTGGATGTGCTGGCTGTGGGATGTGTGGGTTTGCCGAAGCAGCGTTTGCTGGATTTGGGTGCTGTGGAGTATCATGGTTCTTCACCTGAGACATTTGAGGCCTGGTTGGCCAGTGTGATTCTGATTTTGGATCAGGAAGGTTGTGATTATGCTTGTAAGGTGGGAAGTGTTGTTTCCTTGATGCTGGAGGATGCATGTGTCTGGTGGACATCTGTGGCGGTGGCGTCACATACCCATGATATTGATTGGGATTTCTTTGTATCTGCCTTTTATGAAAGGTATCTTGGGGAGAAGTTTCCAAGGGGTAAGCAATGTGAAGGTAGTGCTGTTGTGGAGCAAGTGTTGTTTGAGCAAGGAGTGGAAGCTCAGCCACCGGTATGTGACCGTTGTGAAAGACGCCATGTTGGAGGTTGTTGGGGCGCGGGTGCTTGTTGGAATTGTGGTTCTAAAATGCATGTTAAGCGTGATTGTCCCCTTGGGGTAAAGTCAGCTTTGGTGATAGCCAAAGGGTCTCTGAAAGGTCGTGGGCACGGCCGAGGCAAGGTTCAGAGGTGGCAGAAAGAGCAGAAGGTTGTGAAGAGTTTGGGAAATGAGAATTGCTGGGAATGTGGGTCTGCTGGACACATGAGACGCGATTGTTTGATGTTGGCTCGGAACAGCCAAGGTTCCTTGCCGCTAGAGGTTGGTGGTGACCCTAGTGTGTTAGCTGGTGCTGCAGCGGTGCGGCAGGAGGATGATGGTTCCGCGAGGAAGAGAGCTCGTCTGATGAAGCTTCAGGGTGGTGTTGTGTTTCCAGGTAACCTTGTTTAGTAATCTTTGCTCTAGTTACCTTGGTTTGGTTTCTGTTGGTTTTCCTTGCGTGGTAAGTTTAGTCTTGTTGCTAGCATGTTGGGGTAATAGTTGTAGTTGTGGAAGCATCTTTGGTGTGAAGAGGGCCTTAGTGAGTATCTTGTGGTTAATGGTTGATGGTATGATGGAGTTAGATAAGTTAGAGGTGAGGTAGGAGGTTGTTTTTAGACAGATTTTGAGGATGTAATTGGAGGGTGTGAATTGGCATTCATGCACAGTTAAAATCATTGTTATATGCTATATTATATATGTGCTGGTCCATGCATACATGTGGCATGACATTAGAGGTTTTGCATACATGTACATCAGGCATTGATAGGGCATGTAGGTGATCATGCATACGATGTTCGCACTCGCTAATAACTAATCGAATCTGTTAGTGTGGTGGTTGGGTTAGGTTGGATGATGGGTTTTTTAGAGGTTGTGTTGGTGCTGAGTGGAAGTTAGAAGTAATGGAGTTTGTTAAGCTAATTGCTAGTGATAGTGAGGGTAGTATAGCCTGTTAGTAGAAGGATAGTGGGTTGGTGGTGAAGAGTACCGGTTGAAGTTAGAATCGGTCAAGTGGTTTGGATAGTTAGTGGAAGTGGTAGTTCCTTGGTGCTAAGTGATGTTGCAGTTTAGTGGTTGTTTTTCCAAGTGCTGAGGTAGCTTAGCATTTAAGTTGTTGTGGAAGGGTTGTGTTTGTAAGTGTTGGTTCTTAGCAACCTTTGAGAAGTTGTTATGTATGTTTGGGTTAAGCGATGTTCTGGCGAGGCAAGTGTTGTGGTCAAGCTTGTGGTGGAAAAGTAATGAAGGGTTGAAGGCCATTGTTGGTTGTTTGGGTTATTGTGAGAAGTGGTTGGCTGGTTGTGGTTAAGAAAGTTCTGTTTGAAGTCAGTTGGTGGTGTGTGGAACGGCTGACGGAGTCTAGTTGGGGTTGTGATGTAGTTTTGGAATCTGGGTGTGTAGTCCTGGTGAGTCGTTATGGTAATGTTAGCGGCAGATGTGAAGGATTATCAGCATTGTTGAGGAGTTTGAGTAATCAGTTGATGCTAAAGAATTTTTGCTTGTTGGGAAAATTCTTGGAGGAGGTTTGGGAGTTTGCAAGAGTTTTAGAAGCAGAGAAGTTTGCATAGTGGCTGATTTGGGTTGGTTAATGTCACTGTGTAAGCAAGTCTTGGGAGTTGTGTGTTACAGTGATGTGTGCTGTAAAAAAAATTGAGTTCTTCAGGTTGATGTTAGAGCTGTGGGCAGTCGGAAGTGCGAAAGGTTAAATTGTGGTTATCTTTGTGTGTGCTGAGTTTTGTGAACAGCATGTGGTGGTGTTGAGTTTGGTGGAGTTTTGTGTGGGAAGTGTTCAGTAGTGATTGAGGCTTTTGTGTTGCCTTGTGTGTTGCTCTGAGAAGTTGGGTTGTGGTTCCCTTTTTGCCAGTTGAAATTTCGAGGACGAAATTTCCTAAGGGGGGAGAGTTGTAACGCCCCGGTTTTGGGCTCAGAAGTTTTGGGCGTTGACCGGTTCGGTCAAAGTGCTGATCGAATATATAAAGGTGAAATTAGGAAAGCCTAGTTCGGGTTGCATTAAAAATATGGAAAAATGTTCTAAAATCATCTTTTAATATATAAAAGTGAACTGTGAAATCAATTTTGGAAAATGAGGTTCGGAAGGTTGACATTTTGGCTAGTGACCAAAATGTAAATTTTGAAAGTTACGTGACTGTTTTATAAAGGGTTGAAACTTTGAATCTTTAAGGAGATATTATTCCAAAAGTGGTTTCTCCAGATTTTTCTAAGATATTTTAAGGCTTTATTCTGATTTTAAAACATAAGGAAAGAGGAGGGAAAGCCATTTTGGCTATTTGTAACTAACTTTTCATTTTCTCCCAATTTTCATTTTCTCTCAACCCAAACACTTTCTCTCCAGAGAATTTCTTCTGATTTTGTCACCTAAATCTCTCCTTTCAACTCTCTTTTGATTCCTAATCATCTCTACAACAAAACCTCACCATTTGCAAGTTGTTTCATCAAGCTTTTTGGTTCTAAAAAGGAGAAACTCAAGTTTGGAGGTAAGAACGTCCTTCTCCTCTAAACTATCGGTTCTTTACTGAAATTCCTAAGTTCTCAATCCTTGATTTGTGATTTGTTAAAGGCTTTTCAATTGAAATCTTGATTTTTGGCTTAAAATGCAAGATTTGCTTGATTTTGGTGGAATTTTCGTGTGATCTGTTTGGGCAGTGTTTTGGAGTGTCAAATTGATGTTAAATGAATGCTAAATTGATTAGATGTTGAGGTGTAATTAATGCAATCCCGAATAGGTTGAATTTCCTAAGTTTTGCTTGAGTTTTTGGTTGTTTTTGGTGATCTGTTATACCTGGAGGTATAAGGACGTGTTTGTGATCATTTTGGATGTTATTGATGTGTAAAAATGGTTAGAAGTGATGGATCTTGGCTGGGTTAAGTTTTGGAAGTGTTTGGAGGTGATTTCGGTTGTGTTTGGTAGCCGAATTGTTGGATTTGTGATGAGCAGCGAGTTGTGTTGTGTTGCTGGTGTTTTTGATGCATAATGATGCATTGATCTTCTATTGTTGTGTGCTTGAAACAGGGGAGTTTGATCCGTGAGCTTTAGAGGTGGTGCGGAAGGTTTCAGATGCTTGGAAGGCTTGTTGGCTAGCCTTGTTTTGTGTATCGGTGAGTGAAGTCGGGTTTTCAGCTTTTAAACCAAGGTTTGAAGGTTTTGGGAGCTTAGTTTAAGTCTAAACAACTTTGCTAAGCTCAAGAGTAAGTAAATGGATTTTCGTTCTTGGTTGTGTTGTGAATTAGCTTTTAAAGCAATTGTGGTTGATGATTGAAATGCATGTGTTTTGCATGGTTTAAATTCTGTTTTGAAAGCATATTTTAGCATGGTTAAATGCTGGTTTTGAAAGCCATATGTGAAGGATGCTCAAGGTAAGAGATCCTTGGTTTTGTACATTGAAATTGTGGTTTTGATGCATAGTGTTGCATGTTGTTTAATGGCTTTTGTGTGATGCTTTAAAACAGTGGATTATTGTTGTTAATGATGTACATTGGTAAGTGATGCTTAAGGTTACAAAGGTGGTTGAAAGTCCTTGTGTAAGCCTTGTTTATTAAAGAACAACATGGTGTTTGTAAGTCCATGGTTGGTTCTTGGTTAAGGTAAATGATGGTTTTTGCATTATGGTTATGCATGTGAATTAAAGGTTAATGTGGTAAGATGGTTATATTGGCAAGTGATGCAAGTGGTTCTTGGTTCGTTGATCGGATATAGTTAGCCGGCTATAGGATTGGGTGCACCGTGAATAAAGTCACCTTGGGTGTGGAGTGGTTAAGAGTGAACCGGTAAACTCCATCCAAGTTTCCTAACGAGATGGTTAAGGTCATAATGGTTGATGGGATCCCATTCGAGGACCTTGGTTAAGCAAAGGTAATAATGGTGGTTAAAATTCCATTTGAGGACCTTGTGCTTGTTAAGATCACAATGGTGGTTTAAAGTCCATGTGTGGATCTTGTATAGGGTGTCCCGGATCTCGTTAGATGATTATACAACTACCAATCGGTGATGCTAAGGTTGTATGGTGTTTAAAAGTCCATACATGGGAACCTTGAGCATGTTAAGGTTATATGGTGTTTAAAAGTCCATATATGGGAACCTTGTGAAAGTTAAGGTTGTATGGTGTTTAAAAGTCCATACATGGGAACCTTGTGAATGGTAAGGTCAAATGGTGTTTAAAAGTCCATTTGGGAGACCTTGGATTGGTAGTGTGTATGAAGCGTGGGGACAACGCTTGTGATCCGCGTATCCGATCGGGTGTTGAGTTGAAAAGTGGATTTGGTTGGTCACTTGGAAGCCAATATAATGTTCTTGATATAATGAAGCATGAGATGCTTGAATTGATGCATGGTTGCATGAGAATTGCTTAATGAATTGAGAATGCATGTTTGCTTGTTAGTTTGAACAAGTGTTGACTATCTATTGAGAATGTTGCATGTGTGCATGAAATCTCTTTAGTGCATTGGAGTCTTGCTAAGACTTGTTTTAAGGTCATGAGACGCAAATGAGAATGATGTGGTAATATGTTGCATGGTTTAATGCATGTGTTAATTGATTAAGTAAATGGTTTAAAAAGGGTTTCTTAATTTGGAACGGCATTCAAGTATGTGAATGGTATGATGTAAGTGGAAGTGTTTTTCCAAGGTTGATTTTAGCTTTGCATATGGTGTTTATGCATGGAATGGTTAAATGGATGATTTTGTAAATGATGCTTTGAAAAGGTTTTCTTAGCTTGCTAAGCTAAGGGTTGGTTTTCATGTTTGAGCAATGCATGGTTTTAAGCATGATGTTGAAAAAGAGTTTTCAAACTTTGCTTGGTAAACAAATCGAGTTGCTTTTCAAAGAGGTTTTAAGACTCGCTGCATTGGTGGTGTTTTGGTTTTGAGCATTCCTCACTAAGCATTATGTGCTTACGCTCCTTTTTGTCCATCAATGCAGATTCTTGAAGTTTGGACAGCGAGAAGCAAGGGATTCAAGGAGGACTCCATTTGAGATGTATGTCTCGGTGAATAGCTATAGTTAATAAAGGCAATGGGGGTAGAATCTCTCGGGTTATGTGTATGTGTTCGTATATGTTCGGGCAAGGATGTTTTAATGTTGTTGTTAATGTTGTTGGATCATGTTGTGGCTAATATGAGATTGATTTGGAAGTTTATGCTTGAATGGTTGCTTGTGTAGGAAGCATGCCTATAGATTTGGGGCTTTTCACATATGTTGACTTTTTGTTGAATTGTTGATGCAAGTATGTCCCTTATATATTGAATTGCATGTTGGTAAGGTTTGGTGGCTTTTGGAGCATGATTGGATGATCAATTGTATGTTTGAGTAAGCAAAATGCTGCAATCTGTGCAGGGTGTTTCGGAACAGATGACACCGTTTCAGAACGGGTGCCCTGAATGAACCCAGGCGTCCGAAACAGGTGACACCGTTCCGAAACAGATTGGTCATTGCCAGCCCGCGTTTCGGTACACGTTGCGGAACGGCCCCGTGTTTCGAAACGGGCTCTCCCTGTTTCGGAACAGCCGACCGTTGGGGGCTGACAGTGGCAGTTAAATGTTTCAGAATGTTTGCATTTTGGTCCTGAAACTTGTTTGTGCAATTGTATGAGTTTGGGATGTCCGTTTGAGCTGAAATTTGGCTGAGAAGCATGAAACATGATTAATTTTAAGTTGGTAACTTAAAATCTGGTTAAGTCCTCAAAGTTTTCAGAATTTACAATTTGGTCCCTAAAGTTGTAAAATTGTTCAATTGAGTCCCTGTTTGATCTCTGATGTTTGTGATCTTTGAGCATGGTGTTTGTGTGATCACAATTAGAGCTAATGTGCATCTAGACAAGATTAAAAAGAAAAAAAAGGGTCGTTAATCAAGGTTGACTTTCGGGTTGACTTTGGTTTTCCCCGTGTGACTTTCTTAATTCGGGTCAATCGTCTAGACCGGGTTAAGGGGGTTACAAGTGTAATCCCATCGACGGGGTGTGAGGATGAGTGGAATCCCCTCCGCGAGAACGGTGATGAGTGTAATCCCACCGTGAGGTAAAGTTGTTGTTGGATGTGAGTTCCAACGTGCTTATCCGCGTATTCCAGTCATAGCCAGGTGCCAATATGAGTTGATATGTGTATCAATGTGATATGAAATGTGATTCTTATATGGATGGGTATATGCGTTTACATATGTTGAGGATTGAGCTTGTTGGGCATGACATATTGTGAATTTATGTTCATGCATCATTGACATTTTGGCTCTTGTGGTTTGAAGGTAAGAACATGCATTTACCTTGTTGTGCTCGTGCTTGGACCCTGCATTGTCGAGGTTTGTTTTTAATGAGCTTATCCTCACTAAGCTTTATGCTTACGCTCTCTTTTGTTCGACAATGCAGATCCTTAGCTCGTGGGTTGCTAGTGCAAGAATGAGCCTCCAAGTGTGCCTTGTGGTGCTATTTAGCTATCAAGTATGGACATTTTAGTTAAATGATGTAATGGTCAAGCAATGGGACATGTATATGTTGTTTGAGCCTTTTTGAAGTACGTTGATGTTGTTGTTTAGGAGCATGCTAGACTCCTTTTAAATGCTTGTGTTGTTTTGGCTTGGGATGACATGCTTGGCCTGTAAAACCATGTTTAGACTGCCTTCTATGAATGCTTTATGTTTGTTTGCTAAGGCATTAACCTCATATATGCTATGTATGTCCCCTTTTGAGTGAATGCTTTTATTCCTTGATTGAATGATGTTTGTTTGTGTTGGGTGCTTCATATGCTTAGATTTTGGTTGTTAGGTGTTGTATGAATATTTGTATGTGGCTAGGGAAGTCTTAAAATGCATTTAGAGTTGAGTCTTGTGTTGTTTTGCTGAGATTTGGAGACTTGCAGTGCAGGGCGTATCGATTCGCCTAAGGGCCGTATCGATACGGTCTTGCCTTTAGGACTCAGTTTTGGCTTGGTGTATCGATACGCGGGGGTGTATCGATATGCCCAAAACTCTCTGGAATTTTGAGATTTTGGTGAGATTTTGGCGTATCAGTACGGTGTTGTGGTGTATCGATACAATTTTGTCTCGTTGACCACGAGATGTTGACCGATGAGGGTGTATCGATACGCCCAAGGGCTGTATTGATACAGTCTCCCCTGAGTTGACTTTAAAGGGTTGTCTTGGTCAAGGCGTATCGATACCCTTGACAGGTGTATCGATACGGCCTGCTCTGTGTCTTAAAAGTGGGCTATTTAACAGGTTGTTTGGGCTTGATTGCTTTTGTTCGAGATGCTTTCCGCTGTTGTGATCACTTAGGAATCAAACGTGCCTTTAGACAAGATAATTATTAAAAGAAATTTTCTAGGGTTGCTAACCGAGGTGGGACCCTAACGGGTTACACTTCGGTTTTCCCCGTGTAGCCTACTCGGACCGGTCAAACGTCCGGGCCGGGACGAGGGGGTTACAAGGATGGTAGTTACGTGATGGAATCTCTCAAATTAACCACCTAATTAATTAAATAAAATAAAAACCAATTAAAGCTATTTAATTAAAACCATTTTAAACACATGTCATATTAAGGAAAGGTTAAATTGCCATAAAGCCCCCTAAACATTCTATGATTTTGGCTTCTCCTCTAAAAATCACATTTTCCATAGTTTTGAAACTTTACAATTTGGTCACTACTCAAAATGTACCACTTCCGAAACTCTTTTTGTAAAATTGATTTGACCAACCTCTTAAACATATTTTAAAGGATTTTAGCAGTTTTTACCATATTTTTAACCTATCCCGATCCTTGATTTCCTTAAATCACCTTACGCGATTCGAACCGTTCTCGACCGGTCTGGTCCGATGTCTAAAACATCTAGGCCCAAAATCAGGGCGTTACAACTCTCTCCCACTTAGGAAATTTTGTCCTCGAAATTTTACCTAAAGGAAAAAGTTGCGGAAACTGCTTCAGCATGTTCGCCTTGCTATCCCACGTGGCCTCCTCAACTCCTCGATGTCGCCACAACACCTTCACAAGCTCTATCGTCTTGCGACGAAGAACTTTACTGCTCACATCCAGAACCCTCACTGGTTCCTCATCATAAGACAGACCCAGATTCAACTCTATCTCCTCAACATGCAAAACATGCGAAGGATCCGATCTATACCTCCGCAACATAGAGACATGTAACACATCATGTATCTTTTCCAGCTCCGAAGGCAATCTCAATCGATATGCCATAGGACCAATACGCTCCACAACCTCGTAAGGTCTAATAAACCTTGGGCTAAGCTTACCCTTATGCCCAAATCTCATCACCTTCTTCCAAGGCGATACTTTCAAAAACACACGTTCTGTAACCCCCTTAACCCGGCCTAGACGGTTGACCCGAATTAAGAAAGTCACACGGGGAAAACCAAAGTCAACCCGAAAGTCAACCTTGATTAACGACCCTTTTTTTTCTTCTTTAAAAACTTGTCTAGATGCATATTAAGCCTTAGATATGTTCATACAACAGCATACTCAAAGATCATAAACATCAGAGATCTAACAGGGACCCAATTGAACAATTTACAACTTTAGGGACCAAATTGTAAATTCTGATAATTATAAGGACTTAACCCAAATTGAAGTTACCAACTTGAAATTAATCATGTTTCATGCTTCTCTGTGAAATTTCAGCTCAAAAGGACTTCCCAAACTCATACAATTGCACAAACAAGATTCAGGACCAAAATGCAAACATTTCAAAACATTTAACTGCCAATGTCAGCCCCCAACGGTCACCCGTTCCGAAACGGGAGACAGCCCGTTTCGAAACACGGGGCCGTTCCGCAACGCGTACCGAAACGGGGGTCGGGCAGTAGCCTTTCCGTTTCGGAACGGTCCCTCCCGTTTCAGACGCCTGGGCTTGTTTAAGGCACCCGTTCCGAAACGGTAGGTGCTGTTCCGAAACACCCTGCACAGATTGCCCAAAAATGCATACTTAAACATGCAATTGACCAACCAATCATGCTCCAAATGCCACCAAACTTTGCCAACATGCAATTCAACATATATGAGACATACTTGCATCAACAATTCGTCAAAACATCCACATATATGAAAAGCCCCAAATCTATAGGCATGCTTCCTACATAAGCAACCATTCAAGCATAAACTTCCAAATTCAAGCATATAAAGGCCAACCACAAAAACCAGCATTCTCAACAACATTCAACATACTTAGGGAGTTCAAAACATCTCCAAAAACATACACATAGGTCCCCCATTGCCAAATTACCAAAAGCTAAATGTACTTAAGAAAAACCTTCCATACTTTGAGCTTTACTACCACTTGAATGCTTGCCTTCCTTGCTGCCCTCAAAGTACTTTAATGCTCTGCAATATTGGTTTGAGAAAACAAAGAGAGCGTAAGCAAAAGCTTAGTGAGGAATGCTCAATAAAACCATCCAATAATGCATTTATAAAACACTTATAAATCATGCTTCAAATCATCATTTACACATGCTCAAAAGCATACTTTAACAAGCATCTCATGCTTCATTTCATTACATGTCATATTGGCCACAAGTGATACATTTCATTTCTTTGAAAACAAGCTCATCAACATTCACCCCAAGGACTTTTAAACACCTTGGACCCCAAGGACTTTTAAACACCTTGGCCATGGACTTTTAAACACCATGATATAAATTACCTCAAGGACTTTTAAACACCTTGACTCCAAGGACTTTTAAACACCTTGGCCATGGACTTTTAAACACCATGAATTAAATCACCTCAAGGACTTTTAAACACCTTGACCCCAAGGACTTTTAAACACCTTGGCCTATGGACTTTTAAACACCATAGAAAGGACCACACAAGGACTTTTAAACACCTTTGTGTCCGTAACAAGAATCATCCAAGGACTTTTAACCACCTTGATGTTCTTAAGTAACAAGGCTCACTCAAGGACTTTTAACCACCTTAGTGACCTCAACCTTTTCAAAACATCACTTGCCAATATACATCATTTATCATCAATATTTCACTGTTTTAAAGCATTTAACCAAGCCATAAACATCATGCATTTTAAAGCATCAAACCACATTTAAACAATGTCCAAAAACAAGGAACTCTTACCTTGAGCTTCCTTCTACACATGGCTTACAAAAACAGCATTAACCATGCTTTCAAAACAGAATTTAAAACATGCAATAAACTACATTGCACAACAATCAAATCATGGCCACCACTAAAGAGTATTTCCGAAAACTTACACTTGAGCTTAGCAAAGTTGTTTAGACTTAAACTAAGCTCCCAAGACATTGGTTTCAAAGCCGAAAACCCAATTTCACTCACCGATTCCACTTCACCTCTTGCCGAAGCACCAAATCAAGCCTCCGGATCACCACCACTTGGATCCAAAGATGACTCCCCTGTTTTAACACATTAAAACAGTAGATTAATGCATCATCATGCATTAATAGCTTCAATGAAAGCACCTAAACTCGCTGCTCTCAACCACACTCCATTTTCGGCCACCAAACACAACCGAAAATGCATCCAAACCACTTCTCAACTAAGCCCAGCCATTAACCATCAAAACCTAACATCCTTTAACATCTTTTAACATCTAAAAAGAACCTAACAACATCCTTATACCTCCAGCAACACCAGATCCACAAGATCACCTCAAAAACAACCAAGAATCATAAGCTAAACTTAGGAAATTCAACCTATCCGGGATTGCATTAATCAAAACTCAATTCCCTATCAAATTAACATTCATTAATCATCATTTTAACACCTTAAAACACTGCTTTAACAGATCCAACGAAATTTCATCAAAAACACACCAAATCTTGCATTTTAAGCCAAGATCCATTAAACAATCTTAAAAGCCATTTATAAAACATCAATTAAGGATTGAGAACTTAGGAATTTCATTAAAGAACTTGAAGTTCAGAGGAGAAGGACGTTCTTACCTCCAAATTTGAGTTTCTCCTCTTTTGGAACCAAAAAGCTTGATGAATCAAGTAGCAAATTGAGAGGTTTTGTAGATATGATGATTAGGAATCAAAAGAAGATTGAAAAGAGAGAAATGAGTGACAAAATCAGAAGGAAATCTCTGGAGAGAAAGTGTTTGGGTTGAGAGAAAATGAGAGAAAAGAGAAATTGGAAAATATGAGAATTAGTTACAAAATAACCAAAATGATTTTCCCTCCACTTTTCTTTTGCTTGAAAATCAGAATTAATCATTAAAATATCTTAGAAAAATCTGGAGAAACTCCCTTTGGGTAAATAGCTCCTTAAAGATTCAAAGTCTCAATCCTTTCTAAAACAGTCACAAAACTTTCAAAAATTACATTTTGGTCACTAGCCAAAATGTCACCCTTCCGAAACTCATTTTCCAAAATTGATTTCACAGTTCACTTAAATATATTAAAAGATGATTTTAGAACATTTTTCCATATTTTTAATGCAACCCGAACTAAGCTTTCCTAAATTCACTCTCTTAGATTCGAACAGCACTTTGACCAAACCGGTCAACGCCCAAAACTTCTAAGCCCAAAACCGGGGCGTTACACGTTCGCCAACCGCGAACTCAATCTCCTTACGTTTCAGGTCCGCGTAAGACTTTTGCCTATCCGATGCTGCCTTCAAACGCTCACAAATGAGTTTCACCTTCTCGGTGGTTCCCTTTAACATAGCTGGCATCGAAATCAACTTTTTCCCAGCCTCTGCCCAACAGAGAGGGGTTCTACATCTTCTCCCATACGAAGCATTGTATGAAGCCATTTGAATACTTGCCTGATAGCTGTTATTATATGCAAACTCAACCAACGGCAAGTGCTTCTCCCAAGAACCCTAAAAATCTATCACGCAACATCTCAACATGTCCTCAAACACCTGGATCACACGTTCCGACTGTCCATCAGTCTAAGGATGATATGAAGTACTGAAATTCAACCGTGTACCCAAGGCTTGATGCAAACATTCCCAAAATCGCTCTGTAAACCTCGGATCCCTATTCGACACAATAGACTTCGGCACACCGTGCAACCGCACAATCTCAACAATGTACAACTCAACCAACTTATCCAGACTATACGTAGTATGCACATGCAGAAAATGTGCACACTTCGTGAGCCGATCTACAATCACCCAAACCGAATTCTTCTTTGATGGTGACAACGGCAACCCAGACACAAAATCCATGGTAAATCTTTCCCACTTCCATTCTGGGATTCTCAAAGGTTGCAACAACCCAGAGGGAACCTGATGTTCAGCCTTCACTCGCTGACACACCATGCACTTACTAACGAATTCAGCCACATCCTTTTTCAACCCCACCAGTAGTACTCGTCTTTCAAATCACGATACATATTTGTACTACCAGGATGCATAGCAAAAGGACTACTATGAGCTTCAGTCAGAAGAGTACGCCTCAACTCAACATCATCTGGCACCATTATTCGACTTCCAAAGCACAACACCACGTCATCATTAAAACTGAAATATGAAGGTCTACCCTCCGCAATGTCCTGAACATACGACACAAGGGAATCATCAAGCAACTGTTTATCTTTGATTGAATGAATTAGGGATGGCTTTACTTGCAATTCCGCAATAAGACCACCATCACGCGATATGCTCAAACGAGCAAACATCGCCCTCAACTCCATAACCACTTTCCTGCTCAAAGCATCAGCTACAACATTAGCCTTCCCCGGGTGGTACTCGATCGTCAGATCATAATCCTTAAGCAACTCCACCCAACAACTTTGCCTAAGATTCAACTCCTTCTGAGACATAAGATACTTCAGACTCTTATGATCCGTGAACACAATCCACTTTTCACCGTACATGTAATGCCTCCAGATCTTCAAAGCAAACACAACAACCGCAAGATCAAGATCATGAGTAGGGTAGTTACGCTCATGCACCTTCAACTGCCTAGATGCATAGGCTACTACCTTACCTTCCTGCATCAACACTTAGGCCTAACCAACAATGGACACATCACTATAAACCACAAACTCCTTGCCAGACTCAGGTTGAATCAGGACATGAGCTTGCATCAAAGCTTCCTTCAGCTTCTCAAAAGCTTGCTGCCTCGCATCTGTCCACTCAAAACGAACATTCTTTTGCAACAACTTGGTCAAAGGTGCAGCTATCTTCGAGAAACCCTCGACAAATCTACGGTAATACCCAGCTAGACCAAGGAAATTTCGTACTTCTGTTACCGACTTTGGCACCTTCCAACTCATCACATCCTCTACTTTGTTCGGATCAACGCGAATACCCTCAGCTGACACAACATGTCCAAGGAAGACCACCTCCCTAAGCCAAAACTCACACTTACTTACCTTGGCATACAACTGGTTTTCCAACAATGCTAGCAAAACGATTCTCAAGTGTCTATCATGATCCTCCTCGGTACGCGAATACACAAGAATATCATCGATGAACACCACCACAAACTGATCCAAGAATTCATGGAATACACGATTCATCATGTCCATGAAAGCTGCAGGTGCGTTGGTCAAACCAAACGACATCACTAAGAACTCGTAATGCCCGTACCTTGTCTGAAAAGATGTCTTAGGTACATTCACATCCTTCACCTTCAACTGGTAATATCCTGACCTCAAGTCTATCTTAGAAAACACCAAGGCTCCATGGAACTGATCAAAGAGATCATCAATTCTAGGCAAGGGATACTTGTTCTTGATCGTCAACTTGTTCAGTTGCCGATAATCTATGCACATCCACATTGTCCCATCTTTCTTCTTAACAAACAAGACCGGTGCACCCCAAGGTGACACACTCGGCCGGATGAACCCTCGGTCAAACAACTCCTGTAGTTGCGTTTACAACTCCTTTAGCTCTTTAGGTGCCATGCGATAAGGAGCAATGGACACCGGAGTCGTATTCTCGTACAACTCGATACCAAACTCAACTTCCCTGTTTGGTGGCAACCCAGACAATTCTTCCAGAAAGACACCCGGAAAATCGCAAACGGTTCGGATGTCCTGCACACGCACATCCTTTATGCCAGGATTCATCACATAGGCAAGGTAAGCCTCACAACCCAACCTCATCATACAGTTTGCCTCCAAAATTGAAATCACATTCGACAAGAATTTCACATTCTCGCCTATTACCACTACTTCATAATCATCGGCAAGCTTTAAGGTGACTCGATTGACATCAAAGTAAACCACCGCTCTATGCTCAGACAACCAATCCATACCAAGGATTACATCGAAACTGTATAAGGGTAACTCCATCAAATCCATAAGAAAAACATGACCTTGCATAGATAAATGGAATCTCCTATACAACTTCCTAGTGAATACAGTCTCACCAAAAGAACTAGTCACTTGCATTCCTACTTCAAGCAACTCAACAGGTATATCAAGAAAATGTGCATGCTCACTCAAGATATAAGAATGCGTAGATCCAGAATCAATCAAAGCCAGAGATGATAAAGACTGAAGAGTAAAGGTACCTGCGATAGCATCGGTATTATTGCGCTCCTCGCGCTGAGCATAAACCCTGGCAGGACCGCCTCCCTCCGGCCGAACTGCCACCACATGAGCAACGCCTCTCTAACCCTCATCTCTCCTCAAGAAGTTCCCTCAGCTGCGCTCACGGCCTCTCTGAGGTGCAGCCACAGCAGGTGCACGTCCTTAGCCTCCACCAGCCAACAAGGGACACTCCCGCCTCATGTGATCTGCTGAGCCACAATTCTAACATGAATTCCCTGTCACCACAACAGGGGCCTGAACCTCTCTAGTTGCTCGAGGACAATCTCGCCTCAAATGGTCCCTCTACCCACATGTCCAGCACGTGTGCTGCTCAGACCTCACTCGGCCTTCCTGAACCTGACCGCCTCGACCCGGAGCACCTCGCCTGCCCTCAGGCCGATGTCTCCTATCTCGACCTCTTTTGTTCCGTCCACCCCCGGAACTATACTCAGCTGCTCTCTTCCTAGAGCTAGAACCAACACCTCAAGACGACAAACCCAAATTCTGTTTGATGTCTTTGTCTCGACATACAAGCACATCGAAGTCGGTATAATCCGCAGCCAACATGTACGTCTTGACTTCATGTACCAGCCCGTACCAAAAGTGATCACATCGGTGCCTCTCACTAGGTATCAGCTCAGGGGCATACTGGCTCAAGCGTACGAATTTAACCTCGTACTCAGCCACAGAAAGATTGCCCTGAACTAGAGACATAAACTCACATTTCTTTTCGTCCAAGTATCTCACCCCCATATACTTCCTCTTGAAAGCACCCTTGAAATACTCCCAATCTACCTCATTGGGTTCCAAACCGACAGTGGTAGTCGTCCACAAGCTATAGGCATCGCCTTGCAACAAGGACACTGCACATCCCAGCTTGCGCACATCGTTGCATCCTATTTGATCCATGATACGGATCGTACTTGCCAACCAGGCTTCTGACGCCTCAGGAGACATTCCAAAGAACTCCACAGCTCCTAGGCTCCTTAACCTCTCAAATTGTAAGCCCGCCTGCCCAGCTGCAGGGGCTTGTACCTGTGCTCCGGCAACAACAGCCTGAAACGCCCCGGTGATCGCCTGAACCAACGGCGTTAGATCACCCAAACCCGGACCAGCATGTCCTTGCTGCTCCTGCTCCCCACCTCCAGGAGGTGGTGGAGGAGGTAGATTTCCACCAAGAGGGACATCAGCCCCTTGCTCACCCTGGTCGCCCTAGGCACTATTGTATTCGACCTCAGTTCTCTCCTAGGACCCATAGTGCTATTTAAAAAAAAGCATAACAATAAAAACAAATCAAACCATTTAGGCCAGCCTCAAGCAAGGATCCAAGTTTACGAAAACATTTAATTACTATAATAAGGCAATGGGTACCCTGATTTCCCTCAACATAGCATAGCATACAATGACACATCATGCTCATCATGCTTTTCATCATCCAAAATCAGCACATAACAACATCACATCATCAACATACAATCATATTCACATCACATGCGATCCACATCAATCAAGCATAGCATAAGCTCCAAAATTCAACCAATCTCATGCTTTTCAAACAACATACATCAATACATATCAATTCCACATACCAACATCCCCAATTCTTTCGTAACCTGGCTCTGATACCAACAAATGTAACCCCCTTAGCCCGACCTAGACACCCGACCCGAGCTAAGAAGAATACACGGGAAAAACAAAAGTCAACTCGTGAAAGTCAACCTTGATTAACGACCCTTTTTTTTCTTTTTAACTTTTCTAGATGCACATTATTAAACTATGTGAATAGCAAATCATTTTAGCAGAAGCGACACAATGAACGGAGCTCATTTTAAGGGTTCAATTGCATACAAACGTCTTTTAGGGACTAATATGTAAATTTCCAAAATTATAAAGACTAAACAAGTTTCAAAGTTACCAATCCAAAATTAAACATATAATATACCAACATGTAAAATTTCATCTTAAACGAATCATCCAAACTCATTTAATTAAGCATTCAAGACTCAGGGACTAAAACGTAAGAAAACAGAAACCTGAAACAATTCAAATTCAACTCCAACGGTCACCTATTCCGGAACACTATACCCTGTATCGAAACGGCTTTTTCGAAACCATGCTGACAGTTTCGAAACTCGCGTGCGTTCCGAAACCAGGCTTCACAATAGCAAAATGTTCCAGAACGATCGCACCCATTCTGAAACCCCCTGGCCAATACAGGCCATTGTTTCGATACAGATGAGGGCGTTCCAAAACGTCCTGCCCTGCAACAGTAGATTTTGCTGGTTTTACACATCTTTCTACATCCGAAAACATTCCAATTCATGCCACAACATACATACAATATGTATAAGCATCAAAGATCAACATTACGAAGTACAAGCTAAATCATAGCATCATTCAAGTAAGCATTATAACTATAGGCATGCTTTCTAGTCTTCAACACCATACCAAAAGCTAAAAGCCACATTCAAGCACACATCAATCCTCAAAGTTCATTTACAACCCAAAGATAAGCAACCAAACATGAACAAAGTAATTAACATCATACTCAAACATCCAAGAGTAGAAATCCCACCCATTGCCTCTTATTACACCAAAATAAAACTACATACTTTGCTAGATCAAAGTGCTTGGATTCCCCTTACTTACTTGCTGCCTCAAAAGCCTAATTCTCTGCATTGATGAAACAAATGAGCGTAAGCACAAAGCTTAGTGAGGTTCGCTAAAACAACATTCATCAATGCATTCTGCACAACCGACAAAACACCATTTATCAACACATGCCTTTACTTAAAACATGCCCTCTCAAGGCATCAATGCACTTTTTAAAACACATGCTCGTATGCATCACTTAAAAAACAACAAATAAACCTTTGCTCATGCTTTACCAAGAATCACATGCATTCTAGCATAAATCACAAGCATCTCATGCTTAAACCATTAGTCATCATCATTATATTGGCTTACAAGTGATCATTTCTCAACCATACCAAAACAAACTCAATAGACACAATCAGATACGCGGATTACAAGCGTTGTCCCACACGCTTCATACATACTACCAGACTACCCAAGGTGGAGATCAATGGCACAATCACAACCCCTTAACACCTATGATGGAGATTAATGGCACAATCACAACCCCTCAATATCACTCATCGGTAGTTGTATAATTCCACTAACGAGAGTACATGACACATACCACAAGACTCACACACGAGATTAAATCATTCACTGTTGTGTTCTTAGCCTCAATCGTTAGGGTACTTGGATGGAGATATCGGCACAATCACAACCCCTCGACATCCAAGGCGATTTTATTCACGGTGCACCCAATCCTATAGCTGGATAACTATATCCGATTACAAGAGCCAAAAACCACTTTCATCACTTGCCAATATAATCATCTAACATCAATAATCCACTGTTTTACAAGCATAAATACAATTCCATTTCCACAAGCATAACGTGCTTAACATCATATGCATTTATCATATAAAATCAACGATCACTTACATAGTGCATCCTTAACACAATGGCATTAAAATCCAGCATTAATCAAACTTCTAACATGCTTTAAAACAGTAATCAAAACCATATTTAACTCAAGTGCATTTCCATCAAAACATAGCACATTTCCGAGAGAGACTTTCGAATCACTTACTCTTGAGCTTAGCCAAGTGTTTCAAACTTACACTAAGCTCCCAAGACCACGCTCAAAGCATTACAAAGCTGGAAAATTCATTTCCACTCACCGATACGCGAAGCGTTGCTCGCCGACACAAAAATTACTCTTCCGGAGCCTCAAACATTGCCTCATTCGCTCCCAGATCAAGATCCCTTGTTTTCACATCATCAAAATAGAGATCTAAAAGCATTAAAATGCATTTCATCACTAGCAACAAATCACAAACTCGTTACTCACCCAAACTACACCAATTTACCCAACCGAAACAACCGAACACTCAATCGATTGCTTTCTAAACCAAACCCAGCCAACATACATCACTTTCAACCATTTATAAACATCAAAACACATCTAATAAACAACCTAACCCATCCTTATACCTCCAGCAAGCATGATTCCACCATTTCACCTCAAAAACTCACTTAAAACTATCAAGAAACTCAAGGATCTCAAGGATTTCGGGATCTATATCAACAAAACCTCTTTTCAACATATAACCATCTCAAAACTCAATTAAAATCAATCCAAAATAGAGCTTAACAAAACAAATCCGAAAATCAAGATTTCAACCATATTTTGACAAGATTTTGATCTCAAATCAAAACTATAATGAAAACTCAACCAAATACAGTAATTAGAAGCCAAAGATCTTGGGAATTTCAATAAAGAACTTTGATTAGAGGTTGAGAACGAGATTTACCTCCAATCCTTGCTTTCCTCAATGAATGACAAGTTTTCCTTAGCAAAATCTTGAAGAACCTGAAAGGATTTCTTGATAATTGTTTAGGAAATAATAAGAGAGTGTTTGGGAGAAAAGAACTCTGGAGAGAAATGAATGAAAATTGTGTTTGGTTGAAAATGAGGAGAGTATATTAGTTACGTGATGGAATCTCTCAAATTAACCACCTAATTAATTAAATAAAATAAAAACCAATTAAAGCTATTTAATTAAAACCATTTTAAACATACGTCATATTAAATAAAGGCTAAATTGCCATAAAACCCCCTAAAGATTCTAAGATTTGGCTTCTCCTCTAAAAATCACATTTTCCACAGTTTTGAATCTTTACAATTTGGTCACTACTCAAAATGTACCACTTCTGAAACTCTTTTTGTAAAATTGATTTGACCAACCTCTTAAACATATTTTTAGAGGATTTTAGCAATTTTTACCACATTTTAACCTATACCGATCCTTACTTTCCTAAAATCACCTTACGCGATTCGAACCATTCTCGACCGGTCCGGTCCGATGTCTAAAACATCTAGGCCCAAAATCAGGGCGTTACAGAAAAACTTGTTGCGTGTAAAATAGTCTATCGCAATTGGGTGCAAGTGTACACGTCGCAAGTAATAAAGTGATACAAAGTATCGGATATCGTCTCCACAGGGACTGTAAATACTTCTATCCTTAAATCTCCGCACAAGAAACGAAATAATTTTAATAAAGTGATGTTGGAAAACTTGAAGATAAACTAAAGTAAACGAAGAAATTAGATTGAGAGAATAGGCTGGTATTGATTTGCTTAGTAGTGCAGGTATTACACTGTTTAGAGGAACTTCTGTTGCTTCTGTCGTTGCACCTGTCGCGGCAGCGGTCTGTTGTTGTCACGGCAACAACCAACAACTCTGTACTTCAAGTTTGGAAAGAATCCTTGTTGTGACTTGTCCTATCCCTAGGCCCAAGTTCTGTCGATGAACACGTCTTGAATGATACCTCCCGACATGAATCAAAGGATGAACACCGATGTTTGTGAATTTTTCTTTAGGCACTTAACCTTGTACCTATCCCTAGGCCAAGATAGTTTAACCATAAACTGGAAAGCTGATATTTACACATTTCGTATAATTAACTCTCCCGATATTAAGTAAATTAATAACCTCACAATGCTCTCCTGAAACTCTTATGAGATGTTGAAACTAGAGTAAATAAACTTGAAGCTTTTATTAATTGAACAGAAAAATCCTAAGAAACAGTACAATCCTTACAACCACCTTACAAGAACAACCCTTAGCACTAGGGACAGTTTAGAACATGATGGAGAGAGAGAAATGACTAGGGTTTTGGGGGAAGATGACTAGGAGGTTGATATCCTTTACCTTGTCGAATTACATTCATATACATAGGCCTTGGACTTGAGTTTTCTTAATGGCCAAGAATACTAGTTTGAATTAAAGTACAACTCTATTAAAGACTAAATCTCTGAGTAGACGTCTTTTAATTCGCCCTATCTTCTTGCTTTGACTTTTTCCTCAAACTTTGGGCAAGGCCTTCCTTGTGCTTCTGGGCTTCGATAGTTATGCAAGTGGTCTATAAAAATCAGGCTTTAAAAGCTCCATCGATCGAACTCCACTTTGCATTTTCCATCACCATAGTCTTCATTGTCGCCTCCTTTGCCACGACAGTTGTCACGATATTGTTGAAGTAGGTCGTCTCCTGCAATTCTTCACTCCAGCTCTACTGTTATCTTCTGTTCCTCTATTGCCCTAGATACTGCCATGACAGGTATCTGCAAGAATAGACCAAAATCAGCAGTATATGTGCAATATTTTCTATTTGTGATGTGTATGTGAAATCTATCTGTTGGGTTAGACAGTGCTCGATTCCTTCAACCGTTCTTGCTCGCCAAGTGGTGGAGAGGTGAAATTTTGGGTGTAAGTGGTGTGGAAGCTAAAAAGATTAAGGACACAATGATTTATAGTGGTTTAACCTTCTAACCAAGGTCTACATTCACTACCTTAGCTTCCCACTAAGGATTTCCAATCAATCCACTATTGATTCGTCCCCTTTTCTAGGATTAGGAGGAAACCCTTATACACCAATCAAGCTTTCTACCCAAAGCCTTGATCAAACCCTCTTTACAAGAGAAAAGATAAGAAAACTTAAATCCCTCTAATAGGTATTTGTTTGCACAATTTTGCTCTCACCCAAAACTTAAAACACTTGAGCAAATTTAACAATATTGGCTTACTAGTGTTTGTCTATTCAAAGAAATGACAATTTAGCACTAAGACAATTTCTTGATCATTTGTTGTTTGACAATTGAAGCATTAACCATTACTAGATGCTTGGAGGTCTCTTTTACTCCTTAATGAGTTTGTAGCCGTTACTAGCCGTTGGGGTTGAATTGGAGCCATTGGAGACATAATTTCCACCATAAATGCAGTTTTGCAGCTACCCATATCAAAACGCTCGAACCCATTTTGAAACGCTCTTCAAGTAGAAAGAGTCGTTGCAGTCTGATGCAACACCCGTATCGAAACGCTCTTGGCCGTATCGAAACACCCGTATCAAAATGCCTATCCCCGTATCGAATTGATCAACATTTAAATGTTAGTTGCGAAATAGCCATTGTGGGTTTATGACCGTTGTGGTCGATGCCACGTAGGCGTATTGAAACAACATAGCCCGTATTGAAACGCTTGGCAAAATCCTCATCCAGAAAAGACCCGTTTCGAAACCCGTTTTGAAAGGTTTTGACACTGTAAGACCCCGTATCGAAACACCTAGGGGTGTTTCGAAACACCTGGATGGTTTGGTTTAATTTGGTTTTGAAAACATGTAAAAAACTTTTAAAACATCCCCTAAACATAGTTTCAAGTTTTTTGGACTTTAGAAATAGTTTTGAATTCTTTTTAACTTAGTCCAAAACATTATTCAATTATTATATCAAAACATTAGTTCTACACTATCCTAAAATGAAACTGAACATGCTTGAGGGCATCAATAATATGGGTAAATGAGGGTAAAAATATAAAACATTTATGCACTCAACACACCCCCAAACTCAAGTTATTGCTTGTCCTCAAGAAAATGCAATCTATAAAAAAAAGAATCTTTTTGGTTTTGGCTTAACTCAGTGAACAATCATTACCTACAACACCTTCACCATCAAGATCAACATCCTTTTGAATGTTTATGGATTTAATCGGAGCAATACTATAATTCTTATGTGAGTGTGTGCATGCTTTGTGAACAAATATGAGCTTAGACTCTTTAACAACCAGAATAGTTACTTTCTTACTTGAGTTTTCCTTTGAAAAGTATCTTTAACTAGAGCCAATTTCAGGCACCTCTAGCTTGATTTCTAAAGTTTTTCTATTTTTACTAGAGCTGGTTTTTGGGCACCTCTAGTTTTCAATTTCCTAGAGCCAGTGTTAGGCACCTCTAGGAGTACTTCTAGTTTAATATCCTAGAGCCAATGTTAGGCACCTCTAGGAGTAAATTAATTCTAAGTTTTCTTTCTAACTCAAGTATTTAAGCTTCCTATTCTAAGTTGCTAATAGAATCTTAACAACATATAAGTCACAAAGGTGTTTTTAAGAGTTCAGAACTATAGTAAGGCTCTAAATACTTCCTAAAACATTCTAAATACACTGTCACGACAGAGAATGTCACGGAAGGTAAAAGCAGTTCAAAGACTTAGCCAAAATATATATTTTTTGACACAAAAAATGACACAAATTAAAATAAGTTCATTAATAATAATTAAGAGGAATGCCTACCCCCAAACTCGAGGGTTGCATTGTCCTCAATACATGACACAAAACAGAAAAATAAAAACATCACAAAACAGAAATTAAAACACGAACGACAGTAAAGTAAAAGAACTTAAGTCAAGGAGCTATCGTCATTGATGCTGTCGATACATATCTGTCGTCGGGCAGTTGCTTTTATGGTAGAGGCTGGCTTTGGAGTTGGAGAGGGTGAGACTACCTTCTTCTTCACCTCTCGAGGTGGCTGGACTCTAGTGGGTGGAATTTTTGGTGCCTTGTCCAGGACCTCGAGCTCATTGTTACTGCTGCTTCTGCTGCTGAGATTGCCGCCTGCTCTGTCGCGGCAGGGTCCCTCAACGTCAATGTCAAGCTTTTTCTTCTTCATCTGAGGGAAATCCTTTGCTATCTCCTGGACGACAGAGGGTTCAGAGTCGGAGTCATCCTGCCAGACTAAGGAGGAGGAGAAACCTTCAAAATATTTTGGGTTTATTTCTGGCAGTGGTTCCTTTCATTTGGTTCCTCGAGGGGTTGTAGATCGTCTGTCACCGTCTCCGGCCGTGGCAGAGGGTGAAGCAGAGGCAGTTTTCGGTGTGGGCGCCTTAGGGCTGGCAGCATGTGTAGGGGCAAAGAGAAGGGTTTCTGGAAAAGAGGAAAACTGCACGTTTGGATAATTTAACTTAACTTTTATAAAGTTTACCGTGGCAGTGGTGAAGTCCCTCATGTACTCCATGAATCCCAGCTGTCGTGCCTCCATCTTTTTCAACAGTTGAATTATTTGGTTGGAGGAGGTGGCTTCTGGTTGTGCATGTTCTGTCGGCTCGGGCTCTACTGCGATAGGTTCTGTCGTCGATTCTATTGCGACAGAGGGGTAAAACATACGCCATTGGGGTGGCTGCCTTCAGTTCCATCAAGCTGTAGTTGTTCTGTTGCGTCCACCCCTTACCCTGGATCTTTACGTCTTCATCAATTTCAGGCACATTGTTGGCTCGACAGAGGGATGTGATGAGGTAGAGGAAGAAGAGGGGGCCCATTCCTCTTAATTCACACTCATGGATGCCACTGAAGATGTTTTTACCTACGTTGATCTGCCGTTCATTAACGATGGAGTGTACAAGGGCAAACCTCTGTCAGTCCACTGTTATGTTATGAGACGTTGGCATGAGACGCTTTTTCACAAAGTGGTTCCACAATTTAGCAGTAGGTGTGAGTTAGGTTCTTCGCACCTTCCATCTGTGTTTTGGATCTTCGTTCCAGTTGGTGCCCTCTTCAGTCAGGTCTGCCATGATACCCTCATAGTCTGCAGATAGCTGATAAACCTACTGTGTGCATCCTCTTTCCTGTCCACATATATGCCGTATAGAGTATTAATGTAGGCTGGGTCGAGAGAGATTTCCTTACCCCTAATAGTGACTGTCGTGGCATCCTTGGATGTGATGGCAGCATAAAATTCGCGAACAAGCATAACATTCATCTCCTCGGGTTGTGCGGCGAACATCTACCACTTTAATGCAATGATCTGTTTGGCAATGAACCCTTCAAGCCCTAGATCTCATGTCTTCTTTGTGTAAGTGAAGCCTCTTTCCTCCCACATCTCCCTTTTCTGAAAAGATTCATAATATCTTTTCTCTGAATCTGTCGAGGCAAACCTTCTATGAATTCTGCTGTGGCTGGGAGTGGAGACTGCCGTGATAGATGTGGAGGCAGCACTTCTTCTGGTCGATCTCGTCGTCATTGTAAGGAACTATTGAAATGAAAGAAAATACTTGAAAAGATAAAATGCTCGAAAACAAAGTAGAGAGAAGAGAATGAGGTGAAAAATGAAATGGAGATGGTGGTTTATATGGAACGAGGTTCTGCCCATTGAAGCCGTAATGAGTGGCGTGAAAAACGGAGCCAACTGTCACGCGGTTTCCTGACGCGTCTGTTACGCGTTTCCGTGTCTCCTACGCGTCAGTTATGCGTTTTCGTGTCTGTCGCGACAACGTGGTGACATGCTGTATTTGTGCGTCTACCGTGACAGCTGGTGACCGGCTGTCACGACAGCCTTGTTACCATTGGGCTTCTTGGGCTGTTGTAATTGTGGTGGGCTGGTTTATTCCTTCTCTTTACTCAGCTTCTTTATTTTCCTATAAACTAAAATAAAAAAACATTAAATTCTTATTTCCTAAAACAATATAAATAAATAAATAATAAAATAAAATAAAACTAAGTTAAATTAAGGATGCCTTGAGGGGCATCTCCTAAAGTAACTACTTCCTACTCTCTTGGGGCTTCAGTCCCCTGATACTGTTTTAGCCTTTGTCTATTGACCTTGAATTGGTGCCCGTCTTTGATTGATCTGATTGTGATGACACCATGAGGAAAGACCTGGACTACTTGGAAGGGTCCAGACCACCTAGACTTTAGCTTTCCTAGGAAAAGTTTCAATCTAGAGTTGAACAACAATACCTTCTGCCCCGGGGTGAACTATCGTGGCAGCAGTTTTCTGTCGTGCCACTTCATTGTTTTATCTTTATAAATTCAGGCGCTGTCGTAGGCCATGGCTCGAATTTATTCAATTCAATTTAAGTCAAGTAGCCTTTTCTGCCCTGCTTTGTTCCAGTCCATGTTAACTGTCTTGATAGCTCAATATGCTTTATGTTCTATCTCGACAGGTAGGTGGCAGGTTTTTCCGTAGATGAGGCTGTAGGGTGACATTCCCAATAGTGTCTTAAATGCAGTTCTGTAGGCCCATAATGCATCATTCAGGTGAAGAGACCAGTCCTTTTTAGTTGGTTTAACCATTTTTCCATGATGTTATTCACTTATCTGTTTGAGATTTCAGCCTACCCATTGGTTTTAGGGTGATATGCTGTTGCGATCTTGTTCTTAACTCCATACTTCTTCAACGCATTAGCAATTACCCTGTTGTCAAAGTGCCTACCCTCATCACTAATGATCGCACTTGGGATGCTAAACCTGATGATCTCATCTGCACTGTGCTTAAATAGAAGAGGTTTGTCCCAATAATAATGTTTTGCATCATTTTGGAACCTCATCCTTGTTTGGTAGTTAAGTTCATGAGGTAATAAACCACTAACAAGGTAATTTACTATGTCAGCATACCAAGGGATCTCAGAAAGTGTACCTGTCGCCATGGCTGTCGTGGCAGTGCTGGTGGCAATGAATAACTGCTTGTCTGGGAAAGTCTCTTGTATGTTAACTTTGTTTTTGTCTTGATCCTTTCCCATCTCCAATCTTGACAAGTGATCAGCTACTTGTTTTTTTGTCCCCTTTTTGTCCTTGATATCTATATCGAATTCTTGCAACAGTAGAATCCAACGTATAAATCATGGTTTTGCGTCCTTCTTGGTGAACATATATTTTCGTGCTGAATGATCTGTATGGACCACCACTTTTGTTCCAAGTATGTAGGGTCTGAACTTATCAAAGGCGAACACCACCGCTAGCAACTCCTTCTCTGTTGTTGTGTAGTTTATTTGGGCATCATTTAGGGTCTTGCTGGCATAATATATAACGTGGAAGAGTTTCTCCTTCCGCCGCCCTAGTGCTGCCCCGACAGCATAGTCTCTGGCGTCGCACATTATCTCGAACGATAAACTCCAGTCTGGTGGCTGCACTATTGGGGCTGTTACCAGCTTCTCCTTCAGTGTCTTAAATGCTTTAGTACATTCAGTATTGAAATCAAAGGCCATATTCTATTCTAACAAGAGACACATGGGTTTAGTAATTTTAGAAATATTGGCAATAAATCTACGATAAAACCCTACGTGTCCCAAGAAACTTCTAATGCCCTTGACTGTGGTGGCTGGCGGCAGTTTTTCGATAACTTCAATTTTTTCTCTGTCCACTTCTATGCCGCGGCATGAGACCTTGTGTCCCAGCACTATACCCTCATCCACCATAAAGTGGAATTTTTCAAAGTTCAATACAAGGTTTGCCTTCTCACATCTTTCAAGCACCTTCTTCAAATTGCTTAGGAAATCATTGAAATTGTCTCCAAAGACGGAAAAGTCATCCATGAAGATCTCTAGGAAATCTTCCACCATATCCGAGAATATTGCCATCATACACTGCTGGAAAGTTGCTGGTGCATTGCATAGTCCAAATGGCATTTTTCAAAAGGCGTATGTTCCGTATAGGCATGTGAATGATGTTTTCTCATGATCCTCCGATACAATTGCAATTTGATTGTAACCTGAGTAACCATCAACGAAACAATAATAAGGCTTCCCCTCTAATCTATCTAGCATTTGATCAATAAAGGGTAAGGGGAAGTGGTCCTTCCGGGTAGCTTTATTAAGCTTCCGATAGTCCATAAAAACCCTCCAACCGGTCACAGTCCTGGTTGGGATTAGCTCGTTGTCCTTGTTGGTCACCACAATTATGCCTCCCTTCTTGGGTACGCATTGCACTGGGCTCACCCACTTGCTATCCGAGATGGCGTAGATAATTCCAGCATCAAGCCACTTGATAATCTCTTTTCGTACCACCTCTCACATAACTTCGTTTAGTCTTCTCCGGGCATCAATTGTCGGCTTATGGTCATCCTCTAAGAGAATCTTATGCATACAAATTACCGGACTGATGCCTTGGATGTCGACAATGGTCCATCCAATCACCTTTTTATGCTGTTGTAGCATGCTGATCAGCTTCTGTTCTTGTTCCTGCATAAACTTAGAAGCGATGATTACGAGCAACTATCATTAAGACAAAGAAAAATGTATTTTAGCTGCCCTGGCAGGGGTTTTAGATCTAAGGCAGGTGGCTGATCTATGGAAGGCTTTTGAATCACATGTGCATTAGAGGTATAGTTCAATGGTTCAAAGAACTTATCTGGACGCGTGCCTATCCAATTTACCTCCTCGGGATGTTTAGTATCATATGTATTATTGTCTGAGGAGTTGTTGTTGTCAATGCTGTCGTGGCAGTCTTCTAGGTGACTGTGGTGACAATGACCAAGTTGTCTGTCGTGACAGCTTGTTCTGATGTAGGGTTGGTCTAAAATTACTTCTGATATCGCCTTACATTCTTTCTCTACATCAGCTTATTTTATGGCTTGGAGAACATTGAGCTTTATCTGCTGGTCATTGAATCTCATAGTCAGTTCTCCCTTCTCTACATCGATCACTGTTCTACCAGTGGCTAGGAAGGGTCACCCTAGGATGATCGGTGCATTCTCATCTGCTTCACAGTCTAAAACAAGAAAGTTAGCAGGGAATATAAATTTATCCACTATTACCAGAATATCCTCAATCTTTCCTTCCAGCTGTACGTAAGAGCGGTCTGCCAGTTGCAGCATGACTGTTGTGGGTCTTGCTTGTCCAATACCTAGCTTCTGAAAAATAGATTTGGGCATTATTTTAATACTAGCACCAAGATCACAAAGTGCCTTACCCATAAACTTATCGCTAATTATGCAGGGTATGATCAAACTCCCAGAATCCTTCTTCTTTGGGGGTGGACGCTTATGAAGGTTTGCCATGCATCCTTCTGTCATCATTATAGTTTCAAATTCCCCTAGTCTGGATTTCCTAGATATTGCATCTTTTAGGATTTTGCATAACCGAACATCTGCTTAATGGCCTTCAACAACGATATGTTGATGTGTACTTGCTTAAAAACATCGTAGATCTTTTTAAGCTGGTACTCCTTTTTTTGTTTCTATAACCGCTGTTGAAAAGGGGGTGGGGGACGGCAGTCTTCGAGGCGTCCTTCATATGGGAATCGAATCTGAGGAGGCTTACAATCTTCATCTTCTTCTATTGCCTCATCTACTTCTTCTGCTATTGTGGCAGGAGTGACGGCAGCAGGTTGCTTTCTTTCTGCCGTGGTAGTGTTCTCGGCAGATGTCTGTAGGGTCGATTTGTTACCAGATGTTTCTTTAATCATCGACCCTTGTAGTTGTTTCCCACTTCTCGTTGTGATGGCTTTACACTACTCATGTGTGGGTTTTCTAGTGACCTCAGTATCACTAGGGAATCCTCCATTCTGCCTTGTGTTGATGAACTGTGAAACCTGACCCATATGTATCTCTAGAGATTTTAAGGTAGCTTCCTGGTTTTTCATTCTCATCTCTGTCTTATCCATGAAGGTTTCAGTTTTCTTGACAAAATGGTCCATGTTGGCCATATATGCTCAAGTCTGAGACATGAAGGTTGCTAGGGTCTGTTCCAGTATGCTTGTTGTGGCTGCATGCTACTGTTGTGGCTGCTGCTGTGGTTGCTGTCGTGACAGAATTCTGGGACCTCCTTGGTTCTGGTTATTCTGGACTGGAGGATTCAATGCATTGTTTGGGTTACTCCAGGAAAATTTGGGGTCCTTCCTCTAATTTGGGTTGTAGTTGTTGGAATCATAGCTTCTGTTCTTGTTGTAATTTCCAACATACATTCCCTCTTCCAGTTGTATGTGGCACTCTTCTGTACTACGGTTTCCACTACAATTATCACACACCTCCTCAGCAAAAAATACAGCCTTAGATTCTTTCCTCTGCAGGTTTTCAATCACCTTGGTGATGTATGCTAACTGAGTTTTTACCGAATTATCAGATTCATACTCCTTGACAGATGCTCATCGTCTTCCTCCTCTTCGAGCTGTGGGGAACTGTTCATCATTCTTTGCTAACTTTTTCAAAACTAGCATTGCATCTTCTGGTTCCTTGTCTAGTAACAACCCGTTTGCTGCTGAGTCTATCCTCATTCGAGTGTGTGGATTGGTAGCATTATAGAATTTGACAACCTGATTCCATACAGGGAATCTATGCATCATGTAGTTTTATAAGAGAGTTGTAAAGTGGTCCCATGCCTCATGTATTGGTTCGTCATCTTCATGTTGAAAAGTAGCAATCTCGTTACGCAATCTTTCAGTTAAAAGAGAAGGATTAAAACGAGAAAAAATTCACGACAGAGATCCGCCCAAGTTCTTATTGAACCCGGCGTTAACTTGTTCTACCAAGTTTTCACTGTTTCCCTCAATGAATGAGGAAATAATCAGAGTATCAGTACTTCCGGGCTTATTCCTGGCTGTCTAAATGATGCATAGATTTCCTGGAAGGTTTTCAGATGTTCACGTGCATCCTCTGTAGTAGAACCACCAAATTGTCCAGCTGAATTTATCATGCTGAACATCACATGTTTAAGTTCAAAGTATTCAGCCTCCACATCTGGCAGTGTAGTTTGAAGTTCAACATGGTCATTGTCCATGTAGTCTCGGCAAGTCTGTCGAGATGCTGGGGAAGCAGGAGGTTGCCGATCGTTCTGGTCATCAATAGGAGGATCAACATCAACCCTGGGGTTGTTGTTGTTGTTGTTGTTATCTGCCCCATTGCGTTGTCTTTCGATCACCATTGCTTCGAGTCTTTCCTCGAGATAGTTGTTTATTTCTGTCAAGAGTCGGGCTTGGTTCCTAAGATGGTATGTCCGATCAATTTCTGGATCTAATTCGTATTCAGGTTCTTTACCACGTCTCGATCTGCGCATAAGCAATAGGAGAATCTTGTGAAAAGCACAAGGAAAATAAAACAACTAAAAACAGAAAAGAAATAAAAACAAAAATAAAAAAGGTGCAATAATTAAAGGTAAAGGTATGTTGCCAGTCCCTGGCAATGGCGCCAAAAACTTGTTGCGTGTAAAATAGTCTATCGCAATTGGGTGCAAGTGTACTCATTACAAGTAATAAAGTGATACAAATTATCAGATATCGTCTCCACAGGGACTGGAAATACTTCTATCCTTAAATCTCTGCACAAGAAAAGAAATAATTTTAGTAAAGTGATGTTGGAAAACTTGAAGATAAACTAAAGTAAACGAAGAAATCAGATTGAGAGAATAGGCTGGTATTGATTTGCTCAATAGTGCAGGTATTGCACTGTTCAGAGGAACTTATGTTGCTTATGTTGTTGCGCCTGTCATGGCAGCACCTGTCGCGGCAGCGGTCTGTTGTTGTCACGGCAACAACCAACAACTCTGTACTTCAAGTTTGGAAAGAATCCTTGTTTTGACTTGTCCTATCCCTAGGCCCAAGTTCTGTCGATGAACACATCTTGAATGATACCTCCCGACATGAATCAAAGGATGAACACTGATGTTTGTGAATTCTTCTTTAGGCACTTAACCTTCTACCTATCCCTAGGCCAAGATAGTTTAACCATAAACTGGAAAGCTGATATTTACACATTTCGTATAATTAACTCTCCCGATATTAAGTAAATTAATAACCTCACAATGCTCTCCCGAAACTTTTATGAGATGTTGAAACTAGAGTAAATAAACTTGAAGCTTTTATTAATTGAACAGAAAAATCCTAAGAAACAGTACAATCCTTACAACCACTTTACAAGATCAACCTTTAGCCCTAGAGGAAGTTTAAAACATGATGGAGAGAGAGAAACGACTAGGGTTTTGGGGGAAGACGACTAGGAGCTTGATATCCTTTGCCTTGTCGAATTACATTCATATATATAGGCCTTGGACTTGAGTTTTCTTAATGGCCAAGAATACTAGTTTGAATTAAAGTACAACTCTATTAAAGACTAAATCTCTGAGTAGATGTCTTTTAATTCGCCCTATCTTTTTGCTATGGCTTTTCCCTCAAAGTTTGGGCAAGGCCTTCCTTGTGCTTCTGGGCTTCGACAGTTATGCAAGTGGTCTACAAAAATCAGGCTTTAAAAGCTCCATCGATCGAACTCCACTTTGCATTTTCTATCACCATAGTCTTCACTGTCGCCTCCTCTTCCACGACAGTTGTAACGACAGTTTTGAAGTAGGTCATCTCCTGCAATCCTTCACTCCAGCTCTGCTGTTATCTTCTGTTCTTCTGCTGCCCTAGATACTACCACGACAGGTACCTGCAAGAATAGACCAAAATCAGTAGTATTTGTGCAATATTTTCCATTTGTGATGTGTATGTGAAATCTATCCTAAAATGCAACTAAACATGCTTGAGTGCATCAATAATATGGGTAAATGAGGGTAAAAATATAGAACATTTATGCACTCAACAAAGGGGCTGCTAGTAATGTGGCTAGAGTGAATGCTATGAATAAAACATTGGGTAGGTTTGCTGCACTCTCTATGAATATTGATAATAATGGGAGTATTTCGAGTAGGGTTATGAGAAATATCCATGTGGAAAATGTTGAACCTGGGCAACCTACTAGCAAGGATTTGGGTAGTAAAGAAAAAAAAAGACAAGGTGGTTCTCTAAAGAGTGTTTTGGCAAGTGAGCTAGCAAGCAAGGATATTGATGTTAAAGAAGTAACGAGTAGAGGAAGGCGACCTGGCAAGGAACCTATAATGGCTGCTGACTCAGTTATGGCGCCGTTGCTGGCCGTGAATGGATCTGAGGTTTCTGACCATGTGGAAAATGCTAAAGAGTTGGATGCACCTATTTCAGAGGCTAATTCCGATGGGTCTGTGGGATCCAAAGGAGTTAAATGGCATGATAAGTCGACCTTTGAGGAGGGGGCTCTACCTCGGTAAAATGGGAGGTTTGACTATGTCCTTTTATTTGTCATTTTTATCATGTTTAAAATCATGTTTTGGAATACTCAGGGTGCTTTGGACCTTGAATTTAACAGATTTTTAAGTTTATTTGTGAGGCAGTACTCTCCTAACATTGTGGCACTTTTAGAGCCAAGAATCAGTGGGAAGAAGGCTGATAGGTTTATTCGACGACACATGTTTTCTCGTTCATATAGCGTGGAAGCTTCTGGTTTTTCAGGAGGTATATGGGTGCTCTAGAATGAATCGTTACATATTGATGTGTTGGCTGTATCTTCTCAATTTATTCACCTTTCCTTTGTTGACAATCAATCTAGAGGGATGAATATGATTACATGTGTTTATTCTATCCCAGATCGGATGAAACGTAATAATTTTTGGGACATGTTGCATGCGTTGGTTCCGTCTAGTGATGTGCCTTGGGTATTGGTGGTGACTTCAATGCCATCCTTAATACGAGTGACATATTTGGGGGATCATGTCAGAGGGCGAAACCGTGTCGTTAGTTTAGTGAGTTTATGTTCCAAGCCAATATGTCGGATTTGGGTTATCAGAGGCCTAAATTCACGTGGAAGATGGGAAATTTACATCAGCGGCTTGACCATTATGTGGTTAATGATTGTTGGTGGGACAAGTGGCCTGAGTCTGGGGTTTTGCATCTTCCTTGTTTGGGTTCAGTCCATCGTCTGATTTTATTGGTTTCATCGCCTTTGGTGAAGGTACGGAGTAAAGCTACTTTTAAGTATCTTGCATCATGGTAGAATGATCCCTCTTTTACTAAGTTATTGCAGGATATTTGGAAGAAGGATGAGCATATTTTTTCAAATATTCAACAGTTTTGTCAGGGGGCTGAGATTTGGAATAAAGAGCACTTTGGGCATATTGGTCGTCGTAAGAGGCAGCTTATGTCACGTCTGAGAGGTATTGAGAAAGTGAATGAGGTCTCTGGTAATTCTCATATGCAGGCCATTGAACAACATTTGAGGGTGGAGTTGGATGTTGTTTTAAGGCAAGAAGAACTTTTGTGGTTCCAAAGATCCCGTAAACAATGGATTTGTGATGGTGACAGAAATACCAAATTTTATCATCGAGCTATTAAGCATCGCCAAAATAAAAAAACCCATACCTTGATAAAGTTGCAAGATGGTTCTTGGTGTGATGATGAGAGGCGTATTAGATTGGAGGTTGTCCAATTTTTGTGTGATCTTTTTAGTAAAGATGCGCGTGCCCTTTAGCGGTGAGAGTATCATGGGCGTTTTCCTTTTATTTCAGAAGTTGATCGTTTGGCTTTGGAGAGGGTGATTAATGAGGATGAGGTGAAGCATGTTGGTTTTTCTATGGAACCGTTAAAAGCCCCCGCTCTCGACGAAATTCACGTAATGTTCTACCAGAAGAATTGGGAGATAGTACGCAACAATGTTAGTGATTTTGTGAGGCAAAGTTTTAGGGGGGATCGAATTCCTATGGATGTTAACCGAACTTCTATCGTTCTTATTCCAAAGATTAAAGATCCGGAAAGCTTTGTGCATTTTCGTCCGATTAGCTTGTGCCCTGTAATTTATAAGGTCCTGAATAAATGTATAGTCAATAGGCTAAAACCACTTCTTCCTGCTTGGATATCTCTAACTCAGGTGAGTTTTGTGCCGAGGCGATGTATAATGAATAATGTCATTATCGCCCAAGAGGCCATACATTCAATGCGCAGAAAGAGCGGGGGTGTTGGATGGATGGCGATTATGATTGATTTGAAGATGGCATATGATCGGTTGGATTGGGACTTTATAGCAGACACATCACATGATTTGGGTTTGTCGACTGGGTTTATGAGGTTAATAATGGATTGTATTACGACTGTTTCATCGCAGATTGTGTGGAATGGCGAGTTGACTGATAGCTTCAGACGTACACGAGGTATACGACAGGGCGATCCCTTATCACCCTATATTTTTGTTATCTATATGGAGCGTCTATCTCAATTGATTAATTTGAATGTTGAACAGGGACGTTGGTCTGAAATTCGTTTAAGTCGAAATGGTCCTGGGTTGTCTCATTTGTTTTTTGCAGATGATGTGGTTCTGTTCTCGGAAGCTTCTGTGAGACAAATGGAAATAATTGGGGAAGTGTTAAATTATTTTTGTGACTGCTCTGGGCATAAAGTGAGTGCTGCTAAATCTCGAGTTTTCTTCTTGAAAAATACTGATGCGGGGATCCGAAATGAAATTACTGAAGGACTTGGCTTTGTTGAGGTGGAAAATATGGGGAAATATTTAGGAATTCCTTTGTTGCACTCAAGAGTGTCTGTTGCGACTTATGATTATTTGATTGACAAAGTCGGCGGTCACCTTGCATCATGGTCTATAAGTTCTCTATCTTTTGTTGGCCGTGTTACGTTAGCGAAGTCCGTGCTCCATGCTATTCCGACATATACAAAGTAAGCGACTTGGTTGCCGAAAAAAGTTTCTTTGGAAATCGAGAAGCTTATTTGCGGTTTTATCTGGGGTCGTTCTGTGGAGAATAAATGTGTGCACTTGGTTCGTTGGGAGGAGTTAAAGCTTCCTATTGACTGTGGGGGGCTGGGTATTCGTAAGTTAGAGACGATAAATCTTGCTTTCTTGATGAAGTTTGGATTTGTTTTGTTATGTGAGCCTAATAAACTGTGGGTTCGTTGTTTGCGGACAAAGTATAAATGGGTCGATAATTGTCTGAAAATCATTTATCGACGAAATTGTTCTCGTTTATGGGCGGGAATCTCTCAAATATGGGATAAAGTGCGTAAGGTGATAATTTGGGTGATTAGAGATGGTCTAGCAGTTGATTTTTGGCATGATACCTGGATATCAGAGTTAGGCCCTTTAATTCATCACCACCTTGTGATGGATAATCCATGTTCTTGTTGTGTTGTGAATTTTGTTAATGATAGAGAAAGTTAGAATGAGATTCTGTTGAGGAGAGTGTTACCGGAGTATTGTGTACAACATATTCTATCTATTTTTCCGCCTTCAGTAATTTTGGGTTCGAATTTCATGGGATGAAAAGGTGAGGCAAATCGTAATTTTACTATTAAGTCAGCATATGTTATGTTAATAAAAAATTATATCAATTTTCTTTATTTAAGTATTTAAAGTTGTCAAAAAAATCTAAAATATATTTTTTTGTCAAATTAAGTATTTAACGTATACCTTTTGGTCAAAATAGGTACATAATGTATATTTTAATCAATGTCACATGAGAACTTTAGAAACCTAGATGAAAAATGTATACACTTTAGAAATTTATTTTGACCAAAAATACCTTAGGTTCTTATTTTGACAAAAAAATACTTTAGGTAATTATTTTGACAAAAATATATACTTTAAGTACTTATTTAAACAAAAAATACTTCATGTATCTAAATGAAAAAAGTTAATACATTTTAAGTACTTATTTGTCAATTTTAGTTTAAAATGTTAAAAAGGTCTCAGTAATTTTATTTATTAAATGATATTTTAATTTGCACCTAGATAAGTTTAAATTAATCGTTTCTTAATATAAGTTTAAATACATCAACATTGGTGATTAAAGCCCATTTCTGGCATCTAAAATCCAAAGTTCAAACTCTGTTTATACAACTACCCTTTATGATTCATAATTAAAAAAAACCCTTAAAAACTCATTTAAGCATTCGTATTAGCAAAAAAAAATTATAAGTTACACTTTTATGTTAAAAAGTGTTATTTTTTTATTTTAAACTCATTTCTTTATTTTTTGTTAAACACGTTTTTTTTATAATTTAAGATGGAATTTGGATATCTACATTTTGAATTGTTGGATGTTAAGTACTTAAGTTGCGTCATATGAGTACGAGTAGTAAATAACGAGTCTAAGGTTAAATTCGGGGTAGATTCACCATCGATGAGAGGCAATCAACACCAATGGACAACGGTCCATTTAATACTTGGTTGTCAAATTTAGTCAACTTTGAATTTATGGGTTTTAGTTTAAGATGAGCATGAAGCATGTGAGAGAGGGATGAAAATTCTCTGCCCATTTTCAGTGCCCCTATTTATATTCCCATGTTCAAAATTGAGTTTAGAGTTTAAGGTTAGGGTTTATGGTTAGGGCTTAAGGAATTTAGGGTAGGGTGTATTTTTAGGGTATATGATGTAGGTTTTAGGATTTAAAATTTAGGGTTAGAGCTTGGAATTTAATTTTGTAGTGTTTTTTAGTGTTGGGGCATAAATAGAGGCACCGAAAATGGGCAGATGATTTTTATCCCTAAGAAGGACAAAACATATATGGGAAAAGAGAAAGGAAGAAGAAATGGAACATGAAAAATGAAAGGGAACATAATTTTTTAAAAGGGTAAACTACACTATATGTCACTAAACTATTATCAATGATCCATCGTACCGCTCCGTTGTTCATTATCATAATCCAACTACTCCATTAGTATTATCTGCCCCAGACACACTAAAACTTATTGTTGAAGTTAGAGAAACGAAGCGTCTACCCGTTGTCAAACTTTAGCTCAAACACAACATCCCGAAAACAAGTCATCCTGAAAACTCATCCATATTTGGATGTTCCGGGAATGGTAGAATTTGGAGAAGGTTCCATGACCCAACATACGAACAAGCTTGTATTTTTCGTGAAGAAAGAAAGGGTTATCGTTTTTACTAGATTTTTTCTGCCAGTTTTGTCAAGAAATACAACCCAAAATACAGTAAAAGCAAGGCTTTTGATATTTTTTTGCTCGGAAATTTATTGATTAATTTAATACCATAAAAAGTTGTTACAAAGTCCAAAAGGACCAATCGCCTTGAACCAAATTGAGTGCCTCGTTAAAAACCTCCCTAGACCTAAATGGAGGAAAAGTGTACACTCAACCTAGAGATACACCAGATAAAATAACAATTTTTTTGCGTTTGGGACGGTTCGTTCCTGGTTCCGGGCGGCTCTCCTTTGCATCCGGATGAATTTGACGGCGAGAGGCTCTCCCCAATATCTGACTGATTTTCTCTGGGTATGATTCTCCCTTCCCCTTTCGTTTCGACCGAAATATGTCGTTTAGGATTTTTTCCCTCTTTAACTTACGCCCCTTCCCTTTCCCTGTTGTCCCTCGTCGCGAGGCTTGGTGTGGTGTTTTTCTTCTCGATGGAAAGCACCACCCCCTCTCCAGCCTTTTCCCGATGGTCTCATCATCTGATTACCGATGCCAGCTTTCGGCCACGGCAAGTGATTCCCTTCGATGTGGTAATCCCTTTTCCCCTATTATGTGTTAGGGTTTGCTGGGTTTCTTTCTGCCTTCCTAATCATTTTGTATGTAAGTAAACCTAATTCGATTATTGCTGTCGATGATGTCTCTTGGCCTTTGTTGTCTAACCTTTTTCCTCTTTTTGTGGCTTTTGTGCTTCATCATGTTTCATGTTTCCTTTGTTGGCTCTGTTCTCTGCTTTGCGGGCTCGCCAAACATGATCGAATCGAGAGGAGCGTTGGCTGCCTTGGCTCATAGAGACTATCTTGGCCTTCGGCTTGGTCAGGTGTCCTACTCCTCTCAACCATGGATATCGATTTTAAAGTTTCCTTGGTCGTTTGATCTCTTTTGGCATTGGTTTAATCTCCTTTCCCTCTTTGTGCATCATCTACATGATAATCTTATGCATTGGATTTGGGAGCCTATGTGTGTCGGCCACGGGCCTCCAGGAAACCCTGCACCCCCTTCACAGATTCGGTAAGCATCTCTTTTTACTATTTTTCTGTGCTCCCTTAAATGTGCCGACTATACCTTGATCTATGCTATCCATCTTACCCTTTCCCCCTACTCGATACTACCCGCTCTCCTTGTTATAGTTATCTCCCCTCAACTTTCCTTGTTTTTCTCAAAGATATCTTCTACTCCGATTCTAATTCTCTCACTCCTTAATCTTTTCCTATTTTTTAGGGATCTTTATTTTCCCTTAATTACTTTCCTTACCCTACTTTATATCTACTACACTTCTGGTCTATATAAACCTTTATCCCACCTTCTCATTCACGCCTGTCAACCTCTCCTTACAAACATCTGCCCTTCTCTTTCCCTCTATATTATGGCTTCTACCAACCTTTTCTCCCACCTCAGCAACCTCAACTTCACTAATGAAGAACAAGAGCTCGTATTTACACCATCCGTCAATTGGGAGATTGGCGAGGATGATCCAAACCTATTACTATTAGTGAAATTCATATCCTCTAAGCATATAGAGGACTATGCGGTTCTGAAAGCCTTCCAAGGAATATAGAAAAATAACAATCTCGATTTAATAACAATAGTGAAAGAAAACTACTTTCGCATTCGCTTCGTGGATGCAGTAAGTCGCAACGACATCCTTGGCCGGGGCCCTTGGCTCTATAAAGACAAGTGGCTGGCCCTTGAGGCATACGATCCAACGAAAAGCATTGACGACTACTCATTCACCTTAATGCGTATTTGGGTCCGATTCCATGGAGTGTCGATTGACCTTATGGACAACGATGACACTGCCCATCAAACAGGCGAGTCCTTGGGTGCTATGGTTGCTTCCGTCCTTCGTACGGACTCTCGACGATTTGAAGGTAACATGGTAGACTATCTACGAGTGGAATTGATGCTTGACATTACTAAGCCTATACATCGATGGCGTCTTCAATGGTGCAATTGGCCACGAGAGGAAACCTCTGCTTTTGTAATATGAACAGTTGCCTAACCTTTTCCACGGTCGTGGCCTCATAAGTCATTCAATCTCTCTTTGCCCTATGGTTAGCAATACAAAATGTGGCCACCACTAATATGAGGAGTGGCTTCGCTATATCCCGTCTTTTAAAAGGGATCTAGGCCAACGCTTCTGTTGCGCGATCTTGCAATACTATAAATGATACACAAATGGTGCAAGTATACACGTCGAACGAGTAATAAAGTGATGAGTGAGTATCGTCTCCACAGGGATTGGAGGTATTCACGGTTGCTATAACATTAAAGATTGAACTTTTTGCAGATGACAATGCTAAAGTAAAAGAGATGGTGTAAAATAATGATGAAGCAAAACATCGCAGAGAAAGATGAGAAAACAATATGATAAATAGGTCCCTTTTCGTATGCGAAACTCACTACGGAATGACTGGCTGGGAATGATGGACAACCTAACTCAGGCTTCTTAACGATACTAAGGCTCTTCAGCAATCTTCTATGCTAGGCGGGATTTACTAAGAGTGTTCCTAAACTATCTCTAGCCAGGAAACTGGGAGTCAGAAATGCTACAGCCATACCTCTCGGTGTAAACTCTTAACACTCTCCTACCCTTCATGTACTATCCTTCTTAGCCCTTGAAACCTATCACTTATCTCTAAGGTAGGTTAGAGTCTACCTCTCAACAGTCACTCCATTGCTTATGAGGGTTCTAAGGCTAGCTCTCTCGATTACTAACCCCAACATACACTTAAAGAATGACCAACTCTCGAAGGCGCTTAAGGTAGGGCCTATCTCTCAAAGCACTTACAACCCTAAGCTCATACAACTTTAAGGAAATGAGAAATGCATAAGCAAAACATAAAATCATGATAAACACTGAGAAAGCCATATCATGCATTAAAAAGTACTCAAAATAAAACCAACCATCAAACCCAAGCCACCTAAAATAGTTCGTGGCTGGGCAATATCATCCAACATATCATTGCGATAACATCACCAAATATAAAGATATGAAAAGAAATTGCTATAGTGACAGAAAGAAAGGTGAACTCCCTCTCTGCCATGGACTGCCCGACTGTCTTAGGCTCACCGCCTCTCTCGAGGCCGTTGAGGCCACTCCTTGGAGCTTCAACGATGGAGGACACCAAGCTGAAGAAGATGAAGATGGTAACTTCCCACTCATTTTCTCTCTCTTCCGCCTCTCTTTTTGCTATATTACTCTACCCTTTTCTCCAAGCTTCTCTCCCCTTTATATAGTGGAGGCTTCTAGGGTTTGGTGCCCTAAAGATGCCTTTATAATCCCAAGGAATATCCACCGACAAGGTCTGTCACAAGGGGACAAGAAGGACAATATGCAGGTGGGTACCGGCTGCTGCATATGTCAGATCGTCCTTTTTTGCATGTTCACGTGCTTCTGCAGCTCACGTGTATCTCATGTGCTGGCCAATATCCACTTCCATCATGCTATAGCAATTCCCGACACAGGCTTTCTCTCTTAACTCCTTCCCTGCACATCATAACCCAAAACCAACCCTCTGGGCAGTATCCCTCGATATGGACCAATAACCACAAAGATAAAGATGCACCCAGGAGAAGAAAATGCAACCTAAATGCTATGGTATGAACTCAAGAACATGCAAATGCTATAGCAAAAATGTATGAAAACAAGGATATTTATGCAGTTATCACACCCCCAAACTTAAGCTATTGCTTGTCCTCAAGCAATGAATAGAACATAACAAAAGAAATACCATCTCAAAGATTTAACCTAGAGGATTGCTATGGTAATATTTCAGTCCTCAGAAATAACTTAGGCAAATAAATAAATATACACAACAAGACATGATATCCTTAAGAACATTCCTTAGGACTAAGCTGTGTGCGTGTGTGCGTGGCTGCCTTTCTCCTATACTTAAGCTGGTGAGACAAATTTTCAAGGAAGCTCCCTAGTTATACCCTAACTATGTTCTCTAGTTCTTTTTCCAATTTTTAGACTCCCAAAGATATAGGTTTTCTGCTACGAAGGGTGTCATCTCATCACACCTGTCGTCCTTAACCATAGATGAGCAGGGAGCAAACCTCTCACCCCCGAGCTAGTGGGCAGAGTCATCATGTGACAACTTTCATTCACTCATATGCTATAGCAAAGCTTTATTTTTTATTTTTTTAACATTGAAAAAGCTATAGCAAAGCGGAGTGTCCTTCTACAGATATGTCGTAGCATTTATTCGTTTGTTTTAGCACTGGGTCGTCTAGTTTTTCTTTTAAGTTCTCTAGAGTTTACATATCAGAGTTTACTAGGGTTCTTCCTGAAAATTTTTTCTAACAAACTTACTTATAGAAAGAGAGCAGTTGTGTAAAAAAGTTTTTTAACAACTAGATCCTAAAGTCAGTTCTACAGATCTCAACTAGTTGTGTTTTTCTAACTTAGTTCAGGCCTTTAAGATTTCGTCGTCAGACATCATCAATACATTCATAGGCTGTCTCTAGACTAAACAAAATGCCATAGTAAATTTTTTTGTTCTATCCTATAATGCATATGCTAAAGCAAAATATTAACTATGAACACTAACACCCCCAAACTTAAGAGATGTAGTGTCCGCAATGCATAAACCAATCTACACTATATGCCATGAAAAATGAAAAACTGAAAAGAAAAAAGTTTAGTTACCTCCTGGGTGCGGAGGCTACGTGGTGCTGCTGGTGTTGTCCATTGATGTCTCAGAGGGGTAGTGGTGTGGGTCTGCTACATCATCTTCAAGATCACTTGGTATGTGTTCTGGCTCAGAAAGTGGGTTTTCTGGTCGTGACAGTTTAGGATTTGTTGCCTTTCTGGTGCGTTTCCTTTTCTTGGCCGGAGAGGCTACTGGTCGGTTTCTTCTACAGTGGGTGGAGAAGATTGAGTTTCTTGTTCTGGTTGGGCAGCAGAAATTTCAGACGTCTTCTTTCTCGGAGTCTTCTTCTTGGCAGCAGGTTGGACGGAACTAGAGTCACCGGGGGACATTGTGCTTGTTGTAGCAGTGGTGGGGGCTTGAAGTAACTCCACAGGGAATAGTGGAAAAGAGACGTTCTGGTCCGGTAGGAGTTTGCTTAAGCAAGATGTTATGGCACTATCGCGGTGTTGGGCATATATGAAGTACGCCCGCCGGTGTGCCTTCATCAGGCTGAGCTCAGTGCTCAGTTCTTTTGTTGTTGCCACCAATGCTGCCACTCGTGTTGCAGCAAAACTTTTAGCTCCTCCCTCAACTGTTTGCTAAGGCATGTCTTCATTAAATCCTCAGATTTCCGTAACGGGGCTGGAGTCAAACTTGTCTTTCTTGAAAGAGTTGTATCTACAAGATCGTCTATGAAGACGGCTTTTCTTTTACACAAGGCAATAATTAGGTTAGGGAAAACAAGGGGACTATGGGGCCGTTTCAAACAAGCATATACCTCATCCACTATTATCCTTCCTATGTCAATTTGTCTACCATGTATTATCGAGTGAATGAGAAAAAGTCGAGAGATGTGGACAGTGGCAGTGTGTAGTGTAGGCATAAGCTTATGTCTCACAAAATGGTTCCATACCTTTGCCTCAGGTTTGAGGCATCCTCTCTCGACTGACTTGTTATTGTCCAGCACCGTTCCTTGAGAATAGATGTCCTCTAGCACCTCGCGTTGCGTCTGTGCGTCCATTGTCATCACAAAAGAAGTGTGACGGTCTACAGTGTGCTTTAGCCCATAGAACTTGTTGATTGATGTGGCAGTAAACTTTATCTGCTCTCCTCGCACATGAACCGTGGATTGTGTTGGACTTCTGAGGTGTGCATAGAACTCTTTTACAAGTGATGTACAAATCTCTTCAGGGTGAGCAGCGAAGGTTTTCCATCCATGTGTGCCAATGACGTCCATTATAGACTGGTCGAACTGATCTTCTTCCTCTTGAGGGTATTTGAACCCTAGTTCTGGAAGAACATTCATATCCTTGAGCTTTGTCCATCTTTCCTTTGCTGTATTGTCAAGAAATTTGGGAATTTCTAGGACTGGTTGTTGTTTGGGACGGTCGAAAGTCTCAGGGGCGTTCTTGCAACGAGCCATGGAGTTTTTGTTGAAAAATGGAGAGGAGTGAGTATGTGAATGGAAAGGAAATGGTGATGGTTGTTGTGTGTGTTTGGGAGAAAATTGAAAAGATGGACGGAAGAGTTTTGAGTGTTGAAGAAGATGAAGAAGGTGAGGGGGCGGTTGATGGTGATGAATGAAATAAGGGGGGTTGAAAAATGTGAAAAATTGAACAATTAATGGAAGAGGGGAGGTGATGGGGACGTGTATCAGTTTTAAGAGAGAGAGAAAAATCTTTTGGAGTTAATGTGATGGCTGACGGCTGGAGATAGAATATGGGTTTATGTGGCTAGGGTTTCTCCCTATAAAATAGAGGAACATTCTCTCTCTTGCCTTTTGTTTTTTCTCTCTCTTTTTTAATTCATCTTCTCCACTTTTCGGATAAAACCTCCTTATCTTTTTCTTTTCCCCCCTTTTCTTTCGTCCCTCCAAAAATGGATAAAAACAAACTCCATTTCCTTCTCCCTTTTTCTGCCAATCCTATAGATGACACACTCTCCTACCTTTGTACCTGATATTGTACTAGGAAAGAGAAAGTTTTGTACGAGGGTCACGTGAAAAGATATGAAAATTAAAAACAAAGATAACATAAAACTAGACTAAAAAGAAAAGCATTATTTATGGACATGCTATAGCATAAAAGATAGAGTTAGAGTGGCAAACTTTCAAGGATCGTGAAGATCCAGGTGTGACTTCTCTCTGAGGATAGGGGCTCCACTGTACACCTTCAGGCGTTGGCCATTGACCTTGAAGACTTCACCGTCATCCAGCTTCTTGATATCCACTGCCCCATGAGGGTACACCTTGTGTATGAGGAATGGTCCTGACCATCTTGATTTCAGCTTTCCAGGAAAAAGCTTTAACCTGGAGTTGTAGAGAAGCACTTTTTGTCCTTCTGAGAAATGCCTTGGCAAAATGTGTTTGTCATGCCACTTCTTGATTTTCTCCTTGTAGATGCGAGCATTCTTATATGCTTTGGCTCTAAATCCCTCTAGCTCATTAAGCTCTAGCAACCTCCTTTCACCAGCAAGTTGGGCATCCATGTTGAGTTTCTTGATTTCCCAATAAGCCTTGTGCTCAAGATCTATGGGTAAATGACACTCCTTGCCAAATACAAGCTTGAAGGGTGACATGCCTAAAGGTGTCTTGAAGACTGTCCTATATGCCCATAGTGCTTCATCCAACTTGGGGGACCAATCTTTTCTCTTAGGACTAACCACCTTCTCCAAGATTTGCTTGATTTCTCGGTTGGAAACTTCAACCTGTCCGTTTGTTTGCGGATGATATGATGTAGCAATCTTCTGCCTGACTCCATAGTAATGTAATGCTTTAGCAATAAGCTTGTTGTCAAAGTGAGTTCCTTCATCACCGATGATGGCTCGGGGTGCTCCGAACCTAGTGAAGATGTTCTTGTGAAGAAACTTCATGACCGTCTTGGAGTCGTTCCTTGGCGTGGCAACAACCTCCACCCATTTTGACACGTAGTCGACTGCTAGCAAAATATATAGATCTCCATATGATGCAGGAAACAGACCCATGAAGTCAATTCCCCACACATAAAAGATTTCAAGCTCCATAATATTTTGCAACGACATTTCATTCCGCCTGGAGATGTTCCCTATTCTTTGGCATCTGTCACAAGTCTTGTAGAACTCGTGTGTGTCCTTTAAAAGTGTAGGCCAATAGAATCCTGCTTGAAGAACTTTTGCATCAGTTCTAGCACCACCAAAATGCCCTTCACATGGTGATGAATGACAGTGGTACAAAATGATATGGTATTCTTCCTCTGGAACACATCTCCTTATAATCTGATCGGGACATTGCTTGAACAAGTAGGGTTCATCCCAATAGTAGAATCTTGCATCATGTCTGAATTTCTTGAGTCCCTGGCTAGATAAATGAGGAGGTAAAATACCACTAACAAGATAATTAAAAATATCAGCATACCACGGAATTGCTGTAGCAGCTAACAGTTTCTCATCAGGGAATTCCTCCTTAATTTCAGTTTCATTACCTTGTGTGATAGCATTTTCTAGCCTAGATAAATGGTCAGCTACCTGGTTCTCACATCCTTTCCTATCTCTAACTTCTAAGTCAAATTCCTGAAGCAAGAGTATCCACCTAATAAGTCTAGGTTTAGCATCCTTTTTAGTAACTAAGTACTTAATGGCTGAATGACCGGTATGAACTATGACCTTAGTGCCTATCAAGTATGACCTAAATTTATCGAAGGCAAATCCTACAACAAGAAATTCTTTTTCTGTAGTGGTGTAATTGATTTGTGCATCATTCAAAGTGTGACTAGCATAATAAATAACATGAAAGAGTTTACCTCAGCGTTGTCCAAGTGCTGCACCGACATCGTAGTCACTTGCATCACACATCAGCTCAAACGGCTCGTTCCAATCAGGTGGAATGACAATTGGTGCTGAGATAAGTTTCTCCTTCAGTTCTTGAAATGTGTTATAGCAATCTTTGTCAAACACAAATGGTTGGTTTTGTTGTAGCAAATTGCATAGCGGCTTTGAGATCTTCGAAAAATCCTTGATGAATCTCCGATAGAAGCCATCACGCCCTAGGAAGCTTCTTACTCCCTTGACAGTAGTGGGGGGAGGTAGTTTTTCAATGACCTTGACCTTTGCTTTGTCAACTTCTATCCCTTGCTTCGAAATCTTGTGGCCTAAGACCGTTCCTTCCGTTACCATGAAATGGCACTTTTCCCAATTGAGCACCAAGTCCGCTCCTTACACCTCTTTAGGACCTTGGCGAGATTGCCCAAGCATGTGTCGAAGTCATCTCCGGAGACCGAGAAGTCATCCATGAAAATTTCTAAAAAATCCTTGACCATGTCTGAAAATATAGCCATCATACATCTTTGAAAGGTTGCTGGAGCATTGCAGAGACCAAAGGGCATTCTCCGAAAAGCATAAGTTCCATAAGAGCATGTGAAAGTCGTCTTCTCTTGGTCTTCGGGTGCTATAGCAATCTGATTGAACCCAGAATACCCATCGAGGAAGTAGTAGAATGCCTTGCCCTCTAGTCGATCCAACATCTGATCAATGAATGGGAGGGGAAAATGGTCATTCTTGGTCGCCTTGTTGAGCTTCCTATAGTCAATGCAAATCCTCCACCCCGTGACGGTTCTAGTAGGCAATAGCTCATTCTCCTCGTTACTTACCACGGTCACGCCTCCCTTCTTCAGTACACATTGCAACGGGCTGACCCAAGAGCCATCGGATATCGGGTAGATTACTCCAGCATCCAACCACTTGATTATCTCTTTCATCACCACATTCTTCATGATTGGGTTTAATCTCCTCTAGGGCTCAACTGAATTGCTGTGACAATCATCAAGACAAATTTTGTGCATATATATAGCAGGGCTTATACCCTTCAAATCAGCCATAGTCCACCCTATTGCTTTTTTATACTGTAACAACATATTTACTAAACTAGTTTCTTGCTTAGGTTTGAGACTAGATGAGATTATCACAAGCAAAGTTTCATTGCTCCCTAAGTAAACATATTTAAGATGTGATGAAAAAGGTTTCAGTTCTAAAGAAGGTGCATGCTCAAGGGAAGGTTTAGGAGGTATAAATTCTGAAACATCAAGAGGTTCAAAGTGCGTACCTGGTCTAGCCTTGAGTCGACTAGACTGCTCCAGTTCCCTTAAGAGCTCTTCTTGGTCTGAATCATCATCTTTGCAGAGTGCTTCGAACTCTTCCATTTGCATTTCATTGCTACAACAAAACTCATCAATCATATTCTGTGCTGTAGCATCTACATATTGGCATACTTCTGGGTTGTCTGCATACTTGAGGGTGTCATGAATATCGATCGTGACCGTCTGATCTGCCACTCACATCATGAATTCACCCTTCTCACAGTCGATCAAAGCTCGCCCGGTGGCTAAAAATGGCCTTCCCAAGATAAAGGGTGTATTGCTATCAGCTTCACAGTCGAGGATTAAGAAGTCGACTGGAAAGATAAATCTGTCCACTTTTACCACAACATCTTCAACTCTCCCTTCTGGGCGAACATGAGAATGATCTGCTAGCTGTAGCACAACCTTGGTGGGCTGTGCCTCTTGAATTCCCAGTTTCAGAAAAATCTACTTAGGCATCAAGTTAACACTTGATCCCAAATCACAAAGTGCTCTTCCAACAAACTTGTCGCCAATAGAACATGGGATAGCAAAACTACCTGGGTCCTTCCTCTTAGGTGGCAGCTTACTCGACATAGAATAGCATTCTTCTGCTATAGCGACAGTCTCTTGCTTCTCAACCTTCCTCCTTTTCGTGACTATATCCTTGAGAAACTTGGCATATGTTGGCATCTGATCAATGGCCTCCAAAAATGGGACATTGATATGTAATTTGTCCAGGATATCCACAAATTTCTGAAACCGAAGGTCTTCTTTTTGCTTCTTGAGTCGTTGAGGAAAAGGAGGAGGGGGTCTAACTTCATTTGTCTGGACTGATGGAGTTACATCTTTTGCTGTAGCAAATGCAGGCTCCTCTTCTGGCTTTTCTTTTGCTATGACATCCTCACCCTTCTCTTCAACTGGAGGATCTTGTAAGTTATCTTCTTCCTGAGGCAAGTTGGGCTGAGAATCCTCCTTCTCTTTTCCCCCAAACTTGTCTTCTTTTCTAATTTCCTTGCTACTCCTTAATGTAAGTGCGCTACATTGTTCCTTGCTATGGTGCTTAGTGGCTTCAGTGTCACTAGGCAGACTTCCTTGTGGTCGCACATGCAAGGTTTGAGCTATATGACCAACTTGTGTTTCTAAGGCTCGGAGAGAGGAAATATGGCTTTTCAATAAGGCTCCTTGATTTTTAATGTTTGCTGCATGACCCTGTAGCAAAACTTTCGTGGTTCCCATGAAATATTTTGTCATAGCCATAAATTCTTTGAATGTAGTCTCTAGCGAGCTGTTCGATGAAGATGCTGCTACCTTGTGACATTGCGATGACATCATCTGGTTAGAAGATGGTGCTTCGATCAGATTTTGCTGTGGCGCTGACTGAGTAGAATTATTGTGCCCTTGATTACCCCAACTAAAATTTGGATGCTGATGCCATCCTGGGTTGTAGGTATTGGAGTATGGATTGTTGTTGCAGTTATAATTCCCCACATAGTTGGCTGACTCTTGATTGTCAGGGCATTCACTCAAATGGTGGTTGCCATCGCATATGAGACATGAGGTAGTGGACTTCACTTCCTTGACTTCGTTGGGACGTTAGAGGTTCTTTAGCATATTTGTGATAGCAGCTAACTGGGTGGCTACCGAGTCATCAGCTTCACTATCTCGAGCTACTTGGGTTCTCCTCCCCGTTCCAAGCCTTGTGGTCGGAAACTAGTAATCATTGTTGGCTACCCTATCAAGAATGTCAAATGCTTCCTCCGGTGATTTGTCTAACAAGGTCCCATTAGCTGAAGCATCTAGCATCATCCTTGTGGGAGCATTTACCCCATTATAGAACATAACCACTTGGGTCCAGTCATGAAAACCATGATTTGTGCACTTCCTTAATAATCCCTTGAATCGATCCCAACACTCATACATGTATTCGTCATCAACTTGACGAAAAGAAGCAATATCATTTCTCAACTGAGTGTTTCTATTAGGTGGATTATACCGTAGAAGAAAACTTTTGCATAGATTTGTCTAAGTCTCTATTGATCCAGCTGGCACTCCACTTAGCCATGCTTTAGCACGGTCACATAAAGAATATGGAAACAATTTAAGCTTTAGCACATCCTCGTGCACTCCTTGCTGTCTGAACGAGTCACACATTTCCAAGAAAGCACATATATGTTGTCTTGCATCTTCGTGAGGCATACCTCCAAACTGACCAATAGTGTTTAACATGTTGAACATAACAGGTTTAAGCTCGAACTAGGCTGCCTGAATTTCTGGAGCTACTATTCCGGGATAAAGATCGTCCAAGATAGGGGTCAAATGATCTCTAATTGCTCGTTGTCGAGCTACTTCTCCCTGGCCATTTGCCATAGCATCTCCGTTACCTAGAGGTGGTGGTATTTCTCCTTTCATGTTTCTATTCTCTTCTCTTCAAACACGTCTTCTAAGTCTCAAGAAATGCTCGATTTCAGAAATAGGTGATTGCAGGGGTCCTCTAGGTCGCCTTCTGGTCATACACTAGCAAGACACCTGAAAAGAAAAATGAAAAACCTAAAATAAATTTGTACAAAAACAAAAAGAACAAGCGATAAAAACAAAAACTGTAAACAACCAATTGCCAATCCCCGACAACGGCGCCAAAAACTTGTTGCGCGATCTTGCAATACTATAAATGATACACAAATGGTGCAAGTATACACGTCGAATGAGTAATAAAGTGATGAGTGAGTATCGTCTCCACAGGGATTGGAGGTATTCACGGTTGCTGTAACATTAAAGATTGAACTTTTTGCAGATGACAATGCTAAAGTAAAAGAGATGGTGTAAAATAATGCTGAAGCAAAATAGCGCAGAGAAAGATGAGAAAACAATATGATAAACAAGTCCCCTTTCGTATGCGAAACTCATTACAGAATGACTGGCTGGGAATGATGGACAACCTAACTCAAGCTTCTTAACGATACTAAGGCTCTTCAGCTATCTTCTATGCTAGGCGGGATTTACTAAGAGTGTTTCTAAACTATCTCTAGCCAGGAAACTGGGAGTCAGAAATGCTACAGCCATACCTCTCGGCATAAACTCTTAACACTCCACTACCCTTCACGTACTATCCTTCTTAGCCCTTGAAACCTATCACTTATCTCTAAGGTAGGTTAGAGTCTGCCTCTCAACAGTCACTCCATTGCTTAAGAGGGTTCTAAGGCTAGCTCTCTCGATTACTAACCCCAACATACACTTAAAGAATGACCAACTCTAGAAGGCGCATAAGGTAGGGCCTATCTCTCAAAGCACTTACAATCCTAAGCTCTTACAACTTTAAGGAAATGAGAAATGCATAAGCAAAGCATAGAATCATGATAAACACTGAAAAAGCCATAGCATGCATTAAAAAGTACTCAAAATAAAATCAACCATCAAACCCAAGCTTCTCTCTCCTTTATATAATGGAGGCTTCCAGGGTTTTGTGCCCTAAAGATGCCTTGATAATCCCAAGGAATATCCACCGACAAGGTCTGCCACGAGGGGACAAGGAGGACAGTCTGCAGGTGGGTACCGGCTGCTGCATATGTCAGATCGTCCTTTTCTGCATGTTCACGTGCTTCTGTAGCTCACGCGTATCTCACGTGCTGGCCAATATCCACTTCCATCATGCTATAGCAATTCGCGGCACAAGCTTTCTCTCTTAACTCCTTTCCTGGACATCATAACCCAAAACCAACCCTCCGAGCAGTCTCCCTCGAAATGGACCAATAACCAGCAAAGATAAAGATACACACATGAGATGCAACCTAAATGCAGTCTAAATGCTATGGTATGAACTCAAGAACGGGCAAATGCAATAGCAAAAAGGTATGAAAACAAGGATATTTATGTAGTTATCAGCTTCAGAGGCCAAATCAGGTCTATTGACACCATTTCCAACACTACAAAGCCACCCCTCAATTCGGCTATTCTCCTTTTTCGCGTTGCATCTTTTCCTTCCCTATTTATGTTCACGATACTTACTTGCTTCTTCCTTCCACTAGGCCCATCGACTCCGACTGCGAATACAACCATGGATGATGATTCGCACACTCCTTTTTCTAAGGAGGACCATCTAAATCCGAATAATGAAACGAAAAAGGATGATGGTACCTTCCACCCTTCTTTCTTTCTTTCTTTCTTTCTTATTAAGCGTTCACAATACCGTCAATTCTGATCACTTTCATAACCCAACTATTGTAGATGAATCTAATATGGCGGACGCAGCCTTCTTCTCTAAACCGGTGATGGGGGAAGACAAGGGCGACGACCAGCAATCCACCCCCATGGATGTTCCATCGCCAACTTTAGATGTTGCCAAGAAGGCAAAAAAAGGAAAGGGGGCGTCTCTGGACCCTCCGTGCTCACCCCTCAGCCCCTTAAGATAATTCTCCCGACAGACTCTACATTGGAGGACCTGGGCCCTTTGGCCGATCCCTATGATCCCACTCTTGATGGTCCATTAAGTCCAACTGCTCAGTTTATTCTCGATCTGGACGACGAGCTAGGTACGCCCTTCCAAACTGCTTCAGACTTTCTTTTCGACTTTGAAACTTGGTTGGCTAAAAATCCACCAAAATATGTAGCTCCATCCAATCCCGCTCCAGCCCCTGCTGGTCGTGGCACCAAGCGTCAATCTCCGATCCAAGTAGTGCTCCAGCTAAAGCGCCCAAAACCAACTCCACCAACCTCCAAGGATTAAGCTGGGATGAACAACGATAAAAACTCTTCTACGACGGTTGATGCTCAACCCCGTCGAGGGAAATGATCATACTATGTTGGAACTGCCAGGGTCTCGACAAATCCCCGACAGTTCAGAGCCTAATGCAACTAGTTGCAAAGACAAGCCCTGATGTCCTTTTTAAGTGAAACTAGATTGAATAAATCGTCATGTGAACGACTTAGGTTGGATTTAAATATGTTTGGATGTTTATCTATTGACTCTAGCCCATCTTGCTCGGTCCTTGCTTTATTTTGGAATAATAATGCGAATATTGATTACCTCTAGTCCTCGGATCACCATATTCTTACTACTGTACATTTGTGCAATTCACCCTTTTTTATTTACTAGTATGCATGGTTATTCGGAAACGAATCAAGAAGTGTGAACTTGACAACTACTGGATTCTCTTAATACGTCACCTTCTATGCCCTAGCTTATTGGGGGCAATTTAAATGAAATCCTATAAGATAGTGAAAAACAAGGCGGATGCCGATGGGCGAGATCTCAAATCAATAATTTTTGAGACTATCTTTCACGCAACGATCTTTTTTATTGCAAACCGCACCAAGGTTTGTTCACCTGGACAAAATCTAGGCCGAACACTGTCACGATTCTTGAGTGTCTAGATCGTTTCTTAGGCAACTTGGCTTGGCAACTTTTGTTTCCTTCCTACCAAGCTATCTCTGAAATTTACCCATGGTCGAATCATTGCTATATCCTTTTGGACACTACCTTTATTGGTAACCCAAATCGACATCTTCTCGACAAACAATTTCGCTTCGAGAGTTGTTGGGCTGACAATCCTGACTATATTTCTCTTGTTCAAAATACTTGGGCCACAACTGCAGGCTCGGCGATTGATAAAATAGCTGCCATTGGTTCCCATCTTAGTGATTGACAATCACACCAACGTTCCAAAACTATGGGGAGTATCTAGACTCTAACCAAATTCCTAAACAAATGTTTACGACAACCACTAATGGCTGCGATGGAGGATTCTTACCTTGCTGCTCATGCTGAACTTTCCAAACGTCTCGACGAACAAGAAGCTTACCGAGCCCAGAGGTCGCATGTGATGTGGCTCTCTCAGGGGGACAAAAGCACATCTTTCTTCCATGCTAGAGCTAATGATTGAAGCCAGAAGAATCACATTAAAAGCCTTTTTGATGCCCACAACGTTTGGCAATATAAGGATGACAAAATATCAGAAATAGTCACTGACTATTTCCAAAACCTATTTGCCTCCTCTTCTCCGATAATTGACCCTCTTCTTCTCGACAAAATCGAGCCTGTCATTATGCCATCCATGAATAATTCCTTAACTCGGCTCTTTTCTGCTGATGAGATTATTCTTTCTTTTAAAGACATTGACCCACGCAAATCACCGGGAATAGATGGTTTACCCAATAGTTTTTATCAACACTGGGATACAGTGGGCCCCGAGGTCATTCAGCTTTGTCTTGATCTTCTATCAAGCAATGCTGATATGGCTTCTATTAATCGAATGATTTTGGTCTTAATCCCTAAAGTTAAGAAGCCCACAACAATGTGTCAACTCCGGCCAATAAGCCTATGTATAGTCATCTACAAAATTGTCGCTAAAGTTTTAGTGAACCCAATGAAGGAGACTATTCCTTTTTGTATAAGCCCAAACCAAGCGGCTTTTGTCAAAGGGAGGAACATCTTTGATAATATCCTCATTGCGCATGAGCTGGTCCACTTCTTGAATACTAGCTATTCAGCAATATCAAAAGGAGCGGCCTCAAGCTAGATATGGAAAAGGAGCGGCTCTTCACCGATCCACCTATATGGTGAGTATGAATCGACATATGAAATCCCTCTCCGTGTAGGGGATTTTATGCTTTCGGGACAAGCACGATGAGATCCATCCAAAGTCTGTAACTTTTTTGATTCTGAAGACGATAACACTACACTTAATGTTCCTATAATTAACGATTCCCGTGACACGACTCTCTGGCATTTCTACAATTCTGGCACCTATTTGGTCCACTCTGGTTATTCCTTTCTACAGTGCCCCCCTACTCCAGTCATTCGTCCCTCCCGCGTTTGGAAGGCACTTTCTAAATTACGAGTTTTTTCGAAGATTCGCACGTTTGAGTGGCGTATAGGTTGTTATGCCCTGCCAGTAGGAACTAAACTCTAGGCAGCCAATCTAGGCGCTGGTGTTTGCTCGATTTATCAATCTTCTTCTGAAACAACTCTGTATGCACTTAAGGACTGCCCTACGGCCACAGACGCCCTTCATCTAGCAGGGTTACCGGCTTCCAGTTTTGCAAGGACTACTGACTCGCCCATTCGCTGGTTATAGGAAATGGCTACTACCTTATCTGCACAATCTTTTGCGCTCTTTCTCATGGTTCTTTAGAATCTATGGAACCACCACAATGTTTGGATCCACAATCATCATCTCTAGCCACCATGGTTAACGACGGTTAACTTCTTAAGCCTGACTCGAGACTATAATGTTTCCAATGCTTCTCCAGGCCCGCAGGGTGGTTTGCCTCCTATTGTTCGACCCCGTTGGCGGCGGACCAGTTCTGGGTCCATTAAAGTCAACTCGAATGGGGCTTTTGACCCGGTCACGCGGGTTGCAGCTGTCGGTGTCGTTGCACGGAATGAGTTTGGGGTTGTTGTTGGTGGCACGTCTTTTCCTCTAGAGAGCTGTTTGGATGCCACCATGACTGAAGCGCATGCTATCATTGCTGCCATCAGGCTCGCTTAGGATCAGGGCTGGCACAATATCATCATTGAGACAGATTCAGCTTCTACTGCCAACAAGATTAACCAGCAGGTACAAGATATCTCTCCCTTGGAGCCTCTGATCTCGCACGCCAAAGATCTGCTTTCCCATTCTCCCTCTTTTACATTCGTTTTGTACCTCATGAGGCCAACTTTGTTGTACATTCTTTGGCCTCAAATGCTTTACGTTCCTTGAATCATAGGTATTTTGGAACTAACTTTCCGGATTATATAAGCCACTTTGTATTTATGAAGCTTTCTGATCCATCCGATTAATACAATGAGTACTCTTTTACCCCCATAGGTGCTCTTTATTCCCCGTAATAGGGAGCTTAGTGGGGTTTTTAACGAGGCCCGCGTTCTTAAAAAAACAATGACCATTGTGAACTAAATACACCAATAACACTGCAAAACTCATATTGCACCTCAAACTTCGCAGACCAACACCGTTAACAAAAGCTAGCAAACTTAAAAGTGACATCACAAATAGAAACTGCATACTGCCACCCTTCCCTGTTGCACAACTACTACAAACACCCCCTGCCCAATTGAACCGTCCCAATTTAACATCAACCACCAAAGTTAACCACCAACGCCAAGCTCACTGTGGTTTTTCAAAAAACAAATCATTTCCATTGGAGACCAACTCCAAATCAGTGAACTTTCCCTAAGTAAATCTGCCTCGATGAACCTTGCAATTACTACGAAAAATCTATCCCAAAACCTTCTACTTGACCCCTTTCCTCTACAGGGACATCTTGTAAAATCAACGATTTCTACAATTCCTATATTTTTCTCTTGCTAATCTTACATTTCTTCATATCGAACCATTTCCAAGATCAATTGGCTCAAAGATTTTCTTTACGAGTTCTATTAAACAAAAATTTTCTTGAATATCTCATTGCAAACCTCTTTTTATTATTTTCATCAAGAATGATCCATCCAGATTTCAACTATTGTTTTGTGAACCAACCAAGAAAATATTCAGCCCAACAAAATGAAAAGGTAGTTGCTTGCAATCAAAATCACTTGCCCCTGTCAAAGACTTACAATGCCACTAAGCTTACCCTTATTCCTTACATAAAGAAAATGCCCCATCTCTTCCAAAAAGCCTCCTCTCTTCCAAAAAGGATACTCAAAATCTTACAAGACTACTACACATTCAAAATTAGTCAGCGACTGCACAAAAGAAAATTAACAAAGGGATCTTATCTTCAAATTGCAACCAGCCCACCTTTAAGGAATCTAACCAATCATACATTACTACTGCACATTCAAAATTTCACACTTAACCACCCTATCTACTAACAACTATAGAACTTAACTGTCTTCCACAAAAAGTTCCTTTGATTCCTCTCTACTTCTCTAACAACATGAAAGTTAACTGATAATTGAAAAGGTTCACCTTCGAACCCCACCCTCATATAATTCTGGTAAGGGCCCTCGACTAATTACCCAAATCCTAAACTATTAATTCATTTCTAAAAGGGCTATATCTTTTTCCACCTCTTCATCCGAGCCAAGAATTTGAGAGCCTTTCTTGCTTCCTTAGTCATCATATCCCATCTTGCTTGCATATCAGAATTTGAGAGTGATCTACCTTCTTATTCTATTGAAGTCGCATCTTTGTGCTTGATCTTCTTTCTCTTCTTCCCCTGGTCCCTATTTCTTCTTTCCTTATTATTTAAGGCTTTATCTTGGAACTCTGATAGTGACCTATAATTCTTCTTCTTAACAAAGTGAGTTATTGGATGTAGTTCTGGCAAACTGATCGAAGGACCACTGCCTTGAGAACTTGCAGCCTCTCCCGTGATATCCTTATCCCCCCTTCTCCTTTACAAATTTTCCATCCGACCTATTATTAAGTTTATCAACACTTTCAGCCCAAGAAGGCGACCCATCAGGCCTAGCTTCTACTTGTTCTCCCGAGATGTAAATCTCACTATCTACATCTTGAATAGGTATTTTTGCAAGATCTTGTTTTTTAAAGCCCATTGCAAGCATATCTTTCACTGCTTGATAGCTAATTGGGTCTTAGTCACTCTTTATGCCCATACATTCCTTTCTTCAATTCCAAATTCTACAACAGAAGTCCACATTGTATCCCCCTTTCCATTATGTTCTTGCCTATTCACCTCCTAGACCACATTGACTGAAACAATCTCGGGTGAATCACTGTGACTATTTCCCAGGTTTGTCTTCCCATTATTTACTGTTGTCTACCCAACGTGTCTTTCCTTATTAATTTCGTGCATAACATCACCGTAATAGAAGATTTTTCCCATGCATCTAGCTTAAATCGCTTCGTCTTCCTCTCTCTGCAAAAAACCATCCTTGGTCGCCAGAAAATTGCTCTGATTAGAATTCGATGACGTCTCCAAGTAATTGACCTCTGACTCCTGCTGATTTTTCAGGCCTGGAATCTCCTTTCTTATTTCCGTTGGTGCATTAACTCCTTGCTCATTAAGGCCAAGGTCCTCAATTTGAATCATGAAGCAATCCCTCCTCTCTTCTAATTTAATGACCTCTTCAATTTTATTCATTTGCTTTGTTGAAACAAGAAGGTTCACTTTATCACAATTTTCACCGACCGTGGCGTTTTCTCCCAATGCTATAGGGAACCATAAGCTTCTACTAAACTTTTAAAGGTTTTGTAATTTCAGCGGTGTAATGGTATGTCAGTTACCTGAATCCATGTTACTCTTTCGGATAGGCGGAATGATTTTGTCCATGGCTCTATTTCAGAGAAGACTTATTTGAAATAAGACCAACCTTGTCCTTCTAGTAGTTTATGTAATTCTTGATCCTTTATTTCTAACAAGAACCTTTGGCCTCCTATGCTTTTGACTTCAACTTCACTAAGGCCCCATTCATGTAGTCTATCTTTCACTAAATTTGTACTACAAATTGTCGCCATCGTTCGCACCAAACATTTACTTAATTTCCAGGGTTGTTCCTACACAACATGACCTTTTATACTTCTGATTTTCTTGCCACTATGGTTATCGCACCATGCTCTGATCGACCCTTCACTTTTGTCTGTTTGTCCCTTTTGATCGTTTGTTTCAACCTTTGGTCCTTTATTTCCTCTTAGGTTGTTTTTAGATCATCTTGCTTATCACCTCCATGATTGGCCCTTCTGCAGTACATTGTTCTAGCTCTATATGTTTCCTATGCCACCGAAATCTTATAACCATATAGTTTGAATCTATTCAACCTTTCAATTGCTCTATTTGCATCCCTTCTATTCGAGATCTAACGAATCCCAATCTCTTACCAGTTCAGTCCATCTTCCTTGCAATAAAAGAATCTACAATATCACCATGTCTTCCGAAAACTTGCCTTAATCCACTCCAATGAAGTGTCGGCGGAATGTTCTGAATGAACAATGTGATTATCTGACTTCTTCCGGGCTCCCTGTAGAGCGTTTAGGTGTTCTTCATTTATGAGCACAAGTACACACTCTTGTCAAGTTATAGTATAAAATATATCGTCTCCCACAGGGATTGGAGCAACTCCTATGAAAGGTTTCCTGCACAAAGATTTAGTAAATGCGCCATTAAACCTCATGATGTGGAAATATAAAAACACAAGTAAAAATAAAGATAGTGATGAGAGGAATGATAGGGAGAGATTTGGGCGATAAGCTGGGTAAGACAAGTGTAGCTTAGTAGCTTGTGGACTGCATTGTAAAGTCTAAGGATGTTTTGTGCTACCATGACTTGTTGCCTCGGCAGGTACGACGGGCGGCAAACTACGACCCTGTCATGCGGCCGCAACAAGTCACTGCCACTGCAGGGTTCTGTACTGTCTCGGTAGGTGGAATGGAAAGAAGTCCTGGTGGATCGTCTGGCAGACATTCTAAGTTCGGCAAGATAGTCGACAGTGATCCCTCCTATTTCTAGGTTAGGATGCTTGAGATTGCTTAACTTGTGGACTAGTGTGGAACCAAATTAGACAACTTGGTTGGTAATCCCTTTTAGCCGTTGAAACTTGTGGTCTAGTGTGGAACCATGTTAGTCACTCCTTTGTGAGTTGTGACCATGCTTAACCTTTTCGTGAGCCTTGCACTTTCTTGCTTGACAAATGGAATTTCTCTTCAACTGACTGGTGTAGACTAATTGAACGAACAAGGAGCATTGATTAAGCAAACTCAGAACTTTATTGAAAACAACTCAAAACTATACAATTGTTTCCCTCAAATTACTTTACATACACGTGCCTAAACCCTAGGAGAGTTGTGTCGTGACCCCCAACGCTCCAACTTATCTAGCTAACCCCCCATATACACTCTCATCGGCAGATGTCGTGGATTCCCTCACGACATGCCCTTATACCCTTACATACAATGGGTATATATAGGGCTCATGACCTAAATTTGAGTCCGCCTTGAAGTAGGAGTTCTAAAAGTAAATTGCACTAAATAAAGACTCCTTTATACTTTAAATACAGACTCTTTGGACGATGCCTTCCTCCGCAAGTAAGGATAAGTGCTTCTACTTATCGATCTTGAATCAACTCTACCGGCCGCTACATGCTTCAGGAAATTGCAAGACTCATTGGGCTTAGGAAATTGTTCTCTTGAAATCGCGACCCATCTTGGCTAAGTCAGTGTAACTCCTGCCTTGTCCTTGGCGGCGCTTGGCGGCAATGTTGCTTCGACAGTGTCCTTGGCGGCATCTTGAGCTGCTTCAGTACAGCTCCTTTAATTCCAACTTTCTTATCCGGTCTTGTCCTTTCCTCTCCTCTCCCATCTATAACACCTAAAAATATAAACTAACTAAAACAATAACTTTTCTCAACAAAACATAAAATATTCAATAAAAGCATGGTATAAGAAAAGATATTGTTATAATGCATGCAATGCACCTAAATATGCCTAAATGAGCTTAAGAACAACAATAATAAGGGCATGAATGTGTACAAAATATAGAACTCAGGGACACTCTACACACCCCCAAACTCGAACTATTGCTTGTCCTCAAGCAATGCAACCTATCTAGTAAATCTGCGCTTTAGCACAAATTTAATAGAAACAATAGCCTGCAACTTGATTTCATACCTCAAGGCCGTGGCACCTATTTAATGTTAGCGATAGGGAATGACATGAAATAACTAAAATTTATTTTTCTTAATGCAAGTGCAGTGTGTGCGGGTCTGTGTTCATGCTAAACATGCTGAAGTTACCAAGTTAACAAAGTCTGCGTATAATAATTAAGTTACTGGAAAGGATACGAGTTGCTGCCTTGGCAGCACAGTTGGGCACTTTTATTCTCTTTTTTTGATCATGGCTTAAGGGCTTCAGCTTATCACAACTATTCTCTGGGTTTGAAGCTAAGATAGGTGCACTGTACAAAACTCTGAACCCTTTGAGTAGAGTTATCCCGTGAAGACTTTCATTCACTCTTGCTAATTTGTCCATCACTTGGTTTAGATTCATGGACTTTTGATAGCATCGGAGTGTCCTTGCTCATGATCCTTCCTAGAGTCTGTTTTGGGTACCTCTAGGGTTTTTAATTATTTCTGCCTAGAGCATGTTTCGGGCACCTCTAGGGTTTTCAACTTCTTTATTGTGCTGCCCTGTGCTGCTGTGGCGGCAAACCTGTATTCAATCAAGAAACTTTTATTAAGTAAGGCAAACAATGTTAAACTTAAAACTCAAGCAAAAATTCATCTTTTAACAGACAAGTGTAAAGATAATTGGCAAAAAGAAAAAAAATTCTAAGTATTTTTCATGCTTCTCCCCATAGTTAGATTAAAATTTTTAGAATAGTGCGAGTACATGTAGTCGGCTAAGCTATCATAGGCACAAGTCTTGAACTAAAGATTTCTATTTCATTAAGTGCTAGGGGGTATAATTTACATATGTATCCAAATGCTATGAACCTAAAACAAAGAGAACTAATTCCCCCCAAACTCAAGGTTGCCATTGTCCTCAATGCCTCTATAAAACAAGAATTAAAAACAAATCATAAAATATAAAAGAAAGAAAATTAAAAGTAGAAAAATAAAACATAAAAAGAATATAAAAATAGAAAAATTAAAAAGAAAGGAAAGAAAATGGTGCTATAAACTGGGGGAGTTCCCCTCTGTAGCTGCCGCGTCAGAGGAGGATTCTGAGGAGGCAGACATGACAAGGCGGCGCGTAGCGGATGGTCTTTCTACTGGGCTCTTCTTCGAGCTACGTGGCAGCTGGATGCGGCTGGGGGTGGCTTTCTTGGTTTGTCGTTCACCTTCTCCACCCTTGGGATCTGCTATTGTCCGCTTTCTCATTTTGGCTGCCTCTGCCGGTTCGTTGTCAAGGGAGTCTGAAATCTCCATATCAGAGTAACCGGTGTACTTGGCAGCGGTCGTTTTGGCTACTAGGGAGGCAACAGTTGTCTCCTCTTCCTTTTCTGATTCTAAGGAGGAGGTGAGGTCATATGGCTGGATGGGGGTTGGGGAGGTTCTTCTCTTGGGGCGGCGATGTGACCCCTTTTTGTCGTCATCGGCAGGAGCAGCAGCTGGTCTTGGAGTGATCTGGATTGGCTTGGAAGCTGCTAACTCTGTCGAAAAGGCAAGCAACTTTGGTCTGATGTCATGGTATTTGTCCAGCAGGTATGCCACAAAGGTTTCCTGCACGTCTGCTACATATTTGGTGAATATCACCTGCTTGTGCTCGATCCTTTGGCAGCTTTCCACTAGGCTGCGTAGTAAAGGAATTGCGGCAGACGTAAGGGCAACATCAGTACTGCCCGTTGTGGCTGGGGTGGCGGCAGCTTGGGACGGCGGCTGGGCGGTGGAAGGTGTGTTAGGCTCTGCACTATACATCATTTGTTGGCGTACCCTTCTTGTCCATCCCTTCTTGGCTGGAAGAATTTTATCTTTTGGGTGCAGCGGCACGCCAAAATTGGCACACATGCCAGTGTTGAGTGCATGGAAGAAGAGTGGACCTTTGACGGTGGGCTTTTCTGCGTGGGCGTAGATCTCCTTTATTATTATGTCACCAACGTTTACTTGTCGCCCCTTTATTATGCTGCAGATAAGGGCGAGCTGCGGCCTGTTTACTGTCGATCCGTGTGAGGTTGACATCAGGCGGCGCTGGACAAAGTAACTCCAAAAGGCTGCCTCTGGCAGCAAGTCTCTGCGGTTGACTGACCCATTATTTTTGCCTGTCAGCCATTTGGTGTTTGGCTTACAGAGTCCATTCTTGATTTTTTTGTAGTCAACCCCTATCAGATATGATTCCCATTCTCCGTGCGGGTCACCACTGACCTCTATGCTGTAAAAGCTATTAATCATGTCAGCAGTTAACTTAACACCTTCTCCACGTACGTAGACAAAAGGGCTCTCTAGGTTTTCCGATGTGCATAGAACTCTCGCACATGGTTGCTGTTGATCCCTTCTGACTGCCCTGCGAATTGGTCCCAGCCCATATTATGGATTCTCTCGAACAGGGTAGGTTCCAACCCAAAATCACCATAAGGCTGGGTGTATTGGAAGCCCATCTCCTCCCATAGTTGCCTTTCATTGTAAAACTGGTTGTAGGTCTCCTCGACAGCAGGTTTCAAGAACCTTTTGAATGAAGTTTTGGAGGTGGCGGCAGGGTGCTGTGATGAGGCCATAGTTTGTGGAACGATTGTTTCCTAAAGAATGTAGAAAGAATTTAGAGAAAAGAGAGCAAAGTGAAGAACGTGGTGGTAGAATAGTTGGCCTTATATAGCCGTTTCTCTCCACTGCCTTGGCGGGCATGCTGTCAACGCGCGGCAATTATTGCATCACGAATAACGGGATTCTAGGCGTTACACAGATATCCATTTCGCTTGCTGGGGCAAATATAGTTGTTGCGGCTAGCCGTTATGAAGACACTAGCCGTTATGCTCGTCTGCCTTGAACTACCTTGACCGCTAGTTGGGCCTCTCCTTTATTCTTTCATCTTCCGTGATCCTTCCTTCATTCCTAACCTAAAATAAATTAAATACAAAAATTAAATAAAAAATTAAATGTAACCCCCTTAGCCTGGCCTAGACGGTTGACCCGAACTACGAAGATTACACGGGAAAACCAAAGTCAACTCGAAAGTCAACCATGATTAACGACCCTTTTTTTTCTTTTTAATCTTGTCTAGATGCACGTTAACCCTAAGCGAACACTTGAGAAACATTTACGTAATAAGCACAGCGATCGGATTCAAATAAGGGACTCAATTGCACAAAATACAATATTAGGGACCAAAATGTAAATTCTGAAAATTAGAAGATCTTAACTGGTTTTTAAGCTACCAATATGAAATTAGTCATATTACATGCTTCCCTATCAAATTTCACCATAATCGGACATCTCAATCTCAAGCAATTGCAATTACAACATTCAGGACTAAAACGTAAAGCTTGCAAACCTTTACACCATTCAAATCAGTGCCCAACGGTCACCTGTTTCGTAACGGTGTTGACCGTTCTGAAACACGGGTTCGTTTCGAGACTTGTTTCGAAACAGGGCTTGACAGTAGCCAAAACGTTTCGGAACAGCCTCCAGCCGTTTCGAAACACGAAGGCCATTACAGGCCCCCATTTCGAAACGCTAGTGCCCGTTCCGATACGGTTTGCCCAGAAGCTGCAGATTTTGCTGGTTTTTCATACATAAATCCATTCTATCACATCCTATTGACTTCCTAATCATGCCAACAAGTCATCATACATATAAGGTACATGTTTGCAACTTCAAAACACATTCACGGCATCAAACATTAAACATCACATGTCTATAGGCATGCATCCTAATAACCAAAACCAAACCACCATCCAAACTCCAAATCAACATCAAAAGCCCAATTACAAATCCAAAACATCAAAGGCATCATGCCACAAGCTAGGGAGTCCAAAACATCTCCCAAAAACACACTTTAGGTTCCCATTGCCAAATTACCAAAACTAATAGTGTATGAAAACATCACCATACACGAGCTTAGTTTCCCTTGGACTCTTAGCCTCCTTGTTGCCCTCAAACACTTCAATTGTCTGCATTATTGGTACAAAAGAGAGAGCGTAAGCACAATAGCTTAGTGAGGCATGCTCTAAAGAAAACAACACAATAATGCCTTTTTAGAAAACACTTTCAACAAGCTTAAAAACACAAGCTTAACTCTTTTCATGCAACCTTGCATACTTTACAAGCATCTCATGCTTCATTACATCAATTCAACATATTGGCTTTCAAGTGATAATTCATAAACTTTTACAACACAAAACACAATCGGATACGCGGATTACAAGCCTTGTCCCACACGCTTCATACACACTACCGAACAACATAAGGTGGAGTTTACGGTACAATCACAACCCCTCAACACCCGTGATGGAGTTTACGGTACAATCACAACCCCTCCACATCACTCATTGGTAGTTGTATAACTTCCTAACGAGAGTACGGGACACATAACACAAGGTCCACACACGGACTTTTAACCACCGTTGTGACCTTAACAAGATCCACACACGGACTTTTAACCACCGTTGTGATCTTACCTCTCTTGTTAGGATACTTGGATGGAGTTTTCGGTACAATCACAACCCCTCAACATCCAAGGCGACTTTATTCACGGTGCACCGAATCCTATAGCCGGCTAACTATATCCGATTCAAGTACTTTAAAACCAATTCATCACTTGCCAATATACATCATTTATCATCAACAATTCACTGTTTTAAAGCATTAATCAAAGCCATTTAACATCATGCATCACTATGCATCAAAACAACATTAACAACATGCCAAAACAAGGATCTCTTACCTTGAGCATCCTTCAACACATGGCTTTCAAAACCAGCATTAACCATGCTAATACATGCTTTCAAAATAGAATTTAAACATGCAATTTATAACCAATGCATCGAACCATCTCATGGCTCATCTAAGAGAGTTTTACCGAAAACTTACTCTTGAACTTAGTTAAGTTGTTTAGACTTAAACTAAGCTCCCAAAACCTTCAAATAATTGTTTCAAAGCTGGAAACCCAACTCCACTCACCAATTTCGTTTTGCAAGCTTGCTGAAACGCCGATCAAGCCTCCGGATCAACTCCACAAGTGTCCGAAGATGTCTCCCCTGTTTTAAACACATCAAAGTAGAGGATTCATGCATCATCATGCATTGAAATCTTCACCCAACACACTCAAACTCGCTGCTCTACCTACAGCCAACATTTCGGCTAAGAAACACAACCGAAATCACCTCCAAACTCTTCCAAAACTTTACCCAGAAGAGATCCATCACTTCTAACCATTTCTAAACATCAATCAACATCCAAAATGAACCTAAACTCGTCCTTATACCTCCAGCTACAACAGAACACCAAGATCACCTCAAAAACCACCATTTTCATAAGCAAAAACTTAGGAAATACAACCTATTCGGGATTGCATTGATAAAACCTCATTTACACATCATTAGACATCCAAAATACATTTAAGAATCATCTCAAAACAGAGCCCAAACAATCACAACGAAATTCTTCAAGATTTCTTCCAAATCTTGAGTTTTAAAGCCAAAATCAAGTTCCTATCATTAAAACCATTTACAAAACATAAATTAAGGATTGACAACTTGGGAATTTCAGTAAAGAACTGAGAATTTAGAGGAGAAGAACAATCTTACCTCTAAATGGTGATTTCTCCTTGATTTGAGCCAATTTCTTTGAAAATCCAATGAGGAAATCAAAAGGATTTGATGTAAGATTGATTAGGAACTAATTGATGATAGAAATCTCACCAATTGAAGTGGAATTCAATGAAAAAGTTGCTGGAGAAAAGTGTTTGGATGATTGAATTTTGAGAGAAAAAGAAAAGAGAGAAAACTAGGAAAAAGTAGTTATGAAATTCTAAAAGGTAGTTTCCTTTTTCATTTAATTAATTAAAACATTAATTAATTCACTCAAATTAAGGAAAAATCTGGAGAAATCATTTTTGGGTATATTAGCTCCTTAAAGATTAAAAGTTTCAATCCTTACAAAACAGTCACCACTAAACTTTTCAAAAATCGCATTTTAGTCACTACACCGAAATGTAGTATTTCCAAACCTTATTTTGCAAAATTGATTTCACCACTCTCTTATATATTAAAAGAGGATTTTTAGATATTTTTCCATATTTTTAAAGCATCCCGAACTAGGCTTTCCTTAAAACATCCTTTTATATTCGAACCGAAAATCAGACTGGTCCGGTTCAGACCCTAAACTTCCAAGCCCAAAATTGGGGTGTTACAACTCTCCCCCCCTTAAGAAATTTCGTCCTCGAAATTTACCTGGCGGGAAAAGGTACAGAAACTGCTTCAACATATCATCCTTTCTTTCCCACGTGGCTTCCTCAACACCACGATGCCTCCACAACACCTTAACCAATTCAATGGTCTTGCCCCGAAGAACTTTACTGTCTGAATCCAGAATTTCAACCGGCTCCTCATCATAGGTCATGTCTGGATTCAACTCCACTTCCTCCACATGCATAACATGCGAAGGATCAGATCTATACCTCCGAAGCATAGAGACATGAAACACATCATGTATCTTTTCCAACTCTTGCGGCAACCTCAACTTGTACGCAACAGGACCCACACGTTCGATCACCTCGTATGGTCCAATGTACCTAGGGCTCAACTTACCCTTCCGGCCAAACCTCATCACCTTCTTCCAAGGCAAAACCTTCAAGAACACATGGTCACCTACCGCAAACTCAATCTCCTTACGTTTCAAATCTGCGTAAGACTTCTGTCGATCAGAAGCCGCTTTCAACCGCTCACAAATGAGCTTCACCTTCTCGGTGGTTCCCTTTAACAAAGCCGGCATTGAAACCAACTTCTGACCTGTTTCAGCCTAGCAAAGAGGAGTTCTGCACTTCCTCCCGTACAAGGCTTCATAAGGTGCCATTTGAATACTTGCCTAGTAGCTATTGTTATAAGCAAACTCCACCAAAGGCAAATGCTTCTCCCACGAACCCTGAAACTTAATCAAACAGCACCTCAATATATCCTCCAACACTTGAATAACACGCTCCGACTGTCCGTCCGACTGTGGATGATGAGAAGTACTAGAATTCAACCGTGTACCCAAAGCTTGATGCAAACACTCCCAAAAACGCGATGTAAACCTCGGATCTCTATCCGAAACTATAGACTTTGGCACACCATGCAGTCGTACAATCTCAGCAATGTACAACTCTGCAAGCTTTTCCAAAGTATACATAGTATGCACAGGTAAGAAATGCGCACACTTCGTAAGGCGATCCACAATCACCCACACTGAATTCTTTTTCGATGGCGACAAAGGCAAACCAGACACAAAGTCCATGGTAATCCTTTCCCACTTCCACTCAGGAATCCTCAACGGTTGCAACAACCCAGAAGGAAACTGATGTTCAGCCTTAACCCGCTGACAAACCATGCACTTACTCACATACTCCGCAACATCTTTCTTCAAACCCACCCAATAGTACTCATCCTTAAGATCACGATACATCTTAGTACTACCAGGGTGCATAGCAAAAGGACTGCTATGATCTTCAGTCAGAATAGTACGCCTCAACTCAGCATCATTCGGCACTACCATCCGACTCCCAAAACATAGAACCCCATCATCATTAAAGCAAAAATCTAATGGTCTATCCTCAGCAATATCCTGAACATGTGGCACCAAAGAATCATCCAACAACTGCTTATCCTTTATCAACTGAACCAAAGATGGTTTCACTTGCAATTCAGCCACAAGACCCCCATCTCGCGAAATGCTCAAGCTGGCAAACATAACCCTCAACTCCACTACCATCTTTCTACTCAAGGCATCCGCTACAACATTAGATTTTCCCGGATGGTACTCGATCGTCAGATCGTAATCTTTAAGCAATTCCACCCAACGTCGTTGCCTAAGATTCAACTCTTTCTGAGACATCAGATACTTCAAACTTTTTTGATCCGTGTACACAATACACTTCTCACTATACTGGTAATGTCTCCAAATCTTCAAGGCAAAAACCACCGCAGCTAACTCAATGTCATGCGTAGGATAATTGCGCTCATGCACCTTCAACTGGCGCAATGCATAAGCCACCACCTTACCCTCCTGCATCAACAGACATCCCAAACCCACATAGGATGCGTCGCTGTACACCACAAACTCTTTCCCTGATTCAGGTTGAACCAAGATAGGAGCTTGCGTCAAAGCTGCCTTAAGCTTCTCAAAAGCATGTTGTCTTGCCTTTGTCCACTCATACTTGACATCCTTTTGCAACAACTTCGTTAAAGGTGCAGCAATCTTTGAAAATCCATCCACAAACCTCCGGTAGTATCCTGTCAACCCAAGGAAACTACGGACTTCATTAACAGACTTAGGAGGCTTCCAATTCATCATCGCCTCAATCTTCTGAGGATTAACACGAATCCCCTCCGCAGAAACCACATGACCAAGGAAAACAACTTCCCTAAGCCAAAATTCGCACTTGCTCAGCTTAGCATAAAGCTGATTCTCCAACAGCGCTTGCAACACAATCTGCAAATGCCCTTCATGCTCCTCCTCAGTACGAGAGTACACAAGGATATCATCAATGAATACCACAACAAACTTGTCCAAGTATTCATGGAACACTATATTCATCATATCCATAAAAGCTGCAGGAGAATTCGTCAAGCCAAGCAGCATCACAAGGAACTCATAATTCCCATACCTCGTCCTAAAGGTTGTTTTTGGCACATCCACATCCTTCACCTTAAGCTGGTAATAACCTGACCTTAAGTCAATCTTAGAGAACACAGTCGCTCCCTGAAACTGATAAAAAAATCATCAATTCTCGGCAAAGGATATCGATTCTTGATAGTCAACTTGTTCAGCTGACGGTAATCGATGCACATCCTCATAGTGCCATCCTTCTTCTTCACAAACAAGACCGGTGCACCCCAAGGTGACACACTCGGCCGAATGAAACCATGATCAAGCAACTCCTGAAGTTGTGTCTTCAGCTCTTTCAACTCCTTAGGTGCCATTCGGTAAGGAGTAATGGACACTGGAGTTGTGTTTTCATACAACTCAATTCCAAACTCTACCTCACGACTAGGAGGCAATCCAGGTAACTCCTCCAGAAACACTCCAGGAAACTCCCGCACAGTCCTGATATCTTGAACTCACAACTCCTTAGAGCTAGGATTCATCACAAAGGCCAGATAAGCCTCACAACCTTGCCTCAGCATTCGGCTTGCTTCCAACGAAGACACCATATTGGCAAGAAACTTCACATTCTTACCAACCAACACTACCTCGTAATCATCCGCAAGCTTCAACGAAACTCGCTTGTTCTTAAAATCAACTACAGCTCGATGTTCAACAAGCCAATCCATACCAAGGATTACATCAAAACCATAGAATGGCAATTCCATGAGATCAACAAGGAAAACATGGTTTTGCACCACCAAAGGACATCTTCTATACAACTTCCGTGTCACAACGGTCTCACCAAAGGAACTAGTTACACAAATACCAACATCCAAAGATTTAACAGGTAAACCAGGAAATTGAGCATGTTCACGCAATATGTACGAGTGCGTAGATCCAGAATCAATCAAGGAAAGTAATGATAAGGATTGCAAGGTAAAAGTACATGCGATCACATCCGTATCATTTCTCCCCTCATGCTGAGCATACACTCGAGCCTGGCCACCACCCTTAGGTTGAACAGCCACCACATGCGCCACATTCCTCCCACCATCATCTCTGCGCTGGAAATTACCCCGGCCGCGCCCACGACCTCTCTGTGGTGCAACTACCCCAGGAGCACGTCCCTGACCACCACCGGCTAACAAAGGACACTCTCTCCTCATGTGGTCTGCCAAACCACAATTCCATCATGAATTACCGGTCACTGCTACCGGAGCCTGAACCTCCCTCCCTGCTCGAGGACAATCTCGCCTCACATGGCCACGAGATCCACACGTCCAACACGTGTTCTGATCAGCTCTCAACTTATCTCCCTGAACAGGCGCACCATGTCCTCCACTACCACGCCTAGCAGAAGACTGATACCTCTTATCACGTCCTCTCTTGTTCCGTCCACCACCGGAACTATAATCAACAACTCTTTTGCCTGAGCTAAAACCAATTCCCCTGGAAGACAAACCCAAGTTCTGCTCAATGTCCTTCGCTCTACTCACCAGCACATCAAAGTCCGTATACTCAGCAACAAGCATGAAAGTCTTCACGTCCGTCACCAAACCATAACGGAAACGTTCACACCTCTCCCCGCTCATCAGGGATTAGCTCAGGTGCGTACTGGCTATGGCGGACAAACTGGATCTCATACTCAGCCACCGCCATGCTTCCTTGCACAAGAGACATGAATTCTCTTTTCTTCTCATCTAGGTATCGCACACCTAGATACTTTCACTTGAACGCGTTCAAAAAGAATGTCCAAGTCACATCATTTTCCTCCATTCCGGAGACAGTGGTCGTCCACCACGTATATGCATCATCATGCAACAGCGATACCACACAACCCAACTTCTGCACATTGTTGCAATTCATTTGCCCCAAAATCCTCTTGGTGCTTTCCAACCAAGATTCAGAACTTTCAGAAGATAAACCCCTGAACTCAATCCCTCCCAGACTGCGAAGACGTTCCAAAGGTAATCTCCCGTTAGCATCACCCTGATGCACAGCTCCATGAGCTCCAGCTACTGCTGCCTGAAAGGCTCCAACAATAGCCTGAATTAGCACAGTCATGTCAGGAGCAGCTTGCCCCTGCACACCTTCAGGTCCAGCGACCCCAGCACCAGCACCAACACCAACACCAGCATTATCACCTCCAGCACCATCACCGCCGGGTGGTCCACCACCAGGGGAGGGAGGTGAATCCACAAAATTCTCAACATTTTCCTCGTTTTCATTCTGAGCCATAGCTCTCGTATTCATCCTCATCTCTCTACGAGGCCCCATTTATAAAAACAATGCACTGACACAAATGCAATAAACATAATTAGGCTCAACAAGGTAAGTAATCCAAGAACTCAAGCTCGTTTTCCAAAAACAATTCTTTTCATTAGTTCTGATATGGCAATGGGTTCCCCTAACATGCTTCAACACAGCATAACATCACAATTGCAACGATACATCACAATTCAATCAAACACACATTCACCCCAAAGGCACATCATGCAAATACGCATACATTAACCACACAACAAATCCAAAGATACGAGAACCTGGCTCTGATACCACCAAGTGTAACCCCCTTAGCCCGGCCTAGACGGTTGACCCGAACTACGAAGATTACACGGGGAAAACCAAAGTCAACTCGAAAGTCAACCATGATTAACGACCCTTTTTTTCAATTTATTCTTGTCTAGATGCACGTTAACCCTAAGCAAACACTTGAGAAACATTTACGTAATAAGCACAACGATCGGATTCAAATAAGGGACTCAATTGCACAAAATACAATATTAGGGACCAAAATATAAATTCTGAAAATTAGAAGATCTTAACTGGTTTTTAAGTTACCAATATTAAATCAGTCATATTACATGATTCCCTATCAAATTTCACCATAATCGGACATCTCAAACTCAAGCAATTGCAATTACAACATTCGGGACTAAAACGTAAAGCTTGCAAACCTTTACACCATTCAAATCAGTGCCCAACGGTCACCTGTTTCGAAACGGTGTTGACAGTTCCGAAACACGGGTTCGTTTCGAGACTTGTTTCGAAACAGGGCTTGACAGTAGCCAAAACGTTTCGGAACAGCCTCCAGCCGTTTCGAAGCACGAAGGCCATTACAGGCCCCCGTTTCGAAACGCTAGTGCCCGTTCCGATACGGTTTGCCCAGAAGCTGCAGATTTTGCTGGTTTTTCATACATAAATCCATTCAATCACATCCTATTGACTTCCTAATCATGCCAACAAGTCATCATACATATAAGGTACATGTTTGCAACTTCAAAACACATTCATGGCATCAAACATTAAACATCACATATCTATAGGCATGCATCCTAATAACCAAAACCAAACCACCATCCAAACTCCAAATCAACATCAAAAGGCCAATTACAAATCCAAAACATCAAAGGCATCATGCCACAAGCTAGGGAGTCCAAAACATCTCCCAAAAACACACTTTAGGTTCCCATTGCCAAATTACCAAAACTAATAGTGTATGAAAACATCACCATACACGAACTTAGTTTCCCTTGGACTCTTAGCCTCCTTGTTGCCCTCAAACACTTCAATTGTCTGCATTATTGGTACAAAAGAGAGAGCGTAAGCACAATAGCTTAGTGAGGCATGCTCTAAAGAAAACAACACAATAATGCCTTTTTAGAAAACACTTTCAACAAGCTTAAAAACACAAGCTTAACTATTTTCATGCAACCTTGCATACTTTACAAGCATCTCATGCTTCATTACATCAATTCAACATATTTGCTTTCAAGTGATAATTCATAAACTTTTACAACACAAAACACAATCGGATACGCGGATTACAAGTGTTGTTCCACACGCTTCATACACACTACCGAACAACATAAGGTGGAGTTTACGGTACAATCACAACCCCTCAACACCCGTGATGGAGTTTACGGTACAATCACAACCCCTCAACACCCGTGATGGAGTTTACTGTACAATCACAACCCCTCCACATCACTCATCGGTAGTTGTATAACTTCCAAACGAGAGTACAGGACATATAACACAAGGTCCACACACGGACTTTTAACCACCGTTGTGACCTTAACAAGATCCACACACGGACTTTTAACCACCGTTGTGATCTTACCTCTCTCGTTAGGATACTTGGATGGAGTTTTCGGTACAATCACAACCCCTAAACATCCAAGGCGAATTTATTCACGGTGCACCCAATCTTATAGCTGGCTAACTATATCTGATTCAAGTACTTTAAAACCAATTCATCACTTACCAATATACATCATTTATCATCAACAATTCACTATTTTAAAGCATTAATCAAATCCATTTAACATCATGCATCACTATGCATCAAAACCACATTAACAACATGCCAAAACAAGGATCTCTTACCTTGAGCATCCTTCAACACATGGCTTTCAAAACCAGCATTAACCATGCTAAAACATGCTTTCAAAACAGAATTTAAACATGCAATTTATAACCAATGCATCGAACCATCTCATGGCTCATCCAAGAGAGTTTTACCGAAAACTTACTCTTGAGCTTAGTTAAGTTGTTTAGACTTAAACTAAGCTCCCAAAACCTTCAAATAATGGTTTCAAAGCTGGAAACCCAACTCCACTCACCAATTCCGTTTCGCAAGCTTGCCGAAACAGATCAAGCCTCCGGATCAACTCCACAAGTGTCTGAAGATGTCTCCCTTGTTTTAAACACATCAAAGCAGAGGATTAATGCATCATCAAGCATTGAAATCTTCAGCCAGCACAGTCAAACTCGCTGCTCTACCTAAAGCCAACATTTCGGCTAACAAACACAACCTAAATCACCTCCAAACTCTTCCAAAACTTTACCCAGCCAAGATCCATTACTTCTAACCATTTCTAAACATCGATCAACATCCAAAATGAACCTAAACTCGTCCTTATACCTCCAGCTACAACAGAACACCAAGATCACCTCAAAAACCACCATTTTCATAAGCAAAAACTTAGGAAATATAACCTATTCGGGATTGCATTGATAAAACCTCATTTACACATCATTAGACATCCAAAATACATTTAAGAATCATCTCAAAACAGAGCCCAAACAATCACAACAAAATTCTTCAAGATTTCTTCCAAATCTTAAGTTTTAAAGCCAAAATCAAGTTCCTATCATTAAAACCATTTACAAAACTTAAATTAAGGATTGAAAACTTGGGAATTTCAGTAAAGAACTGAGTATTTAGAGGAGAGGAACAATGTTACCTCTAAATGGTGATTTCTCCTTGATTTGAGCCAATTTCCTTGAAAATCCAATGAGGAAATCAAAAGGATTTGATGTAAGATTGATTAGGAACTAATTGATGATAGAAATCTCATCAATTGAAGTGGAATTCAATGAAAAAGTTTCTAGAGAAAAGTGTTTGGATGATGGAATTTTGAGAAAAAAAGAAAAGAGAGAAAACTAGGAAAAAATAGTTATGAAATTCTAAAAGGTAGTTTCCTTTTTCATTTAATTAATTAAAACATTAATTAATTCACTCAAATTAAGGAAAAATCTAGAGAAATTATTTTTTGGTATATTAGCTCCTTAAAGATTCAAAGTTTCAATCCTTACAAAACAGTCACCACTAAAATTTTCAAAAATCGCATTTTAGTCACTACACCGAAATGTAGTATTTCCAAACCTTATTTTGCAAAATTGATTTCACCGCTCTCTTATATATATTAAAAGAGGATTTTTAGATATTTTTCCATATTTTTAAAGCATCCCGAACTAGGCTTTCCCTAAAACATCCTTTTATATTCGAACCGAAAATCGGACCGGTCCGGTTCAGACCCTAAACTTCCAAGCCCAAAATTGGGGTGTTACATTAAATCTAATCCTCATACTGAAAAATAAATATAGAAAATTAAAAGTTAAAAATAAAAATAATAATTTGGTTATGTTGGGTTGCGCTTTTCCCAAGCATAACCACTTCCTGAGGGTCTTTGTGTTTGGCTAGATGTTTGGGCATTTGCTTCCCCTCCTCAGGTGGATGCTGCTGCCAACCTTGTTGCCCTGGCGGGACATACACCAAAAAAACAAAGAGGCTCTTTTTTTGAACTAAAAAAAATAAAAAGAGATTTAATGTGCAAAACCTAAATAGAAGTGCAGAAATTCAAACGTAGTTGCTGTTGCCAATCCCCAGCAACAGCGCCAAAAACTTGTAGAGCGTTTAGGTGTTCTCCATTTATGAGCGCAAGTGCACACTCTTTTCAAGTTATAGTATAAAAGATATCGTCTCCCATAGGGATTGGAGCAGCTCTTATGAAAGGTTTCCTGCACAACTATTTAGTAAATGCACCATTAAACCTCATGATGTGGAAATATAAAAACACAAGTAAAAATAAAGATATTGATGAGAGGAATGATAGGGAGAGATTTGGGCGATAAGCTGGGTAAGACAAGTGTAGCTTAGTAGCATGTGGACTGCATTGTAAAGTCTGATGATGTTTTGCGCTGCCATGACTTGCTGCCTCGGTGGGTACGACGGGGGGCAAACTAAGACCCTATCACGCAGCCGCAGTAGGTCACTTCCACTACAGGGGTGTGTACTGTCTCGATAGGTGTAACGGAAAGAAGTCCTGGCGGCTCATCTGGCAGACATTCTAAGTTCGGTAGGATAGTCGATAGTAATCCCTCCTATTTCTAGGTTAGGATGCTCGAGATTGCTTAACTTGTGGACTAGTGTGGAACCAAATTAGACAACTCGGTTGGAAATCCCTTTTAGCCTCTGAAACTTGTGGACTAGTGTGGAACCAAGTTAGTCACACCTTTGTGAGTTGTGACCGTGCCTAACCCTTTCGTGAGCTTTGCACTTTCGTGCCCGAAAAATAGATTTTCTCTTCAACTGACTGGTGTAGACTAATTAAACGAACAAGGAGCATAGATTAAGCAAACTCAGAAATTTATTGAAAACATCTCAAAACTATACAACTTTTTCCCTCAAATTACTTTACATACACGTGCCTAAACCCTAGGAGAGTTGGGTCGCGACCCCCAACACTCCAACTTATCTAGCTAACCCCTCATCTACACTCTCATCGGCAGATGCCATTGATTCCCTCACGACATGTCCCTATACCCTCACATACAATGGGTATATATAGGGCTCATGACCTAAATTTGAGTCCTCCTTGAAGTAGGAGTTCTAAAAGTAAATTGCATTAAATATAGACTCTCTGGACGTTGCCTTCCTCCGCAAGTAAGATTAAGTGCTTCTACTTATCGATCGTGAATCAGCTCTACCGCCCGCTACAGGCTTCAGGAAATTGCAAGACCGGGCTCATTGGGCTTAGGAAATTGTCCTCTTGAAATCGCGACCCATCTTGGCTAATGTTGAGTGTGTAAAAGTTCTATATTTTACCCCCTATTTAACCCATATTTCTGCTGCATTCAAGCATAATTCATTGCATTTAGGTTAGATTTCAATTATACATCACAATTATATCAAATGGCACAATTTTTACTGAAATTGGTTGTTTTTGCAGGTAGCTACTGTAGCAGATGGAGGGCAGTGGAGAAGCAGACACTGGGCAGTGAAGAAGCAGAGCTGGAACTGGAATACAGACGAGAAAGACTATGATGCCATGGCTGTTGCCGTGGCAGCCAAAGACGACATCAATGGTGAAGGGAGGAAGTGAAGTGGACCTCGACAGAAAGAGGAATTTAAGCCGGTCTGTCGTGGAGCACCCTTACATTTTCCAAGCCCTAGATCAGAATGAAGGCCAAGCCCAAAGTTCAAGAAAAAAACTCCAAGCAAGAAGGAAGGACGAATTAAAGACACATGCTCTGAAGATTTAGTCTTTAATAGAGTTGTACTTTAATTTAAACTTGTATTCTTGCCATATAAGAAAACTTGAACCCAAGGCCTATATAAAGGCATGTAATTCGACCTAGGGAAGGATATCTTACTCTCTAGCCTTCTTCCCAAAACCCTAGTCGTTTTCCCCTTCTCATCATGTTCTAAACTTCGCCTAGGGCTAAGGGTTGATTTTGTAAAGTAGTTGCAAGGATTGCATTTGTTTTAGGAATTTTTCTGTTCAATAAAATAGACTTCAAGTTTGCTTATTCTGGTTTTCAACATCTTGCAAGAGTATCGGGAGAGCATTGTGAGATTACACATTTACTTAATATCGGTAGAGTTAAGTATACGAAAGGAATAAGTACAGGTTCTCCAGTTTATGTTTGAACTATCTCGGACCTAGAAATAGGATGAGGTTAAGTGGCTAAGGAAGAATTCAACAACATCGGTGTTCATCCTTCGATTCAGGCCGGGAGGTATCATCAAAGACGTGTTCATCGACAGACTTGGACCTAGGGATAGGCCAAGGCACATCAGGGATTCTTGCCAAGCTTGAAGTACAGAGTTGTGTGTTCGCTGCCGCGACAAACAAGAGACCGCTGCCGTGACAGGTGCTGCTGCGACAGGCGCAACGACAGAACATAGATTCCTAGACTTTGGAACACCTACACTACTGAGCAAATCAATACCAGCCCATTCTCTCTATTATGAATTCTTTACTCTTTTATTTTCAGTATTCTTTATTATCTCGTGACAAACATTTAAACTCTTTATTTTCCCTCTCGTGCAGAAAACTAAGGTTGAAGCTATTAGCCTAGTCCCTGTGGAGGCGATATCCGATACTTACATATCACTTTACTACATGCGTCGTGTACACTTGCACTACACTGCGATAGACACTTTTACATGCAACAAGTTTTTGGCGCCGTTGCCGGGGACTGGCAACATATCTTTACCCTACCTTTTACTGCACTTCTTTTATTTTTTCAGTTTTACTTGGATTGTTCAACCTGTACCTTTCACAAGGTCTTTTGTTTGCTTATGCGGAGATCTCAACGAGGAAAAGAACCTGAGCACCAGTTGGATCCTGAAATCGAACGGACGTGCAACCTCAGGAAAAGAGTCTGCCTCCTTGTAGAAAGAAATGAATGCCTGGAGGAACAATTAGAAACAATGGTGAACGAAAGGCACGAAGAAAGAAGGGACAACCAAGAGAATCTGCGAGGTCCTGAAGATCCCCTCAGAGATGGAAGGAAGGGACAACCTGCCGATCCTCCTGCCGCTGCCGCACGCCGGACCTGCCGCAATTATATGATCAACGATCATGTGGAACTAGAAACCACCTTGCCAGACGTGGAAGCTGAAAATTTCGAGCTGAAAATTTCGAGCTGAAACCTGTCATGTTCAGCATGATTAATAACGCTGGCCAATTTAGTGGTGCTGCTACTGAGGATGCTAGGGAACATATGAAAACGTTCCAGGAAATCTGTGGTTCGTTTAGACTACCATGAGTAAATCCGGAGATACTGAGGCTTCGGTTATTTCCTCATTCATTGAGGGACAGGGCAAAAACTTGGTGGAATAAACTAACGCCGGGTTCAATACGAACTTGGGCAGATTTAACTCGTGAATTTTTGTCTTGTTTTAATCCTTCACATTTATCTGAGCGATTACGTAACGAAATTGCTACTTTTCAACAGGAATACGACGAGCCAATGCACGAGGCTTGGGACAAATTTACCACTCTGCTAAGGAACTACCCAATGCATGGATTCCCTGTTTGGAACCAGGTAATTAAGTTTTATAATGCTGCCAACTTACAGACTCGTATGAGAATTGATTCAGCAGTGAATGGATTGCTGTTGGACAAAGATCCAGATGAAGCAATGGTAGTATTGAAAAACCTGGCAAAAAACGAAGAACAATTTCCTACAGCAAGAAGAGGGGGTAAACGAGTACTAGCTGTGAAAGATTATGAGGCCGACAGTTCCCTAAAAACACATGTGGCATATCTCACAAAGGTAGTGAAAAAGCTCTTGAAAGAAGATTCACAACCTGTCTACTCCGCTGAAGAGGTATGCGAAACTTGCGATGGGAATCACAGTTCGGAAGATTGTCCATTACAGTTAGAGGAAGTGATGTATATTGGGAACTACAACAAACAGAACTACAATTCCAACAACTACAATCCTAATTGGAGAAAGGATCCTAAGTTCTCTTGGAGCAACCCTAACAATGCCCTGAATCCTCAAGCACAGAATACTCAAAATCAGGGGGGACCTAGATTACTGACTCGACAACAACCACAGCAGCAGCAGCAACATCCACCAGCTACCACGACTAGTATACTGGAGCAGACCTTGGCTACGTTTATGTCTCAAACAGGAACTTACATTGAGAACATGAATCACTTCGTCAAGAAGACCGAGTCATTTATGGATAAAACAGAGATGTGGATGACTAACCATGAAGCTACTCTGAAATCACTAAAGACACAGATGAGTCAGGTTTCCCAGCATATTAAACCGAGGCAGAATGGAGGATTTCCTAGCGATACTGAAAAGGCTAGACAACCCACATATGAGCAGTGTAAAGCCATCACGACAAGGAGTGGGAAGAAATTACCAGGGCCAGAGAAGGAAGCTGAATCCGTGAAAGAACCAGCCTTGGAGTCGATTAGTGAGAAAGCTGCCCCAGCAGATGACAAACAGCCTGCTTCCGATGAACTTGTCACGGCAACAGAAGGGACAGAGTAGAAGGATGAAGAACCTAAGCCTCCTCTAATCCGAATGCAGTGGGAAGGCCGCATTGCTGATTATCGTCCTCCACCTCCTTTTCCTCAGCGGTTACAGAAATTGAAACAGGAATCCCAGCTTAAGAAAATCTATGATATTTTTAAGCAAGTTCACACCAATATTCCACTGTTAGATCTCGTTAGGGAAATGCCCGGTTATGCCAAATTTCTCAAGAAAGCCTTGTCAAAGAAATCCAGGCTTGTGGAATTTGAGACGGTAAAAATGACAGAGGGATACATGAGTATTCTGCACAAGCATCCACCCAGAAGAAGAAGGATCCTGGGAGCTTCATCATACCGTTCATTATCGGAGATAAATTTATGGGTAAGGCACTTTGTGATCTTGGTGCTAGTATAAATTTAATGCCCAAATCTGTTTTTCAGAAATTAGGTATTGGAAAAGCTCGGCCCACAATAGTCGTACTGCAGCTGGCAGACCGCTCTTACGTTCATCCAGAAGGGAAAATTGAAGATATTCTGGTAAGAGTGGATAAATTTATTTTTCCTGCTGACTTTCTTGTTTTAGATTGTGAAGCAGATGAGAATTCACCAAACATCCTGGGGCGACCCTTCTTAGCCACATGAAGATCACTGATTGATGTAGAAAAGGGAGAACTCGCTATGAGAGTGAACGATCAAGAGATCAAGCTAATTGTTCTCCAGGCAATAAAACATGCTGATGCAGAAGAAGAATGCAAGGCTATCACTGAAGTTAACCTTGACCAACCCTGCATCAGGTCGGACTGCTATGACATCAAATTTGGCCACTGCCCCAGCAGCCATTTAGAAGACTGTCACGGCAACAACGACGACAGCAGCTCCTCAGACTCTGACTTATCTGATACTGAAGATCAGGAAGGAAGTAAACTGGATAGGCAATCGTCCAGGTAAGTTATTCGAGCCCTTAAACTATACCTCGAATGAACATATAGTCCAAAAGCCATCAACTGTAGAACCACCTGTTCTAGATCTTAAGCCCCTGCCAGGGCAGCTCAAATATGCTTTCCTTGGATTAAATGATACGTTCCCCGTAATCATCTCTTCCAAGTTGATGCAGGAACAGGAAAAGTAGCTGATAGGGAAGCTGCAGCAGCACAAAAAGGCTATTGGATGGACGATAGCTGATATCCAAGGCATCAGTCCGGCACTATGCATGCACAAAATCCTCTTAGAGGATGATCACAAGCCGACCATTGATGCACAGAGACGTCTAAACGATGCTATGCGAGAGGTAGTTCGAAAGGAGATCATCAAATGGCTAGATGCTGGAATAATTTATGCCATCTCGGATAGCAAGTGGGTGAGCCCGGTGCAGTGCGTTCCTAAGAAAGAAGGAATAACCGTGGTAACCAACGAAGAAAGTGAACTGATCCCAACCAGGACTGTGACCGGTTGGAGGGTTTGTATGGACTACCGGAAGCTTAACAAAGCTACCCGGAAGGACCATTTTCCCCTGCCTTTTTTTGATCAAATGCTTGATAGATTAGCGGGAAAGCCTTACTATTGTTTTCTTGATGGTTACTCAGGTTACAACCAAATAGCCATCGCACCAGAGGATCAAGAGAAGACGACATTCACTTGCCCATACGGTACTTACGCTTTTCGGAGGATTCCATTTGGACTCTGTAATGCACCAGAAACCTTTCAGAGGTGTATGATGGCAATATTCTCTGATATGGTGGAGGATTTCCTGGAGATATTCATGGATGATTTTTTTGTCTTTGGAGATAACTTTGAAAGCTGCCTAGGTAACTTACAGAAAGTACTCGAGAGATGTGAGAAAGCAAACTTGGTATTGAACTAGAAGAAATGTCACTTCATGGTGGATGAAGGGATCGTCCTAGGCCATAAAGTAAGCTGCCGCGGCATAGAAGTCGACAGAGCTAAAATTGATGTAATCAAAAAACGGCCGCCACCCACCACAGTCAAGGGAATCAGGAGTTTCTTAGGGCATGCTGGTTTTTATCGGAGGTTTATCGTAAACTTTTCGAAGATCACCAAACCCTTGTGCCATCTTCTAGAGAAGAACCGTCCCTTCGGCTTCAACACTGAATGTACTGAGGCATTCAAGGTTCTGAAAGAAAGGCTGGTAACAGCCCCAATAGTAACCCACCAGATTGGAAACTACCATTTGAGATCATGTGTGATGCTAGTGACTATGCTGTCGGGGAAACACTTGGGCAGAGGAAAGACAAGCTCTTTCATGTTATATATTATGCCAACAAAACTCTGAATGACGTCCAAGTAAACTACACCACGACGGATAAGGAACTGTTAGCTGTGATGTTCTTGATTGACAAGTTTTGTTCATATATACTTGGAACGAAGGTCATAGTCCACACATACCACTATGCACTAAAATATCTGTTCGCCAAAAAGGATGCAAAGCCTAGACTAATACGTTGGATTCAGCTACTGCAAGAGTTCGACCTTGAGATCAAGGATAAAAAGTGGACAGAGAACCAAGTCGCAGACCACTTGTCAAGATTAGAGAAGGGAAAGAGTCTCCCGATAGACGAGACACACATACTGGAGACTTTCCCCGATGAGCAGTTGTTCGCTGCCACAAGCACTGCCGCGACAGCCATGGTGGCAGGTAAGTTTTCTGAACTCCCCTGGTATGCTGATTTCGTTAATTATTTAGTTAGCAGAATAACTCCTCCTGACCTTAACTATCAAGCTAGGAAGAGGTTCCAAAATGCTGTTAAGCATTATTATTGGGACGAACCTCTTCTATTCAAATATTGTGCATATCAAATAATTAGGAGATGCGTACCACAAGATGAACAGGAAGCTGTGCTTCATCACTGTCATGCTTCACAATATGGAGGACACTTAGGTGGTAACAAAACTGCTGCCAAAGTTTTGCAGTCTGGATTCTATTGGCCGTCATTGTTCAAGGATGACCAGACATTCTACAAAAACTGTGACAAGTGTCAACGGTCGGGAAACATCTCAAGAAGACATGAGATGCCACTGTAGAACATTCTAGAAGTCGAAATCTTCGACGTATGGGGGATAGAATTTATGGGACCATTCCCAGCATCATGTGGGAACTTATATATCCTCCTGGCAGTGGACAATGTGTCCAAATGGGTTGAAGCGATCGCTACTCAGAAAAACGATGCCAAGACGGTTCAGAAGTTTTTGCATAAAAACATATTTTCCAGATTTGGCATCCCAAGGCGATCATCAGTGGTGAAGGGAGGCATTTTGATGATAGGGTTATAGCTGCTGCCTTAAAAATGTATGGTGTCAAACATCGGCTCGCAACAGCATACCACCCTCAGACCAATGGAAAGGCTGAAATATCGAACAGAGAGGTTAAGAACATTCTTGAAAAGATGGTTAAGCCAACTCGGAAAGACTGGTCTCTACACCTCAATGATGCATTATGGGCCTACAGAACAACATTGAAAACTGCATTGGGAATGTCACCCTACCGGCTGATTTATGGAAAAACATGCCATCTACCTGTTAAGATTGAGCACAGCGCATATTGAGCCATCAAGGCAATGAATATGGACTTGGAAAAAGCAGGACAGAAAAGGCTACTTGATTTAAATGAGATCGAAGAAATTCGAGCAATGGACTATGACAACGCAAGGATTTACAAAGACAAGACAAAAAAGTGGCATGACAAGAAGTTGCTGCCACGACAGTTCTGCCCAGGGTAGCTTGTGTTGTTGTTCAACTCTAGATTGAAACTCTTCCCAGGAAAGCTGAAATCTAGGTGGTCCGGCCCATTCCAAGTGGTGCAAGTTTTTCCTCATGGTGCCATTACAATCAGATCTTTAAAAGACGGGCACCAATTTAAAGTCAACGGACAAAGATTGAAGCATTATTAGGGGACTGAAGCCCCAAGAGTACAAGAAGTGGTTACTTTAGGAGATGCCCCTCCTGGCATTCCTAATTTAACCTAATTTTATTTTTAATATTATTTATTTATTTATATTAGGTACTTAGAATTATTTTATATTTAGGAGCTAAGTTTTTATTCTTATTATTTTTAGGAAATAAAGGAGACAAGGAGAAGAAGAGACGTGATTCAGCCCACCATCTTCCCATCAGCCCAAAAAGCCCAAACTTGGAGCCTGCCGTTACAGCTGCCGCGACAGACGCGAAAATTCCAGCCTGTCAACACGCTGTCGCGGCAGACACGCAAACGCATAACAGACGCGCAGCAGACACGAAAACGCATGATAGACGCGTCAGAAACCGCGTAACAGCTGGCCCTGTTATTCTCACCTGCCGTTACAGCTCCAACGGGCAACAAACTCCTCATCTATATAAACCCCGTTTTACTTTTCATTTTTCACTCACTCTTACTCTCTCTATTTGTCTCCCCTCTATAATTTCATTTGCTTTCATTTTCTTTCTACAGTCCTTGCAATACGAGTACCAGAAATACCCGCCATAGTGCTGCCTCCGGATCTGCCCCAGCAGCAGCCACTCCCAGCTCCTTCCAGGTCAGAGATATGCGGGAGGAGAAAGGCTTCATCTACACCACCAGAACGGAGAACCTTGGGCTACAACCATTCATAGCTCGCAAAATCAAACCCCTGCAGTGGCAGATGTTTGTCGAGCAGCCGTAGGAAATGAACGTAACTCTCGTCCGAGAATTTATACTGCATCGATAGCAGGGAGGCGACAGCAGTAATAGTTCGAGGGAAAGAGGTACCTTTTGAGCCCGAATACATCAACACACTCTATGGGTTTTATGTTGGGAGAAAGGAAGACGACCACAAGAGATTTGTGGAAAGCTTGGACATGGCAGATTACGATGTTGTTATGGCAGAACTCACAGACGAAGGAACTGAGTGGAATACCGATCCTAAACATCCAATGACGGTTAAAAGAGTTCAACTCACTCCGGAAGCCAAGCTTTGGAACGCTTTCATCAAGAAGAGGATTATGCCTTCCTCGCATAACACAATGGTAGACCAACCAAGGTTAGCCCTCATCCATTCCATTCTAAATGAGAGGCCAATTAACGTTGGCAGATACGTTCGAGAGAGCATATTGGATTGTGCATACTGGCCATCAGGACCACTCTTCTTCCTATACCTCATAACTGTTCTCTGCCGCGGCCACAACGTACCTGAAGCTGCCGAAGATTTGTGAGTTCGAGGGAAAGGGTGGACGGAAAGGAACATCTTCAGCCTGATGGAGCTGAAAGCTGCCATGCCTCTGTCGTCCTTCGACCCCACTGCCACGACAGATGAGCCGACAGAGCCCACCCAGATCGAGCCTGCCGTCACAGAACCTAGGCAGCCCACTGCAGCAGCTCCCCAGTAGACTCCTCAACACAAATCCTTGCTGCCCTACAGAAGATGGAGGAACGACAGCTGGGCATGATGAGTTTCATTCGAGACTTCACCACAGCAACGATACACTTTATTAAAACTAATCTTAATTTTCCTGATGTATTGTTCCCGGCCTTCCTCGACCATTATTTTGCTGCTCCCACCCCTGCTCATACCCCTACCCCTGCTGCCACACCAAGAACACCGTTTGCCGCGTCCACTCCGACCCCTGCCACAACAGCTGCAGGCGGCAGCCACACCACACCAGTCTCTGCCAGGGGAACCAAGAGAAAGGAGCCTTCGTCCGAACTTGACGCCTTTATAGTTGATTTCTCCTCTTCCTTAGTTTGGGAGGAATCTGACGGCGAACCCTCTGTTAAAAGGAATCTGTTGAAGGAGTTCACCTCGATAAAACGACAGAAACTAAACATCGGAGTCGGAACATCCAACCAAGGCAAATCCGACAGCGGCAACAGTAGTAGCAGCAGCAGCTCCTCGGAGGAGGTTCAGGTAGTGGAGAAACAACTCCATATCTCTTCTACTCGCATTCAACCTCCACGGGAAGCCAAAAGCAAGAACACCTCTGCCTCTCCCATTCATCTGCTGGCACCGACAGGGAAAGTCACTGCCCGCCGGCAGGTTCAGATCAACAGCAGCAGCAGCAGCGGAGACGACAACACCTGAAAATTTAAGTTTATTTTCTTATATTGTTGTCTGCCATCATGTTATGTTTTGTGATGTTGTTTTTTTATTTTTATTTTTCATTTGTGTCATTTGCATTGAGGGCAATGCAACCCTTGAGTTTGGGGGTGGCATCCCTCCATTAATGAAGTGTGTTTAAGTTAAAAAATTGTGTCTTTTACTTAGTTTATTTTTTCTTAAAAATGAAAATTTGGCTTAAGTCTTTGAACTTAAATTACCTGCTGTGACAGCCTCTGTCGTGGCAGTGCCTTTAGGATAGTTTTAGGAGTAGTTTAGAGCCTTACTATAGTTCAAAATCTTAAACACCATTTGTGACTTTTATACTGTCTAGAACACTGCTAGTAAACTAGAATATAAAGCTTAACACTTGAGTTTCCCCTAGAGGTGCCTAACACTGGCTCTAGGAAAAGAAGTTAAGGAAAATAGACTCAAATCACCTAGAGGTGCCCGAAACCGGCTCTAGAAAGTTAGCTAAAGGTTCCTGAAACCGGCTCTAGTCAAACTTAAGCTTGAGAAAAGAAATCGAGTCTAAATAAAAACTAAAGGAGCCTAAGAATTGCCTCCAAAAAGATGAAAATTGGCATAAAAATTCAAGTTAGAAGCTTAGCTATTCTAGTAAACTAAAGGAGTCTTGGCATATAATTGTTCACAAGCATGCACACACAACACGAGAATTATAGCGAGGTTTCGGATTAATCCTGAATTATCAAACAAGGTGTTGCTCACAATAGGGAATGAATGTTAGGTAAGGAAAAGTTCACTGTTTTAAGCCAAACAAAATTTTTTATTTCTTTTTTAGGTCTGGATTGCTTGAGGGCAAGCAAAAATTTGAGTTTGGGGGTGTGTTGAGTGTGTAAAAGTTCTATATTTTACCCCCTATTTAACCCATATTTCTGCTGCATTCAAGCATAATTCATTGCATTTAGGTTAGATTTCAATTATACATCACAATTATATCAAATGTCACAATTTCTACTGAAATTGGTTGTTTTTGCAGGTAGCTGCTGTAGCAGATGGAGGGCAGTGGAGAAGAAGACACTAGGCAGTGAAGAAGCAGAGCTGGAACTGGAATACAGACGAGAAAGACTATGCTGCCATGGCCGCTGCCGTGGCAGCCAAAGACGACAGCAATGGTGAAGGGAAGAAGTGAAGTGGACCTCGACAGAAAGAGGAATTTAAGCCGGTCTATCGTGGAGCACCCTTATATTTTTCCAAGCCCTAGATCGGAATGAAGGCCAAGCCCAAAGTTTAAGGAAGAAACTCCAAGCAAGAAGGAAGGACAAATTAAAGACATATGCTCTGAAGATTTAGTCTTTAATAGAGTTGTACTTTAATTTAAACTTGTATTCTTGCCATATTAGAAAACTTGAACACAAGGCCTATATAATGGCATGTAATTCGACCTAGGGAAGGATATCTTACTCTCTAGCCTTTTTCCCAAAACCCTAGTCGTTTTCCCCTTCTCATCATGTTCTAAACTTCCCCTAGGGCTAAGGGTTGATTTTTTAAAGTAGTTGCAAGGATTGCATTTGTTTTAGGAATTTTTCTGTTCAATAAAATAGACTTCAAGTTTGCTTATTCTGGTTTTCAACATCTTGCAAGAGTATCGGGAGAGCATTGTGAGATTACACATTTACTTAATATCAGGAGAGTTAAGTATACGAAAGGAATAAGTATGGGCTCTCCAGTTTATGGTTGAACTATCTCGGACCTAGGGATAGGACGAGGTTAAGTGGCTAAGGAAGAATTCAACAACATCGGTGTTAATCCTTCGATTTACACCGGGAGGTATCATCAAAGTCATGTTCATCGACAGACTTGGACCTAGGGATAGGCCAAGGCACAGCAGGGATTATTGCCAAGCTTGAAGTACAGAGTTGTGTGTTCGCTGCCGCGACAAACAACAGACCGCGCTGCCGCGACAAACAACATACCGCGCTGCCGCGACAGGTGCAACGACAGAACATAGATTCCTAGACTTTGCAACACCTACACTACTGAGCAAATCAATACCAACCCATTCTCTCTATTCTGAATTCTTTAATCTTTTATTTTCAGTATTCTTTATTATCTCGTGACAAACATTTAAACTCTTTCTTTTCCCCCTCGTGTAGAAAACTAAGGTTGAAGCTATTAGCCCAGTCCCTGTGGAGACGATATCCGATACTTACGTATCACTTTACTACTTGCGTCGTGTACACTTGCACTACATTGCGATTGACACTTTTACACGCAACAGCTAAGTCGGTGTAACTCCTGCCTGGGCGGCGCTTGGTGGCAATGCTGCTTCGGCAACGTCCTTGGCGGCATCTTGAGCTACTTCAGTACAACTCCTTTAATTCCAGTTTTCTTGTCTGGTCCGGTTCTGTTCTTTCTTTTCCTCTCCCATCTATAGCACCTGAAAAATAAACTAACTAAAACAGTAACTTTTCTCAACCAAACATAAAATATTCAGTGAAAGCATGGTATAAGAGAAGATACTGTTATAATGCATGCAATGCACCTAAATATGCCTAAATGAGCTTAAGAACAACAATAATAAGGGCATAAATGTGTACAAAATATAGAACTCATGGACACTCTACACTCCCCCATCTCCACAAAGTATCACTTATTGTGTCACTAATGAAAATTAATCATGAATGACTAAAATTAAAACAAAATTAAGTAGCCTAAAATGAAAATGAAACACTCGTAAAAATAAAAAGGCTAATGATCAAAATGTAATTTTTATAGTTGGGTGACCACTGATGTAATCTACTAATAATTTTCTAATGATGAAAACTTAGGGTCAACCCCAAAGATGTATATGCCTAGGCTCTTTAGTCTTTTAAGTTTATTTTTTTCTTTAGAGAAGACACTTCCATTTATAAGAAAAAAAACAGCCTACAAATTAATGCACAAAATCCTTATCAACAATAAAGCACGATAGAGGAGATGAAAAATTGTTAACACGGCCCTAAACGATAAAAATGAGACAATAATACAACATAAATCAAACAAAAAAGATACACATCATAAAAATATTCATCGTCAGACCATTTGAATGATGAACTATGAGTTATTCATTGAAATTGCTAAAAAACCATAAAAAAACATATTGTCGCATCAGTGTTATACAAAAAAATTCAAGAATAATTATTTTCTCAAAACAATTCTTGGAGTGACATGTTGTGAAAAACACTCCAATGGAGCGACTTCCTCCAAAAAAAATCAATAGGTCTAGCAGTGCACCCACTGGTGCAAAATCTCATAAAAGTGTTAGATTACAAATTAAAATTCAAAACTAAACATAAAAGATCAAAACCATTGTTGCCTTCATAAGAAAATAAGATGGATTGAAGCCAAACCACTATTGATTCCACAAGAAAATATGGTGAACTCTTACTTATATACGAGAAAAGAAAAATTATACCAATGACCTTAAAATAGTCATTATAAAAATGACAGTATGAAAAAGAGGTAAATGAGAATGACATATTGGACTGACCTATTATGAGTATATTTCTTAGATTATTATATGACAATCACAATATTGTTCATAATGATAACTACATGTATGTAGACTCTCTTGGGGAGTTGTGTAAAATGTATGCTGACAAAAGGAATAAATGAAATATATTGGGCAAGTAATGCCAAGAGTCTCTTGCCTGCAAGTATACACGGTCTGCAAGTAATACAACTTAGTAAGCTGAGTTATCGATCCTACAGAGATTGACTTGAATTCGATTGCTTAATTGATACTTGCTTTGAAAGAAAAGACGTTTGTTTTGAAACTAAATAAAAGAAAAATAAAATGAAGTAAAATGTTGGGAAGGAAGGTGTTTCTAAATGAGTGACGACTCTTGGTAGGGAATGCCTAGATTCAACATGGTTTATTCCAGTCCTTATTGGTAAAACTGTCTTGGCTTTGTTTGCCGAGCGGATTTAACATTAGCAAAGCCTCTCTCGACGGTCATTACCCTAAATTGGCCAAGTAAAAACCCCTATATCTCTATAGTGTATGTTTTTCTTAAACCAATTTGATTAAAACCAATATATTCTTCGAGGGGGTAGATTTCACTTCCGAAGTAAGTTCATCTACTTGAACGTCTTCTCTCGAAGCTTCTCTCCCAAGTATTCAACAACTTAATCGTTGCCACTCCAAGTCTGTTAAAATATTGGGAGCCAATAGGCGTACTATGCCAGCTCTCGCTTGGCAGAGTGTTTAGGAAAAATTAGAGTATGCCAAATAGAAAACTTTGCAAAAACAAAATTATTATAAAGGAACAGAGGCATAAAGTAAACATTCAATCCAAACATCCCCCACCAACTATGAAAATTATTTAATGGTGAGGGGATTCACCAACACAACCATAATCGCTTTCAAAAACATCACCATAAAAAACTAAAAATAAACAACTTGTACCAAGGGAATAGGCATATGGGTCTCTCGATGCAGCCCTTGACGCCAGGCTCTCGGTCAAGATGTTGAACCACCCTTCCTCGGTGTAGACGGCTGTCACTCGCCGGTCACTCCAACGTCATATTCTAATCACTCTAGGTCTTCACCCGATCACTCTTGATTCCTCACTTCATCTCTATGTTCCAAATACTTGATCGGTTGGTCTTTATATAGGAGTGTGTGAGAAAGGATGAGATAAGCCTTTGCATTTGAATTTGAAATGATCAAGGGATAAGATATAGAGCTCTATCCGATCATTTTGACATATTATTAGCTCGGTGTGATAGCTTATCAGGCTAGGGTTGACGTCATCATGCCGCTGCTGCCTTGGCATCCAAGCTTAGCACAATACTGCCAATATTACTTGGCACCACCTAATCCGCTATTTTTTCGGAAGTTGATCCAATTGCAAACTTTTAAGAGCCTGATCCTTTCCTAATTTTTCGGGGGTTCATCATCTCTTGGCATGGCATCAAATGCATCTCTCTACCAACAAATTCTTGGCACACCACTGGTCCATCTGCGCCCACAACTCTCGACATTAACCTTGGCATTCCTAATTGCGTTCCTAACTGTGTTGCTTTTCTGTGTCCCTTCCTTTGCCAAATCCTATTCCAAACCTGCAAAATAACCACAAAACAACCCTTCACTTTGGCATAGGCAACCTACTAACTCCTTGATGAAAATGCATGACCCTAACAAATTAATGCAACTAAATGTACCTGAAAACAAGCAAAAGCATATCAATATAGGTATGAAAAACAATACTTTTGAGGGGGTAACAATGTGCGATCCTCAAACTTTAGACCATTATTATTTCAACACCGTGAGTCACATATTTTGATACAATCAAACGTATATCCTAACTGACTATACTATAAAGATTGATATTAGATATGTCACAATCTATGTAATGAGATATGGGTGATCAACATAGGATTTGGCCCTCCTACATAGTAGGACAAATATTTAAGGAAACTTAATTGAGTGAAACTAGAAATGCATGATCATGCTCGAATAAGTTGATATGAGATATCATAAATTATTAATTTATTAATATAGTCTACTCAAGATATCAATAAACATTAGATGGACTATACAATTATGATTGTTCCATGACTTGTGTCCAATCTATATATAAATGATGTAATATATGAAAAGAGTTAATCACGAGAAGGTTATGTCAAATCATGATTAGAATTTTTCTAATATTTATTACTAACGTTACAAGAACCATAGGGTCTCACCCACAGTTGAAATGATCAAATATTAAATAAATTATATATGTATAAATTTGTTGTACACGAATTTAGTTAAATTATTATATATGTGATATATATATATATATATATATGTATATAATTTAACTATCATATAAATATCAAAAGGGGATAGTTACTGTAATTATAACTCTTTTAATATATAAATAATATAGTTCAATTTAAATTAATATATGTATTTAAATCCTAATTAAGTTGAATTAGGATTACATATATATATTGAAATCCTAATTAAGTTGAATCAAGATTACATATGTTAACATACACACACATATTGAAATCCTAATATGAATTGAACTAGGATTACAAAGTCTATATTAAGGCATGAGAGATCTAGCGGTCATTAATGCTTTTTGCACATACTTTAACACCCAAAAAACTGACTTAGAAGATTTTCAATTTTTGATGATCGAAAATTTATTTTCTGACAAGTAAATTTAGTTCACTGATTTGTTTGAACCAATTAATTTTTAATTAATATAGTTCAATTTTAAAGATTTAAGAAGTCAAAAACCTTGTAAGGATATAAAATATTAGGCCATTATTACAAGTGATAGAAAGTGAAGTGATTAAGTGTGAAATTTAGTTAAAAGTACTAGTTACCAAATTGTAAAAGAGTAAAAGGTTGATGACCAAATTGTAAAGAAATAAAATTGAAGGCCACTAGTACAACTGACGAAAAGTTTAAGGATTTATGTTTGGATTAAACCAATTCTCAATAATGACTTAGTCATTGTGCATGTGTTAATTTGAGAAATTCGCATAATTTTCTAATAAAAGAAATTGGGAATTTATCCATTTTGATGGATTATTACATGTGTTGGCCAAAGGGCATGAAAGATGAGTGGGAACACTTTCTTCTTCCTTGGGAAATCTCTATTGAAGAACAACCATCACATATTCAAACTTTCGAAAATAATTCATAGCAATCTAGTCACTAGTTCCTAAATTCAAGTGTATATTTGGTAAGTCCTTGATCCCAACTTTCATTTGGTATTGATTTTATTCAATTTGAAGCACATGAGTTCATGAACCCTAATTCTAAATTTGAGGTTTTGTGAAATAAAGGATCCATATATATGGAATTAAGTCAATTATAAGCTTCGTGGTAAATTTTTCATAATTTTTAGTGCTTTGGAACATCAAAACCTAAAGCTTTGAAGTTTAGGTTTCTATGTCAATTAAAGCTTAGGTAATTAAAATATTTATTGATGAAATCTATGTTAAATTCTATGAACAGATTAAACTATGGATATGGAATCTCTGTTTCAGCAATAACAATAAAAGGGAATTAAGCTCAGTCTAGTGTTTCATATTGCACTTTAAAGTTTGTTATATCGGTGAGTGGAGTTACGAATATCAGAATTGGTTCTGTACCATTCTGAATTTATTTAATTCTTTCGATAATATATGACATGTTGTGTTTTTGTTTGTAAGCTCAATTAGAACATTTTGGATGGCATGGTATGGCTTGAAGGTATACTTGGTCAGCTTAATTACTTTGGAAATTATGTTTTGATTATGATTGTTAAGTTATGATGTGGTAAGTTGATATATGAATTCAATTAAGAATTATAAGATGAACTAAGATGAGAACTTTGTTATTAATTATGAAAGAAATTATATTTGATGTTTAAAGACATAAGAAGCCTTGGAGCATTGAGCTCATTTTGAAACTATGTTATGATACCATGCTATGACACTTTAGAGCTTCTAGCTCACTACAAAACTATGATTCAATGCTTTGGAGCTATATGCTCATATATGATATAAAGAATAAATTAAATGACTACCTTTGGTACAAGTTAACTTTGGGTACAATTGGTGTAACGACCTAAATTTTCGAGTCAACAATTTGGGTAGATTGCCCAGTGGGTACAATTGGAGTAATTGGACCGATTGGGCCAAGTTTGGACCTTTTTGGATGAGGAATTGGTTTAATGGGCATGGGTTGTGACAATTTTGTAATAAGGGTAATGATGGAAGGTTTTATGTTGTAGTATTACCCTTTTTAAAAATGATGGCCAATTTCCCTTGAGTTTTTTGGTTAATCACATGGGTTAAGAAGGGGGACAAGATGATATCATTTTTCAAATTTCTTCTTATTCTTCCCCCCCACACACACACCTATTTTCTCTCTACCTAAAAACCATTCCTAAACACTAAAGATCCTACATTTATGCATCATTTCTTCCACCCAAGGTCCAAGATTCGAGTATGTTAATCACCATTTCAAAAGCTTCATGAAAGTAGTCTTCTCTTCTAAAAAAGGTGAGTATATAATTTATGGGTTTTTGGTATTCAAGGCTTGTAAGAAGCTTTCACTTGGTTTTAAGATTGTATTTTCGTAGCTAAGCCTACCCTAAGCTGTTATCTCAAGTTTTGTCTTATTTTAATGTTTTTATGGCAAAAAAAGTGGTTGAGGGTTCTTCCAAGCTTGGGACAAGGAAAGGAAGTTGAAGAAGCTAAGTGGGTGAGTTTGCTCTGGGCGTTTTTGGTTAAGTTTAGTACATCTCTGACTCTTACTCTTCTTGATGAATATAAAGTGATTGCTTTGTTTGGTTTGTGGTCTAGGATTGCTAGTTTGGTGTTAAGGTAGCTTAAAGCATCATTAAGGTAAATCCTGGATTAAGTGTTAGCTCGGTGTAAAATGGTAGTAAACCACCCTAAACAACTTCCATAAGATTCAAGATTGAGATTATGGGTTTAAGGTTATGTTGTGAGGGCTTAGGAAGTAATTTCCCGAGCCTCGGAAGCCATTATGGGAATCGGTACCGATACGCGGGGAGCCTATATTGGTACCCTATGTTCTAAGGATGAACAAAGGCAAATTGTAAAGGGCGTACAGGTACCCCCTATTCTATAAGAATTCCAGTAGCAAAGTTTCATATCGGTATGCTAGGGGGCGTATCGGTACGAAAGGGGTATTGGTACACGGGGTCTGTGTACCGGTATAGGTTCAACGGTCAAACCTTTCCCTGTGAAGATCGAGTATCGGTTCGCTTGGGCTGGGTATCAGTATCCAGAGACCCATATCAGTACTCATGGTTGGGTATCGATACCCACTGGGCAATATGCCCGTAAATGTTGAAATTGAGTTTGAGGGGTTGATAATTTGAGGACTATGGTCCAATGGGCTTCTAAGGAAGTAAAATGAATTATAAAACTGAGAAACTGAAATTTAATCCTCTCAAATGAGCAATACATGTAATAACTTGATAAGCTTTGTTTGACTCGTTTACGATGATTACCATGTTGATTGGTGTCATGCCTTGAGGCATTTCTTGATAGCTTGGCTTGGTGTCGCTTACCTTTTTGTGAGGAGTACGAATGCTCAGGGAGCATGTGTGGTCTTAATGTTACAGATGTTGTTGAATTATTTATGTGATACTATTTTTTTGTTAAGCACAGCTTTTAAATGTTGAGATGTTATTTTTCTATAGTATTGCTATAGTGTGGGTTAAATGGGGACACATTGCCTATTATCATTGTTTTCAAATGATTTTTACAAGTTGTCTTGGATCCTTCGCCGAATGTAAGCCTAACTAAAATTGTTTTTGCATGTCTTGTTTGTTTGTGAGTATGGGCCCTAGACGTGAGACTCGAGCAAACATGAGTAACACTCAAAACAACCAGAGCCATGAGGGTGTCATGATTCCTCGTATCGAGTTGTCTCATCCATTGCCTAATCTACTAGCTGGAGCGGGCAGAGAAAATGTACCCAACCCCCACAAGGGATTATTTTTAGGGACATGGTGCCTTTAATTCAGGCAATGATCGAAGATTTTCAAGAGGCTGTTGCTGGAGTGCAAGTTCCGGCGCCAGCTCCTGCAATTGTGGCTAATCCTGGACCACCGTTGGAGTGTCTACGTAACCTAGGAGGGGTTAAGTTTCTAGAATTGAATCGTGAATCTGCGAAAGAGTGGATTGAAAGCGCATAGCGTATACTAGGTCAGATGGAGTGTCCGAGTGCAAGAAAGCTTGGTTGTATTGTGTCTTTGTTGCAGGGTGATGCATACCGTTGGTGGGTAACCACTATAGCTAGAGTATTGGATGCTGACATCACTTGGAAGTTCTTCCGAAGGGCTTTCAAGAGGAAGTACCTTGGTCTGAAGTATCATGATGCGAAAAAGAGAGAGTTCATGGCTTTAGTGCAGGACTGGATGTCAGAAGTTGTGTATGAGGTTAAAGTTGTCCCTTTAAGCCAGTATGCTCCATGAACTGGTTTCGGATGACCGCCAGCGTTGCGATAGGTTCCGGTATGGTCTTGTGAAAGATATGAAGACTTATTTGTTGGCGGTTGACTATAAAGATTTTAATGTGTTGGTCAATAGGGCCAAGGATATTGAGCAGTCATTGGGTTCAACTTCCCAGTCTGTGAATGTTGATTCGGGAAAGTGATCTTCTAAGTCTGACTATTTTGGGGGACAGGACAAGAAGTCATGAGATAGACGTTTCAAGTCAGACCGCAAGCGAGATGGTGGTTGTGGTAGACGTGGTCAGAATGCTCAGGTAAAAGCGTGGTTCGAAGGAGCATTAGAAGTTTGATTGTCCGAAATTGGTTGGAGATGCACTGGCTCAATTAGTTGCTGTTGCTACACCCGCTAGGGGCCGAGGTCGTGGCAGGGGTAATATCTAGAGGTGTGACGAGGGTCAGAGGAAAATTGCTCATACAGTGGCTATTCAGTCGGGGAACAAAGGGCAAACAAGGGTGTACACTTATCACGAGGGCCGTAATGATACAGATTTGATAGCAGGTACTTTTACCTTGCAATCTTTGTCATTATTTTCTTTAGTTGATTCGGGTTCCACACATTCTTACATTCTAAATGAGTATGCATGGTCATTGGATATGCCTGTTGAAATCTTGAGTGTGGGTGTTTTAGTAACTAGTAACTGTTAGAAAGATGTATAGGAGATGTCTGTTGGTCGTTCAAGGCCATGTTTTTGATGTTGATTTAATGAGTTGTTGTTCCATGGTTTTGATCTCATCTTGGATATGGATTGGTTAAATGAGCATAGAGCTGTTGTTGATTTTGAAACCAAAAGGATTTCTCTGAAGCTTGCTGATGACTATGTTGTTGTCGTAGTATATGAGAATGTTAAATTCTTGTCTAATGTCGTTTCGGCATTGCAAGCTAAATAGTTGATGAAAGTGGGTTGTCAAGCCTACTTGGCTTTTGTGATGAATCCGGGTATCAAGGGAGTTCAAGTACAAGATATTCGAACGATACGTGATTTTTTGGAAGTTTTTCTAGAAGAGTTACTTGGATTGCCACCGAAGATGGAAGCTGAGTTCTGCTTTGAGATGTACTCTGTTACAACTCCGATGTCCATTGCTTCCTATCGCATGGCGCCTAAGGAGTTGAAAGAGTTGAAAACTCAACTTCATGAGTTGTTGTATCGTGGTTTCGTCTGTCCAAGTGTTTCGCCTTGGGTGGGCTAGCGTTGTTTGTGAAAAAAAAGATGGAACCATGGGGATGTGTATTGATTATCGACAATTGAACAAATTGACGATTAAGAACAAGTACCCATTACCACAAATTGATGATCTGTTTGATAAATCCCGAGGTATAATATTGTTTTCAAAGATTGATTTGAGATTCAGGTATTATTGGTTGAAGGTCAAGGAAGCATACATGTTGAAAACCACATTTCGCACAAGATATGGACATTATGAGTTCTTGGTGATGTTATTTGGCTTGACTAATGCCCCAACTAGTTTTATGGATATGATGAATAAGGTGTTTCATGAGTATCTAGATCGGTGCGTAGTTGTGTTTATTGATGACATCCTTCTCTACTCCCGTACCAAGAAGGAGCATGAGAAACATCTACGAATAGTTTTGCAAGCTTTGAAAGAGAATCGATTATTTTCCAAGTTGAGTAAGAGTGAATTTTGGCTTTAGAAGGTGACCTTTCTTGGTCATGTTGTATCGGTAGAAGGCATTCGTGTTGATCCGCAAAACATAGAGGTTATCCTTAATTGGAAGTAACCTAAGTCAATGTCAAAAGTCTACAGTTTCCTTGGTTTTGCTAGGTACTACCGTCACTTTGTGGATGGTTTTCTAGTATTTCTGCTCCTCTGACTAGACTATTGTAGAAGGATGTTCCATTTGTAAGGACTAAGGATCGTCAGTGTAGTTTTGAGAAATTAAAGGAGGTTCTGACACATGCTCATGTGTTGATTCAACCTGAGGTGAGTAAGGAGTTTGTGGTGTATAGTGACGCATCGTATCTTGGATTGAGTTGTGTGCTGATGCAGGATGGGAAAGTTGTGGCTTATGCGTCGAGACAATTAAAGGTACATGAGCACAACTACCCTACGCACGATTTAGAGTTTTCTGCGTTGGTATTCGCTCTAAATATTTGGAGACACTATCGTTATGGTGAGAAGTGTATTGTCTATATGGATCACAAGAGATTGCAGTATTTGATGTCTCAAAAAGATGGGTTGAGTTGCTTAAGGACTATGATTTAAAGATCGAATATCATCATAGAAAAGCTGTAATGCTCGAATTTGAGCCTAGAAGCTTTTAGAGTTGGTTCGGGGTTAGTAGAACCTAAACTAGAGATCTAAGTTTTTAGGAGAGGTTCAGGGAAAAAGTAGTTCGAGGTATGATAAAGTTATGGGAAAATTCCTATAATCTTATAAAAAATATATAGAAAGGTTTGGTAAAGGCAATTTTAGAAAATGGCTTTTGGAATATCGATATTTTGGTTTAGTGACCATTTTGTAAATAGTGCAAAATCATATTTTTATGGATTGTTTTGAAAGAGGGTCAAAACTTAGAATCTTTAGGGAGCTACCATTTAATTAATGAACCTTTTCCTTTAATTTGACCATTTTAAATGATATAGTAAAAAAGAAATAAAATGATATTTTAATAAAAAAGGGTTTTAGTTTTCTAAAAGGCAAATTGACGTAACTTCCATTCTCTCATTTTCCAAACAGCCAAACACTCCATTTTCTCTCTAAAGATCCAGAGATCTTCATCTTTCAACTTCTTTTTGTTTAACAAAAAGATTTCCTTAGCTTTTCCATCATTTACCTCAAAGCAATTTGAGAAACTTTCATCAAATCTTGTCAATTGAAGGAAAAAGGCAGAGGTTAGAGGTAAGATTTGTTCAACTCCTCTAATTAAGGTTCTTTAATGAAATTCCCAGGTCTTTGGATCTCTAAATATGAATATTAACAATGTTTTAAGATTTAATTGATGAAAAGTGATTAATCAAGTTTTAAAATGTGATTTCTAAGGATTTTCGTATTGCTACTGTTTGATTGATTTGAGATTGATTTTAGTTATGATTTGATTGTTAAATGATGTTAAAATAAAGGTTTTATCATACAAATCCCAAAATACATTGGATCTCTAGTAGTTTAGGTTGTTAGATTTGAGTTTTTTTGTGGTGTTAATATGGTTTCGGTATTGCTGGAGATTCTTGGATGCAATTATGGTGTTTTTGGATATTAATTGATGATTAAAATGGGATGGAAGTGTTAGATTTTGGCTGGGATAAGTTTAAGAAGTAATCGAAGGTGTTTTCAGTTGTTTCGGATAGGCGTTTTGATGTTCTTGGGCAGTTTAGCGAGATAACATGGGTTGCTGGTGGTTTTAATGCATTGAGATGCATTACTCCTCTGTTTTTGTTTGGTATAAACATGGAAGTTTGTAACAGACACAATCGGTAAAGTTTCGGAAGCTTCGACAGCTTGATTTTGCTTCGGCAAAGCAAGCGAGGCGTGATTGGTGAGTGGAATTGGTTTTAAAGTGTCGTCAAAGACTTGAAAGCAAGGTTTGAGGGTTTAGATTGAGTTTGAAATGCTAATCTAAACCCGAAAGTAAGTTTGAGTTGTTCCGCTCTCATTTCTCGGGTTTTGTCCCATTGATTTTCATGTCCATACTCTTGTTTTAAAGATAGATGATAATCCACTATTTATGCATGATTTGAGAAATATTTTTATGGCTTAATTAATCCAATGAGATAAAATGTTGATTTCAAAGAGATGGAGTTGTTGTGAAAATACTATGTTTTAAATATGCATTGGATATGGGATGAAATTGTTTTATGTTGACGCATTGAAAACTTTGGGTATTTTATGTTTAAAATGTTATTTATTGACATAAAATGAGATTATTGTTACCGGATATAATTCGTTGACCAATAGGATGAGAAGTGCACTATAATATACAAAATTCGTACGTGCTCTTTGGTTCGGGCAATGAGGATAGTGTCATCCCATTCCAAAGTGAGAGTGTGGTGATGAGAGATTCCACCACGGTAGGTGATGAAACACTCAGGCTTTGTGGCAATGAGATATGTCACCATGAGAGTCCGATGATGTGAGATTCCATCGGGGTAGGACTTGACGGTGTGAGATTCCTTCAAGCTATCCGCATATCTGAGTAATATTGCTAAAATGCAAATATATGAGATTGATAATGAGATTCACATGTACCTTGATATAAATGTTTTATGAAATGAGATGCATATGAGATTATGTTTTGAGAAATTCTTTTGAAGAAACAAGCATGTAAGGCTTTGCCTTGAGACTTTGCATTTTGGCTAATGCATGAGATAGATGGTACATGTGGTGTTTAAATGTTGTGGACTTTGCTTTGAAAATGATTTCAAGCATGAGATAGAAAGAGCATGATGAGATAGAGATTTCTAAATGAGAAATGGTTTTAGAAGGATGCATTGTTGTTGTTAGTTTGTTTTGAGCATCCCTCACTAGGCATTATTGCTTACGCTCTCTTTTTCCAACAATGCAGAGAAACATCTTTTGGGGTAGCAAGGAACCAAGAGAATATGTTAGAATGGATTAAAGTGTGAAAAACCATCAAAAGAATGCATATTCGGTATAGGCGTACCGATACTCAGAAAACTGTATTGGTACGGGTAAGCCAATCTGGGCTTGGCGTACCGATACGATGGAAAGGGTACTGATAATGTCTCTACGAAAATGAAGGGGCGTATCGATACACGGGGGCGTACCTATACAGATTTTAGCTATTGGAAAAATGGGTATCAATACAGTCCTTGAGGGTATCGATACAGGTTTTTGTTGTTGACTTTGGAAGCTTGTTTTTTGAGGGCGTATCGATACCGACTTTAAGGTATCGATATGGTCTGATGTTATGTTCGTTAAAAGTATCTTTGAATATTATGTTTCTTTACGGTTTGGTCCCTGAATGTTGTAAATGTAAATTAAATGATCTTGGATGATAGTTTGGAGTTGATTTTTTGACAGGATGGCATGTAACATGGTTAATTAAAAGAGGGTAACCTGAAATTGGAAGAAACCCAAGTAATTTATCAAGTTTACAAAATGGTCCCCAAATGTGATTGTGTGCAATTGAACCCCTAATCGTTGTTTGATCGTGATGCATATGGTTCCGCTGCGTAGTCTATCACCTATGGTTACAATGAGCATTTAGAAAAGATAAAATGAAAAAATATGGTCATTTATTGGCGTAAACTTCCTGGTTTACTTCAATATTCCTCGTGTGACACGTTCGGCTCGGTCTATCGCCTAGGCCGGGTCGAGGGTGTTACAAAAACTAATGTAATGGTGAATGCGTTAAGTCATAAAGTGAATGTTTAGCTTAGGGCAATGTTTTCCATGTTAAGTGTGGCACGAGAAGGTGGTTTGTTGGTACAGTTGCATGTTAGGCCTACGTTGTCTCAAATTATTAAAGCGAGACAATTGTATGATGATGCATTGGTTTCAAAATTATAAGGTCATTTCAGATGGTAAACCAACAGATTTTCATTTTAATGATGATGATGTTTTGTGTTTTCAGGGTCGAATAGTGTTGTCAGAAGATTTAGAGTTGAGGCACACTATGCTAATCGAAGCTCATTCTAGTCTTTTTGCTACGCACCCTGGTAGTACCAAGATGTAGCATGATTTGAAGGAAGAGTATTAGTGGGTTGGTTTGAAGAAGGACGTAGTGGAGTATGTTGGTCATTGTTTGGTGTGTCATCGAGTTAAGGCTAAACATCAATTTTCTTCTAGGTTATTGCAACTTGTGCAGATTCTAGAATAGAAATGGGAAATGATCATTATGGATTTCGTGACGAGGTTGCCTTTGACGCCATCCAAAAAGAACTTTATATGGGTTATTATTGACCATTTTACAAAGTGTGCGCATTTTCTTGTTGTGCATACGACGTATACATTGGATAAGCTGGCAGAGTTGTATATCGCTAAGATTGTGAAGTTTCATGAGGTTCAACAGTATATTGTTTCAGATATAGATTCTTGTTTTACGTCGAGGTTTTGGGAGTGTCTATAGACGACTTTGGGAACCATGCTTAATTTTAGTACCTCGTATCACCCTCAGACGAATAGACAATCTGAGCGTGTTATTCAGATTTTGGAGGACATGTTCGTTGTTGTATCATTGAGTTTCAGGGAACATGGGAGAAACAACTTTAATTGGTGGAGTCTGCTTATAACAACAGTTATCATTCGAGTATACATATGGCTCCCTATGAGGCTCTTATGGACTTAAGTGTCGAATGCCACTTTGTTGGGCGGAGACGGGCGAGAAGTATGTCACAGGACCTGATTTGCTTAGAGGTACAAAAGCTAAGGTGAAGCTTATTAGTGATCGTTTAAATGCGGCTTCAGATCCGCAGAAATCTAATGCAAATTTGAAGCGAATGGAGATTAAGTTCGCTATTGGGGATAAAGTGTTTCTGAAAGTTTCTCCTTGGAAAAAGGTTATGAGATTTGGGCGTTAGGGTAAGTTAAGCCCTAGGTTCATTGGGCCATATGAGGTTCTTATAGGTTGAAGTTACTAGATGATTTGGAGAGGATACATGATGTTTTCCATATGTCGATGCTTCGGAGGTATAGGTCGGATCCGTCGCATGTTGTGCCAGTTAAGGAAATAGAGTTGTGTCCAAAGTTTTCTTATGATGAGGAGCCTGTAAAGGTTTTGGTATCTAGTACGAAGGTTCTTTGTGGTAAGACCATTGAGTTTGTCAAAGTGTTGTAACGACATCGAGAAGTCGAAGAAGCCACATGGGAGACAAATGAGAACATGAAGAAGCAATTTCCTCATATTTTCCCTTAAGGTAAATTTCGGGGACGAAATTTCTTAAGATGATGTGAGTTGTAACGCCCCAAAAATAGGGTTAGAAGTTTAGGGGCTTGGTCAAGTTGTGTTTGACTCGAACCAGATTAATTAGTAAAACGAGTTTTAGTGAAATTAATATTTTAAAGTAGAAGTTATTGGGATAAAAATTGTTTTGACATACTAAAAATGTTTAATTATGTTATCAAGTATTTTGGTAATTAATTCGAAGGTTAATTCAATTAATCAAGGTGACATTTCGATTTTAGTGACTAAATTGTAAAGAATGCAAAAATATTTTTAGTGACTAAAATATAATTGGTCCAATACTAAGAATCCTTACAGAGCTATTTTCCAAATGTTTTAATAAAATATTTTCACCTTAATTGAGTGAGACTTTGATGGTTAATTGGTTTTCCAAATCATTTTGCTATTCTATCAAATTTTCTTGGATTTTCTCTTCTCATTTTCCATCTCAATTCTAATCATAATCTTTAGATTTTCTTACCGATTTTCAATGGAGATTTCATCATTTGACTCCCCATTTAATTCCAAACAAAAACCTCTTAGAGATTTCATAAAGGTCTCATCTATTTTCCAAGTTGTTTTTAAGAGAACACTTACATCAATTTTGGTGGAGTGTTATTCAAAGGTAAATTTCTTATTCTCTCTTAAAACTAAGTTTCTTTATTTATATTCCTTGGCAATTGGCTTGTGTTTTGTGGATTATAACATGATTTTGCAATTTAATTCAAGAAAGTGAGATTAATTGGTGATTTTGATGTTTTGCCTAAATTCTTGTTTTACAAGATGATTTATAGAGATTTCTATTGGGTTAATTCGCATTTTGGTTGCATAAATATAATGTGGAAAGATATTTTCATAACCAATCCTGAAATTATTTAATTGGTTAATTTCTAAGGTAGTTTAAGAGTGATTTTTGGGCTGTTATGGTAGATTCTTGATTCCTATAGGTATGCTGGTGTTTAGAATATATTTTTGGATGTTGTTAGGATGCTAGAATCCTTGGGTTTTGGTTGGAGATCATTTGTTTGTTGATTGGAGTAGTTTTTGGTGTTTCGGATGGTTTTTGGATGCAATTTCATGGAGATTGCATGGGATGTTTGTAGTGTTGGATTAAAATCCGCAATTGTGGGCACATATGTAAAATGTATGTTGCTATTATAATGTATGACTCAAAATTAAGTGACCAATTATGTTAGGCGTGGCATAGGCATTAAAGGGTCATGGAAATAAAAGTGTAGATACCATAAGATATATTTATAATTCAATGAGGGGAAAAGTTATAAATATTTAATACTTGATTAAATAAACTATATAAAGAGGCAGTGGTCCCCAAGAAATAGGTTAACTTGTTTTTCTCTCCTTCCCCGTCAGAGAGTTTTACTTCAAGATATAACCTATCTTCTTGGAAGATCAATACCAAAGATTTGAGATTTTAACATCAAGATTCAAAGTTTTTTAGTTTATCGATTAATTCAGGTACGCTTCCACATTTAGTTTATTTGGTTCATTGTTCTTAGTGATTTGACATGATAAATCATAGGAAGTTTTATATTAATTTATTATTTGGTTCTAACAAGTGGCATCAGAGACTCTTCATGTTGAATTATTGAGAATCAACTAATTATGTATTTATTTTAGATGATGTGTTCTTAAATCACTTTAAATCCAAACTCTATGTTTAGTGATGAAAATTTTATGTTTCGATATTTCAATTGTTTGATGGAGACTCTACAATTTTGTTTTTCACATGTATTAGGGTTTGTTTTTAATACGTTTTGGAATTCCCGATTATGAATCATTCTTTTTTTATATGCGATAATCCTTTTGTGTTATTAATCGGCAATTAAAAATTAAATTTCCAATATGGAAGGTTCTTGTATACAGAAACAACCCTATGTATATTTAGTCTCGTTGATTTTGGGTTTTGATTGTTATGGCTTTATATATACATAAAGTATGGATGAAGTTTAACTCCAATTGAAGATATATATTGGATTATATAATTTTAGTGTTTGGTCTTAGACATTTAGTTTGATGATTTATAACTATTGCCTTTAAATTTATAGCTAAAATCTTGGTAACTGGTGGATATAGGAAGTACTTCAATCTATATTTTAGTTTTTGTATTTTGGTATTAATTGATTGAGATTAAATTATTAATATCAGTACTTTTGTTTCTTCTAAACGGTGGGCATATACGCTGCTATTATTTATAGTAAAGTAAGGTCATGATATGGTTTAGAAAATAATCTTATGCGTTATGGTTACAGATTGATGTTGAAGGTTTGATTTAGATTTGGAATAAATTTCAGTTTGGATTAATTGTGCTAGTTACATAATGTGATTAGTTTCATTTGAATCATTATTGATATATACATTTGGTCTTAGTTTTGGAAAGCATGACACTAATCTTATGAAATTCACATTTGTTTCGGTTTGATTAAAATTACAATTTTGATCATTAGGTTATTATGGATATTTTTAAGGTTTTATGTGATCATTATATGAATTATTCATTTGTATGATACTTTTGATTTTCGCTTCTAGTTAAAGTTTGAATGTTTTGAATTCGACTTTGATTTTGGTAAATGCATGTTTAAGGTTTAAGACATTTTTTTTAAGAAACAATCAAAGATTTAGGTTTTTTGATTTTCTGATAGCCCCATTCAGACAACCTTATTTTGGGTTATTTTGGAAACTTAAGTGTTATAAAAAATTTTAGTTTTGACTGTTACAAAAATTTTAAATCTGGATATTGGTATATTTATTGTATATATGTTAAAATAATTTAATTGAAACATTAAGTCACCAAGTGACCTCTATTGTGAAAATTATTTTATTTTAAAATATACAAGGTTTTGTGCATGCAAGTCGGATTATGTTGTATTAGTCGGCCCAAAAGAAGGTTAATAATTGACATTATTACATGTGAAACTATGGTAATAAACACATGATAATTATTCAGTTTCATATGTGAGCAATAAATCGGCCCAAAGGAAGATTTCTGTTTGACATATTCTTATTATCAATGTTTGATTACCAAGATATCACTTGCAAGTTATTATTTTGTCCGAAGATGAAATATTAATGGAGTGTCTGATATCTTGATATAAGGTTTACCTTTATTCAAATTTATTATTACTTTGGTTATCTTTTAATTTAATTGAAATATAAAATTAAGGAAAATATTTTGAAACAATTAAATTCATATTTTGGCTTCGGATGTCTAATATTTTAATGGATTAATTGAAACATAATGTCACCAAAGTGGCCGCTTTTGTGTAGATTAGTTTATTTAAAATATTAAGATAATTATGGGTTTTTGTAATTCATGCGTTTATCAATTGGCCCAAATGAAAGTTAATATTTGGCAGAATTACAACGACAACAGTGGCGATAAATGTGTGATAATTATAAGGTATTTTATGTGAGCAACACGTTAGTCCAAAGATTAGCCTATTGTTTGACATAGTTTATTGTCAATGTTTGATTACTACAACAAGAGTACCGCTTACAGTTAATATTACTGTCCAAAGACTTGATATTAATGTTGTTCTTGGTATCTTGAGGGGAACTAGACATTATTTTGAATTTATTTGTTTACTTATGAATATTTATGTGAGTTTGTTTCTATTTTATTTACTTATTTTTTTGTCACAATATCTGTTAAATACATTCTACACTCGTGTTTAGTGAAACTAATTTCAAGGAATAGAAAAGACACTTACATATAGTATTTTGATGTATGAACATAAACTTTGCACCAAGGAAAGAACAACTTGCACCTCCCACTGCAGTAAGCACCTATAAAAGGTATTTTGAGAGGTGAGATCGTTCGAATCGCGTGAGTCTAATGATCATAAAGTACAACATTCTAGATGTCTTTAGGAGCACAAATTTAAAGAAACTACTCAAACTTAGGGTTTCCTTGACGAAATTAAGAAATGTTTTACCCAAAACATTCAGGTTAAGATGACATCACTTATGCCTTTTTTGATGTCTATGAAGTATAAGGGTCAAGGAAATGTGAGGTAGTACATTATGAAAATGTTTAATATTGCTTCAAAATTTAAGGCACATAAGATCGAACTTTCTAACAATTGTTTGTTCTTATAGTTTTGACACCACTTCTTATACAGTTAATGCAATTCAAATTACAATTGCGAAAGGGAGAAATAGACTCCATTTGGGCTCATTTCTCATTATGTTCAAGAGGAAGAAAAGTTGAAGCATTATAAGTGTAAAAGTACTTATTTGGTTATTGCTCATTTAGTTAGTGTCTCTAAGAATAAGGGAAATAAAAGAAAATATTAGAATATAGTTGCTAAGGGTCCTAGTCAAAAGAAACAACAATAAGTTACAAAGTGTTGATTCTTCTGTACAAGTTAGGACACATGTAAAGAAATAAAACTTCAAAAGTGAGCAACTACTTCAGTTATTTTGAGTGATCTATGGGCTGTAAGTTTTTTGATCCCACTATTAAGAATTACTTTAAGGAGAGATTTATAAAAAAATTAGGATGTTGAGTGTGGAGGGAGAAATAAGGTTAGATACATTGTTATTGATGAGAAATTGAATTATAATTTAATTCATACTATCACTTTTGATGATGTTTAGGCTTTCACACCTATCATTAATCAAGAAGTGAATCAAGTACCTCAGCAAAATAATGTTGAACAACTCTCCTTCAAGATAAGGTAATTGTTTCAGAAGAACAAACACAACAACCTTAAAAACAAGTGTCATTTAAGAGGTCCACGAGAGGAAGATGAAATACTATTCCAGATTATTATATTGTATTTCTTCAAGAAAATAAGGTAACAATGGAATGATAAAAAAATTATCAACAATTTTTTATCAGACCATAAAATTTCTAACTCTCAAAAGTGGATTGATGTCATTCAAGAAAAGTATAATTTTATGCATGACAATAAAGTTTATGAACTTGTCTCATTACATGAAGATGCAAACCAATTGGTTGTAAATGGATATTTAAAACCAAGAGGAATGCAAATGATAATGTGGATAAGTATAAGGCATCTCTTGTATTTAATGGATACACTTTAAAAGAAGACATTAATTTTGTAGAGACTTTCTCTTTAGTTTCATTGAAAGACTCTTCCAGGATAATCTTGACGCTTCTTTCTTATTTTAATCTTGAGCTACATAAGATAGATGTTAAGCTTGTGTTCTTCAATGGCGACATTGAAGAAATGAATTATATGGTACAATCATAGATTTGTGTCTAATGATACAAAATCAATGATATGTAAATTAAAGAAATTCATCTATGAGCTTAAGTAGAACCCTCATTAATGAAATTATAAATTTCATATTGATTATCTCATTCGGTTTTGAGATAAATTTGATTGACAATTGTATATACTACAAGTTCAGTGGGAGTAAATCCAAGTGATACTCATATTGCTAAAGAAGACAAATTTAGTCTTACTCAATGCCCTAAAAGTAACATTGAAATTTAGAAAATTCAAAAGATTCTGTATGCATAAGCTATTGAGAATTTAATTTATGCTTAAGTACGTATTCGTTCGAAAATTGTGTACATTGTTGGAATGTTAGACAGATATTTGAAGAATCATATTATGGACCATTGGATAGCAGCCAATGGGGTTATTAAATATCTTCAGAGAACAAAAATTACATACTCACATGTCGGAGTTCTGGTAAGTTAGAGACCATTAGGTTTACAGACTTCGATTCTTATAGAATATTGATGCAAACGAATTTTGTCACTTGATCTGCTAATTGTAAATTGAATAGAAAGACCACTTCAGTTATTTTGTGATAATAAATATGCATTCATTTATTCTATAAACAATAGGAACAATTCAAATTCGAAGCACATAAATATTAAGTTCCTAGTTGTTAAAGAAAAATCAGAGTGATTGTGTGTCTATAGAGCATGTTGGTACAAACTCCATAATTCCGCGCATATTAAGAAACTATCACCCAAGGTCTTTCATGAGCACACTACTCATGTGGGTGTAATGTTATTTAAGGATATTCGGTTTTAGTGGGAGTTTGTAATTTTGAAAAATGCTCATTCGGTTTAGACATAATTTCAGTTACTTCAGTTTAAAGTTATTTAAGATTATTTTCTGCAGAAATAAAGTTTTTTTGATTTATGCACACTCTGCATTCAGTAAAGTTGGTCTCAATAAGGTTTAGGAGGACCAATTGGAAATAGACATGTTCGGTTCACATTTCATGTAATTTTCCATTCTACACATCCATTATTGGTCTATGTCATTTGACTATATTTGTATATGTGACCATTGATGGGTCCAATCATGATTGATATAGCGAAGACCGCTTTGATCCTACATGGATATAGTTGATGGACGAGACTGTTATACAATACCTATTATATAATAGCAAAATTTTGAGCTCATAAGGTTGTACATTTATCAGGAAACATATGTTGCCCAAGTGGGAGATTGTTGGATTAAAATCCGTAATTGTGGGCACATATGTAAAATGTATGTTGCTATTATAAATTATGACACAAAATTAAGTGACCAATTATATTAGGCGTGTCATAGGTATTAAAGTGTCTTGGAAATAAAAGTGTAGATACCATAAGATATATTTATAATTCAATGAGGGGCAGAGTTATAAATATTTAATAGTTGATTAAATAAACTATATAAAGAGGTAGTGGTCCCCAAGAAATAGGTTAACTTGTTTTTCTCTCCTTCCCTGTAACGCCCCAAATTTGGGCCTAGATGTTTTGGAGTTCGAATCAGACCGGTCCAGAACGGTTCGAATCTTAAAGAGAGATTTAAGGAACACCTAGTTTGGGATGCTTTAAAAATATGGAAAATTACTTAAAAATCTCATTTATTATATGAATGATTATGGTGGAATCAATTTTACAAAATAAGGTTTGTAAATACTACATTTCGGTTTAGTGACCAAATCGCAGTTTTTGCAAAAGTTAAATAGTGACTGTTTTGTAAAGGATTGAAACTTTGAATTTTTAAGGAGCTAATTTCACCAAAATGTTTTTAATCAGATTTCTCCTTATTTTGGGTGATTTTAATAATGTTTTAATTAAAGGAAATAAAGATTAATTAAAAGGAAAACTATCTTTGACTTTTTATAACTACCTTTCATCAATTTTATCTCATTTCATTTTCTATCAATTTCTTTTCAGCCAAACACATTTCCTCCACCAATTATCCTTTGATTTTCGTTCCTTTTGATGAGATTTCAAATTCCTTTTGATTCCTAATCTTTTCCTCATCAAATCCTCTTGTTTTTACATTGGATTTTCAAGAAAACTTGCCCAATTCAAGGAGAAATCAGCCATTAGAGGTAGGCTTCATCCTTCTCCTCTAATGATTAGTTATTTACTGAAATTCCCAAGTTATCAATCCTTTGTTAATGATTTTTGAGTTGCTTTAATGTTAGAAACAAGAAATTGTATTAAAACTCAAGGTTTTTGGAGAGATCTTGATGATTTTCGTGGTTGATGGTTAGGCCCTGTTTTGAGGTTGTTTTCTAATGTATTTTGGATGTTAATTGATGTTATAAATAAGGTTTTACCAAACAAATCCCGAATAGGTTTGGATTCCTAAGTTTTACATGCTAGAATGGTGGTTTTGGGGTGATTTTGGTGTTCTGTCATAGCTGGAGGTATAAGGACGAGTTTGTGGTGATTTTTGATGTTGATTGATGTTTGGAAATGTTTAGAAGTGGTAGATCTTGGCTGGGCTTTGTTTTGGAAGAGTTTGGGGATGATTTCGGTTGTATTTGATAGCCGAAATGAGGTTCTTGAGTAGAGCAACGAGTTTAGGTGTGTGGCTGATGATTTCAATGCATGATGATGCATTAATCCTCTGCTCTTGTGTGTTATAAATAAGGGAGACATCTTCGGACGCCTTTGGTGTTGATCCGGGAGCTTAGATAGCGTTTCAGCGAGCAAGCGAAACGTAATCGGTGAGTGCGAATGGTTTTAGAAGTTCTTGAGGGACAAAGAAACAAGGTTTAGGGATTTAGGAAAGGTTTGAAACACCTTCCTAAGTCCGGAAGTAAGTATTGGCTAGATTGCTCTCTTATATGTGGTGGTTGCCCCTAAAATGCTTTTACATGCTCATGGTTGAGATAGATAAATTCCTACTGTTTTTATGCATGATTTGTAGCATGAGATGATGCTTGAAATGATTTCATGAAATAACATGTTGCATTGTTGAGTTTTGAGCTTTTGTTTTAAAGCATGGCAAATGTTATGGTTTTGAAATGAGGTGAGAAAGATTTGAGAAATGTTGCATGAAAAACAGTAGGTGTGATGATGTTTTGACATAATATATTGGCATAGAAGATGAGATACTTACCGAATATAATTGATCGATCAATAGGATGAGAGTACACTATAAACTAAAAATTTGTACGTGCTCTTTGGTTTAATCCAAAGGGAGAGGCCGATGATGGGCATTCCATCAGGTAGGACTTGGTGAAATACGTAAGCTTTGTGGTGATGAGAGATTCCGCCATGTGAGTACGGTGATGTGAGATTCCACCGGAAATTATGTTACTAGACAAGTGAGTACGGTGATGTGAGATTCCACCGGAATCGTCTAGTGGTTTGAGAATGTTGTCCACATATCCGAGTAGTAATGAGATGTGAAATGTCAATATAATATATGAAAATTCTTTTGAATCACATGTACCTATTGATGAGATGATTTATGCTATGAGAAATGCATATGAGATTTGTATATGAAATGTTTTGGTTTTACAAGCATGTGTATGGCCTTGCCATGAAATTTGCATTGGTTTAAATGCATGAGATAGAATTGAGGTACATGTGTTTTCAATGAGAAGTTGCTTTGAAATGGTGTTCAAGCATGAGATAGAATGAGCATGTTGTGGAAAAAGGCTTTTGAGAAAGTGTTTTGATAAATACATTATTGTGATGGTTTTCTTTAGAGCATGCCTCAGTAAGTAAGTGTGCTTACGCTCTCTTTTACCAATAATGTAGATAATTGAAGTCTTTTTGTGTAGCGAGAAGGTTAAGAACATCCAATGAAGTGCAAAGCTCATGTATGGTGATGTTTTTATACATTTTAGTTTTGATATTTGTCAATGGGACTTCAAGGTTGTATTTGGGAGATGTGTTTTGACTCCCTAAGTTTGTGGCATGTTTGTGATGGCTTTTATGAGTTGTAAATGGTCCTATTGGTTGGTTTGAGGTTTGAGAGCTCATATTTGGATTTGTGACTAGGAAGCATGCCTTTAGATTGAATGCTTTTGTGTTTGATGTCATGCTCTAGCTTGAAGGTCTTAAATATGATCTTTGGTATCTTAAAAGGTTGCCGGTATGTTATGATGCTTGTTGATGCATGTTTGAGTGGTTTTAAAGGTGAAAAACCAGCAATTTCTGTTGTCACAATGCAGGGTGTATCGAAACACCCTTAACTGTTTCAGAACGAAGGCTTGTAATGGCCATAGCGTTTCGGAACAACTGAAGGTGTTTCGGAATAGTTTGGCTACTAGAGAGGCTTGTTTCGATACCGGTCTCAGAATGTACCTGAGTACCGAAACGGTCAACACCGTTTCGATACGGGCGTTTCGGTACGAAGGGTGGATGTTCCGATACAGTTGATCGTTGGATGTTGATTTGAATTGTTTGATGTTTTCATGCTTTACATTTTAGTCTTGAATGTTGTGGATGCAATTGCTTGAGCTTGGAACGCCCTTTTAAGCTGAAATTTGATGGAGGAGCATGCAACATGACTAATTATATATTGGTAAACTTAAAATCTGTGAAGTCTTTATAATTTCTAAAAATTATATTTTGGTCCCTAAACGTGTAATTTATGCAATTGAGTCCCTAAATGTTTTCCGATCGTTGTGCCTTTCTCTTCCATGAATCTTGAGTGTTCACATAGGCTTAACGTGCATCTAGAAAAGATTAAAAAGAAAAAAAGGTCGTTAATCAAGGTTGACTTTCGGGTTAACTTTGGTTTTCCCCGTGTAATCTTCGTAGTTCGAGTCAAGCGTCTAGGTCGGGCTAAGGGGGTTACATTTGTTAGTATCTGAGCCAAGTTATCAAATAATTGGGGCTTGGTATGTGGTTATTGTATGTTGTTATGTATGATTGTGTCTTTTCGGTGAAAATATGATGTATGAATATTGATGTATGAATCAATTGGGATGAATTTGTGATGCTATGCTATGTTTGGAGGGTAGTTGGGGATCCCATTGCCATATCATTACTAATGAGAAGAAATGGTTTCAAAAATGAGCTTGAGTACTTGGATTACTTACCTTATTATGCCTAATCGTGTTTATTGCATTTTTGTCAGTGCATTGTTTTTATTATGGGGCCACGTAGAGAACTAATAATCAATACTCGTTCTATGGCTGAGAATGAGAATATAGAGAACGCTGAGGATTTACCTCCTCCCCCTAGTGGACCACCTGGTGGTGGTGGAGCTGGGGCTGGTGCTGCTGGAGTTGGTGCTGGGGTTGCTGGACCCGAAGGAGGTCAGGGGCAAGCTGCTCCTGATATGACCATGCTGATAAAGACTATTGCTGGAGCTTTCCAGGCAGCAATAGCTGGAGCTCACGGAGCTGCACCTCAGGATGGTGCTAATGTGAGATTGCCGTTGGAACGTCTCCGCAGTCTAGGAGGGACTGAGTTTAGAGGTTTGACACCGGAAGGTTCTGAGTCTTGGTTGGAGAGCACCAAGAGGATTCTTGGACAGCTGAACTGCAATAATATTCAGAAGCTGGGATGCATTGTGTCACTACTGCATGGTGATGCATACACGTGGTAGACGACCACTATCTCTGGAATGGAGGATGATGAAATGACTTGGATATTCTTTTTGAATGCGTTCAAGCGAAAATATTTGGGAGTTCGCTACCTCGATGAGAAGAAGAGGGAGTTTATGTCTCTTGTGCAAGGGAGCATATTTGTGGCTGAATATGAGATTCAGTTTGTTCGCCTTAGCCAATATGTACCGGAGCTAATTCCTAGCTAGAGGGAAAGGTGTGAACGGTTCCGTTATGGGCTGGTAGCGGACGTGAAAACCTATATGCTTGCAGCTGATTACACTGATTTCGATGTCTTGGTCACTAGAGCCAAGGATATTGAGTTGAATCTTGGCTTGGCGAGTCGAGCAGGAGGTTCTAGCTCGGGGAAGCGAGTTGTAGAACGCGATTATGGTAGAGATCGCAACAAGAGGCATAAGGATAGGAAGCCGCATTTTGATGCTAGACGCGGGGGTGGTAACCCTGGTAGAGGTCAGCAAGGACCTAATGCTTTCTTGAGGACTCCTGAGTGTAACCGGTGTGGTAGGAGGCACGCTGGTGAGTGTTGGGGTACCCTTGGGACATGCTTGAACTGTGGTAACCGGTGGCATATGAAGAAAGATTGTCCTCAGCCGTTGAGAGAGGGACATGCTCCGATGAGGGCAGTTGAGCCACAGAGAGGTCGTGGGCGTGGCCGTGATAATTTTTAGCGTAGAGATGAAGGTGGAAGGAATGTAGCGCATGTGGTGGCTGTCCAACTTGAGGGTGGTGGTCAGGCTAGAGTGTATGTCAATCGTGAGCGAAGGAATGACACGGACGTGATCGCATGTACCTTTACTTTGCAATCCTTGTCATTACTTTCTTTGATTGATTCTGGATCTACACACTCATACATATTGCGTGAACATGCTCAAATGCTTGGTTTTCCTATTGAGTCTTTGGATGTTGGTATGCGTGTGACTAGTTCCTTTGGTGAGACGGTTGTAACAAGGAAGTTGTATAGGAGATGCCTCTTAAAGGTTCAAGATCACGTGTTTCTTGTTGATCATATGGAATTGTCATTCTAGGGTTTTGATGTAATCCTTAGCATGGATTGGCTTGTTGAGCATAGAGCCGTTGTGGATTTCGAAAGCAAGCTAGTTTTGTTGAAACTTGCAGATTATTATGAGGTGGTGGTGGTGGGAGAAAATGTGAAGTTTCTAGCTAATGTGGTGTCTACGTTGGAAGCAAGCCGGATGTTGCGGCACGGTTGCGAGGCTTACCTAGCCTTTGTTATGAATCCTAGTTCAAAGGAGGTGCGCGTTCAGGATATAAGGACCGTGTGTGAGTTCCCTGAGGTGTTTCCGGAGGAATTACCTGGTTTGCCGCCTAGTCGAGAGGTTGAGTTTGGAATTGAGTTGTATGAGAACACAACTTCGGTGTCCATTGCTCCTATCGCATGGCACCTGAGGAGTTGAAGGAATTGAAGACACAACTTCAAGAGTTGCTTGACCGTGGCTTTATTTGGCCTAGTGTGTCACCTTGGGGTGCGCCGGTCTTACTTGTGAAAAAGAAAGATGGCACGATGCGAATGTGCATCGATTATCGTCAGCTGAATAAGTTGACCGTCAAGAACAAGTATCCTTTGCCGAGGATTGATGATCTTTTTGATCAGTTTCGGGGAGCGGCTGTGTTTTCAAAGATTGACTTGAGGTCAGGGTACTATCAGTTAAAGGTGAAGGATGTGGATGTGCCGAAAACATCCTTTAGAACCAGGTATGGGCATTATGAGTTCCTTGTGATGCCGTTTGGGTTGACGAATGCTCCTGCCGCTTTCATGGACATGATGAACAGGGTGTTCCATGAATTCTTGGACAAGTTCGTTGTGGTGTTCATCGATGATATCCTTGTTTACTCTCGTACTGAGGAGGAGCATGAAGGTCATTTGAGAATTGTTTTGCAAGCGCTGTTGGAAAATCAGCTTTATGCTAAGCTGAGCAAATGTGAGTTTTGGCTAAAAGAAGTTGTTTTCCTTGGTCATGTGGTTTCGGCCGAAGGGATTCGAGTTGATCCCCAGAAGGTTGAGGCGGTGATGAATTGGAAGCCTCCTAAGTCTGTTCATGAAGTTCGTAGTTTCCTTGGGTTGGCAGGATACTACCGGAGGTTTGTGGATGGATTTTCTAAGATTTCTGCCCCTTTGACGAAGTTGTTGCAAAATGATGTTAAGTATGATTGGACAGAAGCGAGACAACAAGCTTTTGAGAAGCTAAAAGCAGCTTTGACGCAAGCTCCTATCTTGGTTCAACCTGAATCAGGGAAAGAGTTTGTGGTGTATAGTGACACATCCTATGTTGGTTTGCGGTGTGTGTTAATGCGAGAGGGTAAGGTGGTGGCTTATGCATCGCGATAGCTGAAACTGCATGAGCGCAATTATCCTACGCATGATATTGAGTTGGCTGCAGTGGTTTTTGCTCTAAAGATCTGGAGACATTATCTTTATGGTGAGAAGTGTACTGTGTACATGGATCAAAAGAGTTTGAAGTATCTGATGTCTCAGAAAGAGTTAAATATTAGGCAACGGCGATGGGTGGAGTTGCTTAAGGATTACGATCTAATGATCGAGTATCACCCGGGGAAGGCCAATGTTGTGGCTGATGCTTTGAGCAGGAAAGTGGCGATGGAGTTAAGAGCGATGTTTGCTAGTTTAAGCATATCACGAGATGGTGGTCTTGTTGCTGAATTGCAAGTGAAACCATCTCTAATCCAGTTGATAAAGGATAAACAACTGTTGGATGATTCTTTGGTGCCACATGTTCAGGATATCGCTGAAGATAGGCCATCGGATTTCTGTTTTAATGATGATGGTGTTCTATGTTTTGGGAGTCGGATAGTGGTGCCGAATGATGTTGAGTTGAGGCGCACTATTCTGACCGAAGCTCATAGTAGTCTGTTTGCTATGCACCCTGGTAGTACAAAGATGTATCGTGATCTGAAGGATTAGTACTATTGGGTGGGTTTAAAGAAAGATGTCGCTGAGTTTGTGAGCAAGTGTATGGATTGTCAGCGGGTTAAGGCTGAGCATCAGTTTCCTTCAGGGTTGTTGCAGCCGTTAAGGATCCCTGAATGGAAGTGGGAGAGGATCAACATGGACTTTGTGTCTGGTTTGCCTCTATCGCCATCAAAGAAGAATTCTGTTTGGGTGATTGTGGATCGCCTTACGAAGTGTGCACATTTCTTACCTGTGCATACTAAGTACACCTTGGATAAGCTTGCAGAGTTGTACATTGTTGAGATTGTACGTTTGCATGGCGTACCAAAATCTATTGGGTCGGATAGAGATCCGAGGTTCACCGCAAGGTTTTGGGAGTGTTTGCATCAAGCATTGGGTACGCGGCTGAATTTCAGTACATCTTATCATTCGTAGACGGATGGACAGTCGTAGCGTGTTATCCAAGTGCTTGAGGATATGTTGAGGTGTTGTGTTATCGAGTTTCAAGGCTCTTGAGAGAAGCACTTGCCTTTGGTGGAGTTTGCTTATAATAATAGTTACAAGGAGAGTATTCAAATGGCACCTTATGAAGCGTTGTATGGGAGGAAGTGCAGAACTCCTCTTTGCTGGGCTGAAACGGGACAAAAGTTGGTCTTGATGCCGGCTTTGTTGAAAGGAACCACCGAGAAGGTGAAGCTCATTTGTGAGCGATTGAAGGTAGCATCGGATCGGCAAAAGTCTTACGCGAATTTGAAGCGTAAGGAGATAGAATTTGCGGTGGGCGACCGTGTTTTTTTGAAAGTTTCACCTTGGAAGAAGGTGATGAGATTTGGCCAGAAGGTTAAGTTGAGCCCAAGATACATTGGACCATACGAGGTTTTAGAACATGTGGGTCCCGTTGCTTATAAGCTGAGGCTACCACAAGAGTTAGAAAAGATACATAATGTGTTTCATGTATCCATGCTTCGGAGGTATAGATCGAATCCTTCGCATGTTATGCCTGTGGAGGAAGTTGAGTTGAATCTGGATTTGACATATGATGAGGAACCTATTGAGATTTTGGATTCGGATAGTAAGGTTCTTCGTGGTAAGACCATTGAGCTGGTCAAAGTGTTGTGGAGACATCGTGGTGTTGAGGAAGCCACGTGGGAAAGAAAGGAAGACATGATAAAGCAATTTCCTTACCTTTTTCCTCCAGGTAAATTTTGAGGACGAAATATCTTAAGAGAGGGAGAGTTGTAACGCCCCAAATTTGGGCCTAGATGTTTTGGAGTTCGAATCGGACCGGTCAAGAACGGTTCAAATCTTAAAGAGATATTTAAGGAACACCTAGTTCGGGATGCTTTAAAAATATGGAAAAATACCTAAAAATGCTCATTTATTATATGAATGATTATGGTGAAATCAATTTTACAAAATAAGGTTTGGAAATACTACATTTCGGTGTAGTGACCAAATCGTAGTTTTTACAAAAGTTAAATAGTGACTGGTTTGTAAAGGATTGAAATTTGAATCTTTAAGGAGCTAATTTTACCAAAATGTTTTTAATCAGATTTTTCCTTATTTTGGGTGACTTTAATAATGTTTTAATTAAAGAAGATAAAGATTAATTAAAAGGAAAACTATCTTTGACTTTTCATAACTACCTTTCATCAATTTTCTCTCATTTCATTTTCTCTCAATTTTTTTCAGCCAAACACATTTCCTCCACCAATTATCCTTTGATTTTCGTTCCTTTTGATGAGATTCCCAAGTTATCAATCCTTTGTTAATGATTTTTGAGTTGCTTTAATGTTAGAAACAAGAAATTGTATTAAAACTCAAGGTTTTTGGAGAGATCTTGATGAATTTCGTGGTTGATGGTTAGGCTCCGTTTTGAGGTTGTTTTCTAATGTATTTTGGATGTTAATTGATGTTATAAATGAGGTTTTATCAAACAAATCCCGAATAGGTTTGGATTCCTAAGTTTTGCATGCTAGAATGGTGGTTTTTGGGGTGATTTTGGTGTTCTGTCATAGCTGGAGGTATAAGGACGAGTTTTTGGTGATTTTTGTTGTCTATTGATGTTTAAAAATGTTTATAAGTGGTAGATCTTGGCTGGGCTTTGTTTTGGAAGAGTTTGGAGATGATTTCGGTTGTGTTTGGTAGCCGAAATGAGGTTCTTGAGTAGAGCAGCGAGTTTAGGTGTGTGGCTGATGATTTCAATGCATTATGATGCATTAATCATCTGCTCTTGTGTGTTATAAACAGGGGAGACATCTTCGGACGCCTTTGGTGTTGATCTGGGAGCTTAGATAGTGTTTTGGCGAGCAAGCGAAACATAATCGGTGAGTGCGAATGGTTTTAGAAGTTTTTGAGGGACAAAGAAACAAGGTTTGGTGATTTAGGAATGGTTTGAAACACCTTCCTAAGTCCGGAAGTAAGTATTGGCTAGATTGCTCTCTTATATGTGGTGGTCGCCCCTAAAATGCTTTTACATGCTCATGGTTGAGATAGATAAATTCCTACTGTTTTTATGCATGATTTTGTAGCATGAGATGATGCTTGAAATGATTTCATGAAATGACATGTTGCATTGTTGAGTTTTGAGCTTTTGTTTTAAAGCATGGCAAATGTTATGGTTTTGAAATGAGGTGAGAAAGATTTGAGAAATGTTGCATGAAAAACAGTAGGTGAGATGATGTTTTGACATAATATATTAGCATAGAAGATGAGATACTTATCGGATATAATTGATCGATCAATAGGATGAGAGTGCACTATAAACTAAAAATTCCTACGTGCTCTTTTGTTTAATCCAAAGGGAGAGACTGATGATGGGCATTCCATCGGGTAGTACTTGGTGAAATACCCAAGCTTTGTGGTGATGAGAGATTCCGCCATGTGAGTACGGTGATGTGAGATTCCACCGGAAATTATGTTACTAGACAAGTGAGTACAGTGATGTGAGATTCCACCGGAAGCGTTTAGTGGTTTGAGAATGTTGTCCACATATCCGAGTAGTAATGAGATGTGAAATGCCAATATAATATATGAAAATGCTTTTGAATCACATGTACCTATTGATGAGATGATTTATGCTTTGAGAAACGCATATGAGATTTGTATATGAAATGCTTTGGTTTTACAAGCATGTGTATGGCCTTGCCATGAGATTTGCATTGGTTTAAATGCATGAGATAGAATTGAGGTACATGTGTTTTCAATGAGAAGTTGCTTTGAAATGGTTTTCAAACATGATATAGAATGAGCATGTTGTGGAAAAAGGCTTTTGAGAAAGTGTTTTGATAAATGCATTATTGTGATGGTTTTCTTTAGAACATGCCTCACTAAGCAAGTGTGCTTACGCTCTCTTTTACCAATAATGCAGATAATTGAAGTGTTTTTGGGCAGCAATAAGGTTAAGAACATCCAAGGAAGTGCAAAGCTCTTGTACGGTGATGTTTTTATACACTTTAGTTTTGATATATGGCAATGGGACTTCAAGGTTGTATTTGGGAGATATGCTTAGACTCCCTAAGTTTGTGGCATGTTTGTGATGGCTTTTATGAGTTGTAAATGGTCCTATTGGTTGGTTTGAGATTTGAGAGCTCATATTTGGATTTGTGACTAGGAAGCATGCCTTTAGATTGAATGCTTTTGTGTTTGATGTCATGCTCTAGCTTGAACGTCTTAAATATGATCTTTGGTATCTTAAAAGGTTGCTGGTATGTTATGATGCTTGTTGATGCATTTTGAGTGGTTTTAAAGGTGAAAAGCAAGCAATTTATGCTGTCACAATGCAGGGTGTATCGAAACACCCTTAACTGTTTCGGAACAGCTGAAGGTGTTTCAGAACAATTTGGCTACTAGAGAGGCCTGTTTCGATACCGGTCTCGGAACGCACCCGAGTACCGAAACGGTCAACACCGTTTCGATACGGGCGTTTCGGTACGAAGGGTGGGTGTTCCGATACAGTTGACCGTTGGATGTTGATTTGAATTGTTTGATGTTTTCATGCTTTACATTTTAGTCCTGAATGTTGTGGATGCAATTGCTTGAGCTTGGAATGCCCTTTTAAGCTGAAATTTGACAGAGGAGCATGCAATATGACTAATTACATATTGGTAAACTTAAAATCTACAAAGTCTTTATAATTTCTAAAAATTGCATTTTGGTCCCTAAACGTGTAATTTATGCAATTGAGTACCTAAATGTTTTCCGATCGATGTGCCTTTCTCTTCCATGAATATTGAGTGTTCACATAGGCTTAACGTGCATCTAGAAAAGATTAAAAAGAAAAAAGGGGTCATTAATCAAGGTTGACTTTCGGGTTAACTTTGGTTTTCCCCGTGTAATCTTCATAGTTCGGGGTCAAGCGTCTAGGCCGGGCTAAGGGGGTTACATTCCCTGTCAGAGAGTTTTACTTCAAGAGATAATCTATCTTCTTAGAATATCAATAACAAAGATTTGGGATTTTAATATCAAGATTCAAAGTTTTAGTTTATTGATTAATTCAGGTACGCTTCCGCATTTAGTTTATTCGGTTCATTGTTCTTAATGATTTAACATGATAGATCATGGGAAGTTTTATATTAATTTATGATTTGGTTCTAACATGTAGGATGATGTTAGAATTCATTTTAATGCATTTTGACTCTGGTTTTAGGTTGCCAAAATAACAGAGGGTCAAGCCTAGCTCGATTCGTGGAAATGGTCCATTTTGGAAGCTTGGAATGCAACAACAAGCACGGCGTTGTGTATCAGTGAGTGTATATGTGTATCAGTGAGTGTATATGAGTTTCAGACACTCTTAAAGGTTTGAATAAGGAGTTAGAAGTTTAGATTAAGCCTAGCAAGCTTAACTAAGCTCAGAATTAAGTTTTCCCTATTTCGCCTTTGAATATCGGCTGGATATGAGACTTGATTTGCATGTTTTTGGTTTAAAATCATGGAAGAGTTTACTTACTAATTTATGCATCATTTGAAAGATATGCAATGAGTTATCAAGTATGTGGATGCCTAAGAGTATTGAGAAATGGTTCCTGAATGGAATGTGGTTGTTGCCTTGGGCAAAGTGATTTTTGCATATGGAAATGTTTTGTTAAATGCCTAAAGAAAACAATAAGTAAAGGTGTTTAAAAGAGTATATTGGCTATGTGACAAATGGAAATAAGGTACCATATATAGTTAGTGTGCCATAGGGTTTAAAGTGCACTATAATATTGTAAGTTGATCAAACCATGGCCCTTGAGGAATCAGTGTAACTAGGCTGCTCGGGATAATGGGTTGTCACTTGTGGTATGCGGTTTAACTAGGATACCCAAGTTGATGGTGTACCTTGAGGTAGGATAGAGGTGAGACTCTATGGCTCAAGGTATGGTTTGGTAGAGGTGAGTCTATCGGGAAATCCGTGTATCTGACGTGGTTTCATAAAGAAATAATGATTTATCTAATGGTCACTATAATTGCCAGTATATGAGAAATAAGTGGAAATCTATAGTTTGCATATGGTTGTTATGCGTGACATGTTTTGAAAGGGATTCAAGTGTATTGGCTTTTACACTCATGTTTTAATGCATTTTTGAATGTGGAAGAGCGACACCACTAAGTATGGTTTGGTTTTGAACTTTTGGTAATAAGGTAATGTGTTGTCTAAAGTTTGGGGGATTTGTATTTTGGTTGTTGTATCTTTCGAAAGATTATTTCTTTTTGATTTGTCGGTTGGATTTTTTGAAGTACGTTAATAGATTTATCTTTTGGATGCTATGCTTTATAGCTTACTATGCCATGATAAGCATGATTGGTGAACTTACATATACCTATGTGAATGCTCAACAAGTTCAAAGTGGTCTAGCAAGATAATGGATGGTATGTTGTTATTAAATCGATCATTGGTTTACATTTTGGGTTTATTGTTCTAGATGATTAGGGAGCATTCTTATAAATTATGTTATTGTATCCGAGTATGCATAATTGATGGTTTGTTTTGTTATGGATGAATGCTTTTTATGATAAAGGTGTTTAGTAAGCATACTAGGATGTTTGAGACAATTTTGTATTGATTTAAGGGTCAAAACAAGATAAAATAAGCATACATGTCTTTGGGTATCGATACGGTGCTCACAATATCGATATGTAGGGCTTGAATCAGGCTTTGGGAATTGGAAATTTGGCATGTGTACATTCACAGACAAGTGTACCGGTATGAGTTTTAGCTACTTGAAATTGTGTTTTAGCCATTTAAGTTTCGGTACCAATACGCCCCATGGCCGTATCGGTATGGGCCTTGAGTATTGTTTCCTGAGTATCGGTACACGAGTTTTAGTATTGGTACAGCTCTAGTGTATGAAGCTTGGTATTGGTAAGGAATTTCGCGTACTTATAAGCAAGTTCGTTATGTCATTTGATGTGATGTTGTTTAGATTCTTCCATTTTAGTCCCCATTTCATATGTTTGCTAATTGAAGGTGTTGAATGATCCGTTTTAGATGAAAATGAACATGTATGCATGCAACCTGAATAATTAAGCATTGCTAACCTCAAATTCAATTAAGTACTTGTAATTTTCTCGATTTGCAATTTGGTCCCTAAAATGCATGTACGTGCAATTTTACATCGATTCAATGTCCGATTTTTATGAGAATTTTACCGATGCTAGTTTGTACACTTTAGGTTCTAAGGATGCATCTAGATATGTTAAAAATGGATCTAATTCAAGATATTCGGTTCAGGTTTGTTACGATAAACCTAATGTAGCTCACTCGGTTCGGCCTAATGCCTAGGCCGAGTCAAGGGGGTTACATGATTGTGGTAAAGGAATCTGGATGTCCTAAAGTCAGTAATACGGTACTTATATAAGGGGATGCGTACTTTTGGCTAAGTGAACAAGTACATCCGACGTACCCACGAGTTGAGTGATCTAGGTGCGGTTTGTAACGCCCCGGGTTTGGGCTTAGAAGTTTTTGGGCGTTGACCGGTTCGGTCAAAGTGCTGTTCGAATCTAAAATGGTGAAATTAGGAAAACCTAGTTCGGGTTGCATTAAAAATATGGAAAAATGTTCTAAAATCCTCTTTTAATATATATAAGTGAACTGTGAAATCAGTTTTACAAAATGAGGTTTGGAAGGGTGACATTTTGGCTAGTGACCAAAATGTAATTTTTGAAAACTGCGTGACTGTTTTAGAAAGGATTGAAACTTTGAATCTTTAAGGAGCTATTTACCCAAAGGGAGTTTCTCCAGATTTTTCTAAGATATTTAATGTTTTAATTCTGATTTTAAACAAAAGGAAAAGTGGAGGGAAGTTATTTTCTAACTAATTTTCCTAAAATCTAATTTTCCTTTTCTCTCATTTTCTCTCAAACCAAACATCTTTCTCCAGAGATTTTCCTTCTGATTTTGTCACTTAAATCTCTCTTTTCAATCCTCTTTTGGTTGCTAATCATCTCATCAACAAAACCTCACCAATTGCCATTTGATTCTTCAAGCTTTTTGGTTCTAAAAGAGGAGAAACTCAAGTTTGGAGGTAAGAACGTCCTTCTCCTCTGAACTTCAAGTTCTTTACTGAAATTCCCAAGTTTTCAATCCTTAATTGATGATTTATAAGTGGTTTTAAAGTTGTGTAATGGATCTTGGCTTAAAATGCAAGATTTGATGATTTTTGATGAATTTTCGTTGGATCTGTTAAAGCAGTGATTTGAGGTGTATAATTGATGATAAATGAATTTTAAATTGATTGGAAATTGAGTTTTAACTAATGCAATCCCGGATAGGTTGAATTTCCTAAGTTTAGCTTGTGATTCTTGGTTGTTTTTGGGTGATCTTGTGGATCTGTTGTTGCTGGAGGTGTAAGGATGTTGTTAGGTCCTTTTTAGTTGTTGAATGATGTTTAAGGATGCTTAGTTTTGATGGGTTATGGCTGGGCTTTGTTGAGGAGTTGTTTGGATGCATTTTCGGTTGTGTTTGGTGGCCGAAAATGGAGTGTGGATGAGAGCAGCGAGTTTAGGTGCTTTCATTGAAGCTATTAATGCATGATGATGCATTAATCTACTGTTTTGATGTGTTAAAACAGGGGAGTCATCTTTGGATCCAAGTGGTGGTGATCCGGGAGCTTGATTTGGTGTTTCGGCAAGAAGCGAAACGGAATCGGTGAGTGGATTTTGGTTTTCGGCTTTGAAACCAATGTTTTGGAGGTTTGGGAGCTTAGTCTAAGTCTAAACAACTTTGCTAAGCTCAAGAGTAAGTTTTCGGAAAAAAACTCTCTTGATGAGGAACCATGTGATGGTTAGGTGCAATGTGTTTGTTGCATGTTTAAATTCTATTTTTAAAGCATATCTAGCATGTTTGTTTGCTGAGATTATAAGCCATGTGTTTAAGGAAGCTCAAGGTTAGAGTTCCTTGCTTTTGAACATTGTTTAAATGTGGTTTAATGCTTAAAGATGCATGATGTTTATGGCTTGGTTAAATGCTTTAAAACAGTGGATTATTGATGATAAATGATGTATATTGGCAAGTGGTGTTTTGAAAAGGTTAAGGTCACCGAGGTGGTTAAAACTCCTTGAGTGAGCCTTGTTTACTTAAGAACATCAAGGTGTTTAAAAGTCCTTGGATGGTTCTTGTTACGGACACAAAGGTGTTTAAAAGTCCTTGTGTGGTCCTTTCCAAGGTGTTTAAAAGTCCTTGGGGCCAAGGTGTTTAAAAGTCCTTGGGGCCAAGGTGTTTAAAAGTCCTTGGGGTGAATCATGTCATGGTGTTTAAAAGTCCATGGGCCAAGGTGTTTAAAAGTCCTTGGGGTCAAGGTGTTTAAAAGTCCTTGAGGTGAAACTTGTTAAGGACACAAAGGTGTTTAAAAGTCCTTGTGTGGTCCTTGCCATGGTGTTTAAAAGTCCATGGGCCATGGTGTTTAAAAGTCCATGGGGATAAGATCACAATGGTGTTTAAAAGTCCATGTGTGAGTCTTATGTTGATCTTGTTAAAAGATGTAATTATCACTTGTGGCCAATATGACATGTTATGATATGAAGCATGAGATGCTTGGTTAAGATTGTTTGTGAGCATGTTTAAATGTTGCTTGAAGTATTATTTATAAAAGTGTTTTATAAATGCATTATTGAATGGTTTTAATTGAGCTTTCCTCACTAAGCTTTTGCTTACGCTCTCTCTCTTTTCTTAAACCAATAATGCAGAACATTAAGGTGCATTGAGGGCAGCAAGGAAGGCAAGCAATCAAGTGAAAGATAAGCTCATGTATGAGAAGGTTTTCTTAAACACCTTTAGCTATTGGTTTTTGGCAATGGGGGACCTATGTTGTTGTTTTGGGAGATGTTTTGGACTCCCTATTTTGGATTTATGTTGTTGTTAATGTTGGTACATGTAATTGGCCATTATGTGTTGGTTTGGAGGTTTTAGTGCATGAGTGGTTTGCTTGAGTAGGAAGCATGCCTTTAGATTTGGGGCTTTTCATATATGATGATATAATGATAATTGGTTGATGCAAATATGTCTCTTGTATGTTGTATGAGTTGTTGGTAAAGTTTGGTTGCATTTGGAGCATGATTGGTTGGTCAATTGTGTGTTTAAGCATGAATTTTTCTGCAATCTGCGCAGGCCGTATCGGAACAGTAGCCACCGTTTCGGAACGGGTGCCTTGTAGTAACCCAGGCGTCCGAAACGGGAGACACCGTTCCGAAACGGAAAAGCCACTGCCAACCCCCGTTTCGGTACGCGTTGCGGAACGGCCCCGCGTTTCGAAACAGGCTCTCCCTGTTTCGGAACACCTGACCGTTGGGGGCTGACATTGGCAGTTATATGTTTCAAAATGTTTGCATTTTGGTCCCAAAACTTGTTTGTGCAATTGTATGAGTTTGGGATGTCCGTTCGAGCTGAAATTTGATAGAGATGCATGAAACATGATTAATTTCAAGTTGGTAACTTTAATTTGGGTTAAGTCCTTATAATTATCAGAATTTACAAATTGGTCCCTAAAGTTGTATTTTGATCAATTGGGTCCCTGTTTGATCTTTGATGTATATGTTCTTTGAGTATGTTGTTTGTGGGATCACAACTAGGGTTAATGTGCATCTAGACAAGTTTTAAAAGAAAAAAAAGGGTCGTTAATCAAGGTTGACTTTCGGGTTGACTTTGGTTTTCCCCGTGTAATCTTCCTAATTCGGGTCAACCGTCTAGGCCGGGTTAAGGGGGTTACATTTGGTGGTATAAGAGTTGAGTTCTCGAGAAATTGGGAATGTGTATGTGAATGTTTGAAGTATGTATGCCTTGTATGCTTGTTGGGTGAAAGCATGTTGAGTAAATTGCATGTATGTTGCAATTGAGATGTATGCTTTGATGAAGCATGTTGCGGGTACCCATTGCCAAATCAAAGCTAATGAAATGATGTTGATTTTAATTGGAAATGAGCTTGAGTACTTGGATTGCTTACCTTGCTGGGCCTGACTTTGTTTATTTGCATTGTGATTGCATAGTTAGAGTATGGCACCTCGTACAGAGTTGAGGAGTAATGTGCGAGCTACGGCTCAGAATGAGAATGAAAACGAAGAGAATGTTGAAAGTGTGGTTTTACCTCCTCCACCTGGTGGTGGTGGTGCTGGGGCTGAAGAAGCTGGAGCTGCAGCTGGTGCTGAGGCTGCTGGACCTGAGGCTGGTCAGGGGCAAGTTGTTCCTGACATGACGGTGTTAATTCAAGCTATAGCTGGTGCTTTTCAAGCAGCGGTAGCTGGAGCTCGTGGAGCTGGGCATCAGGAAGATGCTGGAGTTAGACTACCTTTGGAGCGTTTGCGCAGTCTAGGAGGGACTGAGTTCAGGGGTATGTCTGCTGAAGGTTCTGAGGCTTGGTTAGAGAGTACCAAGAGAATCTTGGGACAGATGAGTTGCACTGATGTGCAGAAGCTTGGCTGTGTTGTGTCCTTTCTGCAGAAGGATGCATATACGTGGTGGACAACCACTATTGCTGGGATGGCAGAAGCTGATGTGACTTGGACATTCTTTCAGAATGTGTTCAAGAGAAGGTATCTTGGTGTGAGGTACCTGGATGAAAAGAAGCGTGAGTTCATGTCTCTTACCCAAGGGAGCATGACGGTGGCTGAGTATGAAGTACAGTTTGTGCGACTCAGTCAGTATGCACCTGAGCTGGTACCTGATGAGCGGGCAAGGTGCGAAAGGTTCCGTTATGGTTTAGTGACGGATGTGAAGATGTATGTGCTGGCCACCGAGTATGATGATTTTGATGTGTTGGTGGGTCGAGCCAAGGATATTGAGATGAACTTGGGTTTATCTGCTAGAGGTGCTGGAGCAAGTGCTGGTAAGCGGGCAGCTGAATATAGTTCCGGTGGTGGACGGAACAAGAGGGGACGTGATCAGAAGTATCAGTCCTCGGCTAAGCGAGGTGGTGGAGCACCTGCTCGGGGAGGCAACGCTAGAGCTGATCCGAGTGCTTGTTGGATATGTGGTTCGCATGGCCACATGAAACGTGATTGTCCTCGTGCTGTGAGGGAGGTACAAGCTCCTGTTGCGGCAGCTGGTAATGGTTGCTGGAACTGTGGATCTACGGATCATTTGAGGCGTGATTGTCCTATGTTGGCTGGTGGCCAAGTTCGTGCTACTGTTGTTGCAGCAGCACAGAGGGGTCGTGGGTGCGGCCGTGGTAATTTTCAGCGGAGAGAGGAAGGTGGCCGAGGTGTAGCTCATGTTGTAGCTGTACAGCCAGAGGGTGGCGGACAGGCTAGAGCGTTTGCTCAGCGTGAGGGGAGGAATGACGCGGATGTGATCGCAGGTACTTTTACTCTGCAATCCTTGTCATTACTTTCCTTGATTGATTCTGGATCTACGCACTCTTACATATTGCGTGAGCATGCTGAATTGCTTGGTTTGCCTGTTGAGTCTTTGGATGTTGGTATGCGTGTCACTAGTTCTTTTGGTGAGACCGTTGTGACTCGAAAGCTGTATAGAAGGTGTCCTTTGGTTGTTCAAGATCATGTTTTTCATGTTGACCTTATGGAGTTACCTTTCTATGGTTTTGACGTAATCCTTGGTATGGATTGGCTTGCTGAGCATCGTGCTGTGGTGGATTGTGAAAATAAGCGAGTTTCGCTGAAGCTTGCGGATGATTATGAAGTTGTTGTGCTTGGTGAGAATGTGAAGTTTCTTGCCAATGTGGTGTCTACGTTGGAGGCAAGCCGGATGCTGAGGCAAGGCTGTGAAGCTTACCTAGCTTTTGTGATGAATCCTAGCTCTAAGGAGTTGCGTGTGCAAGATATCAGGGTTGTGAAGGAGTTTCCTGGTGTGTTTTCTGAGGAGTTGCCTGGTTTACCTCCTAATCGTGAGGTGGAGTTTGGAATTGAGCTGTATGAGAATACAACTCCTGTGTCCATTACCCCCTATAGAATGGCACCTAAGGAGCTGAAAGAGCTGAAGACGCAGTTGCAAGAGTTGCTTGAGCGTGGTTTCATTCGGCCGAGTGTGTCGCCTTGGGGTGCACCGGTCTTGTTCGTGAAGAAGAAGGATGGCACTATGAGAATGTGCATTGATTACCGTCAGCTGAACAAGTTGACTATCAAGAATCGGTATCCTTTGCCGAGAATTGATGATCTCTTTGATCAATTTCGGGGAGCTGCTGTGTTCTCTAAGATTGACTTGAGGTCAGGTATTACCAGTTGAAGGTGAAGGATGTGGATGTGCCTAAGACAGCTTTTAGGACAAGGTATGGGCATTATGAGTTCCTTGTGATGCCGTTTGGTTTGACAAATGCTCCTGCTGCTTTCATGGACATGATGAATCGTGTGTTTCATGAATACCTGGACAAGTTTGTTGTGGTGTTCATTGATGATATCCTCGTGTACTCGCGTACTGAGGAGGAGCATGAAGAGCATTTGAGGATTGTTTTGCAAGCTTTGCTGGAGAATCAGCTTTACGCTAAGCTGAGCAAGTGTGAGTTCTGGCTTAAGGAGGTGGTGTTTCTTGGGCATGTGGTTTCTGCCAAGGGGATTCGGGTTGATCCTCAGAAGGTTGAGGCGGTGATGAATTGGAAGGTTCCTAAGTCTGTTCACGAGGTTCGTAGTTTCCTTGGTTTGGCGGGATACTACCGAAGGTTTGTGGATGGGTTTTCTAAGATTGTTGCACCTTTGACAAAGTTGTTGCAGAAGGATGTTAGGTATGAGTGGACGGAGGCGAGACAGCAGGCTTTTGAGAAGCTTAAGGCGGCTTTGACGCAAGCTCCTATCTTGGTTCAACCTGAATCAGGGAAAGAGTTTGTGGTGTATAGCGATGCGTCCTATGTTGGTTTGGGATGTGTGTTGATGCAAGAGGGTAAGGTGGTAGCTTATGCATCGCGACAGTTGAAGGTGCATGAGCGCAATTATCCTACGCATGACATTGAGTTGGCTGCAGTGGTTTTTGCTCTGAAGATCTGGAGACATTACCTGTATGGTGAGAAGTGTACTGTGTACACGGATCACAAGAGTTTGAAGTATCTGATGTCTCAGAAGGAGTTGAATCTCAGGCAGCGACGTTGGGTGGAGTTGCTCAAGGATTATGATTTGACGATTGAGTATCACCCGGGGAAGGCTAATGTTGTAGCGGATGCCTTGAGTAGGAAGGTAGCTGTTGAGCTGAGGGCTATGTTTGCCCGTTTGAGTATTTCGCGCGATGGTGGTCTTGTGGCTGAGTTGCAAGTGAAACCATCTTTGGTTCAGTTGATCAAGGAAAAGCAGTTGCTGGATGATTCCTTGGTGTCTCATGTACAGGATATCGCGGAGGGTAGACCTTCGGATTTCTGCTTTAATGATGATGGAGTGTTGTGTTTTGGGAGTCGGATAGTAGTGCCCAATGATGCTGAGTTGAGGCGTGCTATTCTGACTGAAGGTCATAGTAGTCCTTTTGCTATGCACCCTGGTAGTACTAAGATGTATCGAGATCTTCGTGATGAGTACTATTGGGTGGGTTTAAAGAAAGATGTTGCGGAGTTTGTCAGCAAGTGTATGGTGTGTCAGCGAGTTAAGGCTGAGCATCAGTTTCCTTCAGGGTTGTTGCAACCGTTGAGAATCCCTGAGTGGAAGTGGGAAAGGGTTACCATGGATTTTGTATCTGGTTTACCTTTGTCACCGTCGAAGAAGAATTCGGTGTGGGTGATTGTGGATCGCCTGACGAAGTGTGCGCATTTCTTGCCTGTGCATACTACGTTTTCTTTGGATAAGCTTGCGGAGCTGTACATTGCTGAGATTGTGCGGCTGCATGGTGTGCCTAAGTCGATTGTGTCGGATAGGGATCCGAGGTTCACATCGCGGTTCTGGCAGTGTTTGCATCAAGCTCTGGGTACGAGGTTGAATTTTAGTACATCCTATCATCCTCAGTCGGATGGTCAGTCTGAGCGTGTTATCCAGATTTTGGAGGATATGTTGAGGTGCTGCGTGATTGAGTTTCAGGGCTCTTGGGAGAAGCATTTTCCTTTGGTTGAGTTTGCTTATAACAATAGTTATCAGGCGAGCATTCAAATGGCACCTTGTGAGGCTTTGTACGGAAGGAAGTGTAGGACTCCTCTTTGTTGGGCTGAAACGGGTCAGAAGTTGGTTTCGATGCCGGCTTTGTTGAAGGAAACCACCGAGAAGGTGAAGCTCATTTGTGAGCGTTTGAAGGCAGCTTCTGATCGGCAGAAGTCCTACGCGGATTTGAAGCGTAAGGAGATTGAGTATGCGGTGGGTGACCGTGTGTTTCTGAAGGTTTCGCCTTGGAAGAAGGTGATGAGGTTTGGCCGGAAGGGTAAGTTGAGCCCTAGGTACATTGGACCATATGAGGTGGTTGAGCGTGTGGGTCCTGTTGCGTACAGGTTGAGGTTACCTCAAGAGTTGGAGAAGATTCATGATGTGTTTCATGTTTCTATGCTCCGGAAGTATAGATCTGATCCTTCGCATGTGATGCCTGTGGAAGAGTGGAATTGAATTCGGATTTGACCTATGACGAGGAACCGGTGAGGGTTCTGGATTCGGATAGCAAGGTTCTTCGTGGCAAGACCATTGAGTTGGTAAAGGTGCTGTGGAAGCATCGCGGTGTTGAGGAAGCCACGTGGGAGCGAAAGGATGACATGTTGAAGCAGTTTCCTTATCTCTTTCCTTCAGGTAAATTTCGAGGACGAAATTTCTTAAGGGGGGGAGAGTTGTAACGCCCCGGGTTTGGGCTTAGAAGTTTTTGGGCGTTGACCGGTTCGGTCAAAGTGCTGTTCGAATCTAAAAAGGTGAAATTAGGAAAACCTAGTTCGGGTTGCATTAAAAATATGGAAAAATGTTCTAAAATCCTCTTTTAATATATATAAGTGAACTGTGAAATCAATTTTACAAAATGAGGTTTGGAAGGGTGACATTTTGGCTAGTGACCAAAATGTAATTTTTGAAAACTGCGTGACTGTTTTAGAAAGGATTGAAACTTTGAATCTTTAAGGAGCTATTTACCCAAAGGGAGTTTCTCCAGATTTTTCTAAGATATTTAATGTTTTAATTCTGATTTTAAACAAAAGGAAAAGTGGAGGGAAGTTATTTTCTAACTAATTTTCCTAAAATCTCATTTTCCTTTTCTCTCATTTTCTCTCAAACCAAACATCTTTCTCCAGAGATTTTCCTTCTGATTTTGTCACTTAAATCTCTCTTTTCAATCCTCTTTTGGTTGCTAATCATCTCATCAACAAAACCTCACCAATTGCCATTTGATTCTTCAAGCTTTTTGGTTCTAAAAGAGGAGAAACTCAAGTTTGGAGGTAAGAACGTCCTTCTCCTCTGAACTTCAAGTTCTTTACTGAAATTCCCAAGTTTTCAATCCTTAATTGATGATTTATAAGTGGTTTTAAAGTTGTGTAATGGATCTTAGCTTAAAATGCAAGATTTGATGATTTTTGATGAATTTTCGTTGGATCTGTTAAAGCAGTGATTTGAGGTGTATAATTGATGATAAATGAATGTTAAATTGATTGGAAATTGAGTTTTAACTAATGCAATCCCGGATAGGTTGAATTTCCTAAGTTTAGCTTGTGATTCTTGGTTGTTTTTGGGTGATCTTGTGGATCTGTTGTTGCTGGAGGTGTAAGGATGTTGTTAGGTCCTTTTTAGTTGTTGAATGATGTTTAAGGATGCTTAGTTTTGATGGGTTATGGCTGGGCTTTGTTGAGGAGTTGTTTGGATGCATTTTCGGTTGTGTTTGGTGGCCGAAAATGGAGTGTGAATGAGAGCAGCGAGTTTAGGTGCTTTCATTGAAGCTATTAATGCATGATGATGCATTAATCTACTGTTTTGATGTGTTAAAACAGGGGAGTCATCTTTGGATCCAAGTGGTGGTGATCCGGGAGCTTGATTTGGTGTTTCGGCAAGAAGCGAAACGGAATCGGTGAGTGGATTTTGGTTTTCGGCTTTGAAACCAATGTTTTGGAGGTTTGGGAGCTTAGTCTAAGTCTAAACAACTTTGCTAAGCTCAAGAGTAAGTTTTCGGAAAAAAACTCTCTTGATGAGGAACCATGTGATGGTTAGGTGCAATGTGTTTGTTGCATGTTTAAATTCTGTTTTTAAAGCATATCTAGCATGTTTGTTTGCTGAGATTATAAGCCATGTGTTTAAGGAAGCTCAAGGTTAGAGTTCCTTGCTTTTGAACATTGTTTAAATGTGGTTTAATGCTTAAAGATGCATGATGTTTATGGCTTGGTTAAATACTTTAAAACAGTGGATTATTGATGATAAATGATGTATATTGGCAAGTGGTGTTTTGAAAAGGTTAAGGTCACCAAGGTGGTTAAAACTCCTTGAGTGAGCCTTGTTTACTTAAGAACATCAAGGTGTTTAAAAGTCCTTGGATGGTTCTTGTTACGGACACAAAGGTGTTTAAAAGTCATTGTGCGGTCCTTTCCAATGTGTTTAAAAGTCCTTGGGGCCAAGGTGTTTAAAAGTCCTTGGGGTGAATCATGTCATGGTGTTTAAAAGTCCATGGGCCAAGGTGTTTAAAAGTCCTTGGGGTCAAGATGTTTAAAAGTCCTTGAGGTGAAACTTGTTAAGGACACAAAGGTGTTTAAAAGTCCTTGTGTGGTCCTTGCCATGGTGTTTAAAAGTCCATGGGCCATGGTGTTTAAAAGTCCATGGGGATAAGATCACAATGGTGTTTAAAAGTCCATGTGTGAGTCTTATGTTGATCTTGTTAAAAGATGTAATTATCACTTGTGGCCAATATGACATGTTATGATATGAAGCATGAGATGCTTGGTTAAGATTGTTTGTGAGCATGTTTAAATGTTGCTTGAAGTATGATTTATAAAAGTGTTTTATAAATGCATTATTGAATGGTTTTAATTGAGCTTTCCTCACTAAGCTTTTGCTTACGCTCTCTCTCTCTTCTTAAACCAATAATGCAGAACATTAAGGTGCATTGAGGGCAGCAAGGAAGGCAAGCAATCAAGTGAAAGATAAGCTCATGTATGGGAAGGTTTTCTTAAACACCTTTAGCTATTGGTTTTTGGCAATAGGGGACCTATGTTGTTGTTTTGGGAGATGTTTTGGACTCCCTATTTTGGATTTATGTTGTTGTTAATGTTGGTACATGTAATTGGCCATTATGTGTTGGTTTGGAGGTTTTAGTGCATGAGTGGTTTGCTTGAGTAGGAAGCATGCCTTTAGATTTGGGGCTTTTCATATATGATGATATAATGATAATTGGTTGATGCAAATATGTCTCTTGTATGTTGTATGAGTTGTTGGTAAAGTTTGGTTGCATTTGGAGCATGATTGGTTGGTCAATTGTGTGTTTAAGCATGAATTTTTCTGCAATCTGCGCAGGCCGTATCGGAAGAGTAGCCACCGTTTCGGAACAGGTGCCTTGTAGCAACCCAGGCGTCCGAAACGGGAGACACCGTTCCGAAACAGAAAGGCCACTGCCAACCCCCATTTCGGTACGCGTTGCGGAACGGCCCCGCGTTTCGAAACAGGCTCTCCCTGTTTCGGAACACCTGACTGTTGGGGGCTGACATTGGCAGTTATATGTTTCAAAATGTTTGCATTTTGGTCCCAAAACTTGTTTGTGCAATTGTATGAGTTTGGGATGTCCGTTCGAGCTGAAATTTGACAGAGATACATGAAACATGATTAATTTCAAGTTGGTAACTTTAATTTGGGTTAAGTCCTTATAATTATCAGAATTTACAAATTGGTCCCTAAAGTTGTATTTTGATCAATTGGGTCCCTGTTTGATCTCTGATGTCTATGTTCTTTGAGTATGTTGTTTGTGGGATCACAACTAGGGTTAATGTGCATCTAGACAAGTTTTAAAAGAAAAAAAATGGTCGTTAATCAAGGTTGACTTTCGGGTTGACTTTGGTTTTCCCCGTGTAATCTTCCTAATTCGGGTCAACCGTCTAGGCCGGATTAAGGGGGTTACACGGTTAAAAACCTATCCATTGCTATGGTGATCCAAATAAGGTAATAAACTCGATAGTCTGAGTGAGCTCGAGTAACCTGATAGGCTGAGTGACCTCATGTAAAGACTACTTGTGGCTAATGTGATCCTAGTATGTCTAGGACGTATCCATGGCTATGGTGATCCATATATGGTCCTTTAACCCGATAGCTGTGTGAGCACGGGTAACTCGACGACTATGTGAGCATGGTTAAAGTATGGCTTCATTGGCCAATATATGGATGATTTATGGATGTATTTATGTATATTGTGTGGGTGCTATAGGTGATAGCTTTTGTACCTGATGGCTGAGTGATTAAGGTACGCTATGTATTAACTCGATAGGCTGAGTGAGCTCGAGTAACTTGATTTGTCTATGTGATCTAGATTATGGCAAAGCTTTTTGGAAACATGTAAGACTTGTTGTAGACTTAACGATGCCTTGAGATAGGTGATCTAAGAACTCTAGCTAGCGTAGGCTAGATGATAACTGATATATAGTAAAGCCTTATCTATGCTCTCTAGACTATATTATCTTGCATGCTTATTTTATGATAATCAAGAATTGTGGTAGAGTAGAAATGTGTCACTGAGCTTTGTAAGCTTAGCGTTCAGAATCGTGGTTTCTGTTCGCAGGTTAGTAGGTGGATTATGGCCGAGGAGCATATCATGAAGGTATTTCCCAGCACAGCTTTGCTTTAGAGTACAATACTTAGTATTTAGTTTGGGGTTTATGTATTCACAGGACCTTACAAGTTTTGAGTATGTAAACTCTATTGAAATGTTATTTTGTTATACGGTGATTTAAACTTGAAGCTTCTGTTTTGTAAACTTATTTAAATGTTTATTTAATCATATTGATTTATATAGGATTCTAAATTTTGAAATGGGTAAACTTATTGTTTTAAATGGAAACTTGATGGGTCGGATTTTAGGTGACCCGAATGTAGCACATTGGATTTGGATTAGGATTAGGGTATTATAATGGGCATGCCATCGAATTCATTGAGCTCATGTATGGGTTTGGATTATGATCCATGGCTTACGACCCTTTTGTGGAGACAATAGGAGGGATGTGATTGTTGGTCATTGGAGACAGTTGGAGGTTTGACCATTCTTAGTTTCTCAGCTATGTATATATAGTTGGTTAGGAATTCATGTATCCCAATGTTAGTTGTAATCCAAGGGAAAAGCAAAGAAAGCTTATGTTTGTTGTTAGAAACGCTGGTAGAGAAAATTCGGAAGGTTTTCACTCATTTATTGTAGATTTAAGATGGCAATTACATGATTTAAATCACTCATTTACTACATATTTTATATGACAATTACATGATTTAATGCATATTTAATACGACAATTACAAACAAATTAATTTGTTTGTCATTATTCTTGTGAGTAATTTGTCATATTTATCCCCAGCTTTCAGCCTATAGATAGAATGCTTCATATTCACTTTTAGTGTATCTAAAAAACATTCTCACGAGTTTAATGCTATCAAGAAGAGATGGGCAATACCACTTTGTCCAACTTCAAAATTCGGGTGAACAAATTTTGAGGGTGCTATGTTAACCTTAGGGGGTATTGTCTAATGCAACGATTACACCAATCAGGGGAATTTTCTTCTAAGGAAGTGGTCGTGCCATGACACAACAAATGGTTCGATCTCTTTAAATTTACTTTATTTCATCCAGTCAATGCTAATGGTTTCATTTCGCAGTTATTTTTCCAACAATTTAGAAGCAAATTCATACTGTTGTTGAATAGTGGTTGAAATTAAAGCAAATTTAGCTTTTGATAAAGCTCTTCTTAATGATATTGACACCATAAATCGTTAGTGTGAATGTGATGTGGTTGCGTGAATTGTATTTTGAGATGGTTAAATTTCGAATGTTGCATCAAATAAAATTTGATTGTCATAACAAATAAAGTTTGTACGGCTTATCGAATAAAATTAGGTTGTCATATCAAATAAAGTTTAGATGCCTTATCAAATAAAATTTGGTTCTCACATTAAATAAATTTCGGATGCCTTATCTAATAAAATTCAATTGCCTTATCGAATAAATTTTGGATGCCTTATTGAATTAAATCTAGCCGAGTGGGGTAACGCCTACTTGTAATCAATGTGGGGGTAACAAAACGGGTGGATTAGGATTCGATCCTTTTGATCAGATTCTTGGTGTCTTGTTTTTGGCCAATAAATATTTTTTGGGTTATGGCTTTCAAAAAATTTGAGACGGATGATAGATGCAAATTTAAACTATGGAAATGAGTTACATATATTTCGTGGATGAGTATTTTTAGTGCTCGATAAGTGGAATTTTAAATATGAGTAAAGTGAGATGCTAAAAAGTTGATTGACTCAAGAATTTGTTGTCATAAATTTTATTATGGAAACTAAAATTCGTTGGTTATCCTAAAGTCCTAGAGGGATACTATGATGCCAAATGGGTAACCAACAATGATAAGGTAATTTCTACGAGTTAGTATGAGCAAATACTACTAGACTAAGAGTTCTCCAATTAACATCCTTATCAAGAAGTTGATTTCAATTCCTATGATCTGTAAAAAATTCCTAAATGGCTTATTGGAAAGTATTGTGATAGTATGAAATGTGCATGTCTAGGATTAGTTCTATGATAGACTTGGTATTTAAGTGTGCCTAGTGCACCACCTCTCGTTCCTAGATACCTACCTGGTGCATTATTCATTACTATGCTCACTATTCCAATTTATAAAATACTATGACTAAATGATACTTTTTAACTTAATGCAGAAGTTAAGAGTAATATTTGACAAATCTTATTAAGATAAATTCATTTGGTCATAGTAGATGGAAATATTTTTGGTCTCTTTAAGTCATTTTTTGAGTAAGACACTTTGAAAATATGGGGTGTCTGAAAATGATGTATCATAAGAATACATGAATATATATAAAGATGGATCACTCATTTTACATTTCGAGATGACATGTGAGAACCTAGCTAAACCACTAACCAAAAGGTTAAGTAGGAGATTGCTTCTTGACTCGTCGAGGGGGATGGATCTCAATCCCATTATTTGAGGAATTTATGGTGAATGCTCAACTTAGTAATCAAAGTTCAATGTGGTCACAACGAAACCATGGGAATGTGATGGATACCCAACTTAGCACTCTAAGTTCAATGTGGACTAAACCTTGAAGAGACTCATAGTATACATACTAATCTATCCATATGGTGAACATTGTATACATAAAGGTTGAACTTTTGCTCTTAATAAATTCATACCCCCTTTGGTGGTCTTAGTGAGAAAGAATTGATAAATTTATCGATATGGATAAATATCAACTCTTAATGAGTTCATAATCTAGTGTTTGGGTGGTACTATTGAGGACTATATAAACGCACTTCTAAGAAGGATGAGTTTTATACTCTTAATGGATTCAATCCCAAGAGTTTGGGTGATCTTATTATAGAAGGACATATTGAATTCAATACCAAGAGGTTGTGTTTTTATTTTTAATGAATTATTATCCTAAATTTTGGGTGGTTCATTTTTAAATGAACTTGAAGAATTCACCTATTTTATTGTGAGGTTGAGCTTATAGAAAAGCTCTTAATGATTTCGTAGCCCTAATTCGGGTGATTTGTGTTAAGATAGAGCTTACGAAATTACCTACGTAATTGAGAAGGATTTGCCACCTTCTATGAAAGATGTTGGGCTATTTTTCTAGTACATTTACTAGTATCCTAAGGTGTGGCTATATATATATTTGTTGATTTATCGCGAACTTAGTGGATGAATGAGGTTAGTCGTGTGTCATGAGTTTACCCATATCTTTACAAGTTCAAGATTCGTTCACTCGTCAAAGAGAAAGATCGCTCATCGTCACTACGTATTAGTTCCAAAGACGTTCACTAGTACTTAAAAAGCTAATTTTGCTATTGCTCTTCTCATGGTTTTTCTCCTTAAAATTTATTTTATTTGCACATTTGTGGGGGATGTTAGAAATGCAGGTGGAGAAAATTCGGAAGATTTTCACTCATTCACTACTGATTTAAGATGACATTTACATGATTTAAATCACTCATTTACTACATATTTAATATAGCAGCTACATAATTTAATCACTCATTTAATGCATATTTAATACGCCAGTTACGTGGTTTGAATCATATTTAATATGATAGTTACAAATAAATTAATTGTTTGTCATTATTGTTGTGAGTGATTTGTTGATTTACCTCAAACTTTTAGCTTATAAATTGAATGCTCTAGATTCACTTTTAGTGTATCTAAAAAACATTCACATGTGTTTCATGCTATCGAGAAGATATGGGCAATATCACTTTGTCCAACTTTAAAATTTGGGTATACGAATTTTGAAGGCACTATGTTAACCTCGGTGGGCATCATCCAGTGCAACGATTACACAAATTGGGGCGAATTTGCTTCTAAGGCAGTGGTCATACCATGACACAACAAATGGTTCGTTCTCATTCAGTTTTGCTTTATTTCATCCAGTAGTGCTAAAGGTTTTGTTTCCCAATAGTTTTTGTAACGCCCCGGTTTTGGGCTCAGAAGTTTTGGGCGTTGACCGGTTTGGTCAAAGTGCTGATCGAATATATAAGAGTGAATTTAGGAAAGCCTAGTTCGGGTTGCATTAAAAATATGGAAAAATGTTCTAAAATCATCTTTTAATATATAAAAGTGAACTGTGAAATCAATTTTGGAAAATGAGGTTTGGAAGGGTGACATTTTGGGTTAGTGACCAAAATGTAATTTTTGAAAACTGCGTGACTGTTTTAAAAAGGATTGAAACTTTGAATCTTTAAGGAGCTATTTACCCAATGGGAGTTTCTCCATATTTTCTAAATATATTAAATGATTAATTAAATGTTTTTAAACTAAAGAAAAGTGGAGGGAAGATATTTTCCTAATTCTAACTAACTTTTCTCTCAACCATTTTCTCTCATCTTTTCTCTCAAACCAAACACATTCTCTCCAGATCTTTTCTCTCTGATTTTGTCACTCAAATCACTCATTTCAACTCTCATTTGATTCCTAATCATCTCATCAACAAAACCTCTCAATTTGCAAGTTGTTTCATCAAGCTTTTTGGCTCTAAAAAGGAGAAACTCAAGTTTGAAGGTAAGAACGTCCTTCTCCTCTGAACTTCAAGTTCTTTATTGAAATTCCCAAGTTCTCAATCCTTGATTTGTGTTTTGTTAAAGGCTTTTCAATTGAAATCTTGATTTTGGCTTAAAATGCAAGATTTGGCGATTTTGGTGAAATTTTCGTGTGATCTGTTTGGGCAGTGTTTTGAAGTGTCAAAATGATGTTAAATGAATGCTAAATTGATTAGAAGTTGAGGTTTAATTAATGCAATCCCGGATAGGTTGAATTTCCTAAGTTTGGCTTGAGTTTTTGGTTGTTTTTGGAGTGTTTTTGGTGATCTGTTGTACCTGGAAGTAAAAGGACGTGTTTGTGATCATTTTGGATGTTGATTGATGTTTAAAAATGGTTAGAAGTGATGGATCTTGGCTGGGTTAAGTTTTGGTAGTGTTTGGAGGTGATTTCGGTTGTGTTTGGTAGCCGAATTGTTGGTTGTGTGATGAGCAGCGAGTTTGGTTGTGTGGCTGCTGTTCTTAATGCATAATGATGCATTAATGTGCTGTTTTTGTGTGCTTGAAACAGGGGAGTTTGATCCGTGAGCTTTAGAGGTGTTGCGGAAGGTTTCGGATGCTTGGAAGGCTTGGTGGCTAGCCTTGTTTTGGTTATCGGTGAGTGAAGTTGGGTTTTCAGCTTTTGAACCAAGGTTTGAAGGTTTTTGGGAGCTTAGTGTAAGTCTAAACAACTTTGATAAGCTCAAGAGTAAGTGAATGGTTTTTCGCTCTTGAATTATGATTGTGGAATTGGCTTTTAAGCAATTGTGGTTGATGATTGAAATGCATGTGTTTTGCATGGTTTAAATCTGTTTTGAAAGCATATTTTAGCATGGTTCAATGCTGGTTTTGAAAGCCATATGTGGAGGATGCTCAAGGTAAGAGATCCTTGGTTTTATACATTGGAAATGTGGTTTTGATGCATGGTGTTGCATGTTGTTCAATGGCTTTGTCTAATGCTTTAAAACAGTGAATTAATGTTGGTTAATGATGGTTTTTGCATATTGGTTATGCATGTGAATCATTTGATTAATGTGATAATGGTTTTGCATATTGGTTATGCATGTGAAACATTGGAGTAATGTGGTAAGGTGGTTATATTGGCAAGTGATGTAAGTGGTTCTTGGTTCTTTGATCGGATATAGTTAGCCGGCTATAGGATTGGGTGCACCGTGAATTAAGTTGCCTTGGAGGTGGAGTGGTCAAGAGTGGACCGGTAAACTCCCTTCAAGTATCCTAACGAGATGGTTGAGGTCATAATGGAGGTGTTGCCCATTCGAGGACCTTGGTTGAGCAAAGGTTATATGGTGTTTAAAAGTCCATATGTGAGAACCTTGTGCTTGTTGAGATCACAATGGCGGGGTTAAGTCCATGTGTGGATCTTGTGTAGGGTGTCCCGGATCTCGTTAGTGATGTTATACAACTACCAATCGGTGAATGCAAAGGTTGTATGGTGTTTGAAAGTCCATACATGGGAACCTTGTGCATGTCAAGGTTGTATGGTGTTTGAAAGTCCATACATGGGAACCTTGGGGAAAAGTTGAGGTTGTATGGTGTTTGAAAGTCCATACATGGGAACCTCGGGAAAGTTGAGGTTGTATGGTGTTTGAAAGTCCATACATGGGAACCTCGGGAAAGCTAAGGTTGTATGGTGTTTAAAAGTCCATACATGGGAACCTTAGGATGTTGAGGTCAAATGGTGTTTAAAAGTCCATTTGGGAGACCTTGGATTGGTAGGGTGTATGGAGCGTAGGGACAACGCTCGGAATCCGCATATCCGATTGGGTGTTGAGTTGAAAAGTGAATGTGGTTGATCACTTGAAGGCCAATATGATGTTCTTGATTGTGATGAAGCATGGGATGCTTGAATTGATGCATAATTGCATGTGAAGCATGAGATGCTAGGAAAAGATGCATGGTTGCATGGAAAGTGTATAATGCTTGTGAATGCATGTTTACTTGTTAAGTTGAACAAGTGTTGATTATCATTTGGAAAATGATGCATGTGAGCATGAAATATCTTTAGTGCATTGGAGTCTTGTTAAGACTTGTTTTTAAAGGCATGTGATGATGATGTTGTGGTTCATATATGTTGCCTTTGGTTTAATGCATGTGTTGGTTGGTTTGTGAAATGGTTTTAAAAGATTCTTGCTTGAATTGGCTTTCAAGTTTAAGAAAGGTATGTTGTGAAATGGGAGTGTTTTCCAAGATTTTGTTTTAGCTTGCATATGGTGTTTATGCATGGTTTGGCTAAATGGATGATTTTGTAAGTTGTGCTTTGAAAAGGTTTTCTTAGCATGCTAAGCTAAGGGTTGGTTTTCATGTATGTGCAATGCATGGTTTGAGCTTGTTGTTGAAAAGGGGTTTTCAAACATGGCTTTGGTAAACAAATCGAGTTTGTTTTAAAAGTGATTTATGGCTCGCTGCATTGATGGTGTTTTGGTTTTGAGCATTCCTCACTAAGCATTATGTGCTTACGCTCCTTTTTGTCCATCAATGCAGATTCTTGAAGTTTGGACAGCGAGGAGCAAGGGATTCAAGAAGGACTCCACTTGAGATGTATGTCTCGGTTAATAGCTATAGTTAATAAAGGCAATGGGGTAGAATCTCTTGGGTTGATGTATGTGTTTGTATATGTTCGGACAAGTATGGTTTTGCGTTGTTGATGTTTTTGGAACATGGTTTGGCTTATGAGTTTGAATTGGAAGTATGTTGTTTAAATGGTTGCTTGTGTTGGAAGCTTAACCTTGAAATTGGGGTTTTTCGTGTATGTTGGCATGTTGTTGAATTGTTGATGCAAGTATGCCTCTTTTATGTTGAATTGCATGTTGGCAAAGTTTGGTGGCTTTTGGAGCATGATTGGATGTTTAATTGCATGTTTAAGAATGCATTTTGAGGCTTGCTGTGCAGGGTGTTTCGGAACAGCCAATACCGTTTCGGAACGGGTGCCTTAAACAAGCCCAGGCGTCTGAAACGGGAGGGACCGTTCCGAAACGGAAAGGCTACTGCCAGACCCCCGTTTTGGTACGCGTTGCGGAACGGCCCCGCGTTTCGGAACGGGCTAAGCCTGTTTCGGAACGGGTGACCGTTGGGGGCTGACATTGGCAGTTAAATGTTTTGAAAAGTTTGCATTTTGGTCCTGAATCTTGTTTGTGCAATTGTATGAGTTTGGGATGTCCGTTTGAGCTGAAATTTGGCAGTGAAGCATGAAACCTGACTAATTGCAATATGGTAACTTTAATTTAGGTTAAGTCCTCATATTTATCAGAAATTACAATTTGGTCCCTAAAATTGTAATTTGTTCAATTGGGTCCCCGTTTGATCTCTGATGTTTGTGATCTTTGAGTATGGTGTTTGAGTGATCACATATAGGACTAATGTGCATCTAGACAAGATTAAAAAGGAAAAAAAGGGTCGTTAATCAAGGTTGCCTTTCGGGTTGACTTTGGTTTTCCCCGTGTGACCTTCTTAATTCGGGTCAACCGTCTAGGCCGGGTTGAGGGGGTTACATTTGGTGGTATCAGAGCTGAGTTGCGAATGCTTGGGGAAAACAGTAAGTTGTTGTGATGTGTGTTGATGTTTACTTTGTTGTGTGGATGAAAGTTGGTTGAATGTTGGTTGAAACACGTGTTTCTGGGCATGATGCTGATGTTTCTGAGCAAATTGTTGTTGTTTTCTGAACAAGTTGCTGATGTTTTCAAGCATGCTTTGTGTTTATGAATCATCGTTGAATTAATGTGGTTATGTGCTGATGTTGTGAGCTGGTGTTATGCTTGATGATTGTGTAATGAGTATGTTATGTTGATAATATGCTGATGCAAATGGATGCTGTTGGATGTAAGCATGATCGAGTATGTTGATTGATATGCTTGATGTTGTGATATCCATGTTGTGTTGACTGTTATGTCATGTAAAGGGGAGGATTCGGGATACCCATTGCCTTATTAATATAGCTATTGTGTTATTTTGGAGTTGGAGTTTGAATCCTTGCTTAATGCTGGTCTAACTGGTTTGTTTGTTTGTTGTGATTGTATGTTTGTTGTTGTTAGTAGTATGGCTAAGTCGATGAAAGAATGGCAGTTGGGTGAGATGGTTGCTGCCTTGGGGCAGGTTGTTAAGGCGTGGAATTCACCCTTTGGTGGAGGTGTTTTGTCTCAGCTTTCTGTGCCTGGGGTTGAGGTGATAAGGCAAGGGAAAGAAGCTGGTTCTGTGGTGAAGAGTTCATCATCTGATGTTCAGGAGGTGTTGGGAACATCTCAGGCTGTGGTAAAGGTAAAGTCAGTGGATGTGCTGGCTGTGGGATGTGTGGGTTTGCCGAAGCAGCATTTGCTTGTTTTGGGTGCTGTGGAATATCGTGGTTCTACACCGGAGATGTTTGAGGCCTGGTTGGCCAGTGTGGTTCTGATCTTGGATCAGGAAGGCTGTGATCTTGCTTGTAAGCTGGGGAGTGTTGTTTCTTTGATGTTGGAGGATGCCTGTGTCTGGTGGACATCAGTGGCTGTGGCGTCACATATTCCTGATATTGATTGGGATTTCTTTGTATCTGCCTTTTATGAAAGGTATCTTGGAGGGAAGTTTCCAAGGGTTGAGCAATGTGACGGTGGTGTTGTTGTAGAGCAAGTGTTGCTTGGGCAAGGAGTGGAAGTTCAGCCACCGGTGTGTGACCGTTGTGAAAGGCGCCATGTTGGAGGTTGTTGGGGCGTGGGTGCTTGCTGGAACTGTGGTTCCAAAGTGCATGTTAAGCGTGATTGTCCTCTTGGAGTGAAGTCAGTTTTGGTGTTAGCCAAAGGGTCTCAGAAAGGTCGTGGGCACGGCCGAGGCAAGGTTCAGAAGTGGCAGAAAGAGCAGAAAGTTGTGAAGAGTGTGGGAAAGGAGAATTGCTGGAAATGTGGGTCTGCTGGACACATGAGACGTGATTGTTTGATGTTGGCTCGGAACAGCCAAGGTTCTTTACCGCAAGGAGTTGGTGGTGACCCTGGTGTGTTAGCTGGTGCTGCGGTGGTGCGGCAGGAGGATGATGGTTCCGCGAGGAAGAGAGTTCGTCTGATGAAGCTTCAGGGTGGTGTGGTGCTTTCAGGTAACCTTGTTTAGTAATCTTTGCTCTAGTTACCTTAGTTTGGTTTCTGTTGGTTTTTCTTGCGTGGTAAGTTTAGTCTTGTTGCTAGAATGTTTGGGGTAATGGTTGTGGTTTGGAAACATCTTTTGAGTGAAGAAGGCTTAGTGAGAATCTTGTGGTTAATGATTGTTGGTATGATGGAGTTAGATAAGTTAGAAGTGAGGTAGGAGGTTGTTCTTAGACGGATTCTGAGGATGTTATTGGAGGGTGTGAACTGGCATTCATGCACAGATAAAATCATTGTTATATGCTATATTATATATGTTGGTCCATGCATACATGTGGCATGACATTAGAGGTTTTGCATACATGTACATCAGGCATTGATAGGGCATGTTGGTGATCATGCATATGATGTTCACACTCGCTAATAATTAATCGAATCTGTTAGTGTGGTGGTTGGGTTAGGTTGGATGATGGGTTATTAGAGGTTGTTTTGGTGCTGAGTGAGGGTTAGAAGTAATATTAAGCTAGTTGCTTGTAATGGCGAGGGTGGCATAGCATGTTGGTGGAAGGATAGTGTTTGTTGTTTAAGGAGTTTAGTGGTTTGGTGGTGAGGAGTACCGGTTGAAGTAGGATCGATCAAGTGGTTTGAATAGCTAAGTGGGAGCGGTAGTTCCTTTGTGTTAAGTGTTGTTGCAGGTTAGCGGTTGTGTTTTCAGGTGCTGAGGTAGCTTATTATTTAAGTTGTTGTGGAAGGGTTGTGTTTGTAAGTGTTGGTTCTTAGCAACCTTGGGGAGTTGAGGAGTTGATACGTATGTTTAGGTTGGGCAATGTTCTGGCAAGGCAAGTGTTGCGGTCAAGCTTGTGGTGGTTAAGCAATGAAAGGTCGAGGGTCAGTGTTGTTTGAAAGGATTCTTGTGAAAGGTGGTTGGCTGGTTGTGGTTAAGGAAGTTCCGTCTGAAGTCAGTTGGTGGTGTGTGGAACAGCTGGCGGAGTCGAGTTGGGGTTGTGATGAAAATTTTGGTTTGTGGGTGAGTAGACCTGGTGAGTCGTTTTGGTAATGTTAGCGGCAGATGTGAAGGAATGTCAGCTTTTGTTGAGGAGTTTGGGTAAGCAGTTGATGCTTAAGATTTTTTTTTTTGCTTTTTTTTGCTTGTTGGGAAGATTCTTGGAAGGGGTTTGAGAGTTGCAAGAGTTTTGGAAGCAGAGAAGTTTGCAGAGTGGTGGAATTGGATTGGTTAGAGTCCCTGTGTAAACCAGTCTTGGAAGTTGTGTGTTACAGTAATGTGTGCTGTGAGAGTTAAAGTTCTTCATGATTGAAGTTGGGGCTGTGTACAGTCCGGATATGTGGAAGGTTAAGTTGTGGCTATCTTTGAGTGTTCTGGGTTTGTGAACAGCATGTGGTGGTGTTGGGTTCAGTGGAGTTTTGTGTGGAAAGTGTTCAGTGTTGGTTGAGGTTTTTGTGTTGCCTTGTGTGTGTTTTGAGAAAGTTGTTGTTCTCTTTTCGCCGGTTAAATTTCGAGGACGAAATTTCCTAAGGGGGGGAGAGTTGTAACGCCCCGGTTTTGGGCTCAGAAGTTTTGGGCGTTGACCGGTTTGGTCAAAGTGCTGATCGAATATATAAGAGTGAATTTAGGAAAGCCTAGTTCGGGTTGCATTAAAAATATGGAAAAATGTTCTAAAATCATCTTTTAATATATAAAAGTGAACTGTGAAATCAATTTTGGAAAATGAGGTTTGGAAGGGTGACATTTTGGGTTAGTGACCAAAATGTAATTTTTGAAAACTGCGTGACTGTTTTAAAAAGGATTGAAACTTTGAATCTTTAAGGAGCTATTTACCCAATGGGAGTTTCTCCAGATTTTCTAAATATATTAAATGATTAATTAAATGTTTTTAAACTAAAGAAAAGTGGAGGGAAGATATTTTCCTAATTCTAACTAACTTTTCTCTCAACCATTTTCTCTCATCTTTTCTCTCAAACCAAACACATTCTCTCCAGATCTTTTCTCTCTGATTTTGTCACTCAAATCACTCATTTCAACTCTCATTTGATTCCTAATCATCTCATCAACAAAACCTCTCAATTTGCAAGTTGTTTCATCAAGCTTTTTGGCTCTAAAAAGGAGAAACTCAAGTTTGGAGGTAAGAATGTCCTTCTCCTCTGAACTTCAAGTTCTTTATTGAAATTCCCAAGTTCTCAATCCTTGATTTGTGTTTTGTTAAAGGCTTTTCAATTGAAATCTTGATTTTGGCTTAAAATGCAAGATTTGGCGATTTTGGTGAAATTTTCGTGTGATCTGTTTGGGCAGTGTTTTGAAGTGTCAAAATGATGTTAAATGAATGCTAAATTGATTAGAAGTTGAGGTTTAATTAATGCAATCCCGGATAGGTTGAATTTCCTAAGTTTGGCTTGAGTTTTTGGTTGTTTTTGGAGTGTTTTTGGTGATCTGTTGTACCTGGAAGCATAAGGACGTGTTTGTGATCATTTTGGATGTTGATTGATGTTTAAAAATGGTTAGAAGTGATGGATCTTGGCTGGGTTAAGTTTTGGTAGTGTTTGGAGGTGATTTCGGTTGTGTTTGGTAGCCGAATTGTTGGTTGTGTGATGAGCAGCGAGTTTGGTTGTGTGGCTGCTGTTCTTAATGCATAATGATGCATTAATGTGCTGTTTTTGTGTTCTTGAAACAGGGGAGTTTGATCCGTGAGCTTTAGAGGTGTTGCAGAAGGTTTCGGATGCTTGGAAGGCTTGGTGGCTAGCCTTGTTTTGGTTATCGGTGAGTGAAGTTGGGTTTTCAGCTTTTGAACCAAGGTTTGAAGGTTTTTGGGAGCTTAGTGTAAGTCTAAACAACTTTGCTAAGCTCAAGAGTAAGTGAATGGTTTTTCGCTCTTGAATTATGATTGTGGAATTGGCTTTTAAGCAATTGTGGTTGATGATTGAAATGCATGTGTTTTGCATGGTTTAAATCTGTTTTGAAAGCATATTTTAGCATGGTTCAATGCTGGTTTTGAAAGCCATATGTGGAGGATGCTCAAGGTAAGAGATCCTTGGTTTTATACATTGGAAATGTGGTTTTGATGCATGGTGTTGCATGTTGTTCAATGGCTTTGTCTAATGCTTTAAAACAGTGAATTAATGTTGGTTAATGATGGTTTTTGCATATTGGTTATGCATGTGAATCATTTGATTAATGTGGTAATGGTTTTGCATATTGGTTATGCATGTGAAACATTGGACTAATGTGGTAAGGTGGTTATATTGGCAAGTGATGTAAGTGGTTCTTGGTTCTTTGATCGGATATAGTTAGCCGGCTATAGGATTGGGTGCACCGTGAATTAAGTCGCCTTGGAGGTGGAGTGGTCAAGAGTGGACCGGTAAACTCCCTTCAAGTATCCTAACGAGATGGTTGAGGTCATAATGGAGGTGTTGCCCATTCGAGGACCTTGGTTGAGCAAAGGTTATATGGTGTTTAAAAGTCCATATGTGAGAACCTTGTGCTTGTTGAGATCACAATGGCGGGGTTAAGTCCATGTGTGGATCTTGTGTAGGGTGTCCCGGATCTCGTTAGTGATGTTATACAACTACCAATCGGTGAATGCAAAGGTTGTATGGTGTTTGAAAGTCCATACATGGGAACCTTGTGCATGTCAAGGTTGTATGGTGTTTGAAAGTCCATACATGGGAACCTTGGGGAAAAGTTGAGGTTGTATGGTGTTTGAAAGTCCATACATGGGAACCTCGGGAAAGTTGAGGTTGTATGGTGTTTGAAAGTCCATACATGGGAACCTCGGGAAAGCTAAGGTTGTATGGTGTTTAAAAGTCCATACATGGGAACCTTAGGATGTTGAGGTCAAATGGTGTTTAAAAGTCCATTTGGGAGACCTTGGATTGGTAGGGTGTATGGAGCGTAGGGACAACGCTCGGAATCCGCGTATCCGATTGGGTGTTGAGTTGAAAAGTGAATGTGGTTGATCACTTGAAGGCCAATATGATGTTCTTGATTGTGATGAAGCATGGGATGCTTGAATTGATGCATAATTGCATGTGAAGCATGAGATGCTTAGAAAAGATGCATGGTTGCATGGAAAGTGTATAATGCTTGTGAATGCATGTTTACTTGTTAAGTTGAACAAGTGTTGATTATCATTTGGAAAATGATGCATGTGAGCATGAAATATCTTTAGTGCATTGGAGTCTTGTTAAGACTTGTTTTTAAAGGCATGTGATGATGATGTTGTGGTTCATATATGTTGCCTTTGGTTTAATGCATGTGTTGGTTGGTTTGTGAAATGGTTTTAAAAGATTCTTGCTTGAATTGGCTTTCAAGTTTAAGAAAGGTATGTTGTGAAATGGGAGTGTTTTCCAAGATTTTGTTTTAGCTTGCATATGGTGTTTATGCATGGTTTGGCTAAATGGATGATTTTTTAAGTTGTGCTTTGAAAAGGTTTTCTTAGCATGCTAAGCTAAGGGTTGGTTTTCATGTATGTGCAATGCATGGTTTGAGCTTGTTGTTGAAAAGGGGTTTTCAAACATGGGTTTGGTAAACAAATCGAGTTTGTTTTAAAAGTGATTTATGGCTCGCTGCATTGATGGTGTTTTGGTTTTGAGCATTCCTCACTAAGCATTATGTGCTTACGCTCCTTTTTGTCCATCAATGCAGATTCTTGAAGTTTGGACAGCGAGGAGCAAGGGATTCAAGAAGGACTCCACTTGAGATGTATGTCTCGGTTAATAGCTATAGTTAATAAAGGCAATGGGGTAGAATCTCTTGGGTTGATGTATGTGTTTGTATATGTTCGGACAAGTATGGTTTTGCGTTGTTGATGTTTTTGGAACATGGTTTGGCTTATGAGTTTGAATTGGAAGTATGTTGTTTAAATGGTTGCTTGTGTTGGAAGCTTAACCTTGAAATTGGGGTTTTTCGTGTATGTTGGCATGTTGTTGAATTGTTGATGCAAGTATGCCTCTTTTATGTTGAATTGCATGTTGGCAAAGTTTGGTGGCTTTTGGAGCATGATTGGATGTTTAATTGCATGTTTAAGAATGCATTTTGAGGCTTGCTGTGCAGGGTGTTTCGGAACAGCCAATACCGTTTCGGAACGGGTGCCTTAAACAAGCCCAGACGTCCGAAACGGGAGGGACCGTTCCGAAACGGAAAGGCTACTGCCAGACCCCCGTTTCGGTACGCGTTGCGGAACGGCCCCGCGTTTCGGAACGGGCTAAGCCTGTTTCGGAACGGGTGACCGTTGGGGGCTGACATTGGCAGTTAAATGTTTTGAAAAGTTTGCATTTTGGTCCTGAATCTTGTTTGTGCAATTGTATGAGTTTGGGATGTCCGTTTGAGCTGAAATTTGGCAGTGAAGCATGAAACCTGACTAATTGCAATATGGTAACTTTAATTTGGGTTAAGTCCTCATATTTATCAGAAATTACAATTTGGTCCCTAAAATTGTAATTTGTTCAATTGGGTCCCCGTTTGATCTCTGATGTTTGTGATCTTTGAGTATGGTGTTTGAGTGATCACATATAGGACTAATGTGCATCTAGACAAGATTAAAAAGGAAAAAAAAAGGTCGTTAATCAAGGTTGACTTTCGGGTTGACTTTGGTTTTCCCCGTGTGACCTTCTTAATTCGGGTCAACCGTCTGGGCCGGGTTGAGGGGGTTACAGTTTTTACGACATTTATGACAATGAATTTATAAGATTGAATTTGAATAAGAAAATTAATGAATTTATAAGTAAGAATATAAGTGTATGTATATAGGAATATCAACATGGATAAGAAAATATATAATCTTGTGATGAAGGCTTCGTTGCCACACTTCGATTAAGATCCATTTGTATATTTAAAGCATTGTATGTCATTTATATATGTTTAAGTTTAATTACATCACTAAGCTATATAAGCTTACTTTGTTTCTTTGCATATATAAGCTATATAAGCTATATAAGTTTAATAAGTATTCGTAAGTTCTCGAGATTGTTTTCAGGGATTGCAAGTCACTTATAAACCATTGAGTAAGTTTATCTTTGACAAACTCCTAAAAGGTGGCATATGTCTTTATATGATATGATGCATCAATGGTTATATGTTTTTTGCTATGATATGATTTTAGTTAAAGGTTTGGAATGAATATGTATATGCAAATTAATTAAGGTAAGTATCAGGTGATAAGTGTGTTTTATGATGTGGGGTATGCACGATATGCTTGAATTGCTACTTTGTGTATTTAGGTAAAGAACAATGTATGTCTAAACTAGTAAGTCAGGAAATGATTGGTAAGTTTGACAACTTTAAAAGTTATTTTGGTTTTATAGATTGAAAATCTAGTGCAACATGTTATGCTCAAGGAGCTTTAGTGATATTTTCATTGATAAAATCATGTTAGGTGCATTTTTAATGCTTAAGGTTTGGTATTGAAGTAACCTAATGATAAAGGTAGAAATTAGGGGTTAGAAATTGCCTATAATGACATATTTTGGTGAAACATGACAAATGTTTCAAAACCATACTAAGAGGTATCAAAATTTCATGTCTAGAATAAATTATTTTTTTGAATATGTGACAAAGGTTTCTAAAATTTTTCCCAATAGTTTCGAAACCATCCCTAAAAATTTGAAATTTTAAATTTTGGACACTATTTCATAACTTTTCAATCGAAACTTCGGTTCAGTCGCAGCTTTTTTGAAATTTAAGTTTTAGGATGAACATGAGATTAAGAATAACACCTATAAATAAAATAAACATTTATTTGGTAAGTAATCAATTTGATTATGTTATGATAAGACATGATTTGATAAAAAACTGGAAGTTAAAAAATGATTTTAGTTAAAATCAATGAATTTTGAATTATTTACAATTAGTCCCTGAACTTTGAAGTTCTTGCAAATTGGTCCTTAATGATTAAATCAGAGTTAAGAAACCTATATTTATTGCTAATTAATTGGTTTGTTTTGACTTTAGAAGTGATTTCTTGTGCAAGCCATAAAAGGACCCTAATCTATAAGAATATGAGTTGATAGAAATTTACAATTAAGTCCTTCAACATTTGCAAATTTAAACTTTAGTCTCTATACTTTTAAAACTTTACAAATTGGTCCCTAATCACTAAATTAGGATTAAAAAGCTTATAATCTCTGAAAAGTGTTGATTTGCTTTGGTGTTATGTATGTTTCAAGTTTATTTGTTATGAATTGATTCTCCGTCTCTTTGATTTTTATTCCGGTGACATCTCAGATCCAGTTTTCTTCCAAATTGGGTAGGGATGTTAAACAAACCCTCTGAGTATTTTAGAGAGTTTTATTTTCTCTTTTCAACTGGGTGAATTGAGTAGAGGTCAAAGCGTTATCGTTGCGTCTTATGTATAGACAGTGTGGAATTGTGATTACGTTTTTGTCTTCTCCAAATTCAGAATTCTAGATTTTAAACATGTAATTCTTTACCTTATACACGCAGATTCGTTCCTCGTACATGAAAATATAGTAGTGATCACTGAATAATTTTCTGTTGCGCCATGGGATGTACGAACGTGACCAACACATATATCAAATCTCGAATCCAAAGCCTTTCATTTTGTATTCGATTTAGGGATTTGCATCATATCCTTATTTTCTTGCAAAAATAAATCACTTTATTACATTTTACGATTATGATATAATAAAATTAACCATACTAGATTGTAAGAAATTCCATGAGCTTTCTATTGGTATGCTTACTTTACAATTTTGAATTCTCTAAACCCATCAAATTCTATAGAGAGAATATGATTTCATCACTCTATACTCAAATGATATAGCAATTCATACCACAATATAGATAATAACTTAAGCTTTCAATATATTTTCTCAATTCCATATTTCAAACCCAAAATCTTCATGAATTATAGAAAGAGAAAATAGTATTTTGGAGAAACTAATCTAGATTTAAAAATCATATCACACCAACAAGAAGATATGGTTGATAGCTTCACAAATGCGTAGTTGTTTTTGAAATTCGAACCCTTAATCCTCATAAATTTTAGAAATATAATTTAGGCTTTTGGGTGGACCATCTCAGAATATTGAACAGAAGCTACCAATGAAAAGCTTAAGGTTAGAGGATCAGAAATATGAAATTGAATTTTATTTCTAATGATTAGAATTGTATGAATTTTAGAGAGAAAAAGTTTAGGGTTCAAACTTTCTCTCAATAATGATGGTTAATACAAGGAAGAAGATGACATGAACATTGCTTTCTCTTTCTCCTTTTTACCCCAATTAACCTTACACTAGAAAATCACTTTGGTTGAGTTTCAACTTTAATATTCAATTATCAATTATTTATTAGGACCAAATTTTAGTATAATGACACCTATCATGCCTATTCATCAAAATTCAAAATGGTATGATTTAAGGGTTAGTCTTATTTTCTATTCATTTCACCTATCATTTCATGGTTTAATTTAGTCATTAATTCTTTATTTATCCACTTTACACTTTTAGCTAGCAATGTAGTTTACACTTTCCACTTTAGCACCCAAACTACTTTACATTTTAGTCATTAACCATTTTTTATTTTACTTTCCAAACTAATCCATATTTAATCAATCCATATTTTACTTTCCACACTAATCCTTTATTTAATCCATATTTTTTAGGTACTTTCTTATCACCAGAAGTCAAAAAAATTCTAAATTGATTTTTAAGGGGTACACTTAACTTTTAATTGCATCTCATTTGGCCCTTAAACTTTTTTTTATCAAATTGACCCAAACTTGACGGAACAATAACATTCATGTTGGTGTCAACTATTTTGTCATTTTTTTTTCATGTCACTAAAAAGTTAAAAAAAATAATATCTATCTTGTCCTTATTGAAATACCAATATCAATTTCTTTATAATTTTTAGTTTTTTATGGCATGATATAATAGCTAACACCAACTTAACAATTTCGTTATTATTCCATTACATATGAGTCAATTTGATAATAAAATTAAAAGTTCAAGAGTCAAAAGGGACACAATAAAAGTTTAAGGGTTAATCTGATTAAACATGAAAAGTTGAAAGGCCAAAAAGATAATTCTACCAAACAATAACGCTTTAGCACCATATAAATTTTAGCCAAAATCTTCTATTAGTCCTTATATTATACTTAAGTTATGGATTTAGTTCATATACTCTAATTTTGTTATGCTTAGTCTTTTTACTTCTTAAATTTTGAAATTTTGGTCTTAATCCACACACTAATTATTAGTTTTTTTCAAGTCACATTTTCCTATTAGTCCTGTACTAAAAATTGAAAATTGTAGGCTAAATTTTATCAAATTAAATATAAGAGTTAAATTCATAATTTATATATAGTAAAGAGACTAATATAAAAATATGACCTAAAATATACTCCCCCGTCCCACAAAATTTGTTTCTTTTTGAATTTTTCATGTAGTTTTAAGAAGAAAATTTTGTGGAAGAGATGTGATGTAAAATAATTAATGTGACAATTTAGTTCTTGAAAAATTATATTTTATTTGGTGGAAGAATAAAAAAACGTAAAAAATGAAATTTATGTTTTAAAACATGTTGAGTTTTTCAAGGAGACAATTTGAGTACAACAATTTTAAAAGTCAAAAGGAAAAAATTTAGTGGGATAGAGGGGTTCTATTTAAGCTTAAAATAATACCGAGTGTAGTATATATCACCAATCCCTAGCAAGACCCATCTTTGGGCCTAGGCAGGAGGGCACCTGTCCATTACCCATTTTCTTAATACTTGTTTTAATGATTCAATTATTTTCATTTTCTTGAATAGTTCCTACCTACAATTTAATTTTTTTTCTAATACTTTTCATTAATGGTGTAATTTTTTAAATGCTTATTATTAGTGATCCAATTTTTCAAATACTTATTATTAGTAGACAATTTTTTCCAACAATTATTATTAGGAGCTCAATTTTATTCTAATACTTATTACTAGGGGTTCAAGTTTTCCAATACTTATTATTAGGAATCTCGTTGATACATATTTTTTGTGACACCAAACAAGGATGTGGAGACGGTGGCTGATGGTAGGTCTGGGGCCGACGATGGGTGGTTCACTCGTCGAAGGACAAGCCGAGATCCACAAAGGACCATGGTTGGTCATTGAACTTTACGGTTCACCCATGGTTGACTTGGGGCTAAAAGACAATTTCATCGTAGAGCCGTTGGTTGGGGCCATTTGAGAGATGAGAGAAAGATATGGGAGATGATAGCCCTTGTAAAGAATTAAGGGAGACATCCCTCTGTCTTCGATCTTGAGGGTATTTATATCCCCTTGGCACTATAGGTGGATCGATAATTGATGAGATCGTGCCATGCTTAGTGATGGCAATTGACGGGCTGGCATGTAACCCCATCGACCGAGTCTAGACAATAGACTGAACCAAACGGGTCACACGGGGAATATTGAAGTAAACCATGAGGTTTACTACAATAAACGACCATATTTTTTTCTTTTTATCTTATCTAGATGCTCATTGGATTTCTAAATGTTTAACATTACAGCAGAACATATTTCAATTTAACAAATATCCGAAAAGGACTCAACTTGATCATATTAAGATTTTAGGGATCATTTTGCAAACTATACGATTTGTGAAGACTTTTGCCAAAATCATTTTACCAACCTTACATTAGTCATGTTACATGCATCATATTTCATTTTTAGTTCAAATGAATCGTTACAACACATTTAATCCTCTTACACAACAATCAGGGACCAAAACGTAAAGATTCAGAACATTTAAAATATAGTTTCAACTACTAACAAAGACACCGTATCAATACCCTTGTTGAGGGTATCGATACGCCCTCAACACATGTAGCATTTAAACTTGAACACACAAGGACCGTACCGATACCCTTGATGCTTGTCTCCGTACGCCCAAAAGAAGTAGCCAAATTCGGTATCGATACGCCCCCGCGTATCAGTACCCTCTTACCATTTTGCTAGCATGTATCGATACCCTCCCTAGGGTTTCGATACCCTGTGACCTATAAGGTCCCAAAATGCAGATTTTAAAGTCCCAAACTCATACCAAAACAATCCAACATGCTTTAATCGTGCATACAACATTTATAGGAATAAATCCCTAAGCATACATGGCATCATTAATAACGAAACATTGTAAAAATCACCGAAGGGTACTATAGGCATGCTTCCTAAGAAAGTCAAGCCATCAAAAAGCCAAAACTCCAAAATAAAGCATAAACCAACAATTAAAGGCCTTTTACAAGTTTTAAACCAGCAACAAAACATGCTCGAGTAAGAAGTTTCAATTCATCTCCCAAAATGACTATGGATCCCCCATTGCCCTTATTACTCTAGTCCATAAACGAAATATACATTCAAACGAAGTCATTCACCGATCCCTTACTTGCGCTGCCTCCAAGACTTTACTTGTCTGCTTTGATGAATAAAAAGAGCGTAAGCACAATTGGCTTAATGAGGAATGCTCAAAACCAAAACATCATCAATGTATTTAAACCGGTTTCAAAAACCATCATCAGTGAACTTATGAAAGAGATATGCCAAAAAGGCTTCTTGGATTTCCCCTACGTATTTCATGAAAGTCACATGTTGCTGCTCGATGCGCTTGTTGCTGTCGATAAGGGTGTGCAACAGCGTGAGGACTTCGTTGTCTGGAGCAGCTTCAGTACTGCCAAGGGCGGCTAGTGTGGTAGGCTGGGCTGCAGAGGGCTAGCTTGGAGTTATGGGCTCTGTCTTCGGGGCCTGCATCATTTGCAGGCGGACTTTTCTGGTCCACCCTTCCTTTGATGTTGTTATCTCATCTTTGGGGTCGGTTGGGACATTGAAATTGGAGAAAATGCTGGTGATGAGTGACAGAAAGTACAACCTGCCTTTCGTCCTTCGGAAGCAGGTGTGGATCTCCTTGCAGGTAATCTCCCCTACATTTATGGGTCGGTTCATCACGATGTTGTGGATTAGGGCGAGGCACGACCAATGGACAGTAGAGTTATAGGAGGTGGGCAGCAGACGCCTCTTGATAAATGTGTTCCACAACATAGCCTCGGGCAGCAAGTGACAACGTTGGATAGATCCGCCATGCTTCCCTGCCAACCACAGCGTGTTGGGCTTACACAGTTTGGCCTTGAGTTTCTCATAATCGGCAGCCGTCAGTGACTGCCTCCACTCCTCGTGAGGGTTGTCGTTTATATGCAGGCCATAGAAACTGTTGATTACGGCAGCATTGAGCTTGACAGGTTCCCCTCGGACGAACACTAACGCTATCTCAGGGCAGGGATGGTGGGCATAGAACTCCTTGACAATGGTGATGTTGTCTATCTCCGGCTGTGGTGCGAATATTTCCCATCCCTTGCTATGGATGATTTCAAACAGATTTGGTTCTAGACCGAGATCTCCTATCTGCCTTGTATAGTGAAAGCCCTGCTCCTCCCATATGATTTGTTTTATGAACTGGGTTCGGTATCTCTTTTCATGTTCATGGGAGAAGAAGCGTTAGAAGGTGGGTTTAGGTGCCGATGTTGAAGCCATGTGAGACGGTTGAAGTTTACTGAAACTTGAAAGAAAATAAAGTGAGAGCAGTGGATACAAGAATAAGATAGCAAGAAGGTGAAGTAAAGTAAATGAATGAAGTGAGAAGGGTTTAAATAGAGGTTGTCGAGCAGTCTTGTGGCAGCATTAAATGTCTAATATTCCACTTGTCTCGTGCAGGTTACAGGATTTCAGCCCGTTATTTTTTTAGCCGTTGGTAGCTAGCCGTTAGCGGTTAACTAGCCGTTACGCATTTTCTGCGCTGGGCTGCCCTGGGCTGTCTCGGCGGGATGGTAGGCTATCTCCTTGATGGACCTTCGTCTTGATCCAGCTCTTTTATTTCTAGTCTTGAAATGCTAAATAAATATAATTAAATATTTAAATAAATTCTGAAAATTAAAAATGTTGAAATTAATCTAATAAAAATAAATTGCAATAAATTAAACTCTAATCCTAATGCATAAGATAAAAATAAAGAAATAATAAAAATTAAGTTGTGTTGGGAGTGCATTCGGGTGCATCTCCCAAACATAATTACTTCCTGAGGTAGTTTGGTTTGTCTTTCCCTCCTGGGGGTCCTCTTATTCTTGCAGGTGTTGTGCTGCTGGGTCTTTAAGCCTGCCATTGGGTCTGGCATGACAGTTGCTGCCTTGGCCTGTCTCTATGCTGATTTTTGCAGCCATAGCCTTTGGGCATCCTTCATTTTCTTTTCCTGGGGGTTGGAGCACATTTAATTTTATGCTCTGGTTTTCTACCCTCATGGTCAGCTCCCCATGTTCCACATTTATTAACGTTCTGCCCCTGGCCAAAAATGGTCGCCCAAGGATGATAGGGGCTTTTTCATCGGCTTCACAGTCTATGATGAAGAAATCAGCTGGAAGAATAAGGTTGCCCACTTTCACAAGGATGTCTTCGATCTTTCCCTCCGGTTGTACAAAAGAATGATCGGCAATTTCAACATGACGAAGGTAGGTTTAGCTCGCCCAATTCCTAATTTATCAAAGACTACTTTAGGCATTAAGTTGATGCTAGCTCCCAAGTCGCACATAGATTTTGTTTTGTGCTTGTTGCCTATCCTACATAGAATAACAAAGTTGTCTAGGTCTGTTTGCTTGGGCGACAGTTTGTTGTGCAGCATTGCATGCACTCCTCTGTTACAACAACTGTTTCGAACTCCCCAATCCTCTTCATTTTAGAAACCATGTCCCTGAGGTACTTGGCATAGTTGGACATATTCTAAATGGCTTATATTAGAGGGATGTTTATGTCCACCTACTTTAGAATATACAGGAATCTTTTGAATGGGTCCTCTTGCTTCTGTTGCTTAAGCCTCTGGGGGAAAGGTGCTGGCAGACGGATGTCCTCTATACGTTCTTTGTAGGGGAAATTTATCTGTAGAGGATCATCTGCTTTAGGACCGCTGTCAGGTTTAGCTGCCGAGGCGTCTGGTGTTGATGCTATCGTGGCAGGCTATTCTTTATGTGATGCATGTGTTTCTGGTTGCTTTTCTACCCTAGGTTCATCCAACTTCTTCCCACTTATGGTAGATATTGCTTCGCACTGCTCATAAGTGGGCTTGGATGTTGCTTCTACACTATTGGATGTTGCTCCTGATGTTCCGTTGCTAAAGATCTCCGTGAACTGCCCAAATTGGGTCTCCAAGTTCTTTATAGTAGCCTCCTGGTTATTCATCTTCATCTTCGTCCTGTCCATGAAAGACTCAATTTTATCAATAAATTTATTAGTGCGAACAATAAAGTCACTAGTTCTAGACATAAAAGTATGAAGAGTTTCTTCTAGTGAATTATTGTTTTACGGCTGCTGAGCTTGCTGTCTGGGTAGGTTTTGCTGGTAGCCTCCCTGTTGCTGTTGTGGATTGGCAGCAGTCTTGGATTGCTCCAGGAGAAGTTGGGATGGTTCTTCCATCCAGGGTTGTAGGTGTTCTACGCAGGTCTGTTGTTCCTCTTGTATTCTCCCAAAAAGTTGGTAGATGTAGTGCATTTAGAGGAATCGTGGTTGCCTCCACACTCATCACAGAATGGCTCCATAGCCTTGGCCTCATAGACTTTCTCGGTGGGTTTAATTAAGCTCATAACCAGCTCTGTCAGCTTGTCAAGGTGGGCATTGACAGATTCTAAGGCTTATACTTCATTCACAGCAACTGGTCGCCTAATGTCGCCTCGGCGGGCTGTTGGGTACTTGTAGTCGTTCTTGGCGGCTTGGTTCAGGATCTGCAGTGTCTCCTCTGGTGGTCTGATTCTATTGGCTGAGGCATCAATCATCATCAGTGTTGGGTAGTTCACCCCGTTATAGAACATTGATACCTGTGTCCAAGCCGAGAAACCATGTAACAAGCAGTTGTTCAGCATATGTTGGTACCGCTCCCATGCTTCATACATCGGCTCATCATCCCCTTTTCGGAAGGTTTTTATTTCGTTTCGTAGTCTGTCTGTGACATTGGATAGCCTGAAACGGTTCAGAAAATCATTACACAGCTTTGTCCATGTGTTGAACGATCATGTTGGCTGGTTGTTTAACCACTGTTTTGCCATATCCCTCAATGAATAGGGAAATAATCTCAGCCTCAGTACGTCTTAATGGACCCCGTGTATTTTGAATGCTCTGCAAATGTCCAGGAATCCTCTTAAGTGCTGTCGAGCATCTTCTGTAGCAGTCCCTCCAAATTGCCCTAACGTGTTGATCATGTTAAACATAACGGGCTTCGGTTCAAAGTGACCCGCCTCAATCTTAGGTCATGTTACTATCGGATCGAACCCTCTAAAGTCACGTTCCAAGTAGTCCATGGTGTTTCGAACATGTTGTGGCTGTCTGGGTAGCACTTGCTGTTCTTTGGGCGGCGGGTCTTGATGCACATCCCTGCCGTTTGCAGCATTGTTGGCAGGGTTTTCGTTCTCCATGTTTACCATTGCCTTTTCTTTTTCTTCTTTAGTTTTCCCTTGGGCTACTCTGATTTCCTTCTTGAGCTCTCCTAGTCTTCGTTCGATATCATTGTAATAAACGATTTCTCCTTTTTGGGTTTTCCCTAGTCATACACTAGCAAAGGAAACCGTAAAATTTTCTCTTTTTGATTAAAAATAAAAATAAAAATAAAATGTAAAGAAATAAAAGTGCAGAAATTAAAGACGAATTTCGTTGTTACAAATCCCCGGCAACGGCGCCAAAAACTTGTAGAGCGTTTGGATGTTCTCTATTTATGAGCGCAAGTGCACACTCCTGTCAAGTTATAGTATAAAAGATATCGTCTCCCATAGGGATTAGAGAGCTTGATTCGAGTTGTAAGTCATGCACAATAAAAGTAAATGCACAATTAAATTGGATGTTAAGGAAGAAAGTAAAATAAAAACACAAATATTCCAAAAGGAAGTGATCATATTGATAGAGAGGGCAGGGTTATGTTGTTGCTTAGTGTGAAACTATGTTGAATAGGACAAGTTGTTTTACGCTGCCAGACTCTGCTGCCTCGACGCTGGATGGCAGGTAGACTGCTAAGACCCTCTCGCTGCCTCGGCAGGGGAATGAAAATGTTTCTCGGCGGCAAACTTGGCAGAACTACAAGGCTCGGCAGAACGCTTCGAAAGTGACTCTGCTTATATCTAAGTCAGGGTTTTGTTGATGCCCACTGCAGATAATACCAGTCGCGGCGTGAATCATGTAAAGACAGTAATGTTGATTCGTCCTCTTTTAGCCACCTTAAACCCTCAACCTATGTCTAGTTCGGATTGATCATACCGTCTATAGATAAAATTGTACTTACTCCTTTCGTGAGTTCGACTCTCTCGATACCAAACAAATGGATAGATTTCAACTAATCTTTCTCCTTAATTGAAAACTATGAAGAACATGGAATAAGTAAACCTTGTAATTTTATTTGTAAAACAAACTTGAAATCCTAAACAACCATTCTCAAAACTAATTAAAACATAACCCAAACCCAAGGACAAATTTAGAACATGTCGGCGGCAAGAAAACCTAAACTATGCTTAAGGAAAATCTATGCTATTTTGAATTAGAGTTACAATGGGTATATATAGGCATTAGCTAGGTCTAGTCCTTTTTGAAGTAAAAGTCTCCAAAGTATCTTTTTTACATTAAATGTGGCTTTAAACTCTGTCTTCTTTGAGTTGAATGTGGACTTTATCACGTTACCTTGCTCCGCAAGCAATCTCGAGATTCTCCTTTGGTGGTTTTGCCTGCTACTACAGACGTCGTAAAATTAAGTGGACAACATCGATAGAATTAGGATTTTCTGCTCTACATATCGCACTCTGGTTCTCCAACTCCACAGTTTGTTATCTTGGGCGGCAAGTTGGGCGGCGGCAGCTACTCGATAACTATTGTCTGTGTCTGGAACTGCATCAGTACAGCTCCTTGGTTTGCTGCCTTAGCATCGCATCCTCAGTTCCTCTTTCCCTCTGTCAGCCTCTAGTACTTGAAACTAAAACTAAGCTAAAACATTATCATTTCTTCACCAAATAAAAGATAATCACTAAAAACATGGAAAAATAGAGAAATACTGTAAAATGCAATGCATGGTCCTAATTATGCCTAAAATGCACTCAAAAACAGCAATAATATGAGATGGAATGTGCATGAAATATAAACTTGTGGACACTTTACATATGAAATACTATTGCTTGTCCTCAAGCAATAAGTATAATAGAACAAAAGAAATACTATGGCAAAGATTTAACTCAAAGAAATGTTATGACAAAGCTTCAGCCTTCGGAAATCTACAGGCAACTTGTTAAGAACAACTACACTTGAGATTTTTAAGAATTTTTCGTAGGGCTAGGATGCATGTGTGTGTATGCGAAATTGCTCTCAGCCTATGCTTAGTTTGCTTAAGAGAAATTTTCAAGGAAGCTCTCTAATCATGCCTTAGCTATGGTCCCTCTATTTTTACTCATAGTGTTCTTCCTAAAATTCAAAAGAGGGACTGCTACAAAGGGTGTCAGCTCATCACACCTACCGTCCTTAACTCTAGATGAGCAGGAAGCATACCTCTCATCCCCGAGCTAGTAGGTAGAGTAATCCCGTGACAACTTTCATTCACTCGTGTGCTTCTTTAGCCATTTATTCTCATTTTTAAAGCTGAAATGCACAGAGAAGTGTCCTTCTATAGTTATGTCGTAGTATTTATTCATTTATTTTAAAGCATTAACGTGCATGGAGTCTATTTGAATTAAGTTCGTTAGAGTTTCCATGCTAGGGTTTACTAGAGTTCTTCCTTAGAAATTTTTCTAACCATTTTATGCAGAGAGAGAAAGATATTGTGTAAAAAAATTACGATTATTATACCAAACCCTAAGTCAATTCTACAAATATCAACTAGTTGTATATCATTCCATTAAATCCAAGCCTATCAATATTCGTCATTAGGCATTATAAACTTATTCGCAGGCTATCTTTGAACTAAACAGAATGCCATAGCATAATTTTTGTTCTCTACTACTAATGCATATGCTATAACAAACTAAAAATACTAACATCAAACACTAACACCCCCAAACTTAGAGAATGAAGTGTCTTCAATACATGAATGAATTGTAACCCCCTTAGCCCGGCCTAGACGCCCGACCCAAACTTAGGAGACTACACGGGAAAACCGAAGAAACTCGTAAGAGTCAACCTCGATTGATGACCCTCTTTTTTTTCTTTTTATCTTCTCTAGATGCATATTATTATCCTATGTGTTCAGTAAGACACATATAAGAAAACGTCGTAGCGATCAGAAATCATTTAGGGGTTCAATTGCATACATATGTCTTTTAGGGACCAAATTGTAAATTTCTGTTATCACAAGGACTAATCAGGTTTTAAAGTTACCCATCCAAAATTTGTCATATAATATGCCAGCATGTCAAATTTCATCTCAAGCGAATCGTTCAAACTCAACTAATTAAGCCTACAACATTCAAGGACCAAAACGTAAGAAACAAAAACATGGAACAATTCAAATTCAATATCCAACGGTCAAGTGTTTCGAAACACACGACCCCGTATCGGAACGGCCCTTTCGAAACCATGTTGACCGTTTCGATACGCGGGAGCGTTCTGAGACCCCCAAATAACCTATTTCGATACGGTGATTTACAATGGCGAAGTGTTCCAGAACGTGCCTACTCGTTCCGAAACACCATGGCCATTACAGGCCACCGTTCTGAAACAGAGGAGAGCGTTTCAAAATGCATGGCCTGCAATTTTCCCAAATTGCTGGTTTTACCCAAGTTTTCACCTTCGAAACTAATCCAACACATGCCACAACACGTATACAATATGAATAAACATCAAAGACCACCAAAACGAAGCACAAGCTATAACATAGCATCTTTCATGCATGCTTTAGAACTATAGGCATGCTTCCTAGATGCCAAAACTACAAAAAGGCTAAAAACCATATTCAAGCTTAAACCAATACTCAAAGGCCTTTAACAAAACCAAATCAGCGAATCAAACATGTTCACGATATTTAACATCACCAAATATAACTAAGAGTAGAAATCCCTCCCATTGCCTCTTATTACAGTAAGGTAAAACCACATACGTTGCTTAGTCAAAGATACTTGGGATCCACTTGCTCTCTTGCTGCCTCAATTGCTTAATTCTTTGCATTTATGAAACAAATGAGCGTAAGCGTATAGCTTAGTGAGAACCGCTACAAAAACAAACATTCATCAATGCAATTTGAAAACCATTTCACCATCATTTGAAAACATGTGCCTTCCTTTAAAACATGCACTTCAATTCATCAATGCACTTTCAAAATCACATGCTCATAGCATCATTAAGTCTACAGTAAAAACCTTTGCTCATGCTTAACCAAGCATCACATGAAATCTAACATAGTTCCCGAGCTTCACATGCTCAATTCATTTCTCAAAAACATTATATTGGCTCGCAAGTGATCATTAACAAACCATATCAACACCAACGCACACTTGACACAATCGGATACGCGGATTACAAGCGTTATCCCACACGCTTCATATGCACTATCGAACTACGCAAGGCTCACACACGGAATGAAACCATCAACCGTTGTGACGCCCAAGGTGGAGTCTACGGTACAATCTGTAACACCCCAAAATTTCCCCAAATCAAACTTTCCTAATTTTAGAATCCCTAATTCGATACCTTAGAATTTGGGAATTCCTAGTTTAAAACCCTAATTTGATTAAGGGGTTAAATTAAACAAAATCAGAATTTTGTGGCTTAATTCGAGAAATTTGGGGTCGTTTTGAAATGTTGGTAAAGTTATGTTTCTGTTTTGCAAACCCTAATAGTGTAAAGTGACCATTTATGTGATTTTCCCTTTTAATAGGGTATTTATACCCAATTATAGCTCACATCAGATTTTAATTTTTGGGGCAGTCGCACCCTTTCTTTTCCTTTCCCTCTCTCTCGATATCGCTTCCCTTACCCTCTCCTTTTATTTTTCTGGCGAAGCTCCGATCGAGCTTGCCTCGTCGTCTGTTTTGCACACCGTCAACACCTCATCATCTGTCGTCATCTCGTGAGACAAACCCGACCCCTAGTTCCCCCGTCATCAGCCGTCGTGTGCTCAGAAGCGGTATGAAACCGTTCAGCCATTCATTTGTTTATCATCGCCGTTCATTCCTTGTTTTGATCTAGGTTGGAGTGGTCACATCTTAGCCTTGCATTGTTGTTGTTGCTGTTTGTTCACCGGTCGTCGCTGTCCATGTTTTCTTCGCTGTTGTCCTCCACCGTACCTCTTTCCGATTTTGGTTTGGTAAGCCTTAATGTTTGTGCTAATAATTAATGGATTCTAAGTTATTGGTTGCTGATCTCGTTTTTTTTTCTTTTTGGTTCTTGTCGGAAATCGACCATTTTGTGTTCACTAAGCGTGTTGTCGTCGCCACCATTCATTCATCGGTCACCGTCACTCTCGTCCTTGCTTCGCCGCCGCGTTGTTGAGCCACCACCGTCATCGCCCATGTCGTGTTGATACCTTCTGTTATCTTCATCTTTGTGGCTGCCTCTATTCCGGGTTTTGAAACCATTGCCGACAAGGATGATGTAACCCTATTCCGGAAATCGAACAGTTTTGCCCAAACTTTGTGGGAACCTATCAGAAGTGGGCTTTGTGTGCTTGGTTGAACCCAAAACCATGAGAGCCAACCGGTGTTGAGCCAGATCTGTGTAAATCGGACCAATTGAGTGAACCATCTAACCTGAACTAAACCGGACCTTTAACCAGTGAACCAATTATAAACTGAACCGGACTGGACCTTGACTCGTTTGACCAGACAATTAACTTTGACTCTTTGACTCGTTTGACTTTAACTTGATTGTTGACCAGACCTGACCTGACCTTTGACTAAGTTTGACCTTTGACAGAATTGGACAATTGACCTTGACCTTTTACCAGTCAAGTCAACGTTGACTGTGACCTTGGATAGTTGACTTTGACTTTGACTAATGTTCACTTTGACCAGAGTTGACCTTTTTCAGAAAACGTTCACCTTGACCTTTCTCGACGTCTAGAGTCCGTATCTACTGCCCGTTTTGTCAGATTAGATTCCGAAAGCTCTATTTTTGCTTATTTTAATTAATTTCTATTAGCATTTGTTAAGTTATGGATTTTGGAATCTAATTCGGAATATTCTCATGTTCAGATATCGACACTGAGGCTGACGAGTTACCTCATCCTGTTCAGACCAACCGTGCACGTTCTTTGAGGTCTTCACGTGAGTATATCTTAGTTCGCTTTTCAGTCTTTTAGTCGGTGGCTTAGCGTTAGTATTAAATGCTAATATAGAGTTTTACCTCGTAGCTTCTGATTTAGCTAGATCTGAGCATAAGACGCGCTTTTCTCGACATTAGAGCTATTGTTGCTTAAAGGTGTGTCTCTTCCTGTGTTATAACTTGTGTGTTTCTTTTATAGTATAAACTTGTGTGATTTAATCTGTGTTGTGATTTGTGAAAGTTTTCGGATATCATGCATAGCATATCAGACTATGTTTTAACTAAAAATCAGATTTACCAAATTGTGACATATCAGATTTTCGGAAACGTAAAACATCGGATTTAAAGTATTGTGCAACTTGAATTTTCATGATTCAAGTTTCGGATATGACTCGGATTTTAAAATCCTCATCATATCATTGTGGGTATATGGTTTGAGATTTGTTCGGGGAAGTTCAGTGGTTTCACCCTTCGGGCTGAATTTCGCTTCGGATCATTGGTTCCACCCTTCGGGCTGAGTTCCACTTCGGATGGTTACGATGGAGAAAGTAGGTTCTGGGGAACCTTACTTTTCTATGTAATGGAGACGGGTACTATGATTCATGTGCATCAGATATCATATCATCATGTTCTGGTTTTGTTGTGTTTTCAGAAAAGTCTTTATCAGAAAATATAATATTATTTTGTTTTGTTTTGTTTTCGTTTACACTTTAGAGACACACTAAGCTCTTTAGCTTACACCCATTAGTTTTTACTTTTCAGATATCTCAGACTTTTTAGGCGATCGGTACCTGGAGCATCTCTTATTTATTCAGATAAATTATTATTCAGTACAAACCTTTCTGTTACCTCAGAATTATTATTTTAATATTATTTGAGATATTTTTTAGTATGGACTTTAGAACTGTTTTTAATTTGGGTATTATTAAATGCATGCATTTATAAGGTTATTTTCAGAAATTTAACCGATTATCGAAATAATGTTTAAACGACTACGTTATATAATAAAGGGATCTAATTGAGATTATTTTCTTTTAATAATAACTTTGTTTCTAAGTGAGTAAACTTAAAAGGTGTTACTTGAAGGGTATGTTTTCAAACATGACTTCCTAGGTTCGGCCTATTTCTTCTAGGCCGGGTTTAGGGGGTTACATTTAGTGGCATCAGAGCCTGGTTCAACCTACGGACTGTGATGCTCACAAAAGTTGTTTCAAAATGTTTGACTTCTGCATGCATTTAAAATATTTTGGGACGGATGATAATTTCCTGGAAAAAATATATATATGCAATGGTATTTTGTGATTTTGACTTTAATGTTTTCAATGTGTTTCAAATCTGAGACTCCAGTACCGATTATGACTCTAGATTATTACTTTTTGGTACATAGTTCATTATGCCACCGCGTAGGAGTCTTAATCTATCGATTGTTCGAGGTCATGGTTGAGGTTGTACTGCTGCTTCTGGTAGTGATCACCCGCCCTATGTTGGACAAGCAGAAATTCAGAATAAGTTACATGTTGATGAGAAACTTTTGTTAGGAGGATATCATATCGAAAATGATAACTCACTTGATATTGAGAACACTGATCGATAGGTTGGTCAAGTATGCTCCTAAGTTAGTTGTGACTGAGAAAGATAAGTGTGACTGTTTTTTTTAAGGAACTTCGTTTACCGATTCAGAGAGATGTTGCAACACATCATGATAATGAATTCAGTGACCTAATTAATCGGGCTAAAATTGTTGAGAGGATTCTTACACTAATGGAAAAGGAGGAACTTCATAATTCTGATCCAAGTCAGGAAAGAATCGGAATCATCTCCTCAACCAAGTTTTGTCAACTCGTCAGGGAAGACACCTAGAGATGAGTATGTTCTTCATAGTTATCAGAATGTGAGACTCGTAGTACCGATGGTTCCATCTAATAGCATTGGTAGATCAAAAGTTCGTCAACATATTCCTGTATGTGGTTTTTGCAATAAGAAACATAACAGAGTGTGTAGATTGTTGAATAGAATGTGTTTCAGATGTGGTTCTCAGGATCATTACTTAAAGAATTATCCACGTGCACCTTCTGGTTCATCTGTATAGGTTCAGAGTCATGCATCAGTTCAGGCACCTCATCGAGGTAGAGGGCAGCATAGGTCAGTTGTTTTTTTCCTGCTAATAGAGATAGACATGCTCAGAATGGTGGATCAGCTAGATTCGTGATCAGACGTTCATGTTCAGTATATCCGACCGAAGTTCACGTTGGATTTGATGATATGCATGATGATAGAGCAAGTTTTTTTAATATGTTTCAGTTCTATGTTCCAGTATTTTCGGTTATGATAGATCATGAATTCATAATGGGAAAGTGTATGCGTGTTTTAGCTGGTTAAGAGATCTATTGTTAAGTTTGGAAATTTCGAGGACGAAATTTCTTTAAGGGAGGGAGAGTTGTAACACCCCAAAATTTCCCCGAATCAAAATTTCCTAATTTTAGAATCCGTAATTCGAAACCATAGAATTTGAGAATTCCTAGTTTAAAACCCTAATTTGATTAAGGGGTTAAATTAAACAAAATCAGAATTTTGTGGCTTAATTTAGAAATTTGGGGTCCTTTTGAAATGCTAGTAAAGTTATGTTTCTATTTTGAAAACCCTAAAAGTGTAAAGTGACCATTTATGTGATTTTCCCTTTTAATAGGGTATTTATACCCAATTATAGCTCACATCAGATTTTAATTTTTGGGGCAGCCGTACCCTTTCTTTTCCTTTCCCACTCTCTCGATATCGCTTCCCTTACCCTCTTCTTTTATTTTTCCGGCTAAGCTCCGATCGAGCTTGCCTCGTCGTCTGTTTTGCACACCGTCAACACCTCCTCATCCGTCGTCATCTCGTGAGACAAACCCGACCCCTAGTTCCCCCGTCATCGGACATCGTGTGCTCAGAAGCAGTATGAAACCGTTCGGCCTTTCCTTTGTTTATCATCGCCGTTCGTTCCTTGTTTTGATCTGGGTTGGAGTGGTCACGTCTTGGCCTTGCATTGTTGTTGCCGCCGTTTGTTCACCGGTCGTCGCTATCCATGTTTTCGTCGTTGTTGTCCTCCATTGTGCCTCCTTCCGATTTTGGTTTGGTAAGCCTTAATGTTTGTGCTAATAATCAGTGGATTCTAAGTTGCTGGTTGTTGATCTCGTTTTTTTTCCTTTTTGGTTCTTGTCGGAAATCGACCATTTTGTGTTCACTGGACGTGTTGTCGTCACCACCGTTCATTCATCGGCCGCCGTCACTCTCGTCCTTGCTTCGCTACCGCGTTGTTGAGCCACCACCGTCATCGTCCATACTGTGTTGATACCTTCTGTTATCGTCATCTTTGTGGCTGCCTCTATTCCGGGTTCTGAAACCCTAGTTCTGATGGGTTGAATGAGGGTAAGTGTTGGGCCAACAGTTTTGCCCAAACTTTTTTAGAACCTATCAGAAGTGGGCTTTGTGTGCTTGGTTGAACCCAAAACCATGAGAGCCAACCGGTGTTGAGCCAGATCTATGTAAATTGGACCAATTGAGTGAACCGTCTAACCTGAACTAAACTGGACCTTTAACCAGTGAACCGAACTTAACCAGTGAACCAATTATGAACTGAACCGGACCGGACTTTGACTCGTTTGACCAGACAATTGACTTTGACTCTTTGACTCATTTGACTTTGACTTGACTGTTGACGAGACCTAACCTGACCTTTGACTAAGTTTGACCTTTGACCGAATTGGACAATTGACCTTGACCTTTGACCAGTCAAGTTAACGTTGACCGTGACCTTGGATAGTTGACTTTGACCAGAGTTGACCTTTTTCAAAAAACGTTCACCTTGACCTTTCTCGACGTCCAGAGTCCGTATCTGCTGCCCGTTTTGTCAGATTAGATTTCGAAAGCTCTATTTTTGCTTATTTTAATTAATTTCTATTAGCATTTGTTAAGTTATGGATTTTGGAATCTGATTCGGAATATTCTCGTGTTCAGATATCGACACTGAGGCTGACGGGTTACCTCATCATGTTCAGACCAACCGTGCACGTTCTTCAAGGTCTTCACGGTAGTTGAAGGTGCATGAGCATAATTATCCTACGCATGATATTGAGTTAGCTGCGGTGGTTTTTGCTTTGAAGATTTGGAGACATTATCTTTATGGTGAGAAGTGTATTGTGTACACGGATCACAAGAGTTTGAAGTATTTGATGTCTCGGAAGGAGTTGAATCTTAGGCAACGATGGTGGATGGAGTTGCTTAAAGATTACGATCTAACGATTGAGTACCATCCGGGAAAGGCTACTGTTTTGGGGGATGCCTTGAGCAGGAAAGTGGCGGTAGAGTTAAGGGCTATGTTTGCTAGCTTGAGCATTTCGCGAGATGGAGGTCTTGTGGCTGAATTGCAAGTGAAACCATCTCTGGTTCAGTTGATAAAGGATAGGCAGTTGTTGGATGATTCTTTGGTGCCACATGTTCAGGATATTGTTGTGGGTATATCATCAGATTTCTGCTTTAATGATGATGGAGTTTTATGTTTCGGAAGACGGATAGTAGTGCTGAATGATATGGAGTTGAGTCGTACTATTCTGACTGAAGCTCATAGTAGTCCTTTTGCTATGCACCCTGGTAGTACGAAGATGTATCGTGATTTAAAGGATGAGTACTATTGGGTGGGTTTGAAGAAAGATGTTGCAGAATATGTGGGTAAGTGTATGGTTTGTCAGTGGGTTAAAGCTGAGCATCAGTTTCCTTCAGGGTTGTTGCAACCGTTGAGGATTCCTTAATGGAAATGGGAAAAAATCACCATGGACTTTTTGTCTGGTTTGCCTTTGTCACCATCGAAGAAGAATTCGGTGTGGGTGATTGTGGATCGCCTTACGAAGTGTGTGCATTTCTTACCTGTGCATACCACATATACCTTGGATAAGCTTGCAGAGTTGTACATTGATGAGATTGTGCGTTTGCATGGTGTACCAAATTCTATAGTGTCGGATAGAGATCTGAGGTTTACATCGCGTTTTTGGGAGTGTTTGCATCAAGCTTTGGGTACGCGGCTGAATTTCAGTACTTCTTATCATCCATAGTCGGATGGACAGTCTGAGCGTGTTATCCAAGTGCTTGAGGATATGTTGAGGTGCTGCGTGATTGAATTTCAAGGCTCTTGGGAGAAGCATTTGCCTTTGGTGGAGTTTGCTTATAATAATAGCTACCAGGCAAGTATTCAAATGGCACCTTATGAGGCCTTGTATGGGAGGAAGTGCAGAACTCCTCTTTGCTGGGCTAAAACAGGTCAGAAGTTGGTCTCGATGCCAGCTTTGTTGAAAGGAACCACCGAGAAGGTAAAGCTCATTTGTGAGCGGTTGAAGGCAGCTTCTGATCGACAGAAGTCTTACGCGGATTTGAAGCGTAAAAAGATTGAGTTTACGGTGGGTGACCGTGTGTTCTTGAAGGTTTCACCTTGGAAGAAGGTGATTAGATTTGGCCGGAAGGGTAAGTTGAGCCCTAGGTATATTGGACCATACGAGGTGATAGAACGTGTGGGTCCTGTTGCTTATAAGTTGAGGCTACCACAAGAGTTGGAAAGATACATGATGTGTTTCATGTCTCCATGCTTCGGAGGTATAGAACGGATCCTTCGCATGTTATGCCTGTAGAGGAAGTTGAGTTGAATCCAGATTTGACCTATGATGAGGAGCCGGTTGAGATTCTTGATTCGGACAGTAAGGTCCTTCGAGGTAAGACCGTTGAGCTGGTTAAAGTGTTGTGGAGGCACCGTGGTGTCGAGGAAGCCACGTGGGAAAGGAAGGAAGACATGAAGAAGTAGTTTCCTTACCTTTCTCCTCCAGGTAAATTTCGAGGACGAAATTTCATAAGAGGGGGAGAGTTGTAACACCTTAATTTTGGGCTTAGAAGTTTAGGGTCTGAACCGGATCGGTCTGAGAAACGGTTCGAATATAAAAGGGAGTTTTAGGGAACACCTAGTTCGGGATGCTTTAAAAATATAGAAAAATATCTAAAAATCATCATTTAACATATATAAGTTAATTGTGAAATCAATTTTACAAAATAGGGTTTGGAAATATTACATTTCGAAGTAGTGACCAAATCACAGTTTTTACAAAGCTTAGTAGTGACTGTTTTGTAAAAGATTGAAACTTTGAATCTTTAAGGAGCTAATTTACCAAAAATGTTCTCATCAGATTTTTCCTTAATTTGGGTGATTTAATTAATGATTTAATTAAATAAAATAAAGGAGATAAACTACCATTGACTTTCATAACCACTTTTCTCTATTTTTCTCTCATTTCATTTTCTCTCAAAATCCTATCAACCAATCACTTTTTCTCCAGCAAATCTTACTTTGATTTCCACTTCATTTGATGAGATTTCCATCACTCATTGATTCCTAATCAATCCTTCAACAAATCCATTTGTTTTCTACATTGAATTTTCATGGAAACTTGCCCAAATCAAGGAGAAATCATATTTTAGAGGTAAGATTGTTCTTCTCCTCTAAATACTCAGTTCTTTACTGAAATTCCCAAGTTGTCAATTCTTTATTAAAGGTTTATGAATGGTTTTAATGTTGGAGACAAGATTTTGGCTTAAAACTCAAGATTTTGGAAGAGATCTTGATGATTTTCGTGGTAATTGATTGGGCTCTGTTTTGAGATGGTTTTCTAATGTATTTTGGATGTTAAATGATGTTAGAAATGAGGTTCTATCAATCCAATCCCGAATAGGTTGTTTTTCCTAAGTTTTTGCTTGTGAAAATGGTGGTTTTTGGGGTGCTTTTGGTGTTCTGTTATAGCTGGAGGTATAAGGACGAGTTTAGGGTTGTTTTGATGATGATTGATATTTAGAAATGTTTAGAAGTGATGGATCTTGGCTGGGTTATGTTTTGGGAGAGTTTGGAGGTGATTTCGGTTGTGATTGGTAGACGAAATGTTGTGTTTAGGTAGAGCAGCGAGTTTTGGAGTGTTGGCTGAAGATTTCAATGCATGATGATGCATTAATCCTCTGCTTTTATATGTCTAAAATAGGGGAGACATCTTCGGACACTTTTGGAGTTGATCCGGAAGCTTTATTGACGTTTCGGCAAGCAAGCGAAACGTAAATTGGTGAGTGTGATTGGGTTAGAAGTCCATGAGGACAAAAATACAAGGTTTGGGGATTTAGGAGAGGTTTGAAACACCTTCCTAAATTCGGAAGTAAGTATGGTTTGAATTGCTCTCTATAAAGTGGTGTTTGCCCTAAAATGCTTTTACATGCTCATGATTTGAGATTGATAAATTCCTACTGTTTTTATGCATGATTCATAGCATGAGATTATGCTTGTAGAGGTGTCATGAGATGGCATGTTGCATTGAATGGATTTGAGCCTTTGGTTTGAAGCAAAATATGATTTATGTTTTGAAATGTGATGAGAAAACCTTTGAGTATTATTGCATGAAAAACAGTAGGTGTGATGATGTTTTAACACATTATATTGGCATAGATGTTGAGAAAATTACCGGATATAATTGATCGATCAATTGGATGAGAGTGCACTATAAACTAAAAATTCGTACGTGCTCTTTGGTTAAGCCAAAGGGAGATATTCCGATGATGGGCATTCCATCGGGTAGGACTTGGTGAGATACCCAAGCTTTGTGGCGATGAGAGATTCCGCCATGTGAGTACGGTGATGAGAGATACCACCGGAAGCCATGTTGCTAGACAAGTTAGTACGATGATGCGAGATTCCACCGGAAGAGTCTAGTGTAGAAATGTGTCCGCATATCCGTGTATTAATGAGATGTTAGATGCCAATATAAATGATGAAATGGTTTTGTTACCCATGTACCGTTGGTGAAATGATTTATGCTATGAGATATGCATATGAGATTCGTTTAGAAATGCTTTGATGATACAAGCATGTGCATGGCGTTGCCATGAGTTTTGCATTGGTAAATGCATGTGTTAGAGTTGAGGTACATGTGGGTTCAATGAGAAGTTGCTTTGAAAGGTTTTCAAGCATGTGTTAGAATGGGAGTGTTGTTCAAAAGTTTTGATGAAAGTGTTTTCAAATGTGCATTATTGTGATGGTTTTCTTTAGAGCATGCCTCACTAAGCATTCGTGCTTACGCTCTCTCTTTTACCAATAATGCAGATAATTGAGGTGTTTTCGGGTATCAAGGAAGCTAAGTTCATCCAAGGAAGTCCAAGCTCATGTATGGTGAAGTTTTCATACACTTTAGTTTTGATAGATTGGCAATGGGAAACCAAGAATTGTATTTGGGAGATGTGGTTAACTCCCCAAGGTTGTGGCATGTTTGTCATGGTTTGCTTGAATTGTAAATGGCCTTAATTGCTTGTGTTGTGGTTGGATTGCCTATTTGGATTTTGATATTAGGAAGCATGCCTCTAGACTAATGAGATTTTGTGTTTGATGCTATGATTGTGTTTGTGTATTCCAAATATGTACCTTATATGTGTGTTGACTTGTTGGTATGATTAGAGAGCCCTTGGGATGTGTTTGAATAGGTTTTTGAGTGAAAAACCAGTATTTGCTGCAGTTTCTGGGCAAACCGTATCGAAACACCCTCTAGTGTTTCGGAATGGGGGCCTGTAATGACCTTCGTGTTTCAAAACGGTAGAGGTTGTTTCGGAACGATTTGGCTACTGGAATGCCATGTTTCGGAACTGGTCTCGGAACACACCCGCGTTTCGAAACGGTCAACGCCGTTTCGATCCAGCGTTTCGATACAGCATGTGGGTGTTCCGAAACGAGTGACCGTTGGACACAAATTTGAATTGTGCTGATGTTTGCAAGCTTTACATTCTAGTCCCAAATGTTGTAAATGCAATTGCTTGAGTTTGAGATGCCTTTTTAAGTTGAAACTTTGCATAGAAGCATGTAACATGACTAATTACATGATGGTAACCTTAAAATCAGAAAAGTCCCTCTAATTTTTAGGAATTACAGTTTGGTTCCTAATTTCGTGTGTAGTGCAATTGAGTCCCTATATGTTATCCGATCGCTGTACCTTTCTCAATCGTGTTTCGTGAGTTCTCACTTAGGGTTAACAAGCATCTAGACAAGACTAAAAAGGAAAAAATGGTCGTGAATCAAGGTTGACTTTGGTTTTCCCCGTGTATTCTTCGTAGTTCGGGTCAATCGTCTAGGCCGGGCTAAGGGGGTTACATTTCTGGTGTTCTACTTGCCCCCTGGAAAATCCTTGAAGGTCCCCTTGCTCGATTGCAAGTCCCGGTTGAACTCCTGGTCGATTTCAGACTCCCTCAGGAATCCTTGGAGGGATTTCGACTTCTCCCTAGAAGGTGTTCAAACCTGTCAAAATTTATCCCTAAGTGTTAGGGAGGCGTAAACTTTGTTCGTTTTGTTCGGGTGGACTCCGTAGAGGTCGTTGCGAACCTGTGACGATTCTGGTTTTACTTGACGTGGTTATTCCGACATACCGTCAGTTTTCCAGTTTCCAGAGTCAAAAAAAGGTAACTCTTCATCTTTTCTCCCCGGATTTGTTCTTGTCCATGGATCCTGGCTGGATTACGTCGGATTAATTTTTCCGCTGCGCCACAGGGCGTGCCGACGTGACCCAACAGTGGTATCAGAGCCACTTGTATCATACGAATTCGGACTTAAATTCTTGGGTGATGTTTATGTATGAGATGCATGTTGTTTGATTCGATTTAGATATATATCGTTTATCATATCACAACTAATAAAGACTTATTTCGATTATCACTGAATGATTAAGAGTTAATCATAACTATGTTAGGTTGCTTCAATGTTAAATGTTAACATGTTGAGACTAATAGTTAGTCTAGAGAACAAGTAGTTGTTCGTAGTTTCATAGATTTATGAAATCTCTGAAAGGGCTTCTAATTTGATAAAAGTTATCAAACTATCTTTCACGGTGAATCCATAAGAGTTATGGTTAGACGTTATGAAAAAATGCATGTCTAGGATTGGCATCATCAAAGACCTGGTACTTAAGTGTGCCTAGTGCGCCACCTCTCTTTCATGTTGACCTACCTGGTGCATTTGTTCGTTAACACAAATGGTTTATGAAACCTCGTGATCCTTCTTTGGCCCATTAACCGCAACATAGGGATAATCAGTTTAAAACTCCATAAACACGTCGTTACTTTGTTCGCACGATGTTTGAAATGCATGTTAGATTGCATGGTGTTTGTTTTGCATGGTTATAGCCCATAGCCTTTATAGTTTTGTTTTTTTATAAATACGGCCTGCGTGTCATGCCTTTCTCTATCTTCTATTGTACTTCTCTTCTCATCTCACTCCCTCGCATGTAACGCGAGTTTCTGAAAATTGTAAATACTCATGGAGATAAAGCAAGAACAAAGGTAGCAGCGTGGTGGGCCTTCCCTGGTGGACCGGGCGTTTCAGAAGTAGATTCTATCTTCAGTAGAATGGTCCTTCCATTGGCTTGGGACGGGTCGCCTTAGGTTAAGAAGGGCTATAATCATTGCATATTTATTTATCGCTTATATTTACCTTGTATGTGATGCAATGGGTGTTTTATAAGCATGATTAAACATAGTTCTATTGATAGGATCAATGTTAAAAATGATGAGATAATTAAATAAATCCCTCACTATAATTCTAAGTCTGTTTTAATCATCCAATATTTACCCTCGTTAAAGCTTCGATCGATATAATGCGAGCTTTGCCAGAGCAATGTCACATTTATCTATCTTAGTTAAACGCGAAGAATAAGCTAGTGATATTCACCGGTTGAGATATTGGTATTGACTTAGCTGGGTTGTTCTAATAGGATTAGAAAACCTAGTGGTTAAAAGTTTTGGATAATCATAAGATGATTTAAAGAACAAGATTTGTTCGCCAAAAGATGAGGAATTACATGAGATGTAATTAGTAAGGTGTTACTTACCTAAATAACCATTTCCTAAAAGACTGGCCAAAGCTGATTTAGGAATGGTGAAATACGGATCGTCACTCACTAGAAAAACTATCGAAACGTTTTTCCGAAATTAAAACTAGAGGGTTTTTAATTTTGAAGAAAATAGTGAGAGTAAATTTATAGTAAAGACCTATCTATAAATTTTAAAATTTAGTAAAATTTATGTAGCATATTTTCTTTGTTGTAGAATTAATGGCAAATAATAATCTATCTCTGCGATCTATCCTTGAAAAGGATAAGCTCAATGGCATAAACTTCCTTGACTGGTTCCGCAATTTGAGAATTGTTCTCAAACAGGAAAAGAAGGAATATGTCATTGAAGAACCTGTTCCTGATGAATCGGTTGCCACTGCTTCCAGAGCTAACAAAGACAAGTTTAAGAAACACATGGACGACATGCTGGATGTCGGTTGTATTATGCTTGCCTCCATGACCCCTGAGCTTCAGAAGAAACATGAGGACATGGTAGCTTATGATATGATTCAAAATCTCGAGGAGATTTATGAAGGGCAAGCTCGTCAAGAGATGTACGAGACCTCTAAAGCTCTATTTCAATGCAAGATGAGTGAGGGATCTCCCGTAGGAGCTCACGTCATCAAAATGATGGGCTACATCCAAACGTTGGAGAAGCTCGGCTTTCCGCTGAGAGACGAATTAGCTACTGATGTCATCCTGCAATCGTTGTCGGATAGTTTCAATCAGTTCGTCCTTAATTTCAATATGAATGAAATTAACAAGACGCTGGCATAATTGCTCGGCATGTTGAGAACTGCTGAAATCAACCTGAAGAAGGTAGGACCTAAACCTGTTTTGATGGTCCGCAAGGGAAAAAAGAAAGGTAAATCGGCAGTAAAATCTAAAGGTGATGGTAAGACCAAAACCGATGGAAAGGAGGCATTGAAACCTAAGAAGGGAATCAAGAAGGATGGAAAATGTTTCCATTGCGGCAAGACCAAACATTGGAAGAGAAACTGCCCCACACACCTACAAGAAGTCATGAAATCAAAAACGAGTGAGGCATCAACCTCAGAGGCTTCTAAAGAGAAGGCATCATAATAGACATGGACCTGCGAATGGAAATAAAGCAAGAGTTGCTACATCATCCATTAGGACATGTGTTTTTGCTTAAATAGATTTGTTTTAGTTTTTAAGATTATTATTTTGTGCCTAAGTTTTAGTTATCTTGTAAGGACAAGATATTTTAATTTTGAGATTATTTAAATAAATGTTATTCTTTTAATCTCTTATGGCACAACGAATCAATGATCTTCAAACTAATCAAATCAATAATATTTATAAGATAAATAAAACAAATGACTAATCTCAAACTCATAAAAAGTATTAAGGTAATTTGATGAGATCAAATTCAAGAATATTTAAAGTTTGATGAACTTTCAAAGAATATGGGATTGTCCCATAATTAAATCCCACAAGTGGAACGAAAAATCTTTGAAAGAGAATCAAATATGTTAGACATGTTTTGATTCAGAACAAGTCATTTTCGACTATTTTACACACTAGAAAAACACTCTCTTACTTAATCGTGTTTTTTTCGAAACGTCATATAAGATATGGACTAAGAATTGTTCTAGAATACCTTTGAAGCTTTAAGGTTACTTACATGTTAAAATGTTTACAAAGTTCGAACCTTAAAAACTCCATTTGTTGTTTATCCTAACGAGAACAAAGCGTTTGTTTCTCAAACGAGAGTTTATCTTGAAAGAGATTAATTCTCACAAAGGGATATTATTTCTTCAACTTTAACGAGAACAAAATATGTGTTGCTCAAACGATAGTTTATCTCGAAAGAGAATACTTATCACTAAGGGATTTCATTTTTCAACGAGAACAAAATGTTTGTTGCTCAAACGAGAGTTTCTCTCGAAAAAGATTACCTCTCACAAAAGAAAAAAAAATGGAATTTGGAATGTGAAGAAATTTTAGACAACAAATTTATGAACCAAAGATTGAGAATGTTCCACAAATGATCAAGGAACATTGGAACAAAACACAACCATTGTGTTGATCCTTAAGAGAATACCATATACTTGAGAAATATGGATTTCTCACTATCCGTACATGGAAATACTCTTCTTTTCGAATCAAGATAAAGACTAGGTCTTATCAGAAAGCAATGGTGAGCCCAAAAATCGAGAAATGGCTAAGAGCCATGAGATATGAGATGGAATCCATGTCTAAAACCAAGTATAGACTTTAGTTACGTAAAAGAGTAAAACCTAAGAGGTATGGATGAGTTTTTCAAAAAGGAAAAACCAACATGGACGATAATACATACAAAGGATGATTTGTCGCTAAAAGTTTTCGACAAACTTCATAGTATAGACTATGATAAAGCATCTTCCTTGTAGCTATGTTTAATCCATCTTAATCTCACTTGCAAGTAGTTACATACGATGATTATGGAATCAAATAAAGTGTTGAGTGGATCGATTGAATGATCAAGACCAAGAGGGGGTGAATTGGGATTTAAAAACTTTGTGGAGTGAAAGGGAAATTTAAAAATGAAGAACAAGAGATTTTAGAGTGGTTCAAGTTCCAAATGAACTCTACATCCACTACCTTAGCTACCACTATGGATTTCAACAATTCACTATTTGTTCTTCCCCTTTTCAAGGCTTAAGAGGTAACCTTTACACAACCGGTCAAATTTTCTACCCAAAATTTGACCAAACCCTCACCAATAATCAAAGAAGAAATTGGACAAGAAGTATATCTCTCAAATACAAGTTTGTCCCTAGAAGTACAACACTCAACCCAAATTTGAAGATAGAATAAGAATTAGATACAACACAATTTGGGAATTACAAGAGATTGGAAATTTAGCACACTTGAGGTTGGATTTTTGCTTGAATGTTTGTCTTTAATGCAATAGTTGTTGCTGGCTTTCAAAGAGCTTCAATTTATACCTCCTTTATTAATTCTAGCCGTTTGGGTGGTTGGGGAATTGAATAGAGCCGTTGGAACCCTCTCTTACCACCATAAATGCACTTCTGCAGCTATCTGTATCGGTACTCGGGGAGCCGTATCGATACCTGTCTCAAAAAAGAAAGAGCCGTTGTACACAATAAATAGGGGGTATCGAAACGCACGTAGGCGTATCGATACGGGGGATCGAAACGGATGAGACCATATCGATACCTTTTTCTTGACTTAGCTCACTGGAAGTTTTCGTTTCGATACGAGGGTTTACCGTATCGATACGGGTCAACTACCAATTTGAAATTTGGTTACCTAACAACTGACACCAACGTTCGAAAGCATTTAAAATGATCTGAATTAAAAAATCGTTAAAACCGTATCGATACGGGTGGATCCGTATCGGTACACATTTCAAACTCTTTCAGACTTTACAAAGGAGCGTATCGATACAGATTGAATCTGTTTCGATACGATGTTTCGATACGGTTAAGGGCGTATCGAAACGCATTCCTCCAGTAGCCAACTTTGTAAAAAATGTATCGATACGGCTGGAAGCGTATCGATACACCTGGACGGTTTTCAATAGTTTGGCCTTGGAACACTTAGAAAATATTTTGAGTTTGAGTTTTTCAAATCAGTTTTAAAGTGTTGGTGATTTAAAACTTATTAAGGGACTTATAAAAACAATTTTAAGTTTTTCAATTTGATCCTTAATGATTTAATTATATCAAAATTAAGCATAGGTTTCACATAAAGGAATGTCAAAACCACTTTCTTAAGGGAAAACTTGAAACAGATGTGTACATGACACATCCATAAGGTTTTGTCACTCCAGTAAACACTTGGAAGGTATGTAAGCTACAAAGGTCTATCCGTAGACTAAGGCAAGCTTCTCGAAGTTGGGATATTCGTTTCAGAAGATACAATCAAAAGGTTTGGTTTATCTAGAAACAAAGGGGAGTCCTGTTTTCAAAAGAGCTAGTGGGAGCATTGTTACTTTCCTAAGTATTGTATGTAGATGACATACTCATCAAAAGGAACTAAAGATCGCAATTCGTTTTGCATTAATAAAAGATACTGCGAGTTAGCAACATGAGACAGTATCTAACTCTGCAACATAGGCTGAATGTATTACAGTCGACATAGTAATAAAGAATGATGTTTGGATCTAAAGGATTCACTTCTGAACTAAGGGTTGTTCCCAGCATATTAGATGCTACATAACTCTGTTATGATGGAACCTTTGCGTAAGCAAATAAAACCCAGATCTCATCAATAAATCCAAACATATTCTAAAATACTTGCATCTTGGAGATGTGAAAGTATGCAACATACGCACAAAGTTGATAACTTTGTCAACTCCCTGACAAAGCTTTTGACACAACATAAGCATGTCAGTTACACTAAGCCATATCGTATTAGATACGAGAATGATTGGTCTTAGTGCTAGTGGGAGATTGTTGGAGTATGCCCAAAGATCAATCATATGATGATTGAATAGACATACTATTTTACTAGATTTATCAAGTAATGGAATTGTCGTTATTATCATTTGGTATGTTTTTGTGCATCAAACTAACCATTGGATAATAATGTTCATACAATAATACGATTATTGTTAAATAGGATCCTTAGTCAAATATTATTACTGGTATGGACAGTGATAATATATAAAGACTAATATGTGGTTGATGACAAGCGTTGTCATTGACATAGAGATGTCAAAATCAATACATAAGTATTTGTTAGAGAACAACATACTGGATTGACCCGCTATGAGCATGTTTCTTGGGTAATTATGTGGCAGTCACAACATTGCTCATGATAAACATATGTATAATCCTCAGACTTGAGATCAACATGATTTCAACATAAAGATTTACATATTTTGATATAGTCAAACGTGTGTCGTAACTGACTACATTATAAAGACTGATGATTGGATACGTGATGACCTGTGTAGTGAAATATGGTTGATCAAGAAAGGATTTGTCCCTCCTACATAATGGGAGAAATATCTTCGGCCACTTGATTGAGTGAGATTAGAAAATGCATGGCCATGCTCGAATATTATGATATGAGATATCATAGAGATTCGTTTATCATAATCTACTCAAGACATCAAGAAACACTAGATGGACAACGCAAGTGTGACTAACCCATGACTTGTGTTCATCTAAGATATAAAGGAAAAAAGGATGAAATACATAAAGGAAGTTTATTCAGGAATTAGGAAAGTCAAACCATGACTTCATGCAACTTAGGTAGCAATGATGTATTGCTAGATGCCACTCATTGTTTGTAAAATTAGAACAGTTCTAATTTTGCTGCTAACGTTGCATGAACCTACAAGGGTCACACCCTTCGAATGAAACGAACAAAAAATTGGAAACCATACTCCCTATTTTAGGGAGGTTGCCGAAAATCCCCTATGGGATAAGGAAAATCGGCAACTCCCTTAAATGAGAATAATATTGGATAAATATTGTATTTATCAGATATTATTTAGTATGGAAAATATTTAGAGACTTAAATATTATAGAATAAGATTCTAGAAATTTAAATATATATTTGGAACTTATATAATGTATATTAACTCTAAGTTTATGTAGAATTAGATTCTACATAGTTAAAAATATATATTTAAATCCAAGTAAAGATAGAATGAGATTCTATATAATAAATATATATATATGGATTAAATATAATGTATATTTAAATCCATGTTTTATGTAGAATAAGATTCTACATAATTAAATATATATATTTCATTTAATATTATTAAATATAATGTATATTTAATATAAACCAATTTCAAGTAGAATTAGATTCTATGAATTTTGGTTGAACTTGGATTTAAGGAATTCAACTAGAATTAAGTCTTCGAATACTATTTAAAGGGACAAGGGCTAGCAACCAAATCATCCCTCTTCCTCCTCTTGAAGATTTCGACAACACCCCTAGGGATTCCCCACTGGAATTCGACATATCCCAGAAAGCTCTCTAAGAAGTTGTTCGATATTTTTCTAGTGTTCTACTTGCCCCCTGGCAAATCCCTGAAGGTTCCCTTGCTCGATTGCAAGTCTCGGTTGAACTCCTGGTCGATTTCAGACTCCTTCAGGAATCCTTGGAGGGATTTCGACTTCTCCCTAGAAGGTGTTCAAACCTGTCAAAATTTATCCCTAAGTGTTAGGGAGGCAGAAACTTTGTTCCTTTTGTTCGGGTGGACTCCGTAGAGGTCGTTGCGAACCTGTGACGATTCTGGTTTTACTTGACGTGGTTATTCCGACAAACCGTCGGTTTTCCAGTTTCCATAGTCAAAAAAGGTAACTCTTCATCTTTTCTCCCCGGATTCGTTCTTGTAAATGGATCCTGGCTGGATTACGTCGGATTAATTTTTTCGCTGCGCCACGGGGCGTGCCGACGTGACCCAACACCAAGACTGTTCCTTCGGTTACCATAAAATGATATTTTTCCCAATTGAGCACTAAGTCAACCTCCTCACACCGCTTTAGAACCTTAGCTAGATTTCCCAAGAATGTGTCGAAGTCATCTTCAGAGACTAAAAAGTCATCCATAAAAATTTCCAAGAATTCTTCGACCATGTTTGAAAAAATAGCTAGCATGCATCTTTGAAAAGTTGATGTATCATTGCAAAGTCCAAAGGGCATTCTTCGAAAAGCATAGGTTCCATACGGGCATATGAAAGTAGTCTTCTCTTGGTCTTCAGGTGCTATAACAATTTGATTATACCCAAAATATCCATCGAGGAAACAATAGAATGCTTTGCCCACCAATCTATCGAGCATCTGATCAATGAAGTGGAGAGAGAAATGATCTTTCTTGGTAGCATTATTGAGCTTCCTATAATCCATGCAAATCCTCCATCTCATGACAGTTCTAGTAGGCAATAACTCATTCTCCTCGTTGCTTATAACGGTCATGCCCCTTTCTTTAGTACGCATTGCACCGGGCTGACCCACGAACTGTTAGATATTGGATAGATTACTCCAGCATCCAGCCACTTGATTATCTCTTTCATCACCACCTTCTTCATAATCGGGTTCAGTCTCCTTTGAGGCTCAACAGAATTTTTGTGACAATCATCAAGCAAAATATTGTGCATACAAATAGCAGGGATTATACCCTTTAAATCAGCCAGAGTCCAACCTAGCACTTTTTTATGTTGAGACAACATATTGATCAAACTAGTTTCTTGCTTAGGTGTGAGACTAGATGAGATTATCACAGGCAAAGTTTCATTGCTCCCTAAGTAAGCATATTTAAGATGTGATGGTAAAGGTTTTAGTTCTAAAGAAGGTGCATGTTCAAGGGAAGGTTTAGGTGGTACAAATTTTGAAAATTCAAGAGGTTCAAAATGTGTACATGGTCTAGCCTCGAGTCGACTAGACTGCTCTACTTCCCTTGAGAGGTCTTCTAACTCTGAATCTTCATCATTGATGACTTCCTCGAAATCATCCATCTGCACATTGTTGCTACAGCAAAACTCTACAGTTTGGTCTTCTGCTGTAGCATCAGCGCACTGGCACTCCTCTGAATCATCCACATATTTTAGGGTATCGTGAATATTGATGGTGACCTTCTGATCAGCCACTCTCATGGTAAATTCACCCTTCTCAAAATCTATCAATGCTCGGCCGGTGGCTAAAAATGGTCTTCCCAAGATAATGGGAGCATTGTTGTCCACTTCACAGTCGAGAATTAGAAAGTCGACTGGGAAGAAAAAGTGATCCACTTTTACAACATCTTCAATCTCTCCTTCTAGTCGAACATGGGAATAATCAGCTAGCTATAGCACAACCTTGGTGGGCCATACATCTCTTATCCAGAGCTTCAGAAAAATAGATTTGGGCATCAGGTTAGCACTAGATCCCAAATCACATAAAGCTTTCCCGATATATCCATCACCAATGGAACACGGGATGATAAAACTGCTCGGATCCCTCCGCTTTGGCGGTAGCTTGCTCTATACAGAACAACATTCTCTTGCTATAGCAACAGTCTCGGGTTTCTCGACCTTCCTCTTTTTAGTGACAATATCCTTGAGGAATTTAGCATATGTAGGCATCTAATCAATGGCTTCGTAGAATGGAATATTGATATGCAACTGATCAAGAATATCCATAAATTTCTGGAATTGGAGGTCGTCCTTATGCTTCTTTAATCTTTGAGGAAATGGAGGCGGGGGTCGGACTTCGTCCGTCTTGACTTGTGGAGTAGTGTCTTTTGTTGTAGCAACAGCTTGTCCTTCCTCCAACGGTTCTTTTGTTGTTCCCTTCCTCCTTATCCTTCTTTTCTTTTAGAGATTCTTGTAGGTCCTCTTGCTCTTTTGATAAGTTGGAATGGGAATCATCTTTCTTCTTTCCCCAAACATATCTTCCTTGTTAATCTCCGTGCCACTGCTTAGTGTGAGTGCGCTACATTGCTCCTTGCTATGGTGCGTAGTGGCTTGAGTGTCACTAGGCAAACTTCCTTGTGGTCGCACATGCAAGGTTTGACCTATATGTCCCACTTGCGTCTCCAAAGCGCGTAGAGATGAACTATGGCTTTGCAACAAAGCTCCCTGGTTTTTTATGTTTGTTGCATAATCTTGTAGCAAACCTTTTGTAGTTCCCATAAAATCTTATATCATATTCATGAATTGGTTGAAGAAGATGTTGCTCCCTTGTGACCTTGCCATGGCAAATTCTGGTTGGAACTTGGGGCATTAGGCAGATTTTGTTGTGGCGCTAAGTGAGCAGAGTTGTTGTTGTGTCCTTGGTTACCCCAACTCAAATTTGGATGTTGACGACATCCTGGGTTATAAGTATTGGAGTAAAGATTGTTGTTGCGGTTATAATTCCCCACATAGTTGGCCAATTCTTGATTGTCAGGGCATTCACTCAGATGATGATTGCCATCGCATCTGAGACAAGAGGTTGATGATTTTACTTCCTTCACCTCATTGGGACGTTGGAGGTTCTTTTGCAAGTCGGTGATAGCAGCTAACTGTGAGGAAACCAAGTCATCGGATTCACTTTCTCAGACTACTTGAGTTCTTCTCCCTGTTCCACGCCTCGTGGTGGGAAATTGATAATAGTTGGTTGCAATCCTATCAAGGATGTCGAATGCTTCTTCCGGTGATTTGTCTAACAGAGTACCATTTTGTAAAACTAATGTTTTGATATAATAATTGAAAAATGTTTTGGACTGATTTAAAAAGTATTTAAAACATTTCCAAAGTCCAAACAACTTGAAATTATGTTTAGGGAAGTTTTTAAAAGGGTTTTTCATGTTTTTCAAAGCCAAACTTCACAAACATGTCCAGGTGTTTCGAAACACCTTAGGGCGTTTCGAAACAGGGGTCTCCAGTAGCAAAATCATTTCGAAACTTGTTTCGAAACGGGCACTCCCTGGATAAGATTTTGCCCAGCGTTTCAAAACGGGCTCGGCCGTTTCGATATGCCTACGTGGCACTGACCACAACGGTCATAAACCCCAACGGCTATTTCCCAACTAACATTTAAATGCAGGTCATTTCGATACGGGACTAGACGTTTCGAAACGGGTGTTTCGAAACGGACAATTGTGTTTCGATACGGGTCCACGTCAGACTGCAATGGCTCTTTCTACTTAAAGGTTGTTTCGAAATGGGTTCGAGCGTTTCGAAACGGGGAGCTGCAGAACTGCATTTATGGTGGGAATTAAAGTCCTCAACGGCTCCAATAAGATCACAACGGCTAGTAACGGCTACAAACTCATTTGGGAGTATAAAAGGGACCTCCAAGCATCAGGAGAAGGCTAATGCTCATATTGTAAAACAACAAATGATCAAATATTGTCTTAGTGCCTAAATTGTCAATTCTTGTATAGACAAACACTAGTGAGCCAAAATTGTCAAATTTGCTCAAGTGTTTTAGGTTTTGGGTGAGTGCTTAATTGTGCAAACAAACACCTATTAGAGGGTTTTAAGTTTGCTTCTTGTTTCTCTTTGTAAGAGAGGGTTTCAATCAAGGCTTTGGGTAGAAAGCTTGATTGTGTATAAGGGTTACCTCCTAAGCCTAGAAAAGGGGACGAATCAATAGTGGATTGATTGAGAAATCCTTAGTGGGGAGCTAAGGTAGTGGATGTAGACCTTGGTTAGAAGGTTGAACCACTATAATTCATTGTGTCTATTATCTTTTTAGCTTCCTAAACCCTAACACCCAAATATCCACCTCTCCACCACTTGGTGAGCAACATTGGTTGATCGAATCGAGCCCCACACAACTCAACAATTGGTATCAGAGCTTGGCTCAATCGAAGGGGATTCACATCATATTGAGAAGATCCGGCAAGCTCGATCACTTTTTCATCAACCGGCTCAAATGGCACAATCAATCGACAAACCGCCTTTCTTTGATGGAACCCACTATGCCCATTGGAAGACAAAGATGAAGTTCTTCATCAAATCAAGAGATTACAAGCTATGGGATATAGTTGAAGATGGTTCGTTCGTGCCTCAAAGAAGTAAAGGGGAGTGGAGTGCCGACGATCGCAAGAAGATGGAGCTTAATTGCAAAGCCTTGCACGTTTTGTTTTGTGCTTTTGGTCCAACCATCTATGAGAAGATGTCTTCTTGTGAGAGTGCCAAGGAGGTATGGGACAAGCTTGAAGTCACATACGAGGGAACCGATGAAGTCAAGGAGACCAAGATTGGGCTCCTAACCTTAGAGTATGAGAACTTCAAGATGGATCCGGAAGAGAACATCGAGAAGATGTTTGATAGGTTCTCCACCATCACTAATGGTCTTAAAGGTTATGGAGAAGCCATCTCGGAAGAGAAGCTTGTCCGAAAGCTCATCTACTCACTTCTCGAGTCTTGGGACTCAAAGAGGACCACCATCATCGAAGCAAAGAATTTGAAGACTTTGAAGCTTGATGAACTTATGGGGTCACTCCTTACTCATCAAATCATGAAAAAGAACAAAGAGGATGAGAAGAAGAGGGAAGAAATTAGAGCTATGGGAGAGAAGAAAATCAAAGGGCTTGGCATCAATGCAAGTGCCATGGCTCTCAAGTCCTCCACTTGCCATCATGTCTATTCTAATGAAGAGGAGGGTGAAGATGAAGAGATAGTTCATCTCTTCAAGAAGTGTGCCCCGTTCATGAAGAAAGCCTTGAGAGAGCTTGAACGATAACCTAAAAGAAAGGAGAGGGCAAACACTTCAAGCCATAAGAAGAAGGCACATGTGGCTACTTGGAGTGATGAGGACTCCACCGACGATGAACAAGCCAACCTTTGCCTTATGGCCATCGAAGAAGATTCAAGGGTAACTTCTAATTCATCTACTTCGTGTTCTTACTCTTTTGATGAATTGCAAGATGCCTATGACGATTTGGTTTTAGATTTTAAAAGCCACATTTTGAAAAACAATAAATTGATTTCAAAGTTAAAAATTCAAAATGATTTGCTTTCTAAATCCAAACTTGAACTTGAAGCAAAACTTGAAGAGTTTGAATTAAAATGTTTTGATTTACAAAAATTGCTTCAAAAAGTTCAAGAAGAAAAAGATTTGATTTCCAAAGAGCTTGAAAAGAAAAACAATTTTGGAAAATCAAATTTTTATGTTAGACAATCTAGTGCCCCTAGATTTATAAAAGGAAAATGCTTTAGAAGTGTTTGGGTCCCAAAATGACTAACCACTTCAATTAAAAAGGATGACATTGAAAAATGGATTCCTAATGGGACTAAAATTTGTGCTACTAATGTTCATGGATCCAAAGCAATTTGGATACCAAAAATTACTTGATTGTCTATTGCTAGGTGTGATGGAGATGTTCAACAAGTCAAACATTAAGGGGGAGCTCCATGCACACTAAGAAAGAACACTTGAAGAATGAAGGCTTCACATCCTCCCTTGAGTTCAAGTGTGGTAAAATCTAGTTTTTTTGTGTTTATTTGTTTTACCTTTATTTATTTCAACTAGATGATCATATATGTTGGACTAACATCTTTGATGATGCTTTGAGTAAGGGGGAGCCATTTTAAAACCAAATTCTTATTTTTTGTCAATTTTTACCTCTATTTTTATTTTGAACTAATTGTTTTAAATTCTTTTTGATATAACAAAAAGGGGGCGAAATGGTTTGAAAAATTGAATTTTCAAATGAATAAGGGGGAGCTTTATTTGAATTAAAATTTTAATCTCTTATTCACATTTTAAAGTTAAAGGGTGAGAATCCCAAACAATTTTTCAAGTGAGTTTTATTAAATCAAAAAGGGGGAGATTGTAGAACTAATGTTTTGATATAATAATTGAAAAATGTTTTGGACTGATTTAAAAAGTATTTAAAACATTTCCAAAGTCCAAACAACTTGAACTTATGTTTAGGGAAGTTTTTAAAAGGGTTTTTCATGTTTTTCAAAGCCAAACTTCACAAACCTGTCCAGGTGTTTCGAAACAGGGGTCTCTAGTAGCAAAATCTTTTCGAAACTTGTTTCGAAACGGGCACTCCCTGGATAAGATTTTGCCCAGCATTTCGAAACGGGCTCGGCCGTTTCGATACGCCTACGTGGCACTGACCACAACGGTAATAAACCCCAACGGCTATTTCCCAACTAACATTTAAATGCAGGTCGTTTCGATACGGAACTAGACGTTTCGAAACGGGTGTTTCGAAGCGGACAATTGCGTTTCGATACGGGTCCACGTCAGACTGCAACGGCTCTTTCTACTTAAAGGCTGTTTTGAAACGGGTTCGAGCGTTTCGAAACGGGGAGCTGCAGAACTGCATTTATGGTGGGAATTAAAGTCCTCAATGGCTCCAATATGATCCCAACGGCTAGTAATGGCTACAAACTCATTTGGGAGTATAAAAGGGACCTGCAAGCATCAAGAGAAGGCTAATGCTCATATTGTAAAACAACAAATGATCAAATATTGTCTTAGTGACTAAATTGTCAATTCTTGTATAGACAAACACTAGTGAACCAAAATTGTCAAATTTGCTCAAGTGTTTTAGGTTTTGGGAGAGTGCTTAATTGTGCAAACAAACACCTATTAGAGGGTTTTAAGTTTGCTTCTTGTTTCTCTTTGTAATAGAGGGTTTCAATCAAGGTTTTGGGTAGAAAGCTTGATTGTGTATAAGGGTTACCTCCTAAGCCTAGAAAAGGGGACGAATCAATAGTGGATTGATTGAGAAATCCTTAGTGGGGAGCTAAGGTAGTGGATGTAGACCTTGGTTAGAAGGTTGAACCACTATAATTCATTGTGTCTATTATCTTTTTAGCTTCCTAAACCCTAACACCCAAATATCCACCTCTCCACCACTTGGTGAGCAACATTCGTTGATTGAATCGAGCCCCACACAACTCAACACATTTGCTGAAGCATCTAACATCATCCTTGTCGAAGCGTTAACACCATTATAGAACATAACCACTTGAGTCCAATCACGGAAACCATGGTTTGTACACTTCCTCAATAATCCCTTAAATCGATCCCAACACTCATGCCTAGATTCGTCATTAGCTTGACGAAAAGAAGCTATCTCATTTCTTAACTGAACATTTCTATTAGGTGGATTATAATGTAGCAGAAAACTTTTGCATAGATTTGTCCAGGACTCCATTGATCCAGCTGGTACTACGCTTAACCATGCTCTAGCACGATCACGTAAAGAATAGGGAAACAATTTGAGCTTCAGCACATCCTTATGCACTCCTTGCTGTTGGAATGAATCACAAACTTCCATGAAAGCATGGATGTGTTGTCTTGCATCTTCATGAGGCAAACCACCAAATTGTTCGAACGTGTTCAACATGTTGAACTTGACCGGTTTAAGCTTGAACTGGACTGTCTAAATTTCTGGAGCTACTATCCTGGGATAGAGTGTAACGCCTCGGTTTTGGGCAAAGGTGTTTTGCGTGCCGGGTTAGGCTGGTGGCACTAGAGGTTGGCGGTTCGAGTCGTTAAAAGGTGGTTTAGGGAAATCAAGGTTCAGGATGGGATAAAAATATGATAAAAATTCCTAAAATCCTCTAAAATTATATGTAAGAGGTGGGTTGAATCAATTTTGCAAAATGAGTTTTGGAAAGTGTACATTTTGGGCAGTGGCCGAAAGGTAAAGTTTTAAAACTGTGGAAAAAGTGTGTTTTTCAGAAAGAGTCAAAATCTTAGAATCTTTAGGGAGCTAAATGGAAATTAAGCCTTTTCTCTAATTTGGCATGTGTTTTAAATGATTTATTAAATATTAAAATGGCTTTAATTGATTTAATTAAAGAGTTAGTTATTTTGGTTAAAAGATTTTGACGATCATTTTCATTCTCTTCTTTTCACTTCAGCCAAACACTATCCATTTTCTCTCAATATCCAGATTTCATTCACTTTCTTTTCCTCTCTTGATTTCTAACTTATCTTTTGTGATTTCTCTCAAATTTCTTCAAGATTCTTGAAAGCTAAACTTGCCAAATTGGAAGAGAAGCAAGGATTGGAGGTAAAATTCATGCTAACCCTCTAATCAAGGTTCTTTAATGAAATTCCCAAGATATTTGACTATTTTTCTATGTTGTTTATTGAGGTTTTGTTATTGGTTTGATAAAATGGTGAAATATTGTTAGAAAATGTGGTTTTAATGTGATTTTTGGAAGAGTCTTTATTTGATCTGTTTGACCTTATTTCTAAACAAGTTTTGGAAGGTTTATGATGTTGAAATAGATTCTTAATCATATTAATCCCGAAACCCTTGAGATCATTGGTTTTTAAAGTGTTTTAATTTGGTTTTTGGTGTGTATTGTGAGATCTGAGTTGTTGGAGGTATAAAGATGGGTTTAGGTTATTTTTGGATGATGATTTATGCTTAAAATGTGTTGAATGTGTTGGTTGATGGCTGGGCTAAGGTTGGAGGTCAATCGATTGAGTTTTTGGTTGTTTTCGATGGGTAATTTGATGCTTTAGAGCAGGGTTGCGGGTTTCCTTTTGAGTGCTGGTGTTTTGGATGCATTCTAATGCATTGAACCTCTATTTTAATGTGTTGAAAATAGGGGATTGTGTTCCGAAATCAAATGAAGTAGTTTTGGAGGCTTCAGACGGTTGATTGTTGCATTAGCAACTGGAAAGTGTGGTTTCGCAAGTCAGTGAGTGGAAATGAGATTTCTTGCTTTGTAACTTCATAAAAGAGGTTTTGGGAACTTAGTAAGAGCTTGAAACACTTTGCTAAGTTCAGAAGTACGTAAAGTGAATTTCTCTCTCGGATTGTGCTATTGTGAGATTTTGAATGCACTTGTTTTTAATTGTATTAACCTACTATTTTAAAGCATGTTTTGAGTATATGAAATGTGGTTGATGATGCCATAAGGTTTAAGGATGCACTAGATAAGTGATCTTTGTATGCATGTGTTGATGCATGAGTTTTGAATCATGGTTTAATGCTTGAGTTATGGTTATCATGAATGCTTTGGAAAAACAGTGAGGATGTATGAAATGTGGATTATATTGGCAAGTGATGTTGTATAAAGTGTTTTATAAATGAAATCGGATATAGTTAGACGGCTATAGGATTGAGTGCACTGTAAACAAGTCACCTTGGATGTTGAGGGGTTGTGATTGTACCGAAAACTCAATTCAAGTACCCTAACGATTGAGGATTGTTTAAGGTTGCAACGGTTGAGGGTAGCACGCGGGTGCGAACCTTGTGTGTGTCCCGTCTCTCGTTAGTGGGCTATACATCTACCGATGAGTGGTGTTGAGGGTTTGTAATTGTACTGAATACTCCACCACGGGTGTCACAACGGTGGAGGGTTGCTCCCTTGTGTGAGCCTTGAGATGTCGGTAGAGTGTATGAAGGGTTTGGGACAACCCTTGGTAATCTGTGTATCCGATATGTTTTGAGAAATGAGGTTGTTGTTAATCACTTGAAAGCCAATATAATGGTTTGTAATGTTATGGAAATGTTCTTGATGCATATTATGAAAAATGCATGTTTTATCTTAAGCTTAGCATAATGGTGTTTATGCTTGGAAGGCTTGGTGTTTGTGTAGCAATGGTTTAATTGCTGGAAAATATGTCATTCATGTTGCATGGTGATTAGCATGCTGATTTTAATGTTAAAGTGCATGGTTTATCAAAGAAGGCGTGATGGTTTTGAAAAGAGTGAAAAATGGTTTTGTGCATTGACGATGTTTTTGGTTTTGAGCAATCCTCACTAAGCTTGTATGTTTATGCTCTCTTTGTTCATCAATGCATATAATTAGGAGATTAGAGGCAGCAGCAACAAGGGATTTTTCCAAGATACTTCTTTAAAAGTATGCTGAGGTTTTGATCTAGTGTAATAAAGGCAATGGGGGTGTCCAATGCTATAAATGTTGGTTGTTTGGTATTTTCTGGTTTGGTGCAAGTTTGGTATGCATATTTGGGTATGTAAATGGCCTTTAAGTGTTGGTAATTGTGAAACCGATATTTTAATTTTGATATAACTAAAGAACCTAAGGACTAAATTGAAAATGTAAAAACAAATGTTTAAGTCCTCAAACACCTCCATATGATTTAAAGAATATGCCTAAGTTAAAAACTATGTTTTCCAAATATTTTCTAAGTGTTCTTAAAGCCAAAACAGTGATTTTCGAGTCCCTGTTTCAAAACGGCTTAAGGCGTTTCGAAACAGTTTTGAAACTGTCAACCCATGTTTTGAAACGGGTATCGAAACGTTTTCAACACTGTCAACCTGTGTTTCGAAACAAGTTTTGAAACAGCTTAAGAACATAGAGACACCGTATCGAAACGACACTCAGTGTTTCGAAACAGTTCTTCATTTGATTTGAAAAATATGATCGTTGCAAGTTTTTAACTAATTTTTAAGAAACCGTTAAGGGATTTTGAAACGAGTTCAATCCGTTTCGATACGACCCTTGACAGTGGCAAAAGTGTTTCGAAATGGGTCAGACTGTTTCGATACGGGCTCTTTAATGCACCCCAACAGCTCTTTCTATTTTTGTCTATTTCGAAACAGGGTCGGACGTTTCGAAACGGTTGGTTGTAGACTGCATTTATGGAGGTGAGATAACATCCCCAACGGGTCTATTGATGAATGCAACAACCACAACGGCTAGAAATCAATGAGAAGGTATAAAAGGGACCTCTAAAAGCTCCAGCAACAACTATTGATCCAAAAGCAAACATCCAAACATCAAATCCAAGCATTTGTGCCTAAATCCCAATATTGTCTAGAAACCCCAATTGTAATTTTCATTCTTATCATTTCAATTGGGTTGAGTGCTTGTAATTGGGCTACAATTTGTATTGAGAGATACTTTCTTAGCCAACAAAATCTTTGTTCTATTTGTGTGAGGATTGGGTTAAATTTTGGGTAGAAAATTTAACCGAAAATTGTAAGGGTTACCTCCTTAGCCTAGAAAAGGGGAAGAGCAATTAGTGGAATTGTTGTAAATTCTTAGTGAAGCTAAGGTAGTGGATGTAGAGTTCATTTGGAACTTGAACCACTCTAAAATTCCTTGTCTATCTTTTTAATTTGCAATTTCCACTACCTAAACCTTTAAAAATCCAATTCACCCCCCCTCTTGGTTCATTTCGATCATTCGATCCACTCAACAATTGGTATCAGAGCCTACCTCTTTGAGGATTAACAACCACAAGAGGAGTTCCTAGGAAGAGTGTGATCATCCAAAAATCAAGAGATGGCTTCTACCTCCGGTTCGGGCATGTATGAGTCTCAATCCACTACAAAACCTCCCTTCTTCAATGGTGACAACTATCCATTTTGGAAGAATAGAATGCATCTTTACATTAAGTCCAATGACTACTTGGTTTAGGATGTAATTGAAGATCGCCCCTACATTCCATTGAAGCAAGATAGTGAATGGAAGATGGTTTTGAAGAAAAAGGTGGAGATGAGTGAAGAAGAAAGGAGAAAGATCCAAATAAATGACAAAGCACTCCACATGCTCTTTTGTTCATTCGGTCCGGACATCTATTCCAAAGTGTCATCCATTGAGAGTGCCAAAGAAGTGTGGGACACTCTTGAGGCTACCTATGAGGGAACCAATGATGTCAAGGAAACTAAGATTGGAATTCTCAATCTTAGTTATGAAAATTTCAAGATGGAGCCCGATGAGACGGTGTCCAAGATGTTTGATCGTTTCTCCACCATAGTCAATGGGCTCAAAGGATTTGTAGAGACAATACCGGAAGACAAGCTTGTCTGGAAGCTACTCTATTCACTTCCCGAATCTTGGGATGGGAAGAGAACCGCCATCATAGAAGCTAAAAATTTGATGACTTTAAAGCTTGATGAGCTAGTGGGTTCTCTCCTTACTCATGAGATTATGAAGCAAGAAAGGGAAGAAGAGAAGAAGAAAGAAGAGAAGAGAGTAGAAAAGCTAGAGGTAGAAAAGAAGATGAAGATGGGAATAGCTCTCAAAGCTTCATTACTTGAGGAGAGCTCTTCTAGCGAGGAGGATGAGCTAGAAGAATTGGCTATGATAGCCAAACGATTCTCATGCTTTATGAGGTCTAACCGGGGAAGAAAAATTCAAAGTAAGATGGACTTCAAAGGTAAGAACAAAGAAGAAGCAAGGGATCAAATCATTTGCTTCGAGTGCAATAAACCCGGCCACATACGTTCGGAGTGTCCTCAACTCAAGAAGAAGGGCTTTGAGAAGAAGAAGAAGAAGCTCAAAGCCAAGCTTGCTACTTGGAGTGATGAGGAGTCATCGGAGGATGACGAACAAGAAGTGGCCAACCTTTGTCTCATGTCACTTGAGGAAGATTCCTCTATGGTAACCTCTAACTCATCATCTTTTGATTTTACATATGATAATTTAAATGATGCATATGATGAGTTGCAAGAGGTCTATGATGAATTAGTTGAGAAATATAAGGAGTCGGTCATTAGGAATAAGAAAATCATTTTGGAACTAAATGATAAAAATGACTTACTCTCTCAAGCAAATTTAAAATTTGAGAAAAAGATATTAGGGTTGAAAGATGAACTAAATTTTTTTCAAGATGAAAATGTTGACCTTAATAATCTTTTATCTCAATGTAATAGTGAACACCAAAAGGTGTTAGATGAGCTAAATAAGCTCAAGGAGTCTTTTAAAAATGTTGGTAGTGTCAAGCATGAAATAGGTGAATCTTCAAAATCAAACCAACCTAAGAAAAAGACTAACTACTACAAACAAGGTAGCTTTCCTAGACATAGTAGAACTAAAAGAATTAGAAGTGTATGGGTTCCTAAGGAACTTGTAAAATCTAATAACATTATTGCTATGTCATCTTGGATTCCTAAGGGAACCAAGGTTTTGGGAGCTAACACTCATGGAACCAAAATGATTTGGGTACCAAAAACAAAAGCTTAATATCTTTGTTTGTAGGGGGAGCATTGCTACAAGGCCAAAGAACAAAGTCAAAACTCATGGTACCTTGATAGTGGATGCTCAAGGCATATGACCGGAGACAAGACTAGATTCATGGATCTAAAGCCAAAAAGTAGAGGAGTGGTGACATTTGGCGACAACTCCAAAGGCCACATTAAAGGTATTGGCTCCATAGGTAATCACTCTACTATTCTCATTGAAAATGTCTTGTATGTCGATGGTCTTAAACATAACTTGTTGAACATAAGTCAATTGTGTGATAAAGGATTTAATGTTCTATTTGATAAAAATGGATGCAAAATTGTTGACATTAAATCTAATAATATTATGCTCATAGGTCATCGCATAGGGAACATATACATGGTGCATCTAGATGACATACATACATCTCATGCATGCTTAGTAGCACAAAATGAAAATGATGCATGGTTGTGGCATAGGAAACTAGGACATGCTAGCATTAGTGTTTTAGAAAAACTAGTTTCCCTTGATCTAGTTATAGGTTTACTCAAGATTAAATTCTCAAACGATAAAATTTGTGATGCATGCTCTAAGGGTAAACAACATAAGTCTTCCTTTAAATCCATTAATGATGTTTCTACAAGTAGATGTTTACAACTTATCCATATGGATTTATTTGGGCCAATTAGGACTATGAGCTTGGGTGGTAAATCTTATGCATTTGTACTTGTTGATGATTTTTCTAGATTTACTTGGGTTCTATTTTTAAGTACTAAAGATGAGGCTTTGGAAAAATTCATCACATTTTCAAAACTAACCCAAAATGATCTTGAACTTATAATTTCACATATTAGAAGTGATCATGGAACCGAGTTTCAAAATTTAGGGTTTGAAGATTTTTTTGAATGAAAATGGTATTAGCCACAATTTTTCGGCTCCTCGAACTCCCCAACAAAATGGGGTAGTTGAAAGGAAAAATAGAACTTTGCAAGAAATGGCTAGAACTATGCTTTGTGAAAATAATTTACCTAAATATTTTTGGGCGGAAGCCACAAACACTGCTTGCTATATTGTTAATCGAGTAATGACTAGGCCAATTTTAAAGAAAACACCTTATGAGATTTTAAAATCTAAAAAGCCTAACATTAGCTATTTTCACCCTTTTGGTTGCAAGTGTTTTGTTTTAAATAATGGAAAAGACAACTTAGGTAAATTTGATGCAAAAAGTGATGAAGCTATTTTCATAGGATACTCTTTAACATCTAAAGCCTATCGAGTATTTAACAAGAGAACTTTAGTAGTAGAAGAATCTATAAATGTTGTATTCGATGATAACCTCCTTCCAAGGAAGGATTCTTGTGATAATGATGATGTAGGAATCATAAATGCCTTTGATGGAGGACAAACTTCAAAGGAGGATGAGATTCCAACAAAAGAAGAGGACACACAAGATCCACCTCTTGAAGCCTTGAAGGACTTGGCTCTTGAGGAAAAGGAAGTGAGCTACTCAAGGGAGTTCAACTATGTCAAAGATGGTGAAATCTTGGGTGAACCATCCAAGGGGGTAACCACTCGATCTTCTCTTAGATTAATGAATCATGTTGCATTTATCTCATGCATAGAGCCTAAGAATATAAAAGAAGCATTGAAAGATGATTTTTGGATTATGGCTATGCAAGAAGAGTTAAATCAATTTGAGAGAAGTAACGTTTGGACATTAGTTGATAGGCCTAGTAATCAATCTACCATAGGAACTAAATGGGTCTTTAGGAACAAGCTAGATGAGAGTGGTAACATTGTGAGAAATAAAGCTAGACTAGTAGCACATGGTTACACTCAAGAAGAGGGAATAGATTTTGATGAAACCTATGCACCCGTAGCTAGAATGGAAGTCATTAGGATGTTGCTTGCATATGCATGTTATCATGATTTCAAGCTTTTTCAAATGGATGTTAAAAGCGCGTTTTTAAATGGTTTTATAAATGAAGAAGTGTATGTGGAACAACCACCGGGTTTTGAAGACTCAAAATTTCCAAATCATGTTTTCAAACTCACTAAAGCTCTTTATGGTTTAAAACAAGCTTCTAGAGCTTGGTATGAAAGGCATTCAAACTTTTTAATTGAAAAAGGTTTTGAAAAAGGCAAGGTGGACACTACACTTTTTATAAAAATGTATAAAAAAGACATCTTAGTAGTACAAATTTATGTTGATGATATTATTTTTGGTTCTACTAACGAATGCCAATGCAAAGAGTTTGTTAAGCTAATGCAAGGTGAATTTGAGATGAGCATGATGGGGGAGCTCTCATTCTTTTTGGGACTCCAAATCAAGCAAAAGAAGGATGACACCTTCATCAATCAAGCAAAGTACATAAAGAATATGCTCAAGAAGTTTGGCTTGGAGAATGCAAAGCCTCAAGCCACACCTATGAGCTCATCTACAAAGCTTGACAAAGATGAAGGAGGTAAGTGTGTTGACTCTAAGCTTTACCGTTCTATGATTGGATCATTGCTTTACCTTACCGCAAGTAGACCGGATATCTTGTTTAGTGTTTGCTTGTATGCTAGGTTTCAAGCTAGTCCTAGAGAGTCTCACCTTATAGCCGTTAAGAGAATCTTTAGGTACCTTAGAGATACTCCTTGTTTAGGTCTTTGGTACCCTAGAGACTCCACCTTCAACCTTTATGCTTATTCGGATGCGGATTATGATGGATGCAAAATCGATAGGAAGAGTACTTCGGGAACTTGTCAATTCCTAGGTAGTATGCTCATATCTTGGTTCTCTAAGAAACAAAATAGTGTAGCCTTATCTACCACCGAAGCCGAGTACATATCCTTAGGGAGTTGTTGTGCTCAAGTTCTTTGGATGAAGCAACAACTCTTAGATTATGGTATTAAAGTTGAAACCATACCCCTAAAATGTGATAACACTAGTGCTATATGTTTGACAAAAAATCCCATCCATCACTCTAGAACCAAACACATAGAAAAAAGACATCATTTCATTAGAGATCATGTCCTTAAACAAGATGTGGTTATAGAGTATGTTGACACCTTAAATCAATTAGCGGACATATTTACAAAACCTTTAGACAAAGAGCGTTTTTGGTCCCTTAGGAGAGAGTTAGGTCTAGCTAGCCTATCTTGACCTTTTAGGACCTCTTTTATGCTTAAAATTTCTTGATCTTGTGAAATGTCATGTTTATGTGTTTTTACTCCTAATTTCATCCATGCCTATAGCTAGGGGGAGTATGTTTATGTTTGCATATGTTTTTTCTGCTAATTCATGTCATTCATGCAAGTTAGGCCTTAGAAAAACTCATTTTATGCACTTTTAGAGCCTCACCTGCACTTCTAGGCCCAGGTGTATCGAAACGGGTGAACCTGTTTCGATACGGTTGCTTTAAATTTCTATCTGAGAGAAGGGTGTTTCGAAACGCCTTCCAAGAGTTTCGAAACGTTTTGGCTACTGCAACGGGTGTATCGAAACAAGTTTCGATACGAGTCAGCGGGGCTTCCATACGGTCAAACCCGTATCGAAACGGTCAGCTGAAGTCGAAAAGACGGTCAAACCTTCATGCCCGCGTTTCGAAACGGTCAAGACCGTTCCGAAACGGATTTGCGGACTGCTTTAATGATAAAGTTTAACACAACTTAAAACTCTCCCAAACCCTAAAAACCCTAGCCCGAATTTTTCCTATAAAACCCCTCTAAACCTCTTTGTTTTTCACCAAATCTTGAGGGGTTTTTCTCTTAAACACAAGTCTAAGCAAGCTTCAACAATATTGTGCAAGGATTTTCACCCATTCATCCAAAATCCCAATTTAAGGTATTTTTCATCTTTTTCTTTTTTCCTTCAATTTGTATTCGAATCTTAGGTTAGAAAACTTTATTTTTGTATAGTTTATATGTTTTGATGCTTGGGTTTTTCGAATCTTGTAAAAAAATTTCAAAATCTTCAATTTTTTGATTCGAATATAAAATTTTTCTCTCGTATTTTTATTCACTGTTTTTCTCTTGAAATTTTTTTTGTTTTGTTTTGCTTTGTTTATTTGATTTTAAAAACTTGTTTTTAAACCTAAGTGGGATTTATCATTGGATTGAATTATAAAATCTCATGCATACACTTAAAAAAAATTCTCTTGCCCGCTTAATGTTTTTAGGATGGCTACGGACAATATTCACAAAAAACGTAAGACCAGTCAAGTTAGTGACTCGAGTATTCGCCCAAATCTCACCCTGCTCTTCCAAAGATCTCTTCGTACTCCTAAGATGAGGGATCGTTTCAAGTATGTCAAGGAGTATGAAGTTCGTCGTGAGCGGGTTATTGATATCAACTTCCTTGACTCCGAGCGCTTTCTTTTTCGTTACCTCGAGCGTTTGAGAGAATGGAGTTTCCTTGGTCTTTTGAGCATCCCGGACATTTGCTACAAACACATGGTACTTCTCTTTTACTCCAATGCTCAATTTATCAATGATGAAGACAACTCGGAAATTGTTGGGATTGAATCTTTTATTTTGGGAAAAAAGGATTGTTGTTAATGTCCCTCTCTTGCAGTCTACGTTTTCTCTTAAGGATGAAGGAATTGAGAATGAGAGTCACTTTGGTTCTCACACCGGTCAGGTGCTTACTTTGGATGCGCATGATCGTTTCCTCCATTTGATGGTCTCATGGTTCCTTCGCCCCTCTGGAGGTAAATATTCTCACATCCGCCAAGTAGACTATTTTTTGCTTGAGTGTTTCCGTCGTGGTGAGCGCCCTAATCTAGTTAAGATCATGTTTGTCAAAATGGTTAACAATGTTAAGCTTCGTGACACCGATGCACTGAAATCCTTCACTTATGGAACGGTTTTAAGTCACATCTTTAGCAAGCTTAATCTTGATTGCACCTACGACTCTCCGGAACCTCGGAAGTCAAAAATTGGTGAGTCAGTCCGGTTTTCGCTATGTAAACGATGGAAATTGGGAACGTATTGATCGGGAAGCACCTCCTCCTCCTCCTCCCGTTGAACATCAACCACAAGCTCAAGTTGCAAACAATGAAGCTCTCACGGCTTTCCTTATCGAGCGGTTCAATGCCATGGACACTAACATGGCTTCGGGTATTGGTGCTATCAATACTCGTTTGCAAAATGTAGAGGATCGACTCCAATCCCTTGAGAATCAACACTCGGCCATGGATATGTCCTTCTCTACCTTTTATGGCCAATGGATGAAGTTTCGTCAATCTCAAGTGAAGAGTGATGATGAGACTTCGGATGATGATGGTGACGACGAGGCCTAGGTCTTTCATGACATATCATATTACCTATGCATTTTAGGATTAAGTTTGCATCTTTATTTTCATTATGTTTTATGAACCTATGCTTTTAGTTTTATTTGGGATTATGCTTTGAACTTATTGTTGAAGATTTATGTTTTGGATATTTTAATTTTATGAATTAATATTATTGTTGCTTATTGCTTAATGATTATTGTCATTAACCCTATTTCTTCTCTTGAGCCTTGTTTATATTTTTTTGATCTAACAAAAAGGGGGAGAAGTAATCTAAGAGCCAAAAATTCGTTTTAAATGTTTAAAGTATTTTTAAGTTTTAAACCTTGAAATTTCAAAGATAAATCTTTTTAAAACTTTAAAAAACAATCTTAAATTGAGGGGGAGTTAGAATATATTCAAAATTTTCAAAACTCTTAAAAATTCTAACTTTGGTTTTGTTATATCAAAAAGGGGGAGATTGTGAAACCGATATTTTAATTTTGATATAACTAAAGAACCTAAGGACTAAATTGAAAATGTGAAAACAAATTTTTAAGTCCTCAAACATCCCCATATGATTTAAAGAATATGCCTAAGTTAAAAACTATGTTTTCCAAATATTTTCTAAGTGTTCTTAAAGCCAAAACAATGATTTTCGAGTCCCTGTTTCGAAACGGCCTAAGGCGTTTCGAAACAGTTTGAAACTGGCAACCCATGTTTCGAAATGGGTATCGAAACGTTTTCAACACTGCCAACCTGTGTTTCGAAACAAGTTTCGAAACGGCTTAAGAACATAGAGACACCGTATCGAAACGACACTCAGTGTTTCGAAACGGTTCTTCATTTGATTTGAAAAATATGACTGTTGCAAGTTTTTAACTAATTTTTAAGAAACCGTTAAGGCGTTTCGAAACGAGTTCAAGCCGTTTCGATACGACCCTTGACAGTGGCAAAAGTGTTTCGAAACGAGTCAGACCGTTTTGATACGGGCTCTTTAATGCACCCCAACAGCTCTTTCTATTTTTGTCTGTTTCGAAACAGGGTCGGGCGTTTCGAAACAGTTGGTTGTAGACTGCATTTATGGAGGTGAGATAACATCCCCAACGGCTCTATTGATGAATGCAACAACCACAACGGCTAGAAATCAATGAGAAGGTATAAAAGGGACCTCTAAAAGCTCCAGCAACAACTATTGATCCACAAGCAAACATCCAAACATCAAATCCAAGCATTTGTGCCTAAATCCAAATATTGTCTAGAAACCCCAATTGTAATTTTCATTCTTATCATTTCAATTGGGTTGAGTGCTTGTAATTGGGCTACAATTTGTATTGAGAGATACTTTCTTAGCCAACAAAATCTTTGTTCTATTTGTGTGAGGATTGGGTTAAATTTTGGGTAGAAAATTTAACTGAAAATTGTAAGGGTTACCTCCTTAGCCTAGAAAAGGGGAAGAGCAATTAGTGGAATTGTTGCAAATTCTTAGTGAAGCTAAGGTAGTGGATGTAGAGTTCATTTGGAACTTGAACCACTCTAAAATTCCTTGTCTATCTTTTTAATTTGCAATTTCCACCACCTAAACCTTTAAAAATCCAATTCACCCCCCTCTTGGTTCATTTCGATCATGCGATCCACTCAACAGTATTTTCTTGGATTAGAGAATTGGTCATTTGGTGCTCGTTTTCTCGTAGGAAGCATGCCTTTAGTTCTCTTTGATATTGATGATGATGCTTTGATGATGTCTTTGACATGTACTCTTGTTTGTTGATGTGTATTTGAATTACAAGAATGTTTGTGTATATGTCGGATTAGTTTCGGATGATTGAAATCGAGTTAAGTCAGCAAATTTAAACATTGCAGGCCCAGGTGTTTCGAAACACCCTTGCTTGTTTCGAAACGGGGGCTTGAAAATGCCTTGGGGTTTCGAAACGGTGAAGCCTATTTTGATACATTTTGTCTCTGTGAAACCCTATTCCGAAACGGGTCTAAGATAGTTTCAAAATGATCCCGCATTTCGAAACGGGTATCACTATTTCGATACGCCCGTTCCAATACGAGGCTCGATGTTCCGAAACGAGTGGCTGTTAATTCAGTTTTTGGAATATTCTGAGTTTCTGTTTCTATGTGTTCTGGTCCCTGTTAGTCATGTATGCAATTAAACAAGTTCTAATGGTCATCTTGAGCTGAGTTTTTACAAAGAAGCATGTAATGAACTTAATTAAAGGATGGTAATCCAAATTTGGTAATAACCCTTACAAATTGTCAAATTAACGAAATGGTCCCTAAACCTAAAATTGGTGTTAACCGATGAATGCTCGTGTTATCCTTCAATCCGCTGCTTGTTGATCACATAGGAAAGTAACTTGCATCTAGATAAGATAAAAAAATATAGGGTCGTTTATTGAGATAAATCTTCCCGATTTATTTCAATATTCCCCGTGTGACGTGTTCGGTTCGGTCTATCGGCTAGGCCAGGTCGAGGGGGTTACATAGAGATCGTCCAAGATAGGAGTCAAATGATCTCTAATGGCTCGAGGTCGAGCCTCTACTCCTTGGCCATTAGCCATAGCATCTCCATTACCTGAAGGTGAAGGTGGGTCTTCAGGATGTTGAACTTCATTCATAGTTCTAGTATCTTCTCGAATGTGTCTTCTTAATCGTAAGAAATGTTCGATCTCCATAAAAACAAGATGTAAGGGCCCTCTAGGTATTCTTCTAGTCATACACTAGAGGACCACCTAAAAAGAAAAACAAAAACACTAATGAATATGTACAAAGTAAAAATAACAAGCAATATGAACAAAAAACGTGAACAACCAATTGCCAATCCTCAGCAACGGCGCCAAAAACTTGTTTGCGTGCTGAGGTGTACTAAAATGATACGCAAGTAGTGCAAGTATACACTTCGAACAAGTAGTAAAGTGTGTGAGTGAGTATCGTCTCCGCAAGGATTGGAGGTGTGCACGATTAATGTATGATGCAGTGTAAGTTTTTTTTGCAGTTAAGGCAATCAAAGTAGTAATCAGAAATGTTGTAGCAAAAAGAGTAAATAGCGTTAAGGTGAATCAGATGACAAGCAGGTCCTCTCACGTGTGTGAAAGTCTCTATAGAATGGTTGGTTAGGTTTGCTAGAAAACTAAACTAAGCCTCTTAACCCAATCTAAGGTCTTCAGTCATCTTCTATGCTCGGCAGGATTTACTAAGGATGCCCCTAAACTATATCTGACCAGGAGACTGGGAGACCGAAATGCTACGGCAATACCTCTCGGCGTAAACCCTTAACGCTCCCCTACCCCTCAAGTACTACCATTCTTAGCCATTGAAACCTATCACTTGTCTCTAAGGCAGGTTAGAGTTGTGCTTCCAACATCCAACTCCATTGCTTATAGGGATCTAAGGTTAGCTCTCTCAATTACCAACCTGATTCTACACCTAAGGAACAGCCAACTCTCGAAGCCTCTTACAACCTTAAGGAAATGAAAGCACATAAGCAAAGCATAGACAACGATTAAAGCTGAAAATCATATGCATGCATTAAAAACACTTAAATAAAAATCATCCATCAAACCCAAGCCACCTAAAATCAGTTCATGGCTGGGTGAACATTCGACGTATCATCAAACATTACAAACCTTTCCAAATGAAATAAAGAAATGCTAAAGCAAACAGAAGGGAAGAAGAACTCCCGATCCGCCATGAACTGCCACGAACTGTCTTAGGCCCGCTACCTCTCTCGAGGCCGACGAGGCCACTCTTTGGAGCTTCGACGATGGAGGACACCAAGTTGAGGAAGAAAAAGGGAAAAACTGCCTTTCTCTCTCCAACCCTAGCCTTACTTATCACATTTTTCCGTCTGTGTCTAAATGAGGGAATTGCACCCTTTATATAGTGAAGGCTCTTAGGGTTTGGTGCCCTAAAGATTCCTTTGGTGATCCCAAAGAATATCCATCGACAATGCTCTGCCCAAGGGGACAAGGAGGACAGTCTGCAAGTGGTACTGGTGGTTGCACATGTAAAATCTATCTTTTCTGCACTTCACGTTTTTTTCTGCAGCTCACGTGTCAGCCAATTCCTTCAGTCCTCAAATGCTATAGCATTTCCCAGCTCTCCTGCTTTCGTGCACTATGCATTCATGTGTCTTGCACACCACACAACCAAACCACCCTCCTCAAGCAGCACCTTTCCACCACCATACCAAACAAAAGATAAAACTGCACCCAAATGAACTAAAATGCAACCTAAATGCTATGACATGAACTTAAGAGCAGGCAATTGCTAAGGCAAAAATGTATGAAAACAAGGATATTTACGCAGTTATCAATCTCATCAATAAAACTTGACAAAGATGAGGGAGGTAAGTGTGTCGATTCTAAGCTTTATAGATCTATGATTGGTTGTTTGCTTTACCTTACCGCAAGTAGACCGGATATTATGTTTAGTATTTGCGTGTGTGCTAGTTAAAAGTTTGGTGGTTTAATAAAAGAATATTAGAATGTTATTTATATTCATCACTTTTAAATTGTCTATACAAAAAAATCTCGTTTAAATTGAACCCTACAAGTTTCCCGGTGGAAAAGCGGATAATCTTCATCCTAAAAGACACGGGTTCAAATCGTTTTTTCTACAAAGTGTATGCGTAATCTCAAAAGGTTGAGAATATCTAAGAACATATATTACCTTATAATCACCTAAGACTATTAAAAAGATCTCGTTTAAATTGTAAATCATTGCACTGCACGCATTACTCGTTTAGTTGTCGTCACTGCCAATAGTTACAAAGAGCGTGCAAAAATTAAACATACATTTGTCCATTATTTAATCAACCAATCAAGCATTGCCAACTGTGAAACTTGCGATAGTCGGAACATTTATGGCGCAGATTATTTAATCAAACATGGACTAATAGATTTTATTATAGTCAGGTTGGTCCATGCTTGATTAAATAAATCGTGTCATAAATGTTCCTATCACCATAGGTTTTACTATTCTTGATTAGTTGATTAAATACTTGATCAATAGAAGTTTAATTTTTGCATGTTCTTTGTAACTATTGGTGGTGGCAACAACCAAATGAGTAATGAGCGCGGTGCAATGAAAAACAATTTAAACGAGATTTATTTTGTACAAACAATGTAAACATGATGACTATAAATAACATTGTAACATTCTTTTATTATAGCACCAAACTTTTAAATGAAGGGTAAATATTTATTATTATTATTATTATTATTATTATTATTATTATTATTATTATTATTATTATTATACAAGAGCTGAGTAAATATTTTTACACAACACTTTCTATTTAAACTATAAAATCTAAAACCCAAATATCTAATCCTAAAATTTTAAACTATAAACTATAAATCATAACCATAAATCTTAAACTCTAAAATAAAATCTTGAACTTTAAAATTTATAAATTACGCAAGCTTATGTATCAAAATATTTTCTTTATTATTATGAGTAATATTTTAATGCACATGTTGTGTATGCTTTATTTTTACAATCTAACTATTTTAAGCCTACAATCTAAATATTTAATCCTAAACACCTAAATAATTTATCGATTAACTTTTATAAATTAGTTAGTGAATAATTAATTATTCTCCACCATTGTACCATGTTCAAAACCCTATTCAATAAAATTGATTCACTAATTTTTTTTTTGACATTAAGGCCAGCTAGCTCACTTTATTGAAATAATTAAAGCCTAACCAGTTACAAGGGTAATAAAGGAAAAACATAGAAAGATTGAAACGGCAAAACAAAGCCAAAAGGCCAAGCGTCTCAAACACACCAAACAAACGAGCTAGACCAGCGGTAGAAACCCTTGCTGCGATCTGAACTCAGAAGCTGAGTTATCAAAGAAAATTTTTTTAGCACGGCACAAGGGGAAAAGGATGGGTTACACAAGTGCGAACAAGACCCAACCTTTGGGAGCCGAAGCCCCTCGTAGAACCAGAAGAGAGCTAACTCACGGTGGGTCGAGCCATCTTCTGTCTTCATCGGCGATGCGTTGGACGCTTTCCGGCGCGTTCTCTACCCAAAACACCTCCTCGGCGTGCTTCCTGCTTTCTAATGTCATTGCATGCGCAGATCTATTCCCTTCCCGGCGGGTGAAAACGAATCGGCAGGTATGGAAATTCCTTGCCAGAGATTTTGCTTCCCCTACAAAAGTACTGATTTCGGATAAATTTGTTGACTTGGAATTTAACTTCTTTATTACTGTTAGGGAATCCCCTTCTGCAACAATATGGGAAAACCCTAACTCCATGGCTAATTAAATTAAGTGTAGAATGGTTGAATGCATGACTCATAATTTTAAAATAAATAATTCACCACTCTACATGTATCCATTTGTTGGCTTAATACACTTTCCCCCTAAATTTTATTTGTTTTTCCGATTTGCACCCTAACATTTTCGACGTTACCTATTTCACTCAAAAAGTTAACACTGTTAAAAAAAATCTGTCTTAACCAATAAGAATGTGCTACATCCTTTTTTATTTATTTTTAAATTTTAAAATAAAATAAATAAATTAGTGTTATGAATATTTATCTATGTGGATGTCTATCATGATTAGAACTTTATCAAAGGAGTTTGATTTATTTATTATTAGGAATATTATCTCTATGAATTAGAGTTTAATGTATTATGTACTTCTTATGCCTATAAATAGATGATTCATTGAAGGCATTGTATACAATTCTATATTTGAGAATAATACAAATCTCCCTCTTTCTCTCATCTCTTTGTTCTTCTTGTTCTTATTCTTGTTCTTCTTTATTTTATTCACAACACGTTATCAGCACGATCTCGCTCGCTTAATTACTGTGATTATTGTTGGTGGTTCTCGAAAAGAATTTCAATTTGATATTGGTGACTACATCTATCATATATTCAGCTTACCTTGGAAAGTATGGTATGTTTTATTTATTTATATACTAATATAATGATTGATTTATCATTCTCCAAAAGTTAGTATATTCATATCTATTATTTGGTTATTATTTTAATTTATTATTATTTTATTCATACTTGAAGTAACTCTTGAATTAACGAAAATTAAAATTATCTTCGTACTTCATTAGATGGATTGATAAAGCAAACCGAATTAAAGCCCTCAAGGATTTCGGCTAAATGCTATTGGGCGCACAAATTGGAACATTTTATTACACAGTATATTAGTTTTATTCAAAGTTTTTATTATTCCATTCTAATTTATAATTGATTCAATTCAAAGATTATGTTGCCATGTGGTTGTTATATATTTGTTTTATCATTATTATTATTATTATGGTAATTTATATGAATAAATTCGAGATATAAAATAACTTTATTATTTGTATCAATTACTTTGTATGTGAATCAAAGGCAAAAGGAATACGTTACTTTGATGTGTTTATACATTCATCGAAATGTTGTTTGATTTTAACTATGGTTGTTTATAATTTGATCACATCACTTATAGTTATGTTTATTCAACTTGATCTATGACTACTTTTATACTTTTTGATCTAGTCTCAAATATTTTTTTTATACTATTGATAAAAGTCGATGCTTTTAACCGTGTTTTGAGTTTTACATGTATTCAAATGAGTTGGAAAGAGACATGGCGTAAAAAAATGATTATGAGAAGATGCATTGGTTCATTTGCTACGTCATCATTGAGACGAAATTCAATATCGGTAAACTCTATTTTTATTTTTATCTTTTAAAATACAATTTTAAAGTGCAATAAATCATGATGATTTTGAATTTACAAGAAGATTATTATAAAGTCTATATTTGCTCGAAAGCAATATTTTTTCTTCGTCGAAAAACTCGACCATAGACTTCTCCCAATTTCAAGTTACGAAATTCGTCTTGATCTAAAAAATTTTATGGGAGGCATTCCCTGAAGTGAATGCAAAACATGATATTTATTCCATGCGATTATCAATGATGGGGCATTCCCTGAAGTGAATGCAAGCATGATGTTTATTCCATGCAATTATTGGAACCGTTTCATTCCCTGAAGTGAATGCAAATATGGTAAATCATTATTCAATTAGAGACATAATTTCGATATAATCCAAGTATAATTGGCTGGACATCCCGTTCTGCGAGGCTACTGGTCTCAAATGAGGTTTTTAAAGGACCTTGTGGACAGGTTTAACAATGCCGCATACGAGGATTAAATCTTTGTTCTCTGTGATAAGGATATGTAAAAAAGGTTTTAAAGGCCCACTAGCTCTACTCCATTCCCTGAAGTGAATGTGAAATTATATTATGGAAGGAATAAAAAATCACATTAAAAGTTGTGGTCGTGGTCGAGGCTATGAATATACACATGAAAAATATAGTCGTTTTAAGAATACTTCTACCCGCTGGTAGCAAAGTTATAAGGATGACAAGAGTGATAAAGATCATTCTAAGGAAGTGAAATCCTTTTACCAATGTGATGTTATAAACCATTAGTTTCGTACTTGTTAAACGCCAAAGTATTATGGACTTTATCCATAATCATGAATGATAAATGAAATAAAATATAAACAAAATTTGTTTATGGCGAAAATAATTATGGCGTTATTGGTCCAACTCAATTGGATATTGTTAATTTTCTCATAACCCTTGAAGGGAATAATTTACCATTTATTTTATTTCCCTTGTAACCTCTAACGGGAATAATTGTGTTTTTTTTTATTTTATGTTAATTCGTTTTATTTATTATTTATTTATGTTAGTTTGCTTTATGTTTATTTATTTCACATATTATTTATTTACGCTTTATGTTAATTTATTATTTGAAGAATATGATTACTTCCGGAATAAAATATACAATGAATTGTGGCTATTTATGCCTAGAATTGTGGCTATTTATGCCTAGCAGATAATGCAAGTACTGTACTTAATCATAAGAAATATTTTTCCCATTTAAATGCAAGGGGAAATATGAGTAGTATTTCTCAAAGTACTAAAATCTCAATACTTCGGAAGAGCACTTGAAAGTTTATCTCTGATAGATAATCGACTTGATATGATGTGCTATATTTTATATTTTTCATTCCTCGAAGTGAATGATACAAAGTACATATTTTCATTACCTGAAGTAAATGAAACAAAGCACATTTTGAAAAGTGCACAATTATGCATTTCTTGATTAAAATGCAAGGGAATAATGTGAGTACTATATCCGGAAGTACTAATATCACAAAAGGCTCTGGTTGAGCAAATATGTTATTGTCAAATGGAACTTTATTCCATATTCACATTGCGTTATACTCGTCAAAGTCATAAAGAGAGCAATATGAGTTCGCAAACTATCCCTTTGGGAATTATAGATAACATATGTTATCAATTGACATTTGAAATAAGCCAATATGAATATAAGTTCTGGTAGCCAAAAAGTCAGTTGAAAGCCCTAGGAGAGCTATATATTGCTACCAAAAGATAATTTCAATTGAAAGCTCCGAAAGAGCTAAATATATTCCTATTTAAAGGAATAATTTTGATGGTCGTACTAGATATGTCGAGTGAGATTGAATTACTTGTTATGGTAAACAAGGAGTTTACAAATTCAGAGATATATACACATATATATATATATATATATATTTGGCATGATCGGTTAGACCATCCTGATCAATAATGGTGCAGAAATTATTGAGATTTACATGCACGTGTATTAAAAGAACCTGTAGTTCTTGTGGTGCTTATTCTCAAAGGAATGGATTAAATTCCACTTATTAAAGAACGTGAAGTTCTTGTGTTGCTTAAAGGAATTGATTAAATTCCACTTACTAAAAGAACTTGAAGTTCTTGTGTTGTTTGTTCTCAAAGGATATAGATGATCCCACTTACCAAAAGAATTAGAACTTAAAGTTCTTGTACTGAAGTTAAGACAGTATGTCTTGCATATCTGAACGAAATATGGGCCCATATATCCACAAATGTGGAAAGTTTTATATGATTTTAGTAGATGCATCTACATTGTTTTATCGACTTACAACCAGAAGTTTGTGAGATTGATTCTAAAAGATTCACATTATGCAGTTAGACTATTCGTCTTGAAAAGCTAGTGGGTTTATATTTTAGGCTATATCAGTTGTTACAAAGCCTATTGATTATGAAAAATATAGTTTAGCAAAATTTCAATTGGATGCCTCCTATTTAATAGTTAAACTATGAGAACAAAAAGAGTTATTATTTATATGGTGTTTCCATATAGCAACACTTATACGCATCAAGCCAACGAGTTATAATAAACTCCCCGTTACGATTGGTTTTTGGTCAGAAACCATACATTTCCATTTTATGATTTTTGAATGTGCGATATGAATTGCTCCACCACAACGCACAAAATGTGTAAATAAAAAGGGTTGAGAATATATATTGAGTACGAGTCTCCCATTTTATGATTTATGACATGATTTTTCTCAACATCAGGGGGAGATAATAATCAGCTGGATAGAGGAAAATGAATTATCGTTATCTAGATCCTCGTATATGAACTAGAAGTTCATAAGATAATTCATGTTATTACATGTCAACTGCCATACATATTTACTGACCCAATGAGAGTAATTAAGTCTCATATACCAGCTGAAATGCTCTAAGTTTAAATTACATGTTAGAGCGAGAGAATGTAAATCATGCCTGAAGCATGATAGTTGAAATGGTTCCAATGATCAAAATTCTCGTAAATAGAAAGTAATATGAGATGGTCATATATTGGAGGCGGGTGCTCCTGAAGAGACCCAAGACATAACAAATAATAAAACTCTATAAGAGTTTCAGGTACCTGAAATAAAGATTGAAATCTTGAAGAGATCTCGATGAGTTATGTCATTACGAGAATGGAACTAGAAAATTGGAAAGTTGTCGACAACGATTTTACAAACAATTTAACATAAAATACTTCTATAGAAGTAAAGAAAGAAATCGAGGATCTTGTATAAAATCTATCCAGAAGTATAGATATTGAATTGGCCAATGTTGAAAGACGCTTTGAACTTCTAAAATAGAAGTATTTGGACCACCAGTCCAAACACCTAAAGGTGTAATGCAAGTGAGGCACAAATAAGTAGTCGTAAATACGACTTGAACTATGATTTATGAAAAGTTTTAATTACTTCATGGTGGATGCAATTACTTTGGCAGTTTTGAAAATTTTACATGCGTCTAATTATTTGTGGATCCATATTTATCCTTGAAGGATCTAAAATGCTATAAGCATTTGGAAATTTCTGAGGAAATTTATTTAGACATGTCTCATGAATATTTTGGCGTATTTGGTATAATCGCCTTAGTGAATACTAATTGAGAAAATGCTATAAGAATGATCAGATTTCCTTATGTATTTTATAAAGGAGTTTGGATCAAGATCCATTATGATAATTTTAGAACTCCTAAAGAGCTTCAAATTGGAAACTCATGAAGTACTTTCAATACAAGTACTTGAATCTTGACATCAAGTTTATCTCGACCTGAAGATCGAGCATTTTTATATATTTCTTTTGTCTATGAATAGACATAAGCTGAAAGAATCTTAAAGAAGATTCAATATGAATAGAACATATCTATTGAGTATCCCAATAGTTGTAAGATTGTTGGATGTGAATAAAGATAATTATATCTTTTCTTGGTCTTGAAGCACTATATATTAGTTGGTCAAGAAATATCTATGAATATACAAAGATCATTACATTTAGATCTTCAAACATTCGTTGATGTCTCCTCAAATGTCGTAGAAATAATTGTTATGCACGAGGTAAGCTAAAAAAATGTGTTTGGCTAAGACTATTGACCCAACATATCCAAAAGATATGTGGATTTACTTTTACAAGATATGATAAAAGCTATCTTGTGTGAAGATAACGCAAGATGTATATCTCAGTTTGAAAGTGGATACATCATGGAACATATTACTCCAAAGTTTTCATCCCTCACGATCTTTAGAAAAATGATATTCAAGATTAAATTATGAAGATTCAAAGATCTCCTGTGATGTTTGCATGAGGGGGAGTAAATACGCGTTGCACTCTTTTTCCCTTAACCGAGGTTTTGTCCCAATGAGTTTTCCTGGTAAGGTTTTTAATGAGGCAACATGTTATGCGTATCAAAGATGTGTATACTCTTTTTCCTTCACTAAAGAATTTTTTTTCCCACTGGGTTTTTATCCTAGTAAGGTTTTAACGAGGCACATTATCTTCATAGACATCCAAGGGGGAGTGTTATGAATATTTATCTATGTGGATGTCTATCATGATTAGAACTTTATCAAAGGAGTTTGATTTATTTATTATTAGGAATATTATCTCTATGAATTAGAGTTTAATGTATTATGTACTTCTTATGCCTATAAATAGATGATTCATTGAAGGCATTGTATACAATTCTATATTTGAGAATAATACAAATCTCCCTCTTTCTCTCATCTCTTTGTTCTTCTTGTTCTTATTCTTGTTCTTCTTTATTTTATTCACAACAATTAGAATATTTATTAATTTAATTATATTTATCAAAATACCTAAAACAACCCATCTTCATCACATTATCTTCTTCCCCAATAATTCTCAAATACCAAGCTGATGAAATCTTTAGCCTTTTCTTTGACTAAATCCTTTAACCCATCTTTAGTTTCGTTAAAATATTTATTAATCTGGATTTAGTTCCCAAAACAAACCCGATTTTTACCCAGTTTCTCCAAAATATCCGAACAAGAACTTATGGTGTTAGCTTCTAATACATTAATTTTACCTAGGATATTGCTTGTGTCTGCTGATATTGACAATGCTCGTGCTTCTAAGTTTGTAGCAAGAAGTAAGAGAGTTCTGTTATGTTGCATTTCTTTAATATTATCATAATGACTGTTTGGCATAAAACTTCAATTACAAGAATGCCAAATGATTTGTCGATGTTTGTTGAATTTGCTGATATAGTTTGGGTTTTATTTAAATTAAGATACTTGAATTTTGTTCCCTTTCCTTTTCATTTGAACTATGAGTTCATGTGTCCGACAACATATTTTCTTGTTTTGTGATTTTTTTAGTTTAAATATTCAGTCTTGGTTTAGAAGAATAGTTCTTAATGTTTCTGCGGTACCACTACAAAAATAGACTTTTAGTGACAAATTGGCAGTGACTAGCAGTAATTTTGTCACAAATATTAAACTTTTGTGACAGAATTTTTGTGCGACACTATTAGCATAAGTAATTGTGATGTATTTTTATTTGGTCACTATTATAGTAGTAACTGTGACGATTACATTTTTCACAATTAAATTCTCACTGTAAGTCTATAATTGTGACATAAATTTCATTGCCACTAAAACTTTTACACATGATAGTGACGATATATAAAGTGGTCACTATAATTTGATATTTGTTGTGACAATGCAATTGTTTGTCACTTAAAATTTTATTTTTGTTGTGATAAATTTTGTCACCAATAAAAAAATAAATTTAATGACAAGTTATATATTTTCACAATAATAAATTTATTTTTATAATTATAGTAATAATAATGATTATAAAAAATTGAAGTTACCATAAAGGCATAAACTAGATTATCAAAAGATAAAATAATTCTATTAGTCTCTACAATATGTGTAAATTGTTGTTTTAGTCATTCTATTTTGATCAATTTTAGTCCCTAATTTTTGAAATTTTAAAACTTCAATCCTAATCCAAACGGGACAACGACAATATGATTAAATTACAATGACTAAAAATGATTGAACAAAAGAATAAAAATCAAAAGTTTTACTTAACATATTTAAAGACTATCATTCATGTCAAGATCGAAATTTCAAAATTTAAAAAGTACATATTTTTTGAATAGAAAGTACATAAACTTAAAGAGAACAAATTAAAGTAAAAAGACTAATATGTAATCTTGGCATAATATATGATAGCAAAATTTTACCTTGTGAAAAGTTTTACACTTGATATTTGTTTTAATTTTTCTTGTGGAGGTAAAATTTGTATTGTTAGTATAGTAAATAATTATCACATAAAGGATAATTCTATCAATAATTTAGGTGTAAATCTTAATATTCATATGTTTATATTTTAAAACCAACTCAATTATTTTTATATATTTTCTTCAACAAACGTATTTCGTATAGGAAATCATAGAAAAATTAATTAAATTATTATTATATTAATTATTGTTATAATTAATACATACTTTTAAAATAAATAAAATTAATTTCAATTACAATTTAACCTAAATAATATTTTACTTTCAAACTAATATTAAATTTCTTGTCTAGCCTAGTGGAGAGACATTGCACTCTCCCCCTAAAGGTTTCAGGTTCGATCCCCCACGAAACCATGCATTGTATTTATTTATTAAAAATTGATACATGAATATAAGACTTCATCTATAATTAACCCCCTCGACATGGGCTAGCAGCCAAGCTACCTTGGTGCAAGTGACCTTCTCCTAGGCTCATGTGGGCCCTAGGTGTACGGGCCATTGGGACCAAGTGGATGACCTTCTAGGGACCAATTTTGGGGTAAAGGGCCTCATATCGCGCTCGTCGCAGAAGTCAAGGGTTGGTATCTAGCACATTCGCTACGCCTCTGCGGGAGATATATTCAGTGCGCGTGTTGCTTGACGGATCGTGAGATGACGCTATCGAGATAAGTCCTTAGATAATGGACACGCGATGAAGGATGACTTGTCTGGGATAAGTCCCTTTGAGTGCAGCACGACATGTCCGATCCGGGCCTGAATAAGATGGTTGCAACTAAAAAATATAATTATTTTATTATTATTGAAAGTGACAATGTATTTTAGACGCTATTTCAATATGTATTTGTGATAAAATGTTTGTCACTAATAAGAATAACACTAGTGTCTAAGTTTTAGTCACTGTTATTAATCTTTTGTGTTAAAAAATATGGTCATAAAAAATATAACTTATTGTGACAAAATGCATAAAAGTTGTCACTAATATAATAGTGACATAGTTATTAGTGACGACATGTGACGACTCAGAAAAATAGTCACTATGAATTTCAGTGACTAAATTTAATACTTTTAGTGACTATATTTGATGTCACTAAAAATCTATTTTCTTGTAGTGAGTACTATTAATCTACCTCTGCCTCTCCCTTGCTTTCACTATTAATTTACTTGTTATTGTTCTGAAACTTATACAACATTTTAGAAGAGACCGGCAACATATTAAAAATCTTTAATAGAGATGGGAAGAAGATTTCGTTAAAATATTCATTACCCAGAAATTCTTCAAAATATTCGGACTTATGCTCGTGTCTGTGACTTTAGGAATTATTGGGAAAGAAGACAATGAGAGTGTTTTGGGTATTTTGAGAAATATAATTAAATTAATAAATATTTTAATATATTTATTTTATTTAAAAAGTTAAAAAAAAAGATGTGGCGCTTTTTGTTTGTCAAGACAATTTTTTTTTGAAAAATATTAAATGTTAATCCTAACAATTTCTACAATGTTTATACTTTAGCGCAACTTGAGTTTCAAAATCCAAGTTTAAAAATCTAATAAGATAAAATAATACAAAACTAAGTCTTATGTCTTAGTTTAGGTTTCAAAATACATATTTACCCTTCATTTAAAAGTTTGGTGGTATAATAAAAGAATATTGCAAAATTATTTATATCATCACATTTAAATCGTGTGTACTAAAAAAATCTCGTTTAAATTGTGTAGAAATATGTGTTTTGATATAATAATTGAAAAATAGTTTTGGATTAAATTGAAATGATTTTAAAATGCTTTTAAGTCCAAACAACTTAAAAATATGTTTGAGGAACTTTTAAAGGGGTTTTAATGCGTTTTCTAAAGCCAAAATTTACAAAAACCACCAAGGTGTTTCGAAACACCCCTAGGCGTTTCGAAACGATCATTTACAGTGTCAGAACGTTTCAATACAACTATGTCTGTTTCGAAACGGGCTTTAATCTGGGTGAGGGTTTTTACATAGCGTTTCGATACGGGCTTCACCGTTTTGATACGTCTATGTGGCAAAGACCTCAACATTCAAAACCCCCAACGGCTATTTCCCAACGGTATTTTAAATTGCAGCTCAACTGTCACTCGTACCGAAATGGTTTGTAACCGTTTCGATACAGCTCAATAGCGTTTCAAAACGGCCATAGGCATTTCGATACGGCTTGCTGCATCAGGCTTCAACGGCTAGTTCTGAAGAAGGTCGTTCCGATACGGGCTCGCCTGTTCCGATACGGACATCAACAGAACTACATTTATGGTGGGAAATAAAGTCTCCAACGGCTCCAAAACAACCCCAACGGTCCTCAACGATTACAAACTCAATTGGGAGTATAAAAGGGACCTCCAAGCATCAAGAGAAGACTAATGCTTCAATTGTAAAAACACTATGATGAAATATTGTCTTTAGAGCTTTATTGTACATTTCTTGTATAGACAACACTTGTGAGCTTAATTGTCAAATTTGCTCAAGCGTTTAGGTTTTAGGTGAGTGCTTAATAGTGCAAACATTTAGCTATTAGAGGGTTTTCAAGTTTGCTTAGAATTTCTCTTGTAAGAGAGTGTTTGATCAAGCTTTGGGTAGAAATCTTGATCGTTGTAACGGTTTCCTCCTAATTCGAGAAAAGGGGACGAAATTCTTAGTGAATTTGGTTGAAATCCTTAGTAGTAAGCTAAGGTAGTGGATGTAGGCTTTGGGTTAGAAAGCCGAACCACTCTAAATCCTTGTGTTCAATTCTTATCTTTTAGCGTCCACTTAAACACCCAAAATTCAACCTTCTCCACCACTTGGCAAGCACATCGATTGTGACCATCGAGCTCAACAAATTGTTGGTTCAATGCACTGCACACTTGTTTGGTTGCCGTAGCCGCCAAAAGTTATATTCAAAAATTAAACATCCATTGGTCCATTATTTAATTAATTAAGCTCTAACTCTAAATTTTAAATCTTAAACTATACATCATATACCTTAAAAAATACACTCTACCTCAAATTCTCTAAACCCTAACCACAAATTTTAATTTTAAACCTTAAACTCTAAACTTAATTTTTAGTGTGGGGAATAAATAAGGGCATCTAAATGGCAGAGAATTTCTATTCGCAAGGGATAAAAATCCTCTGCCCCTTTTCGGTGCTACTTTCCATGCCCCAACAATAAAAAACACTAAAAATTAAATTTCAAGATCTAACCCTAAATTCTATATCCTAAACCATATAGCCTAAAAATTAGACCCTACCCCAATTTCCCTAAACTCTAACCACAAATTATAATCTTAAACCTTAAACTCTAAACTTAAATTTTAGTGTGGGGACATAAATAGGGGCATCGAAAAGAGGCAAATGATTTCTATTCGCAAGGTATAGAAATCTTATACTTTTTTCGGTGTCCCTTTCTATGCCCCATCACTAAAAAACACTAAAAATTTAAATTTCAAGCCATAACCCTAAATTCTAAATCCTAAACCCTACACATTATACCCTAAAAATACACCATACCCCAAATTCCCTAAACCCTAACCACAAATCCTAATCTTAAACCTTAAACTCTAAACTTAATTTTTAGTGTGGGGACATAAATAGGGGCATCAAAAGGGGCAGAGGATTTCTATTCGCAATGGATAAAAATCCCCTACCCCTTTTCGGTGCCACTTTGTATGCCCAACACTAAAAAACACTAAAAATTAAATTTCAACCTTAACTCTAAATTCTAAATCTAAAACCCTACACCATATACACTAAAGAACACATTGTACCCCAAGTTCCCTAAACCCTAACCACAAATCCTAATCTTAAACCTTAAACTCTAAACTTGATTTTTAGTGTGAGACATAAATAGGGGCATCGAAAAGGGGCAAAAGATTTCTAGTTGCAAGGGATAAAATTCATTTGCCCCTTTGCGGTGGCCCTTTCTATGCACCAACACTAAAAAAATAAATTTCAAGCCCTAACCTAAATTCTAAATCCTAAATCCTACACCTTATACCCTAAAAAATACACCCTACTCCAAATTCCTTAAACCCTAACCACAAATCCTAATCTTAAACCTTAAACTATAAACTTAATTTTTAGCGTGAGAGCATAAATAAGGGCATCGAAAAGAGGCAGATGATTTCTATTCGCAAGGGATAAAAATCCTCTGCCCCTTTCTATGCCCAAAAACTAAAAAATTAAATTTAAAGCTCTACCCCTAAATTCTAAATCCTAAACCCTACAACATATACCCTAAAAAATACACCCTACCCCAAATTCCCTAAATCCTAACTACAAATCCTAATCTTAAACCTTAAACTCTAAACTTATTTTTTAGTGTGTAGGCATAAACAGGGGCATCGAAAAGGGGCAGGTGATTTCTATTCTCAAGCAAGTATTGCCGACTATGAAAAGTACGTTTGTTGGGGACAAAAATCTTCTGCCCCGTTTCGGTATATTTTTCTATGTTAACACTAAAAAAATTAAATAAGTCATAACCCTAAAATTTCCTAAACCCTACATTTTATACCTTAAAAAATACACCATATCTCAAAATTTATAAACCCTAACTTTAAATTCTAAACCATAAACCTAATTTTTAATGTGAGCATAAATAGCGCATAAAGTGCATCGGTGGCTTAACTATTTGAGAGAAAAGAAAAGAAAAACGCTAATTGTTTCATGAATTAAATTAAGTGTAGAATGGTTGAACGCGTGACTCATAATTTTAAAAAATAATTAATTCACCACTCTACCAGTATCCATTTGTTCATTAACTTTTTATAAAGGTTTAAATTCTACTTTAGTCCTTGTGCTTTAAGAAAATTGCAACTTTGACCATTTTTTATATTTTTCAGTCAGTTTGGCTCTTCAACTTTCAATTTCATTATCACTTTAACCCTTAAGTATTTTTCATAAAAAATAATGACATGTCTCAATCAAGTTTTATAACGTGTAAAAATAAAATAAAAATCATTGCAAAATCTAAAAAGGAACTAGAAAACTCAAAATTTGATTAAAAAACCTTTAAATCCAGAATTTAAGTAGTACAAGCGTTTACCTGAACTTGACTTCTTAAATCAAATTTGTTTGAAAAATCAAAAATGCTAATTTTAATCAAGAAGCCAAGTTTGGATATTATATTGAATTTTAATCCTCACAATTTCTACAATGTTTATACTTTTGGGCAACTTGCCTTTCAAAATCCAAGTTTAAAGATCTAATAAGATAAAATAATACAAAATTAAGTCTTATGACTTAGTTTAGGTTCCAAAAATACAGATTTACCCTTCATTTCAAAGTTTGGCGGAATAATAAAAGAATATTACAAAATTATTTATATCATCACATTTAAATCGTTTGTACTAAAAAAAAATCTCGTTTACATTGTTTGTTCATTGCACTGCACAGATTACTTGTTTGGTTGCCGTAGCCGCCAAAAGTTTAAACGAATATTCAAAAATTAAACATACATTGGTCCATTATTTAATCACTCAAGCAAGGGATAAAAATCCTATGCTCCTTTCGGTGTCCCTTTCTATGTCTCATCATTAAAAAACACTAAAAATTAAATTTCAAGCCCGAATCCTAAATTCTAAATCCTAAGTCATGCACTTTATACCCTAAAAATACACCCTAACCCAAATCCCCTAAACCCTAACCACAAAAATTAATCTTAAACCTTAAACTTTAAACTTAATTTTAGTGTGGGGGCATAAATAAGGGCATCGAAAAGGGATGATGATTTCTATTCTAAAGCAAGCATTGCCAACGATGAAATGTACACTTGTTGGTAACAAAAATCTTCTGCCCCTTTTCGGTATCTTTTCTATGCTAACACTAAAAAATACTAAAAAAAATTAAACTCTAAGTCATAACCCTAAATTCTCCTAAACCCTACCTCCTGTATTTTAGAAAATACACCCTACCCAAATTTCATAAAACCTAACTTTAAACTCTAAACCATAAACCTAATTTTTAATAGAAAGATGTGAGTATTTCTATTGGTTGGTTGGAACATTTATGGCGCGACTTATCTAAAACTCACCTTAGTTACTCTAGGCTTCATGGTACCTTTAAGAACTCTTTTTGAAATCAAAGGGCGTCTAATTTCATTTCAAACAATTAGGATTAATTTGACGCAAAAAACATATGTCGTTTAGTTGTTTTAAGATATGGAGAAAAACAAATCAATGAAATACTCTGATTCATTTTTTGACCAAGTAAAGGAAGGTAAATTCTGGGTTTTGGATATGGTTTTGCTGGCTTTTCGGATTATGAGAACCGGTAACTGGCAAATGAAGAGCTTGTTCTTTATGATTTCACTTAATGCGGCCTGTTCAACAATTGAGTTCGCCATTGGACTCTTTACGGGTCGTATTGGTCAGATTCTACTCATTTTATGATTTGGTTTGCACTAAGTTGTTCGCTTCTTGTTTTTAATCTCTGTTTTGTGTTATTTTCAGGTCTGGTATCTGATGCATTTCATTTGACATTTGGGTCTGGCCTCTTGACATTTTCATTGTTCGCAATGGCTGCTTCTCAAAGAAAGCCTGATCATGTTTACACCTACGGGTGAGATTATACAATTTGAATTATTTCCAGAGATAAAAGTTGGTGGAATGTAATGGTATCTCTATATGATTGAGCTCTAATAGTTGTAAGTCTTCCCAATTATTAGGTTCCAAAGGCTTCATGTATTGTCTGCTTTCACCAATTCTGTAAGATCTTTCTCCCAAAAATGTTATGATTTCATTTTAATGATGAGAAAATTGCATCTTAAATTGTCTAATCTAACATCTAGATATTCTTTTTTCTTAGTTATTACAATTATTTCAACAATTTTAGTTTTCTACATAAAATGATTAACATTCTTTGTTCTGCTAATTGTGTACACAGTTGTTTCTACTGTTCATGTCATTCTCCTTAACTGTGGAAGCACTTCATGCTTTCATCGAAGATGAATCAGAGCACAAGTAAATCGATCATCTTGTTTTTGTTGAATGTTAATTAGTAGTTGTCCTTGATTTTTTTCGAATTTTGTAGTACTACATAATTGAATATATTTACCAACTTTTTTTAGGCATTATTTAGTTGCATCGGCAGTGACAAATCTAATGGTGAATCTGATTGGCGTTTGGTTCTTTAGAAACTACGCTCGAATCAATCTTGGTAAGTGGGATACTGTAGTTGTTGAGATTTTAAATCTCAATATTAAAATGAGGTTCAAACTAGAGGTTAATAGATGGCATAATGTGGTTTCCTTACAGTATACAAGAAAGCTGAAGATATGAATTACCACTCAGTTTGCTTGCATGTTCTTGCGGATTCCATTCGCAGGTGTGAGATGTTCTGTCTCCATTCTTTCATTCATTACATCTGACTTAAACCTCTGCATATTGGTTTGTTTTCTCAGTGCAGGCTTGATATCGGCGTACTGGTTCCAGTCTCTCGGGTAATTTCTTGCTTCAATCTTACTGCTTTAAGCATATATGGGATTAGTTTCGGCTCATTCCGCACCCTGCAGGATAAATAATGCTGAAGTTTTGTGCATGGGATTAGTTTCGGGTGCTGTCTTCATGCTGGTAATGCCTTTATTTAAAGCTAGTGCCGGCGTCTTGCTTCAGATGGCACCACCTAATATTCCCTCTTCAGCTTTGACCAAGGTATTCCATTCTACCATTTTAAGTGTTGTGCACGTGAAATAGTATTTTTATTGTTGGATCATCTTGTTTAGATAACTTCTCGTAAAGATGTTGCACAAGTGTCCGAAGCTCGGTTTTGGGAACTAGTTCCTGGCCATGTTGTTGGATCCCTTTTGCTTAAGGTAATTCATTCTACCTTTCATCTCATCCCTTCATTTTAAGGCGGCAGTATTTAGTTTGTTGAGATTCCAACAGGCTAAGCAAGAGATGGATGAGGGGCCAATAGTAGAGTACTACGTGCATGGTTTGTACCGTGATTTGGGAATCCATGATTTAACTGTGCAAACTGATTGATATTTCAACTTTGTATCTACTTCTTGGCTCCAACAATATTTTCATAAGAATTTACAGGCAACTCATTCCAAATACACTAAACTATTAAAATGATTTCAATCATAATCTATTTGCCATACGAAAGTGCTGATAAGATAATTAAGTAAATTTGTATAATTATATATTTAATCCTTATTATTTCATATATCTCCATCCGATTGGAAGAATTCTCTTAATAATAATTGCAACGAAAGAAGCTTATCAATAACTCGAATTTGGCAACCACATTTATTAATTAGTCCATATGACGACATATGCTATTTATATCTTAAACTACATTTTTTTTTGAAAAATAATGAAAACAAAGGTGAGAAGGAGATTGAAACATGAATCATATTGATGGGACAAGAGACCATCTAAACAATGGACCAAGTTTAATATTTTCTTCATATTTGATAACATTTTCAATTGCTAACTACAATTTATCAAGAAGTCGGCACACCATGCAGTCGTACAATCCCATCAATGTAAAACATAACAAAACTTTGAAGAGTGAAATTCATGCATAGTGGCAGAAAATGTGCAGTCATCATCAATATTTGAACTATATCTTCATCAATCATTCACAAATTCATAGTATCTTTATCCCAGTTCCGCTGAGGGATATAAATAGACTAAAGTAATCTTGAAGGGGCCTAATGTCCAGCCTTAACTTGCTGACAACCTAGGCATTTACACATGTACTCCAATACATATCTTTTCATTCGAGGCCACCACAATAATTGGCGTAAATCTTGACACATCTTGTTACTACCCATATGCATGTTAAAAGGACTATTGAGATCCTCTAAAACTATGATTTTACAACTCACATGTTGGGACACATAATTTTCCTTTGAAATAAAATGCATCACTATCCTTCAGGTCAAAATTGGCCATCTCGCCTTGTCGTACCATAGCTATCTTAGCCACTAATCTCTCATATGAATTTTAGATCTTCTTAATCTAGTGCATTAATATTGTGGGATTCACTCGAAGCTTGACTAACAACACTCCATCATCAGTAGAGCAAATGTCAATCTCAAGTCCAAAATTGCCTTCAGGCTCAAGGCATCAACTACAACATAAACTTTTTTCCGAATGGTATTCAATAACATAGACGTAGTCTTTAAGTAACTCGATCCACCCGAACTGTTTCAAATTACGTTCTTTTTGTGAGAGTAAGTACTTAAGGCTTTTATGATATGTATAAATATAACATTTCTCTCAATAAAGATAGTGTAACACCCAAACCTCAATCTGATAGTTTTTTGAATCTAGTGACCGGAAGTCTAGGAATGAATAAAATAATTCAAATATAAAATTATTTGTTATTGTTAATTAAATTTGAATAATTAAAACAAGAATTTGAATAATAAATGTGATATGCTAGGAAAAGACTAAATTGAGTAAATGAAAAGTGTGATAATTTTTTTGAAATGACTAAAATGAATGAGATGTGAAATAAAGTTTTTGCATGTAAATTTACCCTTATAATGGATGAGTCACTTCTTAATTCATTGTGCTTGGTAACCATCAATATATATTCAAGTTATTTTTTGAGGAAACAATATGATCTTTTAGTTTGTACATAGGAGATTGAAACCCATACCAATATTTCCAAAGTTAATTCTCCCCAAGCGTTGAATGGTCCTCAGGCCGGCCGGCCACCGAATTTTGTGACTCTTCAAATAATTCTGAATGCTTTGGAACGACATTGATCTCTGATTTCGAATGCGATTCAACCTGATGTTAAGAGAGGACATAGTATTAAAGGGACATTGGTGAATGATATCATGGAGACACAAAGGCATGGTAATGGTTTTGACAACCTCATGGGTGAAGGTTTTGACAACCTCATGGGTGAAACATCTCAAGGAGATGCCATTAATTTTGGTAATCCTCATGGAGATACTTCGATCTAGCCGATGAGGTGGAGGGTCTAATGGCTGAAAAAGGAAGGAAATTGTATGGATGACATCCCATAGGAAGAAGGCATGAAAAACCATCGTTCTAGGATACACTTGTTGGACCGATCATGTCGACATAGCAAAATTGGACTATTAGTGAAATGGATGTGGAGGTAATTGAGGAGGATGTTCTACTAGGGGGTGATAGCACGCTGTCGGAGATCAGGTTCTTAGATAGAGTGCGTGATGCAATTCATGCAAATTTAGCACACTATGTGATCATTCATTTATTGGTCGAGACCATCAGATATAGGGCACTCTTGAACATGATTCGGGTTTAAAGAGGCCGACAGGTGATATGCATCTAATTAATCCTGACAATGAATATTTCTTAGTTTGTTTTGCATAGGAAGATGACTTCTACAAATTCATATCAGAGGGACCATGGGTCATCTACGGAAACCACTTAACGGTCCATTTGTGGAGCAAGAACTTCTCCATTTTTTTTTGATCACTCGGAAAAGATTATTGTTGTGGTACGTCTTCCTAAGTTACCCTATTGCTATTGCAGTAATTGTTGATCTTGATAAACTTTTCATGCTAGAAATTTTTATTGGTGGACAACGTCAGGATATTGAATATGAGTGGTTGCCTTCTATTTGCTACTCTTGTGGTAAGTACGAGAACTCGAAGGATTTTTGTGGTCAATCATCTGATAATGTGAATGAGGCATCAAAAATTCAGGATACTTGGGATCCTTGTGAACTTTACGGACCTTGGATGTTGGTGGTTAACCGAAAAAGGAAAACAAATGGGAATCGCAAAGAAAATAATAAGATGATTCTACACCGAATGCAAATAAGAATTTGGGTTCAAGATTTGTGGTTCTAGAGGAAAGTCATGAGGTGATGAAGCGTATGCCCAGGCAGAGTGAATCAAGACTCTTGGGGAAATTAGAAATGACAGTAGGCTCTCGGTGACAGTAAGAGCAAAGGTGACTCGACCATTTATTGCTGAATCCAATGCACAATGGGGACTGTATGTGAGGCAATCGAGTGATGGCATAATCAATGGAATAAAGAATGTGATTGTAAGCAAGGGTGCCAATATTATTAATGAGAAGACTATTTCCAATGTTTCGGCAGTATCAGACTTGGGCGATACGCCCTCGATGACATCGACAAACAAGGTAACTAACTCGGCAACTTCTTTGAACAAGAAGAAACACACTGTTGTTCAGGTTATTGAGGGTGGAGAGATAGATACTTCAGGAAAAGAATAGTCATATCTTACCGTACTCTATTCGAGGTTGAGCACTAAGGGTCGGCCAAAAACACTGTGGGGGTGAAGGGAGTACAACGTCAGGGTCTAAAATCTAAGAAAAAAGACGAGCGAGGACCTTCGGAACCAGTGTTAGCAACGCGTATTTCAGCACTTGTCTCAGAATTGGACAAGGCTAAGGCAGCTGAAATTGAGCGTACTAAAGACTCACAGGTACCTGGAATGAGAAAGGAGGATCAGGTTTAGTGGAATGTGAATGTGATGTATGGACAACTGAGTGCTGATGATATGCATGTTTAATCTTGTTTCCCTCCCCCTACTATTATTTTTAATGGTTAAATTTATTTTTTGGAATGCCTAGGGGGCTCTAGACCCTGTATTTAATAGATATTTCAAGTTTTTATATAGGAAGCAAAAATAAGTTATTATTATTGTTGTTATGGAGCATCATATCAATGGTGTCTTGGGAAATGATTTTATTCGTAAATTTGGCTATGATTTCTCTTATAGGGCTAAAAATGCAAACTAGCAAGATTCAAGGTCCTAACATGAAATTGGGTTTACCAATAATCAATTAGTCAAGTTTCATGCTCACGTGACAAGAATTTAGCATAAAAAAACAATCCAAACTCATCCAAAGATTGCATAACATTTAGGGACTAAAACGCAAAGAAACAGAACTTTAGAACATTCCTTAACTAACATAATTGTCACCCGTTTCGGAATAGACCAAGCTTGTTACGAAACCACCAATTACAATAGCAAAACGTATCAAAATAGGTCTCACTCATTTCAAGACCACACATACCTGGGACGATTCCCCTACCTTAGATAATACAGAGGCGTATCAAAACGACCTCGCGTTTTGTTGAGTGGATCGATTGAATGATCAAGACCAAGAGGGGGGTGAATTGGGATTTTAAAACTTTGTGGGAGTGAATGGACAATTAAAAATGAAGAACAAAGGATTTTAGAGTGGTTCAAGTTCCAAATGAACTCTACATCCACTACCTTAGCTACCACTAAGGATTTGCAACAATTCACTATTTGTTCTTCCTCTTTTCAAGGCTTAGGAGGTAACCTTTACAGAACCGGTCAAATTTTCTACCCAAAATTTGACCAAACCCTCACAAATGAACAAAGAAGAAATTGGACAAGAAGTATATCTCTCAAATACAATTTTGTCCCTTGAAGTACAACACTCAACCCAAAATTGAAGATAGAATAAGAATTGAATACAACTCAATTTGGGGTTTACAAGAAATTGGAAAATAGGCACACTTGAGGTTGGATTTTTGCTTGGATGTTTGTCTTTAGTGCAATAGTTGTTGTTGGTCTTCAAAGAGCTTCAATTTATACATTCTCTATCAATTCTAGCTGTATGGGTGGTTAGGGTATTGATTATAGCCGTTGGGACCCTCTCTTTCCACCATAAATGCACTTTTGCAGCTATCCGTATCGGTACACGGGGAGTCGTATCGATACCTGTCTCAAAATAGAAAGAGCCGTTGCACATAATAAAGAGGGCGTATCGAAACGCACATAAGCGTATCGGTACGGGAAAGGGAGCGTATCGAAACATATAAGACCGTATCAATACCTTTTTCTCAACTTAGCTCACTGGAAGTTTCCGTTTCGATACGGGGCTACACCGTATCGATACGTGACAACTACCACTTTAAATATTAGTTACCTAACGACTGACACTAACGGTCAAAAACATTTAAAACACTTCGAAATAAAAATTCAATTAGAAATGTATCGATACGAGTTGAGCCGTATCGGTACACCATTCAAACTCCTTCAGTTTTTGTAGAGGGGCGTATCGATACAGATTGAATCTGTTTCGATACGCTGTTTCGATACGGTTAAGGGCGTATCTAAACACGTCTTTCCAGTAGCCAACTTTGTAAAAAAGGTATCGATACGGCTGGAAGCGTATCGATACACCTGGACGATTTTCAATACTTAGGCCTTGGAACACTTAGAAAATATTTGGAGTTTGAGTTTTTCTAATCAGTTTAAAGTGTTGGTGATTTATAAACAATTTAAGGGACTTAGAAATCAATTTCAAGTTTTCAATTTAATCCTTAACAACTTAATTATATCAAAATCAAATATAGGTTTCACAATCTCCCCATTTTTTCGATAACAAAACAAAAACTTGAAATTTTTGATACTTTGAAAAACTTTGCAAAATAACTCCCCCTTAATATTAGCTAGGTAACTTTTAAGTTTGGAAATCAAAATTTTTAAGTGGCGTGAGCTTCCCTCTCCCCCTTTTTGTTAGATAAAAAATAATTGAGACATAAAGTAAAGTGCATAAATAGGCAAAAGGTATAAATAAGCAAGCAACATAAATATCATTAAGTTCAAATAAAGCATAACATCAACTTAAAAATCCAAACAACAGAAAATCAAAGCATAGGTTTAAAATAATTCAAACTTAATCTTAAAAACATGAAACAAAGGTGCATAAAATAAATATCCTAGATGATATGCATGGTATGCAAAGATAGGCTACTATGCATCATCATCGCCTTCTTCATCATCTTCATCTTCGTCCTCAATTGGATCATCATTCCTCAAGGTTTGACGTCACTCGTCATGGAAAGCGGTGAGAGAGATATTCATTGAATTGTGACCGCCTTCAAGAGAGGTGAGTCGAGTCTCCACGTTCGTCATTCTTTCTTCAAGGCTTGTGAAACGAGTATCAATCGTGGTAAACCCTGAAGCCATGTCCGTGTGCAATCCCGTGAATTGCTCATTTAGGAAAGTCATTAGAGCATCCATGGAAGGTGGAGGAGGAGGAGCTTGAGGAACTTGTTTAACTTGAGGATTAGCAAATTGTTCCGCGGCCTCGGTAGGGAGCTCGGATAGATGTAACCAATTACCATTAAAGTAATGGAACTTACCCCTTGCAAGAGAGCGTTCATCGATAGGATCGGTGAGGGGAGTTGGAAAGTCATGCGAGCAATCAATCTCCTTTTGTTGGAAAAAGCAGCTTAGGGCCGTACCATAGGTGAAGGAAGTGACAAGAGTGGTGTGGCGATGTTGCACGAGATAGACGATCTCCGCAAACATGATACGAGCAAGGTTCGGACATTGTCTCTCACAGAAGCATCGAATCCAAAAGTCATCCACTTGGCGGATAGTAGAGTACTTCCCTCCCGAGGGCCTAAACCACCAAGAGACCATCAAATGGAGGATCCGATCCTGAGCATTTAGGGCGGTGACGGAACCACTTAGAACATGACCAAGGGCATTCTCATCATCATAGCCTTCATCCTCCAACTTAAAGACCTCGCAAATAGATTTAACATCTAAAGTGACCTTTTTACCCATAAGATGAGAATTAATAGCCGTAACAACACCATCTCGATTGGCACAACATTTGGCATTAGAATAAAAGATTAAAACCAAAATACGAAAATAAAACCCGGGAATAGAGAGAAAATCCATAAACTTCCATTCTTGGAGCAAAGGTAGATATGCAAACTTGAATCGCTCCGAGTTAAGAAAAGGAATAGAGATTACCCTCTCCGGACGGATCTTATAGTTTTTGAATTGACGAAAGTAGGTGAGAGCTCCGGGGGTTTGAAAAGAGTGTTGATAGATTTGAGTGAGATTGGACGAACACCATCTCCGGAATTGGATCCTTCACCAGTTTCATTAAGACGTGATCTCTTCCTAGAAGGTGCCATGAACTAGAGAAAAAAATGTATGCATTAAGATTTCTTCAGTCAACTCATTAAAAAAAAATCAAGAATCAAGGTTAAAAAAATAAAAACCAAAATTTTGAAAAGAAATTTTAAAACCAAGTTTGGTTGAAAAGAAACAAATAAAGACAAAAACAAAAAAGTTTGAAAACGAAATTAAAAAAATAAAAAGAAAAAGAAAGGGTTTTATCTTGATGTTGATTAGAGAGGAATGGAAGAAAAGCTTAGCACCAAATTGATGAAAAAACCTTAGAGCTTTGCTTGATTTGAAACTGTAACCCCCTTAACCCGGCCTAGACGGTTGACCCGAATTAAGAAAGTCACACGGGGAAAACCAAAGTCAACCCGAAAGTCAACCATGATTAACGACCCTTTTTTTTCTTTTAAAACTTATCTAGATGCATATTAAGCCTTAGATATGATCATACAACAGCATACTCAAAGATCATAAACATCAGAGATCTAACAGGGACCCAATTGAACAATTTACAACTTTAGGGACCAAAATGTAAATTCTGATAATTATAAGGACTTAACCCAAATTAAAGTTACCAACTTGAAATTAATCATGTTTCATGCTTCTCTGTGAAATTTCAGCTCAAAAGGACTTCCCAAACTCATACAATTGCACAAACAAGTTTCAGGACCAAAACGCAAACATTCCAAAACATATAACTGCCAATGTCAGCCCCCAACGGTCACCCGTTCCGAAATAGGCATAGCCCGTTTCGAAACTCGGGGCCGTTCCGCAACGCGTATCGAAACGGGGGTCTGGCAGTAGCCTTTCCGTTTCGGAACGGCCCCTCCCGTTTCGGACGCCTGGGCACAATTAAGGCACTCGTTCCGAAACGGTAGGTGCTGTTCCGAAACACCCTGCACAAATTGCCTCAAAAAGCATTGTTAAACATGCAATTAAACATCCAATCATGCACCAAACGCCACCAAACTTTACCAGCATGCAATTAAACATAGAAGGGACATATAAGCATCTTCAATTCAACAAAATAACATCATAAGCAAAAAGCCCCAAATCTATAGGCATGCTTCCTACACAAGTAAGCCATTCAAGCATAAACTTCCAAAACAAGCATATAAAGGCCAACCACAAAAACCAGCATTCTCAACAACATTCAACATTCTTAGGGAGTTCAAAACATCTCCCAAAACATACACATAGGTCCCCCATTGCCAAATTACCAAAAGCTAAAATGTACTTAGAAAACCTTCCATACTTAGAGCTTTGTTTCCACTTGGATGCTTGCCCTCCTTGCTGCCCTCAAGTACACTAATGTTCTGCATTATTGAATTAAGAAAACGGAAGAGAGCGTAAGCAAAAGCTTAGTGAGGAATGCTCGTAAAACCATTCAATAATGCATTTATAAAACACTTATAAATCATGCTTCAAATCATCATTTACACATGCTCAAAAGCATACTTTAACAAGCATCTCATGCTTCATTTCATTACATGTCATATTGGCCACAAGTGATACAATTCATTTCTTTGAAAACAAGTTCATCAACTTTCACCCCAAGGACTTTTAAACACCTTGGACCCCAAGGACTTTTAAACACCTTGGCCATGGACTTTTAAACACCATGATATAAGTTACCTCAAGGACTTTTAAACACCTTGACCCCAAGGACTTTTAAACACCTTGGCCATGGACTTTTAAACACCATGAATTAAATTACCTCAAGGACTTTTAAACACCTTGAACCCCAAGGACTTTTAAACACCTTGGCCTATGGACTTTTAAACACCATAGAATGGACCACACAAGGACTTTTAACCACCTTTGTGTCCGTAACAAGAACCATCCAAGGACTTTTAACCACCTTGATGTTCTTAAGTAAACAAGGCTCACTCAAGGACTTTTAACCACCTTAGTGACCTTAACCTTTTCAAAACATCACTTGCCAATATACATCATTTATCATCAATATTTCACTGTTTTAAAGCATTTAACCAAGCCATAAACATTATGCATTTTAAAGCATCAAACCACATTTAAACAATGTCCAAAAACAAGGAACTCGTACCTTGAGCTTCCTCAACATATGGCTTACAAAAACAACATTAACCATGCTAAATCATGCTTTCAAAACAGAATTTAAAACATGCAATAAACCACATTGCACATCAATCAAATCATGGCCACCACTAGAGAGTATTTCCGAAAACTTACACTTGAGCTTAGCAAAGTTGTTTAGACTTAAACTAAGCTCCCAAGACATTGGTTTCAAAGCCGAAAACCCAATTTCACTCACCGATTCCACTTCGCCTCTTGCCGAAGCACCAAATCAAGCCTCCGGATCACCACCACTTGGATCCAAAGATGCCTCCCCTGATTAAACACATTAAAGCAGAGATTTAATGCATCATCATGCATCAAAAGCTTCAATGAAAGCACTCAAACTCGCTGCTCTCATTCACACTCCAATTTCGGCCACCAAACACAACCGAAATTGCATCAAAACCACTTCTCAACAAAGCCCAGCAAAACCTAACATCCATTAACACCATTTAACATCTAAAAACAACCTATAAACATCCTTATACCTCCAGCAACACCAGATCCACAAGATCACCACAAAAACATCCAAGAATCACAAGCTACACTTAGGAAACACAACCTATCCGGGATTGAATTAATCAAAACTCATTTCCTTATCAATTTAGAGTTCATTTAACATCAAAAACACACCTCAAATCACAGATTAATCATATCTAACGAAAATCATCAAAAATCACCAAATCTTGCATTATAAGCCAAGATCCATTTCACCACTTAAAATCCTTTAATAAAACTTCAATTAAGAGTTGAGAACTTGGGAATTTCAGTAAAGAACTGATAGTTTAGAGGAGAAGGACGTTCTTACCTCCAAACTTGTGTTTCTCCACTTTTTGGAATCAAAAACCTTGTTGAATCAACTAGCAAATGATGAGGTTTTGAAGATATGTTGATTAGGAATCAAAAGAATGTTGAAAGGAGGATTTTAGGTGAGAAAATCAGAAACAACTCTCTGGAAAACAAGTGTTTGGATTGAGAGAAAATGAGAGAAAGAAAATAGAAAAGTTAGTTAAGAAAATAGCCAAATGGCCTTTCCCTCCACTTTTGATATGTTTTAAAATCAGAATAAATCTCAAAATATCTTAGAAAAATCTGGAGAAACTACTTTTGGAATAATAGCTCCTTAAAGATTCAAAGTTTCAACTCTTTATAAAACAGTCACAAAACTTCCAAAAATTACATTTTGGTCACTAACCAAAATGTCACTCTTCCAAAACCCATTTTTCAAAATTGATTTCACAGTTCACTTAATTATATTAAAAGATGATTTTAGAACATTTTTCCATATTTTTAATGCAACCCGAACTAGGCTTTCCTAACTTCACCTCTTTAGATTCGAACAGCACTTTGACCAAACCGGTCAACGCCCAAAACTTCTAAGCCCAAAACCGGGGCGTTACAACTCTCCCCCCCTTAAGAAATTTCGTCCTCGAAATTTACCTGAAGGAAAGAGATAAGGAAACTGCTTCAGCATGTCTTCCTTCCGCTCCCACGTGGCTTCCTCAACACCGCGATGCTTCCACAGCACCTTCACCAACTCAATGGTCTTGCCACGAAGAACCTTGCTATCCGAATCCAGAACCTTCACCGGTTCCTCATCATAGGTCAAATCCGGATTCAGTTCCACTTCCTCCACAGGCATCACATGCGAAGGATCAGATCTATACCTCCGGAGCATAGAGACATGGAACACATCATGAATCTTCTCCAACTCCTGAGGTAACCTCAACTGATACGCAACAGGACCCACACGCTCAACCACCTCATATGGTCCAATGTACCTAGGGCTCAACTTACCCTTTCGGCCAAACCGCATCACCTTCTTCCAAGGCGAAACCTTCAAGAACACACGGTCACCCACCGCATACTCTATCTCCTTACGCTTCAAATCCGCGTAAGACTTCTGCCGATCAGAAGCAGCCTTCAACCGCTCACAAATGAGCTTTACCTTCTCTGTGGTCCCTTTCAACAAAGTTGGCATCGAAACCAACTTTTGACCAGTTTCAGCCTAACAAAGAGGAGTCCTACACTTCCTCCCGTACAAAGCCTCATAAGGTTCCATCTGCATACTTGCCTGATAACTATTGTTATAAGCAAACTCAACCAAGGGCAGATGCTTCTCCCAAGAACCTTGGAACTCAATCACGCAGCACCTCAACATATCCTCCAAAATCTGGATAACTCGCTCAGATTGACCATCCGACTGAGGATGATAGGATGTACTGAAATGCAACCTTGTACCCAGAGCTTGATGCAAACACTGCCAGAAACGCGATGTGAACCTCGGATCCCTATCCGACACAATCGACTTAGGCACACCATGCAGCCGCACAATCTCAGCAATGTACAGCTCTGCCAACCTATCCAAAGAAAACGTGGTATGCACAGGCAAGAAATGCGCACACTTCGTCAGGCGATCCACAATCACCCAGACCGAATTCTTCTTCGATGGAGACAAAGGTAAACCAGATACAAAATCCATGGTAACCCTCTCCCACTTCCATTCAGGGATTTTCAACGGTTGCAACAACCCTGAAGGAACCTAATGTTCAGCCTTAACTCGCTGACACACCAAACACTTGCTCACAAACTCCGCAACATCTTTCTTCAAACCCACCCAATAGTACTCATCACGAAGATCACGGTACATCTTAGTACTACCAGGGTGCATAGCAAAAGGACTACTATGACCTTCAGTCAGAATAGCACGCCTCAACTCAGCATCAGCAGGCACTACTATCCGATTCCCAAAACACAGCACACCATCCTCATTGAAACAGAAATCCGAAGGTCTACCCTCCGCGATATCCTGAACATGAGACACCAAGGAATCATCCAACAACTGCTTATCCTTGATCAACTGAACCATAGACGGCTTCACTTGTAACTCAGCCACAAGACCACCATCTCGCGATATGCTCAAGCTAGCAAACATGGCTCTCAGCTCAACCGCTACCTTCCTACTCAAGGCATCCGCAACAACATTAGCCTTCCCAGGATGGTACTCAATCGTCAGATCATAATCCTTGAGCAACTCCAACCAACGCCGCTGCCTAAGATTCAACTCCTTCTGAGACATCAGATACCTCAAACTCTTGTGATCCGTGTACACAGTACACTTCTCACCATACAGATAATGCCTCCAGATCTTCAGAGCAAAAACCACTGCAGCCAGCTCAATATCATGTGTAGGGTAATTGCGCTCATGCACTTTCAACTGCCGCGATGCATAAGCCACCACCTTACCCTCCTGCATCAGCACACACCCCAAACCAACATAGGATGCATCACTGTAAACCACAAACTCTTTCCCTGATTCAGGCTGAATCAAGATAGGAGCTTGCGTCAAAGCCGCCTTAAGCTTCTCAAAAGCCTGCTGTCTCGCTTCCGTCCACTCATACTTAACATCCTTTTGCAACAGCTTCGTCAAAGGAGCAGCAATCTTGGAAAAACCATCCACAAACCTTCGGTAGTATCCTGCCAAACCAAGGAAACTACGAATCTCATGAACAGACTTAGGAACTTTCCAATTCATCACCGACTCAATCTTCTGAGGATCAACACGAATCCCCTCAGCTGAGACCACATGCCCAAGAAACACCACCTCCCTTAACCAGAACTCACACTTACTCAGCTTAGCATAAAGCTGATTCTCCAACAAAGCTTGCAAAACAATCCTCAAATGCTCTTCATGCTCCTCCTCAGTACGCGAGTACACGAGGATATCATCAATGAACACCACAACAAACTTGTCCAGGTATTCATGAAACACACGATTCATCATGTCCATGAAAGCAGCAGGAGCATTTGTCAACCCAAACGGCATCACAAGAAACTCATAATGCCCATACCTTGTCCTGAAAGCTGTCTTAGGCACATCCACATCCTTCACCTTCAACTGATAATACCCTGACCTCAAGTCAATCTTAGAGAACACAGAAGCTCCCCGAAATTGATCAAAGAGATCATCAATTCTCGGCAAAGGATACCGATTCTTGATAGTCAACTTGTTCAGCTGACGGTAATCAATGCACATTCTCATAGTGCCATCCTTCTTCTTCACAAACAAGACCGGTGCTCCCCAAGGTGACACACTCGGCCGGATGAAACCACGATCAAGCAACTCTTGCAACTGCGTCTTCAGCTCCTTCAGCTCCTTAGGTGCCATTCTACAAGGAGTAATGGACACAAGAGTTGTATTCTCATACAGCTCAATTCCAAACTCCACCTTGCGGTTAGGAGGTAAACCAGGCAACTCCTCAGGAAAAACACCAGGAAACTCCTTCACAACTCTGATATCTTGCACCCTCAACTCTTTAGAGCTAGGATTCATCACAAAAGCTAGATAGGCTTCGCAACCTTGCCTCAACATCCTGCTCGCCTCCAAGGTAGACACCACATTGGCAAGAAACTTCACATTCTCGCCCACCACAACAACTTCATAATCATCCGCAAGCTTAAGCGAAACCCGCTTGTTTTCACAATCCACAACAGCACGATGCTCAGCAAGCCAATCCATACCAAGGATTACATCGAAACCATAGAAGGGCAACTCCATAAGATCAACATGGAAAACATGCTCTTGAACAACCAAGGGACACCTTCTATAAAGCTTACGAGTCACAACAGTCTCACCAAAAGAACTAGTGACTCGAACACCAACATCCAAAGACTCAACAGGCAAACCAAGCAATTCAGCATGCTCACGCAAAATGTATGAATGCGTAGATCCAGAATCAATCAATGAAAGCAATGACAAGAACTGCAAAGTAAAGGTACCTGCAATCACATCCGCATCATTCCTTCCCTCACGCTGAGCATACACCCTCGCTTGGCCTCCACCCTCAGGCTGAATAGCCACAACATGGGCCACTCCACGACCACCTTCCTCTCTCCTCTGGAAATTACCACGGCCGCGCCCACGACCTCTCTGCGGTGCAGCAACAACAGGAGCACGCACCTGATCACCAGCCAACCTAGGACAATCACGCCTCAAATGGTCTGCGGATCTACAATTCCAGCACCCGTTACCCGCAGCCGCAACAGGAGCTTGCACCTCTCTCACAGCACGAGGACAGTCACGTTTCATGTGACCACGGGAACCACAGATCCAACAAGCACTCGGATCAGCTCTAGCATTGCCTCCTCTAGCAGGTGCACCACCACCTCTCTTAGCTGAAGACTGGTACTTCTGATCACGTCCCCTCTTGTTCCGTCCACCTCCAGAACTATACTCAGCAGCTCGCTTGCCAGCACCCTTAGCAGATAAACTCAAGTTCATCTCAACATCCTTGGCTCGGCCCACCAACACGTCAAAATCATCAATCTCGGCGGCCAGCAAATACATTTTCACATCCGTCTCTAAACCATAACGGAACCTCTCGCACCTTGCCCGCTCATCAGGTACCAGCTCCGGTGCATACTGACTGAGTCGCACAAACTGCACCTCATACTCAGCCACACTCATGCTCCCTTGGGTAAGAGACATGAATTCATGCTTTTTCTCATCTAGATATCTCACACCAAGATATCTCCGCTTGAACACATTCTGAAAGAATGTCCAAGTCACATCAGCTTCTGCCATCCCAGCAACAGTGGTTGTCCACCACGTATACGCATCCTTCTGCAGCAAGGACACAACACAACCCAGCTTTTGCACATCCGTGCAGCTCATCTGACCCAAGATTCGCTTGGTACTCTCTAGCCAAGCTTCAGAACTCTCAGCAGACATACCCCTGAACTCAGTCCCACCAAGACTGCGCAAACGCTCCAAAGGTAGTCTGACACCAGCATCTTCCTGATGCCCCGCTTCACGAGCCCCAGCTACCGCTGCTTGAAAAGCACCAGCAATAGCTTGCACTAACATCGTCATATCAGGCATAGCTTGCCCCTGACCAGCCCCAGGTCCAGCAGCTCCAGCACCAGCTGCAGCTCCAGCTTCCTCAGCCCCAGCACCACCACCACCAGGTGGAGGAGGAGGTAACACCGCACTACCCGTGTTTTCCTCATTCTCGTTCTCATTAGGAGCCGTAGCTCGCACATTACCTCGTAACTCTCTACGTGGTGCCATACTTTTACCATGCAATCACAACACAAATAAAACAAAGTCAGGCCCAGCAAGGTAAGCAATCCAAGTATTCAAGCTCAATTTCATTTCAAAACAACATCTTTCCTTTAGCTTTGATTTGGCAATGGGTACCCACTACATGCTACATCTCCACATACATCTCAAATGCAACATACATGCAATTCACTCGTCATGCTTCCACTCAACAAGCATACAAAGCATACACACTTCAATCATGCACACATTCATTCCCAATTACTCGAGAACTCAGCTCTGATACCACCAAATGTAACCCCCTTAACCCGGCCTAGACGGTTGACCCGAATTAAGAAAGTCACACGGGGAAAACCAAAGTCAACCCGAAAGTCAACCATGATTAACGACCCTTTTTTTTCTTTTAAAACTTATCTAGATGCATATTAAGCCTTAGATATGATCATACAACAGCATACTCAAAGATCATAAACATCAGAGATCTAACAGGGACCCAATTGAACAATTTACAACTTTAGGGACCAAAATGTAAATTCTGATAATTATAAGGACTTAACCCAAATTAAAGTTACCAACTTGAAATTAATCATGTTTCATGCTTCTCTGTGAAATTTCAGCTCAAAAGGACTTCCCAAACTCATACAATTGCACAAACAAGTTTCAGGACCAAAACGCAAACATTCCAAAACATATAACTGCCAATGTCAGCCCCCAACGGTCACCCGTTCCGAAACAGGCATAGCCCGTTTCGAAACTCGGGGCCGTTCCGCAACGCGTATTGAAACGGGGGTCTGGCAGTAGCCTTTCCGTTTCGGAACGACCCCTCCCGTTTCGGACGCCTAGGCACAATTAAGGCACCCGTTCCGAAACGGTAGGTGCTGTTCCGAAACACCTTGCACAAATTGCCTCAAAAAGCATTGTTAAACATGCAATTAAACATCCAATCATGCACCAAACGCCACCAAACTTTACCAGCATGCAATTAAACATAGAAGGGACATATAAGCATCTTCAATTCAACAAAATAACATCATAAGCAAAAAGCCCCAAATCTATAGGCATGCTTCCTACACAAGTAAGCCATTCAAGCATAAACTTCCAAAACAAGCATATAAAGGCCAACCACAAAAACCAGCATTCTCAACAACATTCAACATTCTTAGGGAGTTCAAAACATCTCCCAAAACATACACATAGGTCCCCCATTGCCAAATTACCAAAAGCTAAAATGTACTTAGAAAACCTTCCATACTTAGAGCTTTGTTTCCACTTGGATGCTTGCCCTCCTTGCTGCCCTCAAGTACACTAATGTTCTGCATTATTGAATTAAGAAAACGGAAGAGAGCGTAAGCAAAAGCTTAGTGAGGAATGCTCGTAAAACCATTCAATAATGCATTTATAAAACACTTATAAATCATGCTTCAAATCATCATTTACACATGCTCAAAAGCATACTTTAACAAGCATCTCATGCTTCATTTCATTACATGTCATATTGGCCACAAGTGATACAATTCATTTCTTTGAAAACAAGTTCATCAACTTTCACCCCAAGGACTTTTAAACACCTTGGACCCCAAGGACTTTTAAACACCTTGGCCATGGACTTTTAAACACCATGATATAAGTTACCTCAAGGACTTTTAAACACCTTGACCCCAAGGACTTTTAAACACCTTGGCCATGGACTTTTAAACACCATGAATTAAATTACCTCAAGGACTTTTAAACACCTTGAACCCCAAGGACTTTTAAACACCTTGGCCTATGGACTTTTAAACACCATAGAATGGACCACACAAGGACTTTTAACCACCTTTGTGTCCGTAACAAGAACCATCCAAGGACTTTTAACCACCTTGATGTTCTTAAGTAAACAAGGCTCACTCAAGGACTTTTAACCACCTTAGTGACCTTAACCTTTTCAAAACATCACTTGCCAATATACATCATTTATCATCAATATTTCACTGTTTTAAAGCATTTAACCAAGCCATAAACATTATGCATTTTAAAGCATCAAACCACATTTAAACAATGTCCAAAAACAAGGAACTCTTACCTTGAGCTTCCTTCAACATATGGCTTACAAAAACAGCATTAACCATGCTAAATCATGCTTTCAAAACAGAATTTAAAACATGCAATAAACCACATTGCACATCAATCAAATCATGGCCACCACTAGAGAGTATTTCCGAAAACTTACACTTGAGCTTAGCAAAGTTGTTTAGACTTAAACTAAGCTCCCAAGACATTGGTTTCAAAGCCGAAAACCCAATTTCACTCACCGATTCCACTTCGCCTCTTGCCGAAGCACCAAATCAAGCCTCCGGATCACCACCACTTGGATCCAAAGATGCCTCCCCTGATTAAACACATTAAAGCAGAGATTTAATTCATCATCATGCATCAAAAGCTTCAATGAAAGCACTCAAACTCGCTGCTCTCATTCACACTCCAATTTCGGCCACCAAACACAACCGAAATTGCATCAAAACCACTTCTCAACAAAGCCCAGCCATAAACCAGCAAAACCTAACATCCATTAACACCATTTAACATCTAAAAACAACCTATAAACATCCTTATATCTCCAGCAACACCAGATCCACAAGATCACCACAAAAACATCCAAGAATCACAAGCTACACTTAGGAAACACAACCTATCCGGGATTGCATTAATCAAAACTCATTTCCGTATCAATTTAGAGTTCATTTAACATCAAAAACACACCTCAAATCACAGATTAATCATATCTAACGAAAATCATCAAAAATCACCAAATCTTGCATTATAAGCCAAGATCCATTTCACCACTTAAAATCCTTTAATAAAACTTCAATTAAGAGTTGAGAACTTGGGAATTTCAGTAAAGAACTGATAGTTTAGAGGAGAAGGACGTTCTTACCTCCAAACTTGTGTTTCTCCACTTTTTGGAATCAAAAACCTTGTTGAATCAACTAGCAAATGATGAGGTTTTGAAGATATGTTGATTAGGAATCAAAAGAATGTTGAAAGGAGGATTTTAGGTGAGAAAATCAGAAACAACTCTCTGGAAAACAAGTGTTTGGATTGAGAGAAAATGAGAGAAAGAAAATAGAAAAGTTAGTTAAGAAAATAGCCAAATGGCCTTTCCCTCCACTTTTGATATGTTTTAAAATCAGAATAAATCTCAAAATATCTTAGAAAAATCTGGAGAAACTACTTTTGGAATAATAGCTCCTTAAAGATTCAAAGTTTCAACTCTTTATAAAACAGTCACAAAACTTCCAAAAATTACATTTTGGTCACTAACCAAAATGTCACTCTTCCAAAACCCATTTTTCAAAATTGATTTCACAGTTCACTTAATTATATTAAAAGATGATTTTAGAACATTTTTCCATATTTTTAATGCAACCCGAACTAGGCTTTCCTAACTTCACCTCTTTAGATTCGAACAGCACTTTGACCAAACCGGTCAACGCCCAAAACTTCTAAGCCCAAAACCGGGGCGTTACAACTCTCCCCCCCTTAAGAAATTTCGTCCTCGAAATTTACCTGATGGAAAGAGATAAGGAAACTGCTTCAGCATGTCTTCCTTCCGCTCCCACGTGGCTTCCTCAACACCGCGATGCTTCCACAGCACCTTCACCAACTCAATGGTCTTGCCACGAAGAACCTTGCTATCCGAATCCAGAACCTTCACCGGTTCCTCATCATAGGTCAAATCCGGATTCAGTTCCACTTCCTCCACAGACATCACATGCGAAGGATCAGATCTATACCTCCGGAGCATAGAGACATGGAACACATCATGAATCTTCTCCAACTCCTGAGGTAACCTCAACCGATACGCAACAGGACCCACACGCTCAACCACCTCATATGGTCCAATGTACCTAGGGCTCAACTTACCCTTTCGGCCAAACCGCATCACCTTCTTCCAAGGCGAAACCTTCAAGAACACACGGTCACCCACCGCATACTCTATCTCCTTACGCTTCAAATCCGCGTAAGACTTCTGCCGATCAGAAGCAGCCTTCAACCGCTCACAAATGAGCTTTACCTTCTCTGTGGTCCCTTTCAACAAAGTTGGCATCGAAACCAACTTTTGACCAGTTTCAGCCTAACAAAGAGGAGTCCTACACTTCCTCCCGTACAAAGCCTCATAAGGTGCCATCTGCATACTTGCCTGATAACTATTGTTATAAGCAAACTCAACCAAGGGCAGATGCTTCTCCCAAGAACCTTGGAACTCAATCACGCAGCACCTCAACATATCCTCCAAAATCTGGATAACTCGCTTAGACTGACCATCCGACTGAGGATGATAGGATGTACTGAAATGCAACCTTGTACCCAGAGCTTGATGCAAACACTGCCAGAAACGCGATGTGAACCTCGGATCCCTATCCGACACAATCGACTTAGGCACACCATGTAGCCGCACAATCTCAGCAATGTACAGCTCGGCCAACCTATCCAAAGAAAACGTGGTATGCACAGGCAAGAAATGCGCACACTTAGTCAGGCGATCCACAATCACCCAGACCGAATTCTTCTTCGATGGAGACAAAGGTAAACCAGATACAAAATCCATGGTAACCCTCTCCCACTTCCATTCAGGGATTTTCAACGGTTGCAACAACCCTGAAGGAACCTAATGTTCAGCCTTAACTCGCTGACACACCAAACACTTGCTCACAAACTCCGCAACATCTTTCTTCAAACCCACCCAATAGTACTCATCACGAAGATCACGGTACATCTTAGTACTACCAGGGTGCATAGCAAAAGGACTACTATGACCTTCAGTCAGAATAGCACGCCTCAACTCAGCATCAGCAGGCACTACTATCCGATTCCCAAAACACAGCACACCATCCTCATTGAAACAGAAATCCGAAGGTCTACCCTCCGCGATATCCTGAACATGAGACACCAAGGAATCATCCAACAACTGCTTATCCTTGATCAACTGAACCATAGACGGCTTCACTTGTAACTCAGCCACAAGACCACCATCTCGCGATATGCTCAAGCTAGCAAACATGGCTCTCAGCTCAACCGCTACCTTCCTACTCAAGGCATCCGCAACAACATTAGCCTTCCCAGGATGGTACTCAATCGTCAGATCATAATCCTTGAGCAACTCCAACCAACGCCGCTGCCTAAGATTCAACTCCTTCTGAGACATCAGATACCTCAAACTCTTGTGATCCGTGTACACAGTACACTTCTCACCATACAGATAATGCCTCCAGATCTTCAGAGCAAAAACCACTGCAGCCAGCTCAATATCATGTGTAGGGTAATTGCGCTCATGCACTTTCAACTGCCGCGATGCATAAGCCACCACCTTACCCTCCTGCATCAGCACACACCCCAAACCAACATAGGATGCATCACTGTAAACCACAAACTCTTTCCCTGATTCAGGCTGAATCAAGATAGGAGCTTGCGTCAAAGCCGCCTTAAGCTTCTCAAAAGCCTGCTGTCTCGCTTCCGTCCACTCATACTTAACATCCTTTTGCAACAGCTTCGTCAAAGGAGCAGCAATCTTGGAAAAACCATCCACAAACCTTCGGTAGTATCCTGCCAAACCAAGGAAACTACGAATCTCATGAACAGACTTAGGAACTTTCCAATTCATCACCGACTCAATCTTCTGAGGATCAACACGAATCCCCTCAGCTGAGACCACATGCCCAAGAAACACCACCTCCCTTAACCAGAACTCACACTTACTCAGCTTAGCATAAAGCTGATTCTCCAACAAAGCTTGCAAAACAATCCTCAAATGCTCTTCATGCTCCTCCTCAGTACGCGAGTACACGAGGATATCATCAATGAACACCACAACAAACTTGTCCAGGTATTCATGAAACACACGATTCATCATGTCCATGAAAGCAGCAGGAGCATTTGTCAACCCAAACGGCATCACAAGAAACTCATAATGCCCATACCTTGTCCTGAAAGCTGTCTTAGGCACATCCACATCCTTCACCTTCAACTGATAATACCCTGACCTCAAGTCAATCTTAGAGAACACAGAAGCTCCCCGAAATTGATCAAAGAGATCATCAATTCTCGGCAAAGGATACCGATTCTTGATAGTCAACTTGTTCAGCTGACGGTAATCAATGCACATTCTCATAGTGCCATCCTTCTTCTTCACAAACAAGACCGGTGCTCCCCAAGGTGACACACTCGGCCGGATGAAACCACGATCAAGCAACTCTTGCAACTGCGTCTTCAGCTCCTTCAGCTCCTTAGGTGCCATTCTACAGGGAGTAATGGACACAAGAGTTGTATTCTCATACAGCTCAATTCCAAACTCCACCTTGCGGTTAGGAGGTAAACCAGGCAACTCCTCAGGAAAAACACCAGGAAACTCCTTCACAACTCTGATATCTTGCACCCTCAACTCTTTAGAGCTAGGATTCATCACAAAAGCTAGATAGGCTTCGCAACCTTGCCTCAACATCTTGCTCGCCTCCAAGGTAGACACCACATTGGCAAGAAACTTCACATTCTCGCCCACCACAACAACTTCATAATCATCCGCAAGCTTAAGCGAAACCCGCTTGTTTTCACAATCCACAACAGCACGATGCTCAGCAAGCCAATCCATACCAAGGATTACATCGAAACCATAGAAGGGCAACTCCATAAGATCAACATGGAAAACATGCTCTTGAACAACCAAGGGACACCTTCTATAAAGCTTACGAGTCACAACAGTCTCACCAAAAGAACTAGTGACTCGAACACCAACATCCAAAGACTCAACAGGCAAACCAAGCAATTCAGCATGCTCACGCAAAATGTATGAATGCGTAGATCCAGAATCAATCAATGAAAGCAATGACAAGGACTGCAAAGTAAAGGTACCTGCAATCACATCCGCATCATTCCTTCCCTCACGCTGAGCATACACCCTCGCTTGGCCTCCACCCTCAGGCTGAATAGCCACAACATGGGCCACTCCACGACCACCTTCCTCTCTTCTCTGGAAATTACCACGGCCGCGCCCACGACCTCTCTGCGGTGCAGCAACAACAGGAGCACGCACCTGATCACCAGCCAACCTAGGACAATCACGCCTCAAATGGTCTGCGGATCCACAATTCCAGCACCCGTTACCCGCAGCCGCAACAGGAGCTTGCACCTCTCTCACAGCACGTGGACAGTCACGTTTCATGTGACCACGGGAACCACAGATCCAACAAGCACTCGGATCAGCTCTAGCATTGCCTCCTCTAGCAGGTGCACCACCACCTCTCTTAGCTGAAGACTGATACTTCTGATCACGTCCCCTCTTGTTCCGTCCACCTCCAGAACTATACTCAGCAGCTCGCTTGCCAGCACCCTTAGCAGATAAACTCAAGTTCATCTCAACATCCTTGGCTCGGCCCACCAACACGTCAAAATCATCATACTCGGCGGCCAGCAAATACATTTTCACATCCGTCTCTAAACCATAACGGAACCTCTCGCACCTTGCCCGCTCATCAGGTACCAGCTCCGGTGCATACTGACTGAGTCGCACAAACTGCACCTCATACTCAGCCACACTCATGCTCCCTTGGGTAAGAGACATGAATTCACGCTTTTTCTCATCTAGATATCTCACACCAAGATATCTCCGCTTGAACACATTCTGAAAGAATGTCCAAGTCACATCAGCTTCTGCCATCCCAGCAACAGTGGTTGTCCACCACGTATACGCATCCTTCTGCAGCAAGGACATAACACAACCCAGCTTTTGCACATCCGTGCAGCTCATCTGACCCAAGATTCGCTTGGTACTCTCTAGCCAAGCTTCAGAACTCTCAGCAGACATACCCCTGAACTCAGTCCCACCAAGACTGCGCAAACGCTCCAAAGGTAGTCTGACACCAGCATCTTCCTGATGCCCTGCTCCACGAGCCCCAGCTACTGCTGCTTGAAAAGCACCAGCAATAGCTTGCACTAACATCGTCATATCAGGCATAGCTTGCCCCTGACCAGCCCCAGGTCCAGCAGCTCCAGCACCAGCTGCAGCTCCAGCTTCCTCAGCCCCAGCACCACCACCACCAGGTGGAGGAGGAGGTAACACCGCACTACCCGTGTTTTCCTCATTCTCGTTCTCATTAGGAGCCGTAGCTCGCACATTACCTCGTAACTCTCTACGTGGTGCCATACTTTTACCATGCAATCACAACACAAATAAAACAAAGTCAGGCCCAGCAAGGTAAGCAATCCAAGTATTCAAGCTCAATTTCATTTCAAAACAACATCTTTCCTTTAGCTTTGATTTGGCAATGGGTACCCACTACATGCTACATCTCCACATACATCTCAAATGCAACATACATGCAATTCACTCGTCATGCTTCCACTCAACAAGCATACAAAGCATACACACTTCAATCATGCACACATTCATTCCCAATTACTCGAGAACTCAGCTCTGATACCACCAAATGTAACCCCCTTAACCCGGCCTAGACGGTTGACCTGAATTAAGAAAGTCACACGGGGAAAACCAAAGTCAACCCGAAAGTCAACCATGATTAACGACCCTTTTTTTTCTTTTAAAACTTATATAGATGCATATTAAGCCTTAGATATGATCATACAACAGCATACTCAAAGATCATAAACATCGGAGATCTAACAGGGACCCAATTGAACAATTTACAACTTTAGGGACCAAAATGTAAATTCTGATAATTATAAGGACTTAACCCAAATTAAAGTTACCAACTTGAAATTAATCATGATTCATGCTTCTCTGTGAAATTTCAGCTCAAAAGGACTTCCCAAACTCATACAATTGCACAAACAAGTTTCAGGACCAAAACGCAAACATTCCAAAACATATAACTGCCAATGTCAGCCCCCAACGGTCACCCGTTCCGAAACAGGCATAGCCCGTTTCGAAACTCGGGGCCGTTCCGCAACGCGTATCGAAACGGGGGTCTGACAGTAGCCTTTCCGTTTCGGAACGACCCCTCCCGTTTCGGACGCCTAGGCACAATTAAGGCACCCGTTCCGAAACGGTAGGTGCTGTTCCGAAACACCTTGCACAAATTGCCTCAAAAAGCATTGTTAAACATGCAATTAAACATCCAATCATGCACCAAACGCCACCAAACTTTACCAGCATGCAATTAAACATAGAAGGGACATATAAGCATCTTCAATTCAACAAAATAACATCATAAGCAAAAAGCCCCAAATCTATAGGCATGCTTCCTACACAAGTAAGCCATTCAAGCATAAACTTCCAAAACAAGCATATAAAGGCCAACCACAGAAACCAGCATTCTCAACAACATTCAACATTCTTAGGGAGTTCAAAACATCTCCCAAAACATACACATAGGTCCCCCATTGCCAAATTACCAAAAGCTAAAATGTACTTAGAAAACCTTCCATACTTAGAGCTTTGTTTCCACTTGGATGCTTGCCCTCCTTGCTGCCCTCAAGTACACTAATGTTCTGCATTATTGAATTAAGAAAACGGAAGAGAGCGTAAGCAAAAGCTTAGTGAGGAATGCTCGTAAAACCATTCAATAATGCATTTATAAAACACTTATAAATCATGCTTCAAATCATCATTTACACATGCTCAAAAGCATACTTTAACAAGCATCTCATGCTTCATTTCATTACATGTCATATTGGCCACAAGTGATACAATTCATTTCTTTGAAAACAAGTTCATCAACTTTCACCCCAAGGACTTTTAAACACCTTGGACCCCAAGGACTTTTAAACACCTTGGCTATGGACTTTTAAACACCATGATATAAGTTACCTCAAGGACTTTTAAACACCTTGACCCCAAGGACTTTTAAACACCTTGGCCATGGACTTTTAAACACCATGAATTAAATTACCTCAAGGACTTTTAAACACCTTGAACCCCAAGGACTTTTAAACACCTTGGCCTATGGACTTTTAAACACCATAGAATGGACCACACAAGGACTTTTAACCACCTTTGTGTCCGTAACAAGAACCATCCAAGGACTTTTAACCACCTTGATGTTCTTAAGTAAACAAGGCTCACTCAAGGACTTTTAACCACCTTAGTGACCTTAACCTTTTCAAAACATCACTTGCCAATATACATCATTTATCATCAATATTTCACTGTTTTAAAGCATTTAACCAAGCCATAAACATTATGCATTTTAAAGCATCAAACCACATTTAAACAATGTCCAAAAACAAGGAACTCTTACCTTGAGCTTCCTTCAACATATGGCTTACAAAAACAGCATTAACCATGCTAAATCATGCTTTCAAAACAGAATTTAAAACATGCAATAAACCACATTGCACATCAATCAAATCATGGCCACCACTAGAGAGTATTTCCGAAAACTTACACTTGAGCTTAGCAAAGTTGTTTAGACTTAAACTAAGCTCCCAAGACATTGGTTTCAAAGCCGAAAACCCAATTTCACTCACCGATTCCACTTCGCCTCTTGCCGAAGCACCAAATCAAGCCTCCGGATCACCACCACTTGGATCCAAAGATGCCTCCCCTGATTAAACACATTAAAACAGAGATTTAATGCATCATCATGCATCAAAAGCTTCAATCAAAACACTCAAACTCGCTGCTCTCATTCACACTCCAATTTCGGCCACCAAACACAACCGAAATTGCATCAAAACCACTTCTCAACAAAGCCCAGCCATAAACCAGCAAAACCTAACATCCATTAACACCATTTAACATCTAAAAACAACCTATAAACATCCTTATACCTCCAGCAACACCAGATCCACAAGATCACCACAAAAACATCCAAGAATCACAAGCTACACTTAGGAAACACAACCTATCCGGGATTGCATTAATCAAAACTCATTTCCTTATCAATTTAGAGTTCATTTAACATCAAAAACACACCTCAAATCACAGATTAATCATATCTAACGAAAATCATCAAAAATCACCAAATCTTGCATTATAAGCCAAGATCCATTTCACCACTTAAAATCCTTTAATAAAACTTCAATTAAGAGTTGAGAACTTGGGAATTTCAGTAAAGAACTGATAGTTTAGAGGAGAAGGACGTTCTTACCTCCAAACTTGTGTTTCTCCACTTTTTGGAATCAAAAACCTTGTTGAATCAACTAGCAAATGATGAGGTTTTGAAGATATGTTGATTAGGAATCAAAAGAATGTTGAAAGGAGGATTTTAGGTGAGAAAATCAGAAACAACTCTCTGGAAAACAAGTGTTTGGATTGAGAGAAAATGAGAGAAAGAAAATAGAAAAGTTAGTTAAGAAAATAGCCAAATGGCCTTTCCCTCCACTTTTGATATGTTTTAAAATCAGAATAAATCTCAAAATATCTTAGAAAAATCTGGAGAAACTACTTTTGGAATAATAGCTCCTTAAAGATTCAAAGTTTCAACTCTTTATAAAACAGTCACAAAACTTTCAAAAATTACATTTTGGTCACTAACCAAAATGTCACTCTTCCAAAACCCATTTTTCAAAATTGATTTCACAGTTCACTTAATTATATTAAAAGATGATTTTAGAACATTTTTCCATATTTTTAATGCAACCCGAACTAGGCTTTCCTAACTTCACCTCTTTAGATTCGAACAGCACTTTGACCAAACCGGTCAACGCCCAAAACTTCTAAGCCCAAAACCGGGGCGTTACAGAAACCCTCTTGATGTTTTGAGTTGTGGTGTGAAAATATGAGGGATGAAGAGGCTATTTATAGGCTGAAAACGGCTAGGGTTTTGAGAAATTTTAATTTTGGTAAAAGTTGAACTCTTAAATGCCAAATTAAAGCTGTCTGAACAATCGCGTATCTATACGCCTGAGGGTGTATCGATACGGGGGTAAAAACGTTATTCCAATAAAAATGCCCGTTGAAGGATCGTATCGAAACATATGCAATCCGTATCGAAACGATTGTAGCTCGTATCGAAACAATTTTAACTGTATCGATACCCGTTTAAGGCAAAATGGAGTCTGGGAAGCTAATGAAGTACTCGTATCGATACGCGTAGGGCCGTATCGATACTCTAAGCCTAGAAATACATTTTAGGCCTAAAGAACAACCAAAAGCTCGATTATAACACCTCCTAAAGGAATGCAAATGATGAATGAGCAGTTCTAAGCATATTTTAACAGAATCATACTCCCCTAGCTATAGGCATGGATATTTTCAAGAGTTACAACACACAAACATGCAATTTCACAAGATCAAAAATTTTAAGCACAAAAGAGGTCCTAAAAGGTCAAGATAGGCTAGTTAGACCTAGCTTTCTCCTAAGAGACCAAAAACACTCTTTATCTAAAGGTTTTGTAAAGATGTCCGCTAATTGATTTAAGGTGTCAACATACTCTATAACATCATCCTCTTTAAGGACATGATCTCTAATGAAATGATGTCTTATTTCTATATGTTTGGTTCTAGAGTGTTGGATGGGATTTTTTGTTAAACATGTGGCACTAGTGTTATTACACTTAAGGGGTATAGTTTCAACTTTAATTCCATAATCTAAGAGTTGTTGGTTCATCCAAAGGACTTGAGCACAACAACTCCCTAAGGATATGTACTCGGCTTTGGTGGTAGATAAGGCTACACTATTTTGTTTCTTTGAGAACCAAGATATGAGCATACTACCTAGGAATTGAAAAGTTCTCGAAGTACTCTTCCAATCGATTTTACACCCCCCATAATCCGCATCCGAATAAGCATGAAGGTTGAAGGTGGAGTCTCTAGGGTACCAAAGACCTAAACAAGGAGTATCTCTAAGGTACCTAAAGATTCTCTTAACGACTATAAGGTGAGACTCTCTAGGACTAGCTTGAAACCTAGCACACAAGAAAACACTAAACAAGATATCCAGTCTACTTGCGGTAAGGTAAAGCAATGATCCAATCATAGAACAGTAAAGCTTAGAGTCAACACACTTACCTCCTTCATCTTTGTCAAGCTTTGTAGATGAGGTCATAGGTGTGGCTTGAGGCTTTGCATTCTCTAAGCTAAACTTCTTGAGCATATCCTTGATGTACTTTGCTTGATTGATGAAGGTGTCATCCTTCCTTTGCTTAATTTGGAGTCCCAAAAAGAATGAGAGCTCCCCCATCATGCTCATCTCGAATTCACCTTGCATTAGCTTAGCAAACTCTTTGCAATGATATTCGTTAGTGAAACTAAAAATAATATCATCAACATAAATTTGTACTACTAAGATGTAATTTTTATAGCTTTTTATGAAAAGTGTAGTGTCCACCTTACCTTTTTCAAAACCTTTTTCAATTAAAAAGTTTGAAAGTCTTTCATACCAAGCTCTAGGAGCTTGTTTTAAACCATAAAGAGCTTTAGTGAGTTTGAAAACATGATTTGGAAATTTTGAGTCTTCAAAACCCGGTGGTTGTTCCACATACACTTCATCATTTATAAAACAATTTGAAAATGCGCTTTTAACATCGATTTGAAAAAGCTTGAAATCATGATAACATGCATATGCAAGCAACATCCTAATGGCTTCCATTCTAGCTACGGGTGCATAGGTTTCATAAAAATCTATTCCCTCCTCTTGAGTGTAACATTGTGCTACTAGTCTAGCTTTGTTTCTCACAATGTTACCACTCTCATCTAGTTTGTTCCTAAAGACCCATTTAGTTCCTATAGTAGATTGATTACTAGGCCTATCAACTAATGTCCAAACATTACTTCTCTCAAATTTATTTAACTCTTCTTGCATAGTCATAATCCAAAAATCATCTTTTAATGCTTCTTTTATATTTTTAGGCTCTATGCATGAGATAAATGCAACATGGTTCATAAGTTTAACAGAAGATCTAGTGGTTACCCCCTTGGATGGATCACCCAAGATTTCACCATCTTTGACATAGTTGAACTCCCTTGGGTAGCTCACTTTCTTTTCCTCAAGATCCAAGTCCTTCAAGGCTTCACGAGGTGGATCTTGTGTATCCTCTTCTTTTGGTGGAGTCTCATCCACCTTTGAAGTTTGTCCTCCATCAAAGGCATTTAAGATTCCTACAGCATCATCATCACAAGAATCCTTCCTTGGAAGGAGGTTATCATCGAATACAACTAGGGATGGGCACGGGTCGGGTCGGGTCGGGTTTTTGGCCCACCCGAACCCGACCCGAAAGTAATTATCCTAAAACCGACCCTGACCCGACCCAATCCAATTTAAAAAAAAACCCGACCCGACCCGACCCAAAAATAAATATTCTAAAACCGACCCCGACCCGACCCGACCTATAGAAAAAAATTAATTTTAGGGACCTAATTGTAAAAAAATAATTTTAAGAGGCATAATTATAAAAAATAATAATTTTAAGGACTAAAATGTAAATAAAAAATTAATTTTAAGGACCTAATTATAAAAAAAATATATAAAGAGGGGCATTATTACAAATATCTCTAAAAAATTTAGGGGAAAATTAGACTATTAGTCCCGGGTCAGGTCGGGTTAGATTTTTCACCCTAAAACCCGAACACGACCCGTCCCGACCTCACCCTACATAAAAACCCGACCCGAACCCGATTTTTTCATAAAAATACCCGAACCGATCGGGTCGGGTCGGAACTCGTCGGGTCCGGGTACCGTGCCCATCCCTAAATACAACATGTATAGATTCTTCTTCTACTAAAGTTCTCTTGTTAAATACACGATAGACTTTAGAGGTTAAAGAATATCCTATGAAAATAGCTTCACCACTTTTTGCATCAAATTTACCTAAGTTGTCTTTTCCATTATTTAAAACAAAAACACTTGCAACCAAATGGATGAAAATAGCTAATGTTAGGCTTTTTAGATTTTAAAATCTCATAGGGTGTTTTCTTTAAAATTGGCCTAATCATTACTCGGTTTATAATGTAGCAAGCGGTGTTTGTGGCTTCCGCCCAAAAATATTTAGGTGAATTGTTTTCACAAAGCATGATTCTAGCCATTTCTTGTAAAGTTCTATTTTTCCTCTCAACTACCCCATTTTGTTGAGGAGTTCGAGGAGCCGAAAAATTGTGGCTAATACCATTTTCATTTAAAAATTCTTCAAACCCTAAATTTTAAAATTCGGTTCCATGATCACTTCTAATATGAGAAATTCTAAGTTCAAGATCATTTTGGGTTAGTTTTGAAAATGTGATGAACTTTTCTAAAGCCTCATCTTTAGTACTTAAAAATAGAACCCAAGTAAATCTAGAAAAATTATCTACAAGAACAAATGCATAAGATTTACCACCCAAGCTCATAGTCCTAATTGGCCCAAATAAATCCATGTGGATAAGTTGTAAACACCTACTTGTAGAAACATCATTGATTGATTTAAAGGAAGACTTATGTTGTTTACCCTTAGAGCATGCATCGCAAATTTTATCGTTTGAGAACTTAATCTTGGGTAAACCTCTAACTAGATCAAGGGAAACTAATTTTTCTAAAACACTAATGCTAGCATGTCCTAGTTTCCTATGCCATAGCCATGCATCATTTTCATTTTGAGCTACTAAACATGCATGGGATGTATGCATGTCATCTAGATGCACCATGTAAATGTTACCTATGCGATGGCCTATGAACATAATATTATTAGATTTAATGTTAACAATTTTGCACCCATTTTTATCAAATAAAACATTAAATCCTTTATCACACAATTGGCTTATGCTCAACAAATTATGTTTAAGACCATCGACATACAAGACATTTTCAATAAGAATGGTAGAGTGATTACCTATGGAGCCAATACCTTTAATGTGGCCTTTGGAGTTGTCACCAAATGTCACCACTCCTCCATTTTTGGCTTTAAATCCATGAATCTACTCTTGTCTCCGGTCATATGCCTTGAGCATCCACTATCAAGGTACCATGAGTTTTGACTTTGTGCTTTGGCCTTGTAGCAATGCCCCCCTACAAACAAAGATATTAAACATTTGTTTTTGGTACCCAAATCATTTTGGGTCCACGAGTGTTAGCTCCCAATAGCTTGGTTCCCTTAGGAATCCAAGGTGACATAGCAACAACATTATTAGATTTTACAAGTTCCTTAAGAACCCATACACTTCTAATCTTTTTAGTTCTACTATGTCTAGGAAAGCTACTTTGTTTGTAGTTATTAGTCTTTCTCCTAGGTTGGTTTGTTTTAGAAGATTCACCTTTTTCATGCTTCACATTACCAACATGTTTTAAAGACTCTTTGAGCTTGTTAAGCTCATCTAACACCTTTTGGTGTTCACTTTTGCATTGAGAAAGAAGATTATTTAGGTCAACATTTTCATCTTGGAAGAATTTAAGTTCATCTTTCAAACCTAAAATCTTTTTCTCAAATTTTAAGTTAGCTTGAGAGAGTGAGTCATTCTTATCATTTAATTCTGAGATAATTTTCTTATTCCCAATGACCGACTCTTTGTATTTCTCAACTAACTCATCATAGACCTCTTGCAACTCATCATATGCATCATTTAATTCATCAAATGTAAATTCAATGGATGATGAGTTAGAGGTTACCATGAAGGAATCTTCCTCAAGTGCCATGAGGCAAAGTTTGGCCACTTCTTGTTCATCGTCCTCGGATGACTCCTCATCACTCCAAGTAGCAAGCTTGGCTTTGAGCTTCTTCTTCTTCTCAAAGCCCTTCTTCTTGAGTTGAGGGCACTCCGAACGAATGTGGCTGGGTTTATTGCACTCAAAGCAAATGATTTGGTCCCTCCCTTCTTCTTTGCTTTTACCTTTGAAGTCCATCTTTCTTTGAATTTTTCTTCCACAGTTGGACCTCGTGAATCGAGAGAACTTTTTGGCTATCATAGCCAATTCTTCAAGGTCATCCTCCTCACTAGAAGAGCTCTCCTCAAGTAATGAAGCTTTGAGAGCTATTCCCATTTTCTTCTTCTTTTCCACCTATAGCTTATCTACTCTTTTCTCTTCCTTCTTCTTTTCTTCTTCCCTTCCTTGCTTCATAATCTCATGAGTAAGGAGAGAACCCACTAGCTCATCAAGTTTTAGAGTCTTCAAGTTTTTGGACTCTATGATGGCGGTTCTCTTCCCATCCCAAGATTCGGGAAGTGAGTAGAGTAGCTTCCGGACAAGCTTGTCTTCCAGAATAGTCTATCCAAATCCTTTAAGCCTGTTGACTATGGTTGAGAAGCGATCAAACATCTTGGACACTGTTTCGTCGGGCTCCATCTTGAAATTCTCATAGCTAAGATTGAGAATTCCAATCTTGGTTTCCTTCACATCATTGGTTCCTTCATAGGTGGTCTCAAGAGTATCCCACACTTCCTTTGGCACTCTTAATGGAGGAGACTTTGGAATAGATGTCTGGTCCAATGGAGAAAAAGAGCATGTGAAAAGCTTTGTCATTTATTTGAATCTTCTTCCTTTCATCTTCACTCATCTCTATCTTCTTCTTTAGGACAATCTTTCCATCATCATCTCTCTTCAAAGGAATGTAGGGATCATCTTCAATGACATCCCAAACCAAGTAATCGTTGGACTTGATGAAGAGGCGCATCCGATTCTTCAAAAAAGGATAGTTGTCACCATTGAAGAATGGTGGCTTTGTGGTGGATTGTGACTCATACATACTCGATGCGGAGGTAGACACCATAGCTTGATTTTTTATTTGATCACACTCTTCTTAGGAACTCCTCTTGTGGTTGTGAATCCTTCAAAGAGGTAGGCTCTGATACCAATTGTTGAGTGGATCGATTGAATGATCAAGACCAAGAGGGTGTGAATTGGGATTTTAAAACTTTGTGGGAGTGAATGGACAATTAAAAATGAAGAACAAAGGATTTTAGAGTGGTTCAAGTTCCAAATGAACTTTACATCCACTACCTTAGCTACCACTAAGGATTTGAAACAATTCACTATTTGTTCTTCCCCTTTTCAAGGCTTAGGAGGTAACCTTTACACAACCGGTCAAATTTTCTACCCAAAATTTGACCAAACCCTCACAAATGAACAAAGAAGAAATTGGACACGAAGTATATCTCTCAAATACAATTTTGTCCCTTGAAGTACAACACTCAACCTAAAATTAAAGATAGAATAAGAATTGAATACAGCTCAATTTGGGGTTACAAGAAATTGGAAAATAGGCACATTTGAGGTTGGATTTTTGCTTGGATGTTTGTCTTTAATGCAATAGTTGTTGCTGGTCTTCAAAGAGCTTCAATTTATACATTCTCTATCAATTCTAGCCGTTTGGGTGGTTAGGGTATTGATTATAGCCGTTGGGACCCTCTCTTTCCACCATAAATGCACTTCTGCAGCTATCCGTATCGGTACACGGAGAGCCGTATCGATACCCGTCTCAAAACAGAAAGAGCCGTTGCACATAATAAAGAGGGCGTATCGAAACACACGTAAGCGTATCGGTACGGGAAAGGGAGCGTATCGAAACGGATAAGACCGTATCGATACCTTTTTCTCAACTTAGCTCACTAGAATTTTCTGTTTCGATACAGGGCTAAACCGTATCGATACTTGTAAACTACCACTTTAAATGTTAGTTACCTAACGACTGGCACCAATGGTCGAAAACACTTAAAACACTTCGAAATAAAAATTCAATTAAAAACGTATCGATACGGGTTGAGCCGTATCGGTACACCATTCAAACTCCTTCAGTTTTTGCAGAGGGGTGTATCGATACAGATTGAATCTGTTTCGATACGCTGTTTCGATACGGTTAAGAGCGTATCGAAACGGGTCTTTCCAATAGCCAACTTTGTAAAAAAGGTATCGATACGGCTGGAAGCGTATCGATACACCTGGACGATTTTCAATACTTTGGCCTTGGAACACTTAGAAAATATTTGGAGTTTGAGTTTTTCAAATCAGTTTAAAGTGTTGGTGATTTATAAACAATTAAAGGGACTTAGAAATCAATTTCAAGTTTTCAATTTAATCCTTAACAACTTTATTATATCAAAATCAAATATAGGTTTCACACGTTTCGATACAAGCCTAAAAATAGCCTTGGGGTCTCGAAACGACCCTTATGCGTTTCGAACGACTTAGGGCAAATATACATGCCGTATCGAACGACGGAAGGTGTTTTGAAACATGTTGAGTTATGAGGTGCTCGATTCCTTCAACCGATGTTTCTCACCAAGTTGTGGAGAGGTGGAATTTTGGGTGGATGAGGTGTGGAAGCTAAAATAAAGATGACACAAAGATTTTAGAGTGGTTCAACCTTGTAACCAAGGTCTACATCCACTACCTTAGCTTCCCACTAAGGATTTCCAATCAATCCACTATTGATTCGTCCCCTTTTCTAAGCTTAGGAGGAAACCCTTATACACCGATCAAGCTTTCTACCCAAACCCTTGATCAAACCCTCTTTAAAGGAGAAGAGAAATATGCAAACTTAAATCCCTCTCAGAGGTATTTGTTTGCTCAATAATGCACTCACCCAAAACCTAAAACACTTGAGCAAATTTGACAATTTTCGCTCACTAAACATAGTTTCAAGTTACTTGGACTTTGGAAATAGTTTTGAATTCTTTTTAAATCAGTCCAAAACATTTTTCAATTATTATATCAAAACATTAGTTCTACAATCTCCCCATTTTTTATATAATAAAACCAACTTGAAAAATTGTTTGAGATTGTCCCCCTTTAAGTTTAAAAATGTGAATAAGAGATTAAAGATATGAAATCAAATAAAGCTCCCCCTTATTCATTTGAAAAACCAATTTTTCAAACCATTTCTCCCCCTTTTTGTTATATCAAAAAGAATTTAAAACATTAAGTTCAAAGTAACTATAGAAGAAAGAAAATTGACAAAAATAAGAGCTTGGTTTTAAAATGGCTCCCCCTTACTCAAAGCATCATAAAAATTTTAGTCCAACATATATGATCATCTAGTTGACATAAAAAATAAATCAAATAAAAACAAAAGCCAATAGATTTTACCACACTTGAACTCAAGGGAGGATGTGAAGCCTTCCTTCTTCAAGTGTTCTTCCTTAGTGTGCATGGAGCTCCCCTTCATTAGTTGGACTTGTTGATCACTCTCCATCACACCTAGCAAAAGACAATCAAGTAATTTTTGGTATCCAAATTGCTTTGGATCCATGAACATTAGTAGCACAAATTTTAGTCCCCTTAGGAATCCATTTTTCAATGTCATCCTTTTTAATTGAAGTGGTTAGTCCTTTTGGGACCCAAACACTTCTAAAACATTTACCGTTTATAAATCTAGGGGCACTAAATTGTCTTACATAAAAATTTGATTTTCCAAAACTATTTTTCTTTTCAAGCTCTTTGGAAATCAAATCTTTTTCTTCATGAACTTTTTGAAGCAAATTTTGTAAATCAAAACATTTTTGTTCAATCTCTTCGAGTTTTGCTTCAAGTTCAAGTTTGGTTTTAGAAATCAAATCATTTTGAATTTTCAACTTTGAAACCAATTTATTGTTTTTCAAAATGTGATTTTTAAACTCTAAAACCAAATCATTGTAGACATCTTGTAATTTATCAAAAGAGTAAGAACATGAAGTAGATGAATTAGAAGTTACCCTTGAATCTTCTTCGATGGCCATAAAGCAAAGATTGACTTGTTCATCGTCGGTGGAGTCCTCATCACTCCAAGTAGCCACATGTGCCTTCTTCTTATGGCTTGAAGTGCTTGCCCTCTCCTTTTTCATAGATTCTCATTCAAGCTCTCTCAAGGCTTTCTTCATGAATGGGGCACACTTCTTGAAGAGATGAACTATCTCTTCTTCTTCATCCTCCTCTTCACTTAAATTAACATGATGACAAGTGGAGGATTTGAGAGCAATGGCATCGGTGTTGATGCCAAGCCCTTTGAGCTTCTTCTCTCCCATAGCTCTAATTTCCTCCCTCTTCTTCTCATCTTCTTTGTTCTTCTTCATGATTTGATGAGTAAGGAGTGACCCCATGAGTTCATCAAGCTTCAAGGTCTTCAAATTCTTTGCTTCGATGATGGAGGTCCTCTTTGAGTCCCAAGACTCGGGAAGTGAGTAGATGAGCTTTCGGACAAGTTTCTCCTCCGGAATGGCTTCTCCATAGCCCTTGAGACCATTGGTGATAGTGGAGAACCTATCAAACATCTTCTCAATGTTTTCTTCCGGATCCATCTTGAAGTTCTCATACTCTAAGGTGAGGAGCCCAATCTTGGTCTCCTTGACTTCATCGGTTCCCTCGTATGTGACTTCAAGCTTGTCCCATACCTCCTTGGCACTCTCACAAGAAGACATCTTCTCATAGATGGTTGGGCCAAATGCACAAAAGAGGATGTGCAAGGCTTTGCAATTTAGCTCCATCTTCTTGCGATCTTCGGCACTCCACTCCGCTTTGCTTTGTTGAGGCACGAACGGACCATCTTCAACTATGTCCCATAGCTTGTAGTCTCTTGATTTAATGAAGAACTTCATCTTTGTCTTCCAATGGGCATAGTGGGTTCCGTTGAAGAAGGGCGGTTTATCGATGGATTGAGCCATTGAGCCAGTTGTGTGAAATGATGATTGAGCTTGCCGGATCTTCTCAATAGGATTTTAATCCTCTTCGATTGAGCCAAGCTCTGATACCAATTGTTGAGTAATGAGGTGCTCGATTTCTTCAACCGATGTTTCTCACCAAGTGGTGGAGAGGTGGAATTTTGGGTGGATGAGGTGTGGAAGCTAAAATAAAGATGACACAATGATTTTAGAGTGGTTCAACCTTCTAACCAAGGTCTACATCCACTACCTTAGCTTCCCACTAAGGATTTCCAATCAATCCACTATTGATTCATCCCCTTTTCTAGGCTTAGGAGGAAACCCTTATACACCGATCAAGCTTTCTACCCAAAGCCTTGATCAAACCCTCTTTACAAGAGAAGATAAATATGCAAACTTAAATCCCTCTCATATGTATTTGTTTGCTCAATAATGCACTCACCCAAAACCTAAAACACTTGAGAAAATTTGACAATTTTGGCTCACTAGTGTTTGTCTATACAAGAATTGACAATTTAAGTACAAAGACACTTTTTAATCATTTGTTGATTGACAATTGAAGCATTAACCATATCTTGATGCTTGGAGGTCCTTTTTATACTACTTGATGAGTTTGTAGCCGTTACTAGCCGTTGGGGTTGAATTGGAGCTGTTGAGGACTTTATATCCCACCATAAATGCGGTTCTGCTGCTACCCGTATCGAAACGCTCGAACCCGTTTTGATACGCTCTTTAAGTAGAATGAGCCGTTGCAGTCTGATGAGCATCCGTATCGAAACGCCATGGGCCGTATCGAAATGCCCGTATCGAAACGCTAGGCACCGTATCGAAACGCTCTGCATTTAAATGTTAGCTGGAAAATAGCCGTTGGGGTTTATGACCGTTGTGGTCAATGCCACGTAGGCATATCAAAACGGCATAGCCCGTATCGAAACGCTGGGCAAAATTCTCATCCAAGAAAGACCCGTATCGAAATGTTTTTTCTATTGGAATACCCCGTATCGAAACACCTGGATGGTTTTGTGTAGCTTGGCTTTTGAAAACATGTAAAACCCTTTGAAAACATCCCTAAACATAGTTTCAAGTTATTTGGACTTTGGAAATAGTTTTGAATTTTTTTTAAATCAGTCCAAAACATTTTTCAGTTATTATATCAAAACATTAGTTCTATAAAACCCATACCAGAAAAAGACTCACTGCAGCATATTTGGACATTCAAACATGATTCAAACAACATCATAACATTATAATCAAGCAATCTATAGGTAAAAGATCCTAGCACAACCATCCAATATGCATTAAAACACAAAAGGGAATCTTTAAGCTTTCAACATAAGAAATCAACCACATAAACGACCAAACTTTAAACCAAACAAAGATCCAACATATAAAGGTCATTTACAAGACTAGAAAGGCATCACAAACATGTCTCAACTCAGGGAGTCTCAAAATATAACCTCCCAAAAGCATAAAGGTCCTATCCCATTGCTAACATACTATTATTTGATGCCAAAACCATACTTGAGCGAAAGATAACCTCTTGGACACTTCATTGATTCTTTGCTGCACCGAATGGCCTATGGATCTACATTGCTGGAAAAGAAAGAGCATGTAACACCCCAATTTTGGGCTTGGAAGTTTAGGGTCTGAACCGGACCGGTTTGATTTAAGGTTTCAAATATAAAAGGAGGTTTTAGGGAAAGCCTAGTTCGGGATGCTTTAAAAATATGGAAAAATATCTAAAAATCCTCTTTTAATATATATAAGAGAGTGGTGAAATCAATTTTACAAAATAAGGTTTGGAAATACTACATTTTGGTGTAGTGACTAAAATGCGATTTTTGAAAAGTTTAGTGGTCACTGTTTTGTAAGGATTGAAACTTTGAATCTTTAAGGAGCTAATATACCCAAAAATGATTTCTCCAGTTTTTTCCTTAATTTGACTGAATTAATTAATGTTTTAATTAATTAAATGAAAAGGGAAACTACTTTTTGGAATTTCATAACTACCTTTTCCTAAAAGTTTCTCATTTCTTTTTCTCTCAAAATTCCATCATCCAAACACTATTTCTCCAGAAACTTTTGCATTGATCTTCACTTCAATTGATGAGATTTCAATTATCAATTAATTCCTAATCAATCTTGCATCAAATCCTTTTGATTTCCTCATTGGATTTTCAAGGAAATTAGCTCAAATCAAGGAGAAATCACCATTTAGAGGTAAGATTGTTCTTCTCCTCTAAATACTCAGTTCTTTACTGAAATTCCCAAGTTGTCAATCCTTAATTTAAGTTTTATAAATGGTTTTAATGTTAGAAACTTGATTTTTGGCTTAAAACTCAAGATTTGGAAGAAATCTTGAAGAATTTCGTTGTGATTGCTTGGGCTCTGTTTTGAGATGATTCTTAAATGTATTTTGTATGTCTAATGATGTGGAAATGAGGTTTTATCAATGCATTCCCGAATAGGTTGAATTTCCTAAGTTTTTGCTTAGGAAAATGGTGGTTTTTGAGGTGTTTATGGTGTTCTGTTATGGCTGTAGGTATAAGAACGAGTTTAGGTTTATTTTGGATGTTAATTGATGTTTAGAAATGGTTAGAAGAGATGGATCTTTGCTGGGTTAAGTTGTGGAAGAGTTTGGAGGTGTTTTCGGTTGTGTTTGGTAGCCGAAATGTTGGTTTTGGGTAGATCAGCGAGTTTATGTGTGTTGGCTGAAGATTTCAATGCATGATGATGCATTAATCCTCTACTTTGATGTGATTAAAACGGGGGAGGCATCTTCGGACACTATTGGAGTTGATCCGGAGGCTTGATTGGCGTTTCATCAAGCGTGCGAAACGTAATCGGTGAGTGGAGTTGGGTTTTCAGCTTTGAAACGATTATTTGGAGGTTTTGGGAGCTTAGTTTAAGTCTAAACAACTTAGCTAAGCTCAAGAGTAAGTTTTCGGAAAAACTCCCTCGGATGTGCTATGAAGTTGCTTGATGCATTGGTTATAAATTGCATGTTTAAATTCTGTTTTGAAAGCATGTTTTATCATGGTTAATGCTGGTTTTGAAAGCAATGTGTTGAAGGATGCTCAAGGTAAGAGATCCTTGTTTTGGCATGTTGTTAAATTGGTAATGATGCATGGTGATGCATGGTGTTTAATGGCTTTGTTTAATGCTTAAAAACAGTGAATTGATGATGGTAATTGATGTATATTGGCAAGTGATGAATTGGTTTTAAAGTACTTGAATCGGATATAGTTAGCCGGCTATAGGATTGGGTGCACCGTGAATAAAGTCACCTTGGATGTTGAGGGGTTGTGATTGTACCGTAAACTCCATCCAAGTATCCTAACGAGAGAGGTAAGATCACAACGGTGGTTAAAAGTCCGTGTGTGGATCTTGGTAAGGTCACAACAGTGGTTAAAAGTCCGTGTGTGGACCTTGTGTTATGTGTCCCGTACTCTCGTTAGTAGGTTATACAACTACCGATGAGTGATGTGGAGGGGTTATGATTGTACCGTTAAACTCCGTCACGGGTGTTGAGGGGTTGTGATTGTACCGATAAACTCCACCTTATGTTGTTCGGTAGTGTGTATGAAGCGTGTGGGACAACGCTTGTAATCCACGTATCCGATTGTGTTTTGTGTTGTAAATGGTTATGAATTATCACTTGAAAGCCAATATGTTAAGTTGAATGTAATGAAGCATGAGATGCTTGTAAAGTATGCAAGGTTGCATGAAAAGAGATGGGCATGTGTTTAAAAGCTTTGTTGAAAGTGTTTTCTAAAATGCATTATGGTGTTGTTTCCTTTAGAACATGCCTCACTAAGCAATTGTGCTTACGCTCTCTCTCTTGTACCAATAATGCAGATAATTGAAGTGTTAAAGGACAACAAGGAGGCAAGAGTGTCCAAGGGAAACCAAGCTCATGTATGGTGATGTTTTCATACACTATTAGTTTTGGTAATTTGGCAATGGGAACCTAAGGTTGTGTTTTGGGAGATGTGTTGAACTCCCTAAGTTGTAGCATGTTGTTTTTGATGGTTTGAATTTGTAAGTGGCCTTTTAATGCTTGTTTTGGAGATTGGTTGATTGCTTGGTTTTGGATAATAGGAAGCATGCCTATAGATATGTGATATTCCATGTTTGATGCTATGAATGTGTTTAGGAGGTTCAATCATGCTCTATATATGTATGATGACTTGTTGGCATGATTAGGAAGTCATTAGGTTGTGTTTGAGTGGGTTTATGTATGAAAAACCAGCAAAATCTGCAGCTTCTGGGCAAACTGTATCGGAACGGGCACTGGCGTTTCGAAACGGGGGCCTGTAATGGCCTTCGTGTTTCGAAACTGCTGGAGGCTGTTCCGAAACGATTTGGCTACTGGAAGGCCCTGTTTCAGAATCAGTCTCGGAACGAACCCGTGTTTCGGAACGGTCAAAGCCGTTTCGAAACAGGTGACCGTTGGGCACTGATTTGAATGGTGTTGAAGTTTGCAAGCTTTACGTTTTAGTCCCGAATGTTGTAATTGCAATTGTATGAGTTCGAGATGTCCAATTAAGGTGAAATTTAACAGGGGAGCTTGTAATATGACTAATTTCATATTGGTAACTTTAAAATCAGTTATGACCTTCTAATTTATAGAATTTACGTTTTGGTCCCTAATATTTTTATATTGTGCAATTGAGTCCCTCTCTGAAATCCGATCGCTGTTCTTTACACATATATGCTTCTCGAGTGTTCACTTAGGGTTAACGTGCATCTAGACAAGATTAAAAAGAAAAAAAAGGTCGTTAATCAAGGTTGACTTTCGAGTTGACTTTGATTTTCCCCATGCAATCTTCGTAGTTCGGGTCAACCGTCTAGGCCGGGCTAAGGGGGTTACAGAGCATAAGCAAGAATGCTTAGTGGGCGGTGCTCAAAACAACAACAACAACAACAACAACAACAATGCAGTTTTTAAACCATTTTGTTTGTATTTGAAACAAAGCCATTCCCCAAATCATTTCACAAAGGTAAACTTCTAACATATCATGCTCATTGCAAACTCATGCTTGAACTACAATTCAAGGCATAACATCCACTTTCCAGAACCACATGAATGTTTTAACTCAAAAGCTTCATAACATCATCAACACAATAAAAGCATAATGCCTCAAAATGAATATCATGAGTATATTGACATCTTTAACACTTTTACTCAGATATGCGGATAACCCCGGTGGAATGCCCATCACTGTGTTCAAGACCACTAGACAACTTCCGGTGGAATGCCCATCACCGTACTAACCCGTCTAGTAAATATAAACTTCCGATGGAATGCCCATCACTGTACTCCTCCTCAGTGGAATCTGTCATCACTAAGACTACGTGTGAATTTTACCATTATAGTGCACTCTCATCTTATTGGTCGACCAATTATATCCGGTAATAAAATCTCTTCAAGTGTCAATATACCCATCAAGGCCAACACTTACCCACTATTTTTCAAGGCCACAAGCACAACATTTCTCATCCCATTTTCATAACTCATTTCCATACATAGCATGTACTCAACCACATTTACCTAATTAAAATCCCCATTTAGCATATGGGATCACATGAGAAAAGATTTAAATAAGTCAAAATGCATGAAAACAGTAGGATTAAAAGTAAACAACAGAACATGAACATGGTTTACAAAATCAAAGCAAAACTAGCCGAAAACAAAGGTGAAAACAACCAAACTTACTCTTGAGCTTAGATTGGCCTTTCAAGCTCAATCTAAAAACCCCAAAAACTTGTCCTTAACCACGTTAAGGCTTTATAAAATAGTTCCACATACCATCAATACCCAAATGCTAACCGAACACCCAATTCAAGCTCTCAGTTCGTTCGATATCGTGCCCGAAGTTCCTAAATCAGTTTCCACTGCTTCTAATCAATTCAAAACAGAGCATAAGAGTGTTTTCCAGCGCTTAAACTTGTTGCAACTAGAAAACCCAGCATCTAGTAACAACTGTCCATCGATTCATACCTGAAATCAACCGAAAACATCAATAAATCCACTCTAAACAAACTCCACCTTATACACAGTAAGATTACCATTAAAACCACATCTATTAACAACTAAAAACATCAAACCAAAGGCAAGAAACCACCAGCCACTGATTTCCCACAAAACCAAGCCAAAATCTCAAGAATCTCAACCTTAAACACTATCAACTCAACTAGTTTCGGATTTTACATTATCAAACCATCATTTCAACTTTATCTAACATAAAAAATATAGTTTGTACCACATACAAATTCAGCAAATCAAAACCCATACTAAAATCTCATTAATCCACCATCAAAAGCTTGTTTAAACATATTTTCTTCAACCACATCATAAAACCTTTAAATAAAACACCCTAAAAGAATCAAGAACGTGGGAATTTCAATAAAGAACTTACATTAGAGGATAAAAATGCAGCTCACCTCTAATGGTAGATTTTCCTCCTTTTACCAATGAAAAACCTTGAGAAAACTAGAGAGAACAATTGTGTTTTAAAGAGAAATCATTGGAAATAATTTTGATGATGAGAAATAAATGTAAATAAGGATTTACCTTGGAAATCTTGAGTGAAGAAGGTTGTTTGGATGAAAGGAAATTTGAAAGAAAGTGTGGAGAGAAAAGTTACGTCAATTTTGTATAAATATGATAACCTTTCAAAATATCTTTTATTATAATTAAAAATCTTTTTTAAGACATTTTAGAAACCAAAATATTTAGGGGAAAAGTCTGAAATTAGACTTGGCTAAATAGCTCCTTAAAGACTCAACGTTTTGATTCTTTTACAAACTACTCACCAAAACAATTTTGAAACCTTACATTTTAGTCAATAGACTAAAATGTCCACTTTCCGAAAACAAATTTCCAAAATTGTTTCCACAAAAATCACCTATATATAGATAATGATTTGTGTCTATTTTTCCATAATCTAAATCCTTCAAAACCCATTTATTTAAAATAAATCCCAAAACTAGTCTAAATTGGTGAAACTAACTCGACCAAAACTTTTAATCAGATCCGGCCAACTTCCAGACCCTAAACTCGAGGCGTTACAAAGACACTAAGAATTAAAAAGTTAAGTCTATATGTTAAATCTCTATAAATTAAGTAAGCCTATTATAAAGCTTTCAGACATTGTGAACGCTGGTATAATGGAGCAATAACACTCACATACCATAAGATATAAATAACTTCAGATTGGAGCTTTAAGCTCACTTATCATAAGACATCAAATAGTGCTCTCTAACTTAATGTTCTGAAGTAAAGACTTCCTAATTACTTTGAAGCTTAAAGCTCACTTATGCCATGAGACACATCTCTTAATAACTAAGCTCAATAAAAAATATAAGTTACCTAAACAATAGGAGGTAACATGAGAGATGGTAAGGAGATTGGTGACAGTAGGAGGTAACGGGGGAAACGGTAATGAGATTGGCGACAGTTGGTTGGATAGATAGGTGGGAAGAGAAGATAAGTTAGGTTTGTTATGCTTTGACACTAGCCATTGCTTTGTGCTTTGTGCTATGTGTAACTCGGTCCAATGCTACCTTTTTCCAAATGTGATATGAGGCAGATAATTGTAAATGAAATGAACTCTGATAAGCTTTGATAAGAATTTCTATAAGCTACGATAAATTAAAGTGTGATCATATCACGAAAGTGAAACCAAAGAATACATTATACAAGATTTGGAAGTGAATGGACCTTGATAAAGCTTCATAAGATAAGCCCTTATTATATTAAATTTAAAACTAGAGTGCTACATGCTATTAAATAAGCTTGGAATACATTGCCTTACTAATGTGATCCCGGTTGCAGAATAACCGAAATTAAGATTTCCTGGTCGTGAACGCAATAAGTATTTTAATGCCCTTTGCCGTGGCAGTTGGGTTGTGAAGTTTGTCGTGGAAATTTTGTTGCCATGACTATTGGGGTTGTGATATGAATAGATGATGTTGAAAATTATGGTAAAAGGAAATATGGATATGGAAGATAGTGGTGGTGATGGAAATTGAAGATAGTTTGGTTTTGAAACGACGGAAGAACCAACACTATATGAAAGCGTAGACCTGAACCTTATAATGTTAAAAAATCCAAGGATGGATCGAGACCCACTAGTTATATAATCACTAGGAACCTACGATATTAAACGATGGAAATAGAATTGATGCCACAAGGAGAAATTCATTGATAAGTCAGATAAGTTCAATGAAGAACAAAGAGATAAACTCTCACACAAAAGTATATTTTTAAAATCAAAAGTTCTATCTTTTTACAATAGAAATGTGTGCCTATTTATAGGTTCATAATGGTTGAATTGAATAGACAAACAATGGATTAAAGACAAATTATTTTAGGGGGTTAAAAGCTCAAAAAGCCATCAATTATTCACTCTCCATGTAGCAGTTGTAAGGTTGATGTGGATGAAGATGAATGTGGATATTCTTTGGAATAAATGTAGACACTCATGTCGTCCAAGTGAGAAGAACCTCTTGATCTGCCATGCTTATTCAAGTTGTCATTCATCCTTCTTGAATGTCATAAAGATGGCCTTCATTACATGTCTCTTTGTAAAATATGATAAGCCTCCAAAAAGATGATAAAGATCGACTTGAATGTCTTGATTATATGAATAACGGGGGCCTTCAATTGAGTGATAAAGATAGCTTTTAAGGCTTGTCTTCCTTATAGAATTCAAACAACCTCTCCAAATAGTTGATAATGATGGAATTTAAATCATTGTCTTCTATGCATGTATTTCCCATAATGAAATTCCAGCCTCCATTGTCTTTAGTAAAACGATCATATCTCAAGCTTCTGATATCGGATTGATGTGATTCAAAAGGCGTTTGAAAGCTAAGAAATATGGGATTAAGTTTGAAGATGACATCAAAGCCCAGATCTACATGGATCCTATCCAAAAATGGAGAAGAAGTTGACTGAATGTAAGAGACTCCTTGAATTCCTTCTTTAAGTGTTGTTTTAATTCATGCCTTGAATTCCTAGGTGAAACCGATCAACCTTCAAGGGATGTAATGAAGCTCTTAAAAGGAGTTGAAAAGACTCCTCTTTGGTTCAAGCTTTATTCACACGTCCAAGCACCTGGACACAAAGGTAAGTTTGATTCAAACTTTAAATAAAAAATATGCATGAAACAATTAAGAGCTAGTTTGATTAATGAACTAGTTTAATCAATGAACTAACTTTATTCAATGAAATTACAAACATTATTAAACTAATATGCATTAAGTGAACTAACATGCATTATTAAACTAATATGAAATAATGAAACTAACAAACTTAAATGAAACATCACGCTTAAATGTTCTAAACAAGCATAAATGAAACAACATGCTTAAATGAACACCAAGAATTATTTATTCTTGCACACATGCTAAAATTAAATTTAGAACTTAATAAAAGCTCATGAAAACTCATGCACGAGTAGGAGACTGCGTTGTTCAAAAAATGGCCAAGGCTCCAAGCTCAGATTCAAATCCAGGCCAACACCAAACTTCTTTAGGCCTTGTTCACATTAGAGGAGAAGTCACAAAATTTAAACATTTGTTCTCGAGCCGAGGATCTCAACAATTCGAGTTTTCTAGCCTTGAATCTAAGCTTGGAGCCTTGTCCATCTTTTGAACAAAACATTTGATTCATGAATGTGATGCATCAGGTGTAGGAATTGGAGCGGTCTTATCTCAAGGTGGATGTCCTATAGCTTATTTCAGTGAGAAGTTGAGTGGAGCTACGCTTAACTATCCCGCTTATGACAAGGAGATGTATGCTCATGTTCGAGCTATAGAAACGTGGCTACACTACCTGTGGCCTAAGGAGTTCATAATTCACACGGATCGTGAGGCATTAAAGCACATTCTGGGGCAACATAAGCTCAACAAAAGGCATGCCAAATGGGTGGAGTTTCTTGAAACTTTACCATATGTGACCAGTACAAGAAAGGTAAGGAGAATATAGTTGCCGACGCTTTGTCACGAAGGTATACTCTACTAAATACATTGGATTCTAAGTTGTTGGGATTTGCCTATCTTAAAGAATTATATGATTCTGATTTTGGAGAAATTTAATTATTAGGCATGCGAGAAGGGAATGTTTGACAAATACTAATGGTATGATGGTTTCCTATTCAAGGAAGGAAAGTTATGCATCCCACAAGGTTCCACACGTGAGTTACTTGCCAAAGAAGTTCATGGAGAAGGCTTAATGGGACATTTTGGGATAGCTAAGACGTTGGGCATACTTCAAGAGCACCTATATTGGCCCAAAATAAAATGTGATGTGGAGAAATTATGTGAACGTTGCATCACTTGTAGGAAGGCCAAGTTGAAAGTCACGTCATATGGGCTTTACACACCACTACCTATTTCGGAAGTACCATGGATGGACATTAATATGGATTTTGTACTAGGGCTACCTCGTACAAAGAATAATAAGGATTCCATCTTTGTAGTGGTGGATTGATTTTCTAAAATGGCCTACTTTATTCCTTGTAAAAAAGCTAATGATGCTTCACATGTTGCTACTCTATTTTTTAGGGAAATCATGAGACTCCATGGAATTCTAAGGACCATTGTATTTGATAGGGATGTGAAGTTCCTAAGCCATTTCTGGAGAACATTGTGGAGTAAGATCGGTACAAGGTTTGTATTCTCCACCATTTTTCATCCTCAAACGGATGGTCAAACAGAAGTGGTGAACCGAGTATTGTCTATGCTACTTCAGACCATTATTTAGAAGAATTTGAAAACATGGGAAGAGAGCTTACTGCATGTGGAGTTTGCATACAATCGCGCGATTCATACCACTATGGGTTACACGCCTTTTGAAGTGGTGTACGTATTCAATCCATTAACTTCATTGGATTTATTACCATTACCCATAGAATATATCCTGAATAAGGATGGACACAACAATGCTGAGTTTGTTAAAAATATCCATCAACAACTGTGGGAGAACTTTTGATTTTAAAAATACACTTTTGTGTGAGAGTGTATCTCTTTGTTCTTCATTGAACTTACCTAACTTATCAAGGAATTTCTCCTTGTGGCGTCAATTCTATCTCCATCTTTTTATATCGTAGGTTCCTAGTTGTTATATAGATAGTGGGTCTCGATCCATCCTTGGATGTTGAACATTATAAGGTTCGGGTCTTCACTTTCATATAGTGTTGGTTCTTCCTTCATTTTAAAACCAAAATTTCTTCATTTTCCATCACCACCACTATCTTCCATATCCATATTTCCATCTACCATAATTTTCAAGACTATCCATTCATATCACAACCCCACTTGTCACGACAACTAAATTGCCACAGAAAACTTCACAACCGAGTTTCGACGACAAACGACATTCAAATACTTATTGCGTTCACAATCGGGTAATCGTAAGTTCGGTTATTTCGCAAATTAAGAATTCTAAATCATATATGTTGTTGCCCGATCATGATTCAAGTAAGAACTTGAATTTCGTTTGACGAGGTAAGTTAGTTGTCGTGGCAAGTGGATTATCGTGGCAAGTTGGATATGAAATTGCCGTGGCAAATTAGTTGTCGAGGCAACTGGGTTTATGATATTAAAGGATAGTGTTGAAAATTATTGTATAAGGAAATATGGATATGAAAGAGAGTGGTGAAGGTGGAAAATGAAGTTGTTGAAAAAGATCATGTACATGTGAGAGAAAGCTTGAAAAAGACAAAGAGAGTGACAAAAGTTTTGAGAGAAAAAGGAAAAGAGAGTGAGGTAACATCTGAGAGAAAATCAAAAGAGTGTGAAAAAGAAGAGAGAAATTTCGCATTAGTTTCTTATATTTATTTTCAGCATGTCTGCATGATTAAATAAGGCATAATGTTCATTTAAGCATGTTGTGTTACTTATGCTTGTTTAGAACATTTAAGCATGATGTTTTATTTAAGTTTGTTAGTTTCATTATTGCATATCAGTTTAATAATGCATGTTAGTTCACTTACTGTTATTATTACTTGTTATAACTTTTCATGGTTCTCTACCTCACTAGACTTAGTAAGCCTAATGCATTCATTTCATGCATTTTTCAGGAATGATAAAGCTGACGTGGTCCAATCATGGGCGAAAGTTGCAAGTTATTTCCTAAAGCTTGTGAATTTCATCTTAACTCCTTAGTTAAACTCTTTAGAAAGGTGGCATATGACATTTGTACATGCATTTAAATACCTTTGTGTAATTAATGTTCGTTCGTAGGTCTTTGGCTTGTAAATAGTCTTAAAGTGATCATCTTTGGTATATTATCTTTTGATAATTCTATTTATGTGATGGCTGCTGATGGATGATTGTTCTTGAGCTGAATAACATGATATATATTGCAATGTTTGCTGTTACAACTAATTGTGGCTTAGTTGAGAACACTTCGAATGGTAGAAATTAAATGGTGAGAAATGATGTTTAAACCTATCTAGCTTAACAGAAATTTTAGTTGAAATTTAATGTTTTAATGGTTGTAAAATGTTTTTGATAAACAACTTTCAATTGCTGAAATTGATTAAAACAATAGTGTCAATTAAGTAGTTAATTACTATTTGAATTGAACTTGAAATCTATCTATGAGATTGGTAAAACGAACCGATCTGTTCCTTTGTAGCTAAGCTAAAATTTTTGCATTGGAAACAGTATGAATAGGCACTCCAAGGACTATCCTTGTGTGTTCTTTAAGTAATGCTTGAAAATGTCTAAAATTATTATTCTATGATCTTATAACCTATGCTTATCACTTGTCCGAATGGAAGTATGTATGGCAAAAAAATCACTAGGTAATGAAATTGATATTGTAACATGAAATGAATTGCATTAATGCCATTCGAAGGTTGGTTGTGTTTCAATGAATTTCTACTTGAATGTATAGGATTATTCTAAGATTTGGTCTGATGCTTTTCTGTAGGTGGAGTTAGAATCTAAAATATTTTTCAAAACTTGAGGTTAAAAGTGAATTTATATTTATGCTTAGAAACGTTTAAGAAATTTGTGGTAAGGTTAATAAATGAACCATACTATGATATGATTTGTGAGGGAAACATTGTTTTGCTATGTGTGTTACGAATATTCTGATAGTGTTTAAGAAAATATTTGTAAATCTACAGAAAGAAATAGTAAGAGTTTTTGCAATACGGACATATGATTTCTGTATTTTGTTTATGGTGACATCTTCAATCCCAATTTTCTTTCAGACCGAGTAGATGCTGTTATATTTTGGTATCAAAGCTAGAGTTTAGTCAATTCTGAACTAAACCAAAACTTATCATAAGTTTCATATCAGAGCTAGAGTTCTGTCAATTCTGGACTAAACTAAAGCTTATCATAAGTTTGCATTTTGCATATGCCACCAAGGTGTTTAATTTTTTGTTCAGCATACGTGACTTGCAACGAACACGATTTGTTTATTCTGTTTTGATAGTTAGAATATATATAAATATTCTGAACCTAGATATTATGAAATCATTCTCTAAAGTAGTAAAAGTTCTGTAATAAAATAGTAATTCTTAGTTCGAGAGAAAATTCGGGATGAATTTTCTTTAAGGGGGAGGAATTGTAACACCCCTAAAACTAGGCTAGGAGTTTTACAAGGCAAACACATGCTTGGAGAATGTTATCTTTGGATTATTAAATATTCAATTTGAGTCAATTGGATAAGATAGCTAATGAAATTGGAAGAAAAGTAGTTAAATTAAAAGATTAAAGGTCAATTAAGAATTTGTTAAGTGAGTATATTACGAGGCTTATAATAGATTTTATATTAAGAGGAAGTTTGATTAAAGAATTCAATGTTTTAAGATTAAATTTAGGAGAAAGGAAGATCCTTTAGTGAACTCATTAGAAGATTTAGAAGTAGAAAGGCTATAACTAAGTGACTAAAAAGGAATAACTACCAAAACTATAGCTATGCATGGCAAATCTACCCTTGTGCATGCTAGTGGGACAAGTGGCTGGTTATGGTCTCTCCCTTGAGATTATTCATCATTTAAAAAAAATAGAAATGTGAAGATGATAGGGGGAAGACAATTGGGTAGGTGGTGGAGAAAAGAGAAAGGGAATTTGAAGCGTCCTTCTTCCTTGTTCTCTACATTGCCGAAAATGAGAGAGTGAGAGAAACACCATGGGAGACTTGCATAGTTAAGTTGAATTCAAGAGAAATTAGTGAAATTTGAAGAAAAATTTGTGGGAGGAGGTTTAACAAGAGGGAGCTCAATACCTTGCTGGAAATTTAGTTTTTGAAGATGCTTGAAGTGGGTTCATGGATGAGAGTTAAGAGGCTAACTAGATGGATGTATATGGATGAAATCTTGCTGAAATCAAATGATATAATTGTTTTGATTCATGAATGAAATCATGATAAGGACATTGAAATATTATTGATTGAATTGAGTTTAAGTTGTTACTAATTAGTGTTAGTTTGGAGCACTTAAGTTAGTTATAAACAAAGGCCAAATGTAGTCTGCCCAAAGGGGTCTGTTCTGGCAGTGACTTTAGGAAATCATAGCAAATAGAATCTGTTGAGATAGAAGATGAATTTATGTGTAGAACCATGTGTGAGTCTAGTTTTGTCTCCAACAAATGGTGATTGATTTTGAGTTCTAAATCAAAAGTTATGAATCTTTAAGTGAAGATAGTGCAGAAAATCTGGAAGCATATTCTACTTTGGACACTTTCTGTTTTGAGATTTCTCAGAATTCTCATAATTTTTGTGGGCATTATTAAATTACGAGGCTTATACCATTAAAATCGTAGTTGAATCTAGTTTGTAACGGTGTAAAGAACTTAAAATTTTAGTGTATACTCTGTTCTAGAGAGACAATTCTTTGATGATAGCTCAAACTACCAAAAGTTGGAAATAAGGGCTTAACTTGGAAATGGAAATGATATATATATATATATATATATATATATATATATGGATGTTGCTTGAGTGGATGAATGTAAGCTATGATTGAGTTTAAATGCTAGAAATTTTAACAAATATTAGAAAGTTTCATATTAAATAACAAAGGATTGATTTTGGAGATGCTTCTCGATCATGTATTAAATGAGAATAGAGAGTTTTCTCTTGCTTAGTGAATTTGGATGATTAATTATGTAATCTATTATGTTTTTAAATCTCTTTTAATTTTCCTCTTGGAGGTTAGATAATTAGTTTTGGGTACATGAGACATATGAACTCTTTGTAATAAGTTTTGATGTAAATAAATGGAATGTCATTCATTAAGTGAATCATGTTTTTGATAATGTTATTGTTAAGAAATTATAGAATTGTTGACTACTCTTAAATAGATAGATTTGAATGTTAGTGCAGTTAGATTTGTAACAGGTTGGTTAGATTGAAAATAAGTATAGGAACATTTCAAATGTTATGATTGTGCAATGAAATAGTTTCTAGTTTTATTAATTTGGGAAGAAAAACAGCTTTGATTTATTAATGTGCTTGAAACTAAGGGATGTATATTACAATTGGTTTTAATGGTCTTTAAGAGCATAAAACAACTTGCTTAGTGAATTTTCAAAGGACGAAAAGTGACGTAAAACTTCTAATGTTGGTAACGCTAGCATTGAAAATTATACTCAAAATGATATTTATGTATGTTGTGCAGTTTGTGTATAAGTGCAAAACAGTTTAGTGCAAATGCAGTCTAGTTTGGGTGCAGTTTTATGCTAGAAATGCAATTTAGTATATGTTTTTTTTGAAGTGAATAAGTATGTTGTAAATGGAGAATTGGATGATGAAATGCATAATGTTTAGAATTGCTTGCAATGCATGATTTCTTGCTAGTTTGCTCCTAGACTGTAACCCCCTTAGCTCGGCCTAGACGCCCGACCCGAACTAAGGAGATTACACGGGGAAAATTGAAATCGACTCGTTAAAGTCAACCTCGATTAACGAACCTTTTTTCTTTTATCTTCTCTAGATGCACATTATTACCCTATATGTTCAACAAAGTGATTAGGCGAAAATGGCACAACGATCGGAGTTCAATTAGGGGTTCAATTGCATACATTTGAATTTGAGGGACTGAACTATAATTTTCATAAAATACAAGAACTTTCAAGATTTTAAAGTTACCAATCTTCAATTAGTCATGTAACATGCCAACAAGCCAAATTTCAGCTCAAACGGATCATCCAAACTCATTCAATTGCATACACAACATTCAGGGACCAAAATGCAACATTTCAGATTGGTAAAGGCTCCATTTAACTAAATTAACGGTCATGTATCGATACCCTACTACTCTGTATTGATATGCATGGAGGCAGTAGCCAAAGTTGAGCAAGGGTATCGATACACTTCCCTCGTGTATCGATACACCCTACAAAATTTGCGCAGGTGTATCAATACACCTGATGCCTGTATCAATATACATGCATCATTTTAGCTTAAGGGTATCGATACACTTCCCAAGTGTATCGATACACCCTTCAAAGTTTGCACATGCGTATCAATACACCTGATGCCCGTATCAATACACCTGTACCATTTTAGCTTAAGGATATCGATACACTTGCCTGAGTATCGATACCCATACCAGAAATGCTCAAGAAATAGCCCCAAAAACACTTTTAAAATCATCTTATCATGTCCTAATCATTCATACATATAATAATCAACATACCGACACTTATGTATCAACAAAATCCACCACATAAACAACAAGCATGACAATTCATGGGGAGTCACTAACTATTCACGTATGCTTTTAAAACATAAACCATATCATATCCAAAATACCAAAAGCAAGGCCACAAACCAAATAAAGACCATTTACAAATCCACCAACATATACAACACATGCTAAAGGAGTTTAACATCACCAACAAAACCAAGAGTAGAAATCCCACCCATTGCCTCTTATTACACTAAGGGTAAACAACGTACATTGTTTAGCCAAAAACTCTTGGAATCCCCTTGCTCTTAGGCTGCCTTGATTGCTCAATTCTCTGCATTGATGAAACAAATGAGCGTAAGCATAAAGCTTAGTGAGGATCGCAAAACCAAACATTCATCAATGCATTTTATAAAACCAAAACATCATCCTTTGCAAATATATGCCTTCCTTTAAAACATGCACTTTAGAACACCAAAACCACTTTCAAAACCACATGCTCATAGCATCATTAATTACAACAACAAAACCTTTGTTCATGCTTAAACCAAGCATCATATGTATTTTAGCGTAATTCTCAAGCATCACATGCTTTCTCGAAATAAATGTTCTTTATTAAATCATTACGTCAACGTCACTATATTGGCTCGCAAGAGATCAACAACAAGAACATTAACAAACCCACCACACAATTCAATACAATCAGATACGCGGATTACAAGAGTTGTCCCACACGCCTCATACACACTACCGACTTCACAAGGTAGAGTTCCATGGCACAATCACAACCCCTCAACACCCGTGATGGAGTTAAATGGCACAATCACAACCCCTCAACACCCGTGGTTGAGTTAATGGCACAATCACAACCCCTCAACACCCGTGGTGGAGTTAGTGGCACAATCACAACCCCTCAACATCACTCATCGGTCGTTGTATAACCCGCTATCGAGAGTCGGGACACAAAACAAGGCTTACACATGGGAGCTACCTCAAACATTGTAATCACCTTAACCAAACTCACACACGGGAGCATTCATCCACCGTAGTGACGCTTAACTAAGTCTACCCACGAGAGCCATCCTCTATCGTGGTGACGCTAATTCCTCAATCGCTAGGGTACTTGGATGGAGATTACGGCACAATCACAACCCCTCGACATCCAAGGTGACTTTATTCACGGTACACCCAACCCTATAGCCGGCTAACCATATCTGATTAAAATAACCAAGACCATTTACCATCACTTGCCAATATAATCATCAATCATTATTAATTCAATGTTTTACAAGCATCAACCACAATGCCACTTTCACAAGCATTTACATGCTTAAAACTAATTGCATAAATCATATAAACTTAAGGATCACTTACCATGTGCATCCTTAACAAAATGACATTTAAAACCAACAACATCATTGCTCAAAACATGCTTTAAAATAGTAATCAAAACACATTTAAATCAAGTGCATTTTAAACCAAAACATAGCACAATCTGAGAGAGAATTTCGATTTACTTACTCTTGAGCTTAGCTAAGTGTTTCAAACTTACACTAAGCTCCCAAAACCACGTTCAAAACGTTTCAAAGCTGAAAAACTCTTTTCCACTCACCGATACACGAAACCTCGCTCACCGACGCGAAGATCACCGTTCCGAAGCCTCCAACAATGCTTTGTTTGCTTCCAGATCAAGATCCCCTTGTTTTTAGAGCATCAAAACAGAGATCCAAATACATTAAAATGCATTTCAACACCAGCAACTAAACACAAACTCGTTGCTCACCAAAACTACACCAATTTACCCATCTGAAACAACCGAAAACTCAATTGATTGCTTCGTAAACCAACACTAGCCAACATACATTAAACCACCTAAAAAACTCAACTAAAACCATCAAGAAACTCAAGGATCTGAAGGATTTCGGGATCTATATTATCAAAACTCTTTTTCAACATAATAATCAACTCAAAACTCAATTAAAATCAATCCAAAACAGAGCTCATCAACAACACTCTGAAAATCAAGATTTAAATTATAATTTTGCAAGATTTTGATCTTAAATAAAAACTATAATCAAAACTCAACCAAAAACAACATTTAGAAGTCAAAGATCTTGAGAATTTCAATAAAGAACCTAGATTGAAGATTGAGAACATGATTTACCTCCAATCATTGTCTTCCTTAATGATTGACAAGTTTTTCCTTCATAAAGCTCGAAGAGTTTGAAGGGAGTTCTTGAAAATGAGTTAGAAATCAAAGGGAGAGTGTTTGAGAGAAAAGAATTCTGGAGAGAGTAGTGAGAAAATGATTTTGCTGAATAATGAAAGTTAGTTACGTGAAAACTTCCCATTATTATATTTTAACATTTTAATTAAATAAAATCGTTTTTATTTTAATCATCTAAAAATCCTTTTAAAACACATGTGAATTTAAGGAAGGTGTAATTACAACATATCTCCCTAAAGATTCTAAAATTTTTGACTCCTCTTTTGAAATTGCATTTTCCACAGTTTTGAAACATTACATTTTGGTCACTACCCAAAATGTACTACTTCCAAAGCTTATTTTGTAAAATTGATTTGACCAACCCCTTAAACATGATTTTAGAAGATTTTAGCAATTTTTTTCATATTTTTATCATTTCTTGATCCTTGATTTCCTTAAACCACCTAATACGATTTGAACTGTTTCTGACCGGTCCGATTCGATCGATAAAACATCTAGGCACAAAATCGAGGCGTTACAACTCTCCCCCACTTAGGAAATTCCGTCCTCAAAATTTTACCTGAAAGGAAAAAGGTGTGGGAACTACTTTAACATGTCTGCTTTGCTTTCACACGTGGCCTCCTCAACTCCTCCGTGTCGCGACAACACCTTCACATGGTTTATCGTCTTGCCGCGAAGAACTTTGCTACTCACATCCAGAATCCTCACCGGTTCCTCATCATAAGACAGATCCAGATTCGATCTATACCTCCGCAACACCAACACATGAAACACATTTTGAATCTTTTCCAACTCGGGAGGCAACCTCAACCGATAAGCCACATAACCAAAACGCTCCTCAACCTCATATGGTCCAATAAACCTCGAGCTAAGCATACCCTAAAGCCCAAATCTTATCACCTTCTTCCAAGGCGATAACTTCAAGATCACACGTTCGCCAACCGCGAACTCAATCTCCTTAAGCTTCATACCCGCGTAAGACTTTTGCCAATCCGATGTTGCCTTCAGACGCTCACAAACTAGCTTCACCTTCCTGGTGGTTACTTTCGACATATCTAACATCGAACCAACTCTTGCTCTGTTTTCGCCCAACAAAGTGGCATTCTACACATTCTCCCATACAAAGCCTCGTATGGAGCCATTTGAATACTTGCCCGATAACTAATGTTACAAGCAATCTCAACCAAGGGTAAATGCCTTTCCGAAGAACCTTGGAAATCTATACACAACATCTCTACGTATCCTTAAGCACCTGAATAACACGCTCCGACTGTCCATCCATTAGAGAATGATAAGAAGTACCGAAACCCAACTGCGTACCCCAAGCTTGACTCAACCATTCCCAAAACCTCGATGTGAAGCTCAGATCTCTATCTGATACAACAGACTTCAACACTCCGTGCAAACGCACAATCTCAACAACATACAACTCGGCCAACTTATCCAACATATACATAGTATGCAATGCCAAGAAGTGTGCATACTTCGCAAGACGACCAACAACCACCCAAACAAAAATTCCTCTTTGACAATATCAAAGGTAATCCAAACACGAATCCACGGTAATCTTCCCCCATTTCCCACTTTGGGATCCCCAACGGTTACTACACCTAGAAGGAAACCCAAGCTCAGCTTCCACCCGCTAGCAAACCAAACATTTGCTTACAAACTTGTCAACACCCTTTTTCACTTTATCTAACATCACCCACTCCCAAACCACGATACACCTTCGTACTACCAGGGTACATTACGAAAGAACTGCTAAGGGCTTCATCAAGAATAGAAAACCTCAACTCATCATCATTTGGCACCACTATTCAATTTCCAAAGCTCAAAACACCAACATCATTGAAACCAAAATCTTAAGGCTTTCCATCCACAATATCTTTAACACACAGTACAAGAGAATCGTCAAGAAACTGCTTATCCCTGATCAACTGGTTCAGGGATGGTTTCACCCACAATTCGGCAACAAGACCACCATCTTGTGATACGCTCAAGCGAGCAAACATCGCCCTCAACTCCACAACCACTTTCCTGCTCAAAGCATTGGCCACAACGTTGGCCTTCCCAATATGATACCTCATCATCAGGCCACACTCCTTAATCAACTCTAACCACCTTCATTTCCTAAGATTCAACTCTTTTTGAAACACTAGATACTTTAACCCTTGTGCTCCGTGAACCCTACACTTCTCAACACGAAAACCCAAAATTCTCCCACTCACCAACCGAAAATCCTCATCACGAGACTCTAACACCATCTCCAACTGTTACTTCACTTACATCAACTATCTCAAGAAGGTTTACTTACACTTAGCCAACAGACCACCCTCTCACGAGGACCCAGTCAAAACAACATGGCTTTTGAGCTTACATAACCACATATAAAGCTCATTCTCCAAGCACTTGCATCCGATTGAAAGCACACGCTACAACCTTCCCAACCTGCTTAACCACTCTTCCTACAACACCCCACGACTACTTTAAAATGCTTTTAACTACACACCAAACGACCTCGGCCGCATTCTAACCAAAACGATGTCCTCTTCACCACCTAGCCGCCAAGGCCCTTAAAACATCTAGAAACCTTTCTTCCGGCCAGCCAAGCTAGACCACACTCACTCCCAACGGTAAACTTATTCACTTCCTAAACTCACACCCACTCTTCAACTAGCACCAAAACAAAACTTTAAACCCACAAACTACCCTAATCATAACTCATCACTATCAGGTCCAATTAGCTATTAGTAAGTGTGAACATTCATATGCATGATTGCTTACATGCCCTTACAAATACCTATGCACATGTATGCATACTTCTAATGTCATGCCAAATGTATGCATGTACCAATATATGTAATATATACAAATGATTTTAACTTTGCATGTATGTCTGTTCACATTTACTAATAACGTCCTCGAACCAAACCAGAAACAACCTCTTATCCTAATATCAACTTTTCCAGCTTCACCATTCTTACAACTCATTACAACAAACTACTCTAACTATTATACTTTCGTCACCAATGTTGTTCTCAAAACAACACCGATTACTAACCAAAACTTCACTAACAATAGGGCCTTAACCACCACACACAAAGATGCAAAACCAAAACTAAGCAAAGATAACAATAACAGAGATTGCATAATAAAGATACCTGCAATCACATCATTGTTATGGAGCACCAAGCGACAAGCACTCTCTCAAGTAGAGCCACCATTCTCTGGCTGCACCACCGCAACATCGACCAACACCATGCGGACACTATCGTCTCCTTGTTGTAAAGAACCATAATCGCACTCGCGACCACAATGAGCTTCAGCAGACATCCCCTCTTGACCACCCCGAGCTAACACTGGACAATCTCGCCTCAAATGTCTAGCAGATCCACAATTCCAGCAAAACTCAACCATCGCACGCCTCACGCCTCTCTACCCTGCTTGCCACCTCCGAACCCTGTCTCGGCCGCGCTCACAGCCTCTCTGAGGTGCAGCCACAGCGGGTGCACGACCCTGGCCTCCACCAGCCAACAGAGGACACTCACGCCTTATATGATCTGCTGAACCACAGTTCCAGCAAGAATAACCTGTCACTACAACAAGAGCTTATACCTCTCCAGCCGCACGAGGATAGTCCCTCCTTAAGTGCTCCCGAGAACCACACGTCCAACACGTGTGCTGCTCCACCCTCGTTCTATTTCCCTGAACCAATGCACCATGTCCAAGGTTACCTCGCCTAGCAGCAGGTTGATACCTCCTATCTCGGCCTTTCTTGGCCCGTCCACTTCCAAAACCGAATTCAGCAGCTCTCTTACTAGAGCTAGAACCACCACCATGAGATGCCAGACCCAAGTTATGCTCATCAACATAAACTAAACCCATACTTTCGCGCTTCTGGTTATCCGGAGACTTATCTCCAAGATATCTCTTCATAAAGGTGGCTAAAAAGAACTCCCAATCCACGTCATGGATGTTTAGCGCTGCCGACACAACTGCCCACCAACTACAAACATTGTCCAACATTAACGAGACAACGCTTCCTAGCTTACAGGCGCTGTCACACCCTTCCCGATCCAGAATTAGAATCATACTGGCTAACCAAGCCTTGAACGCCTCTAGCATCGACCCATGATACTCAACAGCCCCCAAATCAAGCAGACGCTATTTTGACAAACTAGTCTGTCTAACAGATGGTACATGCACATGCTTTTCATTCACTGCGACCTGAGATGCTCCAGACATCTCCTGAGCCACTAATGATAAAACTTTCATCACAGGGCCAACCCTCTCATGTTGCCTTATCGCCTCAACTTCAGGTAAGAACGACCAAACATGCACATTCTCATCAGACGAAACATCGTTCCCTAGATTACCCTGCTCACCCGCAGGTACGATCGTATCCGATCCCAACTCTCTCCTCGAACTCATTGTGCTATTTATAACAAGGCATAATAACAAAAACAAATAAAACCATGATTTAGGCCAACCTGAGTAAAGGATCCAAGTTTACAAATCCAATTTAAAACATTTATCTATTGTAATAAGGCAATGGGCACCCCGATTTCCCTCAAGCATAGCATTGCATACGATAGCATATTATAATCATCATGCTTTACATCATCATCAATCAACGCACATCCTCAGCACAACATCATCGTACAATCATATTTTACTCACATATGATTCATAACAACCAAGCAAGACATAAACACCAATATTCAACCAAAAACATGCTTTCTTCAGACAAAATGCCATTCAACATTGAATCACACATCAAAACATACCAATTTCACTTACCATCATCCCCCATTCTTTCGTAACCTGGCTCTGATACCAACAAATGTAACCCTCTTAGCCCGGCCTAGACGCCCGACCCGAACTAAGGAGATTACATGGGGAAAACTAAAGTCGACTCGTTAAAGTCAACCTCGATTAACGACCCTTTTTTCTTTTAACTTTTCTAGATACACATTATTACCCTATATGTTCAGCAAAGCGATTAGGCGAAAACGGCACAATGATCGGATTCAATTAGGGGTTCAATTGCATACATTTGACTTTTAGGGACTAAACTATAATTTTCATAAAATACAGGAACTTTCAAGATTTTAAAGTTACCAATCTTCAATTAGTCATGTAACATGCCAACATGCCAAATTTAAGCTCAAACGGATCATCCAAACTCATTAAATTGCATACACAACATTCAGAGACCAAAATGCAACATTTCAGACTGGTAATGGCTCCATTTAACTAAATTAACGGTCATGTATCGATACCCTACTACTCCGTATCGATACGCATGGAGGCAGTAGCCAAAGTTGAGAAAGGGTATCGATACACTTCCCTCCTGTATCGATACACCCTACAAAATTTGCGCATGTGTATCAATACACCTAATACCTGTATCAATAAACCTGCACCATTTTAGCTTAAGGGTATCGATACACTTCTAAGTGTCTCGATACACCCTTCAAAGTTTGCACAGGTGTATCAATACACCTGATGCCCGTATCAATACACATGTACCATTTTAGCTTAAGGATATCGATACACTTGCCCGACTATCAATACCCATACTAGAAATGCTCAAGAAATAGCCCCCAAAACACTTTTAACATCGTCTAATCATGTCCTAATCCTTCATACATATAATAATCAACATACCAACACTTATGTATCAACAAACATCCACCATATAAACAAAAAACATGGCAATTCATGGAGAGTCACTAACTATTCATGCATGCTTCTAAAATATAAACCATAGCATATCCAAAATACCAAAAGCAAGGCCACACACCAAATAAAGACCATTTACAAATCCACCAACATATACCACACATGCTCAAGGTGTTTAACATCACAAACAAAACCAAGAGTAGAAATCCCACCCATTGCCTCTTAATACACTAAGGGTAAACCACAAACAATGTTTAGTCAAAAACTCTTGGAATACCCTTGCTCTTGGGCTGCCTTGATTGCTCAATTCTATGCATTGATGAAAGAAATGAGTGTACGCATAAAGCTTAGTCAGGATCGCTAAACCAAACATTCATCAATGCATTTTATATAACCAAAACATCATCCTTTGCAAATATACGCCTTCCTTTAAAACATGCACTTTAAAACACCAAAACCACTTTCAAAACCACATGCTCATAGAATCATTAATTACAACAACAAAACCTTTCTTCATGCTTAAACCTAGCATCATATGCATTCTAGCGTAATTCTAAAGCATCACATGCTTTCTCAAAATAAATGTTCTTCATTAAATCATTATGTCAACATCACTATATTAGCACGCAAGTGATCAACAACAAGAACATTAACCAACCCACCACACAATTTAATACAATCATATACGCATATTAGAAGCGTTGTCCCACACGCCTAATACACACTACCGACTTCACAAGGTGGAGTTCAATGGCACAATCACAACCCCTCAACATTCGTGATGGAGTTAAATGGCACAATCACAACCCCTTAACACCCGTGGTGGAGTTAATGGCACAATCACAACCCCTTAACACCCGTGGTGGAGTTAATGGCACAATCACAACCCCTCAACATCACTCATCGGTAGTTGTATAACCCACTATCGAGAGTTGGGACACAATAAAAGGCTTACACATGGGAGCTACCTCAACCATTGTAATCACCTTAACCAAGCTCACACATGGGAGCATTCCTCCACCGTAGTGACGCTTAACTAAGTCTACCCACGAGAGCCATCCTCCATCGTGGTGACACTAATTCCTGAATCGCTAGGGGTACTTGTATGTAGATTAAGACACAATCACAACCCCTCGACATCCAAGGCGACTTTATTCACGGTGCACCCAATCCTATAGCCGACTAACCATATCCGATTAAAATAACCAAGACCATTTACCACCACTTGCCAATATAATCATCAATCATCATTAATTCACCGTTTTACAAGCATCAACCACAATGCCACTTTCACAAGCATTAACATGCTTAAAACCAATTGCATAAATCATATAAACTCAAGGATCATGTTGAGTGTGTAAAAGTTCTATTATTTACACCCTTTTTAACCCATATTTCTGCTGCATTCAAGCATCATTGCATTGCATTTAGGTTAGTTTACAGTAAAACATCACAAATGGATTAAAGGCACGGATTCTACTAAAAGATGGCTTATTTTGCAGGTAGCTGCCATCGTAGACGGTGAAGGCAGGCGCAGGGCAGAGAAGTAGGAGAGCTGAAATGGACAAGCAGACGACGAGGAAGAAGCTGCCATGGATCTGTCGTGACAGCAAGGTGACAGCAGCCTTATGAAGAGGAAAAGTAAAGTGGACCTCGATAGATAGAGAAAAATCTGCTCGTCTGTCGTGTGAAAGCCAAATATTTTTCCAAGCCCCGGATCAAAAGATATGTCAAGCCAAAGCTCAAGGAGAGGAATTCCCATGAAACAAGGAGGCGGCTGAAAAGTAGGAATCCTTAGAGATTAAGCATTCATTAGAATCTTACTTTTCATTAAAGTTATAATCCTTGTTAAACTAGAATACTTGAGCCCAAAGCTTATATAAGGGCATAGATTTAACCTAGGAAGGATAATACCCCATAACCGATAACCTAAACCCCTCTGCCGTTTACCCGTCGTCGACATGTTCTAAATTCCCCTTAGGGCCACGGGTTGTTTTGTTCTAGGATTTTCCAAGTTCAATAAAATAAACTTCAAGTTCTCTTACTTTGGTTTTAATATCTTGCAAGAGCATCGGGAGAGCATTGTGAGGTTATCTATTTACTTAGCATCGGGAGAGTTAAGTATACGAAAGAAATAAGAGCGAGTTCTCTAGTTTATAGTTGAACTATCTTGTGCCTAGGGATAGGGTAAGGTTAAGTGGCTAAGGAAGAATTCATACACATCGGTGTTCATCCTTCGATTCACGCCGGGAGGTATCGTCAAAGACGTGATCATCGATAGACTTGGACCTAGGGATAGGCCAAGGTAGATCTGGGATTCTTGTCAAACTTGAACGTACTGAGTTGGTGTGTTTGTTGCCGCGACGACCAACAAACAGCTACCGCGACAGGTGCTGTCGGCGACAGGCGTGACGACAGAACTGGAGTTCCTAAGCAATACAATACCTGCACTACTGAGCAATTCAATATCAGCCCATTCTCTCTATCTTGATTACTCTATTCTTCTATTTACGTTTTCTGTAACGCCCCGGTTATGGGCTTAGAAGTTTTGGGCGTTGACGGTTCGGTCAAAGTGCTGTTCGAATCTAAAAAGGGTGAAATTAGGAAAACCTAGTTCGGGTTGCATTAAAAATATGGAAAAATGTCTTAAAATCCTCTTTTAATATATATAAGTGAACTGTGAAATCAATTTTGCGAAATAAGGTTTGGAAGGGTGACATTTTGGGCTAGTGACCAAAATGTAATTTTTGAAAACTGTGAGACTGTTTTAAAAAGGATTGAAACTTTGAATCTTTAAGGAGCTATTTACCCAATGGGAGTTTCTTCAGATTTTCTAAAGATATTAAATGATTAATTAAAAGGTTTTAAATAAAAACAAAGTGGAGGGAAGATATTTTGGTTTTAACTAACTTTTCTCTCAATTCTATTTTCTCTCATTTTCTCTCAAGCCAAACACCTTTTCTCCAGAGCTTTTCTCTCTGATTTTGTCACCTAAATTCATCTTTTCAATTTTCTTTGGATTCCTAATCATATCATCAACAAAACCTCACCATTTGCTAAGTGGATTTTCAAGAAAACTTGATTCTAAAAGAGGAGAAACTCAAGTTTGGAGGTAAGAACGTCCTTCTCCTCTAAACTCTCAGTTCTTTACTGAAATTCCCAAGTTCTCAATCCTTAATTGATGTTTTATAAATGGTTTTTAAAGTGGTGTAATGGATCTTGGCTTAAAATGCAAGATTTGATGATTTTTGATGGATTTTCGTATGATCTGATTGGGCTGGGTTTTAAGGTGTTAATTTGATGATAAATGAATGTTAATTTGATATGAAATTGAGTTTTAATTAATGCAATCCCGGATAGGTTGAATTTCCTAAGTTTAGCTTGTGATTCTTGGTTGTTTTTGGAGTGATCTTGTGGATCTGTTGTTGCTGGAGGTATAAGGATGTTGTTAGGTTCTTTTTAGATGTTAAATGATGTTAAAGGATGTTTAGGTTTGATGGTTTATGGCTGGGCTTTGTTGAGGAGTTGTTTGGATGCATTTTCGGTTGTGTTTGGTGGCTGAAAATGGAGTGTGGATGAGAGCAGCGAGTTTAGGTGCTTTCATTGAAGCTATTAATGCATGATGATGCATTAATCCTCTGCTTTGATGTGTTTAAAACATGGGAGTCATCTTTGGATCCAAGTGTTGGTGATCCGGAGGCTTGATTTGGTACTTCGGCAAGAGGCAAAGTGGAATCGGTGAGTGAAATTGGGTTTTCGGCTTTGAAACCAATGTCTTGGGAGCTTAGTTTAAGTCTAAACAACTTTGCTAAGCTCAAGTGTAAGTTTTCGGAAAAACTCTCTAGTGGTGGCCATGGTTTGGTTGTTGTGCAATGTGGTTATTGCATGTTTTAAATTCTGTTTTGAAAGCATGTTTTAGCATGATTATTGCTGATTTTATAAGCCATGTGTTGAAGGAAGCTCAAGGTAAGAGTTCCTTGTTTTTAAACATTGTTTAAATGTCGTTTAATGCCTAAAGATGCATGATGTTTATGGCTTGGTTTAATGCTTTAAAACAGTGGATTATTTGATGATAATGATGTATATTGGCAAGTGATGTTTTGAAAAGGTTAAGGTCACTAAGGTGGTTAAAAGTCCTTGAGTGAGCCTTGTGGATTCTAAGAACTTCATGGTGGTTAAAAGTCCATGATGATTCTTGTTAAGGTCACTAAGGTGGTTAAAAGTCCTTGAGTGAGCCTTGTTACTTAAGAACATCAAGGTGGTTAAAAGTCCTTGGATGGTTCTTGTTAAGGACACAAAGGTGGTTAAAAGTCCTTGTGTGGTCCTTGCCATGGTGTTTAAAAGTCCATGGGCCAAGGTGTTTAAAAGTCCTTGGGGCCAAGGTGTTTAAAAGTCCTTGGGGTGAAACTTGTAAGGACACAAAGGTGGTTAAAAGTCCTTGTGTGGTCCTTGGAAATTATAAGATCACAATGGTGTTTAAAAGTCCATGTGTGAGTCTTATGTTGATCTTGTTTTTAAAAGATGGAATTTATCACTTGTGGCCAATATGACATGTATTGATATGGAAGCATGTATTGCTTGTTTAAGATTGCTTTTGAGCATGTTTAAATGGTGTTGAATTATGATTTATAAAGTGTTTTTATAAATGCATTATTGAATGGTTTTAATGAGCATTCCTCACTAAGCTTTTGCTTACGCTCTCTTCCTTTTTCTTAAATCAATAATGCAGAGCATTAAGGTGCATTGAGGGCAGCAAGGAAGGCAAGCAATCAAGTGGAAGTTGAGCTCAAGTATGGAAAGGTTTTCTTAAACACTTTTTGCTTTTGGCATTTGGCAATGGGGGACCTTTGTGGATGTTTTGGGAGATGTTTTGAACTCCCTAAGCTTGTTTAATGTTGCTGACAATGCTGGATTCCGTAATTGGCCTTTAATTGTTGGTTTGGAGGTATTATGCTTGAATGGTTTGCTTGTGTAGGAAGCATGCCTTTAGATTTGGGGTTTTTCGTATATGTTGATATACTGATGTTTGGTTGATGCAAATATGTCTCTTATATGTTGAATTTCTTGCTGGTAAAGTTTGGTAGCATTTGGAGCATGTATGGTCGATCAATTGTGTGTTTTAGCAGCCATTTCTATGCTTTCTGTGCAGGCCGTATCGGAACAGTAGCCCTCGTTTCGGAACGGGTGCCTTGTAGTAGCCCAGGCGTCCGAAACGGGAGACACCGTTCCGAAACGGAATGGTCACTGCCAGCCCTTGTTTCGGTACGCGTTGCGGAACGGCCCCGCGTTTCGAAACAGGTCCTTCCTGTTTCGGAACACCTGGCCGTTGGGGGCTGACATTGGCAGTTATATGTTTTGAAAAGTTTGCATTTTGGTCCCGAATCTTGTATGTGCAATTGTATGAGTTTGGGATGTCCGTTTGAGCTGAAATTTGGCAGTGAAGCATGAAACTTGACTAATCACAAGTTGGTAACTTTAATTTGGGTTAAGTCCTTATATTTATCAGAATTTACAATTTGGTCCCTAAAGTTGTTAATTGTTCAATTGGGTCCCTATTTGATCTCTGATGTTTATGATCTTTGGGTATGTTGTTTGAATGATCATAACTAGGGTTAATGTGCATTTAGACAAGAGTTAAAAAGAAAAAAAAGGGTCGTTAATCAAGGTTGACTTTCGGGTTGACTTTGGTTTTCCCCGTGTGACTTCCTTAATTCGGGTCAACCGTCTAGGCCGGGTTAAGGGGGTTACATTTTCCTTTATTATTCTCGTGACAACTCTCAATTATTTCCTTTACTTCGTGCAGTGAAATTAGGTGAAGCTATTGGCCCAATCCCTGTGGAGACGATAATCTGATACTTCGTATCACTTTACTACTTGCGTCGTGTACACTTGCACTACAATTGCGATAGACTCTTTTACACGCAACAAGTTTTTGGCGCCGTTGCCGGGGATTGGCAACATAACTACACCTTTCTTTTATTGCACTTTTTGTTTTTGTTTTTGTTTTTTCTTTTAATTTTTCTTTTTCTATTTTTCGTTAGTACTTTAAACTCTTGCTTTTCACAAGGTTATCTTGTTTATGCACAGATCTAAAAGAGGCGAAGATCCTAAGTATAAATTAGATCCGGAAATCGAACGTTCCTTCAATCTCAAGAAACAACTTCGCCACCTTTTAGACAGGAACGAGTACCTTGAGGAATAGCTAGAGAAGATGGCCCGTAATCCGCCCGCTGGTGATGGTGTACCGCCTGTCGGCGACCCGCCCGCAGCAGCTGGACGACGGTCATGTCGTGACTACATGCTGAACGATCATGTAGAGCTGGAGACCACACTGCCGGATATTGATGTTGATAACTTCGAACTCAAGCCTTTCATGTTTAGTATGATCAACAACGCTGGGCAGTTTAGTGGTGCTGTGACAGAAGATGCTAGGGAGCATCTCAAAACGTTCCAGGAGATCTGTGGTTCGTTTAGACTGCCAGGAGTTAATCCGGAGATACTGAGGCTTCGGTTATTTCCCCATTCATTGAGGGATAGAGCTAAGACTTGGTGGAATAAACTAACACCGGGTTCAATCGTAACTTGGGCAGATTTGTCTTGTGAATTCTTATCTCGTTTTAATCCTTCGCATTTATCTGAGCGATTACGTAACGAAATTGCTACTTTTCAACAGGAAGATGACGAGCCAATGCACGAGGCCTGGGACAGATTTACTACTCTTCTTCGAAACTGCCCCATGCATGGATTCCCCGTCTGGAATCAGGTAACTAAGTTCTATAATGCTGCTAACTTACAAACTCGCATAAGAATTGATTCTGCAGCAAATGGACTATTATTGGATAAAGATCCAAACGAGGCATTGCAAGTTTTGAAAAATCTGGCTAAGAATGAGGAGCAGTTTCTAACTGCAAGAAGAGGGGGTAAACGGGTACTTGCTGTCAAGGATTATGAAGCCGACAGCACTATGAAATCACAGGTAGCATTCCTTACTAAAGCAATGAAAAGGTTGTTGAATGATGATGGATTACAAGGATTTACTGTTGAGGAAGTATGTGATATCTGTGAGGGAAATCATAGTAGGGATGAGTGCCCAATACAAGTAGAAGAAGGAAAATATGTTGGAAATTACAAGCCAAATTACAATTCCAACAATTATAACCCCAATTGGAGGAAGGATCCCAAATTTTCCTAGAGTAATCCTAACAACGCCCTGAATCCGCAAGTACACAATCAGAATCAGGGAGGACCTAGATTGCTGACGCGACAGCAACTGCCGCAGATCCTGCCGCCGCAGCAGCAACAACAGCCACCACCTGCCACGAGCAGTATACTGGAACAGACTCTGGCCACCTTTATGTCTCAGACGGGTACTTATATTGAGAATATGAATCAGTTTGTCAAGAAGGCAGAAAATTTCATGGATAAAACAGAGATGAGGATGACAAATCATGAGGCGACTTTGAAATCTCTGGAGACACAAATGGGTCAGGTTTCCCAACATATTAAGCCGAGGTAGAATGGAGGATTCCCTAGCAATACGGAAAATGCTAGACCGCCCACACATGAGCAATGTAAGGCAATTACTACTAGGAGTGGGAAGAAATTACCAGGGCCGGAAAAAGAAGCTGAAACAGTAAAGGAACCTGCCGTGGATACACCTGCCGAGGACGCTGCCCCGACAGGTGATAAACAGACTGCTGCCGACGAGCCTGTCACAACAGCAGAAGCGACAGAGGAGAAAAATGAAGAACATCGTCCTCAGATTCGTATGCAGTGGGAAGGACGTATTGCTGATTACCGTCCTCCACCACCTTTTCCTCAACGGATACAGCAAACTAAACAGGAATCTCAACTTAAAAAGATTTATGATATTTTTAAGCAGGTTCAAATTAATATTCCGCTGTTAGATGCCGTTAAGGAGATGCCTGGTTACGCCAAATTTCTCAAGAATGTCATGTCAAAGAAATATAAATTTGGGGAATTTGAAACGGTAAGGATGGCAGATGGCTGCATGAGTATTCTTCATTGGCAGCCACCCCAGAAAAAGAAGGATCCGGGGAGCTTCATCATACCTTGTGTAATCGGAGACAAATTTGTGGGTAAGGCACTTTGTGATCTTGGTGCTAGTGTTAATTTAATGCCAAAATCTGTTTTTCAGAAATTAGGTATTGGAAAGGCGCGGCCCACGACAGTAACTCTGCAGCTGGCAGACCGCTCTTACGTTCATCCAGAGGGAAAAATTGAAGATATTCTGGTAAGAGTGGATAAGTTTATTTTTCCTGCTGACTTTCTTGTTTTAGATTGTGAGGCAGATGAAAATGCACCAGTCATCCTTGGGCGACCCTTCTTAGCCACGGGAAGATCACTGATTGATGTGGAGAAAGGAGAACTCACTATGCGCGTGAACGATCAAGAGATTAAATTAAATGTTCTCCAAGCAATGAAACATGCTGACGTGGATGAGGAATGCAAGGCTATCATTGAAGTAACCCTTGATCATCCATACATTAGGTCGGGCTGTCATGATATAAATTTTTGCCACTGCTGCGACAACCACTTACAAGCCTGTCACGAAAGCAACGAAGACAGCTCCGACGATAGCAACTCCTCTGACTCCGATACATCTGATACTGAAGATCAGGAGGAGGTAAACTGGTTAGGCCATCGTCCAGGTAAGTTATTCGAACCTTTGAATTACACTTCGGATAACCATTTAATCCAAAAGCCATCTACTATTGAACCACCTGCCTTAGAACTGAAGCCTCTGCCAGGGCAGCTTAAATATGATTTTCTTGGTTCAAATGATACGTTGCCCGTAATCATCTCTTCTAAGCTGCCGCAGGAACAAGAACGACAGCTAATCGACATGCTAAGGCAGCACAAGAAGGCGATTGGATGGACGATAGCAGACATTCAAGGCATTAGTCCAGCGTTATGCATGCACAAAATCCTCCTAGAGGAAGACCATAAGCCGACTATTGATGCCCAAAGACGGCTAAACCATGCGATGAAAGAGGTGGTGCGTAAAGAGATAATCAAATGGTTAGATGCTGGTATTATTTACGCCATCTCCGACAGCAAATGGGTAAGCCCGGTGCAATGCGTTCCCAAGAAAGGAGGAATGACCGTGGTGACCACCGAGAACAATGAGTTAATCCCAACCAGGACTGTGACCGGTTGGAGGGTTTGTATGGACTATCGGAAGCTTAACAAAGCTACCCGAAAGGACCACTTTCCTTTACCCTTTATTGATCAAATGCTCGATAGATTAGCGGGTAAACCTTACTATTGTTTTCTTGATGGTTATTCAGGTTATAACCAAATTGCTATTGCACCAGAGGATCAAGAAAAGACGACCTTCACATGCCCCTACGGAACGTACGCTTTTAGGAGAATGCCATTTGGACTTTGTAATGCACCTGCCACTTTCCAAAGGTGCATGATGGCCATATTCTCCGACATGGTAGAGGACTTCCTAGAGATTTTTATGGACGACTTTTCCGTCTTTGGAGACGATTTTGAAAGCTGCCTTGGCAATCTTCAAAAGGTACTTGAAAGATGTGAAAAAGCTAATCTTGTTTTGAATTGGGAAAAATGCCACTTTATGGTGGATGAAGGGATAGTCCTTGGCCATAAGATTAGTTGTCGTGGGATAGAAGTCGACAGGGCCAAAATAGAAGTCATAGAGAAGCTGCCGCCGCCAACCACAGTCAAGGGCATAAGGAGTTTTTTAGGGCATGCTGGTTTTTATCGAAGATTTATCGCAAATTTCTCAAAAATCACCAAGCCCCTATGCCATCTCTTAGAGCAGAACCGACCCTTTGACTTTAATGATGAATGTACTGAAGCATTCAAGGTTCTGAAGGAAAAACTAGTGACAGCCCCCATAATACAGCCACCAGACTGGACACAGCCATTTGAGATTATGTGTGATGCTAGTGACTATGCTGTCGGGGTAGCACTTGGGCAACGCAGAAATAAGCAGTTTCATGTCATATACTACGCCAACAAGACATTAAATGACACACAAGTGAACTACACCACCACAGAAAAGGAGCTATTAGCTGTGGTGTTCTCCATTGACAAGTTTCGTTCTTGCATATTTGGGACGAAGGTGATAGTGCACACAGACCATTCTGCCCTGAAATATTTGTTCGCAAAGAAGGATGCAAAGCCTAGATTGATACGGTGGATCTTGCTATTACAAGAATTCGACCTAGAGATCAAGGACAAAAAGGGGACAGAAAATCAGGTGGCAGACCACTTGTCAAGATTGGAGAAGGGACAAAGTCTACCAATTGATGAGACAAACATACTGGAGACCTTCCCAGATGAGCAGCTCTTTGCTGCCGCAATCGCTGCCGCGACAGCCATGGCGGCAGGTAAGTCTTCTGAACTCCCCTGGTATGCTGATTTCGTTAATTTTATAGTTAGCGGAATATTCCCTTCTGATCTTAATTATCAAGCCAGGAAGAGGTTCCAAAATGATGTCAAGCATTATTATTGGAACGAACCTCTTCTTTTCAAATTATGTGCAGATCAGGTTATAAGGAGGTGTGTACCACAAGAAGAGCAAGAAGACATTCTCCATCACTGCCATGCTTCTCAATGTGGAGGTCACTTAGGAGGCAACAAAACTGCTGCCAAGGTGCTGCAGTCAGGGTTCTACTGGCCGACACTGTATAAAGATGCACATGACTTTTACAAGAACTGTGCCAGGTGCCAGCGGACAGGTAACATCTCGAGGAGAAACGAGATGCCACTGCAGAACATTCTGGAAGTCGAGATCTTCGACGTTTGGGGGATTGATTTTATGGGACTTTTCCCATCTTCATGTGGAAATTTATACATCCTCCTAGCAGTAGATTATGTCTCTAAGTGGGTTGAAGCTATCGCCACACAAAAGAATGATGCCAAGACGGTCCAAAAGTTTTTACACAAAAACATTTTTTCGAGGTTTGGCATCCCTAAGGCGATTATCAGTGATGAAGGGAGACATTTTGATAATAGGGTAATTGCTGCCGCCTTGAAGAAATATGGTGTCAAGCACAGGATCACGATAGCATACCACCCACAGACCAATGGACAGGCTGAGATATCCAATAGGGAAGTGAAGAACATTCTTGAGAAGATGGTTAAACCAACTAGGAAAGATTGGTCTCTACTTCTGAATGATGCACTATGGGCATATAGGACAGCTTTTAAGACTCCGTTGGGCATGTCTCCATACCGACTGATTTATGGAAAAACCTGCCACTTGCCTGTCGAGATCGAGCACAAAGCATACTGGGCAATCAAGGCAGTGAATATGGACTTGGACAAGGTAGGCCAGAAAAGGCTGTTAGATCTGAACGAGCTTGAGGAAATACGGACAATGGCCTATGACAACGCAAGAATCTACAAGGAAAAAACAAAGAAGTGGCATGATAAGAAGTTGCTGCCACGACAATTCTGCCCAGGGCAGCTTGTGTTGTTGTTCAATTCTAGACTGAAACTCTTCCCAGGAAAGCTAAAGTCTAGATGGTCTGGCCCATTCCAAGTGGTACAAGTTTTTCCCCATGGTGCCATCACAATTCAATCATTAAAAAACGGGCACCAATTCAAAGTTAATGGACAGCGCCTCAAGCATTATCAAGGGACTGAAGCCCCAGGAATACAGGAAGTGGTTACTTTAGGAGATGCCCCACAAGGCATCCCTAATTTAACCTAAGTTTTATTATTTATTTATTTACATTATTTATTATTTATTAGGAAATTAGATTTATTTTAGTCGAATAATGTTTTTATTTTTCTGTCTTTAGGAAATAAAGGAGTCAAGAAGAAAAGGAGAAGTGACCCAAGCCCACCATCCATCCATCAGCCCAACAGAGCCCATTTATTGAAGCATGTCGTTTCGGCTGCCGCCGCAGACGGATAAGACAGGCTGTCAACAGACTGACACGGCAGACGCAGAAGCGTGTGGCAGACGCGTAGCAGACGTATAAATACGTGTCAGATGCGTCAGACACGCTAAATCCCAACAGTCGCTTCGTTATTCACGCCTGTCGTTACAGCATTAAACGGGCAGCACCTCGACCGCTATAAAACCCCGTTTTCATTTTCATTTTTCTCACTTCTGCTTCTTCTTCCTTGCTTCCTCCTCTAGTTGTTATTTGCTTTCTTTATTTCTACAACCCTTGCAACTAATATGTCTACTAGACAGACCCGCCGCAGTGCTGCCTCAGCCTCCTCATCCGCAGCAGCATCACCGTTCGCCAACAAGGAGTTATGGGAAGAGAGGGGTTTCATCTACATTCGCGAAGCACCTAACATGGGGCTCCGGCAGTTCATTGCGAAAGCTATAAGAACCCAACTATGGGAGCAGTTCGCCGAACAACCGGCAGAACTAAACGACACATTAGTCCGGGAGTTCTACGCGGCCGTCGACAGTAGAACGGCAACATCTGTCACCGTCCGAGGAGTAAAGGTTCCATTCACGGCTGACAGCATCAACCACATGTTTGGCCTTTTCTTTGGCCCCGATGATGATGCCCACCAGAAATTTCTCGACACCCTCGATGCTGCCGCCTATGGTGCTGTCATGGTGGAGGTAACAGCGGAAGGAACAACATGGACAACCAGCAAAAAGAACCCCCACTCTGTAAAAAGGGGGCAGCTCCTACCTGAAGCAAAACTCTGGAATGCTTTCATCAAAAAGTGTATCATGCCATCTTCCCATCATACGACAGTGAACCAGCAGCGGCTCGCACTCATCCATTCAATCATGCACGACAGGCCTATCAACGTGGGCCGTTATATGAGGGAGAGCATTTTGGATTGTGCCCATCGAACAGACTCTCGCCTCTGCCTGCGGTTCACGATAACTTCTCTCTGCCGCTGTGCTGCTGTCCCCGAGGTATCCACCGACAAATTAGTCAATGGTCGTGGCTGGACTGACAACAACATCTCAAGCCTCATGGAGGTCATAGCTGCAAGACCCATCAACTCCTTCAACCCAGCTGCCTCCCCTGCAGACTCAGATGAGGAACCTGTGACCGAACCTGCCGCCGCCACCGCCCCGACAGACCATTCTGCCCACATCCTTGCTGCGATCGAACGGGTAGAAGAGCGACAAATGGGATTGATGACCTTCATCCGGGATTTCACCAACGCAACGGTAAATTTCATTGCCGACACTTTACATTATACGGATGTCATCTTCCCCACCTTCCCTGCCCATTATTTTCATATTCCCTCCCCTACACCTACACCACCTGTCTCCCCCATACACATTCTGCTGCTTCCACCCCTTCACCTGCCCGGACGACAGTTGCTAATCCTCCGGCCGACAGCCCTGCACGTGGAACGAAGCGGCCAGCCACAACCGTCATCGAAGAAGAACCTCTGATTAGGAGGAATTTGGAGAGGGAGTTTACGCCTGTCAAGCGACAGAAGAACGTGGCAGACAGGAAGCTGATGCCCAAGGCTAGCACCTCCACCAGCTGCACGTGGGACAGTGGCAGCAGTTCAGACGTTCAGCTCGTTGAGCAAACTGTCCAGCCTCCACCACAGCCCAGACGCCGCCATCAGATCCGTGTCAGCAGCAGCAGCGAGGACAGCGATTGAAAATTTAAGTCTTATATTTCCTTTTATTGCTGCCTGCCTTATATATTTTGTGATGTACTTGCCTTCATGTTTTTGTTTTTCTGTCATTTTGCATTGAGGGCAATGCAACCCTTGAGTTTGGGGGTGGCAACCCTCCATCATTAATGGAGTCTTAGTACATCTTTTTATTAATCTATTGTGTCTTTTATTTATTTAAGTTCTCTCTAAAAAAAAGATTAAAATGTTGGCTTAAAACTGTGAAGTTAACTTACCTGTCATGACAGCTCTGTCGTGACAGCATCTTTAGGACAGATTAAGGAGAAGTTTAGAGCCTTTCTATAGTTTTGAAAACTTAAACACCATTGTGACTGTTATACTGCTTAGATTTCTTTTAGCCAAACTAGAATAGGAAAGCTTAGCACTTAGAGTAGAAAAGAGACTAGAATCTCAGGAAACCTAGAGGTGCCGACCACTGGCTCTAGGCAGATAACCAGAGAAAAACTTCTAGAGGTGCCTATCACCGGCTCTAGACAGTTAACTAGAGGTGCCTGAAATACTGGCTCTAGTAGAAAATAGAAGAAATTAGAAAAAAAAGGGAAATAACTAGAGGTGCCCGATTCTGGCTCTAGTAAGAAAAAGAAATAAAACAGTCTCGTAAGAAAAACTCTAACAAGCTAAAGAATAATATTCTAGTGAAACTAAGAGAATCTTGGCATATAACTGTTCACAAGCATGCACACACTGCACGAGGACTATAGGGAGATTCCGGACAGATCCTAATCTTACCGACAGATTGCTGCCGTTACAGAGAATGAGCGACAGGTAAGGGACAGTTCACTGTTTGAAGGCCAACACAAAAAAAAAATTCTATATTCTTTTTCTTTTAGGTCTTAGTTGCTTGAGGGCAAGCAAAAACTTGAGTTTGGGGGTGTGTTGAGTGTGTAAAAGTTCTATTATTTACACCCTTTTTAACCCATATTTCTGCTGCATTCAAGCATCATTGCATTGCATTTAGGTTAGTTTACAGTAAAACATCACAAATGGATTAAAGGCACGGATTCTACTAAAAAATGGCTTATTTTGCAGGTAGCTGCCATCGTAGACGGTGAAGGCAGGCGCAGGGCAGAGAAGTAGGAGAGCTGAAATGGACAAGCAGACGACGAGGAAGAAGCTGCCATGGATCTGTCGTGACAGCAAGGTGACAACAGCCTTATGAAGAGGAAAAGTAAAGTGGACCTCGATAGATAGAGAAAAATCTGCACGTCTGTCGTGTAAAAGCCAAATATTTTTCCAAGCCCCGGATCAAAAGATATGTCAAGCCAAAGCTCAAGGAGAGGAATTCCCATGAAACAAGGAGGCGGCTGAAAAGTATGAATCCTTAGAGATTAAGCATTCATTATAATCTTACTTTTCATTAAAGTTGTAATCCTTGTTAAACTAGAATACTTGAGCCCAAAGCTTATATAAGGGCATAGATTTAACCTAGGAAGGATAATACCCCATAACCGATAACCTAAACCCCTCTGCCGTTTACCCGTCGTCGACATGTTCTAAATTCCCCTTAGGGCCACGGGTTGTTTTGTAAAGTAGTTGCAAGGGTTGTTTTGTTCTAGGATTTTCCAAGTTCAATAAAATAAACTTCAAGTTCTCTTATTTTGGTTTTAATATCTTGCAAGAGCATCGAGAGAGCATTGTGAGGTTATCTATTTACTTAGCATCGGGAGAGTTAAGTATACGAAAGAAATAAGAGCGAGTTCTCTAGTTTATAGTTGAACTATGTTGTGCCTAGGGATAGGGCAAGGTTAAGTGGCTAAGGAAGAATTCATACACATCGGTGTTCATCCTTCGATTCACGCCGGGAGGTATCGTCAAAGACGTGATCATCGACAGACTTGGACCTAGGGATAGGCCAAGGCAGATCTGGGATTCTTGCCAAACTTGAACGTACTGAGTTGGTGTGTTTGCTGCCGCGACGACCAACGGACAGCTGCCGCAACAGGTGCTGTCGTCGACAGGTGTGACGACAGAACTGGAGTTCCTAAGCAATACAATACCTGCACTACTGAGCAATTCAATACCAGCCCATTCTCTTTATCTTGATTACTCTATTCTTCTATTTACGTTTTCCTTTATTATTCTCGTGACAACTCTCAATTATTTCCTTTACTTCGTGCAGTGAAATTAGGTGAAGCTATTGGCCCAATCCCTGTGGAGACGATAATCCGATACTTCGTATCACTTTACTACTTGCGTCGTGTACACTTGCACTACAATTGCGATAGACTCTTTTACACGCAACATATCACTTACCATGTGCATCCTTAACAAAATGGCATTTAAAACTAGCAACATCATTGCTCAAAACATGCTTTAAAACAGTAATCAAAACACATTTAAATCAAGTGCATTTTAAACCAAAACATAGCCCATCCGAGAGAGACTTTCGATTTACTTACTCTTGAGCTTAGCTAAGTGTTTCAAACTTACACTAAGCTCCCAAAAGCACGTTCAAAACGTTTCAAAGCTGGAAAACTCATTTCCACTCACCGATACACGAAACCTCGCTCGCCGACGCAAAGATCACCCTTTTGAAGCCTCCAACAATGCTTCGTTTGCTTCCGGATCAAGATGCCCTATTTTTAGAGCATCAAAATAGAGATCCAAATGCATTAAAATGCATTTCAACACCAGCAACTAAACACAAACTCGTTGCTCACCAAAACTACACCAATTTACCCATCTGAAACAACCGAAAACTCAATCGATTGCTTCCTAAACCAAGCCCAGCCGACATACATCACTTCCAACCATTATTAAACATCAAAACACATATAAAAACAACATAAACCCTTCCTTATACCTCCAACAAGCATAACACCATCAAACCACCTCAAAAACTCAACTAAAACCATCAAGAAACTCAAGGATCTCAAGGATTTCGGGATCTATATTATCAAAACTCGTTTTCAACATAATAATCAACACAAAACTCAATTAAAATCAATCCAAAACAGAGCTCATCAACAACACTTCGAAAATCAATATTTAAATTATAATTTTGCAAGATTTTGATCTTAAATCAAAACTCAACCAAAAACAACATTTAAAAGTCAAAGATCTTGCGAATTTCAATAAAAAACCTAGATTGAAGGTTGAGAACGGGAATTACCTTCAATCCTTGCCTTCCTTAATGATGTACAAGTTTTTTCCTTCACAAAGCTTGAAGAGAGTTCTTGAAAATGAGTTAGAAATCAAAAGGAGAGTGTTTGGGAGAAAAGAATTCTGGAGAAAGTGTTGAGAAAATGATTTTGCTGAATAGTGAAAGTTAGTTACGTGAAAACTTCCCATTATTCTATTTTAACATTTTAATTAAATAAAAACCTTTTTATTTTAATCATCTAAAAATCCTTTTAAAACACATGTCAATTTAAGGAAGGTGTAATTGCAACATAGCTCCCTAAAGATTCTAAGATTTGTGAATCCTTTTTTGAAATTGCATTTTCCACAGTTTTGAAACTTTACATTTTGGTCACTACCCAAAATGTACCACTTCCAAAGCTTATTTTGTAAAATTGATTTGACCAAACCTTTAAACATGATTTTATAGGATTTTAGCAATTTTTTCATATTTTTATCCTTTCCCGATCCTTGATTTCCCTAAACCACCTAATACGATTCAAATTGTTTCTGACCGATCCGATCCGATGTCTAAAACATCTAGGCCCAAAACTGAGGCGTTACATAGACATTAGGGGATATGGATGAAACAAAGTCTTGTATGGGAAAGGAAGTAAAGATGTGATTGTGGATCAGGATATCCCGTAACTTCGGCATATCAGGTAACTGTAGTTGTACTTATCTAGGGTGACACGGAGTCATTCCGACCTTGTTCTATTTGTTTGAATGCATGAATATTTAAGAATGACTATTATGTAATCATTTTTTCATAAGGCTCATTTAGAGCACTAAGGGGAATGGATTACATTCATAGAATGACATCATTGACAAACCTTTCAATTGAGTTTGCATTTCATATGCACAATTGTTTGCTATGCTTCGATAGTATGCGTATGATATGAATTGATAAAGGTACTTGATTAAGATTGAATTGGTATTGAACTCTTAATTTAATATAAAGACCTTATTGTCATAAGACACTAAGAATTGAAAAGTTAAGTCTACATGTTAAATCTCTATGAATTAAGTAAGCATGTTATAAAGCTTTGAGACATTGTGAACTCCGGTATAATGGAGCAATAACACTCACATACCATAAGATATAAATAACTTCATATTGGAGCTCTAAGCTCACTTATCATAAGACATCAAATAGTGCTCTCTAACTTAATGTTCTAAAGTAAATAATTCCTAATTACTTTGGAGCTTAAAGCTCACTTATGCCATGAGACATATCTCTTAATAACTAAGCTAAAAAAATATAAGTTACCTAAACAATGGAATCCCTTGGAAACTTTGCATGGTACAAAGGTATATTCGGGACTATGGTCCATGGGCTACAGCTCAGGGGTGACGACCCCATATATGATATATTGGCGACAATAGGAGATAACAGGGGAGATGGTAAGAAGATTGGCAATAGTTGGTTGGATAGATAGTTGGGAAGAGAAGAGAAGTTAGGTTTGTTATGCTTTGACACTAGCCATTGATTTGTGCTTTGTGCTATGTGTAACTCAAGCCAATGCTACCTATGTCCAAATGCTATTCGAGGCAAATAATTGTAAATGAAATAAACTACGATAAGCTACAATAAATTAAAGTGTGATCAAATCATGAAAGTGAAACCAAAGAATTTTTTTTTTATAATATTTGGAAGTGAATGAACCTTGATAAAGCTTCATAAGATAAGCCCTTATTATATTAAAGTTAAAACTTGAGTGCTATATGCTATTAAATAAGCTTGGAATATATTGCCTTACCTTTGTATACTGTTGTCATTACTTGTTATAACTTTTCATGGTTTTCTACCTCACTAGGCTTAGTAAGCCTAATGCATTCATTTCATTCGTTTTCACGAATAATAAAGCTGACGTGGTCTGATCGTGGGCGAAAGTTGCAAGTTATTTCCTAAAGCTTGTGAATGTCATCTTAGCTCCTTAGTTAAACTCTTTAGAACGGTGGCACATGACATTATACATGCATTTAAATACCTTTATGTAATTAATGTTCGTTCGTAGACCTTTGGTTTGTAAATAGTTTTAAAGTGATCATCTTTGGTATATCATCTTTTTATATTCTATTTATGTGATGGTTGTTGATGTATGATTGTTCTTGAGCTGAATAACATGATATATATTACAATGTTTGTTGTAACAACTATTTGTGGCTTAGCTGAGAACACTTCGAATGGTAGAAATTAAATGGTGAGAAATGTTTTTTAAACCTTTCTAGCTTAGCAGAAATTTAAGTTGAAAATTTAATGTTTTAATGGTTGTAAAATGTTTTTTATAAACAACATTCAATTGCTGAAATTGATTGAAAAAATAGTGTCAATTAAGTAGTTAATTACCGTTTGAATTGAACTTGAAATCTATCTATGAGATTGGTTAAACGAACCGATTTGTTCCTTTCTAGCTAAGCTGAAATTTTTTCATTGGAAACGATATGAATAGGCACTCTAAAAACTATCCTAATGTGTTCTTTAAGTCATGCTTGAGAATGTCTAAAATTAGTATTCTATGATCTTATAACATATGCTTATAACTTAACCGAATGGAAGTATGTATGATAAAAAATCACTAGTTAATGACTTTTTTATTGTAACATAAAATAAATTGTGTTAATGCCATTCGAAGGTTGGTTATGTTTCAATGAATTTCTACTTGAATGTATAAGATTATTCTAAGATCTGGTTTGATGCTTTTTTGTAGGTGGAATTAGAATCTAAAATGTTTTCAAAACTTGAGGTTAAAAGTGAATTCATATTTATGCTTAGAAACATTCAAGAAATTTGTAGTAAGGTTTACAAATGAACCATGCTATGATATGATTTTTGAGGGAAGCATTGTTTTGCTATGTGTGTTATGAATATTCTGATAGTGTTTGAGAAAAATATTTTTAAATCTGCGAAAATAAATAGTAAGAGTTTTTGCAATTCGGACATATGATTTCTTTATTTTGTTTATGTTGACATCTTTGTTCCCTGTTTTCTTCCAGGCCAAGTAGAGGGTGTTACAGTCCCCCCCCCCTCCCCCGCAAATTTCATTGTCCCCATTATTTTATGAATTTGAACTTTTGAGTTGAATGACCTTGACGTTATCTCTTTTCCTTTTCTCAAAGGGAAATTGAATTTATCATTTCTCAAGCTCTGCCTTTGATGCCTCACTTATTACTAGGCTCGGATATTTTTCATTGAATACATTTGAAGGATTTAAACTTTTGATCTAAGTATACACGTGCCTTAGGTCCTTGTACTTTAAATCTCTATGAAGAGTAATGCAAGAAATCTTTTGTTTCTTAACAATGCAAGATGCTTATATGAATGATCACATATAAATAAAAAAATAAGGACGCCATATATCATGTACAGGGGTATCTTTGAGCCCACTTGCCGAGGGTTATCCCAAGCGTAGCTTGTGTCTAGAGGACCTCGAATGTTGTGCTAATGTATGAGAATGTGAAGTGCCTTCTAGACTATTAGGCTTTCCATAAGGTCATTTCCCATATGCCTAATTTTCTAACAAATTTGGATGGCTCTCTTTGACTCGTGAACTCCCCACATTCAATTCTTCCATCTTTTCTGATCTCGATCAATCATTAGAAGTTTCAACATCTTTGAATACAGGATAACCCCATAAGGCAAGATGTAATCTGAAGACAAACTCTTCCGCTTCAGATATCCACATATAATCATAATGGTCTTTGAAGACGTTCAATGTAGGCCAGAGCTTTCAATTATGAATGAAATGATATTTTTGCAGTGCTTAATTTGAGCTTGCTTAGATGCATATTTTTTTTTTCATTTTTTGTGGATCGCTCTAGAATGACCATTTTTGGGTTTTTACCCTAGAGTTCATTTCCTTTCTTCTACTTTGGAACTTACAGCTAAAGAAAACTTTTACTCTGATTGAACATCGGTGCCTGCTTTGGTTTTGTAGATAACAATCCTCCAAATCTCTTTTTGGTAGGGATGAAAGGTTTTGCACTTGCTTCTCCCTAGAAGGCACCACTCTTTATTTGACGTCTTCAATTTTGTATTTAACTTTCCTTCTTTTTCTTCTTTTTTCTTCTTTTTGTGTTGAATACCTAGGTCACCATTTTTTGTTTTCGCCCTAGTTTTCTTTTATTTTTTATTTTTTTCCTTTTTTAGATTCTGAGTTCAGGTTCTCAAATTGACTTGACAGGCTCTTCGAGCACATATTACCTCTTTCACCTGATGTAGATCATTTCATGGCATGCTCCTTGGTGGACAAGTCTTCCCGGTACGATAAAAAATATTCATCTTCCACTTGAAGAAGTTGTTCTCATCTCTTGCCCTAGTGTGATAGTGATCTTTGGTTAGGTAGTGACAAATATCATGTCATACACAGACATCATCGAGGAAGGGTAGTCTTTAGTTGGATAGATGTTTGGAGTTAACATGACTCTTAGACGACTATGCTTGAGAGGAGATATCTACTCAAAATTTGTGTTTTAGACCTTTCCATCTTTCCCTAGCACACTCAGTTATCCTTCTATTTGCCTAATTATATTGGAAGATAGGTCAGATCCCCTTTATTTTTACAACTTTCAATTTCCTCTAGACACATGGTTGCTCAAAATCATCCGTCGGATTGGAATCGATGCCGCTCCTGAAAAACATGTATGTATGTACAAAAACTCATGAAAATGCATGAATAAATTAATTTTGAAGGAAAATATTTTTAGAAATGCATCCTTCATTGAAAACAAATAGACACTCGCCCTTACAAAAGATCCCTTTTGCCTTTAGGCTTAGGCAATAGGTTTGTTCCAGACATTACTCGAAAAGAGATTTAAACTATAAAGATGTCTTGAAAAGTTGTCTGCTCCGGACATATTTAACATCATCCCATAGTTATTTCATCTCAGGGACTCCATTGTTGAAATTAAAGTACCATTTTCAATCAAATTTTGCACCTTGTTTCTCAAATCTCCACAATTCTCGGTAGTGTGGCTTGTGCTTCCCATATGATAATCACATACAAAATTAACATCATAACCTTATGGGTAAGGAGGTTCCTTTGGTTTAGACTGAACTAGAGCTTACAAGTTTTTCTCAACAAGCATCGGAAGCAACTATGTATATGTCACCAGAATTGGATGGGCAACTTTTTGAGACGTTGTAGGTCGACGTGAGTATGAATAGTTTGATTGGCCCGAGGACCAAACTCGGTTGGATGGATAAGAACCCACCACATGGACTTCTAATCCATTTCTTCCTCTAATGGGATATATAATTTTCCCCTGTCTGATGGCTTCTTCAATGAGCTCACGTGATATCACAAGGTCTTCAAAAATATTTGTTGCATTTCCTAACATATATTTCTTGAATGGGTCTTCAAAAGTTCTAACAAAAGTATGTGTTATCTCCCTTTCAAGTAGCGACGATTGTACTTGGGCCGTAACATCCCTCCATCTTTGCACATATTGTCTAAAGTTCTCGTTGGACCTCTTCTTCATGTTTTGTAGTGTTAAACGACCTGCATCAACGTTTGTTATATGTTTGTACTGCCCTGTGCAGGCTTTAGTCAGATCCTTCCATGGTTGTAACTTGTCTCGGCTAAGCTGATTGTACAACCTGACAGCAGAACATGGTGAGGTGAGCGGACAGAGAGCTTGTTCCATCGAACTTTTCAAACTCTGGCATTTTGAACTTTGGAGGTAACACCAGATTAGGGACCAAACTCAATTCTCTTGCATCAAGCTCGTAGAATGCATCTGCCCCTTCTACAACTTTAAATTTTTTTTCAAGCCATTGGCACCAATCTTGAAGTTGCTTGGGTAGTTCGATCTTCTCTTTGCCCCATTCATTAGGATTAGGGACACTATGCTTACTAGGATTATTAATTCCTCCATACGATGAAGACCCGGACTGAGGACCCTGTTGGTTTTAACTGAAGATGACGCATGTTGATGTGTCTTGTCAAAAAGACTTTCTGGCTTTTGAAGAGCACTGGGTCAATGACCAATCCTTTTCCTCTTTTGGGATCTTTATCTGCGAACATCAAAGCTATCTTGGCCAGTAGATCCTCCTGTGACTGTGATATGTGGTCGCTAGTTGCTTGTTTCAACTTTTCCAAGTTTTTCTCCGTGTCATTCTTTAAATCTTCGCATGTTTTTTTTCAACTTTGTTTAAACGGCCATCCATTTCTTTAACTTTGCTTCGAGTGAAGAACCGATGCTGACTTGGCTGACTAGGATGCCCCAAAAATGATTGTGATTAAAATTCTCTCGAAATTAGAAACGTGACAAAAATTTGATTATGCAGTATGATTATGTGCAAATGTATGCAAAATGAGATGTTAATGTGATTCAAAAATAAAACAGGCCAGTACAAATAGAATAATCAATAAATTATTGCAAAATCAAAAGCTATAGAACCTATGGGTTGACATGATTTATTTGAATAGAAGCAATCCTACCCAATCATGTTTTTTTGCTCGTATACTTTGAACAAAAAATGGCTCCTACCCAAACATGCTTTCTACTTGTATACTTGTTTCACACAAATAAAATATATCGGCATGATATCTAGCATATACTTTATTGAGAGAAAGTAAATGATACTGAAATTAAAAAGCATAAATTTAAAGAAATTAAATAAACTAAATCTTCCTCTGATATGCACTTATTGGGTGACCCTCTAGATGGACATAGGTTCGGTATGGCTCTAAAGGGCGGGCTCTTACGGTATACTATATGTGGTTTTGTTCTAAAAGAGGTACCCAAATTTTCCTCACTATCGCCTGTTAAGGCTAGAAAGCTCAATTCAGGGGGATACATTTCCCTAGGTTTGCACGGAGATGAATATCTCATAAGGACAGAGGTACAGGCGTAACCCCGGAAGCGATCCACTATCTTTATTAGAATTTCTAGTCCTAAAATAATAAATAAACAGAGAGCTCTTGTTCTTATTCAAAACGGCTCGTGATCTTTAACCAATTCTGTGCTTGAACACGGAGGCGATACCTCATGTAACACCCCGATTTTGGGCCTAGGAGTCTTTGAGGTTGACTCGAGGTTCGTGGGAGCTAGAGTAGAGATTTGGGTTAGTTAGGGAGTGGTTCAGGGAAAACAAGGTTCGAGATATGATAAAAAAATATAAGAAAATGCTTCAAAATCATTATTAATTATATTAATGATTTTGGTAAAATCAATTTTAAGAAAAGGACTTTGGAAGTGGGACATTTTGAGTTAGTGACCAAAATGCGATTTTGACAAAGTTGTTTTAGTGATTATTTTGTAAAGGGATTAAAACTTTGAATCTTTAAGGAGCTATTTGACCTACTTGTTTCATCAGAATTTTCTCTCAATTGGGATCATTTTAAAGGGTTTAATAAAGTGGGAGTTGGTTATTTCATTAAAAAAACATTTTACGTCATTTTCTCTCATTCTATTTTCTTTTAAAGTTTTCTCTCAGCTAAACACTCTTCATTTCCAAGAAACTTGAGGTAAAGCTCTTGATTTATTAGACTTTTGATTTCTAAAGGATTCTTTAATCTTGATTTATAAAACCTTATTGTTTTCCTTTGTTTTTCAAGAAAAAAACATCCAATTGAGAGAGATTTCATCCATTAGAAGTAAGGTTCGTTCTTCTCCTCTAACGATCAGTTTTTTACTGAAATTTCAAAGTTATCAATCCTTTACATGTGTTTTCTAAGTTGCTTTGATAAGTTAATTATGGAAAGTTTGTTTAATTAAGAATTATTGGTTGAAATCTTATGATTTTTTTGATTGAAACTAATTTGAAAGGTTACTAATTGGTTTTGATAATGATTTTGGATGTTTAATGATGCTGAAATGAAGGTTTTATCATAATAATCCCTAAATAGATTGGATCTCTAGTTGTTAGATGGTTAGATTTGGGGTTTTTGAGATGTTAATGTTGATCTGATGTTGCTGGAGGTATAAGGATGAAATTATATTTTTTTTGGATGTTAATTGTTGATTAAGATTGGATGGAAGTGTTAGATTTTGGCTGGGTTGAGTTTGTAGAGTAATTGAAAGAGTTTTTGGTTTTTTCGGATAGGCGTTTAGGTGTTTTTGGAAAGAGCAGGGAGCTAGCTTTGGTTGCTGGTATTTTTAATGCATTAAGATGCATTAATCCTCTATTATTGTGTTATATAAATAGGGGAGAGTATATCGGAAGAAATCAGTGAAGTTTTGAGAGCTTCGAAAGCTTGATTTCACTTCAGCAAAGTAAGTGAGGCATTGTCGGTGAGTGGAATTGGTTTTAAAAACTTTTCAAAGACTTGAAAGCAAGGTTTGATGGGTTTAGATTGTGTTTGAAACACTAATCTAGGCCCGAAATTAAGTTTGAGATGTTTTGCTCTCGTTTCTTAGTTTTTAACCCATTGGTTTTATGATCATGCTCATGTTTTGAACATAGAATTACACTTACTGTTTTATGCATGTTTTGAGAAATGATATGATGATTTACATGATCTCGTGAGATAGATTTGTTATTTCAAAGAGATAGAATTTATTGAGAAAATGCTATGCATTGTTTATGCTTTTGAAATGGGATGAGAATGATTTATAATGGTGCATTGAAAAACAGTAGGTAATGATGTTTAAAATGAGTATATTGGCATGAGATGAGATTATTGTTACCGAGTATAATTGGTCGACCAATAGGATGAGAAGTGCACTATAATATACAAAATTCGTGCTTGCTCTTTGCTTCGGGCAATGGGGGTAGTGCTATCCTGTTCCAAAGTGAGAGTGTGCTGATGAGAGATTCCATCACGGTTGGTCTTGATGAATCCATCAAGCTTTGTAGCGATGAGATATGCCACCATGAGAGTCCGGTGATGTGAGATTCCACCGGGGTAGGACTTGACGATTTCGTCAAGCTATCTGCATATTCGAGTAATGTTGCTAAAATGCCAATATATGAGATTCACATGTATCTTGTTTATAAATGATTTAAATGAAATGAGATTGCATATGAGATCATGTTTTAAGATATGCTTCATGAGATTTAAGCATGTGAGGCTTTGCCTAGAGACTTTGCATTTTGATGAATGCATGAGATAGATGGTACATGTGGTATAAATGGTGTGGTTTTGCTTTGAAATTGATTTCAAGCATGAGATAGTAAGAGCATAATGAGATAGAGATTTCTAAATGAGAAGTGATTTAAAAATGCATTTTTATTGTTGGTTTGTTTGAGCATCCCTTATTAAGTATTTATGCTTACGCTCTCTTTTCTCTAACAATGCATAGAATTAGCATATTTGGGCAGAAAGAGGCAAGGAGGATTCCGAGGAGTAGGATTAAGATCAAGTATGAATGTACATTTACCTATTAGTAATAATGGTTAGCAATGGGAGGATGCTTTTATGTTTTGGGAGATGTGTTTTGATACTCCCTATTTTGTGGCAAGCTTGTTATGCCTTTAATGACTTATAAATGGCCATTACTTGTTGGTTTATGCCTTGGTTTGTGTTTTGAAACTTGAGTGGTTATTTTGCATAGGTTGCATGCCTATAGATTCCTTTGATGCATATTCACATGTTATGATGTTGTTTCTGCAATGTATGATTGGGGTTTGATGTTTAAATATGTTGTATGCATGTTGGAAGCATGTTGGAATGGTTGTGTATGGATTAAAGTGTGAATAACCAGCAAAAAGTGTCATTACAGGCCCATGTGTTTCGGTACACTCGAGCATGTACCGAAACAGTGAGCCTGAAATGGCTTAAGGGTATCAAAATGGGGAAGGGATGTTTCGGTGCGTTTTGTTACTAGATTTTTGTATGTTCCGAAATACCCTTGGGGTTGTTTCGATACGAGCCCGAGCTTCGAATCGCTCGACTCTGTTCCGGTACGGCTGTTCCGATAAAAGGCAACATGTACCAAAATGACAAGCCGTTAAGTTAGTTAATGGAATCTTCTGAAGTTCTATTTCTTTACGTTTTGGTCTCTGAATGTTGTGGATGCATTTAAATGAGCTTGGATGATTGTTTTGAGCTGAGATTTGACAGAGATATATGTAATGTTGTTAATTAAAGGTTGGTAACCTAAAAAGTGAATAAGTCCCTAAAATTTTGTAAAATTTCAAAATGGTACCTAAAATGTGTTTGTATGCAATTTAGTCCCTAAATGTTGTCTAATCGAATTGCAAATCATTTCGTTGTGATGTTTATCACATAGATTTAATATGAGCATCTAGACAAGATAAAATGAAAAAACAGGGTTGTTTATTGAGGTCAACTTCCCGGTTTACTTAAATATTCCCCGTGTGATCTGTTCGGTTCAGTCTTTCGCCCAGACCAGGTTGAGGGGGTTACATCGAAGGAGTAACTTCTTACTACTGTAACGCCCCGGTTTTGGGCTTAGAAGTTTTGGGCGTTGACCGGTTTGGTCAAAGTGCTGTTCGAATCTATAAGGGTGACATTAGGAAAGCCTAGTTCGGGTTGCATTAAAAATATGGAAAAATGTTCTAAAATCATCTTTTAATATATATAAGTGAACTGTGAAATCAATTTTGAAAAATGAGGTTTGGAAGGGTGACATTTTGGCTAGTGACCAAAATGTAATTTTTGAAAGTTGCGTGACTGTTTTATAAAGGATTGAAACTTTGAATCTTTAAGGAGCTATTATTCCAAAAGTAGTTTCTCCAGATTTTTCTAAGATATTTTAAGGTTTTATTCTGATTTTTAAACATAAGAAAAGAGGAGGGAAAGTCATTTTGGCTATTTTGTAACTAACTTCTCATTTTCTCTCAACCCAAACACTTTCTCTCCAGAGAGTTTCTTCTGATTTTGTTACCTAAATCTCTCCTTTCAACTCTCTTTTGATTTCTAATCATCATATCTACAAAACCTCTCAATTTGCAAGTTGATTCTTCAAGCTTTTTGGCTCTAAAAGAGGAGAAACTCAAGTTTGGAGGTAAGAACGTTCTTCTCCTCTAAACTCTCAGTTCTTTACTGAAATTCCCAAGTTCTCAATCCTTAATTGATGTTTTATAAATGGCTTTTAAGATTGTTTAATGGATCTTGGCTTAAAATGCAAGATTTGGTGTGTTTTTGATGAAATTTCGTTGGATCTGTTTAAGCAGTGTTTTAAGGTGTTAAAATGATGATTAATGAATGTTAATTTGATAAGGAATTGGGTTTTGATTAATGCAATCCCGGATAGGTCGAATTTCCTAAGTTTAGCTTATGATTCTTGGTTGTTTTTGAGGTGCTCTTGTGGATCTGGTGTTGCTGGAGGTATAAGGATGTTGTTAGGTTCTTTTTAGATGTTAAATGGTGTTAAAGGATGTTAGGTTTTGATGGTTTATGGCTGGGCTTTGTTAAGAAGTGGTTTGGATGCATTTTCGGTTGTGTTTGGTGGCCGAAAATGGAGTGTGGATGAGAGCAGCGAGTTTAGGTGCTTTCATTGAAGCTATTAATGCATGATGATGCATTAATCTACTGTTTTAATGTGTTAAAACAGGGGAGTCATCTTTGGATCCAAGTGGTGGTGATCCGGAGGCTTGATTTGGTGCTTCGGCAAGAGGCGAAGTGGAATCGGTGAGTGAAATTGGGTTTTCGGCTTGAAACCAATGTCTTGGGAGCTTAGTTTAAGTCTAAACAACTTTGCTAAGCTCAAGTGTAAGTTTCGGAAATACTCTCTAGTGGTGGCCATGATTTGATTGTTGTGCAATGTGGTTTATTGCATGTTTTAAACTCTGTTTTGAAAGCATGATTTAGCATGGTTAATGCTGTTTTTGTAAGCCATATGTTGAAGGAAGCTCAAGGTAAGAGTTCCTTGTTTTTGAACATTGATTAAATGTGGTTTGATGCTTTTGAATGCATGATGAATATGGCTTGGTTTAATGCTTTAAAACAGTGGATAAATTGATGATAATGATGTATATTGGCAAGTGATGTTTTGAAAAGGTTAAGGTCACTAAGGTGGTTAAAAGTCCTTGAGTGAGCCTTGTTTACTTAAGAACATCAAGGTGGTTAAAAGTCCTTGGATGATTCTTGCTACGGACACAAAGGTGGTTAAAAGTCCTTGTGTGGTCCTTTCCATGGTGTTTAAAAGTCCATGGGCCAAGGTGTTTAAAAGTCCTTGGGGCCAAGGTGTTTAAAAGTCCTTGGGGTGATTATTATCATGGTGTTTAAAAGTCCATGGCCAAGGTGTTTAAAAGTCCTTGGGGTCAAGGTGTTTAAAAGTCCTTGAGGTGAACTTGTTAAGGACACAAAGGTGTTTAAAAGTCCTTGTGTGGTCCTTGCCAAGGTGTTTAAAAGTCCTTGGGGCCAAGGTGTTTAAAAGTCCTTGGGGTGAAAGTTGATGAACTTGTTTTTAAAGAAATGGAACTTATCACTTGTGGCCAATATGACATGTTGTGATATGATGCATGAGATGCATGTTTAAGTATGCTTTTGAGCATGTGTAAATGATGATTTGAAGCATGATTTATAAAGTGTTTATAAATGCATTATTGAATGGTTTTATTGAGCATTCCTCACTAAGCTTTTGCTTACGCTCTCTTTGTTTTCTCAAATCAATAATGCAGAACATTAAAGTACTTTGAGGGCAGCAAGGAAGGCAAGCATTCAAGTGGAAGTAAAGCTCAAAGTATGGAAGGTTTTCTTAAGTACATTTAGCTTTTGGTAATTTGGCAATGGGGGACCTATGTGTATGTTTTGGGAGATGTTTTGAACTCCCTAGGTATTTTGAATGTTGTTGAGGTTGCTGGTTTTTGTGGTTGGCCATTATATGCTTGAATTGAAAGTTTATGCTTGAATGGTTGCTTGAGTAGGAAGCATGCCTATAGATTTGGGGCTTTCCATATATGTGGATGTTTTGATGAATTGTTGATGCAAGTATGTCTCTTATATGTTGAATTGCATGTTGGTAAAGTTTGGTGGCATTTGGAGCATGATTGGATGTTTAATTGCATGTTAAAGTATGCATTTTTGGGTAATCTGTGCAGGGTGTTTCGGAACAGCACCTACCGTTTCGGAACGGGTGCCTTAAACAAGCCCAGGCGTCCGAAACGGGAGGGACCGTTCCGAAACGGTTTGGCTACTGCCAGCCCGTGTTGCAGTACGCGTTGCAGAACGGCCCCGCATTTCGAAACGGGCTCTGCCTGTTTCGGAACGGGTGACCGTTAGGGGCTGACATTGGCAGTTAAATGTTTTGAATTGTTTGCGTTTTGGTCTTGAATCTTGTTTGTGCAATTGTATGAGTTTGAGAAGTCCTTTTGAGCTGAAATTTCACAGAGAAGCATGAAACCTGATTAATTTCAAGTTGGTAACTTTAATTTGGGTTAAGTCCTCATATATATCAGAAATTACAATTTGGTCCCTAAAGTTGTAATTTGTTCAATTGGGTCCCTGTTTGATCTCTGATGTTTATGATCTTAGAGTATGCTGTTGTATGGTCATATCTAAGGATTAATATGCATCTAGACAAGTTTAAAAAGAAAAAAAAGGGTCGTTAATCAAGGTTGACTTTCGGGTTGACTTTGGTTTTCCCCGTGTGAGTTTCTTAATTCGGGTCAACCGTCTAGGCCGGGTTAAGGGGGTTACATTTGGTGGTATCAGAGCTGAGTTCTCGAGTAATTGGGAATGAATGTGTGCATGATTGAAGTATGTGTGCCTTGTATGCTTGTTGATCGAAAGCATGTTTAGTGGCTTGTGATTTGGATGCAATTGAGATGTATGCTGTGATGTAGCATGTTGTGGGTACCCATTGCCAAATAAAAGCTAATGAAATGGTGTTGATTTTGAATGAAATTGAGCTTGAATACTTGGATTGCTTACCTTGCTGGGCCTGACTTCGTTTTATTTGTATTGTGATTGCATGGTAAAAGTATGGCACCACGTAGAGAGTTACGAGGTAATGTGCGAGCTACGGCTCCTAATGAGAACGAGAATGAGGAAAACACGGGTAGTGCGGTGTTACCTCCTCCTCCACCTGGTGGTGGTGCTGAGGGTGAAAGAGCTGAATCTGCAGCTGGTGCTGGAGCTGCTGGACCAGAGGTTGGTCAGGGGCAAGCTATGCCTGATATGTCTATGTTGGTACAAGCTATTGCGGGTGCTTTCCGAGCAGCAGTAGCTGGAGCTCAAGGAGCTGGGCATCAGGGAGATGCTGGTGTTAGACTACCTTTGGAGCGCTTACGCAGTCTTGGTGGGACTGAGTTCAGGGGTATGTCTGCTGAGAGTTCTGAAGCTTGGCTAGAGAGTACCAAGCGAATCTTGGGTCAGATGAGTTGCACTGATGTGCAGAAGCTTGGGTGTGTTGTATCCTTGCTACAGGATGATGCGTATACGTGGTGGACGACCACTATAGCTGGGATGGTTGAAGCTGATGTGACTTGGACATTCTTTCAGAATGTGTTCAAGCAGAGATATCTTGGTGTTAGATATCTGGATGAGAAGAAGCGTGAATTCATGTCTCTTACCCAAGGGAGCATGAGTGTGGCTGAGTATGAAGTGCAGTTTGTGCGACTCAGTCAGTATGCACCTGAGCTGGTACCTGATGAGCGGGCTAGGTGCGAGAGGTTCCGTTATGGCTTAGTGACGGATGTGAAAATGTATGTGCTGGCCACCGAGTATGATGATTTTGATGTGTTGGTGGGCCGAGCCAAGGACATTGAGATGAACTTGGGTTTATCTGCGAAAGGTGCTGGAGCAAGTTCTGGTAAGAGAGCCACTGAGTATAGTTCCGGAGGTGGACAGAACAAGAGGGGACGTGATCAGAAGTATCAGTCTTCAGCTAAGAGAGGTGGTGGTGCACCTGCTAGAGGAGGCAATGCTAGAGCTGATCCGAGTGCTTGTTGGATCTGTGGTTCACGTGGTCACATGAAGCGTAACTGTCCTCGTGCTGTGAGAGAGGTGCAAGCTCCTGTTGCGGCAGCTGGTAATGGGTGTTGGAATTGTGGATCCGCAGACCATTTGAGGCGAGATTGTCCTAGGTTGGCTGGTGATCAGGTGCGTGCTCCTGTTGTTGCTGCACCGCAGAGAGGTCGTGGGCGCGGCCGTGGTAATTTCCAGAGGAGAGAGGAAGGTGGTCGTGGAGTGGCCCATGTTGTGGCTATTTAGCCTGAAGGTGGAGGCCAAGCGTTGGTGTATGCTCAGCGTGAGGGAAGGAATGATGCGGATGTGATTGCAGGTACCTTTACTTTGCAATCCTTGTCATTGCTTTCTTTGATAGATTCTGGATCTACGCATTCATACATTTTGCGTGAGCATGCTGAATTGCTTGGTTTGCCTGTTGAGTCTTTGGATGTTGGTGTTCGTGTCACTAGTTCTTTTGGTGAGACTGTTGTGACTCGAAAGCTTTATAGAAGGTGTCCCTTGGTTGTTCAAGAACATGTTTTTCATGTTGATCTTATGGAGTTGCCCTTTTATGGTTTTGATGTAATCCTTGGTATGGATTGGCTTGCTGAGCATCGTGCTGTTGTGGATTGTGAAAACAAGCGAGTTTCGCTTAAGCTTGCGGATGAATATGAAGTTGTTGTGGTTGGTGAGAATGTGAAGTTTCTTGCCAATGTGGTGTCTACCTTGGAGGCGAGCAGGATGCTGAGGCAAGGTTGCGAAGCCTATCTAGCTTTTGTGATGAATCCTAGCTCTAAAGAGTTGAGGGTGCAAGATATCAGAGTTGTGAAGGAGTTTCCTGATGTTTTTCCTGAGGAGTTGCCTGGTTTACCTCCTAACCGCGAGGTGGAGTTTGGAATTGAGCTGTATGAGAATACAACTCCTGTGTCCATTACCCCTTATAGAATGGCACCTAAGGAGCTGAAAGAGTTGAAGACGCAGTTACAAGAGTTGCTTGATCGTGGTTTCATCCGACCGAGTGTGTCACCTTGGGGAGCACCGGTCTTGTTTGTGAAGAAGAAGGATGGCACTATGAGAATGTGCATTGATTACCGTCAGCTGAACAAGTTGACTATCAAGAATCGGTATCCTTTGCCGAGGATTGATGATCTCTTTGATCAATTTCGGGGAGCTGCTGTGTTCTCTAAGATTGACTTGAGGTCAGGATATTATCAGTTGAAGGTGAAGGATGTGGATGTGCCTAAGACAGCTTTCAGGACAAGGTATGGGCATTATGAGTTCCTTGTGATGCCGTTTGGTTTGACAAATGCTCCTGCTGCTTTCATGGACATGATGAATCGTGTGTTTCATGAATACCTGGACAAGTTTGTTGTGGTGTTCATCGATGATATCCTCGTGTACTCGCGTACTGAGGAGGAGCATGAAGAGCATTTGAGGATTGTTTTGCAGGCTTTGTTGGAGAATCAGCTCTATGCTAAGCTGAGCAAGTGTGAGTTCTGGCTTAAGGAGGTGGTGTTTCTTGGGCATGTGGTCTCAGCTGAGGGGATTCGTGTCGATCCTCAGAAGATTGAGGCTGTGATGAACTGGAAGGTTCCTAAGTCTGTTCATGAGGTCCGTAGTTTCCTTGGTTTGGCGGGATACTACCGTAGGTTTGTGGATGGTTTTTCCAAGATTGCTGCTCCTTTGACGAAGCTGTTGCAAAAGGATGTTAAGTATGAGTGGACGGAAGCGAGACAACAGGCTTTTGAGAAGCTTAAGGCGGCTTTGACGCAAGCTCCTATCTTGATTCAGCCTGAATCAGGGAAAGAGTTTGTGGTTTACAGTGATGCATCCTATGTTGGTTTGGGGTGTGTGCTGATGCAGGAGGGTAAGGTGGTGGCTTATGCATCGCGGCAGTTGAAAGTGCATGAGCACAATTATCCTACGCATGACATTGAGCTGGCTGCAGTGGTTTTTGCTCTTAAGATCTGGAGACATTATCTGTATGGTGAGAAGTGTACTGTGTACACAGATCACAAGAGTTTGAGGTATCTGATGTCTCAGAAGGAGTTGAATCTTAGGCAGCGGCGTTGGTTGGAGTTGCTCAAGGATTATGATCTGACGATTGAGTACCATCCTGGAAAAGCTAATGTTGTTGCGGATGCCTTGAGTAGGAAAGTAGCTGTTGAGCTGAGGGCTATGTTTGCTAGCTTGAGCATATCGCAAGATGGTGGTCTTGTTGCTGAGTTGCAAGTGAAACCATCTTTGGTTCAGTTGATCAAGGATAAGCAGTTGCTGGATGATTCCTTGGTGTCTCATGTTCAGGATATCGCGGAGGGTAGACCTTCGGATTTCTGCTTTAATGATGATGGAGTGTTGTGTTTTGGGAGTCGGATAGTAGTGCCTGCTGATGCTGAGTTGAGGCGTGCTATTCTGACTGAAGGTCATAGTAGTCCTTTTGCTATGCACCATGGTAGTACCAAGATGTATCGTGATCTTCGTGATGAGTACTATTGGGTGGGTTTGAAGAAGGATGTTGCGGAGTTTGTGAGCAAGTGTTTGGTGTGTCAGCGAGTTAAGGCTGAGCATCAGGTTCCTTCAGGGTTGTTGCAACCGTTGAAAATCCCTGAATGGAAGTGGGAAAGGGTTACCATGGATTTTGTATCTGGTTTACATTTGTCTTCCTCGAAGAAGAATTCTGTTTGGGTGATTGTGGATCGCCTAACGAAGTGTGCGCATTTCTTGTCTGTGCATACCACGTTTTCTTTGGATAAGTTGGCAGAGCTGTACATTGCTGAGATTGTGCGGCTGCATGGTGTGCCTAAGTCGATTGTGTCGGATAGGGATCCGAGGTTCACATCGCGTTTTTGGCAGTGTTTGCATCAAGCTCTGGGTACAAGGTTGCATTTCAGTACATCCTATCATCCTCAGTCGGATGGTCAGTCTGAGCGTGTGATTCAGATCTTGGAGGATATGTTGAGGTGCTGCGTGATTGAGTTCCAAGGTTCTTGGGAGAAGCATTTGCCTCTGGTAGAGTTTGCTTATAACAACAGCTATCAGGCAAGTATACAGATGGCACCTTATGAGGCTTTGTACGGGAGGAAGTGTAGGACTCCTCTTTGTTGGGCTGAAACGGGTCAGAAGTTGGTTTCGATGCCGGCTTTGTTGAAGGGAACGACCGAGAAGGTGAAGCTCATTTGTGAGCGGTTGAAGGCTGCCTCTGATCGGCAGAAGTCTTACGTGGATTTGAAGCGTAAGGAGATCGAGTATGCGGTGGGTGACCGTGTGTTTCTGAAGGTTTCGCCTTGGATGAAGGTGATGAGGTTTGGCCGGAAGGGTAAGTTGAGCCCTAGGTACATTGGACCATATGAGGTGGTTGAGCGTGTGGGTCCTGTTGCGTATCGGTTGAGGTTACCTCAAGAGTTGGAGAAGATTCATGATGTGTTCCATGTTTCTATGCTCCGGAAGTATAGATCTGATCCTTCGCATGTGATGCCTGTGGAGGAAGTGGTTTTGAATCCGGATTTGACCTATGATGAGGAACCGGTGAAGGTTCTGGATTCGGATAGCAAGGTTCTTCGTGGCAAGACCATTGAGTTGGTGAAGGTGCTGTGGAAGCATCGAGGTGTTGATGAAGCCACGTGGGAGCGGAAGGAAGACATGCTGAAGCAGTTTCCTTATCTCTTTCCTTCAGGTAAATTTCGAGGACGAAATTTCTTAAGGGGGGGAGAGTTGTAACGCCCCGGTTTTGGGCTTAGAAGTTTTGGGCGTTGACCGGTTTGGTCAAAGTGCTGTTCGAATCTATAAGGGTGACATTAGGAAAGCCTAGTTCGGGTTGCATTAAAAATATGGAAAAATGTTCTAAAATCATCTTTTAATATATATAAGTGAACTGTGAAATCAATTTTGAAAAATGAGGTTTGGAAGGGTGACATTTTGGCTAGTGACCAAAATGTAATTTTTGAAAGTTGCGTGACTGTTTTATAAAGGATTGAAACTTTGAATCTTTAAGGAGCTATTATTCCAAAAGTAGTTTCTCCAGATTTTTCTAAGATATTTTAAGGTTTTATTCTGATTTTTAAACATAAGAAAAGAGGAGGGAAAGTCATTTTGGCTATTTTGTAACTAACTTCTCATTTTCTTTTCTCTCATTTTCTCTCAACCCAAACACTTTCTCTCCAGAGAGTTTCTTCTGATTTTGTTACCTAAATCTCTCCTTTCAACTCTCTTTTGATTTCTAATCATCATATCTACAAAACCTCTCAATTTGCAAGTTGATTCTTCAAGCTTTTTGGCTCTAAAAGAGGAGAAACTCAAGTTTGGAGGTAAGAACGTCCTTCTCCTCTAAACTCTCAGTTCTTTACTGAAATTCCCAAGTTCTCAATCCTTAATTGATGTTTTATAAATGGCTTTTAAGATTGTTTAATGGATCTTGGCTTAAAATGCAAGATTTGGTGTGTTTTTGATGAAATTTCGTTGGATCTGTTTAAGCAGTGTTTTAAGGTGTTAAAATGATGATTAATGAATGTTAATTTGATAAGGAATTGGGTTTTGATTAATGCAATCCCGGATAGGTTGAATTTCCTAAGTTTAGCTTATGATTCTTGGTTGTTTTTGAGGTGATCTTGTGGATCTGGTGTTGCTGGAGGTATAAGGATGTTGTTAGGTTCTTTTTAGATGTTAAATGGTGTTAAAGGATGTGAGGTTTTGATGGTTTATGGCTGGGCTTTGTTAAGAAGTGGTTTGGATGCATTTTCGGTTGTGTTTGGTGGCCGAAAATGGAGTGTGGATGAGAGCAGCGAGTTTAGGTGCTTTCATTGAAGCTATTAATGCATGATGATGCATTAATCTATTGTTTTAATGTGTTAAAACAGGGGAGTCATCTTTGGATCCAAGTGGTGGTGATCCGGAGGCTTGATTTGGTGCTTCGGCAAGAGGCGAAGTGGAATCGGTGAGTGAAATTGGGTTTTCGGCTTGAAACCAATGTCTTGGGAGCTTAGTTTAAGTCTAAACAACTTTGCTAAGCTCAAGTGTAAGTTTCGGAAATACTCTCTAGTGGTGGCCATGATTTGATTGTTGTGCAATGTGGTTTATTGCATGTTTTAAACTCTGTTTTGAAAGCATGATTTAGCATGGTTAATGCTGTTTTTGTAAGCCATATGTTGAAGGAAGCTCAAGGTAAGAGTTCCTTGTTTTTGAACATTGATTAAATGTGGTTTGATGCTTTTGAATGCATGATGAATATGGCTTGGTTTAATGCTTTAAAACAGTGGATAAATTGATGATAATGATGTATATTGGCAAGTGATGTTTTGAAAAGGTTAAGGTCACTAAGTTGGTTAAAAGTCCTTGAGTGAGCCTTGTTTACTTAAGAACATCAAGGTGGTTAAAAGTCCTTGGATGATTCTTGCTACGGACACAAAGGTGGTTAAAAGTCCTTGTGTGGTCCTTTCCATGGTGTTTAAAAGTCCATGGGCCAAGGTGTTTAAAAGTCCTTGGGGCCAAGGTGTTTAAAAGTCCTTGGGGTGATTATTATCATGGTGTTTAAAAGTCCATGGCCAAGGTGTTTAAAAGTCCTTGGGGTCAAGGTGTTTAAAAGTCCTTGAGGTGAACTTGTTAAGGACACAAAGGTGTTTAAAAGTCCTTGTGTGGTCCTTGCCAAGGTGTTTAAAAGTCCTTGGGGTGAAAGTTGATGAACTTGTTTTTAAAGAAATGGAACTTATCACTTGTGGCCAATATGACATGTTGTGATATGATGCATGAGATGCATGTTTAAGTATGCTTTTGAGCATGTGTAAATGATGATTTGAAGCATGATTTATAAAGTGTTTATAAATGCATTATTGAATGGTTTTATTGAGCATTCCTCACTAAGCTTTTGCTTACGCTCTCTTTGTTTTCTTAAATCAATAATGCAGAACATTAAAGTACTTTGAGGGCAGCAAGGAAGGCAAGCATTCAAGTGGAAGTAAAGCTCAAAGTATGGAAGGTTTTCTTAAGTACATTTAGCTTTTGGTAATTTGGCAATGGGGGACCTATGTGTATGTTTTGGGAGATGTTTTGAACTCCCTAGGTATTTTGAATGTTGTTGAGGTTGCTGGTTTTTGTGGTTGGCCATTATATGCTTGAATTGAAAGTTTATGCTTGAATGGTTGCTTGAGTAGGAAGCATGCCTATAGATTTGGGGCTTTCCATATACGTGGATGTTTTGATGAATTGTTGATGCAAGTATGTCTCTTATATGTTGAATTGCATGTTGGTAAAGTTTGGTGGCATTTGGAGCATGATTGGATGTTTAATTGCATGTTAAAGTATACATTTTTGGGTAATCTGTGCAGGGTGTTTCGGAACAGCACCTACCGTTTCGGAACGGGTGCCTTAAACAAGCCCAGGCGTCCGAAACGGGAGGGACCGTTTCGAAACGGTTTGGCTACTGCCAGCCCGTGTTGCGGTACGCGTTGCGGAACGGCCCCGCGTTTCGAAACGGGCTCTGCCTGTTTCGGAACGGGTGACCGTTAGGGGCTGACATTGGCAGTTAAATGTTTTGAATTGTTTGCGTTTTGGTCCTGAATCTTGTTTGTGCAATTGTATGAGTTTGAGAAGTCCTTTTGAGCTGAAATTTCACAGAGAAGCATGAAACCTGATTAATTTCAAGTTGGTAACTTTAATTTGGGTTAAGTCCTCATATATATCAGAAATTACAATTTGGTCCCTAAAGTTGTAATTTGTTCAATTGGGTCCATGTTTGATCTCTGATGTTTATGATCTTAGAGTATGCTGTTGTATGGTCATATCTAAGGATTAATATACATCTAGACAAGTTTAAAAAGAAAAAAAGGGTCGTTAATCAAGGTTGACTTTCGGGTTGACTTTGGTTTTCCCCGTGTGACTTTCTTAATTCGGGTCAACCGTCTAGGCCGGGTTAAGGGGGTTACAACTACCCCATAGAAGAGATGGAGCTCGGGTGCAGACCTCATGATATGAAAAAAAATTAGAAAAATAGATTCTATTAAAGAATTGTGAAAAATTCAGAAGTAAAATGGCAGGGATCACAAATTAAAGTAGTCGACTTATGTCTTGACTCTCTAAAAGAAAAGAAGGTCCCCAACAGAGTCGCCAAGCTGTAATAATGGTCTCGCAAGCTTGACGTGTTTTTTACAAAAATATATTTTGGTTTTAATAGGAGTCGCCACAAATCCTATAATTTAGGTGAGATTGGATCACCTGAAAACCGGATCATTTTAATAAAATTATTTTTGTCATTTTTATTAAAACCACGACTTTTGGTTTGTGAAAACAAAAAAAAATAAGTTCGGGAGTGTTACGTGTGGGAAAGAGTGAGCACTCTCATAACGCCCAAAATTGGTACCTAGTCGATTACGTAATATTTTAACAATGGAAATTATGAATTCAAATTTAATTAAAAAATTGTGATCCATGAATGTATGAACTTTATTGTAAAACGTATTTAAAAGAATAATCTATTATACCGGACTAACAAAAAACTTACGACACTTTAAGTTCGAGACATTATTTCGCGAGACCCCGAATAAAAGAATATTTTTTTAAATATTATAATTTAGACTTTGAAAAGGAGTTTTTATATTAGAGATAAAAGAGAAAGCGACGCCCATTTAAGTTCGAGGTGCGTTTTTCAAAAGAATCTGTAATAAAGGAAGTCATTTTAAATTAAAATTCGATTAAAACGAATGAACGCGGAATATAATAATATAGCAGTATCACTTTTAATAATATAAAAACAAATATTAAAAAACAATAATAGTATAGGTAACATATATATAATTAGAATAACAGTAATAATAATAATAATAATAATAATAATAATAATAATAATAATAATAATAATAATAATAATAATAATAATAATATGGTATTAATGTTAATGATAATAATATAATAATAGTAGTAATGAATAATAATAACAATAAAATAATGTAATAATAGTATAATAATATAGGGTTAATAATAATGTTAATATGATATAATAATAACAATAACTTTAATAATAGTAATAATAATGATACTATCAATACAATAATAATATATTAATTAACAATAATAATAATAATAACAAATTATATTAATTAATAATAATAATAATAACAATAGCAATAATTAAAAAAAGTAGAAATTAAATCAAGGACTAAATTGTATGAAAACATAAATGAAATGGAAAAATGTGAAGGATACAAAGTCGGAAGGGTTAAAGATGCAATTTCCCCATTTATCCAAAAACGTGCAGATCATCATCTGGGCCGGGTCACCGCGTCAGGTACAAGCATGAAACGACGTCGTTTTTGGGCTGAACAGTGATGCAGAAAACGACGCCATTTTGAGAAGCATATAAATACAAAAATATGCACAAAAAAATTCATTTGGTGCCTGATATTACAAAAGAAAATATACAGAGCCTCTCAGTCTCTCTCAACCCTCTCTCTACCTAGCCTGGTCGCTGCTTGAAGTCCGTAGTGGGCCAACATTCGTCGGCGACAGAGAATTGCCACGAACGGCGGTCGGAGTACATGCAAGGGGTTGTTTAAGTTCTATTTTGGATCCTAAAGTTAGATCTAAGGTTTGTTTTTTCTAAATCCCTTTCTACCTACATAGATCTGATGAAACCCGAAATGTTATATATATATTACCTTTTTATCTGTTTTTCTTTTGTTTGTAACTCGTTTTTCGCTTCAATATTTGTTTCTATTTTTTGGGTTCGAAATCTAACTGAATATCCCCTCGATTTGTTAAAGGACAAGAGAAGGGCTCTCACCAGTCACATATGAGAGGTGTCAAGGCGTGGGGTGATGATGGTTTAGGGCGGTGGTGGCAAAGGGGATTAGATGGTAGGTGGCTCAAGGCACATATGATGATTATAGGTTATTTTTTGTTTAGGTTTTACTTTGGGTTTGGTTGGGATCTATTTGGGGTTTCGATTAGGGATTGATTTGGGTTTAGCTTAAGGTTCGGCAGTGGCTGTCGACATCGACAAGATTGACGGCCGCGGCTAAAGTTAGGATTAGATGGGTTTAGGTTGTGGGCTAGGGTTTAATCATCCTTTGGGCCAGATTGTATTGTTTATTTTAATGGGTCTAATTGGATTATTGGGTAATAAGTTATTCATTGGATTGTATATATATTTGGGTAAACTACTGCAGGGGTCACTTACGTTTAGCGTCTGTACAGAGTTAGTCACCACTTTTGAAAAGTGCCTGATACAGGGGTGTTGTTGAAGAAAACAACATTCCTCGTTCATTCACGGATCTAGGATAATAGCAAGCATTCAACAACGGTAGCAACGTTCTTGGAATTTGACACGATGAACTTGAAAGAACCTGCATAATCTGTTATGCAAACCCGAATCGAATATGTTCTTCGTAGTCGGAAAAGATGAACAAACTCCAAGGAAGAACTCGAACAATCTGTTGAACAAACCCGAACCTTATCTTGAATTTGTTCGAATACGGACTTGGACCCTTCAATTATCGAACAATTGAAAACCCGAAGTATCAAAGAAAAAGTTCTAAAAAGAGCCAAATTTGAGAGAAAATCTCACAAACTAATTTATTCATTCAAGTGTCTAACCTTTACAAAGTGTTTCGGTTACAAATATATATATATAATACACAAGGGTAGTGCCGAAAATACATATGTGCCTATAATTTCTTCAAGTGGGCGGCATGCATCCTTGGCCATGCATTTGAACTTGGGCGCCAAAAGGAATAAAAACACATGTAAAATGTGCAGGTGTTTGAATTTAAAATTCAAACAAATTTTGTTCTGACCGTGCATGGAGAGATGAAAGTGGGCAGCATCATTATCACATTTAACATGTGACTTTGAAACTTTGAAATTCAAAGTTAAACCAATTGTTATCATCAAGTTTCTGCCGCTCATTGTGAATCTTGCTGCATGTGTCCACGTGCTGCCTTTGTTTCCCATGTGCAATGCCACCATGCATTCGGCTGCACTCATACAAATTGAATTCCACGTAAATGTGCATGGTTTTATAATTTTAAAAGCACACAAAATGTGTGGCTGCTGCTCTTTGCGGCATTAATGCATAATTTGCATGGGGTATGTAATTTGGTGAAGGGCTACACGTGATGGATGAAAACAAAGTCTTCTAAGGCTCGGCTACATTGGCTTCACTAGGCGCACATGGGATTGATCACGCATGGCACATGCACACACGTACACTTGGCTCCTATCAAACAAATATATAATAATAATAATAATAAGTCACCATATAATAATCCAAGACTAAACAAATATAAAAACATTATAAATCATATCAAACACACCTAATAATAAATATAATATAAATATGTCAAACTAATCCAACACACGTAACATATTATATACATACGTAAACACACATAATAAATAATATAAGTATAAGAAATGTTACACATCAGTATGTAACAAGTGAAAAAGAAAACTTCCCTGAAAGGTTGAAGTTGCATCGTTGGGTGGCATAATCGTGCTCACATCAGTGCCAATTAGTAGTCCTATACGTTTTCGATGTGTAAATACTTGGTCACTCCGACGTTATACTCCGTTAGTCCCCTAACGGATTGCTGATGTGGCGAAATTAAAATAAGGATAAATTACTACAATAGCCATTAAAATTTATCTCATGTACATTTTTTCTCCTCAATTTAAAAAAGTAAACATTATAGTCACTAATAAAAATGTTTCTTTATAATTTCACCCTTAAATTTTTAAAAATTCATTTTTCAATCCTAAAACTTTACAATCAATTAACACAATAATATTATAAATGCTTAGATGAAAAATAGGTGCCCAAAGTATACCCTTTGAAACTTAGGTGCCCAAATTGCTCCTATTTAATAACTCAAACTTAAAAATTTAGTCCACTAACTACTAAAAAATTCGAGTTATTGGAATTTCTATTTTATAATTCAAACTTTATTTTGAATTTTTGAGTCCAGTTTATGAAATTATGAGTCGAGTATTTTCACATCAAACCAAAAAATTTAATTTTTTCGAGTCAAGTCGAGTTATTGGAATTTCTATTTTATAATTCAAACTTTATTTTGAATTTTTTAGTCGAGTTTATGAAATTATGAGTCGAGTATTTTCACATCAAACCAAAAAATTTAATTTTTTCGAGTCAAGTCAAGTTATTGGAATTTCTATTTTATAATTCAAACTTTATTTTGAATTTTTGAGTCGAGTTTATGAAATTATGAGTCGAGTATTTTCACATCAAACCTAAAAATTTAATTTTTTCGAATCAAGTCGAGTGTTACACTTCCCTACATATAATTTTTAATTTTAATCCGTGTTTGTCCCAAGAAAAACTTCGGCCGTCGTCGTCGTCGTCGGAACTTACGTAGCTCCGATAGAGGCTCCACCGACTTCGGTTTGACTCGGAACCTTAGGGGTTTTGCTCGCCGCCACGTCAGGAGCCCGGATCTGGTGTTCGTCTCGCGAATGGACGGCAACTGATGCCGGAAAAGGCGAGAAACAGTGGCGTCGATTGGTTTCTTGCCAGAGCTTCAATTGAGATTTGTTGGCGGAAGGTGGCCCGACGACGCGCGTGGTGGCCATGGATGAGATCGCGACGACGTGGCGCCTCTAGCGATGTAGGCGGTGACCACCACCGCCCGACGGTGACGGAGATCGACGACGGCCGATCGGAAAGGTGAACAAGAAACAGTAGACTTGACTTGATTCAAAGTTTTTCTTGGGACAAACACGGATTAAAATTAAAAATTATATGTAGGGAAGTGCAACACTCGACTTGATTCGAAAAAATTAAAATTTTAGGTTTGATGTGAAAATACTCGACTCATAATTTCATAAACTCGACTCAAAAATTCAAAATAAAGTTTGAATTATAAAAATAGAAATTCCAATAACTCGACTTGTAACCCCCTTAACCCGGCCTAGACGGTTGACCCGAATTAAGAAAGTCACACGGGGAAAACCAAAGTCAACCTTGATTATCGACCCTTTTTTTCTTTTAAAAACTTATCTAGATGCACATTAACCCTAAAAATGATCATACAAACGACATACTAAAAGATCATAAACATCAGAGATCAAACAAGGACCCAATTGAACAATTTACGACTTTAGGGACCAAATTGTAAATTCTGATAAATATGAGGACTTAGCCCAAATTAAAGTTACCATCTTGAAATTAATCGTGTCTCATGCATCTCAGCCAAATTTCAGCTCAAAAGGACATTCCAAACTCATACAATTGCACATACAAGATTCAGGACCAAAATGTAAACAATCCGAAACATATAACTGCCACTGTCAGCCCCCAACGGTCAGCCGTTCCGAAACGGGGGACAGCCCGTTTCGAAACTCGGGGCCGTTCCGCAACGCGTACCGGAACGGGGTCGGGCAGTAGCATATCCGTTCCGGAACGGTGTTGCCCGTTTCGAACGCCTGGGCTGCTTCGAGGCACCCGTTCCGAAACGGCAGGCACTGTTCCGAAACGGCCTGCACAAAATGCAGAATTTTACCTACTTTAACATGCAGTTGACCAACCAATCATGCTCCATATGCCACCAAACTTTACCAGCATGCAATTCATCATACAAGAGACATGTTTGCATCAACCAATCAACATATTAGCATCACATATGAAAAGCCCCAAATCTAATGGCATGCTTCCTACACAAGCAACTATTCAAGCATAAAACCTCCAATCCATACATGTAAAGGCCAATTACAAAACCAGCATTATCAGCGACATTAAACATACTCAAGAAGTTCAAAACATCTCCAAACAACATTCACAAAGGTCCCCCATTGCCATACACCAAAAGCTAAATGTGTTCGATAAAACCTTTCCATACTTGAGCTTAGTTTTCCCTTGGTTGCTTGCCTTCCTTGCTGCCCTCAAATCACCTTAATGTTCTGCATTATTGGTTTAAGAAAACGAAAGAGAGCGTAAGCAAAAGCTTAGTGAGGAAAGCTCCTTAAAACCACACAATAATGCATTTATAAAACTCATTCATAAATCATGCTTCAAGATACACTTTAACATGCTCACAAGCAAACTTTAAACAAGCATCTCATGCTTCATATCATTACATGTCATATTGGCCACAAGTGATACATTTCATCTTTTAAAAAAAACAAGATCAACATAAGACTCACACATGGACTTTTAAACACCATTGTGATCTTATAATTTCCAAGAACCACACAAGGACTTTTAACCACCTTTGTGTTCTTCCCAAGGACTTTTAAACACCTTGGCCCCAAGGACTTTTAAACACCTTGGCCCATGGACTTTTAAACACCATGGCAAGGACCACACAAGGACTTTTAACCACCTTTGTGTCCTTAACAAGAACCATCCAAGGACTTTTAACCACCTTGATGTTCTTAAGTAACAAGGCTCACTCAAGGACTTTTAACCACCTTAGTGACCTTAGCAAGAATCATCCAAGGACTTTTAACCACCTTGATGTTCTTAAGTAACATGGCTCACTCAAGGACTTTTAACCACCTTGGTGACCTTAACCTTTTTCAAAACATCACTTGCCAATATACATCATTTCATCATTAAATCCACTGTTTTAAAGCATTAAACCAAGCCATATTCATCATGCATTTCAAAGCATCAAACTACATTTAATCAATGTTCAAAAACAAGGAACTCTTACCTTGAGCTTCCTTCAACATATGGCTTACAAAATCAGCAATAACCATGCTAAATCATGCTTTCAAAACAGAATTTAAAACATGCAATAAACCACATTGCACAACAACCAAACCATGGCCACCACTAGAGAGTATTTCCGAAAAATTACACTTGAGCTTAGCAAAGTTGTTTAGACTTAAACTAAGCTCCCAAGACATTGGTTTCAAAGCCGAAAACCCAATTTCACTCACCGATTCCACTTCGCCTCTTGTCGAAGCACCAATCAAGCCTCCGGATCACCACCACTTGGATCCAAAGATGACTCCCCTGTTTTAACACATCAAAACAGTAGATTAATGCATCATCATGCATTAATATCCTCAATGAAAGCACCTAAACTCGCTGCTCTCATCCCCACTCCATTTTCGGCCACCAAACACAACCGAAAATGCATCCAAACCACTTCTCAACAAAGCCCAGCCATTAACCATCAAAACCTAACATCCTTTAACATCATTTAACATCTAAAAAGAACCTAATAACATCCTTATACCTCCAGCAACACCAGATCCACAAGATCACCTCAAAAACAATCAAGAAACACAAGCTAAACTTAGGAAACCCAACCTATCCGGGATTGCATCAATCAAAACTCAATTCCTTATCAATTTAGAGTTCAAATAACATCAAAAACACATCTCCAATCACAGATTTAACAGATCAAACGAAAATCATCAAAAATCACCAAATCTTGCATTATAAGCCAAGATCCATTTCACAACTTAAAAGCCTTTAATAAAACATCAATTAAGGATTGAAAACTTAGGAATTTCAGTAAAGAACTGATAGTTTAGAGGAGAAGGACGTTCTTACCTCCAAACTTGAGTTTCTCCTCTTTTTGGAATCAAAAACCTTGATGAATCAAGTAGCAAAAGATGAGGTTTTGTAGATATGATGATTAGGAATCAAAAGAGAGTTGAAAGGAGAGATTTAGGTGAGAAAATCAGAAACAATTCTCTGGAAAGAATGTGTTTGAGTTGAGAGAAAATGAGAGAAAAGAAAATAGGAAGTTAGTTATCAAAATGGCCAAAATGGCTTTCCCTCCTCTTTTGATATGTTTTAAAATCAGAATATAGCTTAAAATATCTTAGAAAAATCTGGAGAAACTACTTTTGGAATAATAGCTCCTTAAAGATTCAAAGTTTCAACCCTTTCTAAAACAGTCACAAAACTTTCAAAAATTACATTTTGGTCACTAGCCAAAATGTCACCCTTCCAAAACTCATTTTCCAAAATTGATTTCACAGTTCACTTATATATATTAAAAGATGATTTTAGAACATTTTTCCATAATTTTAATGCAACCCGAACTAGGCTTTCCTAAATTCACCCTTTTAGATTCGAACAGCACTTTGACCAAACCGGTCAACGCCCAAAACTTCTAAGCCCAAAACCGGGGCGTTACAACTCTCCCCCCCTTAAGAAATTTCGTCCCCGAAATTTACCTGAAGGAAAGAGATAAGGAAACTGCTTCAGCATGTCTTCCTTCCGCTCCCACGTGGCTTCCTCAACACCTCGATACTTCCACAGCACCTTCACCAACTCAATGGTCTTGCCACGAAGAACCTTGCTATCCAAATCAATAACCTTCACCGGTTCCTCATCATAGATCAAATCCGGATTCAATTCCACTTCCTCCACAGGCATCACGTGCGAAGGATCAGATCTATACTTCCGGAGCATAGAAACATGAAACACATCATGAATCTTCTCCAACTCCTGAGGTAACCTCAGCTTGTACGCAACAGGACCCACACGCTCAACCACCTCGTATGGTCCAATGTACCTAGGACTCAACTTACCCTTCCGGCCAAACCTCATCACCTTCTTCCAAGGCGAAACCTTCAAGAACACACGGTCACCCACCGCATACTCAATCTCCTTACGCTTCAAATCCGCGTAAGACTTTTGCCGATCAGAGGCAGCCTTCAACCGCTCACAAATGAGCTTTACCTTCTCTGTGGTCCCTTTCAACAAAGCCGGCATCGAAACCAACTTTTGACCAGTTTCAGCCCAACAAAGAGGAGTCCTACACTTCCTCCCGTACAAAGCCTCATAAGGTGCCATCTGTATACTTGCCTGATAACTGTTGTTATAAGCAAACTCAACCAAAGGCAGATGCTTCTCCCAAGAACCCTGAAACTCAATCACGCAGCACCTCAACATATCCTCCAAAATCTGGATAACACGCTCAGACTGACCATCCGACTGAGGATGATAGGATGTACTGAAATGCAACCTTGTACCCAGAGCTTGATGCAAACACTGCCAGAAACGCGATTTGAACCTCGGATCCCTATCCGACACAATCGACTTAGGCACACCATGCAGCCGCACAATCTCAGCAATGTACAGCTCTGCCAACTTATCCAAAGAAAACGTGGTATGCACAGGCAAGAAATGCGCACACTTCGTTAGGCGATCCACAATCACCCAAACATAATTCTTCTTCGAGGGAGACAAAGGTAAACCAGATACAAAATCCATGGTAACCCTTTCCCACTTCCATTCAGGGATTTTCAACGGTTGCAACAACCCTGAAGGAACCTGATGCTCAGCCTTAACTCGCTGACACACCAAACACTTGCTCACAAACTCCGCAACATCCTTCTTCAAACCCACCCAATAGTACTCATCACGAAGATCACGATACATCTTGGTACTACCAGGGTGCATAGCAAAAGGACTACTATGACCTTCAGTCAGAATAGCACGCCTCAACTCAGCATCAGCAGGCACTACTATCCAACTCCAAAAACACAACACACCATCATCATTAAAGCAGAAATCCGAAGGTCTACCCTCCGCGATATCCTGAACATGAGACACCAAGGAATCATCCAGCAACTGCTTATCCTTGATCAACTGAACCAAAGATGGTTTCACTTGCAACTCAGCAACAAGACCACCATCTTGCGATATGCTCAAGCTAGCAAACATAGCCCTCAGCTCAACAGCTACTTTCCTACTCAAGGCATCCGCAACAACATTAGCTTTTCCAGGATGATACTCAATCGTCAGATCATAATCCTTGAGCAACTCCAACCAACGCCGCTGCCTAAGATTCAACTCCTTCTGAGACATCAGATACCTCAAACTCTTATGATCTGTGTACACAGTACACTTCTTACCGTACAGATAATGTCTCCAGATCTTCAGAGCAAAAACCACTGCAGCCAGCTCAATATCATGCGTAGGGTAATTGCGCTCATGCACTTTCAACTGCCGCGATGCATAAGCCATCACCTTACCCCCTGCATCAGCACACACCCCAAACCAACATAGGATGCATCACTGTAAACCACAAACTCTTTCCCTGATTCAGGCTGAATCAAGATAGGAGCTTGCGTCAAAGCCGCCTTAAGCTTCTCAAAAGCCTGCTGTCTCGCTTCCGTCCACTCATACTTAACATCCTTTTGCAACAGCTTCGTCAAAGGAGCAGCAATCTTGGAAAAACCATCCACAAACCTTCGGTAGTATCCCGCCAAACCAAGGAAACTACGGACCTCATGAACAGACTTAGGAACCTTCCAGTTCATCACAGCCTCAATCTTCTGAGGATCGACACGAATCCCCTCAGCAGAAACCACAAGCCCAAGAAACACCACCTCCTTAAGCCAGAACTCACACTTGCTCAGCTTAGCATAGAGCTGATTCTCCAACAAAGCCTGCAGCACAATCCTCAAATACTCTTCATGCTCCTCCTCAGTACGCGAGTACACGAGGATATCATCGATGAACACCACAACAAACTTGTCCAGGTATTCATGAAACACACGATTCATCATGTCCATGAAAGCAGCAGGAGCATTTGTCAAACCAAACGGCATCACAAGGAACTCATAATGCCCATACCTTGTCCTGAAAGCTGTCTTAGGCACATCCACATCCTTCACCTTCAACTGATAATACCCTGACCTCAAGTCAATCTTAGAGAACACAGCAGCTCCCCGAAATTGATCAAAGAGATCATCAATTCTCGGCAAAGGATACCGATTCTTGATAGTCAACTTGTTCAGCTGACGGTAATTAATGCACATTCTCATAGTGCCATCCTTCTTCTTCACAAACAAGACCGGTGCTCCCCAAGGTGACACACTCGGCCGGATGAAACCACGATCAAGCAACTCTTGCAACTGCGTCTTCAGCTCCTTCAGCTCCTTAGGTGCCATTCTATAAGGAGTAATGGACACAGGAGTTGTATTCTCATACAGCTCAATTCCAAACTCCACCTCGCGGTTAGGAGGTAAACCAGGCAACTCCTCAGGAAAAACACCAGGAAACTCCTTCACAACTCTGATATCTTGCACCCTCAACTCTTTAGAGCTAGGATTCATCACAAAAGCTAGATAGGCTTCGCAACCTTGCCTCAGCATCCTGCTCACCTCCAAGGTAGACACCACATTGGCAAGAAACTTCACATTCTCACCAACCACAACAACTTCATAATCATCCGCAAGCTTAAGCGAAACTCGCTTGTTTTCACAATCCACAACAGCACGATGCTCAGCAAGCCAATCCATACCAAGGATTACATCAAAACCATAAAAGGGCAACTCCATAAGATCAACATGAAAAACATGTTCTTGAACAACCAAGGGACACCTTCTATAAAAATTTCGAGTCACAACAGTCTCACCAAAAGAACTAGTGACACGAAAACAAACATCCAAAGACTCAACAGGCAAACCAAGCAATTCCGCATGCTCACGCAAAATGTATGAATGCGTAGATCCAGAATCTATCAAAGAAAGCAATGACAAGGATTGAAAAGTAAAGGTACCTGCAATCACATCCGCATCATTCCTTCCCTCACGCTGAGCATACACCCTTGCTTGGCCCCCACCTTCAGGCTGAATAGCCACAACATGGGCCACTCCACGACCACCTTCCTCTCTCCTCTGGAAATTACCACGGCCGCGCCCACGACCTCTCTGCGGTGCAGCAACAACAGGAGCACGCACTTGATCACCAGCCAACCTAGGACAATCTCGCCTCAAATGGTCTGCAGATCCACAATTCCAGCAACCATTACCAGCTGACGCAACAGGAGCTTGCACCTCCCTCACAGCACGAGGACAGTCACACTTCATGTGACCCCGTGAACCACAAATCCAACAAGCACTCGGATCAGCTCTAGCATTGCCTCCCCGAGCAGGTGCACCACCACCCCTCTTAGCTGAGGACTGATACTTCAGGTCACGTCCCCTCTTGTTCCGTCCACCTCCGGAACTATACTCAGCAGCTCTCTTACCCGAACTTGCTCCAGCACCTTTCGTAGATAAACCCAAGTTCATCTCAATGTCCTTGGCTCGACCCACCAACACATCAAAATCATCATATTCGGTAGCCAACACATACATCTTCACATCCGTCACTAAACCATAACGAAATCTTTCGCACCTTGCCCGCTCATCAGGTACCAGCTCAGGTGCATACTGACTGAGTCGCACAAACTGTACTTCATACTCAGCCACATTCATGCTCCCCTGGGTAAGAGACATGAACTCTCGCTTCTTTTCATCCAGGTACCTCACACCAAGATACCTCCTCTTGAACACATTCAGAAAGAATGCCCAAGTTATGTCAGCTTCAGCCATCCCAGCTATAGTGGTCGTCCACCACGTATACGCATCATCATGCAGCAAGGATACAACACACCCCAGCTTCTGCACATCAGTGCAACTCATCTGGCCCAAAATCCTCTTGGTACTCTCTAACCAAGCTTCAGAACCTTCCGCAGACATACCCCTAAACTCAGTCCCACCAAGACTGCGTAAGCGCTCCAAAGGTAGTCTAACACCAGCATCTCCCTGATGCCCAGCTCCTTGAGCTCCGGCTACTGCTGCTCGGAAAGCACCCGCAATAGCTTGTACCAACATCGTCATGTCAGGCATAGCTTGCCCCTGACCAACCTCAGGCCCAGCAGCTCCAGCACCAGCTGCAGCCCCAGCTTCCTCAGCCCCAATACCACCACCACCAGGTGGAGGAGGACGTAACACCGCACTACCCGCATTCTCTTCATTTTCATTCTCATTCGGAGCCGTAGCTCGCACATTACTTCTCAACTCTCTACGTGGTGCCATACTTTAACCATGCAATCACAATGCAAATAAACAAAGTCAGGCCCAGCAAGGTAAACAATCCAAGTACTCAAGCTCAATTTCATTTAAAAGCAACATCATTTCTTAGCTTTGATATGGAAATGGGTACCCACAACATGCTTCATCACAACATACAACTCAATTGCATCAAACTCACATACTACTCAACATGCTTTCACTCAACAAGCATATATAGCAGACATACATCAAACATTCACATACATATTCCCAATTACTCGAGAACTCAGCTCTGATACCACCAAATGTAACCCCCTTAACCCGGCCTAGACGGTTGACCCGAATTAAGAAAGTCACACGGGGAAAACCAAAGTCAACCCGAAAGTCAACCTTGATTATCGACCCTTTTTTTTCTTTTAAAAACTTATCTAGATGCACATTAACCCTAAAAATGATCATACAAACGACATACTAAAAGATCATAAACATCAGAGATCAAAAAAGGACCCAATTGAACAATTTACAACTTTAGGGACCAAATTGTAAATTCTGATAAATATGAGGACTTAGCCCAAATTAAAGTTACCATCTTGAAATTAATCGTGTCTCATGCATCTCAGCCAAATTTCAGCTCAAAAGGACATTCCAAACTCATACAATTGCACATACAAGATTCAGGACCAAAATGTAAACAATCCGAAACATATAACTGCCACTGTCAGCCCCCAACGGTCAGCCGTTCCGAAACGGGGGACAGCCCGTTTTGAAACTCGGGGCCGTTCCGCAATGCGTACCGGAACGGGGTCGGGCAGTAGCATATCCGTTCCGGAACGGTGTTGCCCGTTTCGAACGCCTGGGCTGCTTCGAGGCACCCGTTCCGAAACGGCAAGCACTGTTCCGAAACAGCCTGCACAAAATGCAGAATTTTACCTACTTTAACATGCAATTGACCAACCAATCATGCTCCATATGCCACCAAACTTTACCAGCATGCAATTCATCATACAAGAGACATGTTTGCATCAACCAATCAACATATTAGCATCACATATGAAAAGCCCCAAATCTAATGGCATGCTTCCTACACAAGCAACTATTCAAGCATAAAACCTCCAATCCATACATGTAAAGGCCAATTACAAAACCAGCATTATCAGCGACATTAAACATACTCAAGAAGTTCAAAACATCTCCAAACAACATTCACAAAGGTCCCCCATTGCCATACACCAAAAGCTAAATGTGTTCGATAAAACCTTTCCATACTTGAGCTTAGTTTTCCCTTGGTTGCTTGCCTTCCTTGCTGCCCTCAAATCACCTTAATGTTCTGCATTATTGGTTTAAGAAAACGAAAGAGAGCGTAAGCAAAAGCTTAGTGAGGAAAGCTCCTTAAAACCACACAATAATGCATTTATAAAACTCATTCATAAATCATGCTTCAAGATACACTTTAACATGCTCACAAGCAAACTTTAAACAAGCATCTCATGCTTCATATCATTACATGTCATATTGGCCACAAGTGATACATTTCATCTTTTAAAAAAAACAAGATCAACATAAGACTCACACATGGACTTTTAAACACCATTGTGATCTTATAATTTCCAAGAACCACACAAGGACTTTTAACCACCTTTGTGTTCTTCCCAAGGACTTTTAAACACCTTGGCCCATGGACTTTTAAACACCATGGCAAGGACCACACAAGGACTTTTAACCACCTTTGTGTCCTTAACAAGAACCATCCAAGGACTTTTAACCACCTTGATGTTCTTAAGTAACAAGGCTCACTCAAGGACTTTTAACCACCTTAGTGACCTTAGCAAGAATCATCCAAGGACTTTTAACCACCTTGATGTTCTTAAGTAACATGGCTCACTCAAGGACTTTTAACCACCTTGGTGACCTTAACCTTTTTCAAAACATCACTTGCCAATATACATCATTTCATCATTAAATCCACTGTTTTAAAGCATTAAACCAAGCCATATTCATCATGCATTTCAAAGCATCAAACTACATTTAATCAATGTTCAAAAACAAGGAACTCTTACCTTGAGCTTCCTTCAACATATGGCTTACAAAATCAGCAATAACCATGCTAAATCATGCTTTCAAAACAGAATTAAAAACATGCAATAAACCACATTGCACAACAACCAAACCATGGCCACCACTAGAGAGTATTTCCGAAAACTTACACTTGAGCTTAGCAAAGTTGTTTAGACTTAAACTAAGCTCCCAAGACATTGGTTTCAAAGCCGAAAACCCAATTTCACTCACCGATTCCACTTCGCCTCTTGTCGAAGCACCAATCAAGCCTCCGGATCACCACCACTTGGATCCAAAGATGACTCCCCTGTTTTTAACACATCAAAACAGTAGATTAATGCATCATCATGCATTAATATCCTCAATGAAAGCACCTAAACTCGCTGCTCTCATCCCCACTCCATTTTCGGCCACCAAACACAACCGAAAATGCATCCAAACCACTTCTCAACAAAGCCCAGCCATTAACCATCAAAACCTAACATCCTTTAACATCATTTAACATCTAAAAAGAACCTAATAACATCCTTATACCTCAAGCAACACCAGATCCACAAGATCACCTCAAAAACAATCAAGAAACACAAGCTAAACTTAGGAAACCCAACCTATCCGGGATTGCATCAATCAAAACTCAATTCCTTATCAATTTAGAGTTCAAATAACATCAAAAACACATCTCCAATCACAGATTTAACAGATCAAACGAAAATCATCAAAAATCACCAAATCTTGCATTATAAGCCAAGATCCATTTCACAACTTAAAAGCCTTTAATAAAACATCAATTAAGGATTGAAAACTTAGGAATTTCAGTAAAGAACTGATAGTTTAGAGGAGAAGGACGTTCTTACCTCCAAACTTGAGTTTCTCCTCTTTTTGGAATCAAAAACCTTGATGAATCAAGTAGCAAAAGATGAGGTTTTGTAGATATGATGATTAGGAATCAAAAGAGAGTTGAAAGGAGAGATTTAGGTGAGAAAATCAGAAACAATTCTCTGGAAAGAAAGTGTTTGGGTTGAGAGAAAATGAGAGAAAAGAAAATAGGAAGTTAGTTATCAAAATGGCCAAAATGGCTTTCCCTCCTCTTTTGATATGTTTTAAAATCAGAATATAGCTTAAAATATCTTAGAAAAATCTGGAGAAACTACATTTGGAATAATAGCTCCTTAAAGATTCAAAGTTTCAACCCTTTCTAAAACAGTCACAAAACTTTCAAAAATTACATTTTGGTCACTAGCCAAAATGTCACCCTTCCAAAACTCATTTTCCAAAATTGATTTCACAGTTCACTTATATATATTAAAAGATGATTTTAGAACATTTTTCCATAATTTTAATGCAACCCGAACTAGGCTTTCCTAAATTCACCCTTTTAGATTCGAACAGCACTTTGACCAAACCGGTCAACGCCCAAAACTTCTAAGCCCAAAACCGGGGCGTTACACGACTTGACTCGAAAAAATTAAATTTTTTGTTTTGATGTGAAAATACTCGACTCATAATTTCATAAACTCGACTCAAAAATTCAAAATAAAGTTTGAATTATAAAATAGAAATTCCAATAACTCGAATTTTTTAGTAGTTAGTGGACTAAATTTTTAAGTTTGAGTTATTAAATAGGAGCAATTTGGGCACCTAAGTTTCAAAGGGTATACTTTGGGCACCTATTTTTCATCTAAGAATTTATAATATTATTGTGTTAATTGATTGTAAAGTTTTAGGATTGAAAAATGAATTTTTAAAAATTTAAGGGTGAAATTATAAAGAAACATTTTTATTAGTGACTATAATGTTTACTTTTTTAAATTGAGGAGAAAAAATGTACATGAGATAAATTTTAATGGCTATTGCAGTAATTTATCCTTATTTTAATTTCGCCACATCAGCAATCCGTTAGGGGACTAACAGAGTATAACGTCGGAGTGACCAATTATTTACACATCGAAAACGTAGAGGACTACTAATTGCCACTTTTCAAAAGTGGTGACTAACTCTGTACAGACGCTAAACGTAAGTGACCCATGCAGTAGTTTACCCTATATATTTTTTGGGGCTTTAAAGTCTAGACAAAATTGGGTGTGTGCACACCTCCTCTGTTTCATTCTAACCTACATGTTGCACTGTTCATTATTGAGATTTCTCTCATACCGTCTGAACATAGTGTCTACGATCCATAATATAGGTGTGGCAAAAAGGCTTAACAAAGCTGTCAACCCTAATATTACCAAGGAAATTGCCAAGGCAAACATGATGGAGGTCAATAAGGACTTCAGAAGAGGCATAACGAACGAGGTTAGTGCTGTGGAAGAAATTTTCAAGCAAGTATATGATATGAATCTATTTGTTGTGATTTCTAAAGTTAACATGATTGACTTAGATCCAAGATAATGGTGGCTTGATATTGGTTCCATACGTCACATCTGTAGTAACAAGGACTCATTCATTGAGTTGGTTCGTAGTGAGAACGAGCAAAAGCTCTACATGGGCAATGATGCAACTTCAAAGATCAAGGGAAAAGGAACTATAGTTTTGAAGATGACTTCGAGCAAAGAACTGAAGCTTCAAAACGTATCGTATGTACATGATATATGAAGGAACCTTGTTTCTAGGACACTCCTAAGTATGCATGGCTTTAGGATGGTGTTTGAATCCCATAAATTATTTTTTTTCAATATGAGGAATATTTGTGGGAAAATGATGTGTATTGAATGACATGTGGAAACTCAATGCTATCTCGATAAAAGTAAAAACAATAAATAAGAAAAATGTTTCTTTTTTTGTTTATATACTTGAGTCACATGATATATGACATGGTAGCCTCGAACATGTTAATTATGATACCTTGCATACGTTAATTAACTTGCAGCATTGTAACACCCCAAATTTGGGCCAAGAAGTTTAGAGTCTGAACCGGATCGGTCTAGATATCGGTTCGAATTAAAAGGGTGTTTTAGGGAACACCTAGTTCGGGATACTTTAAAAATATAGAAAATATCTAAAAATCCTCATTTAATATATAAAAGAGAATGGTGAAATCAATTTTACAAAATAAGGTTTGGAAATACTACATTTCGGTGTAGTGACCAAATCGCAGCTTTTGCAAAGTTTAGTAGTGACTGTTTTGTAAAGGATTGAAACTTTGAATCTTTAAGGAGCTAATTTTACCAAAAATGTTTTCATCAGATTTTTCCTTAATTTGGGTGATTTAATTAATGATTTAATTAAAGAAAATAATGGTGAATTAAATAGAAAAACTACCTTTGACTTTTCATAACCACTTTTCACTAATTTTCTCTCATTTCATTTTCTCTCAAAATCCTATCAACCAAACACTTTTTATCCAGCAAATTTACCTTGGTTTCCACTTCATTTGATGAGATTTCAATCACTCTTCGATTCCTAAGCAATCCTTCAACAAATCCACTTGATTTCTACATTGAGTTTTCAAGAAAACTTGTCCAAATCAAGGAGAAATCATCCATTAGAGGTAAGCTTCGTCCTTCTCCTCTAATGATCAGTTATTTACTGAAATTCCCAAGTTATCAATCCTTTATTAATGATTTTAAAGTGGTTTTAATGTTAGAAACAAGAGATTGGCTTGAAACTCAAGATTTTGGATGAGATCTTGAAGATTTTCGTGGTGATTGATTGGGCTCTATTTTGAGATGGTTTTCTAATATATTTTGGATGTTAAATGATGTTATAAATGAGATTTTATAAATCCAATCCCGAATAGGTTGTTTTCCTAAGTTTTTGCTTGTTAAAATGGTGGTTTTGGGGGTGATTTTGGTGTTCTGCTATAGCTGGAGGTATAAGGACGTGGTTGTGTTGGTTTTTGATGTTAATTGATGTTTAGAAATGATTATAAGTGATGGATCTTGGCTGTGTTTGGTTTTGGAAGAATTTGGAGGTGATTTCGGTAGTGTTTGGAAGACGAAATGTGGTTTTTGTATAGAGCATCGAGTTTAGGTGTGTGGCTGATGATTTCAATGCATGATGATACATTAATCCTCTGCTCTTATGTGTTTAAAACATGGGAGACATCTTCGGACACCTTTGGAGTTGATCTGGAGGCTTAGATAGCGTTTCGGCGAGCAAGCGAAACGTAATCGGTGAGTGCGTATGGTTTTAGAAGTCCTTGAGGGACAAAGAATCAAGGTTTGGGGATTTAGGAAAGGTTTGAAACACCTTCCTAAGTCCGGATGTAAGTATTGGCTAGATTGCTCTCTAGAATGTGGCGATTGCCCCTTAAATGCTTTTACATGCTCATGGTTTTAGATTGATAAATTCCTACTGTTTTTATGCATGAAATATAGCATGAGATGATGCTTGAAATGATTTCATAAAGTAACATGTTGCATAATTGAGATTTGAGCTTTTATGTTGAAGTATAGCAAATGTTATGATTTTGAAATGAGATGAGAATGTTGAGTTTAAATGCATGAAAAACAGTGGGTGAGATGTTGATTTGACATAATATATTGGCATAGATGTTGAGATACTTACCAGATATAATTGATCGATCAATAGGATGAGAGTGCACTATAAACTAAAAATTCGTACGTGCTCTTTGGTTAAGCCAAAGGGAGAGAACCGATGATGGGCATTCCATCGGGTAGGACTTGGTGAAATATCCAAGCTTTGTGGCGATGAGAGATTCCGCCATGTGAGTACGGTGATGTGAGATTCCACCGGAAACTATGTTGCTAGACGAGTGAGTACGGTGATGGGAGATGCCACCGGAAGTGTCTAGTGAGATGTCCGCATATCCGGGTAATAAAGAGGTGTACCTTTGATGTTATGGTTTATGCTATGAGAAATGCATATGTGGTTTGGTTATGAAATGCTTTAGAGTACAAGCATGAATTTGGCTTTTCCATGAGTTTTGCATTGGTTTAAATGTATGAGATAGAATGAGGGTACATGTGGTTTCAACGAGAAATTGCTTTGAAAGGTTTCCAAGCATGAGATAGAAATGAGCATGTGGTTTAAAAGCTTTTATTGAAAGTGTTTTCAAGTTGTGCATTATTGGGTTGGTTTTCTTTAGAGCATGCCTCACTAAGCATTTGTGCTTACGCTCTCTCTTTTACCAATAATGCAGATAATTGAGGTGTTTTCGAGCATCGAGGAAGCTAAGTTCATCCAAGGAAGTCCAAGCTCATGTATGGTGAAGTTTTCGTACACTTTATTTTGATAGATTGGCAATGGGAAACCAAATATTGTATTTGGGAGATGTGTTAAACTCCCTAAGGTTGTGGCATGTTCGGTTTAGCTTGTTTGGATTGTAAATGGCCTTAATTGCTTGTTTTGAGTTTGGATTGCCTATTTGGGTTTTGAAATTAGGAAGCATGCCTTTAGAATGATGGAATTTCGTGTTTAATGCTATGGTGGTGCTTGAATGACCCAAATATGTTTCATATATGTATGATGACTTGTTGGTATGGTTAGAGAGTTTTTGGGGCATGTTTGAGTAGGTATTTGAGTGAAAAACCAGCAAATGCTGCAATTTCTGGGCAGGGTGTATTGAAACACCCCATGGTGTTTCGGAACGAGGGCCTGAAATGGCCTTGGCGTTTCGAAACGAAGGAAGATGTTTTGATACATTTTGGCTACTTGAGCTATGTGTTTCGGAACCAATCTAGGAACCAACCCGCGTATCGAAACGGTCAACGCCGTTTTGATACAACGTTTTGGTACGGTGGGTGGGTGTTTCGAAACGGGTTACCGTTGGACCCAGGTTTGAATTTTTTGGATGTTTGCATGCTTTACATTTTAGTCCTAAATGTTGATATTGCAATTGCTTGAGCTTGAGGTGTCATTTTAAGTTGAAATTTGGCAGAGAAGCATATAACATGCCTAATTTCAAGATGGTAACCTAAAACCCAATGAAGTCCCTCTAATTTACAGAAATTACATTTTGGTCCCTAAACTTGTGTGAAGTGCAATTGAGTCCCTATATGTTATCTGATCGATGTGCCTTTCTCAATCATGATTCGTGAGTACTCACTTAGGGTTAACATGTATCTAGACAAGATTAAAATAAAAAAGGGTCGTTAATCAAGGTTGACTTTCAGGTTGACTTTGATTTTCCCCATGTAATCTTCGTAGTTTGGGTCAATTATCTAGGTCGGGCTAAAGGGGGGTTACATTTGTTAGTATCAGAGCCAGGTTATCGAATAATTGGGGTTGATATGTGGTTGTTGTATGTGTTTATGTGTGATGGTGACTCTTTAGTGAAAGTGTGATATATGAATAGTGACGCATGGTTCAATTGAGATGTTTTTGTGTGATATTATGCTATGTTGGGGTGTGATTTGGGATCCCAATGCCATATCAAAACTAATGGGAAGAGTTGTTTTCGAAAATGAGCTTGAGTACATGGGTTGCTTACTTTATTGTGCCTAATTGTGTTTGTTGCATTTTTGTCAGTGCATTGTTTTCTATATCATGGGACCACGTAGAGAGCTGAGAATCAATACTAGGTCGATGACCGATAATGAGAATGCTGAGAATGTTGAGGACTTACCTCCTCCTCCTGGTGGTGGACCACCCGGTGGTGGTGGTGCGGGAGCTGATAACGTTGGTGCTGGTGCTGGTGCATGGGTCGCTGGACCTGAGGGTGCGCAGGGGCAAGCTGCTCCTGATATGACCATGTTGATTTAGGCTATTGCTGGAGCTTTCCAAGCAGCAGTAGCTGGAGCTCATGGAGCTGCGCATCAGGATGATGCTAATGTGAGATTGCCTTTGGAACGTCTTCGCAGTCTGGGAGGGACTGAGTTCAGAGGCTTATCTCCGAAAGGGTCTGAGTCTTGGTTGGAGAGCACCAAGCGAATTCTGGGTCAGATGAACTGCAATAATGTGCAAAAGTTGGGTTGTGTGGTGTCACTGCTGCATGGTGATGCTTATACGTGGTGGACGACCACAATCTCTGGGATGGAGGATGACGAGGTGACTTGGACGTTCTTCATGAATGTGTTCAAGCGGAAGTACCTGGGTGTGCGTTACCTAGATGAGAAGAAAAGAGAGTTTATGTCTCTCGTGTAAGGCAACATATCAGTAACGGAGTATGAAATACAGTTTGTTCGCCTCAGTCAGTATGCACTTGAGCTAATCCCTAGTGAGCGGGAGAGATGCGAACGATTCCGTTATGGGCTAGTGGCGGATGTTAAGACTTATATGCTTGCGGCTGATTATACAGATTTCGATGTCTTGGTCACTAGAGCCAAGGACATTGAATATAATCTTGGTCTGACTAGTCGAGCGGGTGGATCTAGCTCCAGGAAGCGAGCGGTTGAACGCGATTATGGTAGAGATCGCAACAAGAGGCATAAAGATAGGAGTCCGCATTATGATGCTAGCCGTGGGGGTGGTAACCCTGGTAGAGGTCAGCAAGGACCTAATGTTGTTCTGAGGACTCGTGAGTGTAACCGTTTTGGTAGGCGGCATGGTGGTGAGTGTTGGGGTAACCTTGGGACATGCTGGAATTGTGGCAACCGTTGACATTTGAAGAAAGATTGTCCTCGACCTTTGAGAGAAGGACAAACTCCGGTGAGAGCAGCTGAGCCACAGAAAGGTCGTGGGCGCGGCCATGGTAATTTTCAGCGTAGGGATGATGGTGGCAGGAACGTAGCACATGTTGTGGCCGTTCAACCTGAGGGTGGAGGACAGGCTCGAGTGTATGCTCATCGTGAGGGAAGGAATGATACAGATGTGATCGTAAGTACCTTTACTTTGCAATCCTTGTCATTACTTTCTTTGATTGATTCTGGATCTACACACTCGTACATATTGCGTGAACATGCTCAAATGCTTGGTTTACCTGTTAAGTCTTTGGATATTGGTATGCGTGTGACTAGTTCCTTTGGTGAGACGGTTGTAACGCAGAAGTTGTATAGGAGATGTCCCTTGAAAGTGCAAAATCATGTTTTTCCTGTTGATCTCATGGAATTGCCATTCTATGGCTTTGATGTAATCCTTGGCATGGATTGGCTTGTTGAGCATAGAGCTGTAGTGGATTTTGAAAGCAAGCGAGTTTCGTTGAAACTTGCGAATGATTATGAAGTGGTGGTTGTGGGTGAGAAAGTGAAGTTTCTTGCTAATATGGTGTCTACATTGGAAGCAAGTCGGGTGTTGCGGCAGGGTTGAGAGGCTTACCTAGCCTTTGTGATGAATCCAAGTTCAAAGAAGTTGCGAGTTCAGGATATAAGAACTGTGCGTGAATTCCCTGGGGTGTTTCCAGAGGAGTTACATGGGTTGTCGCCTAGTCGAGAGGTGGAGTTTGGGATTGAGCTGTATGAAAACACAACTCCGGTGTCCATTGCTCCCTATCGCATGGCACCTAAGGAGCTGAAAGAATTGAAGACGCAACTTCAGGAGTTGCTTGACCGTGGTTTCATTCGGCCTAGTGTGTCACCTTGGGGTGCACCGGTCTTGTTTGTGAAAAAGAAGGATGGCACTAAGAGAATGTGCATCGATTATCGTTAGCTGAACAAGTTGACTATCAAGAACAGGTATCCTTTTGTCGAGGATTGATGATCTTTTCGATCAGTTTCGGGGAGCGGCTGTGTTTTCCAAGATTGACTTGAGGTCAGTGTACTATCAACTTAAGGTGAAGGATGTGGATGTGCCGAAAATAGCCTTTAGAACGAGGTATGGGCATTATGAGTTCCTTGCAATGCCGTTTGGTTTGACAAATGCTCCTGCTACTTTCATGGACATGATGAATAGGGTGTTCCATGAATATTTGGACAAATTCGTTGTGGTGTTCATCGACGATATCCTTGTGTACTCTCGTACTGAGGAGGAGCATGAAGGTCATTTGAGGGTTGTCTTGCAAGCGCTTTTGGAGAATCAGCTTTATGCTAAGTTGAGCACGTGTGAGTTTTGGCTAAAGGAAGTTGTGTTCCTTGGTCATTTGGTTTCGGCTGAGGGGATTCGTGTTGACCCTCAGAAGGTTGAGGATGTGATGAATTGGAAGCCTCCTAGATCTATTCATGAAGTCCGTAGTTTTCTTGGGTTGGCAAGATATTACCGGAGGTTTGTGGATGGATTTTCAAAGATTGATGCCCCTTTAACGAAGTTGTTGCAAAAAGATGTTAAGTATGAGTGGACGGAAGTGAGACAACAAGCTTTTGAGAAGCTTAAGGTAGCTTTGATGCAAGCTCCTATCTTGGTTCAACCTGAATCAGGAAAAGAGTTTGTGGTGTACAATGACGCATCCTACGTTGGTTTAGGGTGTGTGCTAATGCAAGAGGGTAAGGTGGTGGCTTATGCCTCACGAGAGTTGAAGGTGCATGAGCGCAATTATTCTACGCATGATATTGAGTTAGCTGCGGTGGTTTTTGCTTTGAAGATCTGGAGACATTATCTTTATGGTGAAAAATGTATTGTGTACACGAATCACAAGAGTTTGAAGTATTTGATGTCTCAGAAAGGGTTAAATCTTAGGCAACGACGTTGGGTGGAGTTGTTTAAGGATTATGATCTAACGATCGAGTATCACTCGGGAAAGGCTAATGTTGTGGCGGATGCCTTGAGCAGGAAAGTGGCGGTAGAGTTAAGGGCTATGTTTGCTAGCTTGAGCATATCGCGAGATGGAGGTCTTGTTGCTGAATTGCAAGTAAAACCATCTCTGGTTCAGTTGATAAAGGATAAGCAGTTGTTGGATGATACTTTGGTGCCACATGTTCAGGATATTGCTGAGGATAGACCATTGGAGTTTAGTTTTAATAATGATGGAGTTCTATGTTTTGGAAGTCGGATAGTAGTGCCGAATGATGTGGAGTTGAGGCGTGCTATCCTGACCGAAGCTCATAGTAGTCCTTTTGCTACGCACCCTGGTAGTACAAAGATGTATCGTGATTTGAAGGATGAGTACTATTGGGTGGGGTTAAAGAAAGATGTTGCAGAATATGTGAGCAAGTGCATGGTTTGCCAACGGGTTAAGGTTGAGCATCAGTTTCCTTCGGAGTTGTTGCAACCATTGAGAATCCCTGAATGGAAATGGGAGAGAATAACCATGGACTTTGTGTTTGGTTTGCCTTTGACGCCAACAAAGAAGAATTCTGTGGGGGTGATTGTGGATCGTCTTACGAAGTGTGCGCATTTCTTACCTATGCATACTACGTATACCTTGGATAAGCTAGCAGAGTTGTACATTGCTGAGATTGTACGTTTGCATGGTGTACCAAAATCTATAGTGTCGGATAGAGATCCGAGGTTTACATCGCGATTTTGTGAATGTTTGCAACAATCTTTGGGTACGCGGCTGAATTTCAGTACTTCTTATCATCCACAGACGGATGGACAGTCTGAGCGTGTTATCCAAGTGCTTGAGGATATGTTGAGGTGTTGTGTGATTGAGTTTCAAGGCTCTTGGGAGAAGCATTTGCCTTTGGTGGAGTTTTCTTATAATAACAGCTACCAGGCAAGTATTCAAATGGCACCTTATGAGGCCTTGTATGGGAGGAAGTGCAGAACTCCTCTTTGTTGGGCTGAAACGGGACAAAAGTTGGTCTCGATGACGGCGTTGTTAAAAGGAACCACCGAGAAGGTGAAGCTCATTTGTGACCGGTTGAAGGCGGCCTCTGATCGGCAGAAGTCTTACGCGGATTTGAAGCGTAAGGAGATTGAGTTTGGGGTGGTTAACCGTGTGTTCTTAAAGATCTCACCTTGGAAGAAGGTGATGAGATTTGGCCGGAAGGGTAAGTTGAGCCCTAGGTATATTGGACCAAACAAGGTGATAGAATGCGTGGGTCTTGTTGCTTATAAGCTGAGGCTACCACAAGAGTTAGAGAAGATACACAATGTGTTTCATGTATCCATGCTTCGAAGATATAGATCCGATCCTTCGCATGTTATGCATGTGGAGGAAGTTGAGTTGAATCTAGATTTGTCCTATGATGAGGAGCTAGTTGAGATTTTGGATTCGGATAGTAAGGTTCTCCGAGGTAAGACCATTGAGCTGGTTAAGGTGTTGTGGAGGCATCGTGGTGTGGAGGAAGCCACGTGGGAAAGAAAGGATGACATGAAGAAGCAGTTTTCTTACCTTTTTCCTCCAGGTAATTTTCGAGGACAAAATTTCTTAAGAGGGGGAGAGTTGTAACACCCCAAATTTGGGCCTAGAAGTTTAGAGTCTGAACCGGATCGGTTTGGAAATCGGTTCGAATCAAAAAGGGGGTTTTAGGGAACAACTAGTTCGGGATGCTTTAAAAATATAGGAAAATATCTAAAAATCCTCATTTATATATAAAAGAGAATGGTGAAATCAATTTTACAAAATGAGGTTTGAAACTTTGAATCTTTAAGGAGCTAATTTTACCAAAAATGTTTTCATCAGATTTTTCCTTAATTTGGGTGATTTAATTAATGATTTAATTAAAGAAAATAAAGGTGAATTAAATAGAAAAACTACCTTTGACTTTTTCATAACCACTTTTCACTAATTTTCTCTCATTTCATTTTCTCTCAAAATCCTATAAACCAAATACTTTTTCTCCAGCAAATTTACCTTGGTTTCCACTTCATTTGATGAGATTTCAATCACTCTTTGATTCCTAATCAATCCTTCAACAAATCCACTTGATTTCTACATTGATTTTTCAAGAAAACTTGCCCAAATCAAGGAGAAATCATCCATTAGAGGTAAGCTTCGTCCTTCTCCTCTAATGATCAGTTCTTTACTGAAATTCCCAAGTTATCAATCCTTTATTAAAGATTTTAAAGTGGTTTTAGTGTTAGAAACAAGAAATTGGCTTGAAACTCAAGATTTTGGATGAGATCTTGAAGATTTTCGTGGTGATTGATTGGGATCTGTTTTGAGATGGTTTTCTAATGTATTTTGGATGTTAAATGATGTTATAAATGAGGTTTTATCAATCCAATCCTGAATAGGTTGTTTTCCTAAGTTTTTGCTTGTTAAAATGGTGGTTTTTGGGGTGATTTTGGTGTTCTGCTATAGCTGGAGGTATAAGGACGTGGTTGTGTTGGTTTTTGATGTTAATTGATGTTTAGAAATGATTAGAAGTGATAGATCTTGGCTGGGTTTTGTTTTGGAAGAGTTTGGAGGTGATTTCAGTAGTGTTTGGTAGCCGAAATGTGGTTTTTGTATAGAGCAGCGAGTTTAGGTGTGTGGCCGATGATTTCAATGCATGATGATGCATTAATCCTTTGCTCTTATGTGTTTAAAATAGGGGAGACATCTTCAGACACCTTTGGAGTTGATCCGGAGGCTTAGATAGTGTTTCGGCGAGCAAGCGAAACGTAATCGGTGTGTGCGTATGGTTTTAGAAGTCCTTGAGGGACAAAGAATCAAGGTTTGGGGATTTAGGAAAGGTTTGAAACACCTTCCTAAGTCCGGAAGTAAGTATTGGCTAGATTGCTCTCTAGAATGTGGTGATTGCCTCTTAAATGCTTTTACATGCTCATGGTTTTAGATTGATAAATTCTTACTGTTTTTGTGCATGAAATATAGCATGGGATGATGCTTGAAATGATTTCATAAAGTAACATGTTGCATAATTGAGATTTGAGCTTTTATGTTGAAGCATAGAAAATGTTATTATTTTGAAATGAGATGAGAATGTTGAGTTTAAATGCATGAAAAACAGTAGGTGAGATGTTGATTTGACATAATATATTGGCATAGATGTTGAGATACTTACCGGATATAATTGATCGATCAATAGGATGAGAGTGCACTATAAACTAAAAATTCGTACGTGCTCTTTGGTTAAGCCAAAGGGAGAGAAACGGTGATGGGCATTCCATCGGGTAGGACTTGGTGAAATACCCAAGCTTTGTGGCGATGAGAGATTCCGCCATGTGAGTACGGTGATGTGAGATTCCACCGGAAACTATGTTGCTAGATGAGTGAGTATGGTGATAAGAGATGCCACCGAAAGTGTCTAGTAAGATGTCCGTATATTTGGGTAATAAAGAGATGTGAAATGCCAATATAAAATATGTTATGGTTTTTGATTCATATGTACCTTTGATGTAATGGTTTATGCTATGAGAAATGCATATGTGGTTTGGTTATGAAATGCTTTAGAGTACAATCATGAATTTGGCTTTGCCATGAGTTTTGCATTGGTTTAAATGCATGAGATAGAATGAGGGTACATGTGGTTTCAATGAGAAATTGCTTTGAAAGGTTTCCAAGCATGAGATAGAAATGAGCATGTGGTTTAAAAGCTTTTAATTAAAGTGTTTTCAAGTTGTGCATTATTGGGTTGGTTTTCTTTACAGCATGCCTCACTAAGCATTTGTGCTTACGCTCTCTCTTTTACCAATAATGCAGATAATTGAGGTGTTTTCGGGCATCAAGAAAGCTAAGTTCATCCAAGGAAGTCCAAGCTCATGCATGGGGAAGTTTTCGTACACTTTAGTTTTGATAGATTGACAATGGGAAACCAAAGATTGTATTTGGGAGATGTGTTAAACTCCCTAAGGTTGTGGCATGTTCGGTTTAGCTTGTTTGGATTGTAAATAGCCTTAATTGCTTGTTTTGAGTTTGGATTGCCTATTTGGGTTTTGAAATTAGGAAGCATGCCTTTAGAATGATGGAATTTCGTGTTTAATGTTATGGTGGTGCTTTTGTTGCGTGTAAAATAGTCTATCGCAATATAGTGCAAGTGTACACGACGCAAGTAGTAAAGTGATACTAGAGTATCAGATATCGTCTCCACAGGGACTGGGCCAACCCTTTCCTTCGCTATCTGCACAAGGGGAAAAGAATAGATTAAGATATTGTCACGAAAATAATAAAGAATACTGGAAAATAAAAGTAGAGAAATCAAGATAGAGAGAATGGGCTGGTATTGAATTGCTCAGTAGTGCAGGTATTGCAGAGTTTAGGAAATCCAGTCCTGTCGTCGCGCCTGTCGCCGACAGCACCTGTCGCGGCAGCTGTCCGTTGGCTGTCGCGGGCAGCAAACACACCAACTCCGTTCTTCAAGTTTGGCAAGAATCCCAGATCTGCCTTGGCCTATCCCTAGGTCCAAGTCTGTCGATGATCACGTCTTTGATGATACCTCCCGGCGTGAATCGAAGGATGAACACCAATGTGTATGAATTCTTCTTTAGCCACTTAACCTTGCCCTATCCCTAGGCACAAGATAGTTCAACTATAAACTAGAGAACTTGCTCTTATTTCTTTCGTATACTTAACTCTCCCGATGCTAAGTAAATAGATAACCTCACAATGCTCTCCCGATGCTCTTGCAAGATATTAATAACCAAAATAAGAGAACTTGAAGTTTATTTTATTGAACTTGGAAAATCCTAAAACAAAACAACCCTTGCAACTACTTTACAAACAACCCGTAGCCCTAGGGGGGATTTAGAACATGTCGGTGACGGGTGGACGACAGGGGGGTTTAGGTTTCGGTTATGGGGTAGAATGAGGGATATCCCCTCCTAGGTTAAAACTATGCCCTTATATAAGCTCTGGGCTCAAGTTATCTAAGGTAATAAGGATTACAACTTTAATTAAAAGTAAGATTCTAATAAAGACTTAATCTCTAAGTATCCTACTTTGCAGCCGCCATCCTTGTTTCTAGGAATTTACTCTCCTTGAGCTTTGGCTTGTCATATCTTTTGATTCGGGGCTTGGAAAAATATTTGGCTTTCACACGACAGACGAGCAGATTTTTCTCTATCTATCGAGGTCCACTTTACTTTTCCTCTTCATAAGGTTGCTGTCACCTTGCTGTCACGACAGGTCCATGACAGGTTCGTCTTCTTCGGATGCTTGTCCAGTTCAGCTCTTCTGCTTATCTGCCCTGCGCCTGCCTTCATCGTCAACCATGACAGATACCTACAAAAACAGCCATTTTTAGTAGAATCTGTGCCTTTTAATATATTTGTGATGTTTTGCTGTAAACTGACCTAAATGCAATGAATAATGCTTGAATGCAGCAGAAATATGGGTTAAAAAGGGTGTAAATAATAGAACTTTTAAACACTCATCACACCCCCAAACTCAAGTTTTTGCTTGTCCTCAAGCAATTAAGACTTAAAAGAAAAATGAAAATTTTTGTGTTGGCCTTCAAACAGTGAACTGTCCCTTACCCGTCGCTCATTCTCTATGGCGGCAGCAACCTGTCGGAAAGATTGGATCTGTCCGGAATCTCCCTATAGTCCTCGTGCAGTGTGTGCATGCTTGTGAACAGTTATATGCCAAGACTCTCTTAGTTTCACTAGGAAATTTCAGCTCTTAACTCGAATTTTTATGCCAAGTTTATCTTTTGAAGGCACTTCTTATGCTCCTTTGATTTTTTGTTTTGACTCGATTTCAAATTTTTTTTAAGCTAAAGTTTCACTAGAGCCGGTTTCGGGCACCTCTAGCTAACTTCCTAGAGCCGGTTTCGGGCACCTCTAGGGCTATTGATTTTCTTTTGCTAAACTTCTTTCCTAGAGCCAGTGTTAGGCACCTCTAGGGGCTATTCAAGTACTAAGCATCCTGTTCTAGTTTGGCTAAAAGACATCTAAGCAGTATAACAGTCACAAAAGTGTTTAAGTTTTCAGAACAATAGAAAGGCTCTAAACTTCTCCTTAACCTGTCCTAAAGATGCTGCCACGACAGAGCCGTCATGACAGGTAAGTTAACTTCACAGTTTTAAGCCAACAGTTTTATATCTTCTGATTTTTTTTAGAGAACTTAAATAAATAAAAGACACAACAATTAATAAAAAGACTTAAGACTCCATTAATGATGGAGGGTTGCCACCCCCAAACTCAAGGGTTGCATTGCCCTCAATGCAAAATGATATGAAAAATAAAATAAAGAAAAAGTACATCACAAAATATAAAGGCAGGCAACAATAAGAGGTAAAAACTTAAATTTTAGTCGCTGCCTCGCTGCTGCTGCTGACACGGATCTGATGGGAGCGTCTGGGCTGTGGAGGAGGCTGGGCAGGTTCAGGGGCAGGTTGCTCCACGACCTGGATGTCGGAGCTGCTGCCTCTGAGAAAGTGGAAGCAGCATTGCGTCGGGTTTTCCTATAAGACATATTAGTGTAAGGGTTGTGAAAAGTAAATGAAAGCAAATGAAAACTAAAAAGGGAGAACAAGTAAGAAAGACAGAAGTGAGTGAAAATGAAAATGAAACGGGGTTTTATAGTGGTCGAGGTGCTGCCCGTTAATGCTGTAACGGCAGGCGTGAATAACGGAGCGGCAGATTGGATTTAGCGTGTCTGACGCGTCTGACACGCATTTATTCGTCTGTTACGCGTCTGCCGCACGCTTCTGCGTCTGCCGTGTCAGTCTGTTGACAGCCTGTCATATCCGTCCGCGGCGGCAGCCGAAACGACAGGTTTCCATAAATGGGCTTCAATGGGCTGATGGATCGGCGGTGGGCTTGGGTCACTTCTCCTTTTCTTCTTGACTCCTTTATTTCTTCATGGGGCTTCAGTCCCCTGATAATGCTTGAGGCGTCGTTTCCGGTACTTCTTGAAGTCCATCTGTACCCTCCATCTGGTGATTTTTCTCATGGTGGGGGCTCCTTTCTTTCTCTTCCCTTTGTAGTCCATGAAGTCCTCCCTTCTTGGTAATGTTTCTGAGGGCATGAATATATGATTAGAAATAATCAAATTGACATTCGGCCGCAAACTTACCTTGTTTTCGTTGAATGTTGTTGTGGTTGAATGTAGCCCTTGCTGTCGTGCCTGCTGCTGTGGCAGGCAGTTATTTTGACAGTCCGTTGGCAGGTTACTTTGCAGGTCAATGGGACATTGGTAAGTGCCATCGCTCTCTATACTAAATTCTGTTGACCACTCGTAAATCTCCATCAGTAGAGACTTTGATGATTCTATGTCCACCGGCTTTGGTTCCTCTAATACCTGCAATGGAATTGGTGAGTTTTCATATAATTCAAAAGGTTCGTTTATTACCTGCTCATATTCCATCGGCGAGGCATTGTCATTGGGTAGCTCTTCTAGGTGGTCGTGCGAGTGCCATGATAGGGATGGATGTGTGCAATCTTGGTTAGGCATAATCGAGGTCGTGGGTTGAGAGTTTGCCTCTGATGTGGTTGCTGCTTCAGCATCAGTTGCTGTCGAGGCGGCAGTTGCTTTCGAGGCGGCAGTTGCTGTCGAGGCGGCAGTTTCTGTCGAGGCGGCAGTTTCTGTCGAGGCGGCAGTTTCCGCTTTGACTGGAGTTTCTGCCTCAAAAGTTGTTGCTGCCGTGACATTCTCTTGAATTTCACTAAGCATTGTCGCGGTGTTGCTCCATTCCGGCTCCTCGGTCATTGCCATGACATGTTGTTGCTCAGACTCATCATATGTTGGGTATTCCTTCACATGGGCATCCTCGTCGTCTTGCCTCAGGATTTCAGGTTCATCTGTGGCATGAATGAGGACTGGTCTGCTCAAGAGTTCATCCATCTTGGCGATACTTGCTTTCGTAGAGGCTGACACTTTTTGAGAGATTGCCAAGAAGGCTTGCAGTGTGTCTTCTAAGGATTTTGACTGCTCTTGAGGATGATGACATTGCCAGGGCAGGTCGGGTTCTGCAGCAAAACTGTCATGATATAAAAAATTTTGTGGGTTTTGATCGTACCATAAAAAATTTTGCTGCTGCGGCATCGGCATTTGCTGCCCCTGTTGCTGCCACGGCTGCTGCCCTGGCAGCATGTCTTCACGGTAATTGCAAGAACTTTCCCACATCAACTCTCGAATGGTTTTTCCTGGCATGTTGATGCCCTTGAACCTGTATTTTCACCTGATTTTTTTTTTTGTTAAAAAATAAAAGAAAATAAAAAAATAAAAAATAAAAGAAAAGAAAAGTGTAGAAGCTAGGGTAAGAGTGTGTTGCCAGTCCCCGGCAACGGCGCCAAAAACTTGTTGCGTGTAAAATAGTCTATCGCAATATAGTGCAAGTGTACACGACGCAAGTAGTAAAGTGATACTAGAGTATCAGATATCGTCTCCACAGGGACTGGGCCAACCCTTTCCTTCGCTATCTGCACAAGGGGAAAAGAATAGATTAAGATATTGTCACGAAAATAATAAAGAATACTGGAAAATAAAAGTAGAGAAATCAAGATAGAGAGAATGGGCTGGTATTGAATTGCTCAGTAGTGCAGGTATTGCAGAGTTTAGGAAATCCAGTCCTGTCGTCGCGCCTGTCGCCGACAGCACCTGTCGCGGCAGCTGTCCGTTGGCTGTCGCGGGCAGCAAACACACCAACTCCGTTCTTCAAGTTTGGCAAGAATCCCAGATCTGCCTTGGCCTATCCCTAGGTCCAAGTCTGTCGATGATCACGTCTTTGATGATACCTCCCGGCGTGAATCGAAGGATGAACACCAATGTGTATGAATTCTTCTTTAGCCACTTAACCTTGCCCTATCCCTAGGCACAAGATAGTTCAACTATAAACTAGAGAACTTGCTCTTATTTCTTTCGTATACTTAACTCTCCCGATGCTAAGTAAATAGATAACCTCACAATGCTCTCCCGATGCTCTTGCAAGATATTAATAACCAAAATAAGAGAACTTGAAGTTTATTTTATTGAACTTGGAAAATCCTAAAACAAAACAACCCTTGCAACTACTTTACAAACAACCCGTAGCCCTAGGGGGGATTTAGAACATGTCGGTGACGGGTGGACAACAGGGGGGTTTAGGTTTCGGTTATGGGGTAGAATGAGGGATATCCCCTCCTAGGTTAAAACTATGCCCTTATATAAGCTTTGGGCTCAAGTTATCTAAGGTAATAAGGATTACAACTTTAATTAAAAGTAAGATTCTAATAAAGACTTAATCTCTAAGTATCCTACTTTGCAGCCGCCATCCTTGTTTCTAGGAATTTACTCTCCTTGAGCTTTGGCTTGTCATATCTTTTGATCCGGGGCTTGGAAAAATATTTGGCTTTCACACGACAGACGAGCAGATTTTTCTCTATCTATCGAGGTCCACTTTACTTTTCCTCTTCATAAGGTTGCTGTCACCTTGCTGTCACGACAGGTCCATGACAGGTTCATCTTCTTCGGATACTTGTCCAGTTCAGCTCTTCTGCTTATCTGCCCTGCGCCTGCCTTCATCGTCAACCATGACAGATACCTACAAAAACAGCCATTTTTAGTAGAATCTGTGCCTTTTAATATATTTGTGATGTTTTGCTGTAAACTGACCTAAATGCAATGAATAATGCTTGAATGCAGCAGAAATATGGGTTAAAAAGGGTGTAAATAATAGAACTTTTAAACACTCATCAGCTTTAATGACCCAAATATGTTCCATGTATGTATGATGACTTGTTGGTATGGTTAGAGAGTCTTTGGGGCATTATTTAGCAGGTATTTGTGTGAAAAACCAGCAAATGCTGCAGTTTCTGGGCAGGGTGTATCGAAACACCCCATGGTGTTTCGGAACGAGGGCCTGAAATGGCCTTGGCATTTCGAAACGAAGGAAGTTGTTTCGATACATTTTGGCTACTGGAGCTATGTGTTTCGGAACCAGTCTCGGAACCAACCCGCGTACCAAAACGGTCAACGTCGTTTCGATACAGCGTTTCGGTACGGTGGGTGGGTGTTTCGAAACGGGTTACCGTTGGACCCAGGTTTGAATTGTATGGATGTTTACATGTTTTACATTTTAGTCCTAAATGTTGATATTGCAATTGCTTGAGCTTGAGGTGTCCTTTTAAGTTGAAATTTGGCAGAGAAGCATATAACATGACTAATTTTCAAGATGGTAACCTAAAAACCAATGAGGTCCCTCTAATTTACAGAAATTACATTTTGGTCCCTAAACTTATGTGAAGTGCAATTGAGTCCCTATATGTTATCCGATCGCTGTGAAAGTGTTTTCAAGATGTGCATTATTGGGTTGGTTTTCTTTAGAGCATACCTCACTAAGTATTTGTGCTTACGCTCTCTCTTTTACCAATAATGCATATAATTGAGGTGTTTTCGGGCATCAAGGAAGCTAAGTTCATCCAAGGAAGTCCAAGCTCATGCATGGGGAAGTTTTCGTACACTTTAGTTTTGATAGATTGACAATGGGAAACCAAGGATTGTATTTGGGAGATGTGTTAAACTCCCTAAGGTTGTGGCATGTTCGGTTTAGCTTGTTTGGATTGTAAATGGCCTTAATTGCTTGTTTTGAGTTTGGATTGCCTATTTTGGTTTTGAAATTAGGAAGCATGCCTTTAGAATGATGGAATTTCGTGTTTAATGTTATGGTGGTGCTTTAATGACCCAAATATGTTCCATGTATGTATGATGACTTGTTGGTATGGTTAGAGAGTCTTTGGGGCATGTTTTAGTAGGTATTTGAGTGAAAAACCAGCAAATGCTGCAGTTTCTGGGTAGGGTGTATCGAAACACCCCATGGTGTTTCGGAACGAGGGCCTGAAATCACCTTGGCTTTTCGAAACGAAGGAAGTTGTTTTGATACATTTTGGCTACTGGAGCTATGTGTTTCGGAACCAGTCTCGGAACCAACCCGCGTACCAAAACGGTCAACGCCGTTTCGATACAGCGTTTCGGTACGGTGGGTGGGTGTTTCGAAACGGGTTACCGTTGGACCCAGGTTTGAATTGTTTGGATGTTTGCATGCTTTACATTTTAGTCCTAAATGTTGATATTGCAATTGCTTGAGCTTGAGGTGTCCTTTTAAGTTGAAATTTGGCAGAGAAGCATATAACATGACTAATTTCAAGATGGTAACCTAAAAACCAATGAAGTCCTTCTAATTTATAGAAATTACATTTTGGTCCTTAAACTTGTGTGAAGTGCAATTGTGTCCTTATATGTTATCTGATCGTTGTGCCTTCCTCAATCATGATTCGTGAGTACTCACTTAGGGTTAACATGTATGTAGACAAGATTAAAATAAAAAGGGTCGTTAATCAAGTTTGACTTTCGGGTTGACTTTGATTTTCCCCGTGTAATCTTCGTAGTTCGAGTCAATCATCTAGGCCGGGCTAAGGGGGGTTACAAGCATATTCCCTCGTTTCACATTAATTTAATCATAAATGTGGAACTTGTGTTGAGGCAAAATTAACAAGGTCTTCATTTCAAACTGGTGAATGAAGTACAGAACCTCTTGATATAATGCATATGGATGTTTGTGACTTAAAGTTTGTCCAAAGTAGAGAGGGAATAAATATTATTACCTTAATTGATGATGCTACAAAATACTGATATGCATATTTTCTTAAGAGCAAAGATGAGGCTATAGAGAAATTTATACTCTATAAACAGAAAGATGAAAATCAACTTAATAAAATGACTAAGATGGTGACAAGTGATCATGGTGGTGAATACATTGAACCATTTGGTGAATATTGTTTGCAAAATGAGATCATTCGTGAAGTGACACCACCATATTCTCCCCAATCAAATGGAGTAGTCGAATGGAAAAATCAGACTCTAAAGGAAATAATGAACGCTTTGCTAGGAAGCTATGGGTTATCATAGAACATGGGGGAGCTATTCTATCAACTAATTACCATTTAAAAAAGGTTCCTTGAAAGAAAAGAGACAAGGCACCATACGAATTATGGAAAGGTCTATAACCTTTTTACAACCACTTGAAAGTGTGGGGGTGTCTTGCAAAGGTAATGGCCCCGTTACCGAAACAAATGAAAATAGGTCCTAAAATTATGGATTGCATTTTCTTTGGTTATGCAGAACATAACAACGCATATCAATTTCTTGTGTATGAATCGAAGAACCCTGAGATTCACAAGAATACGTAATGGAATTAAAGAATGTCTCTTTCTTTGAAAAATGTATTCCCTTGTAAAGCTAAGGTAGTTAATCAAAGTTTAACGAAACGAACTCTAGAGAATAGAAATAAAGATAAGTTAGATGATCAACAAGGGGTTGAGCTTGAAATAGATCCACGAAGAAGTAAACGAGAAAGGGTAGAAAAATATTTTGGATCAAATTTTCTAACCTATATGCTAAAGGCTGAACCTCAAACGTATAATGATGTTATACGTTCGTATGAAGGTACCTTATGGAAGGTTGCCATTGAGAGTGAAATTATTTCCATCATGCAAAACCATATGTGAGAATTAGTAGATCTTCCTCCGAGAATTAAACAATTAAATTCTAAGTGGATTTTCAAATAGAAAACGAAAGTACATGGAACAATTGATAAGTACAAGGCCATAATGGTTATAAGAGGTTACCGAAAAAAGGAAGGTCTTGACTATTTTGATACATATTCTCATGTAATCAAGAATAACTTTCATAAGGATGATACTTGCAATTGTCGCTTTGCGAAATCTAGAAGTACATCAAATGGATGTTAAAACAGCTTTCCGAAATTGAGATCTTGATGAAGAAAAATACATGGAACAATCTGAGGGTCATGTAGTTTCAGGTCAAGAGAGGAAAGTCTGCAGATTGGTGAAGTCTTTGTATAGACTAAAGCAAGCACCAAAGCAATGGCATGAGAAGTTTGATAGTGTCATGATGACAAACGAATTCAAGATTAATGAGTGCGACAAATGTGTATATGTCAAAACTAGCGACAATGGATATATCATTCTATTTTTGTATGTTGGTGACATACTCATTGTTGGACGCAACAATGAAATGGTAAAACGTACCAAACACATGTGAAATTCAAGATTTGACACGAAAAGATGTGGGACTAGTTGATATGATTTTGGGCATTCAAATTAAACGGTCACATAAAGGTCTCATATTGACTTAGTCACACTATGTGGACAAGATTCTTAGAAATTTGGCAAGGATGATTATGGTATAGCTAGAACTCCAATTGATACGAGCCAACATTTTTCCAAGAACAAAAATCAAAGTGTTGGACAAGTGGAATATGCAAGGGTCATAGGCAGTTTAATGTACCTCACGAGATGTACTAGACCAGATATTGCTTTTACTGTGAGAAGTATAAGTTGATTCACAGACAATCTAGATGAAAACCACTGGAAAGCTGTTGTGAGGGTACTGAGATATCTTAGATATACTCATGATTATAGATTGTGTTATTCTAGAGATCATGTTGATTTAGAAAGATACTTTGATGCTAGTAGCATATCTAATATTCAAAATACCAAAGGCACAAGTGAATATATTTTCATTTTGGGAGGAGTCGTATTATGGAAATCCTCAAGACAAACAGTTATAACTAGATCCACAATGGAATATGAGTTTGTAGATCTAGACAAATCTTGAGAAGAAGCTGAATGGCTTCGAAATTTCTTGGAGGATACTTCTGAATGGCTAAAGCTTGTGTCCACAATATGTATATATTGTGATAATCAAGCATCAATTGGTATATCACAAAGCTTTATGTACAATGGTACGTCGAGAAATATGCGTCATCGACAGAATACTATTAGATAGTTGATCTCAAATGGGTTTATCTCTATTGATTTTGTAAGATCAAAGGATAACATTGTGGATCTGCTAACGAAAGATTTGAATCAAGATCAGGTTGAGAAAACATCGAAACAAATGAGACTAAAGCCCAACAAAATTTAAGGCGTTCTGTGAAGGAAAACTCTACCTAGTTGCCTGGAGATCCCAAGATCTAGGTTCAAAGGGACAACCTAATTGCATAGACCTTGTGCGATCACAGTGGGGATTCTTCTCCCATGTCCGTTCCTATGATGTAAATAGTGATCAAAAAGTGGAATAGGCTAAGAAATGATTTTAATGACCACTATGTGTTTCGATAAGTCAAATAACATAAGTCACCTATGTGAGAGTAAAGTGGGATTGCTTCTAGGACATTATTGGGGCATAGTTCTCTCAAACTCTTGCATAACTAGGGAGATGTTCACGGTCATATGAACATAACCATGAGAACTAAAATCCTCTACAATGAGGTAGTTATGTGAGATATATCATCGTTTACACAAACGACATAACAGTTCAAGGACATCACGTCTACTAGTTATCCTGTAAAGTAAATATACTTTCAAAAGAGAAGGTTCAAAGGTGGACACCTACCAATCCTATACAACTATCGATCGTAGAATTTGTCACTGCATTGAGTCAAAATATTTTTGATGAAATGATCAATTTTTGTAACGCCTTGCTTTTGGCCCTAAATGTTTTAGACATCGGATTGGACCGGTCGGAAATGGTTCGAATCATATTAGCAGGTTTAGGGAAAGAAAGGATCGGGAAAGGATAAAAATATGGTAAAAATTGCTAAAATCCTCTTAAAATTTTGTTTAAGGGGCTGGTCAAATCAATTTTACAAAATAAGCTTTGGAAGTGATACATTTTGGGTAGTGACCAAAATGTAAAGTTTCAAAACTGTGCAAAATGTAATTTTTAAAAAAGGAGTCAAAATATTAGAATCTTTAGGGAGCTAGGTGCAATTACACCTTCCTTAAATTGACATGTGTTTTAAAAGGATATTTAGATGATTAAATAAAAAGGATTTTATTTAATTAAATTGATTAAAATAAAATAATGAGAAGTTTTTGACGTAACTAACTTTCATTTCAGCAAAACCATTTTCTCAACTCTTTTCTCCTGATTTCTATTCTCCCAAACAATCACTCTTTGATTTCTAAACCATTTTAAAGAGTTCTCTTCAAATTCTTCAAGATTTGTTAAGGAAAAACTTGTCAATCATCGAGGAAGGCAAGGATTGGAGGTATATCCCGTTCTCAACCTTCAATCTAGGTTCTTTATTGAAATTCCCAAGATCTTTGACTTCTTAATGTTTTTTTGGTTGAGATTTGATAATAGTTTTGATTTAAGATCAAAATCTTGCAAAATTATGATTTAAATCTTGATTTTCGGATTGGTATTGATGAGCTCTGTTTTGGATTGATTGCAATTGAGTTTTGAGTTGATTATTATGTTGAAAAAGGGCTTTGATGATATAAATCCCGAATATCTTGAGATCTTTGAGTTTCTTGATGGTTTTAGTTGGGTTTTTGAGGTGAAATGATGAAGTTATGCTTGGTTGAGGTATAAGGAAGGGTTTAGGTTGTTTTTAGATGTGTTTTGATGTTTAATAATGGTTGAAAGTGATGTATGTTGGTTGGGCTTGGTTTAGGAAGCAATCGATTGAATTTTCGGTTGTTTCGGATGGGTAAATTGATGTAGTTTTGGTGAGCAACGAGTTTGTCTTTAGTTGTTGGTGTTGAAATGCATTTTAATGCATTTGGATCTCTGTTTTGATGATCTAAAAATAGGGGATCTTGATCCAAAAGCAAACGAAATATTTTTGGAGGCTTCGGAGGGGTGATCTTCGCGTCGACAAGCGAAGTTTCACGTATCGGTGAGTAAAAAATGGATTTTCCAGCTTTGTAACGCATTGAGCGTGGTCTTGGGAGCTTAGTGTAAGTTTGAAACACTTAGCTAAGCTCAAGAGTAAGTGATTTGAATATCTCTCTCGGAAAGTGCTATGTTTTTGTTGGAAAATGCACTTGAATTAAATGTGGTTTAATTTATTGCTTTAAAGCATGTTTTGCGCATTGATAATGCTAGTGTTTAATGCCATTTTGTTAAGGATACACTTGGTAGGTGATCCTTGGATTTATGAGATGTGTGCATTTGATTTTAATCATGTTTATGCTTTTGAAAATGACATTGTAATTTATGCTTGTAAAACAGTGGAAAAATGATGTTAAATGATTATATTGGAAAGTGATGGAAATGGTTTGTGGTTACTTTAATCGGATATAGTTAGTCGGCTATAGGATTGGGTGCACCATGAATAAAGTCGCCTTGGATGTCGAGGGGTTGTGATTGTACCGTATACTCCATCCAAGTACCCTAATGATTGAGGCTAAGATCACAACGGTGAATGGTTTAATTTCGTGTATGGATCTTGTGGTTTTTGTCTCGTGCTCTCGTTATTAGAATTATACAACTATCGATGAGTGGTGTTGAGGGGTTGCGATTGTACCGTTAAACTCCACCATGGGTGTCACAACGGTTGATGGTCTAATCCCGTGTGTGAGCCTTATGTAGTCCAGTAGTGTGTATGAAGCGTATGGGACAACGCTTGTAATCCGTGTATCCAATTGTGTCGTTTGTGTTGGTTTTGATATGGTTTTAGATAGATCACTTGCGAGCCAATATAATGTTGATGATTAATGATTAAGCATGAGATGCTTAGAAATTATGCTAGAATCCATGTAATGCTTGGTTTAAGCATGAGCAAAGGATTTTGCTGTTGTTTTAATGATGCTATGAGCATGTTGTTTTAAAAGTGCATTGATGCTTTAAAGAGCATGTTTTAAAGGAAGGCATGAGTTTGCAAATGATGATATATCGGTTTTATAAAATGCAGTGATGAATGTTTGGTTTTAGCGATCTTCACTAAGCTTGATGCTTACGCTCGTTTGTTTCATCAATGTAGAGAATTAAGCAATTGAGGTAGTAAAAAAGAAGTGGAATCCAAGAATTTTTAACTAAGTAGTGTATGTGGTTTTACCTTAGTGTAATAAGAGGCAATGGGTGGGATTTCAACTCTTGGTTATTTTGGTGATGTTAAACACCTTGAGCATGTTTGGTTTGCTTATTCGGATTTGTAAATGGCCTTTAAGTGTTGGTTTGAGCTTGAATATGGTTTATAGCCTTTTTGTTGTCTTGATATCTAGGAAGCATGCCTATAGTTTTATAGCTTGCAAGAATGAAGCTATGATATAGCTTGTGTTTTGTATGGGTGGTCCTTGATGTTTATCCATGTTGTATGTGTGTTGGAACAAGTGTCGGAATGCTTCCGGAGATGAAAACTTGTTTAAAACTAGCAATTTGGAAAGTTGCAGGCCCAGGCGTTTCGGAATGCCCTTGTCCGTTTCGGAACGAAGGCCTGTAATGACAATGGTGTCTCGGAACAGGAAGGCACGTTCCAGAACATTTCGCCACTGTGAACCAACGTATCGAAACGGGTTTCTTGAGGTTTCGGAAAGCCCCCGCGTATCGAAACGATCATTCTTGTTTCGTAACGGCCGTTCCAATACATGGTTCTCTATTCCGAAACACTTGACTGTTGGACGCTGATTTTGAATTGTTCTGAGTTATTGTTTCTTACGTTTTGGTCCCTAAGTATTGATTGTTCAATTGGTTGAGTTTGGATGGTCCGTTTGAGATGATTTTTGACACGCTGGCATGTTATATGACTAATTTTGGATTGGTAACTTTAAAATCTGGATAGTCATTGTAATTCCTAAAGTTTACAAATTAGTCCCTAAAAGTCAAATGAATGCAATTGAACCCCTAATTGAACTCCGATCGCTGTATCATTTTCGCCTAATCGCTTTGCTAATCATATAGGATAATAATGTGCATCTAGAAGAGATAAAAGAAAAAAATGGGTCGTTAATCGGGGTTAAATTTTACAAGTTGACTTTGGTTTCCCCGTGTAATCTTCTTAGTTCGGGTTGGGCGTCTAGGTTGGGCTAAGGGGGTTACATTTGTTGGTATCAGAGCCAGGTTACGAAAGAATTAGGGATGATGGTAAGTGAAATTGGTATGGTTTAATGCATGGTGGTTTGAAAAACCATGTTTTGATTGAATGTTGGAGCTTATGCTATGCTTGATTTTTATAAATCATAAGTGCGATGAATATGAATGTATGTTGATAATGTGATAGGAATGTATGCTGATTTGGATGGTGTAAAGCATGTTGATTATGAAATGCTATTGTATGCTATGTTATGCTTGAGTGAAATCGGGGTGCCCATTGTCTTATTACACTAGTTTAATATTTTTGTGAACTTGGATCCTTGCTTGAAGCTGGCCTAAATCATGGTTTGATTTGTTTTTGTTGTTATGCTTTGTTAAAAATAGCACAATGGGTCCGAGGAGAGAGCTTAGGTCGAACACGATTGTGCTTGTGGTTGAGCAGGGCAATTAGGGTAATCAAGGGGTTGAGAACCCAACTGATGAGACTTTACCTCCGCCGCCACCACCTGGAGGTGGAGAGCCAGAGCAACAAGGACAAGCTGGTCCCGTCTTGGGTGATCTAACGCCATTGGTTCAGGAGATCACCAGAGCGTTTTAGGCTGTGGTAGCTGGAACGCATGTTCATGCCCGTGCAACTGGGCATGCGGGTTTGCCTTTGAAAAGGCTGAGGAGTTTAGGAGCTGTGGAGTTCTATGGTATGTCTCCTGAGGCGTCGGAGGCCTGGTTAGCTAGCACGATCCGTTTCATGGATCAGATGGGATGTAATGATGTGCACAAGCTGGGATGCGCAGTTTCTTTGCTCCAGGGTGACGCTTATAGTTGGTGGACAACTATCACCGCTGGTATGGAACCCAATAAGGTAGATTGGGAGTTCTTTCGAGGTGCCTCTAAGAGGAAGTATCTTGGTGTGAGATACTTGGATGAGAAGAAGTGTGAATTCATGTTGCTTGTTCAGGGAAATCTCTCGGTGGCTAAGTACGAGGTTTAGTTTGTACGTTTGAGCTAGTACGCCCCTGAGTTGATGCCTAGTGATAGGCATCGTTGTGATTGCTTCTGATATGGGTTGGTGCAGGAAGTGAAGACTTATATGTTGGCTACAGACTACACAGATTTCGATGTGCTTGTATGTCGAGCTAAGGACATCGAGCAGAATCTGGGTCTGTCATCTCGTGGAGGTGGATCTAGCTCTTGTAAGAGACTAGCTGAGTCTAGTTCCGATGGTGGACGGAACAAGAGAGGTCGAGATAGGAGATATCAGCCTGCTGCTAGGCGAGGTAATATTGGACATGGTGCACCGGCTCAGGGAGATATGATGAGGGCATAACAGAACACGTGCTGGACGTGTGGTTCTCGGGGTCATCTGCGGCGAGATTGTCGTCGTGCGGCTAGGGAGGTACAGGCTCATGTTGTGGTGGCAGAGAATTTTTGCTGGAAATGTGGTTCAACGAACCATTTGAGGCGTGAGTGTCCTCTGTTGGCTGGTGGAGGCCAGGGACGTGCACCTGTTGTGGCTGCATCTCAGAGAGGCCGTGGGTGTAGCCGAGGGAATTTCCAGAGGAGAGATGAGGATCAGCATGATATTGCTCATGTTGTAGCAATTCAGCCTGAGGGAGGCGGTCCCGCGAGGGTCTATGCTCAGCGCGAGGAGCACAACTATATTGATGTCATCGCAGGTACCTTTGTTCCACAGTCTTTATCATTGTTGGCTTTGATTGATTCTTGATCCACACATTCTTATATCTTGATTGAGAATGTGTATTTGCTTGATATGCCTGTTGAGTTGCTTGAGGTAGGAATGCAAGTGACTAGTTCTTTTGGTGAGACTGTAATCACTAGGAAGTTGTATCGGAGGTGTCCCTTATCTGTTTAGGGCCATGTTTTTCTTGTGGATTTGATGGAGTTACCCTTTTATGGTTTTGATGTGATCCTTGGTGTGGATTGGCTATTTGAGCATAGGACGGTGGTTGATTTTGATGTTAAGCGAGTCACCTTAAAGCTTGCGCATGATTATGAAGTTGTGATAGTAGGCGGGAATGTGAAATTCTTGTCTAATGTGGTTTTCAGCTTTGGAAGCAAGTCGTATGCTAAGGTTGGGATGTGAGGCTTACCTTGCGTATGTGATGAATCCTGGTACAAAGGATGTACGTGTGTAGGACATCCGAACCGTTTGCGATTTTTCGGGTGTCTTTCCGGAAGAATTTCTTGGGTTGCCGCTAAATAGAGAAATTGAGTTTGGTATCGAGTTGTATGAGAATACGACTCCGGTGTCTATTGCTCCTTATCGCACGGCACCTAAGGAGCTGAAAGAGTTGAAGACGCAACTTTAGAAGTTGTTGGATCGAGGTTTCATCCGGCCGAGTGTGTTACCTTGGGGTGCGCCGGTGTTGTTTGTAAAAACGAAAGATGGGACAATGCAGATGTGTATAGATTATCGGCAGTTGAACAAGTTGGCGATCAAGAACATATACCCTTTGCCAAGGATTGATGATCTCTTTGATCAGTTTCGAGGAGCCTCAGTGTTTTCTAAGATAGACTTGAGGTCATGGTATTACCAGTTGAAGGTAAGGGATGTAGATGTACCTAAGACGACTTTTCGGACAAGGAACGAACATTACGAGTTCTTAGTGATTCCGTTTGGTTTAACCAATGCACCTACTGCTTTTATGGACATGATGAATCGTATGTTCCATAAGTTCTTGGATCAGTTTGTGGTGGTGTTCATCGATGATATACTTGTGTACTCTCGTACCGAGAAGGATCATGATAGACACTTGAGGATAGTTTTGCAAGCGTTGTTGAGAACCAGTTGTATGCCAAGCTAAGTAAATGTGAGTTTTGGCTTAAGGAGGTGGTCTTCCTTGGGCATGTTGTATCAGTTGAAGGTATTCGCGTTGATCTGCATAAAGTAGAGGTTGTGATAAGTTGGAAGGTGCCTAAGTCGGTGAAAGAGGTACGAAGTTTTCTTGGTTTAGTTGGGTATTACTGTAGGTTTGTCGAGGGTTTCTCGAAGATTGCTGCACCTTTGACCAAGTTGTTGCAGAAGAATGTTTGCTTTGAGTGGATAGAGGCGAGGCAACAAGCTTTTGAGAAACTGAAGGAAGCTTTGACGCAAGCTCCTGTCTTGATTCAACCTGAGTCTGGTAAGGAGTTTGTGGTCTATAGTGATGCGTCCATTGTTGGTTTGGGCTGTGTGTTGATGCAGGAGGGTAAGGTAGTAGCCTATGCATCTAGGCAGTTGAAAATGCATGAGCGTAACTACCCTAGAAGATTTGGAGGCATTATCTGTATGGCGAGAAGTGTGTGGTGTTTACATACCATAAGAGCTTGAAGTGTCGTATGTCTCAGAAGGAGTTGAATCTTAGGCAACGTCGTTGGGTGGAGTTGCTTAAGGATTGTGATATGTTGATCGAGTATCACCTAGGAAAGGCCAATGTTGTTGTCGATTCTTTGAGCAGGAAAGTGGCTATGGAGTTGAGGGTGATGTTTGCTCGCTTGAGCATATCGCGAGATGGTGGTCTTGTTGCTAAATTGCAAGTGAAACCGTCACTGATCCAATTGATCAAGGATAAGCAGTTGCTAGATGATTCTCTTGTTCCTCATGTTCAGGATATTAAGGAGGGTAAGCCTTCAGATTTTAGTTTTAATGATGACGATGTTTTGTGTTTTGGGAGTCGAATAGTGGTGCTATATGATGTTGCGTTGAAGCGCACTATTCTGATTGAAGCTCATAGCAGTCCTTTCGCTATGCACCCTGGTAGTACAAAGATGTATCGTGATTTGAAGGATGAGTACTACTGGGTGGGGTTGAAAAAGGATGTTGCCGAGTTCGTTGGCAAGTGCATGGTGTGCCAGCGAGTAAAGGCTGAACATCAGGTTCCCTTTGGGTTGTTGCAACCTCTGAGAATTCTGGAATGGAAGTGGGAAAGAATTACCATGGATTTTGTGTCTGGTTTGCCGTTGTCACCATCAAAGAAGAATTCAGTTTGGGTGATTGTTAATCGCCTCACGAAGTGTGCACATTTCTTGCCTGTGTATACTACGTATACCATGGATAAGTTGGCAGAGCTGTACATTGCTGAGATTGTGCGGTTTCACAATGTGCCAAAGTCCATAGTGTCGGATAGGGATATGAGGTTTACGTCGCGGTTTTGGGAACGTATGCATCAAGCCTTAGGTACACAGTTGAATTTCAGTACTTCTTATCATCCTCAGACGGATGGACAGTTAGAACGTGTTATCCAGGTGCTTGGGGACATGTTAAGATGTTGCGTTATTGATTTTTAGGGTTCATGGGAGAAGCACTTGCCTTTGGTTTAGTTTGCTTACAACAATAGTTACCAGGCAAGCACTCAAATAGCTCCATACGAGGCTTTGTATGGGAGAAAGTGCAGAACGCCTCTTTGTTGGGCGGAGACGGGGCAAAAGTCGATTTCGATGCTGACTATGTTGAAAGGAACCACCGAGAAAGTGAAGATCATTTGTGAGCGTTTGAAGGCAGCATCGGATCGGCAAAAGTCTTACGCGGATCTGAAGCGTAAGGAGATTGAGTTCGCGGTTGGCGAACGTGTGTTCTTGAAGGTATCGCCTTGGAATAAGGTGATGAGATTTGGGCGTAATGGTAAGCTTAGCCCGAGATTTATTGGACCATATGAGGTTGTGGAGCGTATTAGTCATGTGGCATATCGGTTGAGGTTGCCTCCCGAGCTAGAAAAGATTCATGATGTGTTTCATGTCTCGATGTTGCGGAGGTACAGATCGGATCCTTCGCATGTGATGCATGTTGAGGAGATAGAGTTGAATCCGGATATGTCTTACGATGAGGAACCAGTGAGGATCCTGGATGTGAGCAGCAAAGTTCTTCGTGGCAAGACGATAGAGCTTGTGAAGGTGTTGTGGCAACACCGAGGAGTTGAGGAGGCAACTTGGGAAAGCAAGGCAGACATGCTGAAGCAGTTTCCGCACCTTTTTCCTTCAGGTAAAATTTCGAGGACGAAATTTCCTAAGTGGGGGAGAGTTGTAACGCCCTGGTTTTGGGCCCAAATGTTTTAGACATCGGATCGGACCGGAAACGGTTCGAATTGTATTAGGAGGTTTAGGGAAATCAAGGATCAGGAAAGGATAAAAATATGGTAAAAATTGCTAAAATCCTATAAAATCATGTTTAAGGGGCTGGTCAAATCAATTTTACAAAATAAGCTTTTGAAGTGATACATTTTGGGTAGTGACCAAAATGTAAAGTTTCAAAACTGTGGAAAATGTAATTTTTAAAAAATGAGTCAAAATCATAGAATCTTTAGGGAGCTATGGTGCAATTACACCTTCCTTAAATTGACATGTGTTTTAAAAGGATATTTAGATGATTAAATAAAAAGGATTTTATTTAATTAAATTGATTAAAATAAAATAATGAGAATGTTTTGACGTAACTAACTTTCATTTCAACAAAACTATTTTCTCAGCTCTTTTCTCGAGATTTCGTTTCTCCCAAACACTCTCTCTTTGATTTCTAAACCATTTTCAAGAGTTCTCTTCAAAATCTTCAAGATTTGTTAAGGAAAAACTTGTCAATCATTGGGGAAAGAAAGGATTGGAGGTATATCTCATTCTCAACCTTCAATCTAGGTTCTTTATTGAAATTCTCAAGATCTTTGACTTCTAAATGTTGTTTTTGGCTGAGATTTGATAATAGTTTTGATTCAAGATAAAAATCTTGCAAAATTATGATTTAAATCATGATTTTCAGATTGGCATTGATGAGCTCTGTTTTGGATTGATTGCAATTGAGTTTTGAGTTGATTATTATGTTGAAAAGGGGCTTTGATGATATAAGTCCCGAAATTCTTGAGATCCTTGAGTTTCTTTGTAACACCCCAATATTGGGCTTAGAAGTTTTGGGTTTGAACAGGACCGGTCGGATTTTCGGTTCGAATATAAAAGGTGGTTTTAGGGAAAGCCTAGTTCGGGATGCATTAAAAATATGGGAAAATATCTAAAAATCCTCTTTTAATATATATAAGAGAGTGGTGAAATCAATTTTACAAAATGAGGTTTGGAAATATGACATTTCGAGTTAGTGACTAAAATGTAATTTTTGAAAAGTTCGTGACTGTTTTAAAAGGATTGAAACTTTGAATCTTTAAGGAGCTAATTTACCCAAGGGAGGATTTCTCCAGATTTTTCTTGATTTTTAAAGACTCATTTAATGTTTAATTAATAAAAAGAAAAGAGGGAAAAGTCACATTTTGGTTTCATAACTAACTTTTGCCAAAATTTTCCCATTTCATTTTCTCTCAAAATTCCCTCAGCCAAACACATTTCCACAGAAACTTTCCTTTTGATTTTCACACATAAAGAAGAGTTTTCAATCTCCAAATGATTCCTAATCATTTCTACATCAAATCCTCACCATTTGCTTAATGAATTTTCAAGGATTTTGGCTCTAAACAAGGAGAAATCCACATTTAGAGGTATGAACGTCCTTCTCCTCTAAATACTCAGTTCTTTACTGAAATTCCCAAGTTCTCAATCCTTAAATTGAGTTTTATTAAAGGTTTTAATGTTGTGATCTTGATTTTTGGCTTAAAATTCAAGATTTGGATTTAATTTTGATGAAATTCGTATTGGATGTTTGGGCTTTGTTTTGAGGTGTCTTTTTGATGTATTTTGGATGTTTAAATGATGTGAAATGGAGGTTTAATCAATGCAGTCCCGAATAGGTTGATTTTTCTAAGATTTTACTTGTGAAAATGGTGGTTTTTGGGGTGATCTTGGTGTTTTGTTAATGATGGAGGTATAAGGAAGAGTTTGGGTTCATTTTGGATGTTAGTTGATGTTTAAAAATGGTTAGAAGTGATGGATCTTGGCTGGGTTAAGTTTTGGAAGAGTTTGGAGGTGTTTTCGGTTGTGTTTGGTAGCCGAAATGTTGGATTTTTGTAGAGCTGCAAGTTTAGGTGTGTTGCTGGTGATTTTAATGCATAATGATGCATTAATCCTCTGTTGTTATGTGTTTAAAACAGGGGAGAATGATCCGGAGGCAATAGAGGTGGCGTTAGAGGGTTCGGATGCTTGGAAGGCTTAACGGCTAGCGTAGTTTTGTGTTTCGGTGACTGGTAAAGGGTTTTCCAGCTTTGAAACATTTTGGATGAGGCTTTGGGAGCTTAGTTTATGTAACGCCCCGGTTTTGGGCTTAGAAGTTTTGGGCGTTGACCGGTTCGGTCAAAGTGCTGTTCGAATCTATAAGGGTGACATTAGGAAAGCCTAGTTCGGGTTGCATTAAAAATATGGAAAAATGTTCTAAAATCATCTTTTAATATATATAAGTGAACTGTGAAATCAATTTTGAAAAATGAGGTTTGGAAGGGTGACATTTTGGCTAGTGACCAAAATGTAATTTTTGAAAGTTGCGTGACTGTTTTATAAAGGATTGAAACTTTGAATCTTTAAGGAGCTATTATTCCAAAAGTAGTTTCTCCAGATTTTTCTAAGATATTTTAAGGTTTTATTCTGATTTTTAAACATAAGAAAAGATGAGGGAAAGTCATTTTGGCTATTTTGTAACTAACTTCTCATTTTCTTTTCTCTCAACCCAAACACTTTCTCTCCAGAGAGTTTCTTCTGATTTTGTTACCTAAATCTCTCCTTTCAACTCTCTTTTGATTTCTAATCATCATATCTACAAAACCTCTCAATTTGCAAGTTGATTCTTCAAGCTTTTTGGCTCTAAAAGAGGAGAAACTCAAGTTTGGAGGTAAGAACGTCCTTCTCCTCTAAACTCTCAGTTCTTTACTGAAATTCCCAAGTTCTCAATCCTTAATTGATGTTTTATAAATGGATTTTAAGATTGTTTAATGGATCTTGGCTTAAAATGCAAGATTTTGTGTGTTTTTGATGAAATTTCGTTGGATCTGTTTAAGCAGTGTTTTAAGGTGTTAAAATGATGATTAATGAATGTTAATTTGATAAGGAATTGGGTTTTGATTAATGCAATCCCGGATAGGTTGAATTTCCTAAGTTTAGCTTATGATTCTTGGTTGTTTTTGAGGTGATCTTGTGGATCTGGTGTTGCTGGAGGTATAAGGATGTTGTTAGGTTCTTTTTAGATGTTAAATGATGCTAAAGGATGTTAGGTTTTGATGGTTTATGGCTGGGCTTTGTTGAGAAGTGGTTTGGATGCATTTTCGGTTGTGTTTGGTGGCCGAAAATGGAGTGTGGATGAGAGCAGCGAGTTTAGGTGCTTTCATTGAAGCTATTAATGCATGATGATGCATTAATCTACTGTTTTAATGTGTTAAAACAGGGGAGTCATCTTTGGATCCAAGTGGTGGTGATCCGGAGGCTTGATTTGGTGCTTCGGCAAGAGGCAAAGTGGAATCGGTGAGTGAAATTGGGTTTTCGGCTTGAAATCAATGTCTTGGGAGCTTAGTTTAAGTCTAAACAACTTTGCTAAGCTCAAGTGTAAGTTTCGGAAATACTCTCTAGTGGTGGCCATGATTTGATTGTTGTGCAATGTGGTTTATTGCATGTTTTAAACTCTGTTTTGAAAGCATGATTTAGCATGGTTAATGCTCTTTTTGTAAGCCATATGTTGAAGGAAGCTCAAGGTAAGAGTTCCTTGTTTTTGAACATTGATTAAATGTGGTTTGATGCTTTTGAATGCATGATGAATATGGCTTGGTTTAATGCTTTAAAACAGTGGATAAATTGATGATAATGATGTATGTTGGCAAGTGATGTTTTGAAAAGGTTAAGGTCACTAAGGTGGTTAAAAGTCCTTGAGTGAGCCTTGTTTACTTAAGAACATCAAGGTGGTTAAAAGTCCTTGGATGATTCTTGCTACGGACACAAAGGTGGTTAAAAGTCCTTGTGTGGTCCTTTCCATGGTGTTTAAAAGTCCATGGGCCAAGGTGTTTAAAAGTCCTTGGGGTGATTATTATCATGGTGTTTAAAAGTCAATGGCCAAGGTGTTTAAAAGTAATTGGGGTCAAGGTGTTTAAAAGTCCTTGAGGTGAACTTGTTAAGGACACAAAGGTGTTTAAAAGTCCTTGTGTGGTCCTTGCCAAGGTGTTTAAAAGTCCTTGGGGCCAAGGTGTTTAAAAGTCCTTGGGGTGAAAGTTGATGAACTTATTTTTAAAGAAATGGAACTTATCACTTGTGGCCAATATGACATGTTGTGATATGATGCATGAGATGCATGTTTAAGTATGCTTTTGAGCATGTGTAAATCATGATTTGAAGCATGATTTATAAAGTGTTTATAAATGCATTATTGAATGGTTTTATTGAGCATTCCTTACTAAGCTTTTGCTTACGCTCTCTTTGTTTTCTCAAATCAATAATGCAGAACATTAAAGTACTTTGAGGGCAGCAAGGAAGGCAAGCATTCAAGTGGAAGTAAAGCTCAAAGTATGGAAGGTTTTCTTAAGTACATTTAGCTTTTGGTAATTTGGCAATGGGGGACCTATGTGTATGTTTTGGGAGATGTTTTGAACTCCCTAGGTATTTTGAATGTTGTTGAGGTTGCTGGTTTTTTTTGTGGTTGGTCATTATATGCTTGAATTGAAAGTTTATGCTTGAATGGTTGCTTGAGTAGGAAGCATGCCTATAGATTTGGGGCTTTCCATATATATGGATGTTTTGATGAATTGTTGATGCAAGTATGTCTCTTATATGTTGAATTGCATGTTGGTAAAGTTTGGTGGCATTTGGAGCATGATTGGATGTTTAATTGCATGTTAAAGTATGCATTTTTGGGTAATCTGTGCAAGGTGTTTCGGAACAGCACCTACCGTTTCGGAACGGGTGCCTTAAACAAGCCCAGGTGTCCAAAACGGGAGGGACCGTTCCGAAACAGTTTGTCTACTGCCAGCCCGTGTTGCGGTACGCGTTGCGGAACGGCCCCGCGTTTCGAAATGGGCTCTACCTGTTTCGGAACGGGTGACCGTTAGGGGCTGACATTGGCAGTTAAATGTTTTGAATTGTTTGCGTTTTGGTCCTGAATCTTGTTTGTGCAATTGTATGAGTTTGAGAAGTCCTTTTGAGCTGAAATTCCACAGAGAAGCATGAAACCTGATTAATTTCAAGTTGGTAACTTTAATTTGGGTTAAGTCCTCATATATATCAGAAATTACAATTTGGTCCCTAAAGTTGTAATTTGTTCAATTGGGTCCCTGTTTGATCTCTGATGTTTATGATCTTTGAGTATGCTGTTGTATGGTCATATCTAAGGATTAATATGCATCTAGACAAGTTTAAAAAGAAAAAAAGGGCCGTTAATCAAGGTTGACTTTCGGGTTGACTTTGGTTTTCCCCGTGTGACTTTCTTAATTCGGGTCAACCGTCTAGGCCGGGTTAAGGGGGTTACATTTGGTGGTATCAGAGCTGAGTTCTCGAGTAATTGGGAATGAATGTGTGCATGATTGAAGTATGTGTGCCTTGTATGCTTGTTGATCGAAAGCATGTTTAGTGGCTTGTGATTTGGATGCAATTGAGATGTATGCTGTGATGTAGCATGTTGTGGGTACCCATTACCAAATAAAAGCTAATGAAATGGTGTTGATTTTGAATGAAATTGAGCTTGAATACTTGGATTGCTTACCTTGCTGGGCCTGACTTCGTTTTAATTGTATTGTGATTGCATGGTAAAAGTATGGCACCACGTAGAGAGTTACGAGGTAATGTGCGAGCTACGGCTCCTAATGAGAACGAGAATGAGGAAAACACGGGTAGTGCGGTGTTACCTCCTCCTCCACCTGGTGGTGGTGCTGAGGGTGGAAGAGCTGAAGCTGCAGCTGGTGCTGGAGCTGCTGGACCAGAGGTTGGTCAGGGGCAAGCTATGCCTGATATGTCTATATTGGTACAAGCTATTGCGGGTGCTTTCCGAGCAGCAGTAGCTGGAGCTCAAGGAGCTGGGCATCAGGGAGATGCTGGTGTTAGACTACCTTTGGAGCGCTTACGCAGTCTTGGTGGGACTGAGTTCAGGGGTATGTCTGCTGAGAGTTCTGAAGCTTGGCTAGAGAGTACCAAGCGAATCTTGGGTCAGATGAGTTGCACTGATGAGCAGAAGCTGGGGTGTGTTGTATTCTTGCTGCAGGACGATGCGTATACGTGGTGGACGACCACTATAGCTGGGATGGTTGAAGCTGATGTGACTTGGACATTCTTTCAGAATGTGTTCAAGCGGAGATATCTTGGTGTTAGATATCTTGATGAGAAGAAGCGTGAATTCATGTCTCTTACCCAAGGGAGCATGAGTGTGGCTGAGTATGAAGTGCAGTTTGTTCGACTCAGTCAGTATGCACCTGAGCTGGTACCTGATGAGCGGGCAAGGTGCGAGAGGTTTCGTTATGGCTTAGTGACGGATGTGAAAATGTATGTGCTGGCCACCGAGTATGATGATTTTGATGTGTTGGTGGGCCGAGCCAAGGACATTGAGATGAACTTGGGTTTATCTGCGAAAGGTACTGGAGCAAGTTCTGGTAAGAGAGCTGCTGAGTATAGTTCCGGAGGTGGACAGAACAAGAGGGGACGTGATCAGAAGTATCAGTCTTCAGCTAGGAGAGGTGGTGGTGCACCTGCTAGAGGAGGCAATGCTAGAGCTGATCCGAGTGCTTGTTGGATCTGTGGTTCACGTGGTCACATGAAGCGTGACTGTCCTCGTGCTGTGAGAGAGGTGCAAGCTCCTGTTGCGGCAGCTGGTAATGGGTGTTGGAATTGTGGATCCGCAGACCATTTGAGGCGAGATTGTCCTAGGTTGGCTGGTGATCAGGTGCGTGCTCCTGTTGTTGCTGCCCCGCAGAGAGGTCGTGGGCGCGGCCGTGGTAATTTCCAGAGGAGATAGGAAGGTGGTCATGGAGTGGCCATGTTATGGCTATTCAGCCTGAAGGTGGAGGCCAAGCGAGGGTGTATGCTCAGCGTGAGGGAAGGAATGATGCGGATGTGATTGCAGGTACCTTTACTTTGCAATCCTTGTCATTGCTTTCTTTGATAGATTCTGGATCTACGCATTCATACATTTTGCGTGAGCATGCTGAATTGCTTGGTTTGCCTGTTGAGTCTTTGGATGTTGGTGTTCGTGTCACTAGTTCTTTTGGTGAGACTGTTGTGACTCGAAAGCTTTATAGAAGGTGTCCCTTGGTTGTTCAAGAACATGTTTTTCATGTTGATCTTATGGAGTTGCCCTTTTATGGTTTTGATGTAATCCTTGGTATGGATTGGCTTGCTGAGCATCGTGCTGTTGTGGATTGTGAAAACAAGCGAGTTTCGCTTAAGCTTGCGGATGAATATGAAGTTGTTGTGGTTGGTGAGAATGTGAAGTTTCTTGCCAATGTGGTGTCTACCTTGGAGGCGAGCAGGATGCTGAGGCAAGGTTGCGAAGCCTATCTAGCTTTTGTGATGAATCCTAGCTCTAAAGAGTTGAGGGTGCAAGATATCAGAGTTGTGAAGGAGTTTCCTGATGTTTTTCCTGAGGAGTTGCCTGGTTTACCTCCTAACCGCGAGGTGGAGTTTGGAATTGAGCTGTATGAGAATACAACTCCTGTGTCCATTACTCCCTATAGAATGGCACCTAAGGAGCTGAAGGAGCTGAAGACGCAGTTGCAAGAGTTGCTTGATCGTGGTTTCATCCGGCCGAGTGTGTCACCTTGGAGAGCACCGGTCTTGTTTGTGAAAAAGAAGGATGGCACTATGAGAATGTGCATTGATTACCGTCAGCTGAACAAGTTGACTATCAAGAATCGGTATCCTTTGCCGAGGATTGATGATCTCTTTGATCAATTTCGGGGAGCTGCTGTGTTCTCTAAGATTGACTTGAGGTCAGGGTATTATCAGTTGAAGGTGAAGGATGTGGATGTGCCTAAGACAACTTTCAGGACAAGGTATGGGCATTATGAGTTCCTTGTGATGCCGTTTGGTTTGACAAATGCTCCTGCTGCTTTCATGGACATGATGAATCGTGTGTTTCATGAATACCTGGACAAGTTTGTTGTGGTGTTCATCGATGATATCCTCGTGTACTCGCGTACTGAGGAGGAGCATGAAGAGCATTTGAGGATTGTTTTGCAGGCTTTGTTGGAGAATCAGCTCTATGCTAAGCTGAGCAAGTGTGAGTTCTGGCTTAAGGAGGTGGTGTTTCTTGGGCATGTGGTCTCAGCTGAGGGGATTCGTGTTGATCCTCAGAAGATTGAGGCTGTGATGAACTGGAAGGTTCCTAAGTCTGTTCATGAGGTCCGTAGTTTCCTTGGTTTGGCGGGATACTACCGTAGGTTTGTGGATGGTTTTTCCAAGATTGCTGCTCCTTTGACGAAGCTGTTGCAAAAGGATGTTAAGTATGAGTGGACGGAAGCGAGACAACAGGCTTTTGGGAAGCTTAAGGCAGCTTTGACGCAAGCTCCTATCTTGATTCAGCCTGAATCAGGGAAAGAGTTTGTGGTTTACAGTGATGCATCCTATGTTGGTTTGGGGTGTGTGCTGATGCAGGAGGGTAAGGTGGTGGCTTATGCATCGCGACAGTTGAAGGTGCATGAGCGCAATTATCCTACGCATGACATTGAGCTGGCTGCAGTGGTTTTTGCTCTGAAGATCTGGAGACATTATCTGTATGGTGAGAAGTGTACTGTGTACACAGATCACAAGAGTTTGAGGTATCTGATGTCTCAGAAGGAGTTGAATCTTAGGCAGCGGCGTTGGTTGGAGTTGCTCAAGGATTATGATCTGACGATTGAGTACCATCCTGGAAAGGCTAATGTTGTTGCGAATGCCTTGAGTAGGAAAGTAGCTGTTGAGCTGAGGGCTATGTTTGCTAGCTTGAGCATATCGCAAGATGGGGGTCTTGTTGCTGAATTGCAAGTGAAACCATCTTTGGTTCAGTTGATCAAGGATAAGCAGTTGCTGGATGATTCCTTGGTGTCTCATGTTCAGGATATCGCGGAGGGTAGACCTTCGGATTTCTGCTTTAATGATGATGGAGTGTTGTGTTTTGGGAGTCGGATAGTAGTGCCTGCTGATGCTGAGTTGAGGCGTGCTATTCTGACTGAAGGTCATAGTAGTCCTTTTGCTATGCACCCTGGTAGTACCAAGATGTATCGTGATCTTCGTGATGAGTACTATTGGGTGGGTTTGAAGAAGGATGTTGCGGAGTTTGTGAGCAGGTGTTTGGTGTGTCAGCGAGTTAAGGCTGAGCATCAGGTTCCTTCAGGGTTGTTACAACCGTTGAAAATCCCTGAATGAAAGTGGGAAAGGGTTACCATGGATTTTGTATCTGGTTTACCTTTGTTTTCCTCGAAGAAGAATTCTGTTTGGGTGATTGTGGATCGCCTGACGAAGTGTGCGCATTTCTTGCCTGTGCATACTACGTTCTCTTTGGATAAGCTTGCAGAGCTGTACATTGCTGAGATTGTGCGGTTGCATGGTATGCCTAAGTCGATTGTGTCGGATAGGGATCCGAGGTTCACATCGCGTTTCTGGCAGTGTTTGCATCAAGCTCTGGGTACAAGGTTGCATTTCAGTACATCCTATCATCCTCAGTCGGATGGTCAGTCTGAGCGTGTGATTCAGATCTTGGAGGATATGTTGAGGTGCTGCGTGATTGAGTTCCAAGGTTCTTGGGAGAAGCATTTGCCTCTGGTAGAGTTTGCTTATAACAACAGTTACCAGGCAAGTATACAGATGGCACCTTATGAGGCTTTGTACGGGAGGAAGTGTAGGACTCCTCTTTGTTGGGCTGAAACTGGTCAAAAGTTGGTTTCGATGCCGGCTTTGTTGAAAGGGACCACAGAGAAGGTAAAGCTCATTTGTGAGCGTTTGAAGGCAGCTTCTGATCGGCAGAAGTCTTACGCGGATTTGAAGCGTAAAGAGATTGAATATGCGGTGGGTGATCGTGTGTTCTTGAAGGTTTCGCCTTGGAAAAAGGTGATGAGGTTTGGCCGGAAGGGTAAGTTGAGCCCTAGGTACATTGGACCATATGAGGTGGTTAAGCGTGTGGGTCCTGTTGCGTATCAGTTGAGGTTACCTCAGGAGTTGGAGAAGATTCATGATGTGTTTCATGTTTCTATGCTCTGGAAGTATAGATCTGATCCTTCGCATGTGATGCCTGTGGAGGAAGTGGTTTTGAATCCGGATTTGACCTATGATGAGGAACCGGTGAAGGTTCTGGATTCGGATAGCAAGGTTCTTCGTGGCAAGACCATTGAGTTGGTGAAGGTGCTGTGGAAGCATCGAGGTGTTGAGGAAGCCACGTGGGAGCGGAAGGAAGACATGTTGAAGCAGTTTCCTTATCTCTTTCCTTCAGGTAAATTTCGAGGACGAAATTTCTTAAGGGGGGGAGAGTTGTAACGCCCCGGTTTTGGGCTTAGAAGTTTTGGGCGTTGACCAGTTCGGTCAAAGTGCTGTTCGAATCTATAAGGGTGACATTAGGAAAGCCTAGTTCGGGTTGCATTAAAAATATGGAAAAATGTTCTAAAATCATCTTTTAATATATATAAGTGAACTGTGAAATCAATTTTGAAAAATGAGGTTTGGAAGGGTGACATTTTGGCTAGTGACCAAAATGTAATTTTTGAAAGTTGCGTGACTGTTTTATAAAGGATTGAAACTTTGAATTTTTAAGGAGCTATTATTCCAAAAGTAGTTTCTCCAGATTTTTCTAAGATATTTTAAGGTTTTATTCTGATTTTTAAACATAAGAAAAGAGGAGGGAAAGTCATTTTGGCTATTTTTTAACTAACTTCTCATTTTCTTTTCTCTCATTTTCTCTCAACCCAAACACTTTCTCTCCAGAGAGTTTCTTCTGATTTTGTTACCTAAATCTCTCCTTTCAACTCTCTTTTGATTTCTAATCATCATATCTACAAAACCTCTCAATTTGCAAGTTCATTCTTCAAGCTTTTTGGCTCTAAAAGAGGAGAAACTCAAGTTTGGAGGTAAGAACGTCCTTCTCCTCTAAAATCTCAGTTCTTTACTGAAATTCCCAAGTTCTCAATCCTTAATTGATGTTTTATAAATGGCTTTTAAGATTGTTTAATGGATCTTGGCTTAAAATGCAAGATTTGGTGTGTTTTTGATGAAATTTCGTTGGATCTATTTAAGCAGTGTTTTAAGGTGTTAAAATGATGATTAATGAATGTTAATTTGATAAGGAATTGGGTTTTGATTAATGCAATCCCGGATAGGTTGAATTTCCTAAGTTTAGCTTATGATTCTTGGTTGTTTTTGAGGTGATCTTGTGGATCTGGTGTTGCTGGAGGTATAAGGATGTTGTTAGGTTCTTTTTAGATGTTAAATGATGTTAAAGGATGTTAGGTTTTGATGGTTTATGGCTGGGCTTTGTTGAGAAGTGGTTTGGATGCATTTTCGGTTGTGTTTGGTGGCCGAAAATGGAGTGTGGATGAGAGCAGCGAGTTTAGGTGCTTTCATTGAAGCTATTAATGCATGATGATGCATTAATCTACTGTTTTAATGTGTTAAAACAGGGGAGTCATCTTTGGATCCAAGTGGTGGTGATCCGGAGGCTTGATTTGGTGCTTCGGCAAGAGGCGAAGTGGAATCGGTGAGTGAAATTGGGTTTTCGGCTTGAAATCAATGTCTTGGGAGCTTAGTTTAAGTCTAAACAACTTTGCTAAGCTCAAGTGTAAGTTTCGGAAATACTCTCTAGTGGTGGCCATGATTTGATTGTTGTGCAATGTGGTTTATTGCATGTTTTAAACTCTGTTTTGAAAGCATGATTTAGCATGGTTAATGCTGTTTTTGTAAGCCATATGTTGAAGGAAGCTCAAGGTAAGAGTTCCTTGTTTTTGAACATTGATTAAATGTGGTTTGATGCTTTTGAATGCATGATGAATATGGCTCGGTTTAATGCTTTAAAACAGTGGATAAATTGATGATAATGATGTATATTGGCAAGTGATGTTTTGAAAAGGTTAAGGTCACTAAGGTGGTTAAAAGTCCTTGAGTGAGCCTTGTTTACTTAAGAACATCAAGGTGGTTAAAAGTCCTTGGATGATTCTTGCTACGGACACAAAGGTGGTTAAAAGTCCTTGTGTGGTCCTTTCCATGGTGTTTAAAAGTCCATGGGCCAAGGTGTTTAAAAGTCCTTGGGGTGATTATTATCATGGTGTTTAAAAGTCCATGGCCAAGGTGTTTAAAAGTCCTTGGGGTCAAGGTGTTTAAAAGTCCTTGAGGTGAACTTGTTAAGGACACAAAGGTGTTTAAAAGTCCTTGTGTGGTCCTTGCCAAGGTGTTTAAAAGTCCTTGGGGCCAAGGTGTTTAAAAGTCCTTGGGGTGAAAGTTGATGAACTTGTTTTTAAAGAAATGGAACTTATCACTTGTGGCCAATATGACATGTTGTGATATGATGCATGAGATGCATGTTTAAGTATGCTTTTGAGCATGTGTAAATGATGATTTGAAGCATGATTTATAAAGTGTTTATAAATGCATTATTGAATGGTTTTATTGAGCATTCCTCACTAAGCTTTTGCTTACGCTCTCTTTGTTTTCTCAAATCAATAATGCAGAACATTAAAGTACTTTGAGGGCAGCAAGGAAGGCAAGCATTCAAGTGGAAGTAAAGCTCAAAGTATGGAAGGTTTTCTTAAGTACATTTAGCTTTTGGTAATTTGGCAATGGGGGACCTATGTGTATGTTTTGGGAGATGTTTTGAACTCCCTAGGTATTTTGAATGTTGTTGAGGTTGCTGGTTTTTTTTGTGGTTGGTCATTATATGCTTGAATTGAAAGTTTATGCTTGAATGGTTGCTTGAGTAGGAAGCATGCCTATAGATTTGGGGCTTTCCATATATGTGGATGTTTTGATGAATTGTTGATGCAAGTATGTCTCTTATATGTTGAATTGCATGTTGGTAAAGTTTGGTGGCATTTGGAGCATGATTGGATGTTTAATTGCATGTTAAAGTATGCATTTTTGGGTAATCTGTGCAGGGTGTTTCGGAACAGCACCTACCGTTTCGGAACGGGTGCCTTAAACAAGCCCAGGCGTCCGAAACAGGAGGGACCGTTCCGAAACGGTTTGGCTACTGCCAGCCCGTGTTGCGGTACGCGTTGCGGAACGGCCCCGCGTTTCGAAACGGGCTCTGCCTGTTTCGGAACGGGTGACCGTTAGGGGCTGACATTGGCAGTTAAATGTTTTGAATTGTTTGCGTTTTGGTCCTGAATCTTGTTTGTGCAATTGTATGAGTTTGAGAAGTCATTTTGAGCTGAAATTCCACAGAGAAGCATGGAACCTGATTAATTTCAAGTTGGTAACTTTAATTTGGGTTAAGTCCTCATATATATCAGAAATTACAATTTGGTCCCTAAAGTTGTAATTTGTTCAATTGGGTCCCTGTTTGATCTCTGATGTTTATGATCTTTGAGTATGCTGTTGTATGGTCATATCTAAGGATTAATATGCATCTAGACAAGTTTAAAAAGAAAAAAAAAGGGTCGTTAATCAAGGTTGACTTTGGTTTTCCCCGTGTGACTTTCTTAATTCGGGTCAACCGTCTAGGCCGGGTTAAGGGGGTTACAGTTTAAGTCTAAACAACTTAGCTAAGCTCAAGAGTAAGTAAATGGAATTTCCCTCTTGGTTGGGCTATGCTTTGGTTTTTAAATGCACTTGGGATGATTGTGCTTAAATTACTGTTTTTAAACATGCTTGGACATGGTTTAATGTTGGTTGTTAATGCCATTATGTTAAAGATGCATAGGGTAAGTCATCCTTGACTTGCATGTGTTGGGTGCATATGACTAAAGCATGTGATGCTTGTGGATTTGGCATTTTGGTTATGCTTGTAAAACAATGGATTAATGTGGTAAAATGGTTATATTGGCAAGTGATGTAAGTGGTTCTTGGTTACTTTAATCGGATATAGTTAGCCGGCTATAGGATTGGGTGCACCGTGAATTGAGTCGCCTTGGATGTTGAGGGGTTGTGATTGTACCGTAAACTCCATCCAAGTACCCTAGCGATTGAGGAAATTAGTGTCACCATGATGGAGGATGGCTCTCGTGGGTGGACTTTGTTGAGAGTCACCGCGATGGAGGATGGCTCTCGTGGGTGGACATTGTTAAGCGTCACAACGGTGGCGGGTTGCTCCTGTGTGTGAGTTTGGTTAAGGTGATTACAATGGTTGAGGTAGCTCCCATGTGTATGCCTTGTGGTGTGTCTCGGCTCTCGCTAGTGAGTTATACAACTTCCGATGAGTGATGTTGAGGGGTTGTGATTGTACCGCTAAACTCCATCACGGGTGTTGAGGGGTTGAGATTGTACCGGTAAACTCCACCTTGTGTTGTTCGGTAGTGTGTATGAAGCGTGTGGGACAACGCTTGTAATCCGCGTATTCGATTGTGTCTTGTGTTGTGGTGGTTTGTGAATTGTCGCTTGAATGCCAATATAATGTGTTTGAATGTAATGAAGCAAGAGTTGCTTGGAAATGATGCAAGGTGTAAGGGAAATATGTAAATGATGCAAGAATGCATGCGATGCTTGTTAAGCTTGAGCACTAGTATATTTTGCTGATGTGAATGGTGTATATGTGCATAGAATCTCGTAAATGCATTGAAGTCTTGTGAGGGCTTGTTTTAGAAGGCATGTAATGCAAGTGTTGTTTTTGTGGTTCATGTGTTGCATTGGTTTAATGCGTGAGATAGTTAGAAGGAGCTAATGGTTTTCAAAGGGTTTCTTGTTTTGAGATGTTCATCAAGAATGAGAAAAGTATGTTGTGAATTGGAGGTGCTTTCCAAGGAATTTTTGTTTAACTTTGCATGTGATGTTCATGCATGAAAAGGGTTTAAATGATAGTTTGCAAGAATGTGTTTTGGGGTGAGTTGTTTAGCTTTTCTAAGCTAAAGGTTGGTTTTCATGTTGAGCAATGCATGGTTTGAAGCATGTTGCTTTAAAAAGGGGTTCTCAAACAATGCTTTGGTTTATTGAATTGTATTTACTTTTTAAGAAGGTTTTGTGATTTGCTGCATTGATGGTGTTTTGGTTTTGAGCATCCCTCGCTAAGCATTATGTGCTTACGCTCCTTTGTGTCCATTAATGCAGATAATTGAAGTTGGGGCAGCAAGAAGCAAGGGATTCAAGGAGAGCTCCACTTGAGAAGTATATCTCGGTTAATAGCTATAGATAATAAAGGCAATGGGGGGAGAGTCTTTTATATTGATGTGTAACGAGTTTGAGTATGTTGACCATATTTGGTTTGTGTTTTGAATCTTGTTGTTTATCGCTTTGCAACATTTTAATATTCTTATTCATAAGTTGTTGCACTATGCTTCTTGTTTTAAAAGCTTGATCAAGTGTTGAATGTGTTGAAAGAGTTGGTGCACCTAAGGTTTGCTTTGCATCTAGAATTTAATGCAATTTGGTATTTATGATGCTTGGCCTGTTGTTGATATGTTGAGGACTGTTTTAGAGTATGTTTGATGGTGATTAGATGTGTAAAAACAGGCTTTTCTGCTGTTTCTGGGCAGGGTGTTTCGAAACACCCTTGCCTGTTTCGAAATATGTGCATGTTTTGGCCTGGGCGTTTCGAAACAGGTAGAGGTGTTTCGAAACACTTTTGGCTACTGCCAAGCCGCGTTTCTGAACGGTCAATTCCCGTTTCGAAACACTTGACCGTTGGGCACTGATTTGAATGGTTTTGAGGTTTGCAAGCTTTACATTTTAGTCCTGATTTTTGTATGTGCAATTGCTTGAGTTCGAGATGTCCGTTTAAGGTGAAATTTGACAGAGAAGCATATAACCTAACTAATTTCATAATGGTATCTTAAAAATTAGTAAAGTCCTCTTAATTTCAAGATTTTACATTTTGGTCCCTAAATTCGTATGTTGTGCAATTGAGTCCCTTATTGTTTTCCGATTGCTGTGATTTTTGAGTATGCTTATCTCAAGAGTATGCCTAGGTTTAATGTGCATCTGGACAAGTTTAAAAAGAAAAGAAGGGTCGTTAATCAAGGTTGACTTTCGGGTTGACTTTGGTTTTCCCCGTGTAATCTTCGTAGTTCGGGTCAACCGTCTAGGCCGGGCTAAGGGGGTTACATTCTTGATGGTTTTAGTTGGGTTTTTGAGGTGAAATGATGGAGTTATGCTTGCTGGAGGTATAAGGAAGGGTTTAGGTTGTTTTTAGATGTGTTTTGATGTTTAATAATGGTTGAAAGTGATGTATGTTGGCTGGGCTTGGTTTAGGTAGCAATCGATTGAGTTTTCGGTTGTTTCTGATGGGTAAATTTGTTGTAGTTTTTGTGAGAAACGAGTTTGTGTTTTGTTGCTGGTGTTGAAATGCATTTTAATGCATTTGGATCTCTGTTTTGATGATCTAAAAATAGAGGATCTTAATACGGAAGCAAACGAAGCATTTTTAGAGGCTTCGGAGGGGTGATCTTCGCGTCGGCAAGCGCAGTTTCGCGTATCGGTGAGTGGAAATTGATTTTCCAGCTTTGTAACGCTTTGAACGTGGTCTTGGGAGCTTAGTGTAAGTTTGAAACACTTAGCTAAGCTCAATATTAAGTGATTTGAAAGTCTCTCTCGAAATGTGCTATGTTTTTGTTGGAAAATGCATTTGAATTAAATGTGGTTTAATTTACTGTTTTAAAGCATGTTTTGAGCATTGATAATGCTAGTGTTTAATTCCATTTTGTTAAGGATACACTTGGTAGGTGATCCTTGGATTTATGAGATGTGTGCATTTGAGTTTAAGCATGTTTATGCTTGTGAAAATGGCATTGTATTTTATGCTTGTAAAACAGTGGAATAATGATCTTAAATGATTATATTGGCAAGTGATGGAAATGGTTTGTGATTACTTTAATCGGATATAGTTAGCCGGCTATAGGATTGGGTGAACCATGAATAAAGTCGCCTTGGATGTCGAGGGGTTGTGATTGTACCGTATACTCCATCCAAGTGCCCTAACGATTGAGGCTAAGATCATAACAGTGAATGGTTTAATTTTGTGTGTGGATCTTGTGGTTTGTGTCTCGTGCTCTCGTTAGTGGAATTATACAACTACCGATGAGTGGTGTTGAGGGGTTGCGATTGTACCGTTAAACTCCACCACAGGTGTCACAACGGTTGATGGTCTAATCCCGTGTGTGAGCCTTCTGTAGTCCGGTAGTGTGTATGAAGCGTGTGGGACAATGCTTGTAATCCACGTATCCGATTGTGTCGTTTGTGTTGGTTTTGATATGGTTTGAGATAGATCACTTGCGAGCCAATATAATGTTGATGATTAATTATTAAGCATGAGATGCTTGGAAATTATGCTAGAATGCATGTAATGCTTGGTTTAAGCATGAGCAAAGGATTTTGCTGTTGTTTTAATGATGCTATGAGCATGTTGTTTTAAAAGTGCATTGATGCTTTAGAGAGCATGTTTTAAAGGAAGGCATGAGTTTGCAAATGATGATATCTCGGTTTTATAAAATGCATTGATGAATGTTTGGTTTTAGTGATCCTCACTCAGCTTTATGCCTACGCTCGTTTGTTTCATCAATGCAGAGAATTAAGCAATTGAGGCAGCAAGAAAGCAAGTGGAATCCAAGCATTTTTGACTAAGCAGTGTATATAGTTTTACCTTAGTGTAATAAGAGGCAATGGGTGAGATTTCAACTCTTGGTTATTTTGGTGATGTTAAACACCTTGAGCATGTTTGGTTTGCTTATTCGGATTTGTAAATGGCCTTTGAGTGTTGGTTTGAGCTTGAATATGGTTTTTAGCCTTTTTGTTGTTTTGTCATCTAGGAAGCATGCCTATAGTCTTATAGCTTGCAAAAATGATGCTATGATATAGCTTGTGTTTCGTATGGGTGGTCCTTGATGTTTATCCATGTTTTAGGTGTGTTGGAACAAATGTCGAAATGGTTCTGGAGATGAAAACTTGTTTAAAACCAGCAATTTGGGAAGTCGCAGGCCCAGGCGTTTCGGAACGCCCTTGTCCGTTTCAGAATGAAGGCCTGTAATGACCATGGTGTCTCGGAATTGGAAGGCACGTTCCGGAACATTTCACCACTGTGAACCAACGTATCGAAATGAGTTTCTTGTGGTTTCGGAATGCCCTCGCGTATCAAAACGGTCATTCTTGTTTCGAAATGGTCGTTCCGGAACAAGGTTCTCTGCTTCGATACACTTGACCGTTGGACACTGATTTTGAATTGTTCTGATTTCTTGTTTCTTATGTTTTGGTCCCTGAGTATTGATTGTTCAATTGGTTGAGGTTGGATGGTCCATTTGAGATGAGTTTTGACATGTTGGCATGTTATATGACTAATTTTTATTGGTAACTTTAAAATCTGGATAGTCCTTGTAATTCCTGAAATTTACAAACTAGTCCCTAAAAGTTAAATGAATGCAATTGAACCCCTAATTGAACTCCGATCGCTGTGCCGTTTTCGCCTAATTGCTTTGCTAATCATATAGGATAATAATGTGTATCTATAAAAGATAAAAGAAAAAAGGTCGTTAATCGGGGTTGACTTTTACAAGTTGACTTCGATTTTCCCCGTTTAATCTTCTTAGTTCAGGTTGGGCGTCTAGGCCGGGCTAAGGGGGTTACAATTTTATTCTTGTGGGGGATTGTTGGAAAAATTATGATAAAATGGAAACTTTGAGGTATATTTTCTACGGGTAAAGGTGGATATTCGAATAACGAAATTATGGATTCATATTTTACTCCATGAGATCTTTAAAACGATATCTCATACGCTCAAAACGGGCGAGTCATGAATGAGAAATTGATGCTCAAAGTAGGCTCATGAATTGAATTAAGGAAAAAGATAAAGCTTATATCCTATATTGATGGGTTACCAAGAGTGGGATATGTTTATATACAGGACCCTACTGGATAGTTATTAAATAACTTAAGCAGTTATGATATGGGTGACGTGAATGTCTGTAGAACTAGTGTTTTGATATAAAAATTAAAAAATGTTTTGGAATAATTTGAAAAGAATTTAAAACTTTGTTTTAAGTCCAAACAACTTGAATATATGTTTGAGGTATTTAAAAAGGTTTTTGGCAATGTTTTTATTGATTTTAAATAGCCAAACTTGACTTTTCAAGATGCCCATACCGATATGGTCCAACCTGTATCGATACCTTTTTGCCCAATTTGGTCACTGCCAAAACCCGTATCGAAATAGGCTTGGTCGTTTCGATACGGTGAGGGATCGTATCGATATGCCTAGTAAGCGTACCGATCCCCATTTAACAACCACAACGGCTAGTTTCCCAACGGTCTTTTAAATGCAATACCGTACCGATACGCCTAGGCTGGCAAGAGCCCAACGACTAGTTTCTGATAAAGGCCGTACCGATACGGGTCCACGCGTATCGATACGGAAGGCTGTAGAACAGAATTAAAGGTGGTAAATAAAGTCCTCAACGGCTCCAATTCAACCCCAATGGCTAGTAACGGCTACAAACTCATTAAGGAGTATAAAAGGGACCTCCAAGAATCAAGTAATGGTTAATGCTTCAATTCTCAATCAACAAATGATCAAGAATTGTCTTTGTACTTAAATTGTCATTTCTTTGTATAGACAAACACTAGTGAGCCAAAATTGTCAAATTTGCTCAAGTGTTTTAGGCTTTGGGTGAGAGCTAAATTGTGCAAACAAATACCTATTAGAGGGATTTAAGTTTGCTTATCTTTTCTCTTGTAAAGAGGGTTTGATCAAGGCTTTGGGTAGAAAGCTTGATCGGTGTATAAGGGTTTCCTCCTAAGCCTAGAAAATGGGACGAATCAATAGTGGATTGATTGGAAATCCTTAGTGGGAAGCTAAGGTAGTGGATGTAGACCTTGGTTAGAAGGTTGAACCACTATAAATCATTGTGTCACTTTATCTTTTAAGCTTCCACACCACATTCACCCAAACTCCACTTCTCCACCACTTGGCGAGCAAGAACATTTGAAGGATTCGAGCCCCCTAAAACCCAACAATTGGTATTAGAGCTTGGCTCAATCAAAGAGGATTAACATCCTATTGAGAAGATCCGGCAAGCTCGATCATCATTTCACACAACCGGCTCAATGGCACAATCTATCGACAAACTGCCCTTCTTCGACGAAACCCACTATGCCCATTGGAAGACAAAAATGAAGTTTTTCATTAAGTCAAGAGACTACAAGCTATGGGACATAGATGAAGATGGTTCATTCGTGCCTCAACGAAGCAAAGCGGAGTGGAGTGCCGAAGATCGCAAGAAGATGGAGCTTAATTGCAAGGCCTTGCACATCCTCTTTTGTGCATTTGGCCCAACCATCTATGAGAAGATGTCTTCTTGTGAGAGTGCCAAGGAGGTATGGGATAAGCTTGAAGTCACATACGAGGGGACAAATGAAGTTAAGGATACCAAGATTGGGCTCCTCGCCTTAGAGTATGAGAACTTCAAGATGGATCCGAAAGAGAACATCGAGAAGATGTTTGATAGGTTCTCCACTATCACCAATGGTCTCAAAGGCTATGGAGAAGCCATCTCGGAAGAGAAACTTATGCGAAAGCTCATCTACTCACTTCCCGAGTCATGGGAATCAATGAGAACCGCCATCATCGAAGCTAAAAACTTGAAAACTTTGAAGCTTGTTGAGCTCATGGGGTCTCTTGTCACTCACCAAATCATGAAGAAAAATAATGAAGATGATAAGCGGAGGGAAGAAATTAGAGCTATGAGGGAGAAGAAGCTCAAAGGGCTTGACATCAACACTAATGACATTGCTCTCAAATCCTCTATTTGCCACCATGTAGATTCAAGTGAAGAGGGGGACGATGTAACCCACTTAGCCTAGCCTAGACGATTAACTCGAACTATGAAGATTACACAGAGAAAACCAAATTCAACCCGAAAGTCAACCTGGATTCACGACCCTTTTTTTTCTTTTTAGTCTTGTCTAGATACATGTTAACCCTAAATGGGAACTCACGAAACACGATTGAGAAAGGCACAACGATCGGATAACATATAGGGACTCAATTGCACTTCAGACAAAATTTAGGGACCAAAATGTAAGTTCTGTAAATTAAAAGGTCTTCATTGAATTTAAGGTCACCAATAGGAAATTAGTCATGTTACATGCTTCCCTGCCAAATTTCAACTTAATTGAACATCTCAAGCTCAAGCAATTGCAATCTCAACATTTAGGACTAAAATGTAAAACATGCTAACATCAGAACAATTCAAATCTGTGTCCAACGATCACCCGTTTCGAAACACCCATCTGCCGTATCGAAACGCTGGATTGAAACGGTGTTGGCCGTTTTGGTACGCGGGTGTGTTTCGAGACCAGTTCCGAAACAAGGCATTCCAGTAGCCAAATCGTTTCGAAACAGCCCCCAACGTTTCGAAACACGAAGGCCATTACAGGCCCCCGTTTCGAAACACTATAGGGTGTTTCGATACGGTTTGCCCAGAAACTACAGCAATTGATGGTTTTTCATTCACATACTCATTCAAACACATCCCAAAGACTCTTCAATCATACCAACAAGTCAACAAACTTAAAAGGTACATATTTAGAACTCCTAAACACGATCATAGCATCAAACATGAAATTTCACTAGTCTAGAGGCATGCTTCCTAATATCAAATCACAAATAGGCAATCCAACCTCAAAACAAGCAATTAAGGCCATTTACAATTCAAACCAACCAAAGCAAACATGCCACCACTCTAGGGAGTTTAACACATCTCCCAAATACAAATATTTGTTTCCCATTGCCAATCTATCAAAACTAAAGTGTATGAAAACTTAACCATACAAGAGCTTGGATTTCCTTGGATGGACTTAGCTTCCTCGATGCCCGAAAACACCTCAATTATCTGCATTATTGGTAAAGAGAGAGCGTAAGCACAAATGCTTAGTGAGGCATGCTCTAAAGAAAACCAACACAATAATGCACATTTTGAAAACACCTTCATTAAAAGCTTTTAAAACCACATGCTCATTTCTATCTCATGCTTGAAAACCTTTCAAAGCAACTTCTCATTGAAACTACTTGTACCTCAACTCTATCTCATGCATTTACCAATGCAAAACTCATGGCAAGGCCATACACATGCTTGTATCATCTAAGCATCTCGAAAACAAGTCACATATGCAACTCTCATAGCATAAATCATTCATCAAAGGTACATGTGTAACAAAAAACCATTTCATCATTTATATTGGCATTTAACATCTCATTAATACTCGGATATGTGGACACATTTCTACACTAGACTCTTCTGGTGGAATCTCACATCACCGTACTCACTTGTCTAGCAACATGGCTTCCGGTGGAATCTCTCATCACCGTACTCACATGGCGGAATCTCTCATCGCCATCAAGCTTGGTTATTCCACCAAGTCCTACCCGATGGAATGCCCATCATCAGAATATCTCCCTTTGGCTTAACCAAAGAGCACGTACGAATTTTTAGTTTATAGTGCACTTTTATCCTATTGATCGATCAATTATATCCGGTAAGTTGCTCAACATCTATGCCAATATATATGTCAAATCAACATCTCACCTACTGTTTTGCATGCATTAAAACTCAACATTTTCATCTCTATTCAAAATCATAACATTTGCTATACTTTAACATAAAAGCTCAAATCTCAACTATGCAAAATGTTATTTAATGAAATCATTTCAAGCACCATCTCTTGCTGTAATTCATGCATAAAAAAAGTAGGAATTTATCAATCTAAAACCATGAGCATGTAAAAGCATTTTTAAGGGCAAACACCACTTTAAAGAGAGAAATTCAAACCATACTTACTTCTGGATTTAGAAAGGTGTTTCAAACCTCTCCTAAATCCCCAAACTTTGTATTTTTGTCCTCATGGACTTCTAACCCAATCGCACTCACCAATTTACGTTTCGCTTGCTTGCCGAAACGCCAATTAAGCTTCCGGATCAACTCCAAAAGTGTCCGAAGATGTCTCCCATGTTTTAAACACATAAAAGCAGAGAATTAATGCATCATCAGGCATTGAAATCTTAAGCCAACACTCCAAAACTCGCTGCTCTACCTAAACCTAACATTTCGGCTACCAAACACAACCGAAATCACCTCCAAACTCTTCCAAAACATGACACAGCCAAGATCCATCACTTCTAAACATTTCTAAACATCAATTATCATCAAAACAACCCTAAACTCGTCTTTATACCTCCAGCTATAACAGAACACCAAAAACACCCCAAAAACCACCATTTTCACAAGCAAAAACTTAGGAAAAACAACATATTCGAGATTGGATTGATAAAACCTTATTTATAACATCATTTAACACCAAAAATACATTAGAAAACCATCTAAAAACAGAGCCCAATCAATTACCACGAAAATCTTCAAGATCTCTTCCAAAATCTTGAGTTTTAAGCCAAAATCTTGTTTTCAACACTAAAGCCATTCATAAACCTTTAATAAAGGATTGGCAACTTGGGAATTTCAGTAAAGAACTGAGTATTTAGAGGAGAAGAACAATCTTACCTCTAAAAGATGATTTCTCCTTGATTTGGGCAAGTTTCCATGAAAATTCAATGTAGAAAACAAGTAGATTTGATGGAAGATTTATTAGGAATCAATGAATGATGGAAATCTCATCAAATGAAGTGGAAATCAAAGTGAATTTTGCTGGAGAAAAAGTGTTTGGTTGATAGGATTTTGAGAGAAAATGAAATGAGAGAAAATTAGAGAAAAGTGGTTATGAAAGTCAAAGGTAGTTTATCACCTTTATTTTATTTAATTAAATCATTAATTAAATCACCCAAATTAAGGAAAAATCTGACGAAAACATTTTTGGTAAATTAGCTCCTTAAAGATTCAAAGTTTCAATCCTTTACAAAACAGTCACTACTAAACTTTGCAAAATTTGCGATTTGGTCACTACACCGAAATGTAGTATTTTCAAACCTTATTTTCTAAAATTGATTTCAGCATTCTCTTATATATATTAAATGAGGATTTTTAGATATTTTTCTATATTTTTAAAGCATTCCGAACTAGGCTTTCCCTAAAACTCCCTTTATATTCGAACCGTTTCTCAGACCGGTCCGGTTCAGACCCTAAACTTCTAAGCCCAAAATTGGAGTGTTACAACTCTCCCCCTCTTAAGAAATTTCGTCCTCGAAATTTACCTGGAGGAAAAAGGTAAGGAAACTGCTTCTTCATATCATCTCTTCTTTCCCACGTGGCTTCCTCAGCACCACGATGCTTCCACAACACCTTAACCAATTCAATGGTGTTACCACGAAGAACTTTGCTGTCCGAATCTAGAATCTCAATCGGCTCCTCATCATAGGTCAAGTCTGGATTCAACTCAACTTCCTGAACAGGCATAACATGCGAAGGATCCGATCTATACCTCCGAAGCATGGAGACATGAAACACATCATGTATCTTTTCCAACTCTTGTGATAATCTCAGCTTATACGCAACAGGACCCACACGTTCTATCACCTCGTATGGTCCAATATACCTAGGGTTCAACTTACCCTTCCGGCCAAACCTCATCACCTTCTTCCAAGGTGAAACCTTCATGAATACACGGTCACCCACCGCAAACTCAATCTCCTTACGCTTCAAATCCGCGTAAGGCTTCTGTTGATCAGAAGCAGCCTTCAACCGCTCGTAAATGAGCTTCCCTTCTCGGTGGTCCCTTTCAACAAAGCCGGCATTGAGACCAACTTTTGACATGTTTCCGCCCAGCAAAGAGGAGTTCTGCACTTCCTCCCATACAAGGCTTCATAAGGTGCCATTTTAATACTTGCCTAATAGCTATTATTATAAGCAAACTCCACCAAAGGCAAATACTTCTCCCAAGAGCCTTGAAACTCAATCACGCAGCACCTCAACATATCCTCAAGCACTTGGATAACACGCTCAGACTGTCCATCCGACTGCAGATGATAAGAAGTACTAAAATTCAGCCGCGTACCCAAAGCTTGATACAAACATTCCCAAAATCGCGATGTAAACCTCGGATCCCTATCCAACACTATAGATTTTGGTGCACCATGCTGACGCACAATCTCAGCAATGTACAACTCAGCAAGCTTATCTAAGGTATACGTGGTATGCACAGGTAAGAAATGAGCACACTTCGTAAGGCGATCCACAATCACCCACACCGAATTCTTCTTCGATGGCGACAAAGGCAAACCAGACACAAAGTCTATGGTGATTCTTTCACACTTCCATTCAGGAATCCTCAATGGTTGCAACAACCCTGAAGGAAACTAATGTTTAGCTTTAACCCGCTGACAAACCATACACTTACTCACATAATCCGCAACATCTTTCTTCAAACCCACCCAATAGTACTCATCCTTCAAATCACGGTACATCTTTGTACTACCAGGGTGCATAGAAAAAGGACTACTATGAACTTCGATCAGAATAGTACGCCTCAACTCCACATCATTCGACACTACTATCCGTCTTCCGAAACATAGAACTCCATCATCATTAAAACAAAAATCTGATGGTCTATCCTGAGCAATATCCTGAACATGTGGCACCAAAGAATCATCCAACAACTGCTTATCCTTTATCAACTGAATCAAAGATGGTTTCACTTGCAACTCAGCCACAAGACTTCCATCTCACGAAATGCTCAAGCTAGCAAACATAGCCCTTAACTCTACCGCCACTTTCCTGCTCAAGGCATCCGCCACAACATTAGCTTTTCCCGGATGGTACTCGATCGTTAGATCGTAATCTTTAAGCAACTCCACCTAACGTCGTTGCCTACGATTCAATTCCTTCTGAAACATCAAATACTTCAAACTCTTGTGATCCGTGTACACAGTACACTTCTCACCATAAAGATAATGTCTCCAAATCTTCAAAGCAAAAACCACTGCAGCCAACTCAATATCATGCGTAGGATAATTGCGCTCATGCACCTTCAATTGTCGCGATGCATAAGCCACCACCTTACCCTCTTGCATTAGCACACACCCCAAACCAACGTAGGATGTGTCACTATACACCACAAACTCTTTTCCTGATTCAGGTTGAACCAAAATAGGGGCTTGCATCAAAGCTGCGTTAAGCTTCTCAAAAGCTTGCTGTCTCGCTTCCGTCCACTAATACTTAACATCTTTTTGCAACAACTTCGTCAAAGGGGCAGCGATCTTTGAAAAACCATCCACAAACATCCGGTAATATCCTGCCAACCCAAGGAAACTACGGACTTCATGAACAGACTTAGGAGGCTTCCAATTCATCACCGCCTCAACCTTCTGAGGATCAACACGAATCCCCTCAGCCGAAACCACATGACCAAGGAACACAACTTCCTTAAGCCAAAACTCACACTTGCTCAGCTTAGCATAAAGCTGATTTTCTAGAAGCGCCTGCAAGACAACTCTCAAATGACCTTCATGCTCCTCCTCAGTACGAGAGTACACAAGGATATCATCGATGAACACCACAACGAACTTGTCCAAGTATTCATGGAACACTCTATTCATCATGTCCATGAAAGCAGCGGGAGCATTCGTCAAGCCAAACGACATTACAAGGAATTCATAATGCCCATACCTCGTTCTAAAGGCTGTCTTCGGCACATCCACATCTTTCACCTTAAGCTGATAGTACCCTGACCTCAAGTCAATCTTGGAAAACACAGCCGCTCCCCGAAACAGATCTAAAATATCATCAATCCTCGCAAAGGATACCTATTCTTGATAGTCAACTTGTTCAGTTAACGATAATCGATGCACATTCTCATAGTGCCATCCTTTTTTCGCAAACAAAACCAGTGCACCCTAAGGCGACACACTAGGCCGAATGAAGCCACGGTCAAGCAACTCCTGAAGTTGCGTCTTCAACACCTTTAGCTCCTTAGGTGCCATGCGATAGGGAGCAATGGACACCGAAGTTGTGTTTTCATACAACTCAATTCCAAACTCCACCTCTCGACTAGGCGGCAATCCAGGTAACTCCTCCGGAAACACTCCAGAAAACTCTCGTACAGTTCTGATATCTTGAACGTGCAACTCCTTTGAACTAGGATTCATCACAAAGGCTAGGTAAGCTTCGCAACCTTGCCTCAGCATCCGACTTGCTTCTAACATATACACCACATTGACAAGAAACTTCACATTCTCACCTACCACCACCACTTCATAATCATCCGCAACTTTCAACGAAACTCGCTTGCTCTCAAAATCCACCACAGCTCTATGCTCAACAAGCCAATCCATTCTAAGGATTACATCAAAACCATAGAATGGAAATTCCATGAGATCAACAAGAAAAACATGGTTTTGCACTTTCAAGGGACATTTCCTATACAACTTCCGCATTACAACGGTCTCACCAAAGGAACTAGTCACACGCATACCAACATCCAAAGACTCAACAGGTAAACCAAGCATTTGAGCATGTTCACGCAACATGTACGAATGTGTAGATCCAGAATCAATCAAAGAAAGAAATGATAAGGATTGCAAAGTGAATGTACCTGCGATCGCATCCGTATCATTCCTTCCCTCGCGATGGGCATACACTCGAGCCTGACCGCCACCCTTAGGTTGAACGGCCACAACATGTGCTACATTCCTGCCACCATCATCTATGCGCTGAAAATTACCACGGCCACGCCCACGACCTCTCTGTGGCTCAGCTGCCCTCACCGAAGCCTGTCCCTCTCTCAAAGGCTGAGGACAATCCTTCTTCAAATGTCCACGGTTCCCACAATTCCAGCATGTCCCAAGGTTACCCCAACACTCGCCACCATGCCGTCTACCACAACGGTTACACTCAGGAGTCCTCAGAACATCATTAGGTCCTTGTTGACCTCTCCCAAGATTACCACCCCCACGCCTAGCATCATAATGCGGCCTCCGATCCTTATGTCTCTTGTTGCGATCTCTCCCATAATTGCGTTCAGCCGCTCGCTTCCTAGAGCTAGATCCACCCGCTCGACTAGTAAGACCAAGGTTCGACTCAATCTCCTTGGCTCTAGTGACCAAGAAATCGAAATTTGTATAATCAGACGCAAGCATAAAATTCTTCACATCTGTTACCAACCCATAACAGAATCGTTCACACCTTTCCCGCTCATTAGGGATTAGCTCAGGTGCATACTGACTGAGGCGGACAAACTGAATTCATACTCGGCTACCATCATGCTACCTTGCATAAGGGACATAAACATTATTTTCTTCTCATCTAGGTAACGCACACCCAAATACTTCCGCTTGAACGCATTCATAAAGAACGTCCAGGTCACCTCCTCATCCTCCATCCCAGAAATAGTGGTTGTCCACCACGTATAAGCATCACCATGCAGCAGTGACACAACACAACCGAGCTTCTGCACATTATTGCAGTTCATCTGTCCCAAAATCCGCTTGGTGCTCTCCAACCAAGACTCAGATCCTTTCGGAGATAAACCTCTGAATTCAGTCCCTCCCAGACTGCGAAGGCGTTCCAAAGGTAACCTCGTATTGGCATCATCATGATGCGCGACTCCATGAGCTCCAGCTACTGCTGCCTGAAAAGCTCCAGCAATAGCCTGAATCAACATAGTCATGTCAGGAGCACCCTGCCCCTGAGCACCCTCGGGTCCAGCAACCCCAGCACCAGCACCACCACCACCGGATGGTCCACCACTAGGGGGAGGAGGTAAATCTTCAACATTCTCAGCATTCTCCTCATTATCATTCTGAGCCATAGCTCTTGTATTTATCTACATCTCTCTACGTGGCCCCATTATATAGAAAACAATGCACTGAACAAAAATGCAATAAAAACAATTAGGCATCATATGGTAAGTAATCCAAGTACTCAAGCTCATTTTCAAAACAATTCCTCTCATTAGTTTTGACTTGGCAATGGGATCCCCTATCACACACCAACATAGCATAACATCACTACTCACACAACATTCTTTCACCCAAATGACACATCATGAAATTACACATACAACATCCACATATCAAACCCTAATTATTCAAGAACCTGGCTCTGATACCACAAAATGTAACCCCCTTAGCCCAGCCTAGAGGATTGACCCGAACTATAAAGATTACACGGGGAAAACCAAAGTCAACCTGAAAGTCAACCTTGATTCACGACCTTTTTTTTCTTTTTAGTCTTGTCTAGATACATGTTAACCCAAAGTGGGAACTCATGAAACACGATTGAGAAAGGCACAGCGATCGGATAACATATAGGGACTTAATTACACTTCATACAAAATTTAGGGACCAAAATGTAATTTTTGTAAATTAGAAGGTCTTCATTGAATTTAAGGTCACAAATAGGAAATTAGTCATGTTACATGCTTCCCTGCCAAATTTCAACTTAATTGAACATCTCAAGCTCAAGCAATTGCAATCTCAACATTTAGGACTAAAATGTAAAACATGCTAACATCATAACAATTCAAATCTGTGTCCAACGGTCACCCGTTTCGAAACACCCATCTGCCGTATCAAAACGCTGGATCGAAACGGTGTTGACCGTTTCGGTACGCGTGTGTGTTTCGAGACCAGTTCCGAAACAAGGCATTCCAGTAGCCAAATCGTTTCGAAACATCCCCAACGTTTCGAAACACGAAGGCCATTACAGGCCCCCGTTTCGAAACACTAGAGGGTGTTTCGATACGGTTTGCCCAGAAACTGCAGCAATTGCTAGTTTTTCATTCACATACTCATTCAAGCACATCCCAAAGACTCTCCAATCATACCAACAAGTCAACAAACATAAAAGGTACGTATTTAGAACACCTAAACACGATCATAGCATCAAACATGAAATTTCACTAGTCTAGAGGCATGCTTCATAATATAAAATCACAAATAGTCAATCCAACCTCAAAACAAGCAATTAAGGCCATTTACAATTCAAACCAACCAAAGCAAACATGCCACCACTCTAGGGAGTTTAACACATCTCCCAAATACAAATCTTGGTTTCCCATTGCCAATCTATCAAAACTAAAGTGTATGAAAACTTCAACATACATGAGCTTGGATTTCCTTGGATGGACTTAGCTTCCTTGATGCCCGAAAACACCTCAATTATCTGCATTATTGGTAAAGAGAGAGCATAAGCACAAATGCTTAGTGAGGCATGCTCTAAAGAAAACCAACACAATAATGCACATTTTGAAAACACCTTCATTAAAAGCTTTTAAAACCACATGTTAATTTCTATCTCATGCTTGAAAACCTTTCAAAACAACTTCTCATTGAAACCACATGTACCTCAATTCTATCTCATGCATTTACCAATGCAAAACTCATGGCAAGGCCATACACATGCTTGTATCATCTAAGCATCTCGAAAACAAGTCACATATGCAACTCTCATAGCATAAATCATTCATCAAAGGTACATGTGTAACAAAAAACCATTTCATCATTTATATTGGCATTTAACATCTCATTAATACTCGGATATGCGGACACATTTCTACACTAGACTCTTCCGGTTGAATCTCGCATCACCGTACTCACTTGTCTAGCAACATGGCTTCCGATGGAATCTCTCATCACCGTACTCACATGGCGGAATCTCTCATCGCCATCAAGCTTGGTTATTCCACCAAGTCCTACCCGATGGAATGCCAATCATCAGAATATCTCCCTTTGGCTTAACCTAAGAGCACGTACGAATTTTTAGTTTAAAGTGCACTCTTATCCTATTGATCGATCAATTATATCCGGTAAGTTGCTCAACATCTATGCCAATATATATGTCAAATCAACATCTCACCTACTGTTTTTCATGCATTAAAACTCAACATTTTCATCTCTTTTCAAAATCATAACATTTGCTATACTTCAACATAAAAGCTTAAATCTCAACTATGCAAATTGTTACTTAATGAAATCATTTCAAGCATCATCTCATGCTATAATTCATGCAAAAAACAGTAGGAATTTATCAATCTAAAACCATGAGCATGTAAAAGCATTTTTAGGGGCAAACACCACTTTAAAGAGAGAAATTCAAACCATACTTACTTCCGGATTTAGAAAGGTGTTTCAAACCTCTCCTAAATCCCCAAACCTTGTATTTTTGTCCTCATGGACTTCTAACCCAATCGCACTCACCAATTTATGTTTTGCTTGCTTGTCAAAATGCCAATTAAGCTTCATGATCAACTCCAAAAGTGTCCGAAGATGTCTCCCCTGTTTTAAACACATAATAGCAGAGGATTAATGCATCATCAGGCGTTGAAATCTTCAGCCAACATTCCAAAACTCGATGCTCTACCTAAACCCAACATTTCGGCTACCAAACACAACCGAAATCACCTCCAAACTCTTCCAAAACATAACCCATCCAAGATCCATCACTTCTAAACATTTCTAAACATCAATTATCATAAAAAAAACAACCCTAAACTCATCCTTATACCTCCAGCTATAACAGAACACCAAAAACACCCCAAAAACCACCATTTTCACAAACAAAATCTTAGGAAAAACAACCTATTCAGGATTGGATTGATAAAACCTCATTTCTAACATCATTTAACACCCAAAATACATTAGAAAACCATCTCAAAATAGAGCCCAATCAATTACCACGAAAATCTTCAAGATCTCTTCCAAAATCTTGAGTTTTAAGCCAAAATCTTGTTTCCAACAGTAAAGCCATTCATAAACCTTTAATAAAGGATTGACAACTTGGGAATTTCAGTAAAGGACTGAGTATTTAGAGGAGAAGAACAATTTTACCTCTAAAAGATGATTTCTCCTTGATTTGGGCAAGTTTCCATGAAAATTCAATGTAGAAAACAAGTAGATTTGATGGAAGATTGATTAGGAATCAATGAATGATGGAAATCTCATCAAATGAAGTGGAAATCAAAGTGAATTTTGCTGGAGAAAAAGTGTTTGGTTGATAGGATTTTGAGAGAAAATGAAATGAGAGAAAATTAGAGAAAAATGGTTATGAAAGTCAGAGGTAGTTTATCACCTTTATTTTATTTAATTAAATCATTAATTAAATCACCCAAATTAAGGAAAAATATGATGAAAACATTTTTGGTAAATTAGCTCCTTAAAGATTCAAAGTTTCAATCCTTTACAAAACAGTCACTACTAAACTTTGCAAAATTTGCGATTTGGTCACTACACCGAAATGTAGTATTTCCAAACCTTATTTTTGTAAAATTGATTTCACCATTCTCTTATATATATATATATATTAAATGTGTATTTTTAGATATTTTTCTATATTTTTAAAGCATCCCAAACTAGGCTTTCCCTAAAACTACCTTTATATTCGAACCGTTTCTCAGACCGGCCTGGTTCAGACCCTAAACTTCTAAGCCCAAAATTGGGGTGCTACAGATGAAGAAGAAGAGATAGTTCATATCTTCAAGAAGTGTGCCCCGTTCATGAAGAAAGCCTTGAGAGAGCTTGAATGAGAACCATGAAAAAGAAGAGGGCAAGCACTTCAAGCCATAAGAAGAAGGCATATGTGGCTACTTGGAGTGATGAGGACTCCACCGATGAAGAACAAGCCAACCTTTGCCTTATGGCCATCGAAGAAGATTCAGGGGTAACTTCTAATTCATCTACTTCATGTTCTTACTCTTTTGATGAATTACAAGATGCCTACGATGATTTGGTTTTAGAGTTCAAAAATCACATTTTGAAAAACAATAAAATGATTTCAAAGTTGAAAATTCAAAATGATTTGATTTCTAAAACCAAACTTGAGCTTGAAGCAAAACTCGAAGAGTTTGAACAAAAATATTTTGATTTACAAAATTTGCTTCAAAAAGTTCAAGAAGAAAAAGATTTGATTTCCAAAGAGCTTGAAAAGAAAAGTAATTTTGGAAAATCAAACTTTTATGTAAGACAATCTAGTGCCCCTAGATTTGTAAAAGGAAAATGTTTTAGAAGTGTTTGGGTCCCAAAAGGACTAACCACTTCAACTAAAAAGGATGAAATTGAAAAATGGATTCCTAAGGGGACTAAATTTTGTGCTACAAACGTTTATGGATCCAAAGCAATTTGGATACCAAAAATCACTTGATTGTCTTTTTCTAGGTGTGATGGAGATTGATCAATAAGTCAAACTTTGAGGGGGAGCTCCATGCACACAAGGAAGACACTTGAAGATGGAAGGCTTCACATCCTCCCTTGGATTCTAGTGTGGTAAAATCTAGTTGTTTTTGCTTTTATTTTTTATTTTATTTTTTTACTTTAACTAGATTATGATCATATATGTTGGACTAACATTCTTATGATGCTTTAAGTAAGGGGGAGCCATTTCAAAACCAAAAATTCGTATTTGTCATTTTTTACCTCTATTGTTATTTTGAACTTAAAAGTGTTTAAATTCTTTTTGATATAACAAAAAGGGGGAGAATGTGGTTTGAAAAATTGAATTTCCAAATAAATAAGGGGGAGCTTTAATTGATTTCAAATCTTAATCTCTTATTGAAATTTTTAAACTTAAAGGGGGAGAATCTCAAACCATTTTTCAAGTTGGTTTTATTATATCAAAAAGGGGGAGATTGTAGAACTAGTGTTTTGATATAATAATTGAAAAATGTTTTGGACTAATTTGAAAAAAATTTAAAACTTGGTTTTAAGTCCAAACAACTTGAATATATGTTTGAGGTATTTAAAAAGGTTTTTGGCAATGTTTATATTGATTTTAAATAGCCAAACTTGACTTTTCAAGCTGCCCGTACCGATACGGTCCAACCCGTATCGATACCTTTTTGTCCAGTTTGGTCACTGCCAAAACCCATATTGAAACAGGCTTGACCGTCGATACGGTGAGGGATCCTATCGATACGCCTAGTAAGCGTACCGATCCCCATTTAACAACCCCAACGGCTAGTTTCCCAAAGGTCTTTTAAATGCAATATCGTACTGATGCGCCCTCAAGCGTATCGATACGCCTAGGCTGGCAAGAGCCCAACAGCTAATTTCTAATAAAGGTCGTACCGATACGGGTCCTTGCGTATCGATACAGAAGGTTACAGAACAGCATTAAATGGTGGGAAATAAAGTCCTCAACGGCTCGAATTCAACCCCAGCAGCTAGTAACGGCTACAGACTCATTAAGGAGTATAAAAGGGACCTCCAAGCTTCAAGTAATGGTTAATGCTTCAATTGTCAATCAACAAATGATCAAGAATTGTCTTTGTACTTAAATTGTCATTTCTTTGTATAGACAAACACTAGTGAGCCAAAATTGTCAAATTTGCTCAAGTGTTTTAAGCTTTGGGTGAGAGCTAAATTGTGCAAACAAATACCTATTAGAGGAATTTAAGTTTGCTTATCTTTTCTCTTGTAAAGAGGGTTAAATCAAGGCTTTGGGTAGAAAGCTTGATCGGTGTATAAGAGTTTCCTCCTAAGCCTAGAAAAGGGGACGAATCAATAGTGGATTGATTGGAAATCCTTAGTGGGAAGCTAAGGTAGTGGATGTAGACCTTGGTTAGAAGGTTGAACCACTATAAATCATTGTGTCACTTTATCTTTTAAGCTTCCACACCACATTCACCAAAATTCCACTTCTCCACCACTTGGCGAGCAAGAATGGTTGAAGGAATCGAGCCCCCTAAAACCCAACAATGTCCAAACCAGTTGGGCCCTTCGTGGGCTTGCAGATATTTTAACCCACTACGAGATAATTTTCCTTAAACATGACATTTTAATATCTCAAATAAAATGATAAATGATCAGATATTATCTTTAAATTTGGAAATTTTTTTTTTTGAATATCTTGGAATTAAAAGGATAAATATTATCTTTTAATTCAGATATTATTTTGATTTTCAAATTAGTTTTTTCGGTGATAGAGGAAGGCGCGGTTACGGTTTGTTGATCACTACATATGTGCTACTTTGTGCTCATTCTGTTGTGATATTCTGGGAGATAGACGTCCAACGTTTCTCAAGCATCATAGGAGCGGACGAAATATGTCTTAAGTAAAGTGTGGTTTTCACATGCCTCAACAAATCCGTTCAACTGAAATATGATAAATTTTCAAGTATTTTAGTCGATTAGTCTTATTTAATTTTTCTTTCTATCAAATTTTAATGTTTGGCGGCAAAGGAATTACATTGGAGCTATGTATTGGATAGTAGAATGAGGAGGTCCTATAATTTGGGTGTTGTGATCGCGTAAAAGAAGCGCCAGCGGGAAGGATATTCGAATATCTGGTTTTATTTGATTTTTTTAATATTCGATTTATTTGAAGTTAATTTTGTTATGAAAATTCAATATTTAATTTTATTGTTTTATTTTTTTCTTGGATTATAACGTTTTTTCTAACAAAGTCCACATATCCAATCTATTCTACCATAAACCAAAAATATGATGGATGACTTTTGAGATGGTAAATTATGTTTAGTAGATGGAGCCCACATCTTGCATTTGTTCGTCACAGGAGCCGAATCTAAGTTGCTCTTATCGACAATGTGGTTCTCAGGGCCCAAGTTGAAAAGCCTACAAATATCCCTGCCCAGATCAATCGTTCTCTTTTCTTCTTTATGCCTATGCAAGGCCGGCTATAAGGGTAGTAACTGAGCCACCGTTTAGGGCTCTTAATAAGCCTAAGGCCCTTAAAGTTTAATTATTTATATTTTTTCAATTTTTATTTTTTGCTTATCAAATAAATATAATCTAATGGTAAAAAAATATTTTCCCCTAAGTAAATAAATAAATCTAGCAAAAAAAATAATGTATTTGAAAAATTAAATTAATTGTTTAAAGTGATGAGATGAATACAATTTTTTTGTCCCTTTTCAGAGCCTCTTTTTATACGCAATACTAAAAATTTAAATTTTAAACTCTACACCAATACCTTAAACCTTAACTCTAAACTCTAAATCTATTTTTTTACTGTTGGGGCATAAATAGGGACACCAAAAACAAGCATAGGATATTTATTAGTAATAAGATATGCTTTTGTTATATATGGGTCTATTTTTATTTTCGCCCATGGACTCCTGAGACAGCCATGTGCCTATGTTGTACATATTGCCAACTTCGCCTCTACGTAGAATGACTTCAAAGGCCTATCGTACATCCTCTACTAGAATACCCTTGCATCTCAAACAGAGTGATTTGAGTGCTTGCGTGGTCGTTTTTAATAGAATTATAAGTTGTTGGTAGGTTAGTTAGGTTGTTAATAAGTTAGTTAGATGAGGTGGCAAGATTGTAAAGATTCAATCTTGAATCTCTTTTGTAGTATATATTAAACATCTAAGGTTACTTGTATGATTAACCCAATTTTAATAAAAGTCTATTTACTTTTAATTATTTTCATCGAAGTGTCAATACGACTACTTCTTCTTCTTCAGAGATTTTTCCCCAATTCTGTGAAACCACCACTAAACCTAGTTTCAATATGGTATCAGTAGATTCAACCGCGCCGCGTGCTTCCGATTCCGATCGAACCTATAAACCTGAGGATCCTTCTGATGAGTTTTATATACATCCGAACGAAAATCCTGCGTTGGTCCTCACGTCTACTCTTCTCACCAGTTCGAATTACCACGCGTGGTCTAGGTCAATGAGGATGGCCTTGATTTCGAAGAACAAATACTCCTTCGTCGATGGGTCAATTAGGGAAGTTTCAGAGGAAAACCCTAAATATCAAGCGTGGGTCAAATGCAATAATCTGGTCCTTTTTTGGCTTCAGAGGGCGATTCATCCAGATATTGTAGTGTTATCTGGATTGATACTGCGCGAGAGCTTTGGGTCGATCTTTTCGACCGATTCAACCAAGGCGATTTGGTTCGTTTGTCTGATCTTCTCCACGAGTTCTATAGTCTCCAACAAGGTAACTTGTCTGTTACCAATTATCATACTCAGCTAAAAACCCTCTGGGATGAAATATCAAATTTGCAACCTTTATCTTCTTGTGTCTGTGATGCTCAGAAGTATAGGAATCATGATTTTTCTTTAAGATTTCTTAGGGGTTTAAATGAGAATTTCTCCGTCCCTAAGTCTCAGATTCTAATGTCTAAACCCTTTCCCAAAATCAATCAGATCTTTGCCATGGTAGTTCAGCATGAGAGAACTATTGTATCTATTGCATCTCATGAATCAAATATTTTTCTTGTAGATAGGGTTAATGGGAAATCTGGGGATTCGAATAGGTTCCAAAAGAAGTTTTATAATAACAATGTTAATAAGAGGCCTGTCTGCACCTTTTGTGGTCTTGTGGGACATTCGATTGATAGGTGTTATAGGAAACATGGATTTCCACCCGGTTATAAACACAAAAATCAGATTAGTAGATCTAATCTTGTTGGTCAGTCTGGGTCTAATGTTGATGATGTTGTTTCTGGTTATTCTGGTTCTTTACCCAAAGTATCTGGTCAATCTGGTCAATCTGGCCAGACTTCTCAAGTTTTCAGTTTTTCTCAAGAACAATATAATGATATCTTGAGTATGATACAAGAAAGAAATGCAAATTCTGGGCAACCTGCTGCTAGTAGGATCAATATGCTTACCTCTGCTTTTGATATTCCTTGTGCTGAAGGAACATATATGGTTTCTTGCTTTGATTCTGTAATATGTGACAGTAGATTTAATGTGTTATATTCTTGTTCTCCTGTTGTTTCTTGGGTTATTAACTCTGGAGCTACAGATCATATAGTTAGGTCTTTAGATCTCTTTGATGAATATAGAACTGTTAATAATAAATCTGTTAAATTGCCTAATGGACAATTGATTAAAGTCACTCATAAAGGTACTGTTAAGATTAATTCTGATCTAGTTTTATTAGATGTTCTTTACATACCTTTGTTTGACTTTAATTTGATTTCTGTTTCACAGTTGACATCTGATATTAACATTTCTGTTTTCTTTTCTTCTGATTCCTGTTTTATTCAGAATACAAAGATGAACAAAATGATTGGTTTAGCTAAAGGAACCAGAGGACTGTATCAGCTTCAAGCTTGTGTTTCATCTGCTAGTGTGTGTAATTCAGCTGTTAGTGAGTATGATCTTACTCAATCTTGTAATCCTGCTGTTTGTAATTCTGATTGTATAGGTTCTTCTAGAACTAGTAGTTTTCAGCTTTGGCATTTAAGGCTAGGGCATCCTTCTAAACAGAGAATGAAGGTTTTTAGCAGTTTGTATAGCAATATACCTGTTGGTTCTGTGAATTGTTTTGACTGTGCAACATGTCATTTAGCTAAACAGAAGAGGTTATCTTTTCCTATTAGTGTTTCTAAAACAAAATGTATATTTGATTTGGTTCATATGGATGTTTGGGGTCCTTTCCCTATTAAGAGCATTTATGGTCATTTGTACTTCTTGACTGTTGTAGATGATATGAGGCGTTTTGTATGGATTTTTCCTATGCATGTTAAGTCAGAAGTTAGGCAATTAATATTGATTTTTGCCAATTTGTTCAGACTCAGTTTTCTAAAACCATTAAGTGCATAAGGAGTGACAATGCAAAAGAATTTGACATGGTTAGTTTTTATAAGTCTAAAGGAATTATTCATCAGAACTCATGTGTTTATACTCCAAAGCAGAATAGCTTAGTAGAACGAAAACATCAACATTTATTATCTGTTGCTAGAGCTTTGAGAATTGATTCTGGTTTGCCTTTACAATTTTGGGTTGATTGTGTTTTACATGCTGCTTTTTTTATTAACATTACACCTACACCTGTTTTAGAAAATAAAACTCCTCATGAAATTTTGTTTAAAAAGCCACCTAAAATTGAAATGTTGAAAGTTTTTGGCTATTTAGCCTATGCATCTGTGCTGCCTAAGCCTCCTACTAAAATGGATCCTAGGGCTAAAAGGTGTTTTTTTTAGGTTTTCCTAAAAATGTCAAAGGTTTTAGGTTATATGACCTTGAAACAAAATCCATTTTTGTATCTAGGGATGTTGTTTTTTCAGAAACTACTTATCCTTTTCAGCAAAATATTTCTTCTAATAAAACTGATTATATTTTTCCTACACACAGTGGTTCTGTTATTATTGAAGATTTTTCTAATAAGCATTATGCTGTTGATAATCAGAGTTCTGATTCTCAAACTGTTTCTGATAATTCTGATAATATTGATAATGTTCCTAATTCTGGTAATGCAGATCATATTCCTGATTCTGATCATATTCCTGATTCTGATAATGTTTTTAATTCTCATTTGTCTTCCTCCATTAATGATCAAACAGTGAATAAAGAAAATATTTGTAAACAAATTGTTATAAATTCACAGTCTGATTTAATTGTGAATGATGCTTCTATTTCTGCATTAGAACATAGAATTTCTACTGATCATTTCACACAAGGTAGACCTTCCAGAGTTAAACATTTGCCTCAAAAGTTTAAGGACTATCAAGTGAATCTCCCTGGATCAAGAACAACTCCTCACACTATTTCTCAGGTGATGTCTTTCCATCATATATCTCCTGCTTATCAAAGTTTTATAAATTCTGTAGAAGTTTTATCTGAACCTAAGAGTTATAAAGAAGCTGTTTTACATCCTTGTTGGCAAACTCCTATGAATGAAGAAATAGTTGCTTTAGAAAGATATAATACATGGGAACTTGTTTCTTTACCTAAAGATAAAACTACAATAGGTTGTAAATGGGTTTTTAAGACTAAACTAAAATCTGATGGGTCTCTCGAACGATATAAAGCAAGATTGGTAGCTAAAGGGTATACTCAACAAGCTGGGATAGATTTTTTACACACCTTTAGTCCAGTTACAAAAATTACCACTGTTAGAATGCTTATTGCTATTGATGCTGCTAAAGGTTGGTTTTTACATCAATTAGATGTAAACAATGCCTTTCTTCATGGAAATTTAGATGAAGAGGTTTTTATGGAACCACCTCAAGGTTTTAACAGTCAAGGGTTAGTGTGTAAGCTTAATAAGAGTCTCTATGGCCTAAAACAAGCTAGTAGGCAGTGGAATGAACGTTTAACTTCTGATCTTTTGTTACAAGGTTTTAAAAGGGCTAATTTTGATTGTTCTTTATTTGTTAAAGGTTGTGAAGAAAGTTTTATAGCACTAGCTGTCTATGTTGATGATATAATAGTAGCTAGTCCTAGTATGAAAGCAATTACATCTATAAAGACTTACCTTCATGATACTTTTAAAATTAAAGACCTTGGTAATCTGAAATATTTTTTAGGTTTTGAGATTGCTAGATCAGAAAAAGGAATTAATCTTAGCCAAAGAAAATACACCCTTGATCTTCTTAAGGAAACTGGTTTTTTAGGTTTTAAACCAGCTTCTACCCCAATTGCTACTACAACTAGACTATCTAAAAATGAAGGAGAACCTTTATCTGATATTCTTTCTTTTAGAAGACTAGTTGGTAGATTGCTTTACTTGACAAATACAAGGCCTGACATTTCTTTTGCTGTCCAACAGCTCTCCCAATTTATTTCAGCACCAACTTCTTTACATCTTGTAGCTGCTCACAGAGTTTTAAGATATTTGAAAAGGTCTCCTGGGCAAGGACTGTTCTACCCTGTTTCCACTAATTTTAAGCTTCATGCTTTCTCAGACTCAGATTGGGCATCATGTCCAGACTCAAGGTGTTCAACAACTGGGTTTTGTGTTTTTCTTGGCCATTCCTTGATTTCCTGGAAATCTAAGAAACAGCAAACTGTTTCTAGGTCATCCAGTGAAGCAGAGTATAGGGCAATTGCTTCTGTGACTTGTGAATTACAATGGCTTACTTACCTTTTACAAGATTTACATATTTCTTTTTCCACATCTAACCTGTATTGTGACAACCTTTCTGCCATTAAACTTGCAGAGAACCCTATGCATCATGAACGTACGAAGCATATAGAGATTGGCTGTCATCTTATCCGGGAAAATATTCACAGCAAGATGATTAATCTCCTACCAGTTTCAAGTCCAAATCAGTTGGCAGATTGCTTCACCAAAGCTCTTCCTGCACATATTTTTCGACCTTCTATTTCCAAGCTGGGCATACAAGATTTGTACGCTCCACCTTGAGGGGGCTAATAGAATTATAAGCTGTTGGTAGGTTAGTTAGGTTGTTAATAAGTTAGTTAGATGAGGTGGCAAGATTGTAAAGATTCAATCTTGAATCTCTTTTGTAGTATATATTAAACATCTAAGGTTACTTGTATGATTAACCCAATTTTAATAAAAGTCTGTTTACTTTTAATTCTTTTCATCGAAGAGTCAATACGACTACTTCTTCTTCTTCAGAGATTTTTCCCCAATTCTGTGAAACCACCACTAAACCTAGTTTCAATAGTTTTTCCACCAGCTTTCAAGCGAGATATAATTTTGGTAGCTGCGTGAGCAATAGCATCAGGTTGTAATTAGCTGAATTTTAATCATCTCTAATTTGTTGAGATTTCATTTTCATTTCTGTGACCATTAAACATGACAAGATCTTCTACTTTCTCAGCCAGACTTGTATCAGAATCACGAGACTGATTTGTAGAGATACGCTTCTGAACTTGAGAATGTTTTTTCAGTGAAGGCAGTTCTTAGAAGACCTTGGATAGCTAAACCAATCTGATGCAACCTCAGTCAACTTTTGGATGGGATGAACGCATTGTCTCATCAGACTCATCTTAATCAGCTTCATCTTCAAAAGCAGCAACCCACTCCTCATCAAAATCTTCATCATCAACATTGTCGTCATGATCTTCAATATCATTTTTCTCGATTTCAAAACCAAATTCTAAAGGACTTGATAACTTAATTTCTTTCATGTGTCAATTCCAATAATGATTTGCATAAAGTTATTTTCTAACGAAAGACTTTGTAAAATAACTTCATTATTTTAACTTGCAGGTATATGTCTCCATGTTCATCGGTTGCATGGGGCACGTATGTCGGTATTTTTTTATCCAGAACAACCAAAAACTTCATTAAAAGGAGCGAAAAACAGGGAAGAAACATGGGCTCAACCCCATGCACAACACAGGCAAGAACAAGCCGAAGATCAACAAGGAAAACCAAGCAAACACGAAGGCGCAACAAGCCTTGAACAAAAAACGAAAAAAAAACAAAAAACCAAACGAAATTTAAAATCGGGAAAGAGGAGGACCCGAAAGCCACCATAGAACCAAGCAGACGCCACACCGAGGCAATGAAATTTTTTACGCCAACTACGCTCAAGCGAGAGCTCCATCCGGAGGCATGCTTCCTTATCCAGAGTGGGTAAGGGTCTTGTCATGTTGAACGATGTTGAGGTACTCTCATGATTGGGCAAGCAAAGGATAGCCCCTCTAAAGGTTTCAACGAGCCTTGGCCATAAAAAGGAGCTTAATCAAACACGAAAACCAGGAGATGAGAGACCTTCGAAAAACTAGAGATCACAACCGAAAAGAATTCCAACGATGATCCTTGGGGAAGGAACACGATCCATTGCTATGCTTCGATCCTTCCATCTTTCGAGCATAGCTAGAAACAAAAAATTCATGGTACTTGCGGATATCCTTGGTCAGGGATATCCGCAAAGCTGTTGACGAACAAACCATAAAAAAAGATCAAGTAAAGGGAATACCCTCGGATCACCATCTCAAACCGCACATAAATCAGGACCATAAAGGCAAACCGAGAAATGAACCAATGGAAACTAGGACCGAAACCACAAAGTCTTTCCGTATAATATTTTCAAGAACTTCATCATTAATTACCCCTAAAAACAAAATGTTGCTTTACTATTCACTAGTACATTGTCACCATTAAAAACTTTTGCAATTAAATTTTCCCTAGATCAAAATTCATGACAACCGAACAATGATGATACTCATCAGTCTAATCACCATCAAACATATCAAATAACTTCATCGTTCTCTCTATCACCAAAAGTCGAAATATAGAAGGGTCATTCATTTTAACTACTTCCTTCTCTTTAAATTGTTTCTTTGACCATCTATTTAAACAATCAATGTGTGTAACCTTACTTACAGTATGTCGGTAGTGCTCCATGACCAACCACATTAGCGAATTTCAACACTTTAGATTTCCTTTTGCTTAGGATGTTCAACCACTAATATGTGTTGCTTCATCCTTTTGAGAATCGAATTCTTCATTATCCCAAATTAGTTGATTGATAATATTTTTGTCCCTGGTTCCTCTTGCTTTGCCTTGACTTCCTGTAATCCATTCATCCCACCACCATTCTCTTTGTTGATCTGGGTTAGGGATGTAAAACCATGTCAATAGTTAGGTTTCAGGTTGGGCTCTGTCAGGTCGGGTCAAATCGGTTACAGGTCATTTCAAGTCGTTTTTTGTTTTGACTCAATTCGGTTCGGGTCCGGGTTCATTTCGGGTCGGATTCATTTCAGGCCGAGTTCAATTCAGGTCGGGTTCATTTCGGGTTGGATTCATTTCAGGTCGGGCCAAAACGGTTAATTGACGGGTTATTTTCGGTTCGGGCGATTTCAGGTCGGGTTCATTTCAGTTTTGGTAATTTTAGGTCGGTTTCCTTTTATATCGGGTTTAGGGTTTATTGTGTAGGGATTAAGATTTAACATACATAATATTAATACATTATACGTACATACATATAGTAATTATGGTTTAGTGTTTTGGGTTTGGGGTTTGGAGGTTTAGGGTTTAGTGTTTCACGTTCCTACATACTTACATACATTTATACATACATAGTACAAAAAGGAATTATGGTTAGGGTTTAGGGTTTAGGGTTCATACAATGATATATACATACTTTTAATCATTATACATATATACAAACATACATATATGGATAAAGGTTTTTATTTTTTATGATTTAGGGATTAGGGTTTAGGGTTCATAAATGGATACATACATCTATACATACATATATGGATTAGGGTATTTATTTTTAGGGTTTAGGGTTTAGGGTTCATAAACTGATACATACATACTTATATGTATTATATATATATGGTTTAGGGTTTTATTTTTAAGGTACATAGTTTAGGGTTTAAGGTTTAGGGTTAATAAATTGATACATACATACTTACATGCATTATATATATACATATATGGATTATGGTTTTTATTTTTAGGGTTTAGGGTTCATAAATTGATGCATACATCTATACATACATACTTACATGCATTATATATATATTAGGGTTTTTATTTTTAGGGTTTAGGGTTAATAAATTTGTACATACATACTTACATGCATTATACATACATACATACATACATATATGGATTAAGGTTTAGGGATTATGGATTAGGGTTTAGGGTTCTTAAATTGATACATACATCTGTACATACATACTTATATGCATTATATATATACATACATATATGTATTAGGGTTTTTATTTTTAGGGTTTATGGTTTAGGTTTTAGGGTTTAATGTTTAAGGTTTAGGGTTAATAAATTGATACATACATACTTACATGCAATATATATATATGGATTATGGTTTTTATTTTTAGGGTTTAGGGTTCATAAATTGATACATACATCTATACATACATACTTACATGTATTATATATACATATATGGATTATAGTTTTTATTTTTAGGGTTTAGGGTTTAGGGTTTATACATACATAAATACATTTTACATACATATATATAATATACTAATATATTATATATATATATATTATAAAATGAAACCCTAATCAAAACCTTAAACCCTAAACCAAAATTGAAACCTAAACCCATAACCCTAATTTGAAACACTAAACTAAAACAAAACCCTAAAACCATAAAAAGAAACCCTAAATGCTAGACCCATAAAAAGAAACCCTAAACCCTAAACATGAAAACCCAAAATAAAGTCAATAAAAATTAATCCCCTAATCCCTAAGCACTAAACCCTAAAGGTAAGATTAGTTCACTAATAAGTAAACCCAAACCCAAACCCTAATTCAAAACAATAAAGTAAAACAAAAATCTTAAACCCATAAAAAGAAACCCTAAACCCATTAAAAGAAACCAATAAAAGCAATTAAAAGAAAATCCCTAAACCCTAAACTATAAACCCTAAAGGTAAACTTAGTTCACTAATAATGAAACATAAACCCTAAACCCTAATTCAAAACACTAACATGAAAAAAGAAACCCTAAACCCAGAAATAGAAGCCCTAAACTAAAACCAATAAAATCAAAACCATAAATCAAAACACTAAACACTAAGCCCTAAACCCTAATTTAAAACCATAAACCATAAAACAAAACACTAAATAAAATCTCTAAACCCTAAAAACAAAACATATTAACCATAAATTATAAATCCTAAACCCTAGATTAAAACCTTAAACCCTAAAAATGAAACCCTAAATCAAAAGCTCAAACTTTAAATTTAAAAAATAAATCACTAAATTAAACCTTAAACCTTAAAATTGAAACCATAATCAAAACAAGAATACTTGAACATAACCCTAAACCCTAAAATAAAATATTTAAATTTAAACAATACAAAGGAAAACCCTAAATTATAACCTCAAACCCTAAATTAAACCCAAACCCTAAACATTAAAACTGGAATAATGACCAAATTGAAAATAAAACATAAATGTCAGCTCAATTTCACAGAAAAAAAACCAAAATGAAAGAAATTAAACTACGAGTGCTTGCGGAGCAAGACTCGTATTAAAAGGCGCGACCCGTATAATAACGCGCGAATCTTTTGACCCGGAATAATGCTTATAAATAGACCCTCACCCCCTCAGTTTTAATTATTTTTTCTCATACCGTTACTTTGCCAAAATATTCTCTCGTTTCCCCACTCCTCTAAAAACACGAAATTCCCAGAAAATTCTCATTTTTTCGATCAAACACTTGGTTTTTAACCAAGTTCTTCCTTGTTCATCCACTTTCCACTCTCAAGATCCTATACAAACACCTTAATTCACCAAAAATCTGTTTGTTCTCGATCAAAACCTCTTTTTTTCTCAAGAACAACCTTGTGTTCTTACACTTCCATCTTTTCAATCCTTCAAACCCTAAACCCAATTCATTTCTATTTTACCCTAAACCCTAAACCATTCCAAACCCTAAACTTATATACACTAAACCCTAAACACTAATAACTAAACCATAATCCACAATCCCTAAACCTTTATACATAATCCACAAACACTAAACCCTTATCCATAATCCACAAACCCTAAACCATGATATACAAACCCTAATCCCTAATTCCCAAATCTATTCATATTCTCCACTAACCTCTTTAGATCCTCTGACCCTTCTAATTCGACTATCTAGACTATTCGTATTCTTCATATCTCTTTCGGTAAGTTCATCATATCTCTTTCATTTTTCTTTAACCATTTAGTTGTTTAATTTCTTTTTACTAACTGTGTTCTCTTTTGATCTCATGATCGTTTCTGGGTTTTGCAAGAGTGTTCTTGCACTTTCGCGTGTGGGTTTAGGGCATATGTTCTTCCTCTGACCTTTATTTCTATAAATGTTTATGTGTTTTGCATGTTTCTGTGTTTTATATATATGCTTGCATGTTTCTGTGTTTTGCATGTTTCTGTTTTGTTATTATTTGTATATATGTGTTAATATTTCTGTTGCAAGTATGGTTTCTGTTTCTGTGTTTTGCATGTTTCTTTTGCAAGTTCTATTTCTGTTGCATGTATGGTTTCTGTTTGAATGTATGCTTTGTGTTGCACATGGGTTAATTCGAGTATAAAAGGCTGGAAACCCGTCCTGTGATGCTAATGGTGTTAAAGGGGGTTCTGTTTTTAAAGGACCTTGGGATTGAGAAGCTGTTGTATGATGGTCACAATGATCCTTGTGAGGGCATTTCTGCAATGGTTGGACCTATGCTTGAATTGTATGAGAAATATTGGCCTGATCACTCGACCATTTTGTCTTTTGCTATTTTGCTTGATCCTCGATATAATTTACAACTTCTGAAGGAGTTGTATGTTGTCCTCTATGTTGAGGATGAGGTTGAAAGGAGGGTAAGTATTGTTTACAATGAATTTGTCAATATGTATATATATTATTCAAAATATGTTCTCTGCTCTTCTTCTTCTTCTTCTTCTGTTCGAAGTAACTCATCTCAAAGTACATCCGATTCCATCTCCAGTCGACCTCGAACATTTAAGAAGTCTAATATTTTTTAGGTGAATGTTTATTTTTTAAAAATTTTAGTTACCCATTTTCTTATACTTTTCTTTTCTTTTTCAATTATAGGTACTGACTTTTTTTAATGCTAGAACTTTGATGTTAATTTAGCTGCTACAAGGAGTGGGAAATCAGATGTTAAATCTTATATTAATTTGCCCCTTCTCCCTTGTGTTGATGATTCAGACTTTGATATTTTGAAGTACTGGAAAGCACAATTTGTTTCTTTCCCTGTACTTTCAATAATGACTAGATATGTTTTAGTCATTCTCATCACTTCAGTTGCTTCTGAATCCTCATTTAGCACGAGTGGTCAGATTTTAAATAAGTTGAGGGCTAGACTCTTGCCTAAAAATGTTGAGATATTTGTGACAACCCGTAATTGGTTGTATGGGTTTGAGCCTGAGGAAGAGGATGAAGAATATCTTTTTGTTCTGAAAGATTCTGAAGTTGATGAAGATCCAATTCCAGTGTAAGTTTTTAACTTATTTTTTCTGATTTGTTTTGAAGTCATGTTCTGATTATTTGTTCTTTTGTAGGGAACCCTAAAAACAAGGAAGCACTTGAATGGTTAGGGATGTTTCTGATTTGTTAAAAGCTAGGGATGTTTTGGTAACTTTTCTATTTAGTTCATATTTTGGGTAAGTTCTCTACTTAGTATTCTTTAAGTTATTTTTCTTCACTAATCTTGTATGTTCTTTTTTAACATGTTTTATGTTCTGTACGTATATATTCAATGTATATGTATGGTTTCTGTTTGCATAATCTTGTATGTATGTTATGTATGGTTTCTGTTTGCATAATCTGGTTTCTGTGTATATATATTTTCTGTTATACATTCAATGATCAGTTTTGGTATAGATTCTATATGCATATGTTCTTGTATGGATTATGTTCTATATGTTTCTGTTCTGTTAGTGTTTCTATATGCTTTTATTCTTGCATGATTTCTGTTTTTGTTTGGTTTGCTGTTCTACATGCTTCTATTCTGTCTTTGTTTGGTTTTTGTTCTATATGCTTCTATTCTGTCTTTGTTTGGTTTATTTTCTATACGCTTCTTTTCTGTTAATGTTTTTAATGATGTTTAAATGGTTGCAGTCTGTTGCTGGTTGCCCTTGTTTTAATTATGTTGGTGTCTTAGCTTTGTAAGTTAAGTTGCCCATAATTAAAGCTTGATGGTAGCATTTCATCTCCTTAAGATCTCGATGATGATGTTTCTGGTAGCAAAGTATAACTTTTATGTTTGTCAAACTTTGTTATAAAATCTGAGAGCTTAAAGTTTAGGGTTCTGTAAGTTTAAAGTTTCAGTTTGTAAATATTGAAATTTTTAGATTATTAAGTTTGTAAGTTTGTAAGTTTAAACTTCTATATTATTGAATAAAACTTTGTAAGTTTAAACTTCTATATTATTGAATATAAGTTTGCCTTATTCTATCCAAAGTTTTTGTACTTTAAATTTGGCTTATTCTGTTTTTAACTTCAATAAAAATTTGTAATTTTAACTTTGTAAGTTTGCCTTATTCTATCCAAAGTTAAACACAACCATTATTGCTAAGTTAATTAATTTAAGTTAATTAACAGTTTGGATTTGCCTTGTTTTAATTTGCATTAAACACACAAACCTATTAACCTAATTATTAATATTTTTGATAAAGTTATTTAAGTTTTTATATATTCAATGTGTTAAGTATAAAGATTTAATCAACTTAAGTTAATTAAGTTATTTAAGTTTTTATAAAGTTATTTAATTTAAGTTAATTAAGTGTGTTAAGTTAATAAAAAAAATTAATCAACTTAAGTTAATTAAGTATAAAGATTTTCATTTAATTTATCTTTCAAGTTATCTTAAAATTAAAGTTACGTTAATTAAAAAGGCAATTTAATTTAATAATGTTTATTCATTCAACTTAAAATGAATGCAAGTTAATTAAAGTTATTTTTAATCTTAAGATAAGTTAATACTATTTATTATTAACTTAGCATTAATTTACTCATATTATTTATTATTAACTTAAAAGATTATTTTTATTATTTTTAATTAAAATTATCTTTTAATTAAAGATAATTTATTACCACTTGATATTTATTCATTCAATTTATCTTTTAATTAAAGTTAAGTTAGTTAATTTATTAATACTTGGCATTATTACTAAATATAAAAAATTACTTATTATTTTTAGTTGATTTTATAATTTTAAATTCATTAAATATAACTTCTTCAAATGCCAAATAATTATCATTATCAGCAAATCAAATAACAATATCAGTTGAGGTCAATATTAGTTCAGGTCAAGAATAGTTCATGTCAATATCAGTTCAGGTCAAGAACATGTCGGGTTCAAAACAGGTCGGTTTCAAAATAGGTTGGGTCCAAACAGATCGGGTTAAATCGGATATCTGGCAGGTTAGTCTCGGGTTCGGGTTCGGGTTCGTTTCAGTCGGGTGCAGGTCGGGTTCGATTACTACAGCAACATGCCGAATTCGGATTCAGGTTCGTTTTGGTCAGGTGCAGGTCGGGTTCAGGTCATTGAGTACTCGGGTCAAACCAGGTTCTGACTCGATCAGGTTTCAGGCAGGTTACTAGGTCGGGTCAGTTTTTCACATCCCTAATCTGGGTCGTCAACAACTTCAACTGCCCCAACACTTCTTGGAGGAGTTTCATTCGTCTAGTCCATAACTTTTGTATTCAATCTCATAATTTTCGTTGTAGTAACCCATTTAGTAAATACACATATCCATATTAATACAACCCACACCCAATAATTAAATACACATATCCATTACACTCGACCCAATAACAAATTTAAACCAAACCCTAGAATAAAATAAAACCTAAAACTGCCCTAAACCTTGTCCTTGAGTCGCCACCGTCGCCAAGCCAAGTCGTCGTCGTCGTCGCTGTCAAGCCGAGCCGCATCGCCCTGCTTTCTTGCCATCACCGCCTTGGTCACATACGCCACCCATCCCATTCCTCGTCACCCCCTCCACGTGGCCGGTTGAAAGCTGCTCTCACCCCCTTTAAATTCGTCACCTGCAGATCTGAGAAAGAAAGGATTAAGAAGACCATTTTCGGTCACAAAAAAGAGAGAGCTTTCCAACCAAAAATAGAAAAAAAATGAAGATCGAAAGCAAAAACAACATCAAAAAATATACAAAAGGAAGATCGAACGAAAAAAGAAAAATGTGAAAAATTAAGAATGAAAGTTTTCGATTTTTCGCTAGATTCATGTTATTAGAGGAAGATTACGAAAAACTAACCTTAGATCCAACCTTAAGACCCAAAACCGAACTGGACTGGCTTCTTGCATGTATTCCAGTCGTCGTTCGCGGCGGTCCTCCATCGCCGACGAACGGCGTCCCACAGCGGACGATTAAGCGACAATCGACCTAGGCACAGAGTGAGAGTAGAGAGTTTGAGAGAGCTCTGATTTCTTTTGTTGAGATATCATCCAAAATGATTTTTTGGGACAAAATTTGTATTTAAAAGGTTGTCAAAACGACGTCGTTTTACTTATGATGTAACACGCGCTCTGACCCGACCCGAGGGGTGGATCCACAAAATTTTAATGAAAATTGATAAATTTTGCTTTTGGCCCTTCTATTTATGTATCCTTCACAATTTCACCATTTAATTTACGTTCTCTTACAAATTTGTCCTTCATTTAATTGTTGTTTTATTATTATAGTATGTATTATATTATTAGTTAGCATTATGTTACTATTAATTATTATTATTACTAATATTATTTATTTATTATTTCTTTATTAATATATATATATATATATATTTCATATTCATTTGTTTTACCCATATTTTAAATTTAAATGATTTTCTTTATTAGGGATTCTCATGAAAAACGTGCCTCGAACTTAAAGGAGTGTCGCTTTCTCATTAATATCTAATATAAAATATCTTTGTAATCCTGAATTATAATATCTAAAATGTTATTTTTTTATCCAAAAATCTCAAAGAAAATTATGTCTCGAACTTAAGGAAATGTAATTTTCTCGTTAATCCTAATTAAAGGATTATTTTTTAAAATATTTTCGAACAAATAAATTATTACACATTTAGGGATGACAATTTTCAAATTAAATTCGAATTCATAATTTCCATCATTAAAACACTACGTAATCGGATAGGTACCAATTTTTGGGCGTTGTGATGGTGCTCACCCTTCCCTTGTAACCCCCTTAGCCCGGCCTAGACGCCCGACCCGAACTAAGAAGATTACACGGGGAAAACCAAAGTCAACTCGTTAAAGTCAACCTTGATTAACGACCTTTTTTTCTTTTAATCTTTCAAGATGTACATTATTAACCTATATGATTAGCAATTCAATTTAGAGAAAGCGACACAACGAATGAAACTCAATTAGGGGCTCAATGGCATACGAACGTCTTTTAGGGACTAATTTGTAAATTTCCAAAATTATAAGGACTAAACAAGCTTTAAGATTACCAGTCCAAAATTAATCATATAATATGCCAACACGTCAAATTTCATCTTAAACAAATCATCAAAACTCATTTAATTAACCATTCAAGACACAGGGACCAAAACGTAAGAAAACAGATACATGAGACAATTCAAATTCAAATCCAACGGTCACCTGTTCCGGAACACTGTACCTCGTACCGAAACAGCTGTTCCGAAACTATGTTGACCGTTTCAATACTTAGGTGTGTTCAGAAACCAGTTTCGAAATTAGGCTTCACAGTAGCAAAATGTTCTGGAACAATCGCACCCGTTCTGAAACCCCTTGGCCAATACATGCCATTGTTTCGATACAGATGAGGGCGTTCTGAAATGTCCTGCCCTGCAACAACAAATTTTGCTGGTTTTATACGTCATTCCACATCCGAAAACATTCCCACACATGTTACAACTTGCATACACATCAGAGACCACAATCAAGAAGCACAAGCTAAGACAACATCATTCATGCAAGCATTAGAACTATAGACATGCTTCATAGTCTTCAAAACCATACAAAACTAAAAACCACATTCAAGCACAAATCAATCCTCAAAGGCCAATTACAACCCAAAATACCAAACCAAACATGAACAAAGTAATCAACATCATCATCAAACATCCAAGAGTAGAAATCCCACCCATTGCCTCTTATTACACCAAAGTAAAACCACATACTTTGCTAGACCAAAGTGCTTGGATTCCCCTTTCTTTCTTGCTGCCTCAAAAGCCTAATTCTCTACATTGATGAAACAAATGAGCGTAAGCACAAAGCTTAGTGAGGATCGCTAAAACAACATTCATCAATGCATTTCACACAACCGGAAAATCACCATTTATAAACACATGCCTTTACCTAAAACATGCCCTCTCAAGGAATCAATTCACTTTTTAAAACACATGCTTGTATGCATCACTTAAAAATGAAAATAAACCTTTGCTCATGCTTTACAAAGCATCACATGAATTCTAGCATAATTCACAAGCATCTCATGCTTAAACCATTAGTCAACAACATTATATTGTCTTACAAGTGATCAATTCTCAAACCATACCAAAACCAACTCAAATGACACAATCAGATACGCGAATTACAAGCATTGTCCCACACGCTTCATACATACTACATACTACACAAGGTGGAGATACATGGCACAATAACAACCCCTCAACACCCGTGATAGAGATAAATGGCACAATCACAACCCCTCAACATCACTTATCGATAGTTGTATAATTTCACTAACGAGAGTACGAGACACATACCACAAGACTCACACACGGGATTAAACCATCCTCCGTTGTGATCTCAACCTCAATCGTTAGGGTACTTGGATGGAGATTACGACACAATCACAACCCCTCGACATCCAAGGTGACTTTATTCACGGTGCACCCAATCCTATAGCCGGCTAACTATATCCGATTTAGAGTAACCAAAAGCCACCTTCATCACTTGCCAATATAACCATTTAATATCAATATTGCATTATTTTACAAGCATGAACACAATGCCATTTCCACAAGCATAAACATGCTTAACATCATACGCATTTATCACATAAAACAAAGGATCACTTACCTAGTGCATCCTTAACATAATGGCATTAAAATCCAGCATTAACCATGCTGAAAACATGCTTTAAAATAGTAATCAAAATCAAATTTAACTCAAGTGCATTTCCATCAAAACATAGCACGTTTCTGAGAGAGACTTTCGAATCACTTACTCTTGAGCTTAGCTAAGTGTTTCAAACTTAAACTAAGCTCTCAAGACCACGCTCAAAGCGTTACAAACTGGAAAATTCATTTCCACTCACCGATACGCGAAGCCTCGCTCGCCGACACGAAAATTACTCTTCTAGAGCCTCCAACAACGCCTCGTTTGCTCCCGGATCAAGATCCCCTATTTTCACATCATCAAAACAGAGATCCAAATGCATTTCAACAGCAGCAACCAATCACAAGCTCGTTGCTCACCCAAACTACACCAATTTGCCCATCCGAAACAACCGAAAACTCAATCAATTGCTTCCTAAACAAAGCCTAGCCAACATACATCACTTTCAACCATTTTTAAACATCAAAACACATCTTATTAAACAACCTAACCCATCCTTATACCTCCAGCAAGCATGATTCCACCATTTCACCTCAAAAACTCACTTAAAACTATCAAGAAACTCAAGGATCTCAAGGATTTCGGGATCAATGTTATCAAAACCTCATTTCAACATAATAACCAACTTAAAACTCAATTAAAATCAATCCAAAATAGAGCTTAACAAAACAAATCCGAAAATCAAGATTTCAACCATATTTTTACAAGATTTTTATCTCAAATCAATACTATAATGAAAACTCAACCAAAAAAATTAATTAGAAGCCAAATATCTTGGGAATTTCAATAAAGAACTTTGATTAGAGGTTGAGAACGAGATTTACCTCCAATCATTGCTTTCCTCAATGAATGACAAATTTTCCTTAGCAAAATCTTAAAGAACTTGAAGGGATTCTTAAAAATTGTAACCCCCTTAGCTCGGCCTAGACACTTGACCCGAACTATGAAGATTACACGTGGAAAACCAAAGTCAACCCGAAAGTCAACCTTGATTAACGACCCTTTTTTCCTTTTTATCTTTTCTAGATGCACATTAAGCCTATGTGTTACGCAAGAGTCATATGAGAGAAAGGCACAACGATCAGAAATCAATTAGGGACTTAATTGCAAGAATTACACTTTTAGGGACCAAAATGTAAATTTTGAAAAATATAAGGACTTTGCAGATTTTAAGTTTACCATTATGTATTTAGTCACTTTTCATACATCTCTGACTAAAATCAAATTAAAATGACATTCCAAGCTCAAGCAATTGCACCCACAACATACAAGACTAAAATGTAAAACATGAGAACTTGAAACAATTCAAATGCACAGTCTAACGGTCAACCGTTCCGGAACGTTGACCTTCGTACCGAAACTCCCGTATCGAAACGGTGTTGACCGTTTCGGTACTCGGGTGCGTTCCGAGACCAGTATCGGAATATGCCTCTCCAGTAGCCAAAGTGTTCCAAAACACCTTCACCCTGTTCTAAAACACTATGGCAATTCTGGGCCCCTGTTTCGAAACAGATAAGGGTGTTTCAATACACCCTGACCTGCAACAGCAGAAAATTCAGGTTTTTCACATCTTAACACTATCAAACATGCTTCAAAACATTCCATAACATACCAGCAACTTGTTTAGACATTAGAGAACATAATTGAGAAGCTTAAGCTAAAGCATGGCATCAAACACATGAACATTCAAACTATATGCATGCTTCATAACCATAAAACCAAATATAGAACTCAAACCTCCAACCAAACCATTTAGGACCATTTACAAACCATAAAAGCCATAACAAACTTACTACAAACATAGGGAGTCCAAAACACATCTCCCAAATACAACCTTGAAACCCCATTGCCAAATACCAATACTAAAGTGTGTAAAAACATCACCATACATGAGCTTTACACTTCCTTGGATGTTCTTAACCTTCTTGCTGCCCAAAACACTTCAATTATCTGCATTATTGGTAAAAGAGAGCATAAGCATGTTTGCTTAGTAAGGCATGCTCTAAAGAAAACCAACACAATAATGCATTATTCAAAACACTTTCTCAAAAGCCATTTTCAACAACATGCTCATTCTATCTCATGCTCGAAAACCATTTCAAACCAAATCTCCATTTGAAAACACATGTACCTCTATTCTATCTCATGCATTTAAACCAATGCAAAACTCATGGCAAGGCCATACACATGCTTGTGGAAACTAAAGCATTTCATAAACAAATCTCATATGCATTTCTCATAGCATAAATCATCTCAACATTAGGTACATGTGAATCAAATACATTTTCATATATTATATTGGCATTTCACATTTCATCATTACTCGGATATGCGAATTAGCTTGACTCAAGGTCAAGTCCTACCCCGGTGGAATCTCTCATCACCAGATTCTCATGGCGGTATCTCTCATCACCACAAAGCTTGGGTATTTCACCAAGTCCTACCCCGATGGTATCTCTCATCATCAGATTCTCACTTTGGATTGGGATGACACTACCCTCATTGCCCAACTCCAAAGAGCACGTACGGATTTTTTAGATTATAGTGCACTCTCATCCTATTGATCGATCAATTATATCCGGTAACTATCTCATCTCATTTCAAAATCATAATACATGCTTGCATTGAATCAAAATCTTGAAACACTTCAATGCACATGCTATCACATGAAATCTCTTCAAAGCATCATCTCATGCTACAAATCATGCATAAAAACAGTAGGAATTTGTCTATCTCAAAATAAGAGCATATAAAAGCATTTTAAGGGCAACCACCACATAATTGAGAGCAAATCTAGCCATACTTACTTCCGGACTTAGGAAGGTGTTTCAAACCATTCCTAAATCCCCAAACCTTGTTTCTTTGTCCCTCAAGGACTTCTAAAACCATTCGCATTCACCGATTACGTTTTGCTTGCTCGTCGAAACGCTATCTAAGCTCCCGGCACTTCCGGATCAACACCAAAAGTTTCCAAAGATGTCTCCCCTGTTCATAACACATAAGAGCAGAGGATTAATGCATCATCATGCATTGAAATCATCAGTCACACACCTAAACCCGCTGCTCTACTCAAAAGTCTCATTTCGGCCACCAAAAACAACTGAAATCATCTCCAAACTCTTCCAAAACAAAGCCCAGCCAAGATCTATCACTTCTAAACATTTCTCAACCTCAATCAACACAAAAAATCACCATAAACTCGTCCTTGTACCTCCAGCAATAACAGAACACCAAAACCACCCCAAAAACCACCATTCTAGCATACAAAACTTAGGAATCCAAACCTATTCGGAATTTGTTTAGTAAAATCTCATTTATAACATCAATTACCATCCAAAATACATTAGAAATCAACCTTAAATCAGAGCCTAACCAATAGTTACGAAAATCATCAATATCTCTCCAAGAATCTTGAGTTTTGAAACAATTTCATATTTCTAACATTAAAACAACTCAAAAATCATTAACAAAGGATTGATAACTTGGGAATTTCTGTAAAGAACTGATCATTAGAGGAGAAGGACGAAGCTTACCTCTAATGGCTGATTTCTCCTTGATTTGGGAAAGTTTTCTTGAAAATCCAAAGTGAAAACAAGAGGATTTGATGAGGGAAAGATTAGGAATCAAAAGGAGATTGAAAAATCATCAAAAGGAATGAAAATCAGAGGCTAATTGATGGAGGAATTGGTTTTTGGTTGAAAAGAAATTGAGAGAAAAATGAAATGAGAGAAAACTAACGTAAGGTAGTTGTGAAAAGTCAAAGATAGATTTTCTTTTTAATAATCCTTATTTCCCTTAATTAAAACACCCAAAATAAAGAGAAATCTGATTAAAAACATTTTGGTAAAATTAGCTCCTTAAAGATTCAAAGTTTCAATCCTTTACAAAACAGTCACTATTCAACTTTTGTAAAACCTGCGATTTGGTCACTACACCGAAATGTAGTATTTCCAAACCTTCTTTTGTAAAATTATTTTCACCACAATCATTCATATAATAATTGAGGATTTTTAGATATTTTGCCATATTTTTAAAGCACCCTGAACTAGGTGTTCCCTAAATCTGCCAAAAAGGTTCGAACCGTTTTCGACTGGTCCGATTCAAACTCTAAAACATCTAGGACCAAAATCAGGGCGTTACAACTCTCCCCCTCTTAAGAAATTTTGTCCTCGAAATTTACCTGGAGGAAAAAGGTAGGGAAATTGGTTCATCATGTCTTCCTTCCTTTCCCACGTGGCTTCCTCAACACCACGATGCCTCCATAAGACTTTGACCAGCTCGATGGTCTTACCTCGGAGAACCTTACCATCCGAATCCAGAATCTCAACAGGTTCCTCATCATACGTTAAATCTGGATTCAACTCAACCTCTTCCACAGACATAACATGCGACGGATCCGATCCATACCTCTGAAGCATGGATAGATGAAACACATTATGTATCTTTGCTAACTCTTGAGGTAGTCTCAGCTTGAAGGAAACATGACCCATACGTTCTATCACCTCGTATGGTCCAATGAACCTTGGGCTCAACTTGCCCTTCTGGCCAAACCTCATCACCTTCTTCCAAGGTGAAACTTTCAAAAACACACGATCACCCACAACAAATTCTATCTCCTTACGCTTCAAATCCGCGTAAGACTTTTGCCGATCCAATGCTGCCCTCAACCGCTCACAAATGAGCTTCACCTTCTCGGTGGTTCCTTTTAACAAAGCCGGCATCGAGACCAACTTTTGTCCGTTTCAGCCCAACAAAGAGGAGTTCTGCACTTCCTCTCGTATAAAGCTTCATAAGGTGCCATTTGAATACTTGCCTGGTAACTGTTATTATAAGCAAACTCCACCAAAGGCAAGTGCTTCTCCCAAGAGCCTTGAAATTCAATAATACAGTACTTCAACATATCCTCAAGCACTTGGATAACACGCTCAGACTGCCCATCCGTCTGCGGATGATAAGAAGTACTGAAATTCAGCCGCGTACCCAATGCTTGATGCAAACACTCCCAAAACCTTGCGGTGAACCTCGGATCTCTATCCGACCTTATAGATTTTGGCACCCCATGCAATCGTACAATCTTAGCAATGTACAACTCCGCAAGCTTATCTAAGATGTACGTAGTATGCATAGGCAAGAAATGCGCACACTTCGTAAGACGATCCACAATCACCCAGATAGAATTCTTCTTTGATGGCGATAAGGGAAAACCAGACACAAAGTCCATGGTGATCCTCTCCCACTTCCATTCAGGAATCCTTAACGGCTGCAACAACCCCGAAGGAAACAGATGTTCAGCCTTAACCCGCTGACAAACCACGCATTTGCTAACATGCTCAGCGACATCTTTCTTCAATCCCACCCAATAGTACTCATCCTTCAGATCACGATACATCTTTGTACTACTAGGGTGCATAGCAAAAGGACTACTATAAGCTTCAGTCAGAATAATGCGCCTCAACTCAACATCATTCGACACCACTATTCGACTCCCAAAAAATAAAACACCATCAACATTGAAACAAAAATCCGATGGCCTACCTTTAGCAATATCCTGAACATGTGGCACCAAGGAATCATCTAACATTTGTTTTTCCTTTATCAACTGAACTAGATATGGTTTCACTTGCAATTCAGCAACAAGACCACCATCTCGCTATATGCTCAAGCTAGCAAACATTGCCCTTAACTCCACCGCCACTTTCCTGCTCAAGGCATCGACCACAACATTAGCCTTCCCCAGATGATACTCAATCGTTAGATCATAATCTTTAAGCAACTCCACCCAAAGTCGTTGCCTAAGATTCAAATTTTTCTGAAACATCAGATACTTCAAACTTTTATGATCCGTGTACACAATACACTTCTCACCTTAGAGATAATGTCTCCAGATCTTTAGGGCAAAAACCACTGCAGCCAACTCAATGTCATGCGTAGGGTAGTTGCGCTCATGCACTTTTAACTGTCGTGATGCATAAGCCACTACCTTACCCTTTTGCATTAACACACATCCCAAACCAACATAGGATGCGTCACTATACACCACAAACTCTTTCCCTGATTCAGCTTGAACCAATATAGGAGCTTGCGTCAAAGCTGCTTTTAACTTCTCAAAAGCTTGTTGTCTTGCTTCCGTCCACTCATACTTGACATCCTTCTGCAACAACTTCGTCAAAGGGGCAGCAATCTTAGAAAATCCATCCATAAACCTCCGGTAGTAACCTGCCAACCCAAGGAAACTACGAACTTCATGAACGGACCTAGGAGGATTCCAATTCATCACTGCTCCAATCTTCTGAGGATCAACTTGAATCCCTTCAGCCGAAACCACATGGCCAAGAAAAACAACCTCCTTTAGCCAGAACATACATTTGCTCAGCTTAGTATAAAGCTGATTTTGTAATAGCGCTTGCAAAACGATCCTCAAATGACCTTCATGCTCCTCCTCAGTACGAGAGTACACAAGGATATCATCGATGAACACCACGACGAAATTGTCCAAGAATTCATGGAACACCCTATTCATCATATCCATGAAAGCAGCAGGAGCATTCGTCAATCCAAACGACATCACTAGAAACTCATAATGCCCATACCTCGTTCTAAAGGCTATTTTTGGAACATCCACATCCTTCACCTTTAACTGATAGTATCCTGACCTCAAATCTATCTTTGAAAACACAGCCGCTCATCGAAACTGATCAAAAATATCATCAATCTTCGGAAAAGGATACTTGTTTTTGATGGTCAACTTATTCAGCTGACGATAATCAATGCACATCCTCATCGTGCCATCTTTCTTTCTAACAAACAAGACCGGTGCACCCCAAGGTGACACACTAGGCCGAATAAAGCCTCGCTCAAGCAACTCTTGAAGTTGCATCTTCAGCTCCTTCAACTCTTTGGGTGCCATGCGATGGGGAGCAATGGACACCGGAGTTGTGTTCTTGTACAGATCAATTCCAAATTCAACCTCTCGACTAGGCGGCAAACCCGTTAATTCCTCCGGAAACACTCCAGGGAATTCACACACGGTCCTTATATCCTGTACGCGGACCTCTTTTGAACTAGGATTCATAACAAAGGCTAGGTAAGCCTCACATCCTTGACGCAACATCCGGCTTGCTTCAAGCGTCGACACCACATTAGATAGAAACTTCACCTTTTCTCCCACCACCACAACTTCATAATCATCCGCAAGTTTCAGCGAAACTCGCTTGCTTCCAAAATCCACAACGGCTCTATGCTCAACAAGCCAATCCATGCCAAGAATTATGTCAAAACCATAGAATGTCAATTCCATAAGATCAACAAGAAACACATGATCTTGCACCATTAAGGGCATCTCCTATACAATCTCCTTGTTACAACCGTCTCACCAAAGGAACTAGTCACACGCATACCAACATCCAAAGACTCAACAGGCAAACCAAGCATTTGAGCATGTTCACGCAATATGTACGAGTGTGTAGATCCAGAATCAATCAAAGAAAGTAATGATAAGGATTGCAAAGTAAAGGTACCTGCGATCACGTCCGTGTCATTCCTTCCCCCTCAATGGGCATACACTCGAGCCTGGCCACCACCCTCAGGTTGAACAGCCACCACATGTGCCACATTCCTTCCACCCCCATCTCTGCGCTGGAAATTACCACGGCCGCGCCCACGACCTCTCTGTGGCTCGACTGCTCTCACCGGAGCCTGACCCTCTCTCAACGGCTGAGGACAATCTTTCTTCATATGCCCTCGATTACCACAGTTCCAACATGTACCCAGATTACCCCAACATTCACCAGCATGTCTCCTACCACACCGGTTACACTTAGGAGTCCTCAAGAAAGCATTCAGTCCTTGCTGACCTCTTCCAGGGTTACCACCCCCACGTCTAACATTACCATGTGGCCTTCTATCCTTATGCCTCTTATAGCGATCTCTACCAAGATCACGCTCTGCAGCTCTCTTCCCCGAGCTAGATCCTCCTGCTCAACTCGCCAAACCCAGATTTAGCTCAATGTCCTTGGCTCTAGTGACCAAGACATCGAAATCAGTATAATCGGCTACGAGCATATAAGTCTTCACATCCACCACTAGGCCGTAACGGAATCGCTCACATCTTTCTCGCTCGCTAGGAATCAGCTTAGGTGCATATTGGCTAACGCGTACAAACTGCACCTCATATTCTGCCATCGTCATGCTCCCTTGCACAAGGGACATGAATTCCCTCTTTTTCTTATCGAGGTAGCGAACTCCCAAATACTTTCGCTTGAACGCGTTCAAGAAGAATGTCCAAGTCACATCATCATCATCCATCCCAGATATCGTGGTTGTCCACCGCGTATATGCATCACCATGCAACAGGGACACAATGCATCCCAACTTCTGAACATTATTGTAGTTCAGTTGTCCAAGTATCCTCTTGGTACTCTCCAACCAAGAATCGGAACCCTCCGGGGTCAACCCTCTAAACTCAGTCCCTTCCAGACTGTGAAGTTGCTCCAAAGGCAACCTTACATTAACATCATCCTGAGGTGCGGCTCCATGAGCTCCAGCTATTGCTGCCTGGAAAGTCCCAGCAATAGCTGGTATCAACATAGACATATCAGGAACAGCTTGCCCCTGAACTCCCTCGGGTCCAGCAACCCCAGCACCAACTCCAGCAGCACCAACCCCAGCTCCACCACCACCAGGTGGTCCACCAGGGGGAGGAGGTGGTAGATCCTCAACATTCTCCACATTCTCGTTCTCAGCCGTAGAACAGGTATTGATTCTAAGCTCTCTACGTGTCCCCATAATAAAACAATGCAACTGATAAAATACAATAAATCCAATTAGGCATAATAAGGTAAGTAATCCAAGTACTCAAGCTCATTTTTGAAAACAATTCTTCTCATTAGTAATGATATGGCAATGGGATCCCCAACTTATACTCCAAACACAACATAGCATCACAATTTCATCTCACTAGAACCACACATCAACAATCATACATCACACTTTCACTGGAAAGTCACAATCATTCATAATCACACATATTAACCACTTACCAAGCCCCAAACATTCGCTAACCTGGCTCTGATACCAACAAATGTAACCCTCTTAGCCCGGCCTAGACGCTTGACCCGAACTACAAAGATTACACGGGGAAAACCAAAGTCAACCCGAAAGTCAACCTTGATTAATGACCTTTTTTTCCTTTTTGTCTTTTCTAGATGCACATTAAGCCTATGTGTTACGAAAGAGTCATATGAGAGAAAGGCACAGCGATCGGAAATCAATTAGGGACTTAATTGCAAGAATTACACTTTTAGGGACCAAAATGTAAATTCTTGAAAATAAAAGGACTTTGCAAATTTCAAGTTTACCAATATGTAATTAGTCACTTTTCATACATCTCTGACAAAAATTAACTTAAAGGACATTCCAAGCTCGAGCAATTGCATCCACAGCATATATGACTAAAATGTAAAACATGATAACTTGAAACAATTCAAATGCACAGTCTAACGGTCAACCATTCCAGAACGCTGACCTTCGTACCAAAACGCCCGTATCAAAATAGTGTTGACCGTTTCGGTACTCGGGTGCGTTTTGAGACCAGTATCGGATTAGGCCTCTCCAGTAGCAAAAGTGTTCCGAAACACCTTCACCCGTTCCGAAACGCTATGGCCATTTCGGGCCCCTGTTTCAAAATAGATAAGTGTGTTTCGATACACCCTGCCCTGCAACAGCAGAAAATTCTGGTTTTTCACCTCTTAACACTATCAAACTTGCTCCAAAACATTCTAGAACATAAAAGCAACTTGTTTAGACATTAGAGAACATAATCGAGAAGCTTAAGCTAAATCATAGCATCAAACACATGAACATTCAAACTATATGCATGCTTCATAACCATAAAACCAAATATAGAACTCAAAGCTCCAATCAAACCATTTAGGACCATTTACAAACCATAAAAGCCATAACAAACTTACTACAAACATAGGGAGTCCAAAACACATCTCCCAAATACAACCTTGAAACCCCATTGCCAAATACCAATACTAAAGTGTGTAAAAACATCACCATACATGAGCTTTACACTTCCTTGGATGTTCTTAACCTTCTTACTGCCCAAAACACTTCAATTATCTGCATTATTGGTAAAAGAGAGCGTAAGCATGTTTGCTTAGTGAGGCATGCTCTAAAGAAAACCAACACAATAATGCATTATTCAAAACACTTTCTCAAAAGCCATTTTCAACAACATGCTCATTCTATCTCATGCTTGAAAACCATTTCAAACCAAATCTCCATTTGAAAACACATGTACCTCTATTCTATCTCATGCATTTAAACCAATGCAAAACTCATGGCAAGGCCATACACATGCTTGTGGAAACTAAAGCATTTCATAAAAAATCTCATATGCACTTCTCATAGCATAAATCATCTCAACATTAGGTACATGTGAATCAAATACATTTTCATATATTATATTGGTATTTCACTTTTCATCATTACTCGGATATGCGGATTAGCTTGACTCAAGGTCAAGTCCTACCCCAGTGGAATCCCTCATCACCGGATTCTCATGGCGGTATCTCTCATCGCCACAAAGCTTGGGTGTTTCACCAAGTCCTACCCCGATGGTATCTCTCATCATCAGATTCTCACTTTGGATTGGGATGGCACTACCCGCATTGCCCAACTTCAAAGAGCACGTACGAATTTTTTAGATTATAGTGCACTCTCATCCTATTGATCGATCAATTATATCCGGTAAGTATCTCATCTTCTATGCCAATATATTATGTCAAAACATTATCTCACATACTGTTTTCATGCAACATTTCTCAAATCATTCTCATCTCATTTCAAAATCATAATACATGCTTGCATTAAATCAAAATCTTGAAAATCTTCAATGCACATGCTATCACATGAAATCTCTTCAAAGCATCATCTCATGCTACAAAATCATGCATAAAAACAATAGGAATTTGTCTATCTCAAAACAAGAGCATGTAAAAGCATTTTAAGGGCGACCACCACATAATTGAGAGCAAATCTAGCCATACTTACTTCCGGACTTAGGAAGGTGTTTCAAACCATTCCTAAATCCCCAAACCTTGCTTCTTTGTCCCTCAAGGACTTCTAAAACCAGTCGCACTCACCGATTACGTTTCGCTTGCTCGCCGAAACGTTATCTAAGCTCCCGACACTTCTGGATCAACACCAAAAGCACCCGATGACGTCTCCCCTATTCATAACACATAAGAGCAGAGGATTAATGCATCATCATGCATTGAAATCATCAGCCACACACCTAAACCCGCTGCTCTACTCAAAAGCCTCATTTCGGCCACCAAAAATAACCGAAATCATCTCCAAACTGTTCCAAAACAAATCCCAGCCAAGATATATCACTTCTAAACATTTCTCAACCTCAATCAACACCAAAAATCACCATAAAATCGTCCTTATACCTCCAGCTATAATAGAACACCAAAACCACCCTAAAACACACCATTCTAGCATGCAAAACTTAGGAATCCAAATCTATTCGGGATTTGTTTAATAAAACCTCATTTATAACATCAATTACCATCCAAAATACATTAGAAATCAACCTCAAATCAGAGCCTAACCAATAGTTACGAAAATCATAAAGATCTCTCCAAGAATCTTGAGTTTTCACACAATTTCATGTTTCTAACATTAAAACAACTCAAAAATCATTAACAAAGGATTGATAACTTGGGAATTTCAGTAAAGAACTGATCATTAGAGGAGAAGGACGAAGCTTACCTCTAATAGCTGATTTCTCCTTGATTTGGGCTAGTTTTCTTGAAAATCCAAAGTGAAAACAAGAGGATTTGATGAGGAAAAGATTGGGAATCAAAAGGAGATTGAAATCTCATCAAAAGGAATGAAAATCAGAGGATAATTGATGGATGAATTGTGTTTGGCTGAAAAGAAATTGAGAGAAAATGAAATGAGAGAGAACTAACGTAAGGTAGTTATGAAAAGTCAAAGATAGATTTTCTTTTTAATAATCCTTATTTCCCTTAATTAAAACACCCAAAATAAAGAGAAATTTGATTTAAAACTTTTTGGTAAAATTAGCTCCTTAAAGATTCAAAGTTTCAATCCTTTACAAAACAATCACTATTCACTTTTGCAAAAACAGCGATTTGGTCACTACACCAAAATGTAGTATTTCCAAACCTTATTTTGTAAAATTGTTTTCACCATAATCATTCATAAAATAAATGAGGATTTTTAGATATTTTCCATATTTTTAAATTATCCCGAACTAGGTGTTCCCTAAATCTCCCTTAAAGGTTCGAACCGTTCTCGACCGGTCCGATTCAAACTCTAAAACATCTAGGCCCAAAATCAGGGCGTTACAAAAATTATTTAGGAAATATTGGGAGAGCGTTTGGGAGAAAAGAATTCTGGAGAAAAATGAGTTAAAATTGTCGAATGAATCTTGGGCTAAGCTTACCCTTACGCCCAAATCTCATCACCTTCTTCCAAGGCGGTACTTTCAAAAACACACGTTCGCCAACCGCGAACTCAATCTCTTTACGCTTCAGGTCCGCATAAGACTTTTGCCTATCCGATGCTGCCTTCAAACGCTCACAAATGAGCTTCACATTCTTGGCGGTTCCCTTTAACATAGCTGGCATCGAAATCAACTTTTGCCCAGCTTCTGCCCAAAGAGAGGGGTTCTACATCTTCTCCCATACAAAGCCTCGTATGGAGCCATTTGAATACTTGCCTGGTAACTATTATTATATGAAAACTCAACCAACGGCAAGTGCTTCTCCCAAGATCCCTGAAAATCTATCACGCAACATCTCAACATGTCTTCAAGCACCTTGATCACACATTCCGGCTATTCATCCGTGTACCCAAGGCTTGATGCAATCATTCCCAAAGTCGCGCTGTAAACCTCAGATCCCTATTCGGCACAGTGGACTTTGGCACATCGTGCAACCGTACAATCTCAGCAACGTACAACTCAGCCAACTTATCCAAAGTATACGTAGTATGCCCAAGTAGGAAATGTGCGCACTTCGTAAGCCGATTAACAATCACCCAAACTGAATTCTTCTTTGACGGTGACAACGTCAATCTAGACACAAAATCCCTGGTAATTCTTTCCCATTTCCATTCTGGGATTCTAAAAGATTGCAACAACCCAGAAGGTACCTAATGTTCAGCCTTCACTCGCTGGCACACCATGCACTTACTAACGAATTCAGCCACATCCTTTTTCAACCCCACCTAGTAGTACTCATCATTCAAATCACGATACATCTTTGTACTTCCAGGATGCATAGCTAAAGGACTACTAAAAGCTTCAATCAGAATAGAGCGCCTCAACTCAACATCATCTGGTACTAGTATTCGACTTCCAAAGCACAAAACACCGCCATCACTAAAGCTGAAATCCGACGGTCTACCCTCTGCAATGTCCTGAACATGAGGAACAAGAGATTCATCAAGAAACTGCTTATCTTTGATCAACTGAATCAAAGATGGTTTCACTTGCAATTCTGCAATAAGACCACCATCACGCGATATGCTCAAGCGAGAAAACATCGCCCTCAACTCTGTAACGCCCCGGTTTTGGGCTTAGAAGTTTTGGGCGTTGACCGGTTCGGTCAAAGTGCTGTTCGAATCTAAAAAGGTGAAATTAGGAAAACCTAGTTCGGGTTGCATTAAAAATATGGAAAAATGTTCTAAAATCCTCTTTTAATATATATAAGTGAACTGTGAAATCAATTTTACAAAATGAGGTTTGGAAGGGTGACATTTTGGCTAGTGACCAAAATGTAATTTTTGAAAACTGCGTGACTGTTTTAGAAAGGATTGAAACTTTGAATCTTTAAGGAGCTATTTACCCAAAGGGAGTTTCTCCAGATTTTTCTAAGATATTTAATGTTTTAATTCTGATTTTAAACAAAAGGAAAAGTGGAGGGAAGTTATTTTCTAACTAATTTTCCTAAAATCTCATTTTCCTTTTCTCTCATTTTCTCTCAAACCAAACATCTTTCTCCAGAGATTTTCCTTCTGATTTTGTCACTTAAATCTCTCTTTTCAATCCTCTTTTGGTTGCTAATCATCTCATCAACAAAACCTCACCAATTGCCATTTGATTCTTCAAGCTTTTTGGTTCTAAAAGAGGAGAAACTCAAGTTTGGAGGTAAGAACGTCCTTCTCCTCTGAACTTCAAGTTCTTTACTGAAATTCCCAAGTTTTCAATCCTTAATTGATGATTTATAAGTGGTTTTAAAGTTGTGTAATGGATCTTGGCTTAAAATGCAAGATTTGATGATTTTTGATGAATTTTCGTTGGATCTGTTAAAGCAGTGATTTGAGGTGTATAATTGATGATAAATGAATGTTAAATTGATTGGAAATTGAGTTTTAACTAATGCAATCCCGGATAGGTTGAATTTCCTAAGTTTAGCTTGTGATTCTTGGTTGTTTTTGGGTGATCTTGTGGATCTGTTGTTGCTGGAGGTATAAGGATGTTGTTAGGTCCTTTTTAGATGTTGAATGATGTTTAAGGATGCTTAGTTTTGATGGGTTATGGCTGGGCTTTGTTGAGGAGTTGTTTGGATGCATTTTCGGTTGTGTTTGGTGGCCGAAAATGGAGTGTGGATGAGAGCAGCGAGTTTAGGTGCTTTCATTGAAGCTATTAATGCATGATGATGCATTAATCTACTGTTTTGATGTGTTAAAACAGGGGAGTCATCTTTGGATCCAAGTGGTGGTGATCCGGAAGCTTGATTTGGTGTTTCGGCAAGAAGCGAAACGGAGTCGGTGAGTGGATTTTGGTTTTCGGCTTTGAAACCAATGTTTTGGAGGTTTGGGAGCTTAGTCTAAGTCTAAACAACTTTGCTAAGCTCAAGAGTAAGTTTTCGGAAAAACTCTCTTGATGAGGAACCATGTGATGGTTAGGTGCAATGTGTTTGTTGCATGTTTAAATTCTGTTTTTAAAGCATATCTAGCATGTTTGTTTGCTGAGATTATAAGCCATGTGTTTAAGGAAGCTCAAGGTTAGAGTTCCTTTCTTTTGAACATTGTTTAAATGTGGTTTAATGCTTAAAGATGCATGATGTTTATGGCTTGGTTAAATGCTTTAAAACAGTGGATTATTGATGATAAATGATGTATATTGGCAAGTGGTGTTTTGAAAAGGTTAAGGTCACCAAGGTGGTTAAAAGTCCTTGAGTGAGCCTTGTTTACTTAAGAACATCAAGGTGTTTAAAAGTCCTTGGATGGTTCTTGTTACGGACACAAAGGTGTTTAAAAGTCCTTGTGTGGTCCTTTCCAAGGTGTTTAAAAGTCCTTGGGGCCAAGGTGTTTAAAAGTTCTTGGGGTGAATCATGTCATGGTGTTTAAAAGTCCATGGGCCAAGGTGTTTAAAAGTCCTTGGGGTCAAGGTGTTTAAAAGTCCTTGAGGTGAAACTTGTTAAGGACACAAAGGTGTTTAAAAGTCCTTGTGTGGTCCTTGCCATGGTGTTTAAAAGTCCATGGGCCATGGTGTTTAAAAGTCCATGGGGATAAGATCACAATGGTGTTTAAAAGTCCATGTGTGAGTCTTATGTTGATCTTGTTAAAAGATGGTAATTATCACTTGTGGCCAATATGACATGTTATGATATGAAGCATGAGATGCTTGGTTAAGATTGTTTGTGAGCATGTTTAAATGTTGCTTGAAGTATGATTTATAAAAGTGTTTTATAAATGCATTATTGAATGGTTTTAATTGAGCTTTCCTCACTAAGCTTTTGCTTACGCTCTCTCTCTTTTCTTAAACCAATAATGCAGAACATTAAGGTGCATTGAGGGCAGCAAGGAAGGCAAGCAATCAAGTGAAAGATAAGCTCATGTATGGGAAGGTTTTCTTAAACACCTTTAGCTATTGGTTTTTGGCAATGGGGGACCTATGTTGTTGTTTTGGGAGATGTTTTGGACTCCCTATTTTGGATTTATGTTGTTGTTAATGTTGGTACATGTAATTGGCCTTTATGTGTTGGTTTGGAGGTTTTAGTGCATGAGTGGTTTGCTTGAGTAGGAAGCATGCCTTTAGTTTTGGGGCTTTTCATATATGATGATATAATGATAATTGGTTGATGCAAATATGTCTCTTGTATGTTGTATGAGTTGTTGGTAAAGTTTGGTTGCATTTGGAGCATGATTGGTTGGTCAATTGTGTGTTTAAGCATGAATTTTTCTGCAATCTGTGCAGGCCGTATCAGAACAGTAGCTACCGTTTCGGAACGGGTGCCTTGTAGCAACCCAGGCGTCCGAAACGGGAGACACCGTTCCGAAACGGAAAGGCCACTGCCAACCCCCGTTTCGGTACGCGTTGCAGAACGGCCCCGCGTTTTGAAACAGGCTCTCCCTGTTTCGGAACACCTGACCGTTGGGGGCTGACATTGGCAGTTATATGTTTCAAAATGTTTGCATTTTGGTCCCGAAACTTGTTTGTGCAATTGTATGAGTTTGGAATGTCCGTTTGAGCTGAAATTTGACAGAGATGCATGAAAAATGATTAATTTCAAGTTGGTAACTTTAATTTGGGTTAAGTCCTTATAATTATCAGAATTTACAAATTGGTCCCTAAAGTTGTATTTTGATCAATTGGGTCCCTGTTTGATCTCTGATGTCTATGTTCTTTGAGTATGTTGTTTGTGTGATCACAACTAGGGTTAATGTGCATCTAGACTAGTTTTAAAAGAAAAAAAAAGGGTCGTTAATTAAGGTTGACTTTTGGGTTGACTTTGGTTTTCCCCGTGTAATCTTCCTAATTCGGGTCAACCGTCTAGGCCGGGTTAAGGGGGTTACATTTGGTGGTATCAGAGCTGAGTTCTCGAGCAATTGGGAATGTGTATGTGAATGCTTGAAGTATGTATGCTTTGTATGCTTGTTGGGTGAAAGCATGTTGAGTAAATTGCATGTATGTTGCAATTGAGATGTATGCTGTGATGAAGCATGTTGTGGGTACCCATTGCCAAATCAAAGCTAATGAAATGATGTTGATTTTAATTGGAAATGAGCTTGAGTACTTGGATTGCTTACCTTGCTGGGCCTGACTTTGTTTATTTGCATTGTGATTGCATAGTTAGAGTATGGCACCTCGTAGAGAGTTGAGGAGTAATGTGCGAGCTACGGCTCAGAATGAGAATGAAAACGAAGAGAATGTTGAGAGTGTGGTTTTACCTCCTCCACCTGGTGGTGGTGATGCTGGGGCTGAGGAAGCTGGAGCTGCAGCTGGTGCTGAGGCTACTGGACCTGAGGCTGGTCAGGGGCAAGCTGTTCCTGACATGACGGTGTTAATTCAAGCTATAGCTGGTGCTTTTCAAGCAGCGGTAGCTGGAGCTCGTGGAGCTGGGCATCAGGAAGATGCTGGAGTTAGACTACCTTTGGAGCGTTTGCGCAGTCTAGGAGGGACTGAGTTCAGGGGTATGTCTGCTGAAGGTTCTGAGGCTTGGTTAGAGAGTACCAAGAGAATCTTGGGTCAGATGAGTTGCACTGATGTGCAGAAGCTTGGCTGTGTTGTGTCCTTGCTGCAGAAGGATGCATATACGTGGTGGACAACCACTATTGCTGGGATGGCAGAAGCTGATGTGACTTGGACATTCTTTCAGAATGTGTTCAAGAGAAGGTATCTTGGTGTGAGGTACCTGGATGAAAAGAAGCGTGAGTTCATGTCTCTTACCCAAGGGAGCATGACGGTGGCTGAGTATGAAGTACAGTTTGTGCGACTCAGTCAGTATGCACCTGAGCTGGTACCTGATGAGCGGGCAAGGTGCGAAAGGTTCCGTTATGGCTTAGTGACGGATGTGAAGATGTATGTGCTGGCTACCGAGTATGATGATTTTGATGTGTTGGTGGGCCGAGCCAAGGATATTGAGATGAACTTGGGTTTATCTGCTAGAGGTGCTGGAGCAAGTGCTGGTAAGCGGGCAGCTGAATATAGTTCCGGTGCTGGACGGAACAAGAGGGGACGTGATCAGAAGTATCAGTCCTCGGCTAAGCGAGGTGGTGGAGCACCTGCTCGGGGAGGCAACGCTAGAGCTGATCCGAGTGCTTGTTGGATATGTGGTTCGCATGGCCACATGAAACGTGATTGTCCTCGTGCTGTGAGGGAGGTACAAGCTCCTGTTGCGGAAGCTGGTAATGGTTGCTGGAACTGTGAATCTACAGATCATTTGAGGCGTGATTGTCCTATGTTGGCTGGTGGCCAAGTTCGTGCTCCTGTTGTTGCAGCAGCACAGAGAGGTCGTGGGCGCGGCCGTGGTAATTTTCAGCGGAGAGAGGAAGGTGGCCGAGGTGTAGCTCATGTTGTAGCTGTACAGCCAGAGGGTGGCGGACAGGCTAGAGTGTTTGCTCAGCGTGAGGGGAGGAATGACGCGGATGTGATCGCAGGTACTTTTACTCTGCAATCCTTGTCATTACTTTCCTTGATTGATTATGGATCTACGCACTCTTACATATTGCGTGAGCATGCTGAATTGCTTGGTTTGCCTGTTGAGTCTTTGGATGTTGGTATGCGTGTCACTAGTTCTTTTGGTGAGACTGTTGTGACTCGAAAGCTGTATAGAAGGTGTCCTTTGGTTGTTCAAGACCATGTTTTTCATGTTGACCTTATGGAGTTACCTTTCTATGGTTTTGATGTAATCCTTGGTATGGATTGGCTTGCTGAGCATCGTGCTGTGGTGGATTGTGAAAGTAAGCGAGTTTCGCTGAAGCTTGCGGATGATTATGAAGTTGTTGTGGTTGGTGAGAATGTGAAGTTTCTTGCCAATGTGGTGTCTACGTTGGAGGCAAGCCGGATGCTGAGGCAAGGCTGTGAAGCTTACCTAGCTTTTGTGATGAATCCTAGCTCTAAGGAGTTGAGGGTGCAAGATATCAGGGTTGTGAAGGAGTTTCCTGGTGTGTTTCCTGAGGAGTTGCCTGGTTTACCTCCTAATCGTGAGGTGGAGTTTGGAATTGAGCTGTATGAGAATACAACTCCTGTGTCCATTACTCCCTATAGAATGGCACCTAAGGAGCTGAAAGAGCTGAAGACGCAGTTGCAAGAGTTGCTTGAGCGTGGTTTCATTCGGCCGAGTGTGTCGCCTTGGGGTGCACCGGTCTTGTTCGTGAAGAAGAAGGATGGCACTATGAGAATGTGCATTGATTACCGTCAGCTGAACAAGTTGACTATCAAGAATCGGTATCCTTTGCCGAGAATTGATGATCTCTTTGATCAATTTCGGGGAGCTGTTGTGTTCTCTAAGATTGACTTGAGGTCAGGGTATTACCAGTTGAAGGTGAAGGATGTGGATGTGCCTAAGACAGCTTTCAGGACAAGGTATGGGCATTATGAGTTCCTTGTGATGCCGTTTGGTTTGACAAATGCTCCTGCTGCTTTCATGGACATGATGAATCGTGTGTTTCATGAATACCTGGACAAGTTTGTTGTGGTGTTCATTGATGATATCCTCGTGTACTCGCGTACTGAGGAGGAGCATGAAGAGCATTTGAGGATTGTTTTGCAAGCATTGCTGGAGAATCAGCTTTACGCTAAGCTGAGCAAGTGTGAGTTCTGGCTTAAGGAGGTGGTGTTTCTTGGGCATGTGGTTTCTGCCAAGGGGATTCGGGTTGATCCTCAGAAGATTGAGGCGGTGATGAATTGGAAGGTTCCTAAGTCTGTTCACGAGGTTCGTAGTTTCCTTGGTTTGGCGGGATACTACCGAAGGTTTGTGGATGGGTTTTCTAAGATTGCTGCACCTTTGACAAAGTTGTTGCAGAAGGATGTTAAGTATGAGTGGACGGAGGCGAGACAACAGGCTTTTGAGAAGCTTAAGGCGGCTTTGACGCAAGCTCCTATCTTGGTTCAACCTGAATCAGGGAAAGAGTTTGTGGTGTATAGCGATGCGTCCTATGTTGGTTTGGGATGTGTGTTGATGCAAGAGGGTAAGGTGGTAGCTTATGCATCGCGGCAGTTGAAGGTGCATGAGCGCAATTATCCTACGCATGACATTGAGTTGGCTGCGGTGGTTTTTGCTTTGAAGATCTGGAGACATTACCTGTATGGTGAGAAGTGTACTGTGTACACGGATCACAAGAGTTTGAAGTATCTGATGTCTCAGAAGGAGTTGAATCTCAGGCAGCGACGTTGGGTGGAGTTGCTCAAGGATTATGATTTGACGATTGAGTATCACCCGGGGAAGGCTAATGTTGTAGCGGATGCCTTGAGTAGGAAGGTAGCTGTTGAGCTGAGGGCTATGTTTTCCAGTTTGAGTATTTCGCGCGATGGTGGTCTTGTGGCTGAGTTGCAAGTGAAACCATCTTTGGTTCAGTTGATCAAGGAAAAGCAGTTGCTGGATGATTCCTTGGTGTCTCATGTACAGGATATCGCGGAGGGTAGACCTTCGGATTTCTGCTTTAATGATGATGGAGTGTTGTGTTTTGGGAGTCGGATAGTAGTGCCCAATGATGCTGAGTTGAGGCGTGCTATCCTGACTGAAGGTCATAGTAGTCCTTTTGCTATGCACCCTGATAGTACTAAGATGTATCGAGATCTTCGTGATGAGTACTATTGGGTGGGTTTAAAGAAAGATGTTGCGGAGTTTGTCAGCAAGTGTATGGTGTGTCAGCGAGTTAAGGCTGAGCATCAGTTTCCTTCAGGGTTGTTGCAACCGTTGAGAATCCCTGAGTGGAAGTGGGAGAGGGTTACCATGGATTTTGTATCTGGTTTACCTTTGTCACCGTCGAAGAAGAATTCGGTGTGGGTGATTGTGGATCGCCTGACGAAGTGTGCGCATTTCTTGCCTGTGCATACTACGTTTTCTTTGGATAAGCTTGTGGAGCTGTACATTGCTGATATTGTGCGGCTGCATGGTGTGCCTAAGTCGATTGTGTCGGATAGGGATCCGAGGTTCACATCGCGGTTCTGGCAGTGTTTGCATCAAGCTCTGGGTACGAGGTTGAATTTCAGTACATCCTATCATCCTTAGTCGGATGGTCAGTCTGAACGTGTTATCCAGATTTTGGAGGATATGTTGAGGTGCTGCGTGATTGAGTTCCAAGGCTCTTGGGAGAAGCTTTTGCCTTTGGTTGAGTTTGCTTATAACAATAGTTATCAGACGAGCATTCAAATGGCACCTTATGAGGCTTTGTACGGAAGGAAGTGTAGGACTCCTCTTTGTTGGGCTGAAACGGGTCAGAAGTTGGTTTCGATGCCGGCTTTATTGAAGGGAACCACCGAGAAGGTGAAGCTCATTTGTGAGCGTTTGAAGGCAGCTTCTGATCGACAGAAGTCCTACGCGGATTTGAAGCGTAAGGAGATTGAGTATGCGGTGGGTGACCGTGTGTTTCTGAAGGTTTCGCCTTGGAAGAAGGTGATGAGGTTTGGCCGGAAGGGTAAGTTGAGCCCTAGGTACATTGGACCATACGAGGTGGTTGAGCGTGTGGGTCCTGTTGCGTACAGGTTGAGGTTACCTCAAGAGTTGGAGAAGATTCATGATGTGTTTCATGTTTCTATGCTCCGGAAGTATAGATCTGATCCTTCGCATGTGATGCCTGTGGAAGAGGTGGAATTGAATCCGGATTTGACCTATGACGAGGAACCGGTGAGGGTTCTGGATTCGGATAGCAAGGTTCTTCGTGGCAAGACCATTGAGTTGGTAAAGGTGCTGTGGAAGCATCGCGGTGTTGAGGAAGCCACGTGGGAGCGAAAGGATGACATGCTGAAGCAGTTTCCTTATCTCTTTCCTTCAGGTAAATTTCGAGGACGAAATTTCTTAAGGGGGGGAGAGTTGTAACGCCCCGGTTTTGGGCTTAGAAGTTTTGGGCGTTGACCGGTTCGGTCAAAGTGCTGTTCGAATCTAAAAAGGTGAAATTAGGAAAACCTAGTTCGGGTTGCATTAAAAATATGGAAAAATGTTCTAAAATCCTCTTTTAATATATATAAGTGAACTGTGAAATCAATTTTACAAAATGAGGTTTGGAAGGGTGACATTTTGGCTAGTGACCAAAATGTAATTTTTGAAAACTGCGTGACTGTTTTAGAAAGGATTGAAACTTTGAATCTTTAAGGAGCTATTTACCCAAAGGGAGTTTCTCCAGATTTTTCTAAGATATTTAATGTTTTAATTCTGATTTTAAACAAAAGGAAAAGTGAAGGGAAGTTATTTTCTAACTAATTTTCCTAAAATCTCATTTTCCTTTTCTCTCATTTTCTCTCAAACCAAACATCTTTCTCCAGAGATTTTCCTTCTGATTTTGTCACTTAAATCTCTCTTTTCAATCCTCTTTTGGTTGCTAATCATCTCATCAACAAAACCTCACCAATTGCCATTTGATTCTTCAAGCTTTTTGGTTCTAAAAGAGGAGAAACTTAAGTTTGGAGGTAAGAACGTCCTTCTCCTCTGAACTTCAAGTTCTTTACTGAAATTCCCAAGTTTTCAATCCTTAATTGATGATTTATAAGTGGTTCTAAAGTTGTGTAATGGATCTTGGCTTAAAATGCAAGATTTGATGATTTTTGATGAATTTTCGTTGGATCTGTTAATACAGTGATTTGAGGTGTATAATTGATGATAAATGAATGTTAAATTGATTGGAAATTGAGTTTTAACTAATGCAATCCCGGATAGGTTGAATTTCCTAAGTTTAGCTTGTGATTCTTGGTTGTTTTTGGGTGATCTTGTGGATCTATTGTTGCTGGAGGTATAAGGATGTTGTTAGGTCCTTTTTAGATGTTGAATGATGTTTAAGGATGCTTAGTTTTTATGGGTTATGGCTGGGCTTTGTTGAGGAGTTGTTTGGATGCATTTTCGGTTGTGTTTGGTGGCCGAAAATGGAGTGTGGATGAGAGAAGCGAGTTTAGGTGCTTTCATTGAAGCTATTAATGCATGATGATGCATTAATCTACTGTTTTGATGTGTTAAAACAGGGGAGTCATCTTTGGATCCAAGTGGTGGTGATCCGGAAGCTTGATTTGGTGTTTCGGCAAGAAGCGAAACGGAATCGGTGAGTGGATTTTGGTTTTCGGCTTTGAAACCAATGTTTTGGAGGTTTGGGAGCTTAGTCTAAGTCTAAACAACTTTGCTAAGCTCAAGAGTAAGTTTTCGGAAAAACTCTCTTGATGAGGAACCATGTGATGGTTAGGTGCAATGTGTTTGTTGCATGTTTAAATTCTGTTTTTAAAGCATATCTAGCATGTTTGTTTGCTGAGATTATAAGCCATGTGTTTAAGGAAGCTCAAGGTTAGAGTTCCTTGCTTTTGAACATTGTTTAAATGTGGTTTAATGCTTAAAGATGCATGATGTTTATGGCTTGGTTAAATGCTTTAAAACAGTGGATTATTGATGATAAATGATGTATATTGGCAAGTGGTGTTTTGAAAAGGTTAAGGTCACCAAGGTGGTTAAAAGTCCTTGAGTGAGCCTTGTTTACTTAAGAACATCAAGGTGTTTAAAAGTCCTTGGATGGTTCTTGTTACGGACACAAAGGTGTTTAAAAGTCCTTGTGTGGTCCTTTCCAAGGTGTTTAAAAGTCCTTGGGGCCAAGGTGTTTAAAAGTCCTTGGGGTGAATCATGTCATGGTGTTTAAAAGTCCATGGGCCAAGGTGTTTAAAAGTCCTTGGGGTCAAGGTGTTTAAAAGTCCTTGAGGTGAAACTTGTTAAGGACACAAAGGTGTTTAAAAGTCCTTGTGTGGTCCTTGCCATGGTGTTTAAAAGTCCATGGGCCATGGTGTTTAAAAGTCCATGGGGATAAGATCACAATGGTGTTTAAAAGTCCATGTGTGAGTCTTATGTTGATCTTGTTAAAAGATGGTAATTATCACTTGTGGCCAATATGACATGTTATGATATGAAGCATGAGATGCTTGGTTAAGATTGTTTGTGAGCATGTTTAAATGTTGCTTGAAGTATGATTTATAAAAGTGTTTTATAAATGCATTATTGAATGGTTTTAATTGAGCTTTCCTCACTAAGCTTTTGCTTACGCTCTCTCTCTTTTCTTAAACCAATAATGCAGAACATTAAGGTGCATTGAGGGCAGCAAGGAAGGCAAGCAATCAAGTGAAAGATAAGCTCATGTATGGGAAGGTTTTCTTAAACACCTTTAGCTATTGGTTTTTGGCAATGGGGGACCTATGTTATTGTTTTGGGAGATGTTTTGGACTCCCTATTTTGGATTTATGTTGTTGTTAATGTTGGTACATGTAATTGGCCTTTATGTGTTGGTTTGGAGGTTTTAGTGCATGAGTGGTTTGCTTGAGTAGGAAGCATGCCTTTAGTTTTGGGGCTTTTCATATATGATGATATAATGATAATTGGTTGATGCAAATATGTCTCTTGTATGTTGTATGAGTTGTTGGTAAAGTTTGGTTGCATTTGGAGCATGATTGGTTGGTCAATTGTGTGTTTAAGCATGAATTTTTCTGCAATATGTGCAGGCCGTATCGGAACAGTAGCTACCGTTTCGGAACGGGTGCCTTGTAGCAACCCAGGCGTCCGAAACGGGAGACACCGTTCCGAAACGGAAAGGCCACTGCCAACCCCCGTTTCGGTACGCGTTGCGGAACGGCCCCGCGTTTCGAAACAGGCTCTCCCTGTTTCGGAACACCTGACCGTTGGGGGCTGACATTGGCAGTTATATGTTTCAAAATGTTTGCATTTTGGTCCCGAAACTTGTTTGTGCAATTGTATGAGTTTGGGATGTCCGTTTGAGCTGAAATTTGACAGAGATGCATGAAACATGATTAATTTCAAGTTGGTAACTTTAATTTGGGTTAAGTCCTTATAATTATCAGAATTTACAAATGGGTCCCTAAAGTTGTATTTTGATCAATTGGGTCCCTGTTTGATCTCTGATGTCTATGTTCTTTGAGTATGTTGTTTGTGTGATCACAACTAGGGTTAATGTGCATCTAGACTAGTTTTAAAAGAAAAAAAAGGGTCGTTAATCAAGGTTGACTTTCGGGTTGACTTTGGTTTTCCCCGTGTATTCTTCCTAATTCGGGTCAACCGTCTAGGCCGGGTTAAGGGGGTTACAAACTCCACGTCCACTTTCCTGCTCAAAGCATCGACTACAACATTAGCCTTGCCCGGGTGGTACTCGACCGTCAGATCATAATCCTTAAGCAACTCCACCCAACGATGTTGCTTAAGATTCAACTCCTTTTAAGACATAAAATACTTCAAGCTCTTATGATCCGTGAACACAACACACTTCTCACCGTACAGGTACTGCCTCCAGATCTTAAGGGCAAACACCACAGCCGCAAGCTCAAGATCATGAGTAGGGTAGTGACGCTCATGAACTTTCAACTGCCTAGATGCACATGCTACTATCTTACCTTCATGCATCAACACGCAGCCCAAACAAACAATGGACGCATCACTGTAGACCACAAACTCCTTGCCAGACTCAAGTTGAATCAGGACAGAAGCTTGCGTCAAAGCTTCCTTCAGCTTCTCAAAAGCTTGATGCCTTGCATCTGTCCACTCAAAGCGAACATTCTTCTGCAACAACTTGGTCAAAGGTGCAGCTATCTTCGAGAAACCCTCGACAAACCTACGGTAATACCCGACTAAACCAAGGAAACTTCGTACCTCCGTTACCGAATTAGGTACCTTCCAGCTCATCACAGCCTCTACTTTGTGCGAATAAACGCGAATACCCTCAGCTGACACAACATGTCCAAGGAAGACCACCTCCTTAAGCCAAAACTCACACTTACTTAGCTTGGCATATAACTGATTCTCTAACAACGATTCTCAAGTGTCTATCATGATCCTCCTCGGTACGCGAATACACAAGGATATCATCGATGAACACCACCACAAACTGATCCAAGAATTCATGGAATACACGATTCATCATGTCCATGAAAGCTACAGGTGAGTTGGTCAACCCAAACAACAACACTAAAAACTCGTAATGCCCGTACCTTGTTCGAAAAGTTGTCTTAGGTACGTCCACATCCTTCACCTTCAGCTAGTAATATCATGACCTCAAGTCTATCTTGGAAAACACTGAGGCTCCTTAGAACTGATCAAAGAGAGCATCAATCCTAGGCAAGGGATACTTGTTCTTGATCGTCAATTTGTTCAGTTGTCGATAATCTATACACATCTGCATGTCCCATCTTTCTTCTTTACAAACAAGACCGGTGCACCCCAAGGTGACACACTCGGCCGGATGAACCCTCGATGCAACAACTCCTGCAGTTGCGTTTTCAACTCTTTTAGCTATTTAGGACCATGCGATAAGGAGAAATAGACACCAGAGTCGTATTCTCGTACAACACGATACCAAACTCAACTTCCCTATTTGGTGCCAACCCAGGCAATTCTTCCAGAAAGACACCCAGAAAATCGCGAACGGTTCAGATGTCCTGCACACGCACATCCTTGGTGCCAAGATTCATCACATAGGCAAGGTAATCCTCACAACCCAAATTCATCATACGGTTTGCTACCAATACCGAAATCACATTCGACAAGAATTTCACGTTCTCGCCTACTACCACTACTTCATAATCATCGACAATCTTTAAGGTGACCCGCTTGACATCAAAGTCAACCACCACTCTATGCTCAGTTAACCAATCCATACCAAGGATCACATCGAAACCGTAGAAGGGTAACTCTATCAAATCCACAAGAAAAACATGACCTTGCACAGAAAAAAGGGCATCTCCTATACAACTTCCTAGTTACTACAGTCTCACCAAAAGAACTAGTCACTTGCTGTAACACCCCAATTTTGGGCTTGGGAGTTTAGGGTCTGAATCAGATCGGTCTAATTTTCGGTTCGAATATAAAAGGTGGTTTTAGGGAAAGCCTAGTTCGGGATGCATTAAAAATATGGAAAAATATCTAAAATCCTCTTTTAATATATATAAGAGAGTGGTGAAATCAATTTTACAAAATAAGGTTTGGAAGTGTGACATTTCGAAATAGTGACTAAAATGTAATTTTTGAAAAGTTCAGTGGTGACTGTTTTGTAAGGATTGAAACTTTGAATCTTTAAGGAGCTAATTTACCCAAGGAAGGATTTCTCCAGATTTTTCTTAATTCTAATGATTTTGTTAATGTTTAATTAATTAAAAGAAGTAAGGGAAACCATATTTAGCTTTTCAAAACTAACTTTCTTAAAAACTTTCTCATCTCATTTTCTCTCAAAATTCCCTCAGCCAAACACATTTCCACAGCAGCTTTTCTTTAAAGTTTCACACTAAATGATGAGGTTTCAACCATCAATTGATTCCTAAACCTTTCTACATCAAATCCTCTTCATTTGCTTATTGAATTTTCAAGGACTTTAGCTCTAAACAAGGAGAAATCTACATTTAGAGGTAAGGATGTTCTTCTACTCTAAATATTCAGTACCTTATTGAAATTCCCAAGTTCTCAATCCTTAAATTAAGTTTTATAAAAGGTTTTAATGTTGTGATCTAGACTTTGGCTTAAAACTCAAGATTTGGATTTAATCTTGAAGAAATTCGTGATGAATGTTTGGGCTCTGTTTTGAGATGTCTTTTTAATGTATTTTGGATGTTGAATGATGTATAATTGAGGTTTAATCAATGCAATCCCGAATAGGTTGATTTTCCTAAGTTTTTACTTGTGAAAACGGTGGTTTTTGGGGGTGATCTTGGTGTTCTGTTATAACTGGAGGTATAAGGACGTGTTTAGGTTCTTTTTGGATGTTAATTGATGTATAGGAATGTTTAGAAGTGATGGATATTGGCTGGGAAATGTTGTGGAGGAGTTTGGATGTGATTTCGGTTGTGTTTGGTAGCCGAAATGCTAGATTTTATGTGAGCAGCGAGTTTAGGTGTAATGGATGAAGATTTTAATGCATGATGATACATTAATCCTCTGCTTTGATGTGTTTAAAATAGGGGAGACATCTTCGGATCCTTGTGGTGTTGATCTGGAGGCTTGATCGGCGTTTCGGCAAGCTTGCGAAACGAAATTGGTGAGTGTAGTTGGGTTTTCAGCTTTGAAACCAATGTTTGAAGGTTTTGGGAGCTTAGTTTAAGTCTAAGCAACTTAACTAAGCTCAAGAGTAAGTTTTCGGAGAAACTCTCTCTTTGATGAACCATGAGATGGTTGGATGCAATGTATGTAATTTGCATGTTTAAATTCTGTTTTTGAAAGCATGTTTTAGCATGATTAATGCTGGTTTTGAAAGCCATGTGTTGAAGGATGCTCAAGGTAAGAGATCCTTGGTTTGATATTGATAAAAGTGGTTTTGATGCATAGTGATGCATGATGGTTTAATGGCTTTGATTAATGCTTTAAAATAGTGTATTGTTGATGATAAATGATGTATATTGGCAAGTGATGTTTTGGTTTTAAAGTACTTGAATCAGATATAGTTAGCCGGCTATAGGATTTGGTGCACCGTGAATTAAGTCGCCTTGGATGTTGAGGGGTTGTAATGGTACCGTAAACTCCATCCAAGTACACTAACGAGATGTCTAAGATCATAATGGTGGTTAAAAGGCCATGTGAGGATCTTGTGTTGTGTGTCCCGTGTTCTCGTTAGTGATGTTATACAACTACCGATGAGTGATGTGGAGGGGTTGTAATTGTACCGTTAAACTCCATCACGAGTGTTGAGGGGCTGTGATTGTACCGGTAAACTCCACCTTGTGTGTTCGGTAGTGTGTATGAAGCGTGTGGGACAACTCTTGTAATCCGCGTATCCGATTGTGTTTTATGTTGAAAACGGTTAAGATTATCACTTGGAAAGCCAATATGACATGTTGAAGTTAATGAAGCATGAGATGCTTGTTGTTTATGACATGTTGATGTTAATGAAGCATGAGATGCTTGTTGTTTATGCATTGTTGCATGAGAAATGATGTTTATAAGTTTAAAGGCCTTTTGAAAGGTGTTTTATAAAATGCATTTTTGTGTTGTTTCTTTATAGCATGCCTCACTAAGAAAATGTGCTTACGCTTTCTTTCTTGAACCAATAATGTAGAGAATTGAAGTGCTTTAAGGGCAGCAAGGAGGCTAAGAATCCAAGGGAAAGCTAAGCTCATGTATGGTGAAGTTTTTCACAACATTGTTAGTTTTTGATATTTTGGCAATGGGAACCTAGGTTGTGTTTTTGGGAGATGTTTTGGACTCCCTAAGTATGGCATGATGCCTTTGATGTTTTGGACTTGTAAATGGCAATTTTGGTGCTTGCTTTCATGATTTGATGGTTGGTTGCTTTGGTTATTAGGATGCATGCCTATAGATTTTTGGTTTTTCCTAATTGATGCCATGAATGTGTTTTGATGATGCAAATATGCACCTTGTATGTATGATGACTTATGGGCATGATTAGGAGGTCATTAGGATGTGTTTGAGAGGTTAATTGTATGTTAAACCAGCAAATTCTGCACTTTTTGGGCAGTCCGTATCGGAACGGGCACTAACGTTTCAAAACGGGGGCCTGTAATGGTCTTCGTGTTTCGAAACGGGTAGAGGCCGTTCCGAAACGAATTGGCCACTGCCAAGCCCTGTTTCGATACAAGTCTCGAAACGAACCCGCGTTTTGGAATGGTCAACTCCCGTTCCGAAACAGATGACCGTTGGGCACTGATTAGAATGGTTTAAGGTTTACAAGCTTTACGTTTTATTCCTGAATTTTGTATATGCAATTGCTTGAGTTTGAGATGTCCGTTTGAAGTGAAATTTGACAGGGAAGAATGTAATATGATTAATTTCATATTGGTAATTTAAAAATCAGTTAAGTCCTCCATCTTTCTAGAATTTACAATTTGGTCCCTAATAGTTGTAATTTGTGCAATTGAGTCCCTTAACGTTTTCAGTTGTAATTTGTGCAATTGAGTCCCTTAACGTTTTCCGATCGTTGTGCTTTTCAAGTATGCTCTTCCCAAGGTTACGCTTAGGATTAATATGCATCTAGACAAGATTAAAAAGAAAGAAAAAGGTCGTTAATCAAGGTTGACTTTCGGGTTGACTTTGGTTTTCCCCGTGTAATCTTCGTAGTTCGGGTCAACCGTCTAGGCCGGGCTAAGGGGGTTACATTTGGTGGTATCAGAGCTGAGTTCTCGAGTATTTGGGAATGGTTATGTGTGTGATATATGTATGATTGCTTGGTATGCTTTTTAAGTGAAAGTATAATGTATAAATTGTAAAGTATGTTGCAATTGTGATGCTATGCGGTGTTGAAGCATGTTAGAGGGACCCATTGCCATATCAAAACTAATGAAATGAATTGTTTTTGAAAAATGAGCTTGAGTGCTTGGATTACTTACCTTGTTGGGCCTAATTATGTTTGTTGCATTTGTGTTAGTGCATTATTTTAGTGAATGGGACCTCGTAGAGAGACGAGGATTAATATGCGAGCTATGGCTCAGAACGAGAATGAGGAGAATGTCGATAATGTTGTGGATTTACCTCCTCCTCCTGGTGGTGGACCACCTGGTGGTGGTGGTGCTGGGGGTGATGGAGCTGGTGTTGATGCTGGTGCTGGGGTCGCTAGACCTGAAGCTGGGCAGGGGCAAGCTGCTCCTGACATGACAGTTCTGATACAAGCTATTGCTGGAGCCTTTCATACGGCAGTAGCTGGAGCTCATGGAGCTGGGCATCAGGGTGATGCTAATGCTAGACTACCTTTGGAACGTTTGCGCAGTCTGGGAGGGACTGAGTTCAGAGGTTTGTCTGCTGAAGGTTCCGAATCTTGGTTGGAAAGTACCAAGAGGGTACTGGGTCAAATGAACTACAATGATGTGCAGAAGTTAGGATATGTGGTATCGCTGTTACATGATGATGCGTATACCTGGTGGACGACCCCTGTCTCCGGAATGGAGGAAGTTGATGTGACTTGGACGTTCTTTCTGAACGCGTTCAAGCGGAGGTATATAGGTGTGCGATACCTGGATGAAAAGAAAAGAGAATTCATGTCTCTTGTTCAAGGAAGTATGACGGTGGCTGAGTACGAGATCTAGTTTGTTCGTCTCAGTCAGTACGCACCTGAGCTTGTCCCTGATGAAAGGGAGAGGTGTGAACGTTTCCGATATGGTTTGGTGTCGGATGTAAAGACCTATATGCTTGCAGCTGAGTACACTGATTTTGATGTGCTGGTTAGTAGGGCGAAGGATATTGAGCAGAACCTAGGTTTGTCTTCCAGGAGTGCTGGTTCTGGCTCGGGCAAGCGAGCTGCTGAGTATAGTTCCAGTGGTGGACGAAACAAGAGAGGACAAGATAGGAAGTATCAGTCTTCTGCTAGGCGTGGTGGTGGAGGGCATGGTGCGCCTGTTCAGGGAGACAGGGCGAGAGCTGATCAGAACACATGCTGGGCGTGTGGTCGCGTGGCCATTTGAGGCGTGACTGACCTCGGGCAGCGAGAGAGGTGCAGGCTCCTGTTGTAGTAGCTGGTAATTCGTGCTGGAATTGTGGTTTGGCAGACCACATGAGGAGGGAGTGTCCTTTGTTGGCCGGTGGTGGTCAGGGACGTGCTCTTGGAGTTTTTGCACCACAGAGAGGTCGTGGGCGCGGCCGTGGTAACTTCCAGCGTAGAGAGGATGGTGGAAGGAATGTGGCGCATGTGGTGGCTGTCCAACCTGAGGGTGGTGGCCAGGCTCGAGTGTATGCGCAGCGAGAAGGGAGAAATGACACGGATGTGATCGCAGGTACCTTCACTTTGTAATCCTTGTAATTACTTTCCTTGATTGATTCTAGATCTACACACTCATACATATTGCGTGAACATGCTCAATTGCTTGGTTTGCCTGTTGAGTCTTTGGATATTGGTATGCGTGTAACTAGTTCCTTTGGTGAGACCGTTGTGACACGAAAGTTGTATAGAAGATGTCCCTTGGTTGTGCAAAACCATGTTTTTCATGTTGATCTTATGGAATTGCCTTTCTATGGTTTTGACGTAATCCTTTGTATGGATTGGCTTGTTGAACATCGAGCTGTGGTGGATTTTGAGAACAAGCGAGTTTCGTTGAAGCTTGCGGATGATTATGAGGTAGTGGTGGTTGGTGAGAATGTGAAGTTTCTTGCCAATGTGGTGTCTACATTGGAGGCGAGCCGGATGCTGAGGCAAGGTTGTGAAGCCTACCTAGCCTTTGTGATGAATCCTAGCTCTAAAGAGTTGGAGTTCAAGATACCAGGACTGTGAGAGAGTTTCCTAGTGTGTTTCCGGAGGAGTTGCCTGGATTGCCTCCTAACCGAGAGGTGGAGTTTGGAATTGAGCTGTATGAGAATACAACTCCAGTTTCCATTACTCCCTATCGAATGGAACCTAAGAAGTTGAAAGAGCTGAAGACGCAACTTCAGGAGTTGCTTGATCGTGGTTTCATTTGGCCGAGTGTGTCACCTTGGGGTGCACCGGTCTTGTTTGTGAAGAAAAAGGATGGCACTATGAGAATGTGCATCGATTACCGTCAGCTGAACAAGTTGACTATCAAGAATCGGTATCCATTGCCGAGGATTGATGATCTTTTTGATCAATTTCGGGGAGCGGCTGTGTTCTCTAAAATTGACTTAAGGTCAGGGTATTACCAGTTGAAGGTGAAGGATGTGGATGTGCCAAAGACAGCTTTCAGAACGAGGTATGGGCATTATGAGTTCCTTGTGATGCCGTTTGGTTTGACGAATGCTCCTGCAGCTTTTATGGACATGATGAATAGGGTGTTCCATGAATATTTGGACAAGTTTGTTGTGGTGTTCATTGATGATATCCTCGTGTACTCTCGTACTGAGGAGGAGCATGAGGGGCATTTGAGGATTGTGTTGCGGGCTTTGTTGGAAAATCAGCTTTATGCTAAGTTAAGCAAGTGTGAGTTCTGGCTCAGGGAAGTTGTGTTCCTTGGTCATGTGGTTTCTGCGGAGGGGATTCGTGTTGATCCTCAGAAGATTGAGGCGGTGATGAATTGGAAGCCTTCTAAGTCTGTTCATGAAGTCCGTAGTTTCCTTGGTTTGGCAGGATACTATCGGAGGTTCGTGGATGGATTCTCAAAGATTGCTGCACCTTTGATGAAGTTGTTGCAGAAGGATGTTAAGTATGAGTGGACGGAAGCGAGACAACAGGCTTTTGAGAAGCTAAAGGCAGCTTTGACGCAAGCTCCTATCTTGGTTCAGCCTGAATAAGGGAAAGAGTTTGTGGTGTATAGTGACACATCCTACGTTGGCTTGGGATGTGTGTTGATGCAAGAGGGTAAGGTGGTGGCTTATGCGTCGCGCCAGTTGAAGGTGCATGAGCGCAATTATCCTACGCATGACATTGAATTGGCTGCGGTGGTTTTTGCCTTAAAAATTTGGAGACATTACCTGTATGGTGAGAAGTGTACGGTGTATACGGATCACAAGAGTTTGAAGTATCTGATGTCTTAGAAGGAGTTGAATCTTAGGCAACGACGTTGGGTGGAGTTGCTTAAAGATTACGATCTGACGATTGAGTACCATCCGGGAAAAGCTAATGTTGTAGCGGATGCCTTGAGTAAGAAAGTGGCAGTGGAGTTGAGGGCTATGTTTTCCAGTTTGAGTATCTCGCGAGATGGCGGTCTTGTAGCTGAATTGCAAGTGAAACCATCCTTGGTTCAGTTGATAAAGGATAAGCAACTGCTGGATGATTCCTTGGTGCCACATGTTCAGGATATTGCTGAGGATAGGCCATCGGATTTCTGTTTTAATGATGATGGAGTTTTATGTTTTAGGAGTTGGATAGTAGTGCCCAATGATGCTGAGTTGAGGCGTGCTATTCTGACTGAAGCTCATAGTAGTCCGTTTGCTATGCACCCTGGTAGTACTAAGATGTATCGTGGTCTTCGTGATGAGTACTATTGGGTGGGTTTAAAGAAAGATGTTGCTAAGTATGTGAGCAAGTGTATGGTTTGTCAGCGAGTTAAGGCTGAGCATCAGTTTCCTTCTGGGTTGTTGCAACCGTTGAGGATTCCTGAGTGGAAGTGGGAAAGGATTACCATGGACTTTGTGACTGGGTTGCCTTTGTCGCCATCGAAGAAGAATTCGGTGTGGGTGATTGTGGATCGCCTTACTAAGTGTGCACATTTCTTACCTGTGCATACTACGTACACTTTGGACAAGCTTGCAGAGCTGTACATTGCTGAGATTGTGCGGCTGCATGGTGTGCCAAAGTCGATAGTGTCGGATAGAGATTCGAGGTTTACATCGCGTTTCTGGGAGTGTTTACATCAGGCCTTGGGTACACGGCTGAATTTCAGTACTTCTTATCATCCACAGTCGGATAGACAGTCTGAGCGTGTTATCCAAGTGCTGGAGGATATGTTGAGGTGCTGTGTGATTGAGTTTCAAGGCTCTTGGGAGAAGCATTTTCCGTTGGTGGAGTTTGCTTATCATAATAGTTACCAGGCAAGTATTCAAATGGCACCTTACGAAGCCTTGTACGAGAGGAAGTGCAGAACTCCTCTTTATTGGGCTGAAACAGGTCCGAAGTTGGTTTCAATGCCAGCTTTGTTGAAAGGAACCACCGAGAAGGTGAAGCTCATTTGTGAGCGATTGAAGGCAGCTTCTGATCGACAGAAGTCTTACGCAGATTTGAAGCGTAAGTAGATTGAGTATGCAGTTAGTGACCGTGTGTTTTTGAAAGTTTCACCTTGGAAAAAGGTGATGAGGTTTGGTCGAAAGGGTAAGTTGAGCCCTGGGTACATTGGACCATACGAGGTGATTGAACGTGTGGGTCCTGTTGCGTACAAGTTGAGATTGCCGCAAGAGTTGAAAAAGATTCATGATGTGTTTCATGTCTCTATGCTCCGGAGGTATAGATCGGATCCTTCGCATGTTATGCCTGTGGAGGAAGTGGAGTTGAATCCAGACTTGACCTATGATGAAGAGCCTGTGGAAATTCTGGATTCAGACAGTAAAGTTCTTCGAGGCAAGACCATTGAGTTGGTAAAGGTGTTGTGGAAGCATCGTGGTGCTGAGGAAGCCACGTGGGAAAGAAAAGATGACATGAAGAAGCAGTTTCCGTACCTCTTTCCTCCAGGTAAATTTCGAGGACGAAATTTCTGAAGGGGGGAGAGTTGTAACACCCCAATTTTGGGCTTGGAAGTTTAAGGTCTGAACCGGACCTGTCTGATTTTCGGTTCGAATATAAAAGGTGATTTTAGGGAAAGCCTAGTTCGGGATGCATTAAAAATATGGAAAATATCTAAAAATCCTCTTTTAATATATATAAGAGAGTGGTGAAATCAATTTTACAAAATAAGGTTTGGAAGTGTGACATTTCGAAATAATGACTAAAATGTAATTTTTGAAAAGTTCAGTGGTGACTGTTTTGTAAGGATTGAAACTTTGAATCCTTAAGGAGCTAATTTACCCAAGGAAGGATTTCTCCAGATTTTTCTTAATTCTAATGATTTTGTTAATGTTTAATTAATTAAAAGAAGTGAGGGAAACCATATTTAGCTTTTCATAACTAACTTTCTTAAAAACTTTCTAATCTCATTTTCTCTCAAAATTCCCTCAGCCAAACACATTTCCACAGCAGCTTTTCTTTTGATTTTCACACTAAATGATGAGGTTTCAATCATCAATTGATTCCTAAACCTTTCTACATCAAATCCTCTTCATTTGCTTATTGAATTTTCAAGGACTTTGGCTCTAAACAAGGAGAAATCTACATTTAGAGGTAAGGATGTTCTTCTCCTCTAAATATTCAGTTCTTTATTGAAATTCCCAAGTTCTCAATCCTTAAATTAAGTTTTATAAAAGGTTTTAATGTTGTGATCTAGATTTTGGCTTAAAACTCAAGATTTGGATTTAATCTTGAAGAAATTCGTGATGAATGTTTGGGCTCTGTTTTGATGTCTTTTTAATGTATTTTGGATGTTGAATGATGTGTAATTGAGGTTTAATCAATGCAATCCCGAATAGGTTGATTTTCCTAAGTTTTTACTTGTGAAAATGGTGGTTTTTGTTGTGATCTTGGTGTTCTGTTATAGCTGGAGGTATAAGGACGAGTTTAGATTCTTTTTGGATGTTAATTGATGTTTAAGAATGTTTAGAAGTGATGGATCTTGGCTGGGTAATGTTGTGGATGAGTTTGGAGGTGATTTCGGTTGTGTTTGGTAGCCGAAATGTTAGATTTGTTGTGAGCAGCGAGTTTAGGTGTTGTGGCTGAAGATTTTAATGCATGATGATGCATTAATCCTCTACTTTGATGTGTTTAATACATGGGAGACATCTTCAGATCCTTGTGGTGTTGGTCCGGAGGCTTGATCGGCGTTTCAGCAAGCTTGCGAAACGGAATTGGTGAGTGAAGTTTGGTTTTCAGCTTTGAAACCAATGTTTGAAGGTTTTGGGAGCTTAGTTTAAGTCTAAGCAACTTAACTAAGCTCAAGAGTAAGTTTTCGGAGAAACTCTCTCTTTGATGAACCATGAGATGGTTGGATGCAATGTATGTAATTTGGATGTTTAAATTCTGTTTTTGAAAGCATGTTTTAGCATGATTAATGCTGGTTTTGTAAGCCACGTGTTGAAGGATGCTCAAGGTAAGAGATCCTTGGTTTGATATTGATAAAAGTGGTTTTGATGCATAGTGATGCATGATGGTTTAATGGCTTTGATTAATGCTTTAAAACAGTGGATTGTTGATGATAAATGATGTATATTGGCAAGTGATGATTTGGTTTTAAAGTACTTGAATCAGATATAGTTAGCCGGCTATAGGATTGGGTGCACCGTGAATTAAGTCGCCTTGGATGTGAAGGGGTTGTAATGGTACCGTAAACTCCATCCAAGTACACTAACGAGATGTCTAAGATCATAATGGTTGTTAAAAGGCCATGTGAGGATCTTGTGTTGTGTGTCCCGTGTTCTCGTTAGTGATGTTATACAACTACCGATGAGTGATGTGGAGGGGTTGTAATTGTACCGTTAAACTCCATCACGAGTGTTGAAGGGTTGTGATTGTACCGGTAAACTCCACCTTGTGTGTTCGGTAGTGTGTATGAAGCGTGTTGGACAACGCTTGTAATCTGTGTATCCGATTGTGTTTTATGTTGAAAACGGTTATGATTATCAATTGGAAGCCAATATGACATGTTGAAGTTAATGAAGCATGAGATGCTTGTTGTTTATGACTTGTTGATGTTAATGAGCATGAGATGCTTGTTGTTTATGCATTGTTGCATGAGAAATGATGTTTATAAGTTTAAAGGCCTTTTGAAAGGTGTTTTATAAAATGCATTATTGTGTTGTTTCTTTAGAGCATGCCTCACTAAGCAAATGTGCTTACGCTCTCTTTCTTGAACCAATAATGCAGAGAATTGAAGTGCTTTAAGGGCAGCAAGGAGGCTAAGAATCCAAGGGAAAGCTAAGCTCATGTATGGTGAAGTTTTTCACAACATTGTTAGTTTTTGATATTTTGGCAATGGGAACCTAGGTTGTGTTTTTGGGAGATGTTTTGGACTCTCTAAGTATGGCATGATGCCTTTGATGTTTTGGACTTGTAAATGGCCATTTTGGTGCTTGCTTTGATGATTTGATGGTTGGTTGCTTTGGATATTAGGATGCATGTCTATAGATTTGTGGTTTTTCCTAATTGATGCCATGAATGTGTTTTGATAATGAAAATATTTACCTTGTAAGTATGATGACTTGTGGGCATGATTAGGAGGTCATTAGGATGTGTTTGAGTGGTTAATTGTATGTTAAACCAGCAAATTCTGCACTTTCTGGGCAGTCCGTATCGGAACGGGCACTAACGTTTCGAAACGGGGGCCTGTAATGGCCTTCGTGTTTCGAAACGAGTAGAGGTCGTTCCGAAACGAATTGGCCACTGCCAAGCCCTGTTTCGATACAGGTCTCGAAACAAACCCACGTTTCGGAGCGGTCAACCCCCGTTCCGAAACAGATGACCGTTGGGCACTGATTTGAATGGTTTAAGGTTTGCAAGCTTTACGTTTTTGTCCTGAATTTTGTATATGCAATTGCTTGAGTTTGAGATGTCCGTTTGAAGTGAAATTTGACAGGGAAGCATGTAATATGATTAATTTCATATTGGTAATTTAAAAATCAGTTAAGTCCTCCATCTTTCCAGAATTTACAATTTGGTCCCTAATAGTTATAATTTGTGCAATTGAGTCCCTTAATGTTTTCAGTTGTAATTTGTGCAATTGAGTCCCTTAACGTTTTCCGATCGCTGTGCTTTTCAAGTATTCTCTTCCCAAGGTTACGCTTAGAATTAATATGCATCTAGACAAGATTAAAAAGAAAAAAATGGTCGTTAATCAAGGTTGACTTTCGGGTTGACTTTGGTTTTCCCCGTGTAATCTTCGTAGTTCGGGTCAACCGTCTAGGCCGAGCTAAGGGGATTACACTTGCATTCCTACTTCAAGCAACTCAATAGGTATATCAAGCAAATGCACATGCTCACTCAAGATATAAGAATGTGTAGATCCAGAATCAATCAAAGCTAGCAATGATAAAGACTAAAGAACAAAGGTACCTACGATAACATCGGTATCATTGCGCTCCGCACGCTGAGAATAGACCCTCGCAGGACTGCCTCCCTCAGGCCGATTTTCCACCACATGAGCAATGCCTCTCTGGCCCTCGTCTCTCCTCTGAAAATTCCCTGGGCCGCGCCCACGACCTCTCTGAGGTGCAACCACAACAGGTGCACGTCCCTGGCCTCCACCAGCCAACAAAGGACACTCCCGCCTCATGTGATCCGCTAAACCACAGTTCCAACATGAATTCCCTGTCACCAGAACAGGAGCCTGAACCTCTCTAGCTGCTCGAGGACAATCTCGCCTAAGATGGTCCCTTGATCCACATGTCCAGCACGTGTGCTGCTTAGACCTCACTCGGCCTCCCTGGACCTGACCGCCTCGACCCGGAGCACCTCGCCTCCCCTCAGGCTAATGTCTCCTATCTCGACCTCTTTTGTTCTGTCTACCTCCGGAACTATACTCAGCTGCTCTCTTCCCAGAGCTAGAACCAACACCTCGAGACGACAAACCCAAGTTCTGTTTGATGTCTTTGGCTCGACATACAAGCACATCGAAGTTGATGTAATCCGCAGCCAACATATACGTCTTGACTTCCTGTACTAGCCCGTATCGGAAGCGATCACATCGATGCCTCTCACTAGGTATCAGCTCAAGGGTGTATTGGCTCAGGCGTACGAACTGGACTTCGTACTCAGCCACAGAAAGATTGCCTTGAACTAGAGACATAAACTTGTGTTTCTTCTCGTCCAAGTATCTCACCCCCAGATACTTCCTCTTGAAGGCACCCTTGAAATACTCCCAATATACTTCATTGGGTTCCATACCGATAGTGGTAGTTGTCCACCAGCTATATGCATCGCCTTGCAGCGGAGAAACTGCGCATCCCAGCTTGCGCATGTCGTTGCATCCCATTTGATCCATGATAAGGATCGTACTTGCTAACGGGCTTCTGACGCTTCATGAGACATTCCAAAGAACTCCACAGCTCCTAGGCTCCTCAACCTCTCCAATGGTAAGCCCGCCTGCCCAACTGCAGGGGCCTGTACATGCGCTCCGGCTACAGCAGCCTGAAACGCTCCGGTGATCGCCTGAACCAATGGCGTTAGATCACCCAAACCCGGACCAACAGGTCCTTGCTGCTCCTGCTCCCTACCTCCAGGTGGTAGCGGAGGAGGTAAATTTCAACCATGAGGGACATCAGCCCCTTGCTCACCCTGGTCGCCCTGAGGCGCTATTGTGTTCGACCTCAGCTCTGTCCTCGGACCCATAGTGCTATTTTTAACAAGGCATAACACAAAAAAAAAATCAAACCATTTAGGCCAGCCTCAAGCAAGGATCCAAGTTTGTAACCCCCTCAACCCGGCCCAGACGGTTGACCCGAATTAAGAAGGTCACACGGGGAAAACCAAAGTCAACCCGAAAGTCAACCTTGATTAACGACCCTTTTTTTTCCTTTTTAATCTTGTCTAGATGCACATTAGTCCTATATGTGATCACTCAAACACCATACTCAAAGATCACAAACATCAGAGATCAAACGGGGACCCAATTGAACAAATTACAATTTTAGGGACCAAATTGTAATTTCTGATAAATATGAGGACTTAACCCAAATTAAAGTTACCATATTGCAATTAGTCAGGTTTCATGCTTCACTGCCAAATTTCAGCTCAAACGGACATCCCAAACTCATACAATTGCACAAACAAGATTCAGGACCAAAATGCAAACTTTTCAAAACATTTAACTGCCAATGTCAGCCCCCAACGGTCACCCGTTCCGAAACAGGCTTAGCCCGTTCCGAAACGCGGGGCCGTTCCGCAACGCGTACCGAAACGGGGGTCTGGCAGTAGCCTTTCCGTTTCGGAACGGTCCCTCCCGTTTCGGACGCCTGGGCTTGTTTAAGGCACCCGTTCCGAAACGGTATTGGCTGTTCCGAAACACCCTGCACAACAAGCCTCAAAATGCATTCTTAAACATGCAATTAAACATTCAATCATGCTCCAAAAGCCACCAAACTTTGCCAACATGCAATTCAACATAAAAGAGGCATACTTGCATCAACAATTCAACAACATGCCAACATACACGAAAAACCCCAATTTCAAGGTTAAGCTTCCAACACAAGCAACCATTTAAACAACATACTTCCAATTCAAACTCATAAGCCAAACCATGTTCCAAAAACATCAACAACGCAAAACCATACTTGTCCGAACATATACAAACACATACATCAACCCAAGAGATTCTACCCCATTGCCTTTATTAACTATAGCTATTAACCGAGACATACATCTCAAGTGGAGTCCTTCTTGAATCCCTTGCTCCTCGCTGTCCAAACTTCAAGAATCTGCATTGATGGACAAAAAGGAGCGTAAGCACATAATGCTTAGTGAGGAATGCTCAAAACCAAAACACCATCAATGCAGCGAGCCATAAATCACTTTTAAAACAAACTCGATTTGTTTACCAAAGCCATGTTTGAAAACCCCTTTTCAACAACAAGCTCAAACCATGCATTGCACATACATGAAAACCAACCCTTAGCTTAGCATGCTAAGAAAACCTTTTCAAAGCACAACTTACAAAATCATCCATTTAGCCAAACCATGCATAAACACCATATGCAAGCTAAAACAAAATCTTGGAAAACACTCCCATTTCACAACATACCTTTCTTAAACTTGAAAGCCAATTCAAGCAAGAATCTTTTAAAACCATTTCACAAACCAACCAACACATGCATTAAACCAAAGGCAACATATATGAACCACAACATCATCATCACATGCCTTTAAAAACAAGTCTTAACAAGACTCCAATGCACTAAAGATATTTCATGCTCACATGCATCATTTTCCAAATGATAATCAACACTTGTTCAACTTAACAAGTAAACATGCATTCACAAGCATTATACACTTTCCATGCAACCATGCATCTTTTCCAAGCATCTCATGCTTCACATGCAATTATGCATCAATTCAAGCATCTCATGCTTCATCACAATCAAGAACATCATATTGGCCTTCAAGTGATCAACCACATTCACTTTTCAACTCAACACCCAATCGGATACGCGAATTCCGAGCGTTGTCCCTACGCTCCATACACCCTACCAATCCAAGGTCTCCCAAATGGACTTTTAAACACCATTTGACCTCAACATCCTAAGGTTCCCATGTATGGACTTTTAAACACCATACAACCTTAGCTTTCCCAAGGTTCCCATGTATGGACTTTCAAACACCATACAACCTCAACTTTCCCGAGGTTCCCATGTATGGACTTTCTGTAACACCCCGGTTTTGGGCTTAGGAGTTTTGGGTGTTGACCGGTTTGGTCAAAGTCCTGTTCGAATCTTAAGAGGTTAAATTAGGAAAGCCTAGTTCGGGTTGCATTAAAAATATGGAAAAATGTTCTAAAATCATCTTTTAATATAATTAGATGAACTGTGAAATCAATTTTGGAAAATGAGTTTTGGAAGGTTGGTATTTTGGCTAGTGACCAAAATGTAATTTTCGCAAGTTTGGTGGCTGTTTTATAAAGAGTTGAAACTTTGAATCTTTAAGGAGCTATTAATCCAAAAGTGTTTTCTCCAGATTTTTCTAAGATATTTTGGATTATAATCTGATTTTAAAACATATTAGAAGTGGAGGGAAAATTTATTTGGCATTTTCTCAACTAACTTCTCATTTTCTTTCTCTTTTTTTCTCTCAACCCAAACACTCCATTTCCAGAGTTTTGTTTCTGATTTTCTCACCTAAATCCCTCCATTCAACTCTCATTTGATTGCAAATCATTGTATCTTCAAAACCTCTTCAATTGCTACAAGTTTCATCAAGGATTTTCATTCCAAAAAGTGGAGAAACACAAGTTTGGAGGTAAGAACGCCCTTCTCCTCTAAACTATCAGTTCTTTACTGAAATTCCCAAGTTTTCAACTCTTAATTGATGTTTAATTAAAGGCTTTTGGGTTTGGAATTGGATCTTGGCTTATTATGCAAGATTTTGATGATTTTTGATGATTTTTGTTAGACCTGAGTAATCTGGGTTTTGAGAGGTGTTTTTGATGTTAAATGATCTCTAAATTAATGAGGAAATGAGTTTTGATCAATGCAATCCCGGATAGGTTGAGTTTCCTAAGTTTAGCTTGTGTTTTAAGGTAGTTTTTGAGGTGATCTTGTGGATCTGTTGTTGCTGGAGGTACAAGGATGTTAATAGGTTGTTTTTAGATGTTATATGATGTTAATGGAAGTGAGGTTTTGCTGGTTTATGGCTGGGCTTTGTTTAGAAGTGGTTTAGATGCATTTTCGGTTGTTTTTAGTGGCCGAAAATGGAGGTTGGATGAGAGCAGCGAGTTTAGGTGCTTTCATTGAAGTAATTGATGCATGGTGATGCATTAATTTACTGCTTTGATGTGTTGAAACAGGGGAGGCATCTTTGGATCCAAGTTTGGTTGTTTCGGAAGCTTGATTTCGTGCTTCGGCAAGTGGCGAAGTGGAAATCGGTGAGTGCAATTATGGAAATTGGATTTCAGCTTTTTAAACCAAGGGTTGAAGGTTGTGGGAGCTTAGTTTAAGTCTAAACAACTTTGCTAAGCTCAAGTGTAAGTTTTCGGATTTTCTCTCTAGTGGTGGCCATGATCTTGATGTGATGCAAAATGATGATTTGCATGTTTTAATTACTGTTTTGAAAGCATGTTTTAGCATGGTTTTTGCTGATGATGTAAGCCATATGTTGAAGGTAACTCTAGGTAGGAGTTCCTTGATTTTGTACATTGGAATGATGTGGTTTGATGCTTTGAAATGCATGATGAAATGGCTTGATTTAATGCTTTAAAACAGTGGATTGAATGATGGAAATGATGTATATTGGCAAGTGATGTTTTTAAAATGTTAAGGTCACTAAGGTGGTTAAAAGTCCTTGAGTGAGCCTTGTTGCTTATGAACATCAAGGTGGTTAAAAGTCCTTGGATGGTTCATGTGGTGGACACTAAGGTGGTTAAAAGTCCTTAGGTGATCCTTTTCTATGGTGTTTAAAAGTCCATAGGCCAAGGTGTTTAAAAGTCCTTGGGATCAAGGTGTTTAAAAGTCCTTGATGTGATACTTCATGGTGTTTAAAAGTCCATGGCCAAGGTGTTTAAAAGTCCTTGGGAAGTTGTTGAACTTGTTTTATGAAATGGAATTTGTCACTTGAGCCAATATGACATGTTAAGTATGTAAGGAGCATGAGATGCTTGTTTTTGATATATGACATGAAGCATGAGTTTGCTTGTTTTAAAGTATGATTTGAGCATGTGCAAAGTTTGACTATAAGCATGATTTATAAATGGTTTTAATGGCATTATTGAATTGTTTTTAAAGAGCATGCCTCACTAAGCTATTGCTTACGCTCTCTACGTTTTCTTAATTCAATAATGCAGAGCATTAGAGTACCTTGAGGGCAGCAAGAAAGGGCAAGCAATCAAGTTCAAGAGAAGCTCAAAGTATGAAGGTTTTATAAGTGCAATTTAGCTTTTGTATGTTTTGGCAATGGGGGACCAATGTGTATGTTTTGGGAGGTGTTTGAGGCTCCCTAAGTATGTTGAATGTTGATGTGTTTGCTGGTTTTCGCATTGGAACCATATATGCTTGTTTTGGAAGTTTGGTGTTGAATAGCTAGCTTGTTAGGAAGCATGCCATTAGAATTTGGGGCTTTTCATATGTGATGGTTATATGTTGAATTGGTGCTGCACTTATGGTCCTTGCATGTTGGTAGACTATGTGGTATGATTTGGTGTTGTTTAATTGAGGTTTGATGCATGAATGTTGCTGTTTTAAGTCGATTTCTGGCAGGAGTATCGATACTCGGGCTTGCGTATCGATACGCAAGAGCCAATTATGCAGATTTCTGCCCAGGCGTATCGATACGGGTTGGGTATCGATACTCGTCTTAGTTACTGTCATACCCGCGTATCGATACGTCTCCAGGCGTATCGATACGTGACCGTTAATTTGGTTGAAAGTATCTTTAAATGTTTTGTTTTGTTTGCATTTTGGTCCTGAAACTTGTTTGTGCAATTGTATGAGTTTGGGAAGTCCTTTTGAGCTGAAATTTCACAGAGAAGCATGAAACCTATTTAATTTCAAGATGGTAACTTCAAATTGGGTTAAGTCCTTATATTTATCAGAAATTACAATTTGGTCCCTAAAGTTGTAATTTATTCAATTGGGTCCCTGTTTGATCTCTGATGTTAGTGATCTTTTGATATGATGTTTGTGTGATCACAATTAGGTCTAAAGTGCATCTAGACAAGTTTAAAAAGAAAAAAAAAGGGTCGTTAATCAAGGTTGACTTTCGGGTTGACTTTGGTTTTCCCCGTGTGACTTTCTTAATTCGGGTCAACCGTCTAGGCCGGGTTAAGGGGGTTACATTTGGTGGTATCAGAGCTGAGTTTGCGAGTCATTGGGAATGAATGTATGCATGATTGAAGCATGTTTGCCTTGTATGCTTGATGTTTGAAAGCATGTTCAGTGGCTTGAGATGTTGATGCAACTGAGTTGTATGTTGTGATGTTGCATGCTGAGGGTACCCATTGCCAAACAAAAGCTAATGAAATGAAATTGATTTTGATTGAAATGGAGCTTGAATACTTGGATTGCTTACCTTGCTGGGCCTGACTTGTTTAATTTCTGCATTGTTGTTGCATGGTAAAAGTATGGCACCACGTAGAGAGTTAAGGAGTAACGTGAGAGCTACGGCTCCTAATGAGAACGAGAATGAGGAAAGTGCGGTTCTACCTCCTCCACCTGGTGGTGGTGGAGCTGAGGGAGGTGGAGCTGAAGCAGCGGCTGATGCTGGAGCTGCAGGACCTGAGGCTGGTCAGGGGCAAGCTATGCCTGACATGACGATGTTGGTTCAAGCTATTGCGGGTGCTTTTCGAGCAGCAGTAGCTGGAGCTCAGGGAGCTGGGCATCAGGGAGATGCTGGAGTCAGATTGCCTTTGGAGCGTCTGCGCAGTCTGGGAGGGACTGAGTTTAGAGGTTTGTCAGCTGAGAGTTCTGAGGCTTGGCTTGAGAGTACCAAGCGTATCTTGGGTCAGATGAATTGCACGGATGTGCAAAAGCTGGGCTGTGTTGTGTCCTTGCTGCAGGATGATGCTTATACATGGTGGACGACTACCATTTCTGGAATGGCTAAAGCTGATGTTACCTGGACATTCTTTCAGAATGTGTTTAAAAGAAGATATCTGGGAGTGAGATATCTGGATGAGAAAAAGCGTGAATTCATGTCTCTTACCCAAGGGAGCATGAGTGTAGCCGAGTACGAGATACAGTTTGTACGGCTCAGTCAGTATGCACCGGAGCTGATACCTGATGAGAGGGCTAGGTGCGAGAGGTTTCGTTACGGTCTTGTGACGGATGTTAAGATGTATTTGCTGGCCGCCGAGTATGTTGATTTTGATGTGTTGGTGGGCCGAGCAAAGGATGTTGAGTTGAACCTGAGTTTGTCTGCTAAGGGTGCTGGCAAGCGAGCTGTTGAGTATAGTTCCGGAGGTGGACGGAACAAGAGGGGACGAGATCAGAAGTATCAGTCCTCAGCCAGGAGAGGTGGTGGTGTGCCTGCTAAAGGAGGCAATGCTAGAGCTGATCCCAGTGCTTGTTGGATCTGTGGTTCCCGTGGTCACTTGAAGCGTGACTGTCCTCGTGCTGAGAGGGTGGCACAAGCTCCTGTTGCGGCTGCTGGTAACAGGTGCTGGAATTGTGGTTCTGCAGACCACTTGAGGCGAGATTGTCCGAGGTTGGCGGGTGGCCAAGAGCGAGCTCCTGTTGTTGCTGCACCACAGAGAGGTCGTGGGCGCGGCCGTGGTAATTTCCAGAGGAGAGAGGAAGGTGGCCGAGGGGTAGCTCATGTTGTAGCTATTCAGCCTGAAGGTGGAGGCCAAGCGAGGGTGTATGCTCAGAGAGAGGGCAGGAATGATGCAGATGTGATTGCAGGTACCTTTACTTTGCAGTCCTTGTCATTGCTTTCTTTGATTGATTCTGGATCTACGCATTCATATATTCTTCGTGAGCATGCTGAATTGCTTGGTTTGCCTGTTGAGTCTTTGGATGTTGGTGTTCGGGTCACTAGTTCTTTTGGTGAGACTGTTGTGACTCGAAAGTTGTTTAGAAGGTGCCCTTTGGTTGTTCAAGAGCATGTTTTCCATGTTGATCTTATGGAGTTGCCCTTTTATGGTTTTGATGTGATCCTTGGTATGGATTGGCTTGCTGAGCATCGTGCTGTTGTGGATTGTGAGAATAAGCGTGTTTCGCTTAAGCTTGCGGATGATTATGAAGTTGTGGTGGTCGGTGAGAATGTGAAGTTTCTTGCCAATGTTGTGTCATCTTTGGAGGCGAGCAGGATGCTGAGGCAAGGTTGCGAAGCTTATCTAGCTTTTGTGATGAATCCTAGCTCAAAGGAGTTAAGGGTGCAAGATATCAGGGTTGTAAAGGAGTTTCCTGGTGTTTTTCCTGAGGAGTTGCCTGGTTTACCTCCTAATCGCGAGGTGGAGTTTGGAATTGAGCTGTATGAGAATACAACTCCTGTGTCCATTACTCCATATAGAATGGCACCTAAGGAGCTGAAGGAGCTGAAGACGCAGTTGCAAGAGCTGCTTGATCATGGTTTTATCCGGCCGAGTGTGTCGCCTTGGGGTGCACCGGTCTTGTTTGTGAAGAAGAAGGATGGCACTATGAGAATGTGCATTGATTACCGTCAGCTGAACAAGTTGACTATCAAGAATCGGTATCCTTTGCCGAGGATTGATGATCTCTTTGATCAATTTCGGGGAGCTGCGGTGTTCTCTAAGATTGACTTGAGGTCAGGGTATTATCAGTTGAAGGTGAAGGATGTGGATGTGCCTAAGACAGCTTTCAGGACAAGGTATGGGCATTATGAGTTCCTTGTGATGCCGTTTGGGTTGACAAATGCTCCTGCTGCTTTCATGGACATGATGAATCGTGTGTTTCATGAATACCTGGACAAGTTTGTTGTGGTGTTCATTGATGATATCCTCGTGTACTCGCGTACTGAGGAGGAACATGAAGAGCATCTGAGGATTGTTTTGCAAGCCTTGTTGGAGAATCAGCTTTATGCTAAGCTGAGCAAGTGTGAGTTTTGGTTAAGAGAGGTGGTTTTTCTTGGGCATGTGGTCTCAGCTGAGGGGATTCGTGTGGATCCTCAGAAGGTTGAGGCGGTGATGAGCTGGAAGGTTCCTAAGTCTGTTCAGGAGGTCCGTAGTTTCCTTGGTTTGGCGGGATATTACCGAAGGTTTGTGGATGGTTTTTCCAAGATTGCTGCTCCTTTGACGAAGCTGTTGCAAAAGGATGTTAAGTATGAGTGGACAGAAGCGAGACAGCAGGCTTTTGAGAAGCTTAAGGCGGCTTTGACGCAAGCTCCTATCTTGATTCAGCCTGAATCAGGGAAAGAGTTTGTGGTTTACAGTGATGCATCCTATGTTAGTTTGGGATGTGTGCTGATGCAAGAGGGTAAGGTGGTGGCTTATGCATCGCGACAGTTGAAAGTGCATGAGCGCAATTATCCTACGCATGATATTGAGCTGGCTGCAGTGGTTTTTGCTCTGAAGATCTGGAGACATTATCTGTATGGTGAGAAGTGTACTGTGTACACGGATCACAAGAGTTTGAGGTATCTGATGTCTCAGAAGGAGTTGAATCTTAGGCAGCGGCGTTGGTTGGAGTTGCTCAAGGATTATGATCTGACGATTGAGTATCATCCTGGAAAGGCCAATGTTTTTGCGGATGCCTTGAGTAGGAAGGTGGCTGTTGAGCTGAGGGCGATGTTTGCTAGCTTGAGCATATCGCGTGATGGTGGTCTTGTGGCTGAGTTGCTTATGAAGCCGTCTTTGGTTCAGTTGATCAAGGATAAGCAGTTGTTGGATGATTCCTTGGTGTCTCATGTTCAGGATATCGCGGAGGGTAGACCTTCGGATTTCTGTTTCAATGATGATGGTGTGCTGTGTTTTGGGAGTCGAATAGTAGTGCCTGCTGATGCTGAGTTGAGGCGTGCTATTCTGACTGAAGGTCATAGTAGTCCTTTTGCTATGCACCCTGGTAGTACTAAGATGTATCGTGATCTTCGTGATGAGTACTATTGGGTTGGTTTGAAGAAGGATGTTGCGGAGTTCGTGAGCAAGTGTTTGGTGTGTCAGCGAGTTAAGGCTGAGCATCAGTTTCCTTCTGGTTTGTTGCAACCGTTGAAAATCCCTGAATGGAAGTGGGAGAGGGTTACCATGGATTTTGTATCTGGTTTACCTTTGTCTCCGTCAAAGAAGAATTCGGTCTGGGTGATTGTGGATCGCCTGACGAAGTGTGCACATTTCTTGCCTGTGCATACTACGTTCTCTTTGGATAAGCTGGCAGAGCTGTACATTGCTGAGATTGTGCGGCTGCATGGTGTGCCTAAGTCGATTGTGTCGGATAGGGATCCGAGGTTCACATCGCGTTTTTGGCAGTGTTTGCATCAGGCTCTGGGTACAAGATTGCATTTCAGTACATCCTATCATCCTCAGTCGGATGGTCAGTCTGAGCGGGTTATTCAGATTTTGGAGGATATGTTGAGATGTTGCGTGATTGAGTTCCAAGGTTCTTGGGAGAAGCATCTGCCTTTGGTTGAGTTTGCTTATAACAACAGTTATCAGGCGAGCATACAGATGGCACCTTATGAGGCTTTGTACGGGAGGAGGTGTAGGACTCCTCTTTGTTGGGCTGAAACTGGTCAAAAGTTGGTTTCGATGCCTGCTTTGTTGAAAGGGACCACAGAGAAGGTGAAGCTCATTTGTGAGCGGTTGAAGGCAGCCTCTGATCGGCAGAAATCTTACGCGGATTTGAAGCGTAAAGAGATAGAGTATGCGGTGGGTGACCGTGTGTTCTTGAAGGTTTCGCCTTGGAAGAAGGTGATGAGGTTTGGCCGGAAGGGTAAGTTGAGCCCTAGATATATTGGTCCATATGAGGTGGTTGAGCGTGTGGGTCCTGTTGCGTATCGGTTGAGGTTACCTCAGGAGTTGGAGAAGATTCATGACGTGTTTCATGTTTCTATGCTCCGAAAGTATAGATCTGATCCTTCGCATGTGATGCCTGTTGAGGATGTGGTTTTGAATCCGGATTTGACCTATGATGAGGAACCGGTGAAGGTTCTGGATTCGGATAGCAAGGTTCTTCGTGGCAAGACCATTGAGTTGGTGAAGGTGCTGTGGAAGCATCGAGGTGTTGAGGAAGCCACGTGGGAGCGGAAGGAAGACATGCTGAAGCAGTTTCCTTATCTCTTTCCTTCAGGTAAATTTCGAGGACGAAATTTCTTAAGGGGGGGAGAGTTGTAACGCCCCGGTTTTGGGCTTAGGAGTTTTGGGTGTTGACCGGTTTGGTCAAAGTCCTGTTCGAATCTTAAGAGGTTAAATTAGGAAAGCCTAGTTCGGGTTGCATTAAAAATATGGAAAAATGTTCTAAAATCATCTTTTAATATAATTAGATGAACTGTGAAATCAATTTTGGAAAATGAGTTTTGGAAGGTTGGTATTTTGGCTAGTGACCAAAATGTAATTTTCGCAAGTTTGGTGGCTGTTTTATAAAGAGTTGAAACTTTGAATCTTTAAGGAGCTATTAATCCAAAAGTGTTTTCTCCAGATTTTTCTAAGATATTTTGGATTATAATCTGATTTTAAAACATATTAGAAGTGGAGGGAAAATTTATTTGGCATTTTCTCAACTAACTTCTCATTTTCTTTCTCTTTTTTTCTCTCAACCCAAACACTCCATTTCCAGAGTTTTGTTTCTGATTTTCTCACCTAAATCCCTCCATTCAACTCTCATTTGATTGCAAATCATTGTATCTTCAAAACCTCTTCAATTGCTACAAGTTTCATCAAGGATTTTCATTCCAAAAAGTGGAGAAACACAAGTTTGGAGGTAAGAACGCCCTTCTCCTCTAAACTATCAGTTCTTTACTGAAATTCCCAAGTTTTCAACTCTTAATTGATGTTTAATTAAAGGCTTTTGGGTTTGGAATTGGATCTTGGCTTATTATGCAAGATTTTGATGATTTTTGATGATTTTCGTTAGACCTGAGTAATCTGGGTTTTGAGAGGTGTTTTTGATGTTAAATGATCTCTAAATTAATGAGGAAATGAGTTTTGATCAATGCAATCCCGGATAGGTTGAGTTTCCTAAGTTTAGCTTGTGTTTTAAGGTAGTTTTTGAGGTGATCTTGTGGATCTGTTGTTGCTGGAGGTATAAGGATGTTAATAGGTTGTTTTTAGATGTTATATGATGTTAATGGAAGTGAGGTTTTGCTGGTTTATGGCTGGGCTTTGTTTAGAAGTGGTTTAGATGCATTTTCGGTTGTTTTTAGTGGCCGAAAATGGAGGTTGGATGAGAGCAGCGAGTTTAGGTGCTTTCATTGAAGTAATTGATGCATGGTGATGCATTAATTTACTGCTTTGATGTGTTGAAACAGGGGAGGCATCTTTGGATCCAAGTTTGGTTGTTTCGGAAGCTTGATTTCGTGCTTCGGCAAGTGGCGAAGTGGAAATCGGTGAGTGCAATTATGGAAATTGGATTTCAGCTTTTTAAACCAAGGTTTGAAGGTTGTGGGAGCTTAGTTTAAGTCTAAACAACTTTGCTAAGCTCAAGTGTAAGTTTTCGGATTTTCTCTCTAGTGGTGGCCATGATCTTGATGTGATGCAAAATGATGATTTGCATGTTTTAATTACTGTTTTGAAAGCATGTTTTAGCATGGTTTTTGCTGATGATGTAAGCCATATGTTGAAGGTAACTCTAGGTAGGAGTTCCTTGATTTTGTACATTGGAATGATGTGGTTTGATGCTTTGAAATGCATGATGAAATGGCTTGATTTAATGCTTTAAAACAGTGGATTGAATGATGGAAATGATGTATATTGGCAAGTGATGTTTTTAAAATGTTAAGGTCACTAAGGTGGTTAAAAGTCCTTGAGTGAGCCTTGTTGCTTATGAACATCAAGGTGGTTAAAAGTCCTTGGATGGTTCATGTGGTGGACACTAAGGTGGTTAAAAGTCCTTAGGTGATCCTTTTCTATGGTGTTTAAAAGTCCATAGGCCAAGGTGTTTAAAAGTCCTTGGGATCAAGGTGTTTAAAAGTCCTTGATGTGATACTTCATGGTGTTTAAAAGTCCATGGCCAAGGTGTTTAAAAGTCCTTGGGAAGTTGTTGAACTTGTTTTATGAAATGGAATTTGTCACTTGAGCCAATATGACATGTTAAGTATGTAAGGAGCATGAGATGCTTGTTTTTGATATATGACATGAAGCATGAGTTTGCTTGTTTTAAAGTATGATTTGAGCATGTGCAAAGTTTGACTATAAGCATGATTTATAAATGGTTTTAATGGCATTATTGAATTGTTTTTAAAGAGCATGCCTCACTAAGCTATTGCTTACGCTCTCTACGTTTTCTTAATTCAATAATGCAGAGCATTAGAGTACCTTGAGGGCAGCAAGAAAGGGCAAGCAATCAAGTTCAAGAGAAGCTCAAAGTATGAAGGTTTTATAAGTGCAATTTAGCTTTTGTATGTTTTGGCAATGGGGGACCAATGTGTATGTTTTGGGAGGTGTTTGAGGCTCCCTAAGTATGTTGAATGTTGATGTGTTTGCTGGTTTTCGCATTGGAACCATATATGCTTGTTTTGGAAGTTTGGTGTTGAATAGCTAGCTTGTTAGGAAGCATGCCATTAGAATTTGGGGCTTTTCATATGTGATGGTTATATGTTGAATTGGTGCTGCACTTATGGTCCTTGCATGTTGGTAGACTATGTGGTATGATTTGGTGTTGTTTAATTGAGGTTTGATGCATGAATGTTGCTGTTTTAAGTCGATTTCTGGCAGGAGTATCGATACTCGGGCTTGCGTATCGATACGCAAGAGCCAATTATGCAGATTTCTGCCCAGGCGTATCGATACGGGTTGGGTATCGATACTCGTCTTAGTTACTGTCATACCCGCGTATCGATACGTCTCCAGGCGTATCGATACGTGACCGTTAATTTGGTTGAAAGTATCTTTAAATGTTTTGTTTTGTTTGCATTTTGGTCCTGAAACTTGTTTGTGCAATTGTATGAGTTTGGGAAGTCCTTTTGAGCTGAAATTTCACAGAGAAGCATGAAACCTATTTAATTTCAAGATGGTAACTTCAAATTGGGTTAAGTCCTTATATTTATCAGAAATTACAATTTGGTCCCTAAAGTTGTAATTTATTCAATTGGGTCCCTGTTTGATCTCTGATGTTAGTGATCTTTTGATATGATGTTTGTGTGATCACAATTAGGTCTAAAGTGCATCTAGACAAGTTTAAAAAGAAAAAAAAAGGGTCGTTAATCAAGGTTGACTTTCGGGTTGACTTTGGTTTTCCCCGTGTGACTTTCTTAATTCGGGTCAACCGTCTAGGCCGGGTTAAGGGGGTTACACTTTCAAACACCATACAACCTCAACTTTTCCCCAAGGTTCCCATGTATGGACTTTCAAACACCATACAACCTTGACATGCACAAGGTTCCCATGTATGGACTTTCAAACACCATACAACCTTTGCATTCACCGATTGGTAGTTGTATAACATCACTAACGAGATCCGGGACACCCTACACAAGATCCACACATGGACTTAACCCCGCCATTGTGATCTCAACAAGCACAAGGTTCTCACATATGGACTTTTAAACACCATATAACCTTTGCTCAACCAAGGTCCTCGAATGGGCAACACCTCCATTATGACCTCAACCATCTCGTTAGGATACTTGAAGGGAGTTTACCGGTCCACTCTTGACCACTCCACCTCCAAGGCGACTTAATTCACGGTGCACCCAATCCTATAGCCGGCTAACTATATCCGATCAAAGAACCAAGAACCACTTACATCACTTGCCAATATAACCACCTTACCACATTACTCCAATGTTTCACATGCATAACCAATATGCAAAACCATTACCACATTAATCAAATGATTCACATGCATAACCAATATGCAAAAACCATCATTAACCAACATTAATTCACTGTTTTAAAGCATTAGACAAAGCCATTGAACAACATGCAACACCATGCATCAAAACCACATTTCCAATGTATAAAACCAAGGATCTCTTACCTTGAGCATCCTCCACATATGGCTTTCAAAACCAGCATTGAACCATGCTAAAATATGCTTTCAAAACAGATTTAAACCATGCAAAACACATGCATTTCAATCATCGACCACAATTGCTTAAAAGCCAATTCCACAATCATAATTCAAGAGCGAAAAACCATTCACTTACTCTTGAGCTTAGCAAAGTTGTTTAGACTTACACTAAGCTCCCAAAAACCTTCAAACCTTGGTTCAAAAGCTGAAAACCCAACTTCACTCACCGATAACCAAAACAAGGCTAGCCACCAAGCCTTCCAAGCATCCGAAACCTTCCGCAACACCTCTAAAGCTCACGGATCAAACTCCCCTGTTTCAAGCACACAAAAACAGCACATTAATGCATCATTATGCATTAAGAACAGCAGCCACACAACCAAACTCGCTGCTCATCACACAACCAACAATTCGGCTACCAAACACAACCGAAATCACCTCCAAACACTACCAAAACTTAACCCAGCCAAGATCCATCACTTCTAACCATTTTTAAACATCAATCAACATCCAAAATGATCACAAACACGTCCTTATACTTCCAGGTACAACAGATCACCAAAAACACTCCAAAAACAACCAAAAACTCAAGCCAAACTTAGGAAATTCAACCTATCCGGGATTGCATTAATTAAACCTCAACTTCTAATCAATTTAGCATTCATTTAACATCATTTTGACACTTCAAAACACTGCCCAAACAGATCACACGAAAATTTCACCAAAATCGCCAAATCTTGCATTTTAAGCCAAAATCAAAATTTCAATTGAAAAGCCTTTAACAAAACACAAATCAAGGATTGAGAACTTGGGAATTTCAATAAAGAACTTGAAGTTCAGATGAGAAGGACGTTCTTACCTCCAAACTTGAGTTTCTCCTTTTTAGAGCCAAAAAGCTTGATGAAACAACTTGCAAATTGAGAGGTTTTGTTGATGAGATGATTAGGAATCAAATGAGAGTTGAAATGAGTGATTTGAGTGACAAAATCAGAGAGAAAAGATCTGGAGAGAATGTGTTTGGTTTGAGAGAAAATGGTTGAGAGAAAAGTTAGTTAGAATTAGGAAAATATCTTCCCTCCACTTTTCTTTAGTTTAAAAACATTTAATTAATCATTTAATATATTTAGAAAATCTGGAGAAACTCCCATTGGGTAAATAGCTCCTTAAAGATTCAAAGTTTCAATCCTTTTTAAAACAGTCACGCAGTTTTCAAAAATTACATTTTGGTCACTAACCCAAAATGTCAGCCTTCCAAACCTCATTTTCCAAAATTGATTTCACAGTTCACTTTTATATATTAAAAGATGATTTTAGAACATTTTTCCATATTTTTAATGCAACCCGAACTAGGATTTCCAAAATTCACTCTTATATATTCGATCAGCACTTTGACCAAACCGATCAACGCCCAAAACTTCTGAGCCCAAAACCGGGGCGTTACAACTCTCCCCCCCTTAGGAAATTTCGTCCTCGAAATTTAACCGGCGAAAAGAGAACAACAACTTTCTCAAAACACACACAAGGCAACACAAAAACCTCAACCAACACTGAACACTTTCCACACAAAACTCCACTGAACCCAACACCACCACATGCTGTTCACAAACCCAGAACACTCAAAGATAGCCACAACTTAACCTTCCACATGTCCGGACTGTACACAGCCCCAACTTCAATCATGAAGAACTTTAACTCTCACAGCACACATTACTGTAACACACAACTTCCAAGACTGGTTTACACAGGGACTCTAACCAATCCAATTCCACCACTCTGCAAACTTCTCTGCTTCCAAAACTCTTGCAACTCTCAAACCCCTTCCAAGAATCTTCCCAACAAGCAAAAAAAAAAGCAAAAAAAATTCTTAAGCATCAACTGCTTACCCAAACTCCTCAACAAAAGCTGACATTCCTTCACATCTGCCGCTAACATTACCAAAACGACTCACCAGGTCTACTCACCCACAAACCAAAATTTTCATCACAACCCCAACTCGACTCCGCCAGCTGTTCCACACACCACCAACTGACTTCAGACGGAACTTCCTTAACCACAACCAGCCAACCACCTTTCACAAGAATCCTTTCAAACAACACTGACCCTCGACCTTTCATTGCTTAACCACCACAAGCTTGACCGCAACACTTGCCTTGCCAGAACATTGCCCAACCTAAACATACGTATCAACTCCTCAACTCCCCAAGGTTGCTAAGAACCAACACTTACAAACACAACCCTTCCACAACAACTTAAATGCTAAGCTACCTCAGCACCTGAAAACACAACCGCTAACCTGCAACAACACTTAACACAAAGGAACTACCGCTCCCACTTAGCTATTCAAACCACTTGGTCGATCCTACTTCAACCGGTACTCCTCACCACCAAACCACTAAACTCCTTAAACAACAAACACTATCCTTCCACCAACATGCTATGCCACCCTCGCCATTACAAGCAACTAGCTTAATATTACTTCTAACCCTCACTCAGCACCAAAACAACCTCTAAGAACCCATCATCCAACCTAACCCAACCACCACACTAACAGATTCGATTAATTATTAGCGAGTGTGAACATCATATGCATGATCACCAACATGCCCTATCAATGCCTGATGTACATGTATGCAAAACCTCTAATGTCATGCCACATGTATGCATGGACCAACATATATAATATAGCATATAACAATGATTTTATCTGTGCATGAATGCCAGTTCACACCCTCCAATAACATCCTCAGAATCCGTCTAAGAACAACCTCCTACCTCACTTCTAACTTATCTAACTCCATCATACCAACAATCATTAACCACAAGATTCTCACTAAGCCTTCTTCACTCAAAAGATGTTTCCAAACCACAACCATTACCCCAAACATTCTAGCAACAAGACTAAACTTACCACGCAAGGAAAACCAACAGAAACCAAACTAAGGTAACTAGAGCAAAGATTACTAAACAAGGTTACCTGAAAGCACCACACCACCCTGAAGCTTCATCAGACGAACTCTCTTCCTCGCGGAACCATCATCCTCCTGCCGCACCACCGCAGCACCAGCTAACACACCAGGGTCACCACCAACTCCTTGCGGTAAAGAACCTTGGCTGTTCCGAGCCAACATCAAACAATCACGTCTCATGTGTCCAGCAGACCCACATTTCCAGCAATTCTCCTTTCCCACACTCTTCACAACTTTCTGCTCTTTCTGCCACTTCTGAACCTTGCCTCGGCCGTGCCCACGACCTTTCTGAGACCCTTTGGCTAACACCAAAACTGACTTCACTCCAAGAGGACAATCACGCTTAACATGCACTTTGGAACCACAGTTCCAGCAAGCACCCACGCCCCAACAACCTCCAACATGGCGCCTTTCACAACGGTCACACACCGGTGGCTGAACTTCCACTCCTTGCCCAAGCAACACTTGCTCTACAACAACACCACCGTCACATTGCTCAACCCTTGGAAACTTCCCTCCAAGATACCTTTCATAAAAGGCAGATACAAAGAAATCCCAATCAATATCAGGAATATGTGACGCCACAGCCACTGATGTCCACCAGACACAGGCATCCTCCAACATCAAAGAAACAACACTCCCCAGCTTACAAGCAAGATCACAGCCTTCCTGATCCAAGATCAGAACCACACTGGCCAACCAGGCCTCAAACATCTCCGGTGTAGAACCACGATATTCCACAGCACCCAAAACAAGCAAATGCTGCTTCGGCAAACCCACACATCCCACAGCCAGCACATCCACTGACTTTACCTTTACCACAGCCTGAGATGTTCCCAACACCTCCTGAACATCAGATGATGAACTCTTCACCACAGAACCAGCTTCTTTCCCTTGCCTTATCACCTCAACCCCAGGCACAGAAAGCTGAGACAAAACACCTCCACCAAAGGGTGAATTCCACGCCTTAACAACCTGCCCCAAGGCAGCAACCATCTCACCCAACTGCCATTCTTTCATCGACTTAGCCATACTACTAACAACAACAAACATACAATCACAACAAACAAACAAACCAGTTAGACCAGCATTAAGCAAGGATTCAAACTCCAACTCCAAAATAACACAATAGCTATATTAATAAGGCAATGGGTATCCCGAATCCTCCCCTTTACATGACATAACAGTCAACACAACATGGATATCACAACATCAAGCATATCAATCAACATACTCGATCATGCTTACATCCAACAGCATCCATTTGCATCAGCATATTATCAACATAACATACTCATTACACAATCATCAAGCATAACACCAGCTCACAACATCAGCACATAACCACATTAATTCAACGATGATTCATAAACACAAAGCATGCTTGAAAACATCAGCAACTTGTTCAGAAAACAACAACAATTTGCTCAGAAACATCAGCATCATGCCCAGAAACACGTGTTTCAACCAACATTCAACCAACTTTCATCCACACAACAAAGTAAACATCAACACACATCACAACAACTTACCGTTTTCCCCAAGCATTCGCAACTCAGCTCTGATACCACCAAATGTAACCCCCTCAACCCGGCCCAGACGGTTGACCCGAATTAAGAAGGTCACACGGGGAAAACCAAAGTCAACCCGAAAGTCAACCTTGATTAACGACCCTTTTTTTTCCTTTTTAATCTTTTCTAGATGCACATTAGTCCTATATGTGATCACTCAAACACCATACTCAAAGATCACAAACATCAGAGATCAAACGGGGACCCAATTGAACAAATTACAATTTTAGGGACCAAATTGTAATTTCTGATAAATATGAGGACTTAACCCAAATTAAAGTTACCATATTGCAATTAGTCAGGTTTCATGCTTCACTGCCAAATTTCAGCTCAAACGGACATCCCAAACTCATACAATTGCACAAACAAGATTCAGGACCAAAATGCAAACTTTTCAAAACATTTAACTGCCAATGTCAGCCCCCAACGGTCACCCGTTCCGAAACAGGCTTAGCCCGAACCGAAACGCGGGGCCGTTCCGCAACGCGTACCGAAACGGGGGTCTGGCAGTAGCCTTTCCGTTTCGGAACGGTCCCTCCCGTTTCGGACGCCTGGGCTTGTTTAAGGCACCCGTTCCGAAACGGTATTGGCTGTTCCGAAACACCCTGCACAGCAAGCCTCAAAATGCATTCTTAAACATGCAATTAAACATCCAATCATGCTCCAAAAGCCACCAAACTTTGCCAACATGCAATTCAACATAAAAGAGGCATACTTGCATCAACAATTCAACAACATGCCAACATACACGAAAAACCCCAATTTCAAGGTTAAGCTTCCAACACAAGCAACCATTTAAACAACATACTTCCAATTCAAACTCATAAGCCAAACCATGTTCCAAAAACATCAACAACGCAAAACCATACTTGTCCGAACATATACAAACACATACATCAACCCAAGAGATTCTACCCCATTGCCTTTATTAACTATAGCTATTAACCGAGACATACATCTCAAGTGGAGTCCTTCTTGAATCCCTTGCTCCTCGCTGTCCAAACTTCAAGAATCTGCATTGATGGACAAAAAGGAGCGTAAGCACATAATGCTTAGTGAGGAATGCTCAAAACCAAAACACCATCAATGCAGCGAGCCATAAATCACTTTTAAAACAAACTCGATTTGTTTACCAAAGCCATGTTTGAAAACCCCTTTTCAACAACAAGCTCAAACCATGTATTGCACATACATGAAAACCAACCCTTAGCTTAGCATGCTAAGAAAACCTTTTCAAAGCACAACTTACAAAATCATCCATTTAGCCAAACCATGCATAAACACCATATGCAAGCTAAAACAAAATCTTGGAAAACACTCCCATTTCACAACATACCTTTCTTAAACTTGAAAGCCAATTCAAGCAAGAATCTTTTAAAACCATTTCACAAACCAACCAACACATGCATTAAACCAAAGGCAACATATATGAACCACAACATCATCATCACATGCCTTTAAAAACAAGTCTTAACAAGACTCCAATGCACTAAAGATATTTCATGCTCACATGCATCATTTTCCAAATGATAATCAACACTTGTTCAACTTAACAAGTAAACATGCATTCACAAGCATTATACACTTTCCATGCAACCATGCATCTTTTCCAAGCATCTCATGCTTCACATGCAATTATGCATCAATTCAAGCATCCCATGCTTCATCACAATCAAGAACATCATATTGGCCTTCAAGTGATCAACCACATTCACTTTTCAACTCAACACCCAATCGGATACGCGGATTCCGAGCGTTGTCCCTACGCTCCATACACCCTACCAATCCAAGGTCTCCCAAATGGACTTTTAAACACCATTTGACCTCAACATCCTAAGGTTCCCATGTATGGACTTTTAAACACCATACAACCTTAGCTTTCCCGAGGTTCCCATGTATGGACTTTCAAACACCATACAACCTCAACTTTCCCGAGGTTCCCATGTATGGACTTTCAAACACCATACAACCTCAACTTTTCCCCAAGGTTCCCATGTATGGACTTTCAAACACCATACAAACTTGACATGCACAAGGTTCCCATGTATGGACTTTCAAACACCATACAACCTTTGCATTCACCGATTGGTAGTTGTATAACATCACTAACGAGATCCGGGACACCCTACACAAGATCCACACATGGACTTAACCCCGCCATTGTGATCTCAACAAGCACAAGGTTCTCACATATGGACTTTTAAACACCATATAACCTTTGCTCAACCAAGGTCCTCGAATGGGCAACACCTCCATTATGACCTCAACCATCTCGTTAGGATACTTGAAGGGAGTTTACCAGTCCACTCTTGACCACTCCACCTCCAAGGCGACTTAATTCACGGTGCACCCAATCCTATAGCCGGCTAACTATATCCGATCAAAGAACCAAGAACCACTTACATCACTTGCCAATATAACCACCTTACCACATTACTCCAATGTTTCACATGCATAACCAATATGCAAAACCATTACCACATTAATCAAATGATTCACATGCATAACCAATATGCAAAAACCATCATTAACCAACATTAATTCACTGTTTTAAAGCATTAGACAAAGCCATTGAACAACATGCAACACCATGCATCAAAACCACATTTCCAATGTATAAAACCAAGGATCTCTTACCTTGAGCATCCTCCACATATGGCTTTCAAAACCAGCATTGAACCATGCTAAAATATGCTTTCAAAACAGATTTAAACCATGCAAAACACATGCATTTCAATCATCAACCACAATTGCTTAAAAGCCAATTCCACAATCATAATTCAAGAGCGAAAAACCATTCACTTACTCTTGAGCTTAGCAAAGTTGTTTAGACTTACACTAAGCTCCCAAAAACCTTCAAACCTTGGTTCAAAAGCTGAAAACCCAACTTCACTCACCGATAACCAAAACAAGGCTAGCCACCAAGCCTTCCAAGCATCCGAAACCTTCCGCAACACCTCTAAAGCTCACGGATCAAAATCCCCTGTTTCAAGCACACAAAAACAGCACATTAATGCATCATTATGCATTAAGAACAGCAGCCACACAACCAAACTCGCTGCTCATCACACAACCAACAATTCGGCTACCAAACACAACCGAAATCACCTCCAAACACTACCAAAACTTAACCCAGCCAAGATCCATCACTTCTAACCATTTTTAAACATCAATCAACATCCAAAATGATCACAAACACGTCCTTATACTTCCAGGTACAACAGATCACCAAAAACACTCCAAAAACAACCAAAAACTCAAGCCAAACTTAGGAAATTCAACCTATCCGGGATTGCATTAATTAAACCTCAACTTCTAATCAATTTAGCATTCATTTAACATCATTTTGACACTTCAAAACACTGCCCAAACAGATCACACGAAAATTTCACCAAAATCGCCAAATCTTGCATTTTAAGCCAAAATCAAGATTTCAATTGAAAATCCTTTAACAAAACACAAATCAAGGATTGAGAACTTGGGAATTTCAATAAAGAACTTGAAGTTCAGAGGAGAAGGATGTTCTTACCTCCAAACTTGAGTTTCTCCTTTTTAGAGCCAAAAAGCTTGATGAAACAACTTGCAAATTGAGAGGTTTTGTTGATGAGATGATTAGGAATCAAATGAGAGTTGAAATGAGTGATTTGAGTGACAAAATCAGAGAGAAAAGATCTGGAGAGAATGTGTTTGGTTTGAGAGAAAAGATGAGAGAAAATGGTTGAGAGAAAAGTTAGTTAGAATTAGGAAAATATCTTCCCTCCACTTTTCTTTAGTTTAAAAACATTTAATTAATCATTTAATATATTTAGAAAATCTGGAGAAACTCCCATTGGGTAAATAGCTCCTTAAAGATTCAAAGTTTCAATCCTTTTTAAAACAGTCACGCAGTTTTCAAAAATTACATTTTGGTCACTAACCCAAAATGTCACCCTTCCAAACCTCATTTTCCAAAATTGATTTCACAGTTCACTTTTATATATTAAAAGATGATTTTAGAACATTTTTCCATATTTTTAATGCAACCCGAACTAGGCTTTCCTAAATTCACTCTTATATATTCGATCAGCACTTTGACCAAACCGGTCAACGCCCAAAACTTCTGAGCCCAAAACCGGGGCGTTACAAAGTTTACAAAAACATTTAATTAGTGTAATAAGGCAATGGTCACCCGATTTCCCTCAAACATAACATAGCATACATTGACACATCATGCTTTCCATCATCCAAAATCAGCACATATCAACATCGGTTCATCAGCATACAATCATATTCATTTCACACGCGATTCACATCAATCAAGCATAGCATAAGCTCCAAAATTTAACCAAATTCATGCTTTTCAAACAACATACGTCAATACATACCAATTTGACATACCAACATCCCCAATTCTTTCGTAACATGTCTTTGATACCAACAAATGTAACCCCCTTAGCCCGGCCTAGACGCCCGACCGAAACTAAGAAGATTACACAGGGAAAACCAAAGTCAACTCGTTAAAGTCAACCTTGATTAACGACCTTTTTTCTTGTAACCTTTCTAGATGCACATTATTAACCTATATGATTAGCAATTTAATTTAGCGGAAGCGACACAGCGAACATAACTCAATTAGGGGCTCAATTGCATACAAACGTCTTTTAGGGACTAATTTGTAAATTTCCTGAATTATAATGACTAAACAAGTTTTAAGATTACCAGTCCAAAATTAATCATATAATATGCCAACATGTCAAATTTCATCTTAAACGGATCATCCAAACTCATTTAATTAAGCATTCAAGACTCAGGGACCAAAACGTAAGAAAACAGATACCTGAGACAATTCAAATTCAAATCCAACGGTCACCTGTTCCGGAACACTGTACCCCGTATCGAAACGGATGTTTTGAAACCATGTTGACTGTTTCGATACTCGGGTGCGTTCTAAAACCAATTTCGAAACCAGGCTTCACAGTAGCAAAATGTTCCGGAACGATCGCACCCGTTCCGAAACCCCCTGGCCAATACAGGCCATCGTTTCGAAACAAATGAGGGTGTTCCGAAACGTCCTGCCCTGCAACAACATATTTTTCTGGTTTTATACGTCATTCCAAATGTAACCCCCTTAACCCGGCCTAGACGGTTGACCCGAATTAAGAAAGTCACACAGGGAAAACCAAAGTCAACCCGAAAGTCAACCTTGATTAACGACCCTTTTTTTTCTTTTAAAACTTGTCTAGATGCACTTTAGACCTAATTTTGATCACACAAACATCATACCAAAAGATCACAAACATCAGAGATCAAACAGGGACTCAATTGAACAAATCACAACTTTAGGGACCAAAATGTAAATTCTGATAAATATGAGGACTTAATCCAAATTAAAGTTACCAACTTGAAATTAATCAGGTTTCATGCTTCTCTGTGAAATTTCAGCTCAAACGGACTTCCCAAACTCATACAATTGCACAAACAAGTTTCAGGACCAAAACGCAAACATTCCAAAACATATAACTGCCAATGTGAGCCCCCAACGGTCACCCGTTCCGAAACAGGCATAGCCCGTTTCGAAACTCGGGGCCGTTCCGCAACGCGTACCGAAACGGGGGTCTGGCAGTAGCCTTTCCGTTTCGGAACGGTCCCTCCCGTTTCGGACGCCTGGGCTTGTTTAAGGCACCCATTCCGAAACGGTAGGTGCTGTTCCGAAACACCCTGCACAGATTGCCCAAAAATGCATACTTAAACATGCAATTAAACATCCAATCATGCCCCAAACGCCACCAAACTTTACCAGCATGCAGTTAAACATAGAAGGGACATAAAAGCATCTTCAATTCAACAAAATAACATCATAAGCAAAAAGCCCCAAATCTATAGGCATGCTTCCTACACAAGCTAACCATTCAAGCATAAACTTCCAAAACAAGCATGTAAAGATCCAACACCAACACCAACATTCTCAACATCAAACAACATACTTAGGGAGTACTAAACATCTCCCAAAACATATACATTGGTCCCCCATTGCCAAATTATCAAAAGCTAAAATGTACTTAGAAAACCTTCCATACTTAGAGCTTTGTTTCCACTTGGATGCTTGCCCTCCTTGCTGCCCTCAAGTACTCTAATGCTCTGCATTATTGAATTAAGAAAACGGAAGAGAGCGTAAGCAAAAGCTTAGTGAGGAATGCTCAATAAAACAATCCAATAATGCATTTATAAAACACTTATAAATCATGCTTCAAACATCATTTACACATGCTCAAAAGCATACTTAAACAAGCATCTCATGCTTCATTTCATTTCATGTCATATTGGCCACAAGTGATACAATTCATTTCTTTGAAAACAAGTTCATCAACTTTCACCCCAAGGACTTTTAAACACCTTGGACCCCAAGGACTTTTAAACACCTTGGCCATGGACTTTTAAACACCATGATATAAATTACCTCAAGGACTTTTAAACACCTTGACCCCAAGGACTTTTAAACACCTTGGCCATGGACTTTTAAACACCATGAATTAAATTACCTCAAGGACTTTTAAACACCTTGAACCCCAAGGACTTTTAAACACCTTGGCCTATGGACTTTTAAACACCATAGAATGGACCACACAAGGACTTTTAACCACCTTTGTGTCCGTAACAAGAACCATCCAAGGACTTTTAACCACCTTGATGTTCTTAAGTAAACAAGGCTCACTCAAGGACTTTTAACCACCTTAGTGACCTTAACCTTTTCAAAACATCACTTGCCAATATACATCATTATCATCAATTAATCCACTGTTTTAAAGCATTAAACCAAGCCATATTCATCATGCATTTAAAAGCATCAAACCACATCTAATCAATGTTCAAAAGCAAGGAACTCTTACCATGAGCTTCCTTCAACATATGGCTTACAAAATCAGCATCAACCATGCTAAATCATGCTTTCAAAACAGAATTTAAAACATGCAATAAACCACATTGCACATCAATCAAATCATGGCCACCACTAGAGAGAATTTCCGAAAACTTACACTCGAGCTTAGCAAAGTTGTTTAGACTTAAACTAAGCTCCCAAGACATTGGTTTCAAAGCCGAAAACCCAATTTCACTCACCGATTCCACTTCGCCTCAAGCCAAAGCACCAATTCAAGCTTCCGGATCAACAACTCTTGGATCCAAAGATGCCTCCCCTGATTAAACACATTAAAGCAGAGATTTAATGCATCATCATGCATCAAAAGCTTCAATGAAAGCACTCAAACTCGTTGCTCTCATTCACATTCCAATTTCGGCCACCAAACACAACCGAAATTGCATCAAAACCACTTCTCAACAAAGCCCAGCCATAAACCAGCAAAACCTAATATCCATTAACACCATTTAACATCTAAAAACAACCTATAAACATCCTTATACCTCCAGCAACATCAGATCCACAAGATCACCACAAAAACATCCAAGAATCACAAGCTAAACTTAGGAAACACAACCTATCCGGGATTGCATTAATCAAAACTCATTTCCTTATCAATTTAGAGTTCATTTAACATCAAAAACACACCTCAAATCACAGATTAATCATATCTAACGAAAATCATCAAAAATCACCAAATCTTGCATTATAAGCCAAGATCCAATTCACCACATAAAATCCTTTAATAAAACTTCAATTAAGAGTTGAGAACTTGGGAATTTCAGTAAAGAACTGATAGTTTAGAGGAGAAGGACGTTCTTACCTCCAAACTTGTGTTTCTCCACTTTTTGGAATCAAAAACCTTGTTGAATCAACTAGCAAATGATGAGGTTTTGAAGATATGTTGATTAGGAATCAAAAGAATGTTGAAAGGAGGATTTTAGGTGAGGAAATCAGAAACAACTCTCTGGAAAACAAGTGTTTGGATTGAGAGAAAATGAGAGAAAGAAAATAGAAAAGTTAGTTAAGAAAATAGCCAAATGGCCTTTCCCTCCACTTTTGATATGTTTTAAAATCAGAATAAATCTCAAAATATCTTAGAAAAATCTGGAGAAACTACTTTTGGAATAATAGCTCCTTAAAGATTCAAAGTTTCAACTCTTTATAAAACAGTCACAAAACTTTCAAAAATTACATTTTGGTCACTAACCAAAATGTCACACTTCCAAAACCCATTTTTCAAAATTGATTTCACAGTTCACTTAATTATATTAAAAGATGATTTTAGAACATTTTTCCATATTTTTAATGCAACCCGAACTAGGCTTTCCTAATTTCACCTCTTTAGATTCGAACAGCACTTTGACCAAACCGGTCAACGCCCAAAACTTCTAATCCCAAAACCGGGGCGTTACACCCTGGCCAATACAGGCCATCGTTTCGAAACAAATGAGGGTGTTCCGAAACGTCCTGCCCTGCAACAACATATTTTTCTGGTTTTATACGTCATTCCACATCCGAAAACATTCCCACACATGTTACAACCTACATACAACTTGCATACACATTAGAGACCACAATCAAGAAGCACAAGCTAAGACATAGCATCATTCATGCAAGCATTAGAACTTTAGGCATGCTTCCTAGTTTTCAAAACCATACAAAACTAAAAACCACATTCAAGCACAAATCAATCCTCAAAGGCCAATTACAACCCAAAATACCAAACCAAACATGAACAAAGTAATTAACATCACCATCAAACATCCAAGAGTAGAAATCCCACCCATTGTCTCTTATTACACCAAAGTAAACCACATACTTTGCTAGACCAAAGTGCTTGGATTCTTCTTGCTTTCTTGCTGCCTCAAAAGCCTAATTCAGTGCATTGATGAAACAAATGAGCGTAAGCACAAAGCTTAGCGAGGATTGCTAAAACAACATTCATCAATGCATTTCACACAACCCGCAAATCACCATTTATCAACACATGCCTTTACCTAAACATTGCCCTCTCAAGGCATCAATGCACTTTTTAAAACACCTGCTTGTATGCATCACTTAAAAACAACAAATAAACATTTTCTCATGCTTTACCAAGCATCACATGCATTCTACCATAATTCACAAGCATCTCATGCTTAAACCATTAGCCAACAACATTATATTGGCTTACAAGTGATCAATTCTCAAACCATACCAAAACCAACTCAAATGACACACTCGGATACGTGGATTATAAGCGTTGTCCCACACGCTTCATATATACTACCGAACTACACAATGTGGAGATACATGGCACAATCACAACCCTTCAACACCCGTTATGGGGATTAATGGCATAATCACAATCTCTCATCATCACTCATCATTAGTTGTATTATTCCACTAACGAGAGTACGAGACACATACCACAAGACTCACACAAGGGATTAAACCATCCTCCGTTGTGATCTCAACCTCAATCGTTAGGGTACTTGGATGGAGATTACGGCACAATCACAACCCCTCGATATTCAAGGCGACTTTATTCACGGTGCACCCAATCCTATAGCCGCCTAACTATATTTTATTTAGAGTAACCAAAAACCACTTTCATCACTTGCCAATATAACCATTTAACATCAATATTCCACTGTTTTACAAGCATGAACACAATGCCATTTCCACAAGCATAAACATGCTTAACATCATATGCATTTATAACATAAAACCAAGGATCACTTACCTAGTGCATCCTTAACATAATGGCATTAAAATACAACATTAACCATGCTTAAAACATGCTTTAAAATAGTAATCAAAACCACATTTAACCTAAGTGCATTTCCATCAAAACATAGCACATTTCCGAGAGAGACTTTCTAATCACTTACTCTTGAGCTTAGCTATGTGTTTCAAACTTACACTAAGCTCCCAAGACCACGCTCAAAGCGTTACAAAGCTGGAAAATTCATTTCCACTCACCGATACGCGAAGCCTCGCTCGCCGACATGAAAATTACCCTTATGGAGCCTCCAACGACACCTCGTTTGCTCCCGGATCAAGATCCTTTGTTTTCACATCATCAAAACAGAGATCCAAATGCATTAAAATGCATTTCAACACTAGCAACCAATCACAAACTCGTTTCTCATCCAAACTACACCAATTTACCCATCCGAAACAACCAAAAACTCAATCGATTGCTTCTTAAACAAATCCCAGCCAACATACATCACTTTCAACCATTTATAAACATCAAAACACATCTAATAAACAACATAACCCATCCTTATACCTCCAACAAGCATGATTCCACCATTTCACCTCAAAAACTCACTTAAAATTATCAAGAAACTCAAGGATCTCAAGGATTTCGGGGTCTATGTTATCAAAACCTCATTTCAACATAATAACCAACTTAAAACTCAATTAAAATCAATCCAAAACAGAGCTTAACAAAACAAATCCGAAAATCAAGATTTCAACCATATTTTTACAAGATTTTGATCTCAAATCAAAACTATAATGAAAACTCAACCAAAAACATTAATTAGAAGCCAAAGATCTTGGAAATTTCAATAAAGAACTTTTATTAGAGGTTGAGAACGGGATTTACCTCCAATCCTTGCTTTCCTCAATGAATGACAAGTTTTCCTTAGCAAAATCTTTAAGAACTTGAAAGGATTCTTGAAAATTGTTTAGGAAATATTGAGAGAGTAATTATGAGAAAAGAATTCTGGAGAAAAATGAGTTAAAACTGTGTTTGGCTGAAAATGAGAAGAGAATGGCAGTTACGTGATGGAATCTCGCTAATTAAGCACCTAATTAATTAAATAAAATAAAAACCAATTAAATCTATTTAATTAAAACCATTTTAAACGCATGTCATATTAAGGAAAGGCTAAATTCCCATAAAGCCCCCTAGAGATTCTAAGATTTTGGCTTCTCCTTTAAAAATCACATTTTCCACAGTTTTGAAACTTTACAATTTGGTCACTAAATGTACCACTTCTGAAACTCTTTTTGTAAAATTGATTCGACCAACCTCTTAAACATATTTTTAGAGGATTTTATCAATTTTTACCACATTTTTATCCTATCCCAATCCTTGATTTCCTTCAATCTCCTTACGTGATTCGAACCGTTCTCGACTGGTCCGGTCCGATGTCTAAAACATCTAGGCCCAAAACCAGGGCGTTACATCCCCACACGTAATCGACTCTCAAACCTGTTTTTCTGGTTTCGCAGACCAAAACTTGTTGTTTTAATAAAATGACAAAAAACAAGTTTTATTAAAATGACCGGGTTTTCAGGTGATCCAATCTCGCCTAAATTAACAGATTGGTGGCGACTCCCATTTTAACCGAAATAAAATAATTTTTGTAAAAAATGCATCAAGCTCGGCGGGACCATTATTACAGCTTGGCGAATCTGGTGGGGACCCTTTTTTAGAGAGTCAAACCACAAATCGATTAGTTTTTTTAATAGATGGAATTTATGACCTTGATTTAATTTAATTTTGTGATCTCTGCTCTTTTATCTCTGGTTTTCTTACAAATGCTTTTATAAAATCAGTTTTCTGAGCTTTCATATCATGAGCTTTGTACTCGAGCTTTGTCCCTTTTAAGTGGGAGTGAGAAGCTATTTCCTTCGTGAGGTACCCCTTCCGTGCAGGAAAGTGGATTGCTTTCAGGATACATTTGTACCTTTGTCTTCGTGAGATTCTCATCTTCGTGCAAACCTAAGGAAATGTATCCTCTCAAATCGATGTCCTAGCGACAGTTCAAGTACCGTCACCCTAGAACCTAAACCACATGCAGGAGCCATAACCTACCTTATTAGAGCCATACCGAACCACATGTTGTGAGTCACCCTATAGGTGCATGGTAGAGAGAGACGAGGGATTTTCAATTTCTTTCTTTCATGCTCTTTAAGTTTCAGCATGGTTTATTTATTCATTTATTTTCTTTTCGTAAAAAAGTATGCTAGATACCATGCCTATATTTATGCAAAACAAGCATGTGAGTAAAAAACATATGTGGGTAGGAACGACTTTTTGTTCAAAGTATGCGGGTAGAAAAGCATGATTGGGTAGGATTGCTTTTATTCATCATGTGAACTCATATGTTCTATATATTTTTATTTTTGAAATATATTATTGATTATTCTATTCCTACTAACTTGTTTTATTATTGCATCGCATTAACATCTCATTTTGCATACATTTGCATCACATCATATTGCATAATCATTTCTGGATCGAGCTTCTAATTCCGAGAGAACTTCGACCACAATGATTTTGGGGCATCCGAGTCAACAAAGTCAGCATCAGATTTCACTAGAAGAAAAGCTAAAGAAATGGATAGTCATTTGGAAAAAGTTGAAAAAACATGCGAAGATATAAAGAATGACATGGAGAAAAACTTGGAAAAGGCACAACAGGCAACTCGTGACCACATCACACAGTCACGGGAGAACTTACTGGCCAAGATAGCTTCAATGTCGATAGATAATCATCCTGAAATGGGAAAGGATTAGTCATAGACCCCAATGGTTTACTAAATTCAAAAACTCGTTTTGACTAAACACATCTACAAGTGTCGTCTTCGGTTGAAAAGCAACAAGGTCCCCAGGCCGGGTCTTCATCGCATCAAGGAATTAATAATCCTAGAAAGCATATTGTCCCTAATCTTAATGAAGTGGGTAAAGTAAAGACTGAACTACCCAAGAAGCTTGAAGATTAGTGTTCGCGGCTTGAGAAAAAACTTTAAGTTGCTGAAGGGGCAAATGCATTCTACGAGGTTGATGCAAGAGAATTAAGTTTTGTCCTTGATCTGGTGTTACCTCAAAAGTTTAAAAGGACAGAGTTTGATGGAAAAAGCTCTTCATCCGCCCACATCACCATGTTTTGCCGAAAAATGACGGGGCAGGTCGATAATGATGACCTTTTAATTCATTGCTTTCTAGACAATCTAAAAGGGTCTGCTACCAGGTGTTACTATCAACTTAGCCGAGACATGATACAATCATGGAAGGATCTGGCTAAAGCCTTCATAGAGCAGTACAAACATATATTAGACATCGACCCAGACCGTTTAACACTACAAAAAATGAAAAAGAGGTCCAACGAGAGCTTCAGACAATATGTACAAAGGTGGAGGGATGTTGCAGTGCAAGTACAACCACCACTACTTGAAAGAGAGATAACACCTTCTTTAGTTAGAACTCTGGAAGACCCATTCTTGAAGTATATGTTGGGAAATGCAACTAAGAATTTTGAAAACCTTGTGATATCAGGTGAGATCATTGAAGAAGCCATCAGACAGGGGGAAATCATTGATCCAACAATGCAGTCATCAAAGGAGGAAGTGGATCAGAAGTTAATGTGGCGGGGTCTTATCCTTCCAACCGATCTTGGTCCTCAGGCCAATCAAACTATTCGTTTCCACGATGACCTACAACATCTCAGAAAGTTGTCCATCCAATTCCGGTGACGTATACAGAGTTGCTTCCGATGCTTGTTGAGAAAAACTTGTTAGCTCCAACTCAGTCTAAACCAAAGGCACCTTTTTACCCAGAAGGTTATGATGTTAATGTTGTGTGTGATTATCATCTAGGAAGCACAAGCCACACTACTGAGAATTGTTGAGCTCTAAGAAACAAGGTGCAAAATCTATTTGGAAACGAAACTTTAAAATTTAACAAAGGAGTCCCTGAGATGAACTGACGATGGGGAGATGTTAGAACTGTTTGGAGCGTAGACAACTTTTTGAGACATCTTTGTAGTTTGAATCTCTTTTTGAGTAATGCCTAGAACATACCTTTTGCCTAGGCTCGAAAGCAAAAGGGAATCTTTTGTAAGGACACGGGTCTATTTTGTGTTTTTAATGAATTATGCATTTCTACAAATATTTTCCTCAAAATATAATTTGTAATGAGTTTTTGCACATACATACATATCTATTTTTCAGGAGCGGCTTTGATTCCAATCCAATGGTTGATTCTGAGCAACCATGTGTTTACAGGAAATCAAAAGCTATGAAAATGAGGGGATGTGGCCTATCTTCCAACCTACTTGGGCCAACAGAAGGACAACTGAGTGTACTAGGGAGCGATGGATATGTTCCAAACACAATTTTTGAGTGAATATTTCCTCTCAAACATTGTCGTCTAAGATATTTGAATATCATGTTAACTCCAAACATCTATCCAAATAAATATTTTTTCTCAATGATGTCTGTGTATGACATGATATTACAATACTCGTATTTTGTCCGGGTACACATATATATATATATATATTTCGATATAAATACCGCCAAAATAAATAAATACAATAAATAAATCCCAAAGTCCAAATACACATTAATAAAGTCCATCCTTTATAATACAAAACCCAAGCCCAGGATATGTTAAGCCCACTACATTGTTTCTCTTTGATTAATTGGGAAAAGAAAAAATGCCCATATGTGTTTTTTAATTCCCACCCAAAAACAAGACCCAATAGACATGTGTCGTACTCTTATTCGCCCATTCTGAGTTCACGCGGATCTCCTCCAGTTAGAGCCAGCTGGCTTTGCCCATGTCAGCGTGACGTCACACTCCACTATCATATATAAATATGGAGAGAGAGTCATTAATAAGGGCAATGATTGCACAATTATTGCGGGAAATTAATTAGAGAGGGAGAAAAGTTCGATGGTCCCTCACCCTGTCGTCTGGAACCTGAGAAGTTCACCGGAGACTGTTGCCGAAGCTCGACCGCCACCACGAACAGGTAGCTCCTTCTCTTCTTTTTCATATTCATGCATTAAAATCACGAAAATGAGTCAAACCTATGCTAAAATTAGAAAAACAGAGAGCTAAACCCTAGATCTAAGTCTCAAATACCTAAAAACAATGTCTAAAACCTACATAAATCATAAATTTGAAACCAAGATTGAATTTGAAAGTGAGAAGAAGCACTTATCTTGAGTTCTAGCCACTGTGTGCATCGCCAGAGTGTGGGAGAGAGGAGATAGGTCTTTCAGGAATCGAAAATGATAGAGGGAGGAGAGTTTTTGGTTCGAGTAGTTAGTTTAGGAGGGGAAGTTGGGTGTTTTTGTTGAAACAAGATTTAGATTAGGGTTTAGGATGAGAAATGAAGCAGTTTTGGAGTTTTTAGGGTTTTGTGCGGCGGCGAACGGTGGCCAGAAATTTCTCTGGCAGCGGAGCATGGCGGCCGGAGATGCAGGTAAGGTCGGAGATAATGACCGAAAAAACCATGCGACGGTCAGAAAATTCTGGATGGCCATAGAAGATAATCGGAGAGGTTCTGATCATCGGAGAGAGGTAAAGGATGACCAAAGACGACGGTCGGTGACCGGCATCACCTTTGGCGGCCGAAAAACATATCGAGTTAGGGTTTTGGTTTCAAGATGGATCAAAATTAGAAAATTGAAGAACAAGGTTCGATTTTGGGGTTAAAATGAGGTTTTGATCGAGGGAAACATAAGATTGAAGGATTTTGGTGTTTAAATAGGATTAAAGTGTGAAAAATGAAGAACAAAGGATGAATGTTGAGGAAAAATAGGTTTTGATCCGAGGGAAACATGAAGTGGATGTGTTTTGGTGTTTGTTTTCGATCAAAACTTGAAAAAATGAAGAACGAAGGATGAACTGGAAGGGAAATTTTGATTTTGATTGAGAAGTGTAGGAAAATCTAGAGATTGGGTGTTTGAGTTGAGAGAGAATAAGTGAGAGGAGATAAAGGATACACGGCTCAAATGGCCGAGTTAGGTCGTAAATGGGGTACATATACCCTGAGTCAAACTGTGACATTTTCGCACTGGGTTGACTCAACCCGCACAGGTTATTCCAATCTGGGCAAGGGATCTACGCCCTACTTTGGAAACTTCATGTTTAGAGCATCCTAGTTTTCCTTCTCTTCCAATTTAGTCCCTAAATTGTTGTAATTAGTCATTCTTAATTGAAATATAATTCAATTTAGTTCCTTCTAGCTTTGTTCTGAGTTTTAAATTATTTCAACTTAGTCATTTACAATTTTAAATAATCTAATTGCTTTAATTTAATTTATTTGTACGATTGCATGATTTTTAATCAGGCATATATTATACATGTTAAGAGGAATTAATCACTTAAGTGTATTGATTAGAGCCTTTAGTATAGGTTCCTTAATTAAATAATTTGATAGTGAGGAAATTGTAGAAAAATAAATGGGGTGCTAAATAACAACTTCAATACCCTAATTTGGTTAGTGTCTCAATGTAATGAGATGTTAATAAAAAAAGGGTATTCTAGTCAACTATCTAGCATACCATTTAAACCTAGAAACATGTAATCACATCTAAATAGCTTTAGAAATCAAATTAAGATAAGGAACAACTAGTTAGTAGCATTAAAAATAGCAATATTGTTGATTTAGTGCCTAATATGGTATTGCCCAATTATTTGGGTGTTATCACATAAACCCTAAACTTAATGATATTCATAGAATCTTAATTAATTAATTAATAAAACCTTAATTAGGTTTTGCTTAAAATGAACAAGACAATAATTGGACAGGCATTAAACATTTGTGTTGAGATACATTTTGAATATAAATTGAAGTTTCCTAATGCATTTGGACCTTTCAAAAATTATATTCGTCCAAAATGTATTTTCTTACAAAAGGATATTCACATTCGAAATGGAATCCGTTTAACAATAAAAAAGATTTAATTAAATTCATATTAATGTTCGAAATGCCAAAACGCCACGCGGAATTAATAAGGTACCTATAACAGGCATTGTAGGGGTGCTAACTCTTTCCTACACGTAACCGACTCTCGAACCCAAATTTTATAAAAAGAATCTCTGATCCGTTTTTATGGCGTCCGGTCTACCAAAGTGATCAGTGGCGACTCCAAAAAGATTTTTAAGAAAATAAAGGAATTTGATTAAATTTGGAAAATCATAATTTCAAGATCAAATAAAAATGAAAAACCCCGATTTTTCAAAACCCTAATTGTCAGGTTGTTTTTCCACAAACGGGTTTTTAAAAACAGCCACGACAATTGTTTCCTAACCAAAGATCATCGCCACTCTAGGGCAAGAGATGAGAAAAGATTCTTCAAGCCGAAGATGAATAATTATGATCATGTTCGGAAGACAATGTCCATCCAGGAGCATTGAATGAAAAGATGCAAACCAAACGCAAGAGGTAATTCGTGCTCGAAGAACTTGCTGAATTAGATTAAAGTCCTGAACTCAAAAGCATTGACAAAATAAAAACAAGAAAAAGAAAAGAGAAACCAAGGTGAAAACTTGAAAGGGCGCCTTGAAAAAAAAACTTTTGAAAATATCTAAGGTGAAAACCCAAAAAGGGCGCTTTAGATAAAAAAGAAAAAAAAAGAGAAATAGAAAAATGAAGATGAGCCTCCAAGGGAGAAGGAAGCATTAAATCTTTCCCTACCTAAAAGATATTTGGAGGACTCTTCATCTACACAACCGAAGCAGGCACCGATATTCGGTCCGAGTACAAGTTTGCTTGAGCTGAAGAAAGGAAATGAACTCTAGGGTGAAAAACCAAAAACGGGCAGTCTAGAGTGATCCGGAAAAATGAAAAGAAAAAACAATGCATCTAAGCAAGTTCAAATCAAGCAAAAAAAATAGCATTTCATTCATAATTGCAAGCTCTGGCCTACATCACGTCTCCAAAGACCATTATGATCATACATGAATATCTGTGTTGGAGGAGTTTGTCTTCATACTACATCCCACCTTATAGGGTTATCCTTTATTCAAAGATTTGAAACTTCCGATGCTTGATTGAGATAAAAAAGAGGGAATAATAGAACTGGTGGAGTTCGTGAGTCAAAGAGAGCAACCCAAATTTGTTAGAAATTATGCATATGGGAAATGACTTTCTCGAAAGCCTAATAGCCTGTAAGGCACTTCACATCTTCAAACATAGACACAACATTCAAGGTCCTCTAAACACAAGCTACGCTCGAGGCCCTTATTTTTGAAAAAAATCATCATAATTTTGAAAGAATAAATATTTTTTTCTTATTCATATAAACATCTTGCATTGTACAAAACAAAATATTTGTTGCATTACTCTCTACAGAGATTTAAAGTACATAGACCTAAGGCAGGTGTCTACTCAGATCAAAAGTTTAAAGGCTTCAAAGGTATTCAATGAAATATCTAAGCCTAATAATAAGTAGGGCATCTGAGCTTCAATCAATGATAAAGTTGTTTTCCCTTGAGAAGAAGAAAAAATGTCATTCGACTCAAAAGTTCAAATTCAACAAAGAATGGCGATAATGAAATTTGGGGGGCAAACTTTTGGAGGGGCAAATTTTGAACAAAAATGATTCAGAAGATTGAACTGGGCCAGAAGAAGAGGAGTTTCGGAAGTATTCCATGCATATTCATTTATCATGAGGAAATACACGAAAGCATATGCATCATTGCATCATCAAACATGTTCATACATCATCTAGTTAAAAAAAAGAATTCATAACAAGAAAATTCATGCATCTTTGCATTGGCACGAAAACATGTACATACATGTCATTTGCATAAATACATTACCGGAAAATAACTTTGCACTTGTTACTCATAGAAATTTTCTAAATTCAATCCTTCTATAAGGATATTTTTCTTAAAATCAAATTCATACATTCCATCCTTTCATAAGGGTTTTTTTCTCAAAACATGAATTTCTTAATTACATTATTTCATAAGGATACTTTTTCTCAAAACATGAATTTCTTAATTGCATCCTTTCAATATAGATATTTTTTTCCTCAAAATCGAGGTTTTTTAATTCCATCATTTCATAAGGATACTTTTTTTTCAAAATCGAAACTTCTTAATAAAAAGACGTTTTTTTATATAAAACATGGTTTCCTTAATTGAATCCTTTCACAAGGATGTTTTCCTCAAAACAAAATTTCTTAATTAAATCTTTTCTCAAAATATATTTTCTCTATCCTAAAAATATTCAGTCATTTCCAGGTCCGACATCTTCAAATAGAAAGGAACAGATAGTTGTCAACAAATTTCAGTATCATTGACATGAGGAAGTGGGGCAAATATTGTTTGGCATCTTCAACCAAGAAGGAACATGCAACCGTTAAAAAGATCCAACAACCTTGACAAGAAGGAGTGAATCAACCAAATCAAATATTCAAATCAAACCTTTCAGTTTTATTAAAAGTAGTTAATTTAATGACTCATTTGACAAGGCACTCTTTTAACTTTTTGCAGGTCCTATCTCACCCGTAACATGGTGTAGCGGATCAACAAACTTCAAGATCCTGCCACTTCATCAGAGTTGTAGCGGATCAAACTTTCTTCTCCAGGCATTGCATCGTCGTCAGAGTCGTAGCAAGCCAAATTTATTTTGCTCCCCCAACGAATCACCATAGTTTGAAGATTTTATCTCCCCAAGGGATCGCCTCATTTTGAAGATTTTGTCTACAAGAGAAATCAAGTAAAGCGAAGGAAGAGGAGCCGTGCCGAGGAGGAAGAAGCCCAACAAAACTTGACAAAATGGGTTCCTTTTTATCTTTGCTTTATTGTCGTTATACAACAATGAGCAAAGAGGGGCAGATGTAGTAACCCATTTAGTCCAGGCCACTAAGCCCAAAAATAATTACAATCCAATAACCAAATACACTTATCTATATACAACCCAGACACCCAATAACCAAATACACATATCCATTACACCCGATCCAATAACCCATTTAAACCAAACCTTAGAATAAAATAAAACCTAAAACAACCCTAAACCTTATCCTTGATTCACCATCGTTGCCAAGCCAAGCCGTCGTCGCCGTCAAGCTGAGCCGCACCGCCCTGCTTTCCTGCCATCACAGTCTTGGTCACATCCGCCGTCCATCCCATGCCTAGTCACCCCCTCCATGTGGTCGGTTGAAAGCTGCTCTCACCCCCTTTAAATTCGTCACCTATAGATTCGAGAAAAGAAGGATTAGAGAGACCATTTTTGTCACAAAAAAGAGAGAGCGCTCGAACCAAAAGTAGAAAAAAATGAAGATCGAAAGCAAAAGCAACAACAAAAAATATATTAAAGGAAGATCGAACGAAAAAGCAAAAGGTGAAAAAATAACAATGAAAGCTTTCGGTTTTTTGCTATATCCGTGTTATTAGAGGGAGATTTAAGAAAAACTAACCTTAGATCCAACCTTAGGATCCAAAACCGAACAAGACTAGCTTTTTGCATGTGTTCCGGCCGCCGTTCGCGGCGGACCTCCGTCGCCGGTGAACGGCGTCCCACGGCGGATGATTGAGCGGCCACCTAGGCAGAGAGTGAGAGAAGAGATTTTGAGAGAGCTCTGATTTTTTGTGTGTTCAGATATCATCCCAAATGAGTTTTTGGGGGCAAAATTTGTATTTAAAAGGGTATCAAAACGACATCATTTTACTTATGGTGTAACCCACGCTCTAACCCGACCCGAGGGTGGATCTGCAAAATTTTAAAGAAAATGGAGAAATTGCGCTTTTGGCCCTTCTATTTCTGTATCTTTCACAATTTCACCATTTAATTTACGTTCTCTTGAAAATTCGTCCTTCATTTAATTGTTGTTTTATTATTATATTATGTATTATATTATTAGTTAGCATTACGTTACTATTAATTATTATTATTTTTACCAATATTATTTACTTATTATTTCTAGATATATATATATATATATATATATATATATATTCATTCGTTTTAACCGTATGTTAAATTTAAATGATTTTCTTTATTTGGGATTCTCTTGAACAACGCGCCTCGAACTTAAAGGGGTGTCGCTTTCTCGTTAATATCTAATATAAAATATCTTTGTAATCCTAAATTATAATTTCTAAAATAGTATTTTTTTTATCCAAAAATCTAAAAGAAAATTATGTGTCGAACTTAAAGAGAAGTAATTTTCTCGTTAATCCTAATTAAATGATTATTTCTTAAAATATTTTTGAACAAATAAATTCTTACACATTTAAGGATGACGATTTTCAAATTAAATTCAAACTCATAATTTTCATCGTTAAAACACTACGGAATCGGCTAGGTACTAATTTTTGGGCGTTGTGGGTGTGCTCATCCTTTCCCACACGTAACTGACTCTCGAACCTGTATTTCTAATTTCGTAGACCAAAAGTTGTTGTTTTAATAAAATGAAAAAAACAAGTTTTATTAAAATGACCGGTTTTCAGATGATCCAATCTCACCTAAATTAACATATTGGTGGTGATTCCCATTTAAACCGAAATAAATTAATTTTTGTAAAAAACGCGTCAAGCTCGGTGGGAGTGTTATTAAATTCATATTCGATATCCTAATTTTGACGAGATATGCCATGGTTTTCGCTCTCAATGAAAACCCCAATGTCAGGAATAATCCTATGCACTAAAGTGATTAATATTCAATAAGAAATAACCAGAAGAAATAAAAAATAGAAGATAATTGAATAGAAGAAAAGAATTGATTTAAATAAGATTCAGAATATGAGAAAGTTCTTAGACTTTATCCTAATCTCTTGTTACAACCAATCCCCTTTGTATATGGGTGATTATGCAAAACGGTGCTTAAATGACAGCTAAATGACGGCAAACCAGTTAACCTGGTAATTTCTTGAACATAATTTCTTATAAGGCTTGTACCTAATTTGTTACAAAAACGGAATTCTTTACAAAAACTGTAATACAAACGGTATAGACCCAATTCCTAACGAATTTTTAAGTTGGGGTAAAGTTGATCAAACCATTGTAAGAAATTGTGTTTGTACTCAATTTCTTACAAGAATGCACAATTTGGTACAAAATAGGTAAGGAGTTGTGTTTGTACACAATTTGTTACCAAATATACCTAATTTATTACTGAAATTGTAAGAAATTAGGTATATACCAAATTCCTAATGAAATATTAAGTTGGGGTAAAGTTGCTCAAACCTTTGTAAGAAATTGTGTTTGTACTCAATTTCTTACAAGAATGCACAATTTGGTACAAAATAGGTAAAGACTTGTGTTTGTACATAATTTTTTTACCAAATATACGTAATTTATTACTGAAATTGTAAGAAATTAGGTATCTACCCAATTCCTTACGAATTTTTAAGTTAGGGTAAAGTTGCTCAAACCTTTGTAAGAAATTGTGTTTGTACTCAATTTCTTACAAGAAAGCACAATTTGGTACAAAATATGTAAGAAATTGTGTTTGTACCCAATTTCTTACGAAGTATACCTAATTTCATACTAAAATTGTAAGGAATTAGGTATATACTCAATTCCTTGCGAATTTTTAAGTTGGGGTAAAGTTGCTCAAACCTTTCTAAGAAATTGTGTTTGTACTTAATTTCTTACAAGAATGCACAATTTGGTACAAAATAGATAAGGAGTTGTGTTTGTATACAATTTCTTACCAAATATACATAATTTCTTACTGAAATTGTAAGAAATTATGTATATACCCAATTCCTTACGAATTTTTAAGTTGGGGTAAAGTTGCTCAGACCTTTGTAAGAAATTGTGTTTGTACTCAATTTCTTACAAGAATGCACAATTTGGTACAAAATAGGTAAGGAATCTTGTTTGTACACAATTTCTTACCAAATATACATAATTTATTATTGAAATTGTAAGAAATTAGGTATATAAACAATTCCTTACGAATTTTTAAGTTGGGGTGAAGTTGCTCAAACCTTTGTAAGAAATTGTGTTTGTACTCAATTTCTTACAATGATGCACAATTTGGTACAAAATAGGTAAGGAGTTGTGTTTGTATACATTTTTTTACCAAATATACCTAATTTCTTACTGAAATTGTAAGAAATTAGGTATATACTCAATTCCTTACGAATTTTTAAGTTGGGGTAAAGTTGCTCAAACCTTTGTAAGAAATAGTGTTTGTACATAATTTCTTACAAGAATGCACAATTTTGTGCAAAATAGGTAAGGAATAGTGTTTGTACACAATTTCTTACCAAATATACCTAATTTCTTACTGAAATTGTAAGAAATTAGGTATATACTCAATTCCTTACGAATTTTTAACTTGGGGTAAAGTTGCTCAAACATTTGTAAGAAAATGTGTTTGTACTTAATTTCTTACAAGAATGCACAATTTGGTACAAAATAGGTAAGGGGTTGTGTTTGTACACAATTCCTTACCAAATATACCTAATTTCTTACTGAAATTGTAAGGAATTTGGTATATACCCAATTCCTTACGCATTTTTTAGTGGGGGTAAAGTTTCTCAAACCTTTGTAAGAAAGTGTGTTTGTAATTACTTTTTTACAAGAATGCACAATTTGGTACAAAATAGGTAAGGAGTTGTGTTTGTACACAAATTCTTACCAAATATACCTAATTTCTTACTGAAATTGTAACAAATTAGGTATATACCCAATTCCTTACGAATTTTTAAGTTGGGGTAAAGTTGCTCTAACCTTTGTAAGAAATTGTGTTTGTACTCAATTTCTTACAAGAATGCACAATTTGGTACTCAAAATCCTCAGCCATTGGCAAAGAGGAAACTTGATTTCGAATCAGAATCAAACATCGATGATGATGTCTATTTTGATTCTGACGAAGAGGAGGAACAAAGCCATGAGACACTGAAAAACAAGAAGATGGTTCAAGAAGTTTTTCGAGACCTTCAATAGAATGAACACAATCAATGACCCTTCTACTCAATGGCAGTGTCCAGCATGTCAAGGAGGTCCTGGTGCCACTCACAGGTTTCTTGGCCTTCAGTCCCTACTGAGACATGCCAAAACCAAAGGTGGACCAAAGCTCAAACTCCATCGCCAACTTGATCAGCTATTGGACGAGGAATTGCATAGAAGGGGTACTTCGGCTGTTCCTCAAGGTCAAGCTTATGGGGAATGGAGTGGTTTGAGAGATGATCAGAATGATGCTGATATTGTCTGCCCCCCACCTTCAAACGATAAGGAACATGATGACCAAATACTCTGGCTACCCATGGTGATGATAATGAACACAAGGCTTCATCAAGATGCAAATGGGAAGGTAGCTATATAACTTTTTAATTATCGAAACCCTAATATTTTCTTTCCAGCTCAATGTCCCCTCTTCAAACTCAAGGTTTTGTTTTTTAACGTAAAACAACGGTTATCGGTTTACTGGGTAACCGTTTATTTTTTTCTAATCCTACGGTTGTTATTTAATCGGCTTCATCCAACAAGTGAGATTTATAGGCCGATTTTTAGTTGGTATTTAAGCTGTTGGTATTTAGATATTTCCTTTATATATACTTGAATCATTATATAAAGCAAACAAATGAAGTCACACAAGGTACTCTCTCACACTCTCATTTCATGTGTCCTTTCTATGCACCTAGCTGTATTCGGCTATTGCCTAAGCCTATGAGCTATATTCGAATGTTACTGTCTCATAGATGTTGTTGACTTTGCTGCTCACTAGTCTTACATTCATAACATGATCTTTCAAGAATAAAATACTTCAAAAAATTGGTTGCACCATGTTGACAGATTTTTAAATACCTATATATAATTATTTTTGAATAGTAGTAATGTGATTACAATATAGCATTCAATATTTCTTTCAATGATACACTAAAGAAGTATTGAAATATTTAAAGCTTTAGTTCATATATAAAAATAAGTCAAGTTATTGATTATGTTTGTAGTGCACTCTTAAAAAATATTACTTTTAATTTTTAGAAATAAGTATAATTTTTTGAAAAGGTACCATCTGATAAATAATAGAAAAGAGGAAAAAGGACACCAAAGTCCAAAGTACAAAGGAAAAGATAAAAGTAAAGCCAAAAGACAATGTCTGAAAAAACAAAACAAAAAAAGGGAAAACGAAATGAAATCGGATGATCCAGGGAACTGCTGATTGCCAAAAGGGAATCAATGCAAGAGGAAGAACCAAATCGGTAGGGGCAAAGATCTCAAGATGCCCGAAAATGAGATTGGAAAAGAAAGCATCTAAGGGGGTTCAAAACACCGGTGATCGGCGGCCGCAAAAGTGGAAGCCTCGGTCGGAGCCTCCTCGATCCAAACCCTGTCTTCAACATTGCAGTGACCAAGAGAAGCCATTGCATGCGCCGCCTTGTTACCCTCACGCCCAATGAATGCAAAGCGACAAGTCAGAAAACTCATGGCGAGCCGTTTCGCTTCTACGACAAGAGGCCTGAGCGGTGATCTATCGACAACATTTGAGGTAAGCTTCTGAATAATTGTCCTACAATCACCTTCTGCCACTATCTGATTAAAACCCATATCAATTGCAAAGGTGGAGCCTTGGATCGACGAGAGACTGGCATCAAAGTTCAACTTTACCTGGGGGACTAGAGGAGGAGGCCACTTTGCATCCCCTGATTACCGTGGTAAGCCGCCCCCATAATCAAGTTATTTCTATCACGGATAATGAAACTTGACCAAGATTGCTTTGAGTGTAGGGAGAAACTGACATCAAAGTTCAACTTTACCAGGGGGACTAGATGTAACGCCCCGAGTTTAGGGGTCAGATGTTATGTGGGTAAATCAGGTTTGAGTCATGGGCACGTTTTAAATTAAATTGGGCTTTGGTCTTAATTAAAAGGGGTTTATAGTTCATTAAGGGCATTTTGGTAAATTTTAAAATAAGGGAAATAGGATGAGTAAAAGAGGCCTTTTCAAAACCTTTCTCATCTTCTTCCTTCCACCAATTCCACGACATCTAAAACCTCCCCAACCCCAAAACACTATTCCATTCATTTCTCCATCAAATTCAAGTGTTTCCATCAAGGTAAGACTATTTTTGATTTCTCCTCATCATTTTCAACATTTCTATAGCTTTAGTTTTTCATAGAAATCACTTTTAAAGTTTTTGAAGTTTTCAAGTTTTGAAGTAAAAGTAAGAAGCTTTAATGGGTTTTTGATGGAGTCTTGATTTGTAAAGCTAATTTATGTTTTAGTCTTGCCCTTAGATGTAATATATCTCAAAATGGTTGGTTTTTATCAAAAATCCCGAAGTGGGTTTTCATGGGTATTTTAAAATGGTGAAAATGTGAGTTTTTGAAGTAGTTTAGTGTTGGAGAGTGGGGCTGATGTTATAGCAATGTTAGAGGGTTGTTTTGAAGGTGTTTAGTGGTGTTTTGGGTGTTGGAATCATTGGTTTTCTGCTGGGTTGTTGGGGAGTACGAAAATGGGAGTTTTGGTGTTGACTTTGGTTTGAAATTGTAAGAATTTGGCTTGTGGTTGTGGTTTGGGGTTGTGACAGTGTTTTTGTGATGATTTGTTTGAGTAGTGTATTGTTTTTGATTGGCTGGAATTAAGGGAAACCGTGGGATAGGCTTCGGGCACGATTCCGAGAAATTTGGAGACTTGAGATCGGCGTTTCGGCTTCCGTTTGGGTTTAATTGGTGAGTGGAAATGTTTTGAACTTGATTAGATTTCGAAATGAGTTCTTGGGGGTTTGGGTGGATCCTAGAGGGCTAACCTAAATCCAAGTGTAAGTTTGCTAAAATTTACCTTGATTGTTAAGTATTAGTGTATGAACAATTGTTGAGATATTGTGTGAATTGTGGATTGCCTTTACTTCCGTTTGATGTTGTTGTGTAGTCGTTGTTGGTGTCGAGCCTCACGTGATGGTTGTCGTAACTACGGTGATGTGTATTCCCACCGGTAGTGACTAGTAGAAGAGTACGATGATGTGTAGTCCCGTCGGAAAACTACTAGTCGAAACGGTGATGTGTAGTCCAACCATGTTTTGGTTGTGCATGTGCAAACCATGTAATTGTGTTGTTTGTGCCTCCTTTCGTGCATTTAAATGATTACTTTTCAATTAAGAAATTTGTTTTGAAAACTACATTGTTGATGAGTTTTAGAGCTTCGCTCACTAAGCTTTCAAGCTTACGCTCTCTTTTTTCCAACATGTAGATCGTTAGAGTTTCAGAAGGCAAGTGGGCAAGGGAGGAGCTTTTCGGAGTTCTCGGGTAGCTCAAGTATGATTTAAGTTTTTGTAATAATGCCTAGACAATGAGGGTATTAGGATTGTTATTGAGTTGGTGTTCAAACTCCCTTATTATGGCTTGTCTATGTTTTGAGCATGTTTTGAAGGTTGGAGTTATGTTATGTTGAGTTTTAATGTAGTTAGGTCTGAAATGCCTTGTGTTTGGTATGTTGAATGTTTTGAATCCAAGTGATCATGTAAGACTTAGGTTTGGGATCTATTTGTTGCTTGAATGTATGCCAAATGTTGTGATTAAGGTATCTTTGTACTTGAAATGTATGTATGCATGCCTAGAGGTCCTAGATTGGTGTTTTTGAAGCAGCCTTTGTGCCTTAACCAACTAAAATCTGTTTGGTCGAGTCAGGGGTATCGATACGGTTAGGTCTGTATAGATACGACCTTCTTGTTTCAGGCCAAGCGTATCGATACTCGGGAAGGCGTACCGATTCCATTTTTGTTACTCGAAATCTGAGATTTTGACGAGAAATTAAGGGTATCGATACGGGCTTAGGCGTATCGATACGGTCAACTGATGTTGACTTTGGAATTTGACCGTTGGGAGCGTTTCGATACCTGCCTTGGAGGGTATCGAAACGGGTCCCCAGGGTTGACTCTGGGGTAGGTTGACCGTTGAAGGCGTATCGATACGGCAAGGACCGTATCGATACAACCAAAGTTAAATGGCTAAAATGAACCTTTAAGTGTTGGTTTGCGTGGGTCGTGTCCGTGGTTGTTTCTCCGTTGTCTTCCTAACTCGCGTAGGGTTTCTAATCGGGTTGCTAATCGAAGTGAGGCCTTAGCGGGTTTCGCTTCGATTTTCCCCGTGTAACCCGTTTGGACCGGTCTGTCGGCTATATAGGGACGAGGGGGTTACACTGGAGGAGGAGACCACTTTGCATCCACATGAGTTTTTAGATGGGTGAGTTGGGAAGAGAGAGTGCCCAGCTCCAACAGGTACCCCTTTACAAATTGAACAGTAGCTACAGTGCTTTGAATTACACCTTCGTGTACAAATTTATTTTGGGAGTACCAAATAGCCCAAATGATGACTGCGATTTCAATATGTTTACAGCACGAATAATGATCAAACATCCATTGAAGCCTATCACAAAATTCTAGTTGATCAACATCTAGGGGCCACTGAAACAATAGAGCATTCCATACTTGCCTAGCAAAAGAGCACTCTCTGGTTGCATGTGATACGGGTTCCTGGTCAAGAGAGCATATAGGGCATAATGTTGTATAAGATATCCTCTTAGAGAAAAGTGTATGCATAACTGGAACATAATTAGAAGCAAACTTCCATAGATTTATTCTAATCTTTGTTGGGCAGGGAATTTTCCAAATGTTGTTGTAAAACTGACCTACATATGCATCAGGAAAATGACCCTGTATTAGAAGTCTATATGCACTCCTAACTGTGAAATCACCTGTATGTTTTCCTCCCCAAACCAGGATATCATCCTGAGCTATAGATGATAGACGAATGGGAAAAAATGGACGCAACATCTTCAGAATTAAAATTAGCAGAAATGGATTCTTTACGCCAATGTCGTGTGTTGGGACAAATTAGATCAGACACCCAATTAAGTCCTGGGAAATACGGGGTACTAACCAAACATATAGGCAAACTAGGGAGCCAATAGTCATTCTATATGAAGATTGTAGAACCACAATCCACTTTCCATTATAGGCCTAACTCCAAAGTTCTTTTAGAGGACTAGATGCTCCTCCAAATGTAGGAAGGGCAGGAGCCAAGGTTTGAGTGCATAAAGTCATATTTGGGGAAATACCCAGCCTTGAGACTACGAGCGACTAAAGAACCCGAATTGGTCTGAATCTGCCACCCTTTTTGGCAAGTAGTGCGATGTTAAAACAACCCATATCTCTAAAACCCATGCCTCCGTTCTCCTTAGGCATACACAGTTTCTTCCAAGTACACAAGTGAATGCCATTTTTATTAGCCGATATTTGGCACCAAAACCTTGCAAATGTGACCTCCATTTCCGAACAAAGAGACCGAGGCAACAAAAAGCACCCAATAGCATACAACGAAGGGCTTGTAAAACATATTTTATATAAATCTCTTTACCCCCAGCAGAAAGTGATCGAGTTGACCAACAAGAGAGGCTTCGAACTGTTTTTTCCTTCAAATGATCTAAATACTCCTTCTTCTTGCCAACCATAGAAGGCAATCCAAGATATGCATCAGAGCAAGCTTGACTAGAGACTCCCAAAATTCGACAAACATCATGGTGATTTTCCTCAATAATGTTCAAACTGAAATAAACAATGGATTTATCGAAATTTATAAGTTGACCGGAGCATTGAGAGTACATTAAGATTATATCACGTAGATTACCTACCCCTCTAATGGATGCATCTCCAAAGATATAACTATCGTCCGCAAATAAGAGATGGGAAATCAGTGGGGCTCCACGAGAAATAAGAGCTCCTTTGATTGTACCACTCTGCAAACCCTTCCTCAACAAGGAAGAAAGGCCCTCACTGCATACAAAGAAAAGAAAGGGACTTAATGGATCTCCTTGTCGTAGTCCTCTGGATGGCAGAAACTTCTCACCAATTTGACCGTTAATAACAATATAGTAGGATACTGAACGAACACAATTCATGATACAGTCAACCAAAGCCTCCCTAAAGCCCATCTTCCGTAGCATAACCTCAAAAAACGACCACTCCACCCTGTCGTAGGCCTTACTCATATCAAGCTTAAGGGAGAAAATGCACGACTTCCCAAACTTTCTCAACTTCATATAATGGAGAATTTCATATGCAAGAATAATATTATCATAAATCAATCTGCATGGAATAAAAGCACAATGTGCTTCATCAATACACATGTGAAGAGCCACTTGTAGCTGATTAGAGAGCATTTTAGAAATAATCTTAAAAAGAATATTTCACAAACTTATCGGGCGAAATTGTGACATATGGACTGGATCACTAACCTTTGGTATTAAGACAATGTGAGTTGAATTGATAGAAGCCAAATCTTGATTACCCCGGATGGCATCAATGCAAAAATCAAAAACATCTTTACCAACAATATGCCAAAACCGTTGGTAAAAACGGCACCCAAACCATCTTCACTAGCCACCTTGAGGGGTCTCATAGATCGAACGGTCGCGAGAACATCAGCATGAGAGAAATCAGAAATCAAAGTGTTATTCATTTCCTCGGTAATACTGGGAGTAACACCCTCAAATATCAGACTTGGATCACCTGAACCTTGGGACGTAAACAGCTCAGAGAAAAAATTGGTTGCAATTTCACGAATAGCATCTTCTGATTCAATCAGAACATCATTCGCATTCTTTAATTTACAAATTTGATTCTTACGTTGCCGATTAGTAGCAAAACTGTGAAAAAACTTTGCATTCCTAACTCCGTTTTTAGCCAATTCGTCCGAGCCCTTTGTTCCCAATACAATTCTTCCCGATCAGCTTCCAGGTTTAGAGTGATTTTTTTTCTAATATCTCCTCAAGAATATGATCAATGGGCTGAAGATCATTGAGTTCTTGAAGATGACGTTGCAACACTTTCACATGAATTTTCTTCTCTCGTTGAATCTTCATGAACCATGCATCAAGGCCTTAACCGAAAAACTTTAGTCGATCTGGAACAGAGCCACTCGAAGAAAGCTAAAGCCTTTCAACCTCCGACTCGCAAGACTCCTCAACAAGCCAAGCAGCCTCAAAACAAAAGTGAGTCGCTCGTTTGGAAGGACCCAGCGTGATTGTGGATTGCAAAAGAAAAGGGCATTGATCCAAAAAGGCATGGGGTAGGAGGGATAAGGTAAATTAAGGAATAGCTCCCACCAGGCCGAATTTGCCACTCCTCTATCAAGCCTTTCTCTCACAACATTGGACGATAACCTTCCTCATTCCCAAGTTAACCATGCACATGTGTAGCCAATATCAGTCATATCACAATCCGATAAAACAGCCCGAAAGTATCAATTTGCCACTCACTTCTTAAACGACTGCCATTTTTCTCCGATGCCAAAAGTAATTCGTTGAAGTCACCAATGACAAGCCAAGGTACATCCGGCAAGTCATTCAATTGTGGCAATAAATTCCAAGATCTGGCTCTATTTTGTTCTTCAGGTGCTCCATAGAAGACATCACCAAAATTGACAATCAGAGTCATTTTTAAAGAGGACGTCAATATGCATGTCTGATAAAGAATGAAGGGTGACTATACAATTAAAATTCCAGGCTAAAGATAATCCACCACTCCTTCCATTAGAATTCACATCTATTCCATTTGTAAAACCACAAAATTTCCTGAGTTTCTCCATTCTTGGGCCTTGTAACTTTGTCTCAATAAAAACAACTACACTCGGGTTAACGTCCCTAAGCACTTGCTTAAGACGTTTAATAGTACGGGGTCGGCCCAAGCCCTAAACATTCCAACTTAGGAGTTTCATTGGGCCCGACTGGCCCAAATAGTCAGACCTACCGATAAAGATTTAGAGGCATCAGACGAATCAAAATTAGAAACATCGGACACTGAGTCAGAAACCCGTGGGCGTTTAGAACCTTCAGGCAATTCAGAATGAGAATCTTCCTCTTCAGATGTCATAATGACGTCATTAATAGCCCGAATCACATCACTTAAATGTCCCGCTAAACTAGAGGAGATCCCCGAAATAATCTGATTGCTAGAATTAAAGATCAACTTGCCATTATCCTTATCACTCCCCGAAACAGTCAGCTGAAAAAGTGAAGGATTTCTAGAAAATTGCAAAGAATTAGTAAAAGAATTGGAGTCAACTTGTAGAGTCAACTGTTCTTCCCTAAGCCAACGACTCGACGGAGCCGCCGTCACTCTCCTTGACGATGCTCACAGACTGAGATCCCAACCAAAAGTTATCTCATCCTTTGGTTTAGATAGGTGAACAGGACATACAGACTCTTTGTGCCCCAATTTACCACAGTTGAAACAGAAAAGAGGGAGTTTCTCATAAGCAAAACGGACATACGTAGAGCCACCATGGGAAAGGGAAATCTTTTTCCCGCGTTTGAGGGGCTTTTGAGTATCAAAACTAACTCAAATTCTCATGATACCCTTATAACCCAAGGATGCGTCCCCTGAATCATACTCTTAGAAGTTACCGATAAAACCACCCAAGTGTCGTGCCACTCCTTCTAACATATACCCATGGGGAACGTCATGCACCTGAATCCAAAAAGGAGAGAAATAAAGGGGAACAACCAACGGTAATTGTAACCCCTTAGCCTGGCCTAGACGCTTGACCCGGACTACGAAGATTACACGGGGAAATCCAAAGTCAACCCGAAAGTCAACCTTGATTAATGACACTTTTTTCCTTTTTATCTTTTCTAGATGCACATTAAGCCTATGTGATGCTGAGGAATCATAGGAGAGAAAAACACAGCGATCGGAAATCAATTAAGGATTCAAGTGTAAGATTTACACTTTTAGGGACCAAAATGTAAATTCTTGAAAATATAAGGACTTTGCATACTTTAAGATTATCATTATGTAATTAGTCATATTACATGCCTATCTGTTAAATTTTAGCTTAAAAGGACATTCCAAGCTCAAATAATCACATGCACAACATCCATGACTAAAATATAAAACATGAGAACTTGAACAATTCAAATTTGCAGTCTAACGGTCAGCTGTTTCAAAACACAGATCTTCATATCGAAATGCCCGTATCGAAACGGTGTTAACCGTTTCGGTACTCGAGTGCGTTCTGAGACCAGTATCGGAACAAGCCTCTCCAGTAGCCAAGGTGTTCTGAAACACCTTCATCCGTTCTGAAACACTATGGCCATTTCGGGCCCCTGTTTCAAAACAGATAAGGGTGTTTCGATACACCCTGCCCTGCAACAGCATAATTTTCTGATTTTTCACATCCTTTCACACTCAAACATATCCCAAATCATACCATAACATACCAGCAATATGTTTAGACATAAAAGAACATATTTAAGAAGCCTAAGCTATGGCATGTCATCAAACAAATGACCATTTAGTCTATAGGCATGCTTCCTAACCTCATGAACCAAATATAGACTTCAAACCTCAAACAAACCATATAAGACCATTTACAAATTTCACAAGCCAACACAAACTTGCCACAAACATAGGGAGTTCAAAACATATCTCCCAAATACAATCTTGAAGCCCCATTGCCAAATATCTAACTAAAGTATGTAAAAATATCACCATACATGAGCTTTACACTTCCTTGGATGTTCTTAACCTTCGTTTTTCCCAAAATCACTTCAATTATCTGCATTGTTGGTAAAAGAGAGCGTAAGCATGTTTGCTTAGTGAGGCATGCTCCAAAGAAAACCAACACAACAAATGCATTATTCAAAACACTTTCTCAAAAGCCTTTTTCTACAACATGCTCATTCTATTTCATGCTTGAAAACCACTTCAAAGTAAATCTCCATTTGAAAACACATGTACCTTTATTCTATCTCATGCATTTAAGCAATACAAATCTCATGGATATGTCATGCACTTGATAAATGAAAATAAAAGCATTTCATATCATAATCTCATATGCATTTCTCATAGCATAAAACATCTCTTCATTCGGTACATGTGATTCAAATACATTTCCATATTTTATATTGGTATTTCAAATTTCATCTTTACTCGGATATGCGGATTAGCTTGACTCATGGTCAAGTCCTACCTTGGTGGAATCTCTCATCACCAGACTCTCATGGAGGTATCTCTGATCGCCACAAAGCTTGGGTGTTTCACCAAGTCCTACCCCGATGGTATCTCTCATCATCGGAATCTCACTTTGGATCAGGATGGTACTACCCCCATTGCCCGAATCCAAAGAGCACGTACGAATTTTAGTTTATAGTGCACTCTCATCCTATTGATCGATCAATTATATCCGGTAAGTATCTCATCTTCTATGCCAATATATATTATGTCAAAACATCATCTCACCTACTGTTTTTATGCAATATTTCTCAAGATTTTCTCATCTCATTTCAAAATCATATCTCATGCTTTGCATCAAGTCAAAATCTCAAAACTCATCAATCCAACATGCTATCTCATGACATCTCTACAAAGCATCATCTCATGCTACAAATCATGCATAAAATAGTAGGAATTTGTATATCTCAAAACAAGAGCATGTAAAAGCATTTTGGGGCAACAACCACATATTTGAGAGCAATTCTATCCATACTTACTTCCGAACTTATGATGGTGTTTCAAACCAATCCTAAATCCCCAAACCTTGTTTCTTTGTCCCTCAAGGACTTCTAAAACCATCCGCACTCACCAATTACGTTTCGCTTGCTCGCCGAAACACTATCTAAGCTCCCGGCACTTCCGGATCAACACCAAAGGCATCCGAAGATGTCTCCCCTGCTTAACACACATAAGAGCAGAGGATTAATGCATCATCATGCATTGAAATCACCAGCCAAATAATCAAACTCGCTGCTCTACCCAAAAACACCATTTCGGCCACAAAAAACAATCGAAATCATCTCCAAACTCTTCCAAAACAAAGCCCAACCAACATCTATCACTACTAATCATTTCTAAACCTCAATCAACACCAAAAATCACCCTAAATTCATCCTTATACCTCCAACCACAACAGAACACCAAAACCACCCCAAAAACCACCAATCTAGCATGCAAAACTTACGAATCCAAACCTATTCCGGATTTGTTTGATAAAACCTCATTTATAACATCAATTACCATCCAAAATACATTAGAAATCAACCTCAAAATAGAGTCTAACCAATAGTTACGAAAATCATCAAGATCTCACCAAGAACCTTGAGTTTTGACACAATTTCATGTTTATAACATTAAAGCAACTCAAAAATCATTAACAAATGATTGATAACTTGGGAATTTCAGTAAAGAACTGATCATTAGAGGAGAAGGACGAAGCTTACCTCTAATGGCTGATTTCTCCTTAATTTGGGCAAGTTTCCTTGAAAATCTAAAGTGAAAACAAGAGGATTTGATGAGGAAAAGATTAGGAATCATAATGAGATTGAAATCTCATCAAAATGAATGAAAATCAGAGGCTAATTGATGGATGAAATGTATTTGGCTGAGTGGAAGTTGAGAGAAAATGAAAAGAGGGAAAAAGATCGTAAAGTAGTTATGAAAGTCAAAAATAGATTTTTATCTTTTAATTCCCTTTATTAAATCGTTATTAAAACACCCAAAATAAAGAGAAATCTGATTAAAAACATTTTGTTAAAATTAGCTCCTTAAAGATTCAAAGTTTCAATCCTTTACAAAATAGTCACTAGTTAACTTTTGCAAAAACTGCGATTTGGTCACTACACCGAAATGTAGTATTTCCGAACCTTATTTTGTAAAATTGTTTTCACCATAATCATTCATATAACAAATGAGGATTTTTGGATATTTTTCCATAATTTTAAAGCATCCCGAACTAGGTGTTCCCTAAATCTCCCTTAAAGATTCGAACCGTTCTAGACCGGTCCGATTCAAACTCTAAAACTTCTACGCCCAAAATCAGGGCGTTACAACTCTCCCCCTCTTAAGAAATTTCATCCTCGAAATTTACCTTGAGGAAAAAGGTAAGGAAATTGCTTCTTCATGTCTCCTTTCCTTTCCCACGTGGCTTCCTCAACACCACGATGTCTCCACAAGACTTTAACCAGCTCGATGGTCTTACCTCAGAGAACCTTACTATCCGAATCAAGAATCTCAACAGGTTCCTCGTCATATGTCAAATCTGGATTCAACTCAACCTCTTCTACAGGCATAACATGTGACGGATCCGATCTATACCTCCGAAGCATGGACACATGAAACACATTATGTATCTTTGCTAACTCTTGAGGTAGTCTCAGCTTGTAGGCAACAGGACCCACACGTTCTAGCACCTCGTATGGTCCAATGAACCTTGGGCTCAACTTGCCCTTCCGACCAAATCTCATCACCTTCTTCCAAGGTGAAACTTTCAAAAACACACGCTCGCCCACAACAAATTCTATCTCCTTACGCTTCAAATACGCGTAAGACTTTTGATGATCTGATGCTGCCTTCAACCGCTCACAAATGAGCTTCACCTTCTCGGTGGTTCCTTTTAACAAAGCCGGCATCGAGACCAACTTTTGTCCCATTTCAGCCCAACCAAGAGGAGTTCTGCACTTCCTCCCGTACAAAGCTTCATAAGGTGTCATTTGAATACTTGCCTGGTAATTGTTATTATAAGCAAACTCCATCAAAGGCAAGTGCTTCTCCCAAGAGCCTTGAAACTCAATAACACAACACCTCAACATATCCTCAAGCACTTTGATAACACGCTCTGACTGTTCATCCATTTGCGGATGATAAGAAGTACTGAAATTCAGCCGCGTACCCAATGCTTGATACAAACACTCCTAAAACCTTGTGGTAAACCTCGGATCTCTATCCGACACTATAGATTTTGGAACTCCATGCAACCGTACAATCTCAGCAATGTACAACTCCGCAAGCTTATCCAAGGTGTACGTAGTATGCACAGGCAGGAAATGTGCACACTTCGTAAGGCGATCCACAATCACCCAGACAAAATTCTTCTTTGATGGAGATAAAGGCAAACCAGACACAAAGTCCATGGTGATCCTCTCCCACTTCCATTCAGGAATCCTTAATGACTGCAATAACCCAGAAGGAAATTGATGTTCAGCCTTAACTCGCTGACAAACCATGCATTTTCTAACATGCTCAGCGACATCTTTCTTCAATCCCACCCAATAATACTCATCCTTCAGATCACGGTACATCTTTGTACTACCAGGGTGCATAGCAAAAGGACTACTATGAGCTTCAGTCAGAATAGTGCGCTTCATCTCAACATCATTCAGCACCACTATCCGACTCCCAAAACATAAAACACCATCATCATTGAAACAAAAATCTGATGGTCTACCTTCTACAATATCCTGAACATGCGACACCAAAGAATCATCCAACAATTGTTTGTCCTTTATCAACTGAACCATAGATGGTTTCACTTGCAATTCAGCAACAAGACCACCATCTCGCGATATGCTCAAGCTAGCAAACATCGCCCGTAATTCCACTGCCACCTTCCTGCTTAAAGCATCGGCCACAACATTGGCCTTCCCCGGATGATACTCGATCGTTAGATCGTAATCCTTAAGCAATTCCACCCAACGTCGTTGCCTAAGATTCAAATCTTTCTGAGACATTAGATACCTCAAACTTTTATGATCCGTGTACACAGTACACTTCTCACCATAGAGATAATGTCTACAGATCTTTAAAGCAAAAACCACTGCTGCTAACTCAATGTCATGCGTAGGATAATTGCTCTCATGAACTTTCAACTGTCACGATGCATAAGCCACTACCCTACCGTCTTGCATCAACACACACCCCAAACCAACATAGTATGTGTCACTATACACCACAAACTCTTTCCTCGATTCAGGTTGAACCAAGATAGGAGCTTGCGTCAAAGCTGGCTTAAGCTTCTAAAAAATCTTGTTGTCTCAATTCCGTCCATTCATACTTAACATCCTTCTGCAACAACTTCGTCAAAGGGGCAGCAATCTTAGAAAATCCATCCACGAACCTCCGGTAGTAACCTGCCAACCCAAGGAAACTACGAACTTCATGAACGGACCTAGGAGGCTTTCAATTCACCACCGCCTCAATCTTCTGAAGATCAACTCGAATCCCTTTAGCCGAAACCACATGGCCAAGAAAAACAACTTCCTTTTGTAACCCCCGTAGCCCGGCCTAGACGGTTGACCCGAACTACGAAGATTACACGGGGAAAACCAAAGTCAACCCGAAAGTCAACCTTGATTAACGACCCTTTTTTTTCCTTTTTAATCTTGTCTAGATGCACATTAGTCCTATATGTGATCACTCAAACACCATACTCAAAGATCACAAACATCAGAGATCAAACGGGGACCCAATTGAACAAATTACAATTTTAGGGACCAAATTGTAATTTCTGATAAATATGAGGACTTAACCCAAATTAAAGTTACCATATTGCAATTAGTCAGGTTTCATGCTTCACTGCCAAATTTCAGCTCAAACGGACATCCCAAACTCATACAATTGCACAAACAAGATTCAGGACCAAAATGCAAACTTTTCAAAACATTTAACTGCCAATGTCAGCCCCCAACGGTCACCCGTTCCGAAACATGCTTAGCCCGTTCCGAAACGCGGGGCCGTTTCGCAACGCGTACCGAAACGGGGGTCTGGCAGTAGCCTTTCCGTTTCGGAACGGTCCCTCCCGTTTCGGACGCCTGGGCTTGTTTAAGGCACCCGTTCCGAAACGGTATTGGCTGTTCCGAAACACCCTGCACAGCAAGCCTCAAAATGCATTCTTAAACATGCAATTAAACATCCAATCATGCTCCAAAAGCCACCAAACTTTGCCAACATGCAATTCAACATAAAAGAGGCATACTTGCATCAACAATTCAACAACATGTCAACATACACGAAAAACCCCAATTTCAAGGTTAAGCTTCCAACACAAGCAACCATTTAAACAACATACTTCCAATTCAAACTCATAAGCCAAACCATGTTCCAAAAACATCAACAACGCAAAACCATACTTGTCCGAACATATACAAACACATACATCAACCCAAGAGATTCTACCCCATTGCCTTTATTAACTATAGCTATTAACCGAGACATACATCTCAAGTGGAGTCCTTCTTGAATCCCTTGCTCCTCGCTGTCCAAACTTCAAGAATCTGCATTGATGGACAAAAAGGAGCGTAAGCACATAATGCTTAGTGAGGAATGCTCAAAACCAAAACACCATCAATGCAGCGAGCCATAAATCACTTTTAAAACAAACTCGATTTGTTTACCAAAGCCATGTTTGAAAACCCCTTTTCAACAACAAGCTCAAAACCATGCATCGCACATACATGAAAACCAACCCTTAGTTTAGCAAACTAAGAAAACCCTTTTCAAAGCACAACTTGCAAAATCAACCATTTAGCCAAACCATGCATAAACACCATATGCAAGCTAAAACAAAACCTTGGAAAACACTCCCATTTCACAACATACCTTTCTTAAACTTGAAAGCCAATTCAAGCAAGAATCTTTTAAAACCATTTCACAAACCAACCAACACATGCATTAAACCAAGGCAACATATATGTACCACAACATCAACATCACATGCCTTTAAAAACAAGTCTTAACAAGACTCCAATGCACTAAAGATATTTCATGCTCACATGCATCATTTTCCAAATGATAGTCAACACTTGTTCAACTTAACAAGTAAACATGCATTCACAAGCATTATACACTTTCCATGCAACCATGCATCTTTTCAAGCATCTCATGCTTCACATGCAATTATGCATCAATTCAAGCATCTCATGCTTCACATGCAATTATGCATCATTTCAAGCATCTCATGCTTCATCACAATCAAGAACATCATATTGGCCTTCAAGTGATCTACCACATTCACTTTCCAACTCAACACCCAATCGGATACGCGGATTCCGAGCGTTGTCCCTACGCTCCATACACCCTACCAATCCAAGGTCTCCCAAATGGACTTTTAAACACCATTTGACCTCAACATCCTAAGGTTCCCATGTATGGACTTTTAAACACCATACAACCTTAGCTTTTCCGAGGTTCCCATGTATGGACTTTCAAACACCATACAACCTCAACTTTCCCGAGGTTCCCATGTATGGACTTTCAAACACCATACAACCTCAACTTTTCCCCAAGGTTCCCATGTATGGACTTTCAAACACCATACAACCTTGACATGCACAAGGTTCCCATGTATGGACTTTCAAACACCATACAACCTTTGCATTCACTGATTGGTAGTTGTATAACATCACTAACGAGATCCGGGACACCCTACACAAGATCCACACATGGACTTAACCCCGCCATTGTGATCTCAACAAGCACAAGGTTCTCACATATGGACTTTTAAACACCATATAACCTTTGCTCAACCAAGGTCCTCGAATGGGCAACACCTCCATTATGACCTCAACCATCTCGTTAGGATACTTGAAGGGAGTTTACCGGTCCACTCTTGACCACTCCACCTCCAAGGAGACTTAATTCACGGTGCACCCAATCCTATAGCCGGCTAACTATATCCGATCAAAGAACCAAGAACCACTTACATCACTTGCCAATATAATCACCTTACCACATTAGTCCAATGTTTCACATGCATAACCAATATGCAAAACCATTACCACATTAATCAAATGATTCACATGCATAACCAATATGCAAAAACCATCATTTACCAACATTAATTCACTGTTTTAAAGCATTAGACAAAGCCATTGAACAACATGCAACACCATGCATCAAAACCACATTTCCAATGTATAAAACCAAGGATCCCTTACCTTGAGCATCCTCCACATATGGCTTTCAAAACCAGCATTGAACCATGCTAAAATATGCTTTCAAAACAGATTTAAACCATGCAAAACACATGCATTTCAATCATCAACCACAATTGCTTAAAAGCCAATTCCACAATCATAATTCAAGAGCGAAAAACCATTCACTTACTCTTGAGCTTAGCAAAGTTGTTTAGACTTACACTAAGCTCCCAAAAACCTTCAAACCTTGGTTTAAAAGCTGAAAACCCAACTTCACTCACCGATACACAAAACAAGGCTAGCCACCAAGCCTTCCAAGCATCCGAAACCTTCCGCAACACCTCTAAAGCTCACGGATCAAACTCCCCTGTTTCAAGCACACAAAAACAGCACATTAATGCATCATTATGCATTAAGAACAGCAGCCACACAACCAAACTCGCTGCTCATCACACAACCAACAATTCGGCTACCAAACACAACCGAAATCACCTCCAAACATTTCCAAAACTTAACCCAGCCAAGATCCATCACTTCTAACCATTTTTAAACATCAATTAACATCCAAAATGATCACAAACACGTCCTTATACTTCCAGGTATAACAGATCACCAAAAACACTCCAAAAACAACCAAAAACTCAAGCAAAAACTTAGGAAATTCAACCTATCCGGGATTGCATTAATTAAACCTCAACTTCTAATCAATTTAGCATTCATTTAACATCATTTTGACACTTCAAAACACTGCCCAAACAGATCACATGAAAATTTCACCAAAATCGCCAAATCTTGCATTTTAAGTCAAAATCAAGATTTCAATTGAAAAACCTTTAACAAAACACAAATCAAGGATTGAGAACTTGGGAATTTCAGTAAAGAACTGATAGTTTAGAGGAGAAGGACGTTCTTACCTCCAAACTTGAGTTTCTCCTTTTTGGAGCCAAAAAGCTTGATGAAACAACTTGCAAATTGAGAGGTTTTGTTGATGAGATGATTAGGAATCAAATGAGAGTTGAAATGAGTGATTTGAGTGACAAAATCAGAGAGAAAAGATCTAGAGAGAATGTGTTTGGTTTGAGAGAAAAGATGAGAGAAAATGGTTGAGAGAAAAGTTAGTTAGAATTAGGAAAATATCTTCCCTCCACTTTTCTTTAGTTTAAAAACATTTAATTAATCATTTAATATATTTAGAAAATCTGGAGAAACTCCCATTGGGTAAATAGCTCCTTAAAGATTCAAAGTTTCAATCCTTTTTAAAATAGTCACGCAGTTTTCAAAAATTACATTTTGGTCACTAACCCAAAATGTCACCCTTCCAAACCTCATTTTCCAAAATTGATTTCACAGTTCACTTTTATATATTAAAAGATGATTTTAGAACATTTTTCCATATTTTTAATGCAACCCGAACTAGGCTTTCCTAAATTCACTCTTATATATTCGATCAGCACTTTGACCAAACCGGTCAACGCCCAAAACTTCTGAGCCCAAAACCGGGGCGTTACACCTTTAGCCATAACTCACATTTGCTCAGCTTAGCATAAAGCTGATTCTCTAACAACGCTTGCAAAACGGTCCTCAAATGACCCTCATGCTCCTTCTCAGTACGAGAGTACACAAGGATATCATCGATGAACACCACAAGGAACTTATCTAAGAATTCATGAAGCACCCTGTTCATCATGTCCATGAAAGTAGCAGGAGCATTCGTCAATCCAAACGGCATCACTAAAAATTCATAATGCCCATATCTCGTTCGAAAGGTTGTTTTCGGCACATCCACATCCTTCACCTTTAGCTGATAGTATCTTGACCTCAAATCTATCTTTTAAAACACATCCACTCCTCGAAACTGATCAAAAAGATCATCAATACTCGGCAAAGGATACTTGTTCTTGATGGTCAACTTATTCAGTTGACGATAATAGATGCACATCCTCATCGTGCCATCTTTCTTTTTAACAAACAAGAACGGTGCACCCCAAGGTGACACACTAGGCCGAATGAAGCCTCGGTCAAGAAACTCTTGAAGTTGCGTCTTCAACTCCTTCAACTCCTTGGGTGCCATGCGATAGGGAGCAATGGACACCTGAGTTGTGTTCTCATACAACTCAATTCCAAATTCAACCTCCCGACTAGGCGGCAAACAAGGTAATTCCTCCGGAAACACTCTAGAAAACTCACACGCGATCCTTATAACCTGTACACGAACCTCCTTTGTACTAGGATTCATAAAAAAGGCTAGATAAGCCTCACATCCTTGACGCAACATCCGGCTTGCTTCAAGCGTCGACACCACATTAGATAGAAATTTCACATTTTCTCCCACCACCACAACCTCATAATCATCCGCAAGTTTCAGAGAAACTCACTTGCTTTCAAAATGTAACGCCTTGGTTTTGGGCCTAGATGTTTTGGACATCGAATCGGACCGGTCGAGAACGGTTCGAATCGCGTAAGGTGATTTTAGGAATTCAAGGATCGGGATAGGATAAAATTGTGATAAAAATTGATAAAATCCTCTAAAAATATAATTAAGAGGTTGGTCAAATCAATTTTACAAAAATAGTTTTGGGAAACAAACATTTTGAGTAGTGACCAAATTGTAATGTTTCAAAACTAGGAAAAATGTGCTTTTTAAGGTGGAAGCCAAAATCTTAGAATCTTTAGGGGGCTTTAAGTCAATTTGACCTTTCTTCAATATGACATGTAATTTAAATGGGTTTTAATTAAATGATTTTAATTAGAATTTGATATTAATTAATTGGTAGTTAGTGGATTTTCATTTTACGTAACTACCAATTCCCTCTCATTCTAGCCAAACACCATTTTCTCTCATCTTTTCCAGAATTCTTTCTCCCAAAAATCCTCTCAACATTTCCTAAATCTTTTTCAAGAGATCTTCTTTAAATCTTCAAGATTTTTGCAAGGAAAACTTGTCATCTATTGAAGAAAACAAGGATTGGAGGTAAATCCCATTCTCAACCTCTAATCTAAGTTCTTTATTGAAATTCCCAAGATATTTGGCTTCTAATAACTATTTTTATTGATTTTTCAATATAGTTTTGATTTGAGATCAAAATCTTATGAAAATGTGGATGAAATCTTGATTTTCAGACTTGATGAGTTGGGCACTGTTTTGTGTTGATTCTAATTGATTCTTAAGTTGATTTATATGTTAAAATTATGTGTTAATAACATAGATCGCGAAATCCTTGAGATTCTTGAGTTTCTTGGTAGTTTTAAGTGTTATTTTGGGGTGTAATGGTGGAATTTTGAGTGCTGGAGGCATAAGAATGAGTTAGGATGTTTATTAGTTGTGTTTTGATGTTGATAATGCTTTGGAAGTGTTGTATGATGACTGGGCTTGGTTTGGGAGGCAATCGATTGAGTTTTCGGTTGTTTCAGAAGAATATTTTGGTGTAATTTGAGTGGGTAACAAGTTTATGAATTGTTGCTGGTGTTAAAATACATTTTAATTCATTTAGATTTCTGTTTAGATGGTGTGAAAACAAGGGATCTTGATCAAGAAGCTAACGAGGTGATTTTGGAGGCTCTGGAGGTGTAATTTCCGTGTCGGCGAACAAGTCTTCGCGTATCGGTGAGTGGAAATGCAATTTCCTGCTTTGTAATGCTTTGAGCGTGCTCTTGGGAGCTTAGTGTAAGCTTGATACGCTTAACTAAGCTCAAGTGTAAGTGTTTCGGTAATCCCTCTCTTGGAAATGTGCTAAGTTGATGAAAATGCATTTGATGTAAGAGTGGATTTGTTTACTGTTCTTAAGCATGGTTTAATGCTGGGTTTTAATGTCATTAAGTTAAGGATGCACTAGGTAAGTGATCCTTGGTTTTCATATGAAAATGCATATGATGTTAAGCATGTGTGCTTGTGAAAATGACATTGTGGTTATAATTGAAAAAATGTGGATTAATGTGGATAAATGGTTATATTGGCAAGTGATGAGGATGGTTTTTGGTTACTTAAATCGAATATAGTTAGCCGGCTATAGGATTGGGTGCACCGTGAATAAAGTCACCTTGGATGTCGAGGGGTTGTGATTGTGCCGTAATCTCCATCCAAGTACCCTAACGATTGAGGTTAAGATCACAACGGTGAATGGTTAGTTAGGTGTGTGAGTCTTGTGTATGTGTCCCATACTCTTGTTAGTGGAATTATACAACTACCGATGAGTGATGTTGGGGGTTTGTGATTATGCCATTAATCTCCATCACGAGTGTTGAGGGGTTGTGATTGTGTCATTTGTCTCCACCTTGTGTAGTCCGGTAGTTTGTATGAAGCGTGAGGGACAACGCTTGTAATCCGCGTATCCGATTGTGTCTTGTGTTGAAATGATTTGTGGACTATCACTTGAAAGCCAATATAATGTAAATGAACAAAGTGAAGCATGAGATGCTTGTAAATGATACAAGGGTGCATAAGATATATGCGTATGATACAATAATGCATGTGGTGCTTGTTAAAGCATGAGCAAAGGTCTATTCGCTGTTGTACATCGATGCATATGTGCATGAGGTTTCAAAAGTGCATTGAAGTCTTCAGAAGACTTGTTTTATAAATGGCATGTGTGGTAAAGTGTTGTTTTTGCAAATCATGAGTTATGCATTGATGAATGTTGTCTAGCGATCCTCACTAAGCTTATTGCTTACGCTCTTTTGTTTCGTCAATGCAGAGAATTGAACCTTTGAAGGCAGCCCAAAAGCAAGAGGAATCCATAGCTTTGTTAAAGAGATGTATGTGATTCATCCTTAGTGTAATAAGAGGCAATGGGTGGGATTTATACTTTGGAATGTTTGATAATGTTTCTTTTACTTTGAGCATGTTGGTTTGTCTACACTTGAGTTGTAAATTGCCTTTGGAGTATGGATTTTAGTTTATTTGGAGTTTTGACTTGTTATGGTTTTGGCAAACTAGGGAGCATGCCTTTAGTGCCTTTGTTTATGTGTTGGTTGCTATGTTTAAGCTTTAGCCTCAGTATGATGATTTTTTATATGTATCCTTGATGTATGCATGTTGTGGCATGTCTCGGGGTTGATTCGAGTGTGAAAAAGTATGAAAAACCAGAATTTTCTGCTGTCACAGGGCAAGGTGTATCGAAACACCCTTAACTGTTTCGAAACGGGGACTTGTAATGGCCATAGCGTTTCAGTACGATTGAAGGTGTTTCGGAACAGTTTGGCCACTGGAGAGGCCCGTTTCGATACTGGTCTCGGAACACACCCGAGTACCGAAACGGTCAACACCGTTTCGATACGGGCGTTTCAGTACGAGGGTTTGGTGTTCCGAAACGGATGACCGTTGGATGATGATTTTGAATTGCTATAAGTTTCCATGTTTTACATTTTAGTCCTCAATGTTGTGGATGCAATTGCTTGAGCTTGGATTGTTCTTTTTAGTTGAAATTTTGACAGAGGAGCATGCAATATGACTAATTACAAAATGGTAAGCTTAAAATCTATTAAGTCCTTATATTTTCTAAAAATTACGTTTTGGTCCCTAAAAGTGTAATTCATGCAATTGAGTCCCTAAATGATTTCCGATCGATGTGTCCTTCTCTCCTATGATTCTTGAGTAATCACATAGGCTTAATGTGCATCTAGAAAAGATAAAAAGGAAAAAAGGGTCGTTAATCAAGGTTGACTTTTGGGTTGACTTTGGTTTTCCCGTGTAATCTTCGTAGTTCGGGTCAAACGTCTAGGCCGGGCTAAGGGGGTTACACAAAATCCACAACGTCTCTATGCTCAACAAGCCAATCCATGCCAAGAATTATGTCAAAACCATAGAATGGCAATTCCATAAGATCAACAAGATACACATGATCATGCACCATTAAGGGGCACCTCCTATACAATCTTCTTGTTACAACTGTCTCACCAAATGAACTAGTCACACGCATGCCCACATCCAAAGACTCAACAGGCAAACCAAGCATTTGAGCATGTTCACGCAATATGTACGAGTGTATAGATCCAGAATCAATCAAAGAAAGTAATGACAAGGATTTCAAAGTAAAGGTACATGCGATCACGTCCGTGTCATTCCTCCCCTCTCGATGGGCATACACTCGAGCCTGGCCACCACCCTCAGGTTGAACAACCACCACATTTGCCACATTCCTTCCACCTTCATCTTTGCGCTGAAAGTTACCACGGCCGCGCCCACGACCTCTCTGTGGCTCAATTACTCTCATCGGAGCCTGACCTTCTCTCAGTGACTGAGGACAATCTTTCTTCATGTGCCCTCGATTACCACAGTTCCAGCATGTACCAAGATTACCTCAACATTCACCAGTATGCCTCCTACCACACCGGTTGCACTCAGGAGTCCTCAAGAAGGCATTTGGTCCTTGCTGACCTCTCCCAGGGTTACCACCCCCACGTCTAACATCACCATGTGGTCTTCTATCCTTATGCCTCTTATAGCGATCCCTACCAAGATCACGCTCTGCAGCTCGCTTCCCTGAGCTAGATCCTCAAGCTCGACTCGTCAAACCAAGATTCAGCTCAATATCCTTGGCTCGGGTGACGAAGACATCAAAATCATTATAATCAGCTGCGAGCATATAGATCTTCACATCCTCCACTAGGCCATAACAGAATCGTTCACATCTTTCTCGCTCACTAGGAATCAGCTCAGGTGCATATTAGCTAAGGCGTATAAACTGCACCTCATATTCCTCCACCGTCATACTCCCTTGCACAAGGGACATGAATTTCCTCTTTTTCTCATCGAGGTAGCGAACTCCCAAAATTTTTCACTTGAATGCATTCAAGAATAATGTCCAAGTCACATCATCATCATCTATCTCTGAGATTGTGGTTGTCCACCACGTATATGCATCACCATACAACAAGGATAGAATGCATCCCAACTTCTTAACATTGTTGCAGTTCAATTGTCCAAGTATCCTCTTAGTACTCTCCAACCAAGACTCGGAACCTTCCGGGGTCAACCCTCTGAACTCAGTCCCTCCTAGACTACAAAGTCGCTCTAACGGCAACCTTGCATTGGCACCATCTTGTGGTGCAGCTCCATGAGCCCTAGCTACTACTACCTGGAAAGCTCCAGCAATAGCTTGTATCAACACAGACATGTCAGGAACAGCTTGCCCCTGAACTCCCTCGGGTCCAACAACCCTAGCACCAACTCCAGCAGCACCAACCCCAGCTCCACCACCACCGGGTAGTCCACCATGGGGAGGAGGAGGTAAATCCTCAGCATTCTCCACATTCTAGTTCTCAGCCGTAGCACGGGTATTGATTCTAAGTTCTCTACGTGGCCCCATAATAAAACAATGCAACTGACAAAGTACAATAAATCCAATTAGGCATAATAAGGTAAGTAATCCAAGTACTCATGCTCATTTTTGAAAACAATTCTTCTCAATAGTAATGATATGGCAATGGGATCCCCAACTATACCCCAAACACAGCATAGCATCACAATTTCATCTCAATAGAACCAAACATCAACAATCATACTTTCACCGAAAAGTCACAATCATTCATAATCACATACATTAACTACTTACCAAGCCCCAAACATTCTCTAACCTGGCTCTGATACCAACAAATGTAACCCCCTTAGCCCGGCCTAGACGCTTGACCCAAACTACGAAGATTACACGGGGAAAACCAAAGTCAACCCAAAAGTCAACCTTGATTAACGACCTTTTTTTCCTTTTTATCTTTTCTAGATGCACATTAAGCCTATGTGATACTCAGGAATCATAGGAGAGAAAAACACAACGATCGGAAATCAATTAAGGATTAAATTCTAAGATTTACACTTTTAGGGACCAAAATGTAAATTCTTGAAAGTATAAGAACTTTGCATACTTTAAGATTACTATTATGTAATTAATCATATTACATGCCTCTGTATTAAATTTCAGCTTAAAAGGACATTCCAAGCTCAAACAATCGCATGCACAACATCCATGACTAAAATATAAAACATGAGAACTTGAACAATTCAAATTTGCAGTCTAACAGTCAGCCGTTTCGAAACACAGATCTTCGTATCGAAACGGTGTTGATCGTTTCGGTACTCGGATGCGTTCCGAGACCAGTATCGAAACATGCCTCTTCAGTACCCAAAGTGTTCCGAAACACCTTCATCTGTTTCGAAACAATATGGCCATTTCGGGCCCCTGTTTCGAAACAGATAAGGGATTTTCGATACACCCTGCCCTGTAACAGCATAATTTTCTGATTTTTCACATCCTTTCACACTCAAACATATCCCAAATCATACCATAACATATCAGCAATATGTTTAGACATAAAAGAACATATTTAAGAAGTCTAAGCTAAGGCATGGCATCAAACAAATGATCATTTAGTCTATAGGCATGCTTCCTAACCTCATGAACCAAATATAGACTTCAAACCTCAAACAAACAATATAAGACCATTTACAAACTTCACAAGACAACACAAACTTGCCACAAACATAGGGAGTTCAAAACACATCTCCCAAGTACAATCTTGAAGCCCCATTGCCAAATATCAATACTAAAGTATGTAAAAACATCACCATACATGAGCTTTACACTTCCTTGGATGTTCTTAACCTTCTTGCTGCCCAAAATCACTTCAATTATCTGCATTGTTGGTAAAAGAGAGCGTAACCATGTTTGCTTAGTGATGCATGCTCCAAAGAAAACCAACACAACAATGCATTATTCAACACTTTCTCAAAAGCCTTTTTCTACAACATGCTCATTCTATCTCATGCTTGAAAACCATTTCAAAGTAAATCTCCATTTGAAAACACATGTACCTCTATTCTATCTCATGCATTTAACCAATGCAAATCTCATGGCAAGGCCATACACATGATAAATGAAAATAAAAGCATTTCATATCATAATCTCATAAGCATTTCTCATAGCATAAAACATCTCTTCATTTGGTACATGTGATTCAAATACATTTCCATATTTTATATTGGTATTTCACATTTCATCTTTACTCGGATATGCGGATTAGCTTGACTCATGGTCAAGTCCTACCCTGGTGGAATCTCTCATCACCGGACTCTCACGGCGGTATCTCTCATCGCCACAAAGCTTGGGTGTTTCACCAAGTCCTACCCCGATGATATCTCTCATCACCGGATTCTCACTTTGGATCGGGATGGCACTACCCCCATTGCCCGACTCCAAAGAGCACATACGAATTTTAGTTTATAGTGCACTCTCATACTATAGATCGATCAATTATATCCAGTAAGTATCTCATCTTCTATGCCAATATATATTATGTCAAAACATCATCTCACCTACTGTTTTTATGCAATAATTCTCAAGATTTTCTCATATCATTTCAAAATCATATCTCATGCTTTGCATAAAGTCAAAATCTCAAAACTCATCAATGCAACATGCTATCTCATGACATCTCTACAAAGCATCATCTCATGCTACAAATCATGCATAAAACAGTAGGAATTTGTCTATCTCAAAACAAGAGCATGTAAAAGCATTTTGGGGCAACAACCACATATTTGAGAGCAATTCCAGCCATACTTACTTTTGGACTTAGGATGGTGTTTCAAACCAATCCAAAATCCCCAAACCTTGTTTCTTTGTCCCTCAAAGACTTCTAAAACCATCCGCACTCACCGATTACGTTTCGCTTGCTCGCTGAAACGCTATCTAAGCACCCGGCAATTCCCGATCAACACCAAAGGCGTCCGAAGATGTCTCCCCTACTTAACACACAAAAGAGCAGAGGATTAATGCATCATCATGCATTGAAATCACCAGCCAACTAATCAAACTCGTTGCTCTACCCAAAAACACCATTTCGGCCACAAAAAACAACCGAAATCATCTCCAAACTCTTCCAAAATAAAGCCCATCCAAGATCTATCACTACTATTCATTTCTAAACCTCATACAACACCAAAAATACCCTAAACTCGTCCTTATACATCCAGCCACAACAGAACACCAAAACCACCCAAAAACAACCAATCTAGCATGCAAAACTTATGAATCCAAACCTATTTGGGATTTGTTTGATAAAACCTCATTTATAACATCAATTACCATCCAAAATACATTAGAAATCAACCTCAAAACAGAGCCTAACCAATATTTACGAAAATCATCAAGATCTCACCAAGAACCTTGAGTTTTGACACAATTTCATGTTTCTAACATTAGAGCAACTCAAAAATCATTAACAAAGGATTGATAACTTGAGAATTTCAGTAAAGAACTGATCATTAGAAGAGAAGGACGAAGTTTACCTCTAATGGCTGATTTCTCCTTAATTTGGGAAAGTTTCCTTGAAAATCTAAAGTGAAAACAAGAGGATTTGATGAGGAAAAGATTAGAAATCAAAAGGATATTGAAATCTCATCAAAAGGAATGAAAATCAGAGGCTAATTGATGGAGGAAATGTGTTTGGCTGAATGGAAGTTGAGAGAAAATGAAAATAGGGAAAAAGATCGTAAAGTAGTTATGAAAGTCAAAAATAGATTTTTATCTTTTAATACCCTTTATTAAATCATTATTAAAACACCCAAAATAAAGAGAAATCTGATTAAAAATATTTTGGTAAAATTAGCTCCTTAAAGATTCAAAGTTTCAATCCTTTACAAAACAGTCACTAGTCAACTTTTGCAAAAAAAAACTACGATTTGGTCACTACACCGAAATGTAGTATTTACGAACCTTATTTTGTAAAAAAAAATTCACCATAATCATTCATATAATAAATGAGTATTTCTGGATATTTTTCCATAATTTTAAAGCATCCTGAACTAGGTGTTCCCTAAATCTCCCTTAAAGATTCAAACTGTTCTCGACCAGTCCGATTCAAACTCTAAAACTTCTACGCCCAAAATCAAGGTGTTACAGTAATTCACCTTCCTTTAAATGATAAAGGATGAGCAAATGAGAGTTAAAAGTCCAAGGAGCACCCCCTCAATCCGATCCACATCAACATCATGGAAAAAACGAAAGAGATACCTGCTACTCCCCAAGTCTGAAATTGCAATACCCCCTAAAGGACGCTATAAGTTTGCCAAAGTATTTCACATTGATTGAAAATGAATAACACTTATTGTGAGAAAACGCCCAACAAAACACAAATCAAAGGAGATACCCAAGGGAGGATTTTCCCCTTCACTATGAACTGAGATTATGCTATCCTCGTCATCATCAATAGTAAGATCTGCCAAGTCATCTTCCATTGTGGGATCCATTTGAAAAGAACCAGAAAGAGATAAAAGGAAGGAAAAAGACGTGTTAAAAAGAAAGAGTTCGTGCTAAAAAGCATAATGTTATTTAGGTGATCGAATTTAAAAGAAGAAGAATTAAATAAGTATAATTTTATTAGAGGTAAAAACTATACAAATAAGATATTATCATGTGTAACATGATAAATATAGTGGCAAGACTAAACACAAAGCCAAAATCCAAGAAACAAAACACCAAAGCGAGAACACAGTATCCAAATTACTGGGTGTACAACAAACTACAACCAACAGCTTCCACAATCACTCCCCACATAAACAACCAAATACATGCATTTTACACCTTATCGACATAAACCAGCAGCCCCTGCAACCCTACCAACTCTAATAGTCCATGCACACAATGCACAGACTTCAATAGGAAGGACATCAACAACCCCTAGTATTGAAATAACCACCCCGATACAAGCAGGCCCCAACCAACATGAGCAGATAAATGAAAGATTTCTCGACAGGGAAGCACAAGCAGAACAATAACGATAGTTCACTTACTTAAACACATGGAACCATGATGTACGCTCCACTCCTCCTTTAACGAAAGCATTCGCCATGTGGTTAGCCTCATAAAACATGTTATGAAAACACACACAAGGCAATGTCCTACATGCAACATCAATATGCTTGAACCACTTCCAAAGCCGCCACGGTCGACGCTTATGATGCATCACCCATGCAACATTAATATGCTTGAACCATCTCACATCGACATTGTCGTAATATATTCGACAAAGCTTTTTCTTCGTTGCAGACCCCATGGCATTGATATTTCGGGTTTTTACTCAATTTGTATATCAATAAGATGATGGCAAGATAATGACTTGTGTTGTCATCTTATAATGTGTGATTAATTTTTTAAAATAAAATTACATATGGGTGCACCATGCCGGTTGTTGTTATTAGTTTAATGACCTAGTGATCGAAATGAAGGTTTTCCTTAACGACAATGATTCTAAATTTTAGAATATGGTTATTTTAATAATTTTTTGTTAGATTTATTGTTTGAATCGTGATACCATGTTGGAATAATGAAGAGTCACAATCCCATACTGAGTGGGAAAATACCAAGTCAAGGGTATTTATAGTGACCATTCTCCCCTCCCTTGTTGAGTGATAGAGAACAAGGGGTAATCTCACGTGCCACCGCTACCGCCGTCCGTTCGTCCGATACGGTTGTGGTAACACATGTCTTTGACACGTCCGCGCGCGTAGTATCTTTTTAGAGAAAATTCATATAAGAATATGAAAGAATTATGAGTGAATGTCTACTATTTTTAAACTGCTTGAGAAACCATATCTTTTTAGGATGACAATTGATTATTTGTGGACGATTTTACCCCTATATGAAGCCTATAAATAGAGAAGCATTGTTTGCTTCTCAATGGTGTACGATTATCGGAGCGACCGTGATAACCTCATGGGGTAGTTTGTCTAACGCATCGATTACACACATCGGGCGAATTTGTTTCTAAGGCAGTGGTTTTAACCACGACACAATTTCATTGCTTTATCCCGTTGAATTTATTTTTATAGTTTTCAGTCAGTGCTAACGGTGTAATTTTGTAGTATATTTTCCAACATTTTATAAACAAATTCAGCTTCTTTTTTACTGCAAAATGTCAACACTCCTTAGCAAATTGATTCCAGATTTATCAAAGCTTGATGCTCTCGACGGGTCCAACTACCAGAGGTGGTCCCAACGGATCTTGATTTTCCTCGAACAGCTCGACCTTGACTATGTGCTGCTTCAGCCACCACCGTCCAATCAGTCATCCTCCACTCCTACCGATGTCGCTACTATGAGTGGTGAACCGGTTACCGATACTGCTTTTGTTGCAGCCATTGCAGTCATTGCAAAATACGAGAAGGATAACAAGACGGTGTGAAGCCATCTTCTAATTCACATGTCTAATAAACTCTTCGACATGTTTCTTAAGGAGAGAAGCGCAAAGTTTATTTGGGACACACTAGAAAAGAAGTATGGCACAGATGATGCGGGCATCAAGAAGTATGTCGCCGACAAATGGTTAAAGTTCCAAATGATCGATAACAAACCAATCATGGATCAGGTCCATGATTATGAAAACCCCGTCTCTGACATACTAGAAGAAGGGATGCAAATGTGCGAGGTTCTCCAAGCCAACGTCCTGGTCGAGAAGCTGCCCAAATCCTGGTCTGACTATCGAAATTCTCTCAAACACAAAAAAGAGAGATATTCTGCTTCAAGAGCTAGTAGGTCACATGAAAATAGAGGAGGCCAACCTTTTAAAATATAAGGTTACGAACAAATTTGGTCAATTATCTTTTAAGACTAACTTGGTTGAGTCTGGTGGTGCCTTAGGGTCTAAATTCAAAAGGACTGGAAAAAAGGGTTTTCAGAATCAAAAGACGAAACCACAGAAGAACATCAACTTCAAGAAGCCAGCAAAGACCAAGCCTGATGGAAGGTCCCTGAAGTGCTATGTTTGCGGACAAGTTGGTCACAAGGCGTACCAGTGTCAACACTGTTCAAACTGACAGAATGAGAATGTGACACATCTGAACATGGCGGAGGACAATGCTGGAGATATCATTGCCGCGGTGATATCCGAGATCATCTTGGTGGATAAAAAAACTGAGTGGGTCGTTGATACTGGCACTTCTCGTCATTTATGCACTAGGAACGAGATGTTCACCGAGTTCCAGGATGGGAACAATGGTGAACGAGTGTACATGGGGAACTCTAGCAGCTCTAAAGTGCTAGGAAAAGGCAAAGTATTACTCAAGTTGACCTCCGGTAAAACTTTAGCGCTTTCCAATATTCTATATGTACTTTCCCTACGTAAAAATTTGATGATATAACGCCCCGGTTTTGGGTCTAGAGGTTTTAAAATCGGTTTAGGGGTCATCGAATCTAAATTAGAGATTCAGGTTGGTTCAGAGATATCTTAGTTTGGGATGTGATAAAATCATGTGAAGAATTTCTAAAATCCTAATTAAATACGTAGTAATGGAAAGTGAAATCAATTTTGAAAAATAAATTTTGGAAAGTCGACATTTCGGCTTGGTGACTAAAATGTCAAATTTGAAAGTTTTGTTTTAATGGCTAATTCGAAGAGAGCCAAAACTTAGAATCCTTAGGGAGCTATTACACCATGTTGGTATCAGCTGACTCCCTTGATTTGGTGTTTTAAATGTTTTAATTAAGAGTTTTAATAAAGGCGTTTTAATAAAAAAGAGATTTTATTAGCCAAATCATTTTCACATGTAACTTCTTTTCTTTAAACTTTTCTCTCAACTTTCTCAGCAGCCAAACTCTCTTTTCATCACTAGAATCTTCAGAGAATTTTCCTATTTCAATAGTTGGGGGTGAGGAGCAAGTACAACACAGAAAGGTTGGTCTGGTGTTGGGTGATTTGACGCCTTCGGTACAAACGATGACTGGGGCATTCCAAGGTGTTGTTGCTGGAGTGCAAGTGCAAGTGCAAGCACTTGTGGCTAGGCAATTGGGTTTGCTGTTGGAACGCTTGCGAAGTTTGGGATGCGTTGAGTATCGTAGATTGTCTCTTGAAGCATCCGAGGCTTGGATGGCTAGTACGATCCGGATTTTGGATCAGATGGGGTGCAATGATGCACGCAAGCTAGGGTGTGTTGTTTCCTTATTACATGGTAATGCATACAGTTGGTGGACGACTGTGACCGCGGCTATGGAACCCAATGAGGTGGATTGGGAGTTCTTCCAGGCTTCCTTTAAAAAGAAGTATCTAGGAGTTAGATACTTGGACGATAAGAAGCATGAGTTCATGTCCTTGGTGCAAGGAAACATGACAGTGGCTGAGTACGAGGTCCAGTTCGTACATTTGAGCCAGTATGCTCCGAAATTGGTGCCGAGTGAGATGCATCGATGTGATCGCTTCCATTATGGCTTGGTGCAGAAAGTGAAGACTTTCATGCTAGCTTTCGATTATACTGATTTTGATGTGCTGGTGACGTGAGCCAAAGATATCGAGCAAAGTTTGGGTTTAACCTCTCATGGGGGTGGTTCTAGCTCGGGAAAGAGAGCTGAGGATTCGGGTCCTAGTGGTGGACAATATAAGAGAAACTGTGATCGTAGATGTCGGCCTGAGGCGAGGCGAGGTACTTTTGGGCGAGGTGTGCCAGCCCAGGGTAATAGAGTGAGATTTGAACAGAATACTTGCTGGACATATAGATCGCCGGAGCATTTGAGGCAAGATTGTCCTCGTGTGGCTCGAGAAGCACATGCTCCTGAAGTTGGGGTGGCTAATTCTTGTTGGAACTGTGGATCAATTGATCATATGAGGCGTGAGTGTTCTTCGCTAGCTAGAGGTGGTTAGGGACGTGCACCTATTGTTGCACCACAGAGAGGTTGTGGGCGCGGTCGTGGTAATTTCCAACGAAGGGAGGATGGACATAGAGGTGTAGCTCATGTTGTACCTGTTCAAACCGAGGGCGATGTTCCTGCGAGAGTGTATGCACATCGTGAGGGACATAACGACACCAACGTGATTGCAGGTACTTTCACCTTGCAATCCTTGTCTTTTTTTTTAGCTTTAATTGATTCTGGATCTACGCATTTATACATCTTCAGTGAGCATGCACATCTTCTTGATATCACTATTGAGATTCTAGATGTAGGAATGCAAGTAACAAGCTCTTTTGGTGAAACTATTATTACGAGAAAATTTTATAGGAGATGTCCTTTTATCTGTTCAAGGCCATGTGTTTTCGGTGGACTTGATGGAATTGCCTTTCTATGGTTTTAATGTGATCCTTGGAATGGGTTGGTTGTCTGAGCATAGGGCTGTAGTTGATTTTGATGTTAAGCGAGTTACCTTGAAACTTGCTGCTGATTACGAAGTGGTAATCATAGGCGAGAATGTGGAATTCTTATCCAATGCAATTTCGGCTCTTGAAGCAAGTCGTATGATGGAGTTGGGTTGTGAAGCTTTCTTAGCTTATGTGATGAATCCTTGTACAAAGGAGCTGTGAGTTCAAGACATGTGAACGGTATGTGAGTTTCCTGGTGTCTTTCCAGTATAGTTGTCTGGTTTGCCACCGAACAAAGAAGTTGAGTTTGGCATTGAGTTGTATGAGAATACGACTTAAGTGTATATTGCTCCTTATAGGATGGCACCTAAGGAGTTGAAAACGCAACTTCAGGAGTTGCTAGATCGAGGGTTCATAAGGCCAAGTGTTTCACCTTGGGGTGCACCGGTCTTGTTTGTCAAGAAGAAGGATGGCACGATGCGTATGTGTATAGATTATCAGCAACTGAACAAGTTGACGATTAAGAACAAGTACCCTTTTCCAAGGATTGATGATTTGTTTGACCAGTTTCAAGGTGCTTAATTGTTTTCAAAAATTGATTTGAGGTCTGAACATTATCAACTGAGGGTCAAGGATGTAGATGTACCTAAGACAGCTTTTCGGACAAGGTACATGCATTATGAGTTCTTAGTGATGTCGTTTGGGTTGACGAACACACCAGCCACATTCATGGATATGATGAATCGTATGTTCCATGAGGTCTTGGATCAATTCGTGGTAGAGTTTATCGATGATATTCTTGTGTACTCGTGCACCGAGGAGGATCATGATAAGCATTTGAGGATTGTATTGCAAGTATTGTTGGAGAATCAGCTTTATGCTATGCTAAGAAAATGCAAGTTTTGGCTTAGGGGAGTTGCATTCCTTGGACATGTAGTGTCAACCCATACAATATTGAGGCGGTGATGAATTGGAAAATGCCTAAACCGGTGACAGAAGTTCGTAGTTTCCTTGGCTTGGCTAGATATTATCGAAGGCTTGTAGAGGGTTTCTCTAAGATATCTGCTCCGTTGACTAAGTTGTTGCAAAAGAATGTTCGCTATGAATGGACGGATGTTAGACAACAAGCTTTCGAGAGGTTGAAGGAAGCTTTGACGCAAGCTCCTGTCTTGATTCAACCAGAATTAAGTAAGGAGTTTGTGGTTTACATTGATGCATGGTATGTTGGTCTAGGTTGTATGTTGATGCAAGGTGGGAAGGTTGTGCCATATGCATCTAGGCAATTGAAGGTGCATGAGCGCAACTATCATACTCATGATCTAGAGCTTGCTGCAGTTGTGTTTTCCTTGAAGATTTGGAGGCATTATCTTTACGGCGAGAAATGTGTGGTCTACACAGATCATAAGAGTTTGAAGTATCTAATGTCGCAAAGAGAGTTGAATCTTAGGCAACCAAGATGGTTGGAGTTGCTTAAGGATTATGATCTAACGATTGAGTACCATCTTGGAACGTCCAATGCCGTGGTCGATGCTTTGAGTAGGAAGGTGGCTGTTGAGTTGAGAGCGATGTTTTCTCGGTTGAGTATATCGCGTGATTGTGGGTTGATAGCCAAGTTACAAGTGAACCCTTCATTAATTCAGTTAATTAAGGATAAGCAGCTGCTTGATGATTCTTTGGTGCCTCATGTTTAGGATATAGCTGATGGTAATGCAGCAGACTTTTGTTTCAATGATGATGATGTTTTATGTTTTAAAAGTTGGATAGTTGTGTCGTATGATGTTGATTTGAGGCACACTATTTTGACTGAAGCTCATAGCAGTCTTTTTTCTATGCATCATGGAAGTATAAAGATGTATCGTGGTTTCAAAGATGAGTACTATTGGGTTGGGTTGAAAAAGGATGTTGCCAATTTTGTGAGCATGTATGGTTTGTCAACGTGTGAAAGCTGAGCACCAGTTTCCTTCCGGTTTATTGTAGCCTTTAAGGATACCGGAATGGAAGTGGGAAAGGATTACGATGGATTTTATGTCCGGTTTGCCTTTAACAGCATCAAAGAAGAACTCCATTTGGGTGATTGTAGATCTTCTTATGAAGTGTGCGTATTTCTTGGCTGTGCATACTACGTATACGTTGGATAAGCTAGCGGAGTTGTATATTGCTGAGATTGTGCGTTTGCATGGTGTGCCTCAGATAGAGATCTGAGGTTTATAGCGAGGTTTTGGGAATGTCTACACCAAGCGTTGGGTACGCGTTTGAATTTCTGCACTTCATATTATCCTCAGATGGATGGACAGTCGGAGTGAGTTATCCAGGTGCTAGAGGATATGTTTAGATGTTGTGTTATAGATTTCCAAGTTTCTTGGGAAAAGTATATGCCCTTGGTGGAGTTTGCCTATAATAACAGTTTCCATTTAAGTATACAAATGGCTCCGTATGAAACTTTGTTTGGAAGAAAGTGTAGAACGCCTCTTTGTTGGGTGGAGGCAGTGCAAAAGTTGGTTTCCTTGCCGGATTTGCTTAAGGGAACAATTGAGAAAGTGAAGCTCATATGTGAGCTATATAAGGTTGCATCGGATCGTCAAAAGTCCTGCATGGATTAAAGCGTAAGGAGATTGAGTTTGCGGTTTGAGATTGCGTGTTCTCGAAGGTATCGCCTTGGAAGAAGGTGATAAGATCTGGATGTAAGGGCAAGCTTAGTCCAAGGTTTATTGGACCTTATGAGGTTGTGGAGCGTGTTGGTCCTGTTGAATATCGGTTGAGGTTGCATCCCGAATTGAAGAAAACTCATGTGATGCTTGTTGAGGAGATTGAGTTGAATATGGATTTATCTTATTATAAGGAACCAGTAAGGATCCTTGATTCTAGTAGCAAGGTTCTACGTGGTAAGACGATTGAACTTGTGAAGTGTTGTGGCGACATCGAGGAGTTGAGGAGGCCACGTAGGAGAGCAAAGCGGACATGATGAAGCAGCTTCCGTATCTTTTTCCTACAGGTAAAATTTCAAGGACGAAATTTCCTAAATGGGGAAGAGGTGTACCACCCCGGTTTTGGGGCTAGAGGTTTTAAAAGTGGTTTAGGGGTCGGCGAATCTAGATTAGAGATCCAGGTCGGCTTAGGGAAATCTTAGTTCGAGATGTGATAAAATCATGTGAATTTTTTTAAAATCCTAATTAAATATGTAGTAGTGGAAATTGAAATCAATTTTGAAAAATAAATTTTAGAAAATCGACATTTCAGCTTGGTGACTAAAATGTAATAATTGAAAGTTTTGTTTTAAAGGCTAATTCGAAGAGAGTCAAAACTTAGAATCCTTAGGGAGCTATTACACCATGTTGGTATCAGCTAACTCCCTCAATTGGTGTTTAATTGTTTTAATTAAAAGTTTTAATAAAGGTTTTTTAATAAAAAGAGATTTTATTAGCCAAATCATTTTCTCACGTAACTTCTTTTCTTTAAACTTTTCTCTCAACTTTCCCAACAGCCAAACTCTCTTTTCATCACTAGAATCTTCAGAGAATATTCCTATTTCATTAGCTTTTTATTCCTAAATGATGCTTATGGATTTCTACAACATTTAGCAAGAGTTTTCTTAAAGAATTTCACCAAAATCTTTGCAAATCAAGGAAGGCTTGTGTTAGAAGGGAGAATACTTTGGAAGCATTCAGTGAAGATTTGGGGGCTTCGGATGCTTGATTTTCTCGTTGGCGATTTAGGTTTCACGAGTCGGTGAGATGGGATTTCCAGCTTTGAAACATCTTAAAAGTGGTTTTGGGAACTCAGTGTAAGCTCGAAATGCTTTACTAAGTTTGGAAGTAAGTAAAGTGATTTTCTCCCTCTGACTGTGCTACTATAAGCTTGATGATGCACTTGATTTTATAAATGTTTATAAACTATTTTAAAGCATGGTTTTGAGTAAGGGATTTACTGTTTATAATGCCATAATGTTGAAGGATGCACATGGTAAGTGATCCTTCTATGTATATGCTTATACATGTCTAATGAACCATGGTTTAATGCTTGGTTTGTAGCTTATTGTGAAAGATTTGAAAACAATGAGGTTTATATTAAATAAGGATTATATTGGCAAGTGATGTTGTGTAAAGTTGTTTACAAATGAAATTGGATATAGTTTGTTGGCTATAGGATTGAGTGCAATATAAACAAGTCGCCTTGGATGTTGAGGGGTTTTGAATGTACCGAAAACTCCATCCAAGTACCCTGACGATTGAGGAAATTGATATGTGTCATGTCTCTCATTAGTGGGTTATACATCTACCAATGAGTGGTGTGGAGGGGTTGTAAGGTACCGAATACTCCACCACGGGTGTCACAACGGTAGAGGGTAACTCCTGTGTGTGAACCTTTAGATGCCAGTGAGGATGTATGAAGTGTTGGGACAACACTTGAGAATCCGTGTATCCGATATGCTTTGAGAAATGGAAATATTGATAATCACTTGTGAGCCAATATAATTTACAAATTGTTATGAAATGATTATGGATGCATAATGTGAATAATATGCATGTTTTACTCATTAAGATTTGCATATGGTAGTTAGGCATGGAAAGGCTTAGAATGAGTTTTAGCAAATGGTTTTGCTGTTGAAGTATGCAATACTTGTTGCATGATGTATAACATGTTGATTTTGTTAATGAAGTGCATGAATTTCAAGAGGGTGTGATGGTTTCCAAATGGTGTAAAATAATTTTGGGCATTGATGGTGTTTTTAGTTTTGAGCGCTCCTCACTAAGCTTGTATGCTTACGCTCTCTATTATCCATCAATGTAGAAAACTAAGTGTTTGGAAGCAGCAACTTGCAAGGGGGTCATAGGAGACTTCGCTTCAAATGTGTGCTTCGTTTTATGGACTAGAGTAATAAGGGCAATGGGGGATCCATGGTTTATTTGGGAGATGTGTTGAAACTCCCTATTTGAGCATGTTTGGTTATTGGTTTTATGATTGTAAAAGGCTTATTTATGTTGGTTTAAGCTTTGGTTTGAGTTTTGAGCTTTGGATGTTTGAATTTCGTAGGAAGCACGTCTCTAGAACACTTTGATGATAATTGTCATGTTATGTTGTTGTTGTTGCCATGTATACTTGAGAATTGATGTTTGCATGAGTTGTATGTATGATAGAGGTAAGTTGGTAGGTTTAGAAATGGTCTAAATGAGTAAAACCTGCATTTAGTGTAATTGCACACTGCAGGGTATCGGTATGGGCCTGCTAAATAGAAAGGGGTACCGATACGCAGGGGCGTAACGATACCAGTTTTGGCTACTGGTTTTGGGTGTACCCATACGGCCTCGAAGGGTATCAGTACGGCCTTTTTTTTTTAAATTTAAGTGATGCATTCGTACAGGGCGTATCGATACGCTCTCCAAGGGTATCGATACGGTGGTAGTTAAATTGGTTGAAAGGTATCTTTGAATGTTCTGAATCTTTACATTTTGGTCCCTAAATGTTGTGGATGTACTTAAATGAGTTTGATTGATTACTTTAAGCTAAGTTTTGACAGAGATGCATGTAATATGATTAATCTAAAGATGGTAATCTAAAATTGGGAAAAATCCTTGTATTTTGGCAAGTTTACAATTTGGTCCCTAAAAGTTGTTTATGCATAGAATTGTTGTTCGATTGGTGTTATGTATGATCCGCTGCAACATTGAACGCTTAGGTTTGTAATGAGCATCTACACAAGATAAAAGAAAAAATAAGGTCGTTTATTGAGGTAAACCTTCTTGGTTTACTTCAATATTCCCCTTGTGACTCATTTGGTTCGGTCTCTCGCCTAGGCCGGGTCGAGGGGGTTACAGATAAGTGGTGGGATTCTTAATAAGGCATGCATTAAGTTAGTTTTTCAGGCAGATAAACCATTACTCTCCCGAAATGGTGATTATGTCGGGAAATGTTTTTTAAACGAGGGTGTATTTGTCATAGAAACTCAACTTAATGAGAATAAAGCTACCACTTCTGCTTAAATTTGTTGAATCTTTAAATATATGGCATTCTATATTAGGTCATGTGAATATTCAATCCTTAAAGAAATTGATTAAAATGAATATTCTGCCTAAACTAGACATAAACAACATTAACAAATGTAACATTTGTGTAGAAGCTAAGCATACTAGACCTACCTTTAAGATAGTTTTTAAAAGAAAAACTAAATTGTTAGAGCTCATATATATTGATCTAGCAGATTTTAGAAACTTTGAAAGTAAAGGAGGAAAACACTATTACATCACTTTTGTAGGTGATTACTCTAGATATACAAATTTTTATCTCCTAAGACAAAGATGAGGCTGAAGACTTCTTTCTTATTTATAAGGCAGAAGTTGAGAATTAGTTAAATAGGAGAATTAAATAGGTCAGATCTGATAGAGGTGGTGAATATGGATCTAATTTCTTAAAATAGGTATGCAAGACGAATGGCATCATTCATGAAACCTCAGCTCCCTACTTTCCTCAACAGAATGGTATAGCCGAGAGGAAAAACAAAACTTTAAAAGAGATGATGAATTCATTGTTGATAAGTTCTGGGTTGCCTGAGAACATGCGGGGGGAAGCCATTCTATCGACAAATCACATTAAGAACCGTGTGCCTCACAAGAAAATACATTCTACCTCATACGAACTGTGGAAAGGTTATGCACCAAATCTGCAATACCTTAAAGTGTGGCGGTAACTGGCCAAAGTTGGATTGCCAGACTTTAAGAAATCCACTATTGGACCCAAAACCATTGATGCAGTGTTTATCGGGTATGCAACAAACAGTGCCGCGTATAGATTCATGTTACTGCATGATTCTTCTATTTGTGAGTCTAGAGATGTTGTTTTCTTTGAGGATATTTTTTTCTTTAAAGAAACCTAGACTAAATGAAGAAACACAAATAGAAATTGTTCCATCCTTTTCTTCTAGTGTGCCTGCTAAGGGTTCTCAAGAGATTGAATTTGAACCTAGAAAAAGCAAGAGGCAAAGAGTAGAAACCTCTTTTGGACCAGATTTTATCACTTCCTTCATTTTTGAGATGAATGATTTAGACTCTATTTCTGATCTGATAGCTCAAGTCTTTCTTTCAGATGAGGATCCGAATACTTATGAGGACGATGTGAGATCAATTGATCTAGTTTCTGGAAAGATACGATAATAGATGAACTAGAATCAATAATGTCTAATCATACTTGGGAGTTAGTGGACTTACCAAGAGGATTTAAACCTATCAGTAATAAATGAGTCTTCTGGAAGAAACTTAGACCTGATGGTTCAATCCAAAGATACAAGGCAAGGCTAGTTGTCAAAGGATTCACTCAAAAGTTTCGTTTAGACTTTTTCGACACTTACTCTCCTATTTCAAAAAGCTCAACGATCCGTGCATTATTTGCACTAGCCTCCATTCATAAAATGAAAGTACATCAAATGGATGTAAAAATTGCTTTCCTGAATGGAGATCTATATGGAGCAACTGCTAGGTTTTTAGACACCTGGTATGGAAGGAAAAGTTGGTAGACTTAAAAAGTCTCTATATGGCCTTAAGCAAGCTCCTAAACAATGGTATGAAAAATTCCATGAAACTATTTGTAGTTTTTGTTTTATTGTGAATGGTTCGGATGTATGTGTGTATTCGAAGATGTTCGGTACTGATTGTATCACATAAGTTTATACATTGATGATATGATGATTTTCACTACTAACATTGAGTCCATTAACAAAACAAAAATTTTCGTATCCAGAAAGTTTGAGATGACTGATCTTGGAGAAGTTGATGTAATATTGGGTGTCAAAGTCACCAAAAATGAAAAGGGGTTTTCTTTAAACCAAACACACTATATTGAGAAAGTATTAAAGAAATTTGACAATTTTGATGTAATCCTTGTTCAAACACCTTATGACTCTAGCAAGTATCTCTTCAAGAATAAAGGAAGTAGTGTTTCCCAAATCGGGTATGCTAAAATAATTAGGAGTTTAATGTTCTTAATGAACTATACTCGACCTGATATTGCCTACACTATGAGTAGACTAAGTAGATATACCCATAACCCTAGTAATGATCATTGAGTTGCTCTTAAATGATTACTTAAGTATCTCAAAGGTACTATGGACTGGAAACTTGATTTTGTTGGCTATCCTGTTATTCTAGAAGGATATTGTGACGCCAACTGGGTTTCTGATAACGATGAAGTAAGCTCTACGAGCGGGTATGTTTTTACTTTAGATGGAGCAGCAATTTCATGGAAATTCACAAAATAAACATGTATTGCTCGCTCTATTATGGAGTCAGAGTTTTTAGCTCTTGACCAAGATGGAAAGAAGTCGAGTGGCTCAAAAATTTGTTAGCAGAAATTTCGTTGTGGGGAAGACCGACTCCTCCAGTATCCTTACTGTGTGATTCACAGGTTGTGGTAAGTGTGGCTAAAAACCAAGCTTACAATGGTAAGAAAAGACACATTCGCATAAGACATGAATTAGTTAGACACTTAATAAGGAATGGAGTACTCTCATTAGAGTATATGAAGTCAGAAAGAAACCTAGCAGATCCTCTGACTAAAGGGTTAAGTAGGAAACTAGTCCTAGATTCTTTGAGGGGGATGGGTTTAAAGCCCATTGGTTGTGGACTTCATGGTGGATACCCAACTTAGTTATCTAAGTTCAATATGGTCAAACAAAACCATGGAAAGACTCATAGTGTACATTTCTCCTTTCTTATCCCTATGATGAATAATGTACATTCCCAGGATGAGCTTAATTGCTCTTAATAAATTCATAGCCCAGTCTTTGGGTAGTCTTAGTGAGAAAGACTTGATGAATTTATCGACTTTTGGTTGAATATCTATTCTTAATAAGTTCATAACCCAAAGTTAAGTGGGTAGTCCCTAGTGCGAAAGACTAAATGAACTTTTCTCTAGAAAAAGTTGAGTTTTACTCAAACTCTTAATGAATTCAAACCCAAGAATTTGGGAGTTCCTATTGAGAAGGACATGTTGAGTTCACCGATTAATGAGGTTGAATATTTATTCTTAATGATTTATTATCCCAGAGTTGGGTGGATCATTTATTATGAAATTGAAGAAAATCACCTAACACCATGTGAGGTTGAGCTTATACGAAGAGCTCTTAATTATTTTATAGTCCTATAAGGATGGTTTTATTAAGACAAACCTGATGAAATGACGTACGTAAGTGAGAAGGGTTATCCACCTTCTATGAAAAACGTTGGGCCATTTTTCTAGTACACTTACTATAATATTGAGGTAAGATGGCCAAATATATACTTTCATATATATATATATATATCTTACGCATCGAGAACTTCGGTGGATGAAGAGGTTAGTTGTGTGTTATTGTAACGCCCCGGTTTTGGGCTTAGAAGTTTTGGGCGTTGACCGGTTCGGTCAAAGTGCTGTTCGAATCTAAAAAGGTGAAATTAGGAAAACCTAGTTCGGGTTGCATTAAAAATATGGAAAAATGTTCTAAAATCCTCTTTTAATATATATAAGTGAACTGTGAAATCAATTTTACAAAATGAGGTTTGGAAGGGTGACATTTTGGCTAGTGACCAAAATGTAATTTTTGAAAACTGCGTGACTGTTTTAGAAAGGATTGAAACTTTGAATCTTTAAGGAGCTATTTACCCAAAAGGAGTTTCTCCAGATTTTTCTAAGGTAATTAATGTTTTAATTCTGATTTTTAAACAAAAGAAAAGTGGAGGGAAGTTATTTCTAACTAATTTTCCTAAAATCTCATTTTCCTTTTCTCTCATTTTCTCTCAAACCAAACATCTTTCTCCAGAGTTTTTCTTCTGATTTTGCCACATAAATCTCTCTTTTCAATCCTCTTTTGATTGCTAATCATCTCATCAACAAAACCTCACCAATTGCCATTCGATTCTTCAAGCTTTTTGGTTCTAAAAGAGGAGAAACTCAAGTTTGGAGGTAAGAACGTCCTTCTCCTCTGAACTTCAAGTTCTTTACTGAAATTCCCAAGTTTTCAATCCTTAATTGATGATTTATAAGTGGTTTTAAAGTTGTGTAATGGATCTTGGCTTAAAATGCAAGATTTGATGATTTTTGATGAATTTTCGTTGGATCTGTTAAAGCTGTGTTTTGAGGTGTCAAATTGATGTTAAATGAATGATAAATTGATTGGAAATTGAGTTTTAACTAATGCAATCCCGGATAGGTTGAATTTCCTAAGTTTAGCTTGTGATTCTTGGTTGTTTTTGGGTGATCTTGTGGATCTGTTGTTGCTGGAGGTATAAGGATGTTGTTAGGTCCTTTTTAGATGTTGAATGATGTTTAAGGATGCTTAGTTTTGATGGGTTATGGCTGGGCTTTGTTGAGGAGTTGTTTGGATGCATTTTCGGTTGTGTTTGGTGGCCGAAAATGGAGTGTGGATGAGAGCAGCGAGTTTAGGTGCTTTCATTGAAGCTATTAATGCATGATGATGCATTAATCTACTGTTTTGATGTGTTAAAACAGGGGAGTCATCTTTGGATCCAAGTGGTGGTGATCCGGAAGCTTGATTTGGTGTTTCGGCAAGAAGCGAAACGGAATCGGTGAGTGGATTTTAGTTTTCGGCTTTGAAACCAATGTTTTGGAGGTTTGGGAGCTTAGTCTAAGTCTAAACAACTTTGCTAAGCTCAAGAGTAAGTTTTCGGAAAAACTCTCTTGATGAGGAACCATGTGATGGTTAGGTGCAATGTGTTTGTTGCATGTTTAAATTCTATTTTTAAAGCATATCTAGCATGTTTGTTTGCTGAGATTATAAGCCATGTGTTAAAGGAAGCTCAAGGTTAGAGTTCCTTGCTTTTGAACATTGTTTAAATGTGGATTAATGCTTAAAGATGCATGATGTTTATGGCTTGGTTAAATGCTTTAAAATAGTGGATTATTGATGATAAATGATGTATATTGGCAAGTGATGTTTTGAAAAGGTTAAGGTCACCAAGGTGGTTAAAAGTCCTTGAGTGAGCCTTGTTTACTTAAGAACATCAAGGTGTTTAAAAGTCCTTGGATGGTTCTTGTTACGGACACAAAGGTGTTTAAAAATCCTTGTGTGGTCCTTTCCAAGGTGTTTAAAAGTCCTTGGGGCCAAGGTGTTTAAAAGTCCTTGGGGTGATTCATGTCATGGTGTTTAAAAGTCCATGGGCCAAGGTGTTTAAAAGTCCTTGGGGTCAAGGTGTTTAAAAGTCCTTGAGGTGAAACTTTTTAAGGACACAAAGGTGTTTAAAAGTCCTTGTGTGGTCCTTGCCATGGTGTTTAAAAGTCCATGGGCCATGGTGTTTAAAAGTCCATGGGGATAAGATCACAATGGTGTTTAAAAGTCCATGTGTGAGTCTTATGTTGATCTTGTTTAAAGATGGTAATTATCACTTGTTGCCAATAAATCATGTAATGAGATGGAAGCATGTATTGCTTGTTTTTAAAGGTTAAAGAGCATGTGTAATGTTGCTTGAAGTATGATTTATAAAAGTTTTTTATAAATGCATTATTGAATGGTTTTAATTGAGCTTTCCTCACTAAGCTTTTGCTTACGCTCTCTCTCTCTTTTCTTAAACCAATAATGCAGAGCATTAAGGTGCGTTGAGGGCAGTAAGGAAGGCAAGCAATCAAGTGAAAGCTAAGCTCAAGTATGGGAAGGTTTTCTTAAACACCTTTAGCTATTGGTTTTTGGCAATGGGGGACCTATGTTGTTGTTTTGGGAGATGTTTTGGATTCCCTATTTTGGATTTTTGTTGTTGTTAACGTTGGTACATGTAATTGGCCATTATGTGTTGGTTTGGAGGTTTTAGTGCATGAATGGTTTGCTTGAGTAGGAAGCATGCCTTTAGAATTGGGGCTTTTCATATATGATGATATAATGATAATTGGTTGATGCAAATATGTCTCTTGTATGTTGTATGAGTTGCTGGTAAAGTTTGGTTGCATTTGGAGCATGATTGGTTGGTTAATTGTGTGTTTAAGCAAGAAATTTTCTGCAATCTGTGCAGGCCGTATCGGAACAGTAGCCACCGTTTCGGAACGGGTGCCTTGTAGCAACCCAGGCGTCCGAAACGGGGGACACTGTTCCGAAACAGAAAGGCCACTGCCAGCCCTCGTTTCGGTACGCGTTGCGGAACGGCCCCACGTTTCGAAACAAACTCTCCCTGTTTCGGAACACCTGACCGTTGGGGGCTGACATTGGCAGTTATATGTTTTGGAATGTATGCGTTTTGGTCCTGAATCTTGTATGTGCAATTGTATGAGTGTGGGTTGCCCGTTTGAGCTGAAATTTGACAGTGAAGCATGAAACCTGATTAATTATAAGTTGGTAACTTTAATTTGGGTTAAGTCCTTATAATTATCAGAATTTACAAATTGGTCCCTAAAGTTGTAATTTGTTCAATTGGGTCCCTGTTTGATCTCTGATGTTTATGTTATTTGAGTATGTTGTTTGTATGATCACAACTAGGGTTAATGTGCATCTAGACAAGTTTAAAAAGAAAAAAAAAGGGTCGTTAATCAAGGTTGACTTTCGGGTTGACTTTGGTTTCCCCCGTGTAATCTTCTTAATTTGGGTCAACTGTCTAGGCCGGGTTAAGGGGGTTACATTTGGTGGTATCAGAGCTGAGTTCTCGAGTAATTGGGAATGTGTATGTGAATGTTTGAAGTATGTATGCCTTGTATGCTTGTTGGGTGAAAGCATGTTGAGTAAATTGCATGTATGTTGCAATTGAGATGTATGCTGTGATGAAGCATGTTGTGGGTACCCATTGCCAAATCAAAGCTAATGAAATGATGTTGATTTTAATTGGAAATGAGCTTGAGTACTTGGATTGCTTACCTTGCTGGGCCTGACTTTGTTTATTTGCATTGTGGTTGCATAGTTAGAGTATGGCACCTCGTAGAGAGTTGAGGAGTAATGTGCGAGCTACGGCTCAGAATGAGAATGAAAACGAAGAGAATGTTGAGAGTGCGGTTTTACCTCCTCCACCTGGTGGTGGTGGTGCTGGGGCTGAAGAAGCTGGAGCTGCAGCTGGTGCTGAGGCTGCTGGACCTGAGGCTGGTCAGGGGCAAGCTGTTCCTGACATGACAGTGTTAATTCAAGCTATAGTTGGTGCTTTTCAAGCAGCGGTAGCTGGAGCTCGTGGAGTTGGGCATCAGGAAGATGCTAGAGTTAGACTACCTTTGGAGCAGTTGCGCAGTCTAGGAGGGACTGAGTTCAGGGGTATGTCTGCTGAAGGTTCTGAGGCTTGGTTAGAGAGTACCAAGAGAATCTTGGGAAAGATGAGTTGCACTGATGTGCAGAAGCTTGGCTGTGTTGTGTCCTTGCTGCAGAAGGATGCATATACGTGGTGGACAACCACTATTGCTGGGATGGCAGAAGCTGATGTGACTTGGACATTCTTTCAGAATGTGTTCAAGAGAAGGTATCTGGGTGTGAGGTACCTAGATGAGAAAAGGAGGGAGTTCATGTCTCTTACCCAAGGGAACATGACGGTGGCTGAGTATGAAGTACAGTTTGTTCGACTCAGTCAATATGCACCTGAGCTTGTCCCGGATGAGCGAGCGAGGTGTGAAAGGTTCCGTTATGGCTTAGTGACGGATGTGAAGATGTATGTGCTGGCTACCGAGTATGATGATTTTGATGTGTTGGTGGGTCGAGCCAAGGATATTGAGATGAACTTGGGTTTATCTGCTAGAGGTGCTGGAGCAAGTGCTGGTAAGCGGGTAGCTGAATATAGTTCCGGTGGTGGACGGAACAAGAGGGGACGTGATCAGAAGTATCAGTCCTCGGCTAAGCGAGGTGGTGGAGCACCTGCTCGGGGAGGCAACGCTAGAGCTGATCCGAGTGCTTGTTGGATATGTGGTTCGCATGGCCACATGAAACGTGATTGTCCTCGTGTTGTGAGGGAGGTGCAAGCTCCTTTTGCGGCAGCTGGTAATGGTTGCTGGAACTGTGGATCTATTGATCATTTGAGGCGTGAGTGTCCTATGTTGGCTGGTGGCCAAGTTCGTGCTCCTGTTGTTGCAGCACCGCAGAGAGGTCGTGGGCGCTGCCGTGGTAATTTCCAGCGGAGAGAGGAAGGTGGCCGAGGTGTAGCTCATGTTGTAGCTGTACAGCCAGAGGGTGGCGGACAGGCGAGAGTGTTTGCTCAGCGTGAGGGGAGGAATGACGCGGATGTGATTGCATGTACTTTTACTTTGCAATCCTTGTCATTACTTTCCTTGGTTGATTCTGGATCTACGCACTCTTACATATTGCGTGAGCATGCTGAATTGCTTGGTTTGCCTGTTGAGTCTTTGGATGTTGGTATGCGTGTCACTAGTTCTTTTGGTGAGACTGTTGTGACTCGAAAGCTGTATAGAAGGTGTCCTTTGGTTGTTCAGGATCATGTTTTTCATGTTGACCTTATGGAGTTACCTTTCTATGGTTTTGATGTAATCCTTGGTATGGATTGGCTTGCTGAGCATCGTGCTGTGGTGGATTGTGAAAATAAGCGAGTTTCGCTGAAGCTTGCGGATGATTATGAAGTTGTTGTGGTTGGTAAGAATGTGAAGTTTCTTGCCAGTGTGGTGTCTACGTTGGAGGCAAGCCGGATGCTGAGGCAAGGTTGTGAAGCTTACCTAGCTTTTGTGATGAATCCTAGCTCTAAGGAGTTGCGTGTGCAAGATATCAGGGTTGTGAAGGAGTTTCCTGGTGTGTTTTCTGAGGAGTTGCCTGGTTTACCTCCTAATCGCGAGGTGGAGTTTGGAATTGAGTTGTATGAGAATACAACTCCTGTGTCCATTACTCCCTATAGAATGGCACTGAAGGAGCTGAAGACGCAGTTGCAAGAGTTGCTTGAGCGTGGTTTCATTCGGCCGAGTGTGTCGCCTTGGGGTGCACCGGTCTTGTTCGTGAAGAAGAAGGATGGCACTATGAGGATGTGCATTGATTACCGTCAGCTGAACAAGTTGACTATCAAGAATCGGTATCCTTTGCCGAGAATTGATGATCTCTTTGATCAATTTCGGGGAGCTACTGTGTTCTCTAAGATTGACTTGAGGTCAGGGTATTACCAGTTGAAGGTGAAGGATGTGGATGTGCCTAAGACAGCTTTCAGGACAAGGTATGGGCATTATGAGTTCCTTGTGATGCCGTTTGGTTTGACAAATGCTCCTGCTGCTTTCATGGACATGATGAATCGTGTGTTTCATGAATACCTGGACAAGTTTGTTGTGGTGTTCATTGATGATATCCTCGTGTACTCGCGTACTGAGGAGGAGCATGAAGAGCATTTGAGGATTGTTTTGCAAGCTTTGTTGGAGAATCAGCTTTACGCTAAGCTGAGCAAGTGTGAGTTCTGGCTTAAGGAGGTGGTGTTTTTCTTGGGCATGTGGTTTTTGCCAAGGGGATTCGGGTTGATCCTCAGAAGATTGAGGCGGTGATGAATTGGAAGGTTCCTAAGTCTGTTCACGAGGTTCGTAGTTTCCTTGGTTTGGCGGGATACTACCGAAGGTTTGTGGATGGGTTTTCTAAGATTGCTGCACCTTTGACAAAGTTGTTGCAGAAGGATCTTAAGTATGAGTGGACGGAGGCGAGACAGCAGGCTTTTGAGAAGCTTAAGGCGGCTTTGACGTAAGCTCCTATCTTGGTTCAACCTGAATCAGGGAAAGAGTTTGTGGTGTATAGTGATGCGTCCTATGTTAGTTTGGGATGTGTGTTGATGCAAGAGGGTAAGGTGGTAGCTTATGCATCGCGGCAGTTGAAGGTGCATGAGCGCAATTATCCTACGCATGACATTGAGTTGGCTGCAGTGGTTTTTGCTCTGAAGATCTGGAGACATTACCTGTATGGTGAGAAGTGTACTGTGTACACGGATCACAAGAGTTTGAAGTATCTGATGTCTCAGAAGGAGTTGAATCTCAGGCAGCGACGTTGGGTGGAGTTGCTCAAGGATTATGATTTGACGATTGAGTATCACCCGGGGAAGGCTAATGTTGTAGCGGATACCTTGAGTAGGAAGGTAGCTGTTGAGCTGAGGGTTATGTTTGCCAGTTTGAGTATTTCGCGCGATGGTGGTCTTGTGGCTGAGTTGCAAGTGAAACCATCTTTGGTTCAGTTGATCAAGGAAAAGCAGTTGCTGGATGATTCCTTGGTGTCTCATGTACAGGATATCGCGGAGGGTAGACCTTCAGATTTCTGCTTTAATGATGATGGAGTGTTGTGTTTTGGGAGTCGGATAGTAGTGCCCAATGATGCTGAGTTGAGGCGTGCTATTCTGACTGAAGGTCATAGTAGTCCTTTTGCTATGCACCCTGGTAGTACTAAGATGTATCGAGATCTTCGTGATGAGTACTATTGGGTGGGTTTAAAGAAAGATGTTGCGGAGTTTGTCAGCAAGTGTATGGTGTGTCAGCGAGTTAAGGCTGAGCATCAGTTTCCTTCAGGGTTGTTGCAACCGTTGAGAATCCCTGAGTGGAAGTGGGAAAGGGTTACCATGGATTTTGTATCTGGTTTACCTTTGTCACCGTTGAAGAAGAATTCGGTGTGGGTGATTGTGGATCGCCTGACGAAGTGTGCGCATTTCTTGCCTGTGCATACTACGTTTTCTTTGGATAAGCTTGCGGAGCTGTACATTGCTGAGATTGTGCGGCTGCATGGTGTGCCTAAGTCGATTGTGTCGGATAGGGATCCGAGGTTCACATCGCGGTTCTGGCAGTGTTTGCATCAAGCTCTGGGTACGAGGTTGAATTTCAGTACATCCTATCATCCTCAGTCGGATGGTCAGTCTGAGCGTGTTATCCAGATTTTGGAGGATATGTTGAGGTGCTGCGTGATTGAGTTTCAGGGCTCTTGGGAGAAGCTTTTGCCTTTGGTTGAGTTTGCTTATAACAATAGTTATCAGGCAAGTATTCAAATGGCACCTTATGAGGCTTTGTACGGAAGGAAGTGTAGGACTCCTCTTTGTTGGGCTGAAACGAGTCAGAAGTTGGTTTCGATGCCGGCTTTGTTGAAGAGAACCACCGCGAAGGTGAAGCTCATTTGTGAGCGTTTGAAGGCAGCTTCTGATCGGCAGAAGTCTTATGCGGATTTGAAGCGTAAGGAGATTGAGTATGCGGTGGGTGACCGTGTGTTTCTGAAGGTTTCGCCTTGGAAGAAGGTGATGAGGTTTGGCCGGAAGGGTAAGTTGAGCCCTAGGTACATTGGACCATACGAGGTGGTTGAGCGTGTGGGTCCTGTTGCGTACAGGTTGAGGTTACCTCAAGAGTTGGAGAAGATTCATGATGTGTTTCATGTTTCTATGCTCCGGAAGTATAGATCTGATCCCTTCGCATGTGATGCATGTGGAAGAGGTGGAATTGAATCCTGATTTGACCTATGATGAGGAACCGGTGAGGATTCTGGATTCGGATAGCAAGGTTCTTCGTGGCAAGACCATTGAGTTGGTAAAGGTGCTGTGGAAGCATCGCGGTGTTGAGGAAGCCACGTGGGAGCGAAAGGATGACATGCTGAAGCAGTTTCCTTATCTCTTTCCTTCAGGTAAATTTCGAGGACGAAATTTCTTAAGGGGGGAGAGTTGTAACGCCCCGGTTTTGGGCTTAGAAGTTTTGGGCGTTGACCGGTTCGGTCAAAGTGTTGTTCGAATCTAAAAAGGTGAAATTAGGAAAACCTAGTTCGGGTTGCATTAAAAATATGGAAAAATGTTCTAAAATCATCTTTTAATATATATAAGTGAACTGTGAAATCAATTTTACAAAATGAGGTTTGGAAGGGTGACATTTTGGCTAGTGACCAAAATGTAATTTTTGAAAACTGTGTGACTGTTTTAGAAAGGATTGAAACTTTGAATCTTTAAGGAGCTATTTACCCAAAAGGAGTTTCTCCAGATTTTTCTAAGGTAATTAATGTTTTAATTCTGATTTTTAAACAAAAGAAAAGTGGAGGGAAGTTATTTCTAACTAATTTTCCTAAAATCTCATTTTCCTTTTCTCTCATTTTCTCTCAAACCAAACATCTTTCTCCAGAGTTTTTCTTCTGATTTTGCCACATAAATCTCTCTTTTCAATCCTCTTTTGATTGCTAATCATCTCATCAACAAAACCTCACCAATTGCCATTCGATTCTTCAAGCTTTTTGGTTCTAAAAGAGGAGAAACTCAAGTTTGGAGGTAAGAACGTCCTTCTCCTCTGAACTTCAAGTTCTTTACTGAAATTCCCAAGTTTTCAATCCTTAATTGATGATTTATAAGTGGTTTTAAAGTTGTGTAATGGATCTTGGCTTAAAATGCAAGATTTGATGATTTTTGATGAATTTTCGTTGGATCTGTTAAAGCTGTGTTTTGAGGTGTCAAATTGATGTTAAATGAATGATAAATTGATTGGAAATTGAGTTTTAACTAATGCAATCCCGGATAGGTTGAATTTCCTAAGTTTAGCTTGTGATTCTTGGTTGTTTTTGGGTGATCTTGTGGATCTGTTGTTGCTGGAGGTATAAGGATGTTGTTAGGTCCTTTTTAGATGTTGAATGATGTTTAAGGATGCTTAGTTTTGATGGGTTATGGCTGGGCTTTGTTGAGGAGTTGTTTGGATGCATTTTCGGTTGTGTTTGGTGGCCGAAAATGGAGTGTGGATGAGAGCAGCGAGTTTAGGTGCTTTCATTGAAGCTATTAATGCATGATGATGCATTAATCTACTGTTTTGATGTGTTAAAACAGGGGAGTCATCTTTGGATCCAAGTGGTGGTGATCCGGAAGCTTGATTTGGTGTTTCGGCAAGAAGCGAAACGGAATCGGTGAGTGGATTTTGGTTTTCGGCTTTGAAACCAATGTTTTGGAGGTTTGGGAGCTTAGTCTAAGTCTAAACAACTTTGCTAAGCTCAAGAGTAAGTTTTCGGAAAAACTCTCTTGATGAGGAACCATGTGATGGTTAGGTGCAATGTGTTTGTTGCATGTTTAAATTCTATTTTTAAAGCATATCTAGCATGTTTGTTTGCTGAGATTATAAGCCATGTGTTAAAGGAAGCTCAAGGTTAGAGTTCCTTGCTTTTGAACATTGTTTAAATGTGGATTAATGCTTAAAGATGCATGATGTTTATGGCTTGGTTAAATGCTTTAAAACAGTGGATTATTGATGATAAATGATGTATATTGGCAAGTGATGTTTTGAAAAGGTTAAGGTCACCAAGGTGGTTAAAAGTCCTTGAGTGAGCCTTGTTTACTTAAGAACATCAAGGTGTTTAAAAGTCCTTGGATGGTTCTTGTTACAGACACAAAGGTGTTTAAAAGTCCTTGTGTGGTCCTTTCCAAGGTGTTTAAAAGTCCTTGGGGCCAAGGTGTTTAAAAGTCCTTGGGGTGATTCATGTCATGGTGTTTAAAAGTCCATGGGCCAAGGTGTTTAAAAGTCCTTGGGGTCAAGGTGTTTAAAAGTGCTTGAGGTGAAACTTTTTAAGGACACAAAGGTGTTTAAAAGTCCTTGTGTGGTCCTTGCCATGGTGTTTAAAAGTACATGGGCCATGGTGTTTAAAAGTCCATGGGGATAAGATCACAATGGTGTTTAAAAGTCCATGTGTGAGTCTTATGTTGATCTTGTTTAAAGATGGTAATTATCACTTGTTGCCAATAAATCATGTAATGAGATGGAAGCATGTATTGCTTGTTTTTAAAGGTTAAAGAGCATGTGTAATGTTGCTTGAAGTATGATTTATAAAAGTGTTTTATAAATGCATTATTGAATGGTTTTAATTGAGCTTTCCTCACTAAGCTTTTGCTTACGCTCTCTCTCTCTTTTCTTAAACCAATAATGCAGAGCATTAAGGTGCGTTGAGGGCAGCAAGGAAGGCAAGCAATCAAGTGAAAGCTAAGCTCAAGTATGGGAAGGTTTTCTTAAACACCTTTAGCTATTGGTTTTTGGCAATGGGGGACCTATGTTGTTGTTTTGGGAGATGTTTTGGATTCCCTATTTTGGATTTTTGTTGTTGTTAACGTTGGTACATGTAATTGGCCATTATGTGTTGGTTTGGAGGTTTTAGTGCATGAATGGTTTGCTTGAGTAGGAAGCATGCCTTTAGAATTGGGGCTTTTCATATATGATGATATAATGATAATTGGTTGATGCAAATATGTCTCTTGTATGTTGTATGAGTTGCTGGTAAAGTTTGGTTGCATTTGGAGCATGATTGGTTGGTTAATTGTGTGTTTAAGCAAGAAATTTTCTGCAATCTGTGCAGGCCGTATCGGAACAGTAGCCACCGTTTCGGAACGGGTGCCTTGTAGCAACCCAGGCGTCCGAAACGGGGGACACTGTTCCGAAACAGAAAGGCCACTGCCAGCCCTCGTTTCGGTACGCGTTGCGGAACGGCCCCGCGTTTCGAAACAGGCTCTCCCTGTTTCGGAACACCTGACCGTTGGGGGCTGACATTGGCAGTTATATGTTTTGGAATGTATGCGTTTTGGTCCTGAATCTTGTATGTGCAATTGTATGAGTGTGGGATGCCCGTTTGAGCTGAAATTTGACAGTGAAGCATGAAACCTGATTAATTATAAGTTGGTAACTTTAATTTGGGTTAAGTCCTTATAATTATCAGAATTTACAAATTGGTCCCTAAAGTTGTAATTTGTTCAATTGGGTCCCTGTTTGATCTCTGGTGTTTATGTTCTTTGAGTATGTTGTTTGTATGATCACAACTAGGGTTAATGTGCATCTAGACAAGTTTAAAAAGAAAAAAAAAAGGTCGTTAATCAAGGTTGACTTTCGGGTTGACTTTGGTTTTCCCCGTGTAATCTTCTTAATTCGGGTCAACCGTCTAGGCCGGGTTAAGGGGGTTACAGTTATGAGTTTACCCTAATCCTAGAAATTTCAAGACTAGTTTCACTTGTCTACGAGAAGAATTGCTCATTATCATTATGTACTAGTTCAAGACATGTTCACTAGTTTCACTTCAGATTAGGATATTTTTTAGTTACGGGAAAATTCTTTCACATTTGTGGGGGAATGTTGGAATAATGAAGGGTCATAATCCCACATTGAGTGGGAAAATACAAAGTCAAGGGTATTTTTAGTGACCATTCTCCCCTCCCTTGTTGAGTAATAGAGAACAAGGGGCAATATCGCACGCCGCCGCCATTCGTACTACACGGCGTGGTCATGGTAACACGTGTCTTCGATTTTTGAAAATTTAAACAGTCAATTTTCTAAGTAAATATAAGAATGTGAAAGAATTGTGAGTGAATGTCTACTATTTATAGGCTGGTTGCAAAACCATACCGCCTGATTTAATTTTCAGAGGATGACAACTGATCACTGTCTTTGATTTCTGAAATTTAAACAATCATTTTTTATGTAAAATCTTCCAACGAATCTGGACTTCTTGTGGGTCGGGTTCATCTGATGAATCAGCTATTAAAGCAGAATTAATTCAGCAGTTGAACAGACTTAAACTCAGAGTTAAGGTAGAGTTTAATTCAGGAATTAAATCAGATTTTAATATGATTCTTTTTGGAAGATTTTACCCCTGTATGAAGCCTATAAATAGAGAAGCATTACTTGCTTCTCAATTCAACAATTCACTCAACATTTCTCAAATCCTCTTTAAGCTCTCAAAAGCTTCTGCAACGTTCAAAGGAGAAATACCATCATAGTTTACTCTGGTTTTGGGTGTATGATTCTCGGAGCCACTGTGTTAACCTCGGGGGACAATTCGTGTTGAGTGGATTGTTGAATCGATTTAAGCCAAGAGCGGTAAATTGGATTTTTAGAAAGTTTGGTGGTGAAGTGGAAAAATAAAAATATCAAGACAAGGCACTTAGAGTGGTTCAAGTTCCAATTGAACTCTACATCCACTACCTTAGCTCCCACTAAGGATTTTCCAACAACTCCACTAGTTGATCTTCACCTTTTCTAGGCTTAGGAGGAAACCTTTACACAATGGTCAATTTTCTACCCAAAATTGGCCCAATCCTCATACAATGTTTACAAAGAAGATGAAGGCAAATAACAAGTATCTCTCAATACAAATGTTGCCCAATTACAAGCACTCAACCCAATTGAATTAAATAAAATGGGAAATACAAAGAACTACAATTGGTGTTTTACAAGGAATATGAAAATTTTGCACAAGATCTTGGATTTGATGTTTGGATGTTTCTCTTAGGATCAATAGTTGTTGTTGGTGCTTTTAGGACTCCCTTTTATACCTTCTCATTGAATTCTAGCCGTTGGGGTTGATGCCATCATAATTATAGCCTTTGGGATGCAATCTTCCCACCATAAATGCATTTCTGCAACTACCCGTTCCGAAACGCTTGACCCTGTTTCGAAACAGAACAAAATAGAAATAGCAGTTGGGGTGTAATTAAGAGACCTTATCGAAACGGACCTGATCGTTTCAATACGCTAAGAGCTCGTTCTGAAACGTACTAGAGCCCGTTACGAAACATTTTTCCACTGCCAAAACCCGTATCGAAACGACTTAAAACGTTTCGATACACTCTAACCGTTTCTTTGGAAATCAGTTATAGAATTGCAACAACCATATTTTTGAATCAAAGTTTGAAATCGTTTCGAAATGTTTGAAGTCGTTTCGCTACTGCCGTTTCGAAACGGTTCAACTCGTTCTATTGTTCTTCATCCGTTTCGAAACATGGAAACATGTTTCGATACACTTGTATCGAAACAAAAAGGCTTGTTTCAAAACACATGTTAACAGTTTCAAAATGTTCTGAAACGCCTAAGGACCGTTTCGTAACAGTGACTCGAAAATCACTGTTTTGACTTGGAAAACACTTAAAAATTTCATAAACATTGGCTTTGACTTGGACCATTGGCTTAGAGATTTTAGGAAGTTTTGAGGACTTAAAATTTTATTTTCTCTTTTACAATTTAGTCCTTAAATCCTTTGTTATATCAAAATCAATTCATTAGTTTTACAATCTCCCCCTTTTTGATATAACAAAACCAAGTATAAATTTTTAAGTGTTTTGAAATCTTTGAAAAAGTTTTAACTCCCCCTCAATTTAAGATAGGTTTTAAAGTTTTTAAAAGATTTAAAATTGAAGTATTTGAAACTCAAAACTGACTTAAAAACACTTAGGCTCTTAGATTACTTCTCCCCATTTTTGTTAGATCAAAAATAGATAAACAATGCTAATAAGAGAATAAAGGAGTCATAAACAATAAACCAAAAAACATAATATCTTAGATAGCATTAAAGTTCAGAAAACAACATCAAAAACATAAATATGCAAAGCATTTAAGTTCAAACTCAATCCTAAAAACAAATATTCAAAGCATAGGTCTTTAAAGATAAAAACATAAATAGGTGCAAACTTAATCCTAATATGACATAATAATATGATGTAATATGAATCCTAGGCCTCATCACCATCATCGCCTCCAATATCATCAAAAGAATCACCCATGTCCTTAGCTTGATCTTGAGGAAAGCACCTCCAATCACCATAGAAGGTGGAGAATGAGAGATCCATGGACATTTGTTGATTCTCAAGAGTGGAGACACGATCCTCCAATGATTGAATACGAGTGTTGAGAGAATCAAAACCCAAATCCATGTTCGTGTCCATCATGTTGAACGGCTCAGTAAGGAAGGCCATAAGAGCATCATTGTTAGGAGCCGCAACGGGAGCCGGAGCTTGAGGTTGAGGCTCTTCTTGAGGTGTTGGAGCTATCCTATCAACACGAACCCAATGGCCAAGTGTGTAACGAAACCCGGACTTCACAAGAGAAGATTCACCAATCTTTTGCTTTCGGGGTTCCGGAGAATCAAAAGAACAATCAAGACCGAGGCTAACAAAGATATAGCTCAACAATGTCCCATAAGTGAAGGATGTAAGTGATTCGGTTGTATGAATCTTCACTTGATAGACTATCTCAGTGAATATGATTTTTACTAAGTTCGGTCGTTGTGCTTGGCGAAAACACTCGAGCCAAAAGTGATCGACTTGTAGAATGTGGGAAAATTTACCTCCTGATGGGCGAATGAACCAAGAGATGATCAAATGCAAGAATCGATCATGACATCCAAGGTAAGAATGAATCCGGTGTGAGCTCCAAAGTGATTTTCATCCTCAATACCTTCATCTTTGAGCCCAAGGGTGTTCTCTAAGACGGGTGGATCAATACGAAACTTCTTGCCCAAAAGATAAGACTCGATGCCAATGACCTCTGAATGATCGTCATTATCGATGAGAACGATATTTGAGTAAAAGAGCAAGACCATGTTCTTGTAGACGATGTAGGGAATGCTCAAAAAGGCTAAGAAACTCTATTCTTTCAAGAGAAGTAGATAACGGAATTCGAAATGCTCGGAGTCAAGGAAATCTATATCCATAACTCGCTCTCTTCAAACGGGGGAATCATGAATGATTTTGAATCGTTCCTTATTATCTTGATTCTTAAGACATTTTTTAAAAATAAGGGTAAGTTTTGGACGAATGTTGTCTTGGGTCGAACCTTCACCCGCTTGAGTCTTTCGTTTCTTGTTTTCCATTAAAAATTCCTAAAAGCACAAAGCAAGCAAAAGAAAAATTTGAGTGTGTGCATTTAAATCCTAATTCAATCCAATAAAAATCTCATTAAGGTTTTAAAACCACTTTGAAAGTATATACATATATTAAAATTTTTGAAGAAAACAAATTTCAAAAATTGTGTTAAAAAATACTATTAAAATCAAATATATCCGAATAAAAATTTTGAGATTTTTAAAAAAATTTACAAGTTTTTGAAAACTCATGATGTAAAACATATATTCTATACAAAACAATAATTTTCTAACCTAATATTCAAAAGAAATCAAATGAAAAAGAAAAAGTTAGAAAATACCCTAAAAGAGGGATTTTGGAAAAATTGATGGATGAAATTGCACCAAATTGTTGAAGCTTGCTTAGATTTTCGTTTGGGAGTAAAAGCCCTCAAGATTAGATGAAAAACAATGAGGTTTGGAGGTTTTTTATAGAGGAAATCATTTTTAGGGTTTTTGAGTTTTAGTAAAAAGTAGATGTTGAGCATTTAAAACCCCTTAAAAAGGCTTTCTGGATACGTGTTTCGAAACATGTGTACCGAAACATCTACGAACGTTCCGAATCTAGCTTACCGTTCTGATACAAATTTGACCATATTGAAGCCCAAGAGATTGCCCGTATCGAAACGAATATGGGCTGTTTCGATACATGTCTTGGCAGAACCAAAATGTTTCGAAACCCTTTGGGGCGTTTCGAAAACCCTGGTCTATTTGTATTCATTTAAGGCACTTGTATCAAAACAGGGTGACCCGTTTCGATACGCCTAGGCCTGGAGGTGCAGATGAGGCTCTAAATTGCAGAAAAACTAAATTTTAATAGATCATAGATGCATAAATGATATGAATGGACAATAAAAACATATCAAAACACAAACATACTCCCCCCAACTATAAGCATGGATGCAATTAGGATCAAACCACATAAGCTTGACATTTTACAAGAAATCAAGCAAATTTAAGCATAAAAGGTCAAGATAGGCTAGTTAGATCTAACTTTCTCCTAAGGGACCAAAAACACTCCTTATCTAGAGGTTTGGTAAAGATGTCTGCTAATTGATTTAAGGTGTCTACATACTCTAAAACAACATCTTCCTTAAGGACATGATCTCTAATGAAATGATGTCTTATTTCTATGTGTTTGGTTCTAGAGTGTTGGATGAGATTTTTGGTAAGACATATAGCACTAGTGTTATCACACTTAAGGGGTATGGTGTCTACTTTAATTCCATAGTCTAAGAGTTGTTGTTTCATCCAAAGGACTTGAGCACACCAACTCCCTAAGGATATGTACTTGGCTTCGGTGGTAGATAAAGCTACACTATTTTGTTTCTTAGAGAATCAAGATATGAGCATGCTACCTAGGAATTGGCAAGTTCCGAAAGTACTTTTCCTATCTATTTTACAACCCCCGTAATTCGCATCCGAATAAGCATGAAGGTTAAATGTTGAGTCTCTAGGGTACCAAAGACCTAAACAAGGGGTATCTCTAAGGTACCTAAAGATTCTTTTAACGACTATAAGGTGAGACTCTCTAGGACTAGCTTGAAACCTAGCACATAAGTAAACACTAAACAATATATCTGGTCTACTTTCAGTAAGGTAAAGCAAAGATCCAATCATAGAGCGATGAAGCTTAGAGTCAACACACTTACCTCCTTCATCTTTATTAAGCTTTGTGGATGAGCTCATTGGTGTAGCTTGAGGCTTTGCTTGCTCCAAGCAAACTTCTTGAGCATATCTTTGATGTACTTAGCTTGATTGATGAAGATGTCATCCTTCATTTGTTTGATTTGGAGTCCCAAATAGAATGAGAGCTCCCCCATCATGCTCATTTCAAATTCACCTTGCATCAACTTAGATAAATCTTGACAAAGCAATTCATTAGTAGAACCAAATATAATATCATCAACATAAATTTGAACTACTAAGATATCTTTGCCATTTTTTTAATAAAAAGTGTTGTGTCCACCTTCCCTTTCTCAAAACCTTTTCCAACTAGAAAACTTGAAAGTCTTTCATACCAAGCTCTACGAGCTTGTTTTAAACCATACAAAGCTTTTGAAAACTTAAAGACATGGTTTGGAAAAATAGGATCTTCAAAACCCGGTGGTTGTTCCACATACACTTCTTCGTTTATAAAACCATTTAAAAACGCACTTTTGACATCCATTTAAAAAGGCTTGAAATCATGATAACATGCAATTGCAAGTAGCATCCTAGTGGCTTCTATTCTAGCTACGGGTGCATAAGTTTCATCAAAATCAATTCCCTCTTCTTAAGTGTAACCTTGAGCAACAAGCCTAGCCTTGTTTCTCACTATGTTACCACTCTCATCTAGTTTGTTTCTAAAGACCCATTTAGTTCCTATAGTAGATTTATTTCTAGGCCTATCAACTAATGTCCACACTTTACTTCTCTCAAATTGATTTAACTCATCTTGCATGGCCATAATCCAAAAGTCATCTTTTAATGCTTCTTTAACATTCTTAGGCTCAATGCATGAGATAAATGCAACATGATTAAGCATTTTAAGAGAAGAGCGAGTAGTTACCCCCTTGGATGGATCACCCAAGATCTCACCACCCTTGACATAGTTGTACTCCCTTGGGTAGCTTACTTCCTTTTCCTCAAGAGACGTGTCTTGCAATGCTTCTAGAGGTGGTTCTTGTGCTTATTCCTCTATGGTTTGAATCTCATACCTTTGACGATTCTCCACCATCATTGGCTTCAATGATCCCTACATCATCATCATCACAAGAATCCTTCCTCGAAAGGAGGTTATCATCGAAAACCACATGAATAGATTCCTCTACAACTAAAGTTCTTTTGTTAAACACACGATAGGCTTTAGAGTTTAAAGTGTAACCTAGAAAAATAGCTTCATCACTTTTTGCATCAAATTTACACAAATTGTCTTTTCCATTATTTAAAACAAAACACTTGCAACCAAAAGGATGAAAATAGCTAATGTTAGACTTTATAGATTTTAAAATCTCATAAGGAGTTTTCTTTAAAATAGACCTAATCATTACTCAGTTTATAATATAGCAAGCAGTGTTAGTGGCTTCCACCCAAAAATTCTTAGGTAAATTGTTTTCACAAAGCATAGTCCTAGCCATTTCTTCTAAAGTTCTATTTTTCCTCTCAACTACCCCATTTTGTTGAGGAGTTCGAGGAGCCGAAAAATTATGGCTAATCACATTTTCATTACAAAAATCATCAAAACCTATATTTTGAAATTCGGTTCCATGATCACTTCTAATATGTGAAATTTTAAGTTCAAGATCATTTTGGGTTATTTTTTAAAATGTGATGAAGTTTTCTAAAGCCTCATCCTTGCTGCTTAAAAAGAGAACCCAAGTATATCTAGAGTAATCATCAACAAGCACAAAAGCATATGATTTTCCACCCAAGCTAGAAGTCCTAATTGGCCCAAAAAGATCAATATGGATCAATTGCAAACACCTACTTGTAGAAACATCATTAATGGACTTAAATGATGCTCTATGTTGTTTACCTTTAGCACATGCATCACAAATTTTATCTAATGAGAACTTGAGCTTAGGTAGGCCTCTAACTAGATTAAGGGAAACTAATTTTTCCAAAACACTAATGCTACCATGTCCTAGTTTCCTATGCCATAATCATGCATCATTTTCATTTTGTGCAACTAAGCATGCATGGGATGTATGAATGTCATCTAGATGCACCATATATATATTGCCTATGCGATGACCAATGAGCATTGTTTTATTAGATTTAATGTCAACTATTCTACACCCATTTAAATCAAACATGACATTAAACCATTTATCACAAAGTTGACTTATGCTCAATAAGTTATGTTTTAGATCATTGACATACAAAATATTTTCAATGTGTATGGAAATGTGATTACCTATGGAGTCAATACCTTCAATGTGGCCTTTGGAGTTGTCACCTAATGTTACTACTCCTCCACTTTTTTGCTTCAATTCCATGAATCGACTCTTGTCTCCAGTCATTTGCCTCGAGCATCCACTATCAAGGTACCACGAATTTTGACTTTGTGCTTTGGCATTGTAGCAATGCTCCCCCTACAAACAAAGAAATTAGGCTTTGGTAATCGTTTTGAGTCCATGTGTGTTAGCCCTCAGAACCTTGGTTCCCTTAGGAATCCTAGAAGCAATAGCATTCATGTTATTAGAAATAATGAGTTCCTTAGGAACCCAAACACTCCTAATTATTTGACTTTTAGATTTCTTAGAAAAATTTATTTGTTTAGGATGAAAAGGTTTTCTTTTTACATATTGGGTTTTAGAAGAATTTCTTTTTTCAAAATTGTTTCTCCCAATAGTAATAGAAGTTTTTAGATTATCCACTTCCTTTGTGTGATAATCTTGAAAATAGAAAAGAAGTTTTTCAAGATCAAGATTTTTCTTCTTAAGATCATTTGAAAGATTTATTAAGTATAAAACTTTCTTTTCGAATTCCGAGTTAGTTTTTGAAAGAGACTCATTTTGAATTTTTAAATCGGAAATGTTTTTCTTGTTTCTCAAAATTGACTCCTTATATGTTTCAACTAACTCATCATATACCTCTTGTAACTCATCGTATGAATCATGCAATTCATCAAATGTAAAATCAAAGCAAGATGAGTTAGAGGTTATCATCGAATCCTCCTGAAGAGCCATGAGGCAAAGGTTGGGCACTTCATATTCCTCATCCTTGGATGACTCCTCATCACTCCAAGTAGAAACCTTAGATTTGAGCTTTTTCTTCTTCTTAAAGCCCTTCTTCTTGAGTTGAGGGCAATTGGAACGTATGTGACCCGACTTCTTGCACTCAAAGCAAATGATCAGATCTCTTTCTTCTTCTTTGCCTTTGTTCTTGAAGTCCATATTTCTTTGAAATTTTCTCCCTCGGTTGGACTTCTTGAACCGTGAGAATCGTTTGGCTATTATAGCCAACTCCCCAAAGTCTTCCTCCTCACTAGAAGAGCTCTCCTCTTGTAGAGAGGCTTTGAGAGCAACTCTTAGCTTCTTCTTCTTTTCCACCTCATGCTTCTCTATTCTTCTCTCTTTCTTCTTCTTTTCTTCTTCTCTTCCTTGCTTCATGATCTCATGTGTAAGAAGAGACCCATTGAGCTCATCAAGCTTCAAAGTTTTCAAATTCTTAGCTTCAATGATGGTCGTCCTTTTACCATCCCAAGACTCCGGGAGAGAGTATAGAAGCTTCCTTACTAGCTTATCTTCGGGAATCACTTCACCGAATCCTTTAAGACCGTTGATAATGATCGAAAACCGATCAAACATCTTTGAGACGCTCTCATCAGGGTCCATCTTGAAATTTTCATAGCTCAAATTTAACAACCCGATCTTTGTCTCCTTCACATCGCTAGTACCTTCATAAGTCGTCTCTAAAGTGTCATACACTTCTTTCGCACTTTCGATAGATGAAACCTTCGAGTAGATATTCGGACCAAGTGCACAAAATATAATGTGTAGAGCTTTGTCGTTGACTTGCATCCTTTGTCTATCTTCCTCGGTCATCTCCGACTTCACATTCGGAACTAGTCTTCCTTCATCGTTTCTTTTAACCGGAATGTAAAGACCTTCTTCCACTACATCCCAAACCATATAATTTGTGGACTTGATGAAGAGACGCATCTGATTCTTCCAATATGGGTAGTTGTTCCCATTGAAGAAAGGTGGTTTAGCGGTGGATTGTGACTCGTAAAGGTTGGAGGTTGAAGTAGATGTCATGGCTTGTCTTTAAACTTGATCACACTCTCCTAGGAACTCCTTTTGTGGTTATTAATCCTTCAAAAGAGGTAGGCTCCGATACCAATTGTTGAGTGGATCGTTGAATCGATTTAAGCCAAGAGGGGGTGAATTGGATTTTTATAAAGTTTGGTGGTGAAGTGGAAAAATAAAAATATCAAGAGAAGGCACTTAGAGTGGTTCAAGTTCCAATTAAACCCTACATCCACTACCTTAGCTCTCACTAAGGATTTCCAACAACTCTACTAGTTGATCTTTCCCTTTTCTAGGCTTAGGAGGAAACCTTTACACAATGGTCAATTTTCTACCCAAAATTGACCCAATCCTCACACAATGTTTACAAAGAAGATGAAGGCAAATAATAAGTATATCTCAATACAAATGTTTCCCAATTACAAGCACTCAACCCAATTGAATCAAATAAAATGGGAAATACAAAGAACAACAATTGGTGTTTTACAAGGAATATGGAAATTTTGCACAAGAGCTTAGATTTGATGTTTGGATGTTTCTCTTAGGATCAATAGTTGTTGATGGTGCTTTTAGGACTCCCTTTTATACCTTCTCATTGAATTCTAGCCGTTGGGGTTTTTGTCATCATAATTATAGCCGTTGGGATGCAATCTTCCCACCATAAATGCACTTCTGCAACTACCCGTTCCGAAACGCTCGACCCTATTTCGAAACAGGACAAAATATAAATAGTCGTTAGGGTGTAACTAAGAGATTGTATCGAAACGGTCCTTAACGTTTCGATACGCTAAGAGTTCGTTCCAAAATGTGCTAGAGCCCGTTTCGAAACATTTTTCCACTGCCAAAACCCTATCGAAACGACTTAAAATGTTTCAATACAATCTAATCGTTTCTCTAAAAATCGGTTATAGAATTGCAACGATCATATTTTTTAATCCAAGTTTGAAATCGTTTCGATACTGTCGTATCGAAACGGTTCAACCCGTTCTGTTGTTCTTCATCTGTTTCGAAACATGGAGACATGTTTCAATACACCCGTATTGAAATGGGAAGGCTTGTTTCGAAACACATGTTAACAGTTTCAAAACGTTCCGAAACGCCTAAGGGCCGTTTCGAAACGGTGACTCGAAAATCACTTTTTGACTTTGAAAACACTTAGAAAAATTTTCATAAACATTGGCTTTGACTTGGACCATTGGCTTAGAGATTTTGGGAAGTTTTGAGGACTTCAAAATTTATTTTCTCTTTTACATTTTAGTCCTTAAATCTTTTGTTATATCAATATCAATTCATTAGTTTTACAGTTCGTCTAACGCAACGATTACACACATCGGGTGAATTTGTTTCTAAGGCAGTGGTTTTAACCATGACATGTTTCATTGCTTTATCCCGTTGAATTTATTTTTATAATTTTCAGTCAGTGCTAACGATGTAATTTTACAGTATATTTTATGTAACGCCCCAATTTTGGGCTTGGAAGTTTAGAGTCTGAACCGGACCGGTCTGATTTTTGGTTCGAATATAAAAGGTGATTTTAGGGAAAGCCTAGTTCGGGATGCATTAAAAATATGGAAAATATCTAAAAATCCTCTTTTAATATATAAAAGAGAGTGGTGGAATCAATTTTACAAAATAAGGTTTGGAAATGTGACATTTCGAAATAGTGACTAAAATGTAATTTTTGAAACGTTCAGTGGTGACTGTTTTGTAAGGATTGAAACTTTCAATCTTTAAGGAGCTAATTTACCCAAGGAATGATTTCTCCAGATTTTTCTTAATTTTAATGATTTTGTTAATGATTAATTAATTAAAAGAAGTGAGTGAAAACCATTTTTAGTTTTCATAACTAACTTTCTCTAAAATTTTCCCATTTCATTTTCTCTCAAAATTCCCTCAGCCAAACACATTTCCATAACAGCTTTTCTTTTGATTTTCATAATAAATGATGAGGTTTCAATCATCAAAAGATTCCTAATCCTTTCTACATCAAATCCTCTTCATTTGCTCATTGAATTTTCAAGGATTTTGGCTCTAAACAAGGAGAAATCTACATTTAGAGGTAAGGATGTTCTTCTCCTCTAAATATTCAGTTCTTTATTGAAATTCCCAAGTTCTCAATCCTTAAATAAATTTTTATAAAAGGTTTTGATGTTGTGATCTTGATTTTGGCTTAAAATTCAAGATTTGGATTTAATTTTGATGAAATTCGTAATGAATGTTTGGGCTCTGTTTTGAGATATGTTTTTAAAGTATTTTGGATGATTAAATGATGAGTAATTGAGGTTTAATGAATGCAATCCTGAATAGGTTGATTTTCCTAAGTTTTTACATGTGAAAATGGTGGTTTTTGGGGTGATCTTGGCGTTCTGTTGTTGCTGGAGGTATAAGGACGAGTTTAGATCCTTTTTGGATGTTAATTGATGTTTAAGAATGTTTAGAAGTGATGGATCATGGCTGGGTAATGTTGTGAATGAGTTTGGTAGTGATTTCGGTTGTGTTTGGTAGCCGAAATGTTAGATTTGTTGAGAGCAGCGAGTTTAGGTGTTGTGGCTGAAGATTTTAATGCATGATGATGCATTAATCCTCTGCTTTGATGTGTTTAAAACAGGGGAGACACATTCGGATCCTTGTGGTGTTGATCCGGAGGCTTGATTGGCGTTTCGGCAAGATTGTGAAACGGAATCGGTGAGTGAAGTTTGGTTTTCAGCTTTGAAACCAGTGTTTGAAGGTTTTGGGAGCTTAGTTTAAGTCTAAACAACTTAACTAAGCTCAAGTGTAAGTTTTCGGAGAAACTCTCTCTTTGATGAACCATGAGATGGTTGGATGCAATGTGTTTATTTTGCATGTTTAAATTCTGTTTTGAAAGCATGTTTTAGCATGATTAATGCTGGTTTTGAAATCCATGTGTTGAAGGATGCTCAAGGTAAGGGATCCTTGGTTTGACATTGATAAATGTGGTTTTGATGCATAGTGATGCATGATGGTTTAATGGCTTTGATTAATGCTTTAAAATAGTGGATTGTTGTTGATAATTGATGTATATTGGCAAGTACTTGAATCGGATATAGTTAGCCGGCTATAGGATTGGGTGCACCGTGAATAAAGTCACCTTGGATGTTGAGGGGTTGTAATGGTACCGTAAACTCCATCCAAGTACACTAACGAGATGTCTAAGATCACAATGGCGGTTAAAAGTCCATGTGTGAATCTTGTGTTGTGTGTCCTGTGTTCTCGTTAGTGATGTTATACCACTACCAATGAGTGATGTGGAGGGGTTGTGATTGTACCGTTAAACTCCATCACGGGTGTTGAGGGGTTGTGATTGTACCGGTAAACTCCACCTTGTGTGTATGGTAGTGTGTATGAAGCGTATGGGACAACGCTTGTAATCCGCGTATCCGATTGTGTTTTATGTTGAAAATGGTTATGGTATCACTTGGAAGCCAATATGACATGCTAATGTTTATGAAGCATGAGATGCTTGTTGTTTAAGACATGTTGATGATTATAAAGCATGAGATGCTTGTTGATAATGCATTGCTGTATGAAAACGATTTTTATGAATGAAAAGGCCTTATGAAAGGTGTTTAGTAAAAGTGCATTATTGTGTTGTTTCTTAGAGCATGCCTCATTAAGCATTTGTGCTTACGCTCTCTTTCTTGAACCAATAATGCAGAGAATTAAAGTTCTTTAAGGGCAGCAAGGAGGCTAAGAATACAAGGGAAGGCAAAGCTCATGTATGGTGACTATTTTTACAACATTATTAGCTTTTGATATTTTGCAATGGGAACCTAGGTTGTGTTTGTTGGGAGATGTTTTGGACTCCCTGAGTTTGGCATGATGCCTATGATGTTTTGGACTTGTAAATGGCCTTTTTGGTGTTTGCTTGATGGTTTGATGCTTGGATGGTTTTCAATAGTAGGATGCATGCCTATAGATTGTGGTTCTTCCTAATTGTTGCCATGGATGTGTTTTGATGATGCAAATAAGTTCCTTGTATGCATGATGTTTTTGTTGGCATGATTAGGAGGTCATAGAGATGCGTATGAGTGGTTAATTGTATGTTAAACTAGAAAAATCTGCCTTTTCTGGGCAGTCCGTATCGGAACGGGCACTACCGTTTCGAAACGGGGGCCTATAATGGCCTCCGTGTATCGAAACGGGTAGAGGGCGTTTCGGAACGGATTTGCCACTATCAAGCCCTGTTTCGAAACAGGTCTCGAAACGAACCCGCGTTTCGGAACAGTCAACCCCTGTTCCGAAACACTTGACCGTTGGGCACTGATTTGAATGGTTTAAGGTTTGCAAGCTTTACGTTTTAGTCCTCAATATTGTATATGCAATTGCTTGGGTTTGAGATGTCTGTTTGAGGTGAAATTGGACAGAGTAGCATGTAATATGACTAATTTCATAATGGTAACTTAAAAGTTGGTTAAGTCCTCTTAATTTCCAGAATTTACATTTTGGTCCCTAAATGTTGTAAGTTGTGCAATTGAGTCCCTTATTACTTTCCGATCGCCGTGTTTTCCACGTATGTTTTCCTTGAGGCTACGCTTAGGGTTAATATGCATCTAGACAAGATTAAAAAGAAAAAAGAGGTCGTTAATCAAGGTTGACTTTCGGGTTGACTTTGGTTTTCCCCGTGTAATCTTCGTAGTTCGGGTCAACCGTCTAGGCCGGGCTAAGGGGGTTACATTTTCTAACATACCAAACTCAATAATTTTAATAATTAGCATAGATACCATAATCTTACAAACATAAGCGAAAATAGTAAGACTCCTAAGTTTGTTAACATAAATTATCCTCGTCAATATCACCGGAAGGATATGGAGGTCAACTGAGTGCCCATGGTAGTGAGCCTCTCACCCACATATGTACGCATGGAGGAGATAGAATCAAAGATCACATGGGTGTCAATTTATATTCGAGTAGAGGAGGCACTAATAAGCAGATAAGCAATAGGTATATGTGATTTTAGACATGTACAATAGGATCAACTGTATAGAGATTTTGAATAAGTAAAGATTTAAAAAAATTAAAACAAGTGCTTACAAGTGAAAAATAAAAGATTAATTATGAACAAATGATTTTTATTTTACTCGAATTCTCTTTGAGCCAAATGCCGAAATTCGGCGGTCTTTTGACATATCTAAATTGATGCATTAATGATAGGCCGAGGAAATTAAGAATGGAGGGAGGAAACATAAAAAATATGTAGCCAAAGGGCAATGGCAAATACTGAAGTTTGACTCCCTTGGTCGAGGAAAACTTTAACAATGCTAGAAGAATTGGATTCTCCTAACTCCCTGCGATTTTTTAGATTTAATTAGGGTAACGTTTTATCTCTTTTCCCGGTTTCGTTTCTCGTACATGGATCACTGGTGGAATTCACCAGATAATTTTTCCATTGCGCCATGGGGTGTGTCGCCGTTTACCAACACTATGACCAGCTAGGCATATATAGCCTCTTATATTGTTGGTGATTGGACGGTGCCAGGCCTAGTGACAACCTGTGGAGTAGTTGGTAAAGATAGGCCCAACTTTCAATTATTAGGCTTCATAGTCCGATCACGCGGGTAGAGTGTTGTGCCTTCATACAATGTTTGTTCTCAAAGTTGTGCAAGCCTCCGGGATACTGGTCTCCGATGTTGCTCTCATTCGGAAGAGTCATTATTTCTAGAGTCAAAAACTTGGTAGTGCTTAGGGGCCATTTTTAGAGTTCATGGAGGCAGATGTACTAGGTATAACAATATTTATTGTTATTAAATTTTTATTTTATTGTTTTATAACATCACTATTATTTTTCACCAGTTAATTATATATATTTTATTATAATTATAATTATTGTATAATATATTTTCTCTTCTATTTTGTTATATTTATTATGATTATTTTATTATTATCACTTTCTTTATTTTCATTATCATATATGTTATTTTTTCTATTACTACTATTTTATTATTTATTTATTTTTAATTCTTTTTCATTTTTGGTTTATTTTAAATAATCAAATTTATTTTAGTTATTATTATGTCCTAATAATTTATAATATGAATTTTCATAATTTTCGAATGTAACTTGTAATAACTTATTCAATTTACTCTTTGTTTACATGCACTTGTGTTCATTGTTCCTCGTGAACCACCATGTCTACAACTATCAACAACTACCTACCACCTGCAAGTATGACAGAATAATACCTTGGCCATGAATACATGGAGGATTTCTTTGGTTGTTGTGAATCAGTATTAGCAGAAGATAGACTTCTTGATTACAGGTAACTAAAATTTGAAAAAGAATTTGAAAGTTGAAAGATTTGATCGTGGAGGAAAAAGAGAACAAAAAAGGAAAGAGAGAAGAGGAAGAAAAAGAAAGTTAACGGCCATGTCATTTTTTTCTGACAGAAGTTAACGACAATCATATTAATGAAGGCCAATTAAAAGTTTAGTGATTATATCGCAAATTTTAAAAGATTGGTGATTAAAATAAAAACACCTTTAAAATTCAATGACTATTTGTATAGTTTATCCTGTAAAAAATTACTATAATTTGTTGATTATTTGTTGTTGTTGTTAGTGTCAATATTATTAAAACCAAAAATATTACTCAATAAGATTAAAAATTTACAATTTATAAATTATGAAAGTGTGTAGCATTCTCTTGTCTAGATGACTTATTTTAACTTATTGAATATTGAAATTTAGTAAATTATTACGCTAAAAATAGTCATTACTAATTATTAATATGATTTTGATTTTTGACCCGAATTAACCCGATTTGAACCATATATAAGCAAACTATTAGTCGATCGGTCATGCAATTAGCAAAAGGTGTAAAATGGTATATGTGTTGCAAATTGCAATAGACTAACTTAAAAAAGAATAATAAATAATAATCAAATGTCACAAACTCACAATTTGACAAGACCCAAGAAAAATAAATGTCGAATTTAAAATAAAAAAATGTTAGTACTACAAGCCGCCCATCGTGGGGGTGGAACCATCTTTTCGTCAGATAAATCGGTCATGGCCTAATTTTAATAATGATATTACCTAAACATAACCCAAATCTAGTAAAGACTTGATCCAAACTTCACTCAAAATTTATATTACTCGAAATAAAGCTCATTTTAAATCGATTTGACCCGACCTAAAGTGCATTCGAACTCAAAATGACTCGACCTAAAGTACATCTGAACCCATGTAAGATCCAACATGAAGTACATCCGAACCCTATTAACACCCAACCTGAAGTCCATCTAAACCCTAAATTAACCCAATAATTAACTAACTTGGACCTAAATAGTTTTGACCTAAACCTAATATTGATCTGACTCGACCTGAGTTTGAGTTGGAATTAATCGACATTGACATGGACCCGTGACGACTAGAACCCAGCCCGACTAGAATAATTAACTTGACCCAACATAACTTAAACTTGATCTGACCCGACCTAAAACTCATCCAGGTACCCCATTTTACATCCTACAATTACATAGAGATTTCGGCGTGCAGTTAAAATGCGGCGATTTTACACAAATTCTTACACAAATAGTAAGAATTTAGATATAATATAAAAATTTTTGTAGTTTCAAAAAATTTTACCAAATGCAAAATCTACATAATTTTTTACCTAGTTAGTAAGAATTTTTGTAAATTACCTAATCCTACATATTTTATTACCATTTTTTAAGAATGTATGTTGACTGCATTGATTTTTTTAGACTTTCCCATAATTACGAGTATGACATATTTTAGACCTGGTTCCTATACATTTTCCACTATTGTTAGTAGTATCCGCTATCACGCCACAAAGCCCTCGAGCCAATCCGAAATTTCTATGCAGTTGTAATTGATAACTTTGCCGACACAATACAAAATGTATAGGAACCAATCTAATCCAACCAAAACAATTGTCTCTGAAATATCCATGGCCGACCATTTCTCACTACCACAGTTCGTAATGGAGTTAACGATGTTGTTAGTGGAGAACCTAAAGAAACCAGCTTCCTGGGCTCCCTTTTCCCGACATTCAACTCTTCGTATACATCACCAGGTTCAACGGTGAGAATAGTCTTAGTGAAGGAAATGTTGAGAACTTTACATTCGGCGACAGATTTCATGTGCTAATAGAGTCCAACTTCTTTGCTAATAACTCTAACCTAGTTCTCCAACTACACACCAAGATGATCCTTGGTCGCCAGGCTCTACTGGGTTGTTGTCAGATTCCGGCTGCCGATATTGGGGAACCGCCTGTGGGATCATTTCGGCATCTGAGCTACAAGCTACGAGATAGAGATAGTTCAATGGGTAAAGGATTGTAGCTCTTCAGGTGAAGTTGAACAGTTATGGTTGCCCAGTGTACTCTGGTCAGAAAGTGATTGGCACACCGGCGACAAAGTTCCCACCGAGTAATTAAGCCTGCCAAATCAATTTGTATAGTTTTAGTTCTATGTAGATCTTCTTGGTTATTTTGTGTAGCAATTTTTATTTCGGTGACCAATTTGTAGAGTTTTTGTTATAGCCGAACATAACCTTATGGTTAAGTTCATAGCTAGAAGGGAGGGCATTAGGCTTTGGCCATGCTTGTCCAGGAACACTCTTCCGTTAGTCTTTGCTAAGCCGATGAGATGTTCTTTCAACAAGAGACTTGCGCTAAATCATGGTAGTTTGTCTTTCTTAGTTCTGGGATTAAGTAGCCGGAAGCTAAACTAAAGAATTCGATTTGTTGAAAAAGAACTAATTGCTTTTTATATGAACTTAGCTTTATAGTTTTTTATGCTAAAGTTTATAAATCAACAACAAAATAGAGAATAAAGATTTGAAAGGTTTGAGGCTACTATAATTTTTTTTATTTAATATTTTTTCAGCATAAAGCCATTTGCTTGCTAGAAAATCAAATGACCAACTTCTTTTCTTCTATTGGTAATGTCGCGATCGTTTTTTGAAAGCCCGCTTTTTAAAGTTTGGAATAAAAATAGCCTAGCGATTGAAATTTGGAAATTCAGGGTTTTTGACCAATTTTATCTTTTTAATTAATTAGCCTTATATTTTTATCAAAACTTCATTTATTTTTGCTTAAAATCATTTTTGGAGTCGCCACCGGCCACTTTGGTAGGCCGGACACCATAAAAACACACCAGAGATTCTTTTTGAAAAGTTTGAGAGTCGGTTACGTGTAGGGAAGGATTAGCACCCCTACGAACGCCCGTTATTTGTACCTTATTAATTACACGTTGCATTTTGGCATTTCAAACATTAATCTGAATTTAATTAAATCTTTTAATTGTAATACGAATTTTATTCTGAATGGGAGTATCCTTTTGTAAGAAAGTACATTTTGATTGAATATGATTATGAAACATCCAATTACATTAGGACACTGTATCACCCGGATTTGGGGGTCGGGTGAAAATAATATTAAAATAATGTTTCGGGTCTCGGATTCATAATTAAAAATAATAAAATAATATTATTTGGGCTTCGTATTTTCAAAACAAACATTTTATGTTGGACTTAAATTGATTTGAAACTCAAATTTCATGGATTTTAGAGTTTATGAGATTGCCATCTCATTAATGGCAAAAGTGTAATTAAGTGATCTTTCAATTGAAACCCCTTTTTGTTTAAAATATCCCTTGTCATCTTCTTCCCCCTCTCTTCCATTTCATTTCTCACGACAAAGAGAGCTCTCCTTACCCAAATTACTATTTCATTATCTCCTTTGCTCTTTGTTGGTGATTTTTGAAAGGTAAATACGTTTTTGACTTGTCTTTACCTTCCTCTTCATGTTGGTACCTTTAGTTTTCAATAAAACCAAGTATTTTGTATTTTGGGTTTTTCAAAGATTTTGATAAAGGTTGTAGCTTTATGGATTTTTAACTTAGCTTTTGATTCATTGTTGTTAGATAAGTTGTTTGTAAACCATAAGGTCCAACATATATGAATTTTAAAGGGTTTTATAATGATTCTCGGATTTGGGTTTAAGTGGGGTTTTAGGAGGGTTTAAAGGTTGGTTTTGGGGCTGCTATGTGTTGGAAATTGAGGGCTGATGTTAGTGTGATGGTTAGGGGTTGTTTTGGGAGCTTTTAAGTGTGTTAAAAAGGTTGGAATCATTGATTTTGGACTGAGTTTTAGGGCTTCTCGGGAATGAGGTTTTGGGGATTGTCTTTAGCTTGAAATCTTGTGTTTTGTGCTTGGTTTGTATTCCGGGTTTGCTACATTGATTTGTGAACTGATTTGATGTTGTTTTGATTATGTTGAGTTGATTAGAAGCAAGAATTTGTGTTGGTGAAGCCTCGGGAACAAATCTGAAATCGTTGGAAGCTTGATCGGCTAGTGTGTTGAGCTTGGAATAGTCGGCGAGTGGTTAAATGTTTTTAAATTGTTTTCAAGTGTTGGTTCAAGCATGTGGACTAGGTTGGGCTTGGTAGACCCACCTAGAGTTGGGATTAGATTGGTAGTCTAATCCCAAGCTTTAGTAGAGACTTTGGTTGAACTCTAATTGTTGTGTATGCCTCATGTTTAATTATGATTATGGTGGCTATGTACATTGTGTTATACATGTATGTTGAGGCATGGCATTAATGCATTGTTATATGCATGTGGATTGTGCATGATGGTAATCATGGTGAGTACGTGCTAAGCACGGAAGTTGATATGAAATGGTGTTGTGAAAGGTTATGAATTGTGTTTAGTATTGGCACTAGTATGCTTGGGTACAATGATCGATCATTAGGATGTTTAGTGTGCACACGTAAGTCAAATGCGCGCGTGGTCTTGGTGATGGTAGTCATCAAGATGGAGTACGGGTTCGCCCGTAAATTCTTCTTATATATGATAGTCGGTGATGAGTGTAATCCCATCGACGGGGCGTAAGGATGAGTGGAATCCCCTCAGCGTGAAACGGTGATGAGTGTAATCCCACTGTAAGGTAATGGTTGTGTTGGATGTGAGTTCCAACGGTTATCCGCGTATTCGAGTCATAACTAGGTGCCAATATGGATTGATATATGTGTTGTTAATACATTGATATATGTGTTATTAATACATTGATATATTGTTGAGCATGGCATGATGTTGATATTTATGCTCATGCATCATTTATATTTTTGGCTCATGTGGATCGAAGGTAAGATCATGCATTTCTACATTGGTTGTATGCTCGTGCTTGGACCCTACATTGTCGAGGTTTGTTTTATGATCTTACCCTCACTAAGCTTTATGCTTACGCTCTCTTTTGTTCAACAATGCAGATCCGTAGTTCGTGAGTTGCTTGTGCAAGGAGAGGGCCTCCAAGTGTGCTTGTGGTGCTATCTTAGCTTTCAAGTATGGACTTTTAAGTTATAAGGTGTAATAGTCAAGCAATGGGATATGTGATGTTGATTTGGGCTTTTGATACATGTTGATGTTGGTTTTAAGAGCATGTTTAGACTTCTTAATTTGTTGTTGTTGGTGTGGCTTGTTGATGCCATGTTTGGATTGTAAACCATGTTTAAGTTGCTTACCTTGAATGCCTAAGTGGATGTTCTTGTTGAAGCATGAATCTTAGATGCTTGAATGATTCTTATGTTGAATTGATGCTCCTTATCTATGTATAGCTTTTATATGCTTGAAGTGAGTTAAGTATGCTTGGTTATGTGTGGTTTGTTTTTAAGTGAAGCATGTTGGTTGTTGGAGGTTCTAGCTTGTGTTTTGGGACAGCCTTGTGCCATAAACCAACTAGAATCAATCTGCATACAGAGGGCGTATTGAAACGGTTGGTCCCGTTTCGATACGGTCCCTTTGTTCTTGGCCAGGCGTTTTGGTACGCAAGGGGGTCGTTTCGATACGTTTTGCCACTAGAAATCTGAGATTTTGACGATAAAATTGAGGTATCAAATGGGCCTTGGCGTTTCGGAACGGTCCTCGTATCGTTGACCACGAGAAGTTGACCGTTGAGGGCGTTTCGATACGGTCCACCCCTGTTTCAAAACGGTCTCCTCAGCTTGACTTTGTCTAGTTGACCTAGTCAAGGCGTATCGAAACACCCTATGGGCGTTCCGATACGGGTTACAGATTAAGTTGAAAATGGGCTGTTTTGATTGGTTGTTTGGATGTTTGCCTCGCTTGTTTCTTCCACTGTTGCCTTTTTCAAACCCCTGATTTAATTTTTCATCTAGACAAGATAATAATAATGAAAAAGTTTTCTCGGGTTGTTAACCGAAGTGGAGCCTTAACGGGTTTCGCCTCGGTTATCCCCGTGTAGCCCACTCAGACCGGTCAAGCATCCGGACCGGGATGAGGGGGTTACACTTGTTGGTATTAGAGCCTAAGGTTTCCGAGACCTTGGGCGGGTAAGTGAGGTAAGTTAAATTCTTGTATTGCAATTGGACGGTGTTTGCTTGCCATGTAAGCATGTTTGCTTGTTTATCAAGTATGCTTTGATGTATGTTGTTTGAAGCATGTTGAGTAGAGTCACATTGCTTCTATTACATCGGAAAAGGGATTTTTAAGTGAGGGAACATACTTGAGCCACTTGGAACACTTGCCTTGCTAACCATATCTTCGTGTGTTGTTGTTGTAGTTGTATCTGTGTGCGCATATGTCGAGGACTAGAGGTAGACTGAGAATGGTTCGTCAGGAAACTCGGGTTGCGGCTCCTATTAATGAGCCAGTGGCTGGAGTGGAGGCTCATGTGGAAGAGCCTGCTGCAGGAGTTGGAGCTCCTCCACCACCACCACCTCCTCAGCCTGAAGTAGGAGGCGAGGCTGGAGCTGAAGGAGCAGGACCTCAGGTTGGTCAGGGTGGCCAAGGTCCTGCGGGAATAAATATGGCTCCGCTTGTACAAGCTATAGTGGGAGGATTTCAAGCAGCAGTTGTCGGAGCTCAGGCTGCAGCTCAGCCGAGGGGTGATGATGCTAGCTTACCGTTAGAGAGGCTCCGTAGCCTAGGAGCATAGGAGTTTAGAGGATCTACACTGGAGAGATCTGAGTTGTGGCTAGAGAAGACAGTCTGTATCTTAGCTCAGATGGGATGTGTTGGAGCTCGTAAGTTGGGCTATGTGATTTCATTACTTCAGGGTGATGCCTACACTTAGTGGGTCACCATTACTACTGATGTGTCTGAGGCTGAGATTGGTTGGGATTTCTTTGAGTCTGCTTTCAGGAAGAGGTATTTGGGGTCGAGATATCTACTTGAGAAGAAGCGGGAGTTCATGGCTCTTATTCAAGGAGATGCTTCAGTGACTGACTACGAGATCTGTAACCCCCTTAGCCCGACCTAGACGGTTGACCCGAACTACGAAGATTACACGGGGAAAACCAAAGTCAACCCGAAAGTCAACCTTGATTAACGACCCTTTTTTTTCTTTTAATCTTGTCTAGATACATGTTAACCCTAGGTGAACACTTGAGAAACATATACGCATAGAGCACAGCGATCGGATTCCGGAAAGGAACTCAATTGCACAATATACAACTATTAGGGACCAAATTTCTAAATTTTGAAAATTATAAGGTCTTAACTGATTTTTAAGTTACCAAATATGAAATTAGTCATATTACATACTTCCCTGTCAAATTTCACTTTATTTGAACTTCTCGAACTCATACAATTGTAAAAACCACTTTCGGGACTAAAACGTAACACTTGCAAACCTCAACACCATTCAAATCAGTGCCCAACGGTCACCCGTTTCGAAACAGTGTTGACAGTTTCGAAACACGGGTTTGTTTCGAGACTAGTTCCAAAATAGGGCCTTCCAGTGGCCAAATCGTTACGAAACGGCCTCCAGCCGTTTCGGAACACGAAGGCCATTACAGGCCCCCGTTTCGAAACGACAGTGCCCGTTCCGATACGGGTTGCCCAGAAGTTGCAGATATTGCTGGTTTTTCATGCATTAAACCATTCAAGCACAACCTAGAGACTTCCTAATCATGCCAACAAGTCATCATACACATATAGAGCACGTTTGCAACTCCTAAACACAATCATGGCATCAAACGTGAAACTTCACATGTCTATAGGCATGCATCCTAATATCCAAAACCAAACAACCAACCAAACTCCAAATCAAGCATCAAAAGGCCAATTACTAATCTAAAACACCAAAGCATCATGCCACAAACTAGGGAGTCCAAAACATCTCCCAAAACACATCTTAGGTTCCCATTGCCAAATTACCAAAACTAATAGTGTATGAAAACATCACCATACATGAGCTTAGTTTCCCCTTGGACTCTTAGCTTCCTTGTTGCCCTCAAACACTTCAATTATCTGCATTATTGGTTCAAGAGAGAGAGCGTAAGCACAATCGCTTAGTGAGGCATGCTCAAAAGAAAACAACACAATAATGCCTTTTAGAAAACACATTCACCAAGCTTTTCAACACAAGCTTAACTCTTTTCATGCAACTTTGCATACTTTACAAACATCTCATGCTTCATTACATTCAATTCAACATATTGGCTTTCAAGTGATAATTTATAACCATTTACAACACAAGACACAATCGGATACGCGGATTACAAGCGTTGTCCCATACGCTTCATACACACTACCGAACAACACAAGGTGGAGTTTACCGGTACAATCACAACCCCTCATCACCCGTGATGGAGTTTAACGGTACAATCACAACCCCTCAACATCACTCATCGGTAGTTGTATAATTCCACTAACGAGAACACGGGACACATAACACAAGATCCATGCATGGACTTTTAACCACCGTTTTGATCTTACCTTACTCGTTAGTGTACTTGGATGGAGTGTACGGTACAATCACAACCCCTCGACATCCAAGGCGACTTTATTCACGGTGCACCCAATCCTATAGCCGGCTAACTATATCCGATTCAAGTACTTTAAAACCATTACATCACTTGCCAATATACATCATTTATCAATAACAATTCACTGTTTTAAAGCATTAATCAAAGCCATTTAACCTCATGCATCACCATGCATCAAAACCACATTAACAATATGTAAAACCAAGGATCTCTTACCTTGAGCATCCTTCATTACATGGCTTTCAAAACCAGCGTTAACCATGCTAAAACATGCTTTCAAAACAGAATTTAAACATGCAAAACATAACCAATGCATCAAACCACTTCACGGCTCATCCAAGGGAGTTTTTCCGAAAACTTACACTTGAGCTTAGTTAAGTTGCTTAGACTTAAACTAAGCTCCCAAACCCTTCAAATAATTGTTCCAAAGCTGGAAACCAAACTCCACTCACCAATTCCGTTTCGCAAGCTTGCTGAAACGATGATCAAGCCTCCGGATCAACTCCAAAGGTGTCCGAAGATGACTCCCCTGTTTTTTAACACATCAAAGCAGAGGATTAATGCATCATCATGCATTGAAATCTTCAGCCAACACACTTAAACCTGCTGCTCTACTTAAAACCAACATTTCGGCTACCAAACACAACCGAAATCACCTCCAAACCCTTCCAAAACTTAACCCAGCCAAGATCCATCACTTCTAACCATTTCTAAACATCAATTAACATCCAAAATGAACCTAAACTCGTCCTTACACCTCCAGCTATAACAGAACACCAAGATCACCTCAAAAACCACCATTTTCATAAGCAAAAACTTAGGAAATACAACCTATTCGGGATTGCATTGATAAAACCTCATTTACACATCATTAGACATCCAAAATACATTTAAGAATCATCTCAAAACAGAGCCCAAACAACCACAACGAAATTCTTTAAGATTTCTTCCAAATCTTGAGTTTTAAGCCAAAATCAAGTTGCTAACATTAAAACCATTTACAAAACTTAAATTAAGGATTGACAACTTGGGAATTTCAGTAAAGAACTGAGTATTTAGAGGAGAAGAACAATCTTACCTCTAAATGGTGATTTCTCCTTGATTTGAACCAATTTTCTTGAAAATCCAATGAGGAAATCAAAAGGATTTGATGCAAGATTGATTAGAAACTAATTGATGATTGAAATCTCATCAATTGAAGTGGAAATCAATGAAAAAGTTGCTGGAGAAAAGTGTTTGGATGATGGAATTTTGAGAGAAAAAGAAATGAGAAAATTTTAGGAAAAGGTAGTTATGATTTTTCCAAAAGGTAGTTTCTCCTCTCATTTAATTAATTAAAACATTAATTAATTTACTCAAATTAAGGAAAAATCTGGAGAAGGGTAATTAGCTCCTTAAAGATTCAAAGTTTCAATCCTTACAAAACAGTCACCACTTAAACTTTTCAAAAATCACATTTTAGTCACTACACCGAAATGTAGTACTTCCAAACCTTATTTTGTAAAATTGATTTCACCAAACTCTTATATATATTAAAAGAGGATTTTTAGATATTTTTCCATATTTTTAAAGCATCCCGAACTAGGCTTTCCCTAAAACCTCCTTTTATATTCGAACCGAAAATCAGACCGGTCCGGTTCAGACCCTAAACTTCTAAGCCCAAAATTGAGGTGTTACAAGATCTGTTTTGTCCGTTTGAGTCAGTATGCACCAGAGTTGGTTCCTACTGAGAGGGACCGTTGTAACATGTTCAGATATGGGCTTCACGAGGAAGTTAAGAGGTATACCTTAGCTTCAAATTATTCGGATTTTGATGTCTTGGTTGCTAGGGCCAAGGACATCAAGCATAGCTTGGGGCTGACCAAGCATTCAGGAGGATCTAGTTCTGGGAAGAGGCACAATAACTTTGACCGTGGTGATGCCAAGAGGCATCGAGGTGGTGGACAGCAGTTTGACCATAGGCGTGGCGGTGGCCACTATGGTAGAGGCCACCAGGGCCATAGAGCTGGAGGGCATTTTTCTGAGTGTACTCGATGTGGGAGGCAGCATTCAGGTGAGTGTTGGGGTAACTTCCATGCTTGTTGGAGCTGTGGTTCGAGAGACCACTTCATGAGGGAGTGTCCGCATCAGGCGGCACAGGTACCGAACCTAGCTCAGGCTCCTGTGAGAGCGACAGATTATCAGAAAGGCCGTGGGCGCGGTCGTGGTTACTTCCAGCCTAGGGCTGATGCACCTAGGATAGAGGCATAGAGGAACCTTGCTCATGTTGTGGCAGTACAGCCAGAAGCCGGTGGACCAGCTAGAGTCTACGCTAGAGAGAGGCAGGGAATGACACGGATGTGATAGCAGGTAATTTTGAGTTACAGTCCATGTCTTTGCTTTCCTTAGTTGATTCGGGTTCTACGCATTCTTACATTTTGAGTGAGCATGCAAAGAAGTTAGACATACCTGTTGAGATCTTAGATGTAGGTATGCATGTGACTAGTTCCTTTGGTGAGACAGTTGTAGCTAGACGGATGTATAGGAGGTGTTCGTTGAGGATTCAGGGTCATGTGTTTCCGGTTGATATGATGGAACTTCCATTCTATGGTTTTGATATTATTCTAGGTATGGATTGGTTGGTTGAGCACAGAGCTAGTGTAGATTTTGAGACAAAGAGAATTGTGTTGAAGCTTTTCGATGAATATGAGGTAGTAGTAGTAGGTGAGAACGTTAAGTTCTTGTCGAATGTTGTGTCAGCTTTAGAGGGTCATAGGTTGATGGATTCCGGTTGTGGGGCTTACTTAGCGTATGTGAAGAATCTGAATATGAGTGAGGTTAGACCGAAAGATATTAGAACAGTTTGTGATTTTCCGGATGTGTTTCCAGAAGAGTTACCAGGTTTGCCTCCTGACAGAGATGTAGAGTTTGTAATTGAGACTGTTTCAGGGTCTACTCCAGTTTCTATTGCTCCGTATGGTATGGCTCCGAAAGAGTTGAAAGAGTTGAAAAGTCAGCTTCAGGAATTGTTAGACTGTGGTTTTATTAGGCCTAGTAGTTCGCCTTGGAGTGCTCCCGTGTTATTTGTAAAGAAGAAAGATGGCAGCATGAGAATGTGTATTGACTACATGCAGTTGAACCAGTTGACAGTGAAGAACAAGTATCTGTTGCCTCGTATAGATGACATGTTTGATCAGTTGAAGGGTGCCTCAGTGTTTTCGAAGATAGATTTGAGATCAGGGTACTATCAGTTGAAAGTAAAAGAATGTGATGTTCCAAAGACAGCTTTTAGGACTAGATATTGTCACTATGAGTTCCTTGTGATACCGTTTGGGCTCACGAATTCCCCAGCAGCTTTCATGGATATGATGAACAGAGTTTTTAGAGACTATCTAGACCGACTTGTAGTTGTTTTCATAGATGACATCCTCTTGTACTCGAGATCAGAAGAAGAGCATGGTGAGCACTTGAGACTTGTTTTACAGAGATTGATGAGCAATCAGTTGTATGCTAAGCTTAGTAAATGTGAGTTCTGGATTAGAGAGGTTGTGTTTCTTGGCCATTTTGTTTCAGCTGAAGGTATCCGTGTTGATCCGACGAAGATTGAAGCTATTGTTGAGTGGAAACAACCTAAGTCAGTCGGTTGATCCGACGAAGATTGAAGGTATCCGTGTTGATCCGATGAAGATTGAAGCTTAGTAAATGGTACGTCTCAAAATAGCATCTTCAGGTACAACCACTCTATTTTTGTAACACAAAACATTACCATCACTGAAACTATATTCGGTCGGTTTACCTTCCGCAATATCTTGAACATGTGAAGCTAAATAACCATCTTGCAACTGTTTCTCACAGATCAATTGTTCAAGAGATGGTTTCACATGCAGTTCTGCAACCAACCCTCCATCATGCGACAAACTCAACCTAGCAAACATTGCTCGAAGATCAACTGCTACTTTCCTACTCATCGCATCAGCTACCACATTATCTTTACCCGGATGGTATTCAATAGTAAGATCATAGTCTTTCAACAATTCAACCCATCTACACTGTCGGAGATTCAAATCTTTCTGAGACATCAAATACTTCAAGCTCTTATGATCGGTATACACTGTACATTTCTCACCATACAAATAGTGTCTCCACACCTTCAAAGCAAACACAACAGCGGCCAACTCGATATCATGCGTGGGGTAGTTCTTTTCATGAGTCTTCAACTATCTTGAGGCATATGCAAAAACTCTCCCATCTTGCATCAGAACACAACCTAACCCTATATACGAAGCATCACTATAAATTACATAGTCCTTCCCTATTACTGGTTGCACTAACACAGGTGCTCTAGTCAAGGCATCTTTCAAACGATCAAAAGCCAACTGTCTCGCTTCTGTCCACTGATATCTAACATCATTTTGCAACAATTTCGTCAATGGAGCAGCTATCTTAGAAAATCCTTCCACAAACTGACGATAGTAGCCTGCTAAGCCTAGAAAACTACGAACTTCAATCACAGACTTCGGTTGCTTCCAATTCACAACAGCTTCCACTTTCTTAGGATCAACTCTAATGACATCCGCTGACACAACATGCCCTAGAAAGACTACCTCTCTAATCAAAAATTCGCATTTACTCAACTTCGCATATAACTGATTATCTAACAATGTCTTCAACACAAGTCGTAAATGTCTATCATAGTCTTCCTCGGTGCGCGAATAAATCAATATATCATCAATGAACACCACAACAAATTGATCTAGGAACTCATGAAAAACACGGTTCATCATGTCCATAACTGCAGCCGGTGCGTTAGTTAATCCAAACGGCATAACTAGGAACTCATAATGGCCATAACGTGTCCGGAAAGCTGTTTTTTGTATGTCTTGTTCCTTCACTTTCAGCTGATAATACCCAGACCTCAAGTTTATCTTTGAAAACACTGATGCATCCCTCAACTGATCAAACAAATCATCTATCCTCGGCAACGGATACTTATTCTTCACAGTCAACTTATTCAACTACCGATAATCAATACACATACGCATACTTCCGTCTTTCTTCTTAACAAACAACACTGGTGCACCCCAAGGTGATATACTCAGACGAATAAAACCACAATCTAATAATTCCTAAAGTTGAGTCTTCAATTCTTTCTACTCTTTCGGAGCCATCCGATACGGAGCAATCGATACAGGAGCTGAATCAGAATAAAACTCAATAGCGAACTCAACTTCTCTATCTGGTGGTAAACCAGGCAATTCTTCAGGAAACACCTCAGGAAAATCACAAACTGCTCTAATATCTTTTGGTCGAACCTCACTCATATCGGGATTCATCATATAAGCTAGGTACGCCTAACATCCCTGATCTAACATCTTCTGAGCCTCTAAAGCAGAAACTACGTTGAATAATAATTTAACGTTCTCACCAACTACTATTACCTCATAATCGTCCGACAATCTCAAGCTCACTCGCTTAGTCTCAAAATCTACCTTTGCCTTGTGCTCTACCAACCAATCCATTCCTAAAATCACATCAAACCCATAGAAAGGCAATTACATCATATCAACTGGGAATACGTGACCCTGAACCATCAACGGACATCTGCGATACATCTTTCTAACCACGACTGTCTCACCAAACGAACTAGTCACATTCATACCCATATCAAGTATCTCGCACGGCACATCAAACATCTTAGCATGCTCACTTAGAATATAGGAATGTGTAGAACCAGAATCAATCAACGAAAGCAATGTCAAAGACTGTAACATGAAATTACCTGCAATAACATCGGTGTCGTTCCTGCCCTCTCTGTGTGCATACACCCTCGCTGGTCCGCCTCCCTCTGGCTGGACTGCAACCACATGTGCCACATTTCTTTATCCCTCATTTCGTGGCTGAAAGTTCCCTCGGCCGCGCCCACGGCCCCACTAGTACTCGATAGCTTGTACCGGCGCCTGACCACCTCTAGTTAACTAAGGACAATCTCTCTTGAGATGATCCTTAGATCTGCACTGCCAGCATGTACCATAGATTCCCCAACACTCTCTTGAATGAGACCTACCACACTTGGTGCACTCGGGTGCACGATGAGCAAGACCTTGACCTTGATGGCCACGCCTGGGGTTGCCACCCCCGCGTCTATGATCAAAATGTTGCCTCTTATCCTTGTGCCCCTTGGCACGCTAGCGATTCCACTCTGCATGTCGTTTCCCTTAACTAGACCCGCCTCCTCAAGAATACAAACCAAGACTATGCTCTATGTCTTTGGCTCGAGCTACTAGTGCATCAAAATCTGTATAATCAATAGCCCACATGTAAGTCTTCACTCCCTCGGTCAAACCATACTGAAACCTCTCACAATGTTCCTTCTCAGTAGGAACCAGCTCAGCAGCATACTGACTCAGTCTAACAAATTGTACCTCGTACTCTGAAACGATCATACTTCCCTAAACTAAGGCCATGAACTCGTGCTTCTTCTCATCTTGGTACCTGAGCCCCAAGTACTTCTTCTGAAAGGCAGAACAGAAGAAATCCCAAGTGATATCAGAAGCAGCCATACTCGCGGTGATCATAGTCAACTAGACATACACGTCACCCTGAAGCAGAGATTCCACACAATCGAGCTTACGTGCATCACTGCACTCCATCTGACTCAGAATCATGGTAGTACTAGCTATCCATGCCTCAGCTCCCTCAGGCGATAACCCACAATACTCTACTCCACCCAAGTTGCGGAGCCTCTCGAGGGGTAATCCTTCCCTCTGACCATGCTGCGGTGCAGCTGCCTGTAACCCAGCCAACGCAGTCTGAAAAGCCCCAGTAATAGCCTGAATCAACGGGCTCATATCAACTCCGGCCTGACCCTGGCCACCACAAGGTTCCTCGCCTCGCACATTAGCCCCACCACTAGGAGGAGGAGGAGGTAACCCTCCCTCTAACGGACTCCCAGCACCCTCAACAGGATCCTCACGTGGCTCACCACCTGCCTGACCTCTTCTAGGTCTAGCCATAGCAACAAATGCAATGCTACAAACAAAACAGAATAAACAAAAGGAAATGATTCGGGTCAGAAACGTCAAGGGTCCAAGGTGCTCAAGTATTATATAGGCTTCCTGACAATAGTATGTGGCAATGAGTACTCTACACAGCAAACAACCTCAACACACAAGCATGCACCACCTCAACACACTTACCTCACTTACCTTTCCGGTTGCACGACCACCAACGCAAGCCTTTCCGAAGGAAAACCTAGTCTCTGATACCAACAGATGTAACCCCCTCGACCCGGCCTAGCCACCAGACCGTATCGAGTGGATTACACGGGACTAATCAAAGAAAGATCTGAAGATTTCCCTCCGATTAGCAACCCAAGACGCGTTGCTTAATATCTTTTCTAGATGCTCAAGGTTAAACTTAGGTTATCGAACACACAGCGGAAGATAGAACAACAAACAAGCATTGATTCGAACCAAAAGGGCAACCATGGACCAAAATACAAAACTAGCATAATATGAGGACCTAAAATGCAATTAAGGTGATCTCTGAGAAATTTAGTTCATTTCATGCTTCCATGATGAAAAAAAAACTTTAAACATGCACATAATCAACCACAATTTATAACAGCATAAAGTAGGACCAAAACACAAGAAAAATAACTTCAAAGATGCCTTTAACTAACTCCAACGACCCCCGTTTCGAAACTGGTATCAGAACGGCGCTTCACAGTAGAAAAAATGTTCCAAAACGGCTTGAGACCGTTCCGGTCCTGCTTAGCCCATTTCGGTACCCGTTCCAAAACGCCAAGGCAAAATTTAAAGGTAATTAAGGGCTGTTCTGAAACGGTCGAGCTCGTTCCGAAACACCCTGCTGCAAAAACAGCAAAACAACAGTTTTAAGCATCTTTAAGGTATTTTTACTTGGTTCTAATCACCACATACAACAGATAAACAGCAAGATCAACATATACACACTAACACCAACCATCAAACATGCTTAAGATCAAGAGGAACACAAACATGCTTTACATACATATAAAGAAGGCTTCAAGATCCAACATAAGAGGAACAAGGTCAAAAACCAAGACCACAAGAAAAAAGGCAAGAACAAGCCATCCAAAAACTACCAACAAGTCCTCAAACAAAGAGTTTACAAACACTCCAAAGACATAAACAAAGATCACCCTCATTGTCACACACACTATTATCTAAGCAAAGGCATACTTGAGCTAAGAGCGGACACTTGGATCACCTCCCTTGCACCGTTGCTTTCCAAAGGGTCTACGGATCTGCATTGTTGGAAAAAGAGAGTGTAAGCTATAAAGCTTAGTGAGCGGAGCTCAAAACAAACTACAACAATGTAGTTTTTAAAACAACCAACATTTAGGAAATCAAAACCATTTCTTGAAATCCCTTTTCACAAACAATTTCCAAAACAACATGCTATCTTGAAACAAGATTAAGCAAAGCAACCATACATGTCATATGTAAAGAACGTGCATCAACCATGCATAAGCCTTATATGTACCAAATATGCAAACCAAGCCCAACGGCTCTTTTACCATGCACATGCTTCAATCATAAGCATAACCATATGAGTTTTACCAAGCTCATAATGGAACCATAGGCGATTGAGTATATCGGCATCATTGACACGTTGCTCGGATAAGCGGACACCTTGATGGCACAATCCCCATCAATTCACATGGTGAAACAACCCTCACCACAAACACACTTCGGTCGGGATGCCACAACCTGCATTACCCGTTGGTGATAGCACAACCCCTATCACTCGCAACACAATAGCACAACCCCTATTGTGAAACTGAAAGATTTCTCACGTGGGGGTTTTATGATTATAGTGCACTTCACATCCTATTGATCGATCAATCTATCTGATATAACCCATGTGTCAATATACTCACCGCAACATCACAAACCATTGATTTTCACCGGGGATAGACACCTCCCCAAAACACAATCCCAAAAACCATGATCACAAGCTCAAGGATAGCATGAGCTCAACCAACATCAAAAACACAACATGGCATTCATATGGGACAACAACAACATGCATTTAATGCATAAAAACAGCAGAGGAAACATCATTTAAAAATGATATGCACATGATCAAAAACATGATCAAAATAAAAAGGCAAAAAGTCGAAACAAAACCAAATCTTACCCTTGAGCTTGGATTGGCCTAATGGCTCAACCCAAACCCTTAAAACATCTCTTCAACCTTGATAAAACAGTAAAAATCATTTCCACTCACCAGCAATTACCACAACAAGCTGAAACCCCTTTTCTAGCTTTCCGGTCCGCCCACAAATACGTTCAACAAATTCGGATCTTCAATCCTTGCCTCTAACCAACCCAAAATAGAGGATTTAGTGATATTTACAACACACAAATTTGTTGGAAAGCAGAGATTTCAACAACTCAACCAAAGCACCTATCGAATAAATCTGATACAAGCTGTAACAAACAAAAAGACCCAATTCGGATAGTCACCAGCAAAGCCCAGCATTAAATAACATCAAAACACATAGATAAACATCTAAAAACATCATCCAATCATCAAATCGACACCAGCTATTGATTCACTTCAAAATCCTCCCAAAACCCACTTTTTCATACTTCAAAAATCAACACTCAACCCCATTTCGGGATTCTTGCCATTCTCCCATCATCTCAACACAATAATCACATCAAAACTAATGTAACAACATCAACAAACTCAGCATTTAGAGATCTTACCCAAAAATCTTACCAAAAGCTCATTTTCATCGATTTTAGCCAATTTACATTAAGATTAAGACAAGAGATTAAAACCTTGGTATTTCAAAGAATCAAAGCATGGGAATTTCATTAAAGAACCTTACATTAGAGGAGAATCACGTTGGTCACCCCCAATGCAAGCTATTACCCCTTGTTTGGCAAAAATCCATGAAGAAAACAATAAAATAGACTTGGGTTTTAGGAAATCAAGGTAGGAAAACTATTTAGAAATAAAAGATTAATAAGAAAACACTCTTACCTTGAGGAAATCAAGCTCAATTGTTGTTTTGTTGAAAAAAGGAGATGAGGAAGCTTGAAAATGGATTTTGACGTGAAATAAGATTTTGGATGAACCCTTGATTTAATTAAATCATAAAAGCTATTTTAAAATATTTGAATAAACAAAATGAAAGAGGATAATAACCTATTTGGCCCAACCAAGATAGCTCCTTAAAGATTCAATGTTTTGACTCTTTTACAAAATGGTCATTAAAACAGATTTTACAAACTTTACAATTTGGTCACTAACAAAAATGTCACGGTTCGGAAAGCATTTTTCCAAAATTGATTTTACCAAAACCTTTTACATAGTTAAAAAGGATTTTAAAGATTTATTCCATATTTTTATCAACCCTCGAAGACCTCATTCCCTGAACTTACTAAAAACATCCAACACCGGTCTTTCGGACTTCGGAACTCATCGGATCTCCTAGACCCTAATTCGGGATGTTACAATCAGCTTCTGCTCTTTTGGGTCTTTTTCTTGATGCTCATTGTCTGACTCTATCCCACACCAGGACTTCACCATTGCAACCCCCTTTTCCGCGTTTCTGGCCCTTTGCTCTAAAGTGTCCTTTCGGGTTTTCACTTTAGTTTGATTTTCTCAAAGCGCCCTTTCAGGTTTTCACTTTGTTTTTCTTTCGTCTTTTTTTCTTTTCTTTTTTTTTCAAAAGCCGCCTTTTCAGGTTTTCATCTCCCTTTTTTCTTTTTCCTTTTTTCTTCTTTTTTGTTTTCTTTTCTTCTTTTTCTTTTGGAAGTGTTATGATCCCAGAGGTTTTATTTTGATTAGCCACGTATTGTTTCAACCAATAAAGAAACCTTGTTGTTCCCAAGAATTTCTATTGAGCTACGAGTAGTTCTTTTCTCAACATCCGCCAAAATCAACTCAGAAGGATCTTGTAATGCTTTGCCTTCACATTTCTGATCATCTCACTATAGATAAACCATTGTTCTTCGGGTGACAATCTTCGTTGCGGCATCCATGATCAACCTTTAGTTTTGCACTGCCTCATCTTGTACACTCTTCTTCCATTCCTAGAGTGACAAGGTCTACCTGCATTTCTTTAAAACAAAGTAATGCCAGGAATTTATCTGTTTTTTCATTATATCAACCATTTTAAGATGCTTTGGAATAAAAAAGAAAGCTCGGAAGTGAATTCATGAATTTTATTGAAGCATATAAATTGAAATACAACATATTTTGAAATAGTCATGGCAAACGAAATCAAGAATCCAAATCAAATCTCCAGGCATCCAAGGCATGAAGGATACAACCACCCTGTCAACCAGTAGTAGAGCTGAGTTTGCACTCATGTCCGGCGGTCTTCAAATGTTGTTGAAATACTCTCAAATGTGAAACCCTTTCCGAAATACCAAGTGTCTGAGAGGTTTTGATTATCAGATGCCTAACTTCATTCATCTGAGCCGCCTTTTTAGGTTTTCAACTCAGATCCTCCTTTGGTTTCAAGACGCACTTTGCGGGTTTTCATCTTAAACCCCCCTTATTTTTTTATTATTATTATTATTTATATCTAAGGCACCCTTTTTGGGGTTTTCACCATAGTTATTTTCTTTTTGCGAGAGCGCCCTTTCGGGTTTTCACTCTACTTTTTTTCTTTTTTCAATCTCTTTTTGTATTCTTCAAGCATAATACATTTTGATTGAATCCAAATTCATCGACTTGTGTAACTCTTTGTCGTCCATTTCAGCCAGTATCAATGCTCCTCTAGAGAAGGCTTTCCTGACAACGTATGGCCCCTCCCAGTTAGGCATCCATTTCCCACGATCGTCTCGATGTATTTGTAGGACTTTTCTTAACACAAGATCCCCCTCTCAGAATTCCCTCGGGCGCACCTTTTTATCATATGCCCGCATTATCCTCTTTTGGTACATATGGTTGTGACAAATTGCCCTCAATCTCTTTTCCACAATGAGATTTAGTTGGTCGAATCGAACCTGCAGCCATTTCGCATCATCCAACTTTTTTTCCGACAATACTCGAAGTGACGGGATCTCAACTTCAATGGGTAGTACCGCCTCTGTCCCATAAACCAAGGAGTAAGGCATTGCCCCGGTCGAGGTTCGGATCAATGTTCGATTTGCAAACAGGGCGAACGGCAACTTCTCATGCCAGTCCTTGTAAGTTTCTATTGTCTTTGATATGATCTTCTTTATGTTTTTGTTTGCCGCTTCCACTGCCCCATTCATCTTTGGGCGGTAGGTTATTGAATTGTGTGAATGATTTTGAATTGTTCACACACTTCCATTATCGCTTTGTTATTGAAATTGGTAGCATTGTCAGTAACAATTCTTTCTGGTAGTCCATATCGGCAAATTATTTCTTTCTTCAGGAACTTACTAATTGTAGTTCTTGTGATGTTGGCATAAGAAGCTGCTTCCACCCACTTGGTAAAATAATCTATCGCCACGAGGATGAAGCGATGTCCGTTTGAAGCTTTGGGATGAATTTTCCCAATAACATCCATGCCACATGCTGCAAAAGGCCATGGTGAGTTCATGATATGTAGAGGGACTAGTGGAGAATTGATCTTGTCCGCATATATTTGACACTTATGACACTTCTTTGCGTATTCAATGCAATATCCTTCCATGGTCGTCCAATAATAGCCATATCTCATAATCTTCCTGGCTATTGAGAGCCCATTTGCATGTGTGCCACATATTCCATCATGTACCTCTGCCATTATAGTCTTTTCTTTATTGGCATCAACAAATCTCAGCAAGATCTGATCTCTGCTTCTTTTGTATAAGATTTCCCCGTCGAGTACATATCCTGAAGCCATTCTTCTTATAGTTCTTTTTTCATTATCATTTCCCCCAGAGGATAAGTCTGGTACTTTAGGTATTGCAAAATATCATGGTACCAAGGATGTTGGTCAATTTCCTCTTCTATACTACAGTAGTGAGCAAAGGTTTCATAGCTCTGCATTCGGATAGGCACCATATCTTCTGATATGTTTGCTAGGAATATTGAAGCCAGTGTAGCTAAGGCATCTTCCATTTGGTTATCTTCCATGGGGATGTATATAAAGGTTATTTCTTCGATCTCTTTTATTAGCTCCAGGATCAATTTTCGGTACTCGATCAATTTTACATCTTTCGTTTCCCATTCTCCACGAAGTTGGTAGATCACCAATGCTGAATCTCCATACACTTTTAAGACTTCTACTTTTCTTTCAATGGCTGCTCGCAGGCCCATCACACAGGCTTCATATTCTGCCATGTTATTGGTACAAAGAAATTCTAACCTACTTGTGGACGGGTAGTGTACATCATCGGGTGAGATCAATACTGCCCCAATTCCTCATCCAAGGGCGTTAACTGCTCCATCAAAATACAATTCCCAGGTTTTTCTTTCTGGAATTCCAGCTTCTATCATGGAGACATTCATCACATCATCATCTGGGAAATCAAAGTTCAGGGGCTCATAATCTTCCATTGCACGACTAGCTAAGAAATCTGCTATAGCACTTCCTTTTATTGCTTTTTGACTCACGTACACAATGTCAAATTCTGATAATAGCATTTGCCAGCGTGCCAGTCTTCCAGTTAATGCTGGTATTTCCATCATGAATTTTAACGTGTCATGACGAGAAATCAACCATGTGGTATGGTATGACATGTATTGCTTGAGCCTTTGGGTTACCCAAACCAGAGCACAACACAACTTTTGAATTGGTGGGTACCGCACTTCGCATTCAGTAAACTTCTTGCTCAAGTAATAGATGGCTCTTTCTTTCTTTCCCGTGTCGTCATGTTGCCCCAATACACACCCCATTGAATTCTCGTAGACCGTCACGTAAAGAATTAGTGGCCTGCCAGGAACCGGTACTACTAATATAGGAGCATTGGTGAGATATTTCTTGATTTTGTCAAATGCCTCTTGGCACTCTTTGTTCCATTCGCCAAGGTTATTCTTTTTCAACATCCTGAAGATTGGATCACATTTATCGGTCAATTGTGATATGAACCGAGAAACATAATTCAATTTGTCAAGGAACCCCCGAACTTTTTTCTATGAGCTGGGTGGCGGCAGGTTCTGGATAGCCTTCACTTTATCAGGGTCTATCTCGATTACCCTTCTACTAACAACGAACCCGAGAAGTTTTCCATATGTTACTCCAAAAGTGCATTTGTTAGGATTGAGCTTCAATTGGTACTTTCTCAATCTCAAGAATAGCTTTTTCAGGTTTTGGATGTGCTCCTCCTTGGATTGGGATTTGGCGATCATGTCATCTATATACAGTTTGACTTCTTTATGCATCGTGTCGTGAAACAAGGTCACCATCGCCCATTGGTATGTTGCCCCAGCGTTCTTTAGTCCAAAGGGCATCACCTTGTAACAATAGGTCCCCCATAAGGTTATAAAGGTGGTCTTGATCATATCTTATGGACTCATCGTTATCTGATTATATCCCGAGAATCCATCCATGAAAGAAAACCAGGAATGCCCCGACGTATTGTCGACCAGAATGTCTATGTGTGGCAAAGGAAAATTATCTTTCAGACTGGCCCGGTTCAGGTCCCTGTAGTCGACACACATTCGTACTTTCCTATCTTTCTTTGGTACAGGAACTATGTTAGCCACTCATTCTGGATATTGAGACACCGTAAGGAAACCGGCGCCAATCTGCTTATGCACCTCTTCTTTTATCTTTATCACCATTTCCGGCCTCAACCTTCTAAGTTTTTGTTGAACCGGTCTGCATTCAGGTCTAATGGGCAATTTGTGTACCACTATGTCAGTGTTTAACCCTGGCATATCTTGATAAGGTCAGGCGAAGACGTCTTTGAACTCACGCAGCAGATCAATTAATTATTGCTTCTTTCTGGACGAAAATGTTGCTTCGATCTTTACTTCTCTTTTGTTTTCTTCTGTTCCCAGATTGAGAATCTCTAATTCTTCTTTTTGGGGTAGGATTTTATTATCTTCTTTTTCCACTAACCTCAGTAATTCTTTAGAGATTTCATATTCTAGTTCATCCTCAACTTTATTGATTTCCGTTAGACATACAGGATGTTCAGGTCCTACCCTAGGATCGGGTTTAGGATCATTCATGCAATCGATAGTTGAAGGCCTGCAAAGAAAAAATAATATATTTTGAAAAAGGTGCGAAAAATTAAAAACTTGTTTGCCATTTGTGAATCAACATGAAAAGCATCTTTATTAAAATGATGGTATAATGGCCCTTTAAAGATAATCCCCTTATACCCGCAGGCAAAGGTATAAGGTGGTCCCAGTATTTACTCTATTTTAACTTTGGTTACAAAGGAAGTATCTTCAGCTGTCCAATTCTTCAATGTCTCGCCTAGAGCACAAGGACGGATCAATCTCAGATAATTGCCAGGTTGAGCATTCTCGAAGATTCCTCCTACAAAAAGTCCATCTAGGTCATTACCGAAGATTTCCTCCTCATGCAGCTTTATTGTTTCTTGATTGACCTCCTCCAGCTGTTTTTCAACGTTGGTGAATCCACGTGACTTGAAGATCTTTGTCATGTCAAAAGATGTCACCAGGCGGGAGGACGTCTCTTTTCCTTGCATATGAGCTCTCCTTTGTTCCCTCTGCTTCTTTAGTTCTCTTAATCGGTCCTTTACTGTAGGAGCAAACCCCAATCCAAATGATCTTTCTTCATCAGAAAAGGCCTCGAACGCAAACTTCCCTGCAAATATTTTCGAAGCCCCTTCCCTGTCTTTGCACCTCTTCCAAGTGTCTCTCGAATAGTTATTTTGGTGCAATTTGACAGTCTTGGCCGTGGTAATGGCTTCCCCTCAGCCACGAAGGTAGCATTTACAAATTCTAGGGCTCAGAAAGAGCACTCCAAGGCATTTTCATCTGTCTGGATGTAGGGTACATCAGTTGTTACAGAGGCAATGATGTCTTCCTCTGCTCCAACACTAACCAACTTTCCTTTTATAACAAACTTGAGTTTCTGGTGTAGAGAGGATGGGACTGCCCCTGTTGAGTGAATCCAGGGTCGTCCGAGAAAACAATTATAGGTAGGTTTAATGTCCATCACCACAAAATCAATATTGTAAACTGCCGGTCCTATCAACAATGGTACTTCTATCCTCCCAAGCACGTCTCGGATTGTTCCATCAAAGGCTCTTATAGTGTTCTGATATGCTTTCATATGGGAGTCATCAATAGGCAACCTCTACAAAGTTGCCATCAGCATAACATTGAGTGTTGATCCATTGTCAATCAGGACACCTGGCAGCACATATCCTTTACAATACGTGGTGATATTCAAAGCTTTTACTGACCCCATTCCCCCTTCCGGAATTTCATCATCGGTAAATGTAATGTAATTGTCGGCAGCGATATGATTTACAATTCTGTCCAGCTTGTCTACTGAGATATTGTTTGGCATAAACGTCTGATTTAGCACCTTCATCAAAGCATTACGGTTCCCTTCAGAGCTGAGTAACAACTCTAGAACTTAAATCCTTGCATGTTGTTGCTTCAATTGTTCTACAATGTTGTACTCGATGTGCTTCAAAAACCTCAGAAATTCCCAGGCTTGCTCCTCCGTCACCGGCTCATTTATCTTTGGAGCAGGGTCTTCCTCAAAAATCTTTTCAAGGGCAGTAGATACCTTTTCTTTAGCTTTCTCAACTTCTTTCATGACTTCTGGAGAGGAGTAACATCTGCCACTTCGAGTGAAATGGCCTACTTCGTTTACTGCCTCCGAATTCATTTGTTCTTTCTCTGGTCCTTCCTTTGTCTCTTCTTTCGATTTCATCTCTTGTAACTTTTCTTTTTTTTTGGTATTGACACACTGGTCGCGTAATTCCAAGGGACTGCATTGGTACTTTTGAAGGCAAACGGAGCGGGAGTTGAAATCACTATCTTTGGTGCCACCACTGGCTTCGCATTTGGAACCTTCGGCTTAACTGTCACAACCAAAGGTTTGTGCACCCCATATTTCATCCTAGAGTTTTCCGAAGCACACACTTCAACCTCTCTCCTTGTACCAACTTTTCAAAGAACTCAATCTCTTTGTTGTCCATCATTTTTGAACCAGGTCTCTGAACTCTTGGCAGTGCTGAATTCCATGATCACACTCTTGGTGATATTCACAATACACCTTGGCAAGTACTTCCATCTTGTTCCAGAGGATAAGTCTGGTACTTTAGGTATTGCAAAATATCATGGTACCAAGGATGTTGGTCAATTTCCTCTTCTATACTACAGTAGTGAGCAAAGGTTTCATAGCTCTGCATTCGGATAGGCACCATATCTTCTGATATGTTTGCTAGGAATATTGAAGCCAGTGTAGCTAAGGCATCTTCCATTTGGTTATCTTCCATGGGGATGTATATAAAGGTTATTTCTTCGATCTCTTTTATTAGCTCCAGGATCAATTTTCGGTACTCGATCAATTTTACATCTTTCGTTTCCCATTCTCCACGAAGTTGGTAGATCACCAATGCTGAATCTCCATACACTTTTAAGACTTCTACTTTTCTTTCAATGGCTGCTCGCAGGCCCATCACACAGGCTTCATATTCTGCCATGTTATTGGTACAAAGAAATTCTAACCTACTTGTGGACGGGTAGTGTACATCATCGGGTGAGATCAATACTGCCCCAATTCCTCATCCAAGGGCGTTAACTGCTCCATCAAAATACAATTCCCAGGTTTTTCTTTCTGGAATTCCAGCTTCTATCATGGAGACATTCATCACATCATCATCTGGGAAATCAAAGTTCAGGGGCTCATAATCTTCCATTGCACGACTAGCTAAGAAATCTGCTATAGCACTTCCTTTTATTGCTTTTTGACTCACGTACACAATGTCAAATTCTGATAATAGCATTTGCCAGCGTGCCAGTCTTCCAGTTAATGCTGGTATTTCCATCATGAATTTTAACGTGTCATGACGAGAAATCAACCATGTGGTATGGTATGACATGTATTGCTTGAGCCTTTGGGTTACCCAAACCAGAGCACAACACAACTTTTGAATTGGTGGGTACCGCACTTCGCATTCAGTAAACTTCTTGCTCAAGTAATAGATGGCTCTTTCTTTCTTTCCCGTGTCGTCATGTTGCCCCAATACACACCCCATTGAATTCTCGTAGACCGTCACGTAAAGAATTAGTGGCCTGCCAGGAACCGGTACTACTAATATAGGAGCATTGGTGAGATATTTCTTGATTTTGTCAAATGCCTCTTGGCACTCTTTGTTCCATTCGCCAAGGTTATTCTTTTTCAACATCCTGAAGATTGGATCACATTTATCGGTCAATTGTGATATGAACCGAGAAACATAATTCAATTTGTCAAGGAACCCCCGAACTTTTTTCTATGAGCTGGGTGGCGGCAGGTTCTGGATAGCCTTCACTTTATCAGGGTCTATCTCGATTACCCTTCTACTAACAACGAACCCGAGAAGTTTTCCATATGTTACTCCAAAAGTGCATTTGTTAGGATTGAGCTTCAATTGGTACTTTCTCAATCTCAAGAATAGCTTTTTCAGGTTTTGGATGTGCTCCTCCTTGGATTGGGATTTGGCGATCATGTCATCTATATACAGTTTGACTTCTTTATGCATCGTGTCGTGAAACAAGGTCACCATCGCCCATTGGTATGTTGCCCCAGCGTTCTTTAGTCCAAAGGGCATCACCTTGTAACAATAGGTCCCCCATAAGGTTATAAAGGTGGTCTTGATCATATCTTATGGACTCATCGTTATCTGATTATATCCCGAGAATCCATCCATGAAAGAAAACCAGGAATGCCCCGACGTATTGTCGACCAGAATGTCTATGTGTGGCAAAGGAAAATTATCTTTCAGACTGGCCCGGTTCAGGTCCCTGTAGTCGACACACATTCGTACTTTCCTATCTTTCTTTGGTACAGGAACTATGTTAGCCACTCATTCTGGATATTGAGACACCGTAAGGAAACCGGCGCCAATCTGCTTATGCACCTCTTCTTTTATCTTTATCACCATTTCCGGCCTCAACCTTCTAAGTTTTTGTTGAACCGGTCTGCATTCAGGTCTAATGGGCAATTTGTGTACCACTATGTCAGTGTTTAACCCTGGCATATCTTGATAAGGTCAGGCGAAGACGTCTTTGAACTCACGCAGCAGATCAATTAATTATTGCTTCTTTCTGGACGAAAATGTTGCTTCGATCTTTACTTCTCTTTTGTTTTCTTCTGTTCCCAGATTGAGAATCTCTAATTCTTCTTTTTGGGGCAGGATTTTATTATCTTCTTTTTCCACTAACCTCAGTAATTCTTTAGAGATTTCACATTCTAGTTCATCCTCAACTTTATTGATTTCCGTTAGACATACAGGATGTTCAGGTCCTACCCTAGGATCGGGTTTAGGATCATTCATGCAATCGATAGTTGAAGGCCTGCAAAGAAAAAATAATATATTTTGAAAAAGGTGCGAAAAATTAAAAACTTGTTTGCCATTTGTGAATCAACATGAAAAGCATCTTTATTAAAATGATGGTATAATGGCCCTTTAAAGATAATCCCCTTATACCCGCAGGCAAAGGTATAAGGTGGTCCCAGTATTTACTCTATTTTAACTTTGGTTACAAAGGAAGTATCTTCAGCTGTCCAATTCTTCAATGTCTCGCCTAGAGCACAAGGACGGATCAATCTCAGATAATTGCCAGGTTGAGCATTCTCGAAGATTCCTCCTACAAAAAGTCCATCTAGGTCATTACCGAAGATTTCCTCCTCATGCAGCTTTATTGTTTCTTGATTGACCTCCTCCAGCTGTTTTTCAACGTTGGTGAATCCACGTGACTTGAAGATCTTTGTCATGTCAAAAGATGTCACCAGGCGGGAGGACGTCTCTTTTCCTTGCATATGAGCTCTCCTTTGTTCCCTCTGCTTCTTTAGTTCTCTTAATCGGTCCTTTACTGTAGGAGCAAACCCCAATCCAAATGATCTTTCTTCATCAGAAAAGGCCTCGAACGCAAACTTCCCTGCAAATATTTTCGAAGCCCCTTCCCTGTCTTTGCACCTCTTCCAAGTGTCTCTCGAATAGTTATTTTGGTGCAATTTGACAGTCTTGGCCGTGGTAATGGCTTCCCCTCAGCCACGAAGGTAGCATTTACAAATTCTAGGGCTCAGAAAGAGCACTCCAAGGCATTTTCATCTGTCTGGATGTAGGGTACATCAGTTGTTACAGAGGCAATGATGTCTTCCTCTGCTCCAACACTAACCAACTTTCCTTTTATAACAAACTTGAGTTTCTGGTGTAGAGAGGATGGGACTGCCCCTGTTGAGTGAATCCAGGGTCGTCCGAGAAAACAATTATAGGTAGGTTTAATGTCCATCACCACAAAATCAATATTGTAAACTGCCGGTCCTATCAACAATGGTACTTCTATCCTCCCAAGCACGTCTCGGATTGTTCCATCAAAGGCTCTTATAGTGTTCTGATATGCTTTCATATGGGAGTCATCAATAGGCAACCTCTACAAAGTTGCCATCAGCATAACATTGAGTGTTGATCCATTGTCAATCAGGACACCTGGCAGCACATATCCTTTACAATACGTGGTGATATTCAAAGCTTTTACTGACCCCATTCCCCCTTCCGGAATTTCATCATCGGTAAATGTAATGTAATTGTCGGCAGCGATATGATTTACAATTCTGTCCAGCTTGTCTACTGAGATATTGTTTGGCATAAACGTCTGATTTAGCACCTTCATCAAAGCATTACGGTTCCCTTCAGAGCTGAGTAACAACTCTAGAACTTAAATCCTTGCATGTTGTTGCTTCAATTGTTCTACAATGTTGTACTCGATGTGCTTCAAAAACCTCAGAAATTCCCAGGCTTGCTCCTCCGTCACCGGCTCATTTATCTTTGGAGCAGGGTCTTCCTCAAAAATCTTTTCAAGGGCAGTAGATACCTTTTCTTTAGCTTTCTCAACTTCTTTCATGACTTCTGGAGAGGAGTAACATCTGCCACTTCGAGTGAAATGGCCTACTTCGTTTACTGCCTCCGAATTCATTTGTTCTTTCTCTGGTCCTTCCTTTGTCTCTTCTTTCGATTTCATCTCTTGTAACTTTTCTTTTTTTTTTGGTATTGACACACTGGTCGCGTAATTCCAAGGGACTGCATTGGTACTTTTGAAGGCAAACGGAGCGGGAGTTGAAATCACTATCTTTGGTGCCACCACTGGCTTCGCATTTGGAACCTTCGGCTTAACTGTCACAACCAAAGGTTTGTGCACCCCATATTTCATCCTAGAGTTTTCCGAAGCACACACTTCAACCTCTCTCCTTGTACCAACTTTTCAAAGAACTCAATCTCTTTGTTGTCCATCATTTTTGAACCAGGTCTCTGAACTCTTGGCAGTGCTGAATTCCATGATCACACTCTTGGTGATATTCACAATACACCTTGGCAAGTACTTCCATCTTGTTCCAGAGGATAAGTCTGGTACTTTAGGTATTGCAAAATATCATGGTACCAAGGATGTTGGTCAATTTCCTCTTCTATACTACAGTAGTGAGCAAAGGTTTCATAGCTCTGCATTCGGATAGGCACCATATCTTCTGATATGTTTGCTAGGAATATTGAAGCCAGTGTAGCTAAGGCATCTTCCATTTGGTTATCTTCCATGGGGATGTATATAAAGGTTATTTCTTCGATCTCTTTTATTAGCTCCAGGATCAATTTTCGGTACTCGATCAATTTTACATCTTTCGTTTCCCATTCTCCACGAAGTTGGTAGATCACCAATGCTAAATCTCCATACACTTTTAAGACTTCTACTTTTCTTTCAATGGCTGCTCGCAGGCCCATCACACAGGCTTCATATTCTGCCATGTTATTGGTACAAAGAAATTCTAACCTACTTGTGGACGGGTAGTGTACATCATCGGGTGAGATCAATACTGCCCCAATTCCTCATCCAAGGGCGTTAACTGCTCCATCAAAATACAATTCCCAGGTTTTTCTTTCTGGAATTCCAGCTTCTATCATGGAGACATTCATCACATCATCATCTGGGAAATCAAAGTTCAGGGGCTCATAATCTTCCATTGCACGACTAGCTAAGAAATCTGCTATAGCACTTCCTTTTATTGCTTTTTGACTCACGTACACAATGTCAAATTCTGATAATAGCATTTGCCAGCGTGCCAGTCTTCCAGTTAATGCTGGTATTTCCATCATGAATTTTAACGTGTCATGACGAGAAATCAACCATGTGGTATGGTATGACATGTATTGCTTGAGCCTTTGGGTTACCCAAACCAGAGCACAACACAACTTTTGAATTGGTGGGTACTGCACTTCGCATTCAGTAAACTTCTTGCTCAAGTAATAGATGGCTCTTTCTTTCTTTCCCGTGTCGTCATGTTGCCCCAATACACACCCCATTGAATTCTCGTAGACCGTCACGTAAAGAATTAGTGGCCTGCCAGGAACCGGTACTACTAATATAGGAGCATTGGTGAGATATTTCTTGATTTTGTCAAATGCCTCTTGGCACTCTTTGTTCCATTCTCCAAGGTTATTCTTTTTCAACATCCTGAAGATTGGATCACATTTATCGGTCAATTGTGATATGAACCGAGAAACATAATTCAATTTGTCAAGGAACCCCCGAACTTTTTTCTATGAGCTGGGTGGCGGCAGGTTCTGGATAGCCTTCACTTTATCAGGGTCTATCTCGATTACCCTTCTACTAACAACGAACCCGAGAAGTTTTCCATATGTTACTCCAAAAGTGCATTTGTTAGGATTGAGCTTCAATTGGTACTTTCTCAATCTCAAGAATAGCTTTTTCAGGTTTTGGATGTGCTCCTCCTTGGATTGGGATTTGGCGATCATGTCATCTATATACAGTTTGACTTCTTTATGCATCGTGTCGTGAAACAAGGTCACCATCGCCCATTGGTATGTTGCCCCAGCGTTCTTTAGTCCAAAGGGCATCACCTTGTAACAATAGGTCCCCCATAAGGTTATAAAGGTGGTCTTGATCATATCTTATGGACTCATCGTTATCTGATTATATCCCGAGAATCCATCCATGAAAGAAAACCAGGAATGCCCCGACGTATTGTCGACCAGAATGTCTATGTGTGGCAAAGGAAAATTATCTTTCAGACTGGCCCGGTTCAGGTCCCTGTAGTCGACACACATTCGTACTTTCCTATCTTTCTTTGGTACAGGAACTATGTTAGCCACTCATTCTGGATATTGAGACACCGTAAGGAAACCGGCGCCAATCTGCTTATGCACCTCTTCTTTTATCTTTATCACCATTTCCGGCCTCAACCTTCTAAGTTTTTGTTGAACCGGTCTGCATTCAGGTCTAATGGGCAATTTGTGTACCACTATGTCAGTGTTTAACCCTGGCATATCTTGATAAGGTCAGGCGAAGACGTCTTTGAACTCACGCAGCAGATCAATTAATTATTGCTTCTTTCTGGACGAAAATGTTGCTTCGATCTTTACTTCTCTTTTGTTTTCTTCTGTTCCCAGATTGAGAATCTCTAATTCTTCTTTTTGGGGCAGGATTTTATTATCTTCTTTTTCCACTAACCTCAGTAATTCTTTAGAGATTTCACATTCTAGTTCATCCTCAACTTTATTGATTTCCGTTAGACATACAGGATGTTCAGGTCCTACCCTAGGATCGGGTTTAGGATCATTCATGCAATCGATAGTTGAAGGCCTGCAAAGAAAAAATAATATATTTTGAAAAAGGTGCGAAAAATTAAAAACTTGTTTGCCATTTGTGAATCAACATGAAAAGCATCTTTATTAAAATGATGGTATAATGGCCCTTTAAAGATAATCCCCTTATACCCGCAGGCAAAGGTATAAGGTGGTCCCAGTATTTACTCTATTTTAACTTTGGTTACAAAGGAAGTATCTTCAGCTGTCCAATTCTTCAATGTCTCGCCTAGAGCACAAGGACGGATCAATCTCAGATAATTGCCAGGTTGAGCATTCTCGAAGATTCCTCCTACAAAAAGTCCATCTAGGTCATTACCGAAGATTTCCTCCTCATGCAGCTTTATTGTTTCTTGATTGACCTCCTCCAGCTGTTTTTCAACGTTGGTGAATCCACGTGACTTGAAGATCTTTGTCATGTCAAAAGATGTCACCAGGCGGGAGGACGTCTCTTTTCCTTGCATATGAGCTCTCCTTTGTTCCCTCTGCTTCTTTAGTTCTCTTAATCGGTCCTTTACTGTAGGAGCAAACCCCAATCCAAATGATCTTTCTTCATCAGAAAAGGCCTCGAACGCAAACTTCCCTGCAAATATTTTCGAAGCCCCTTCCCTGTCTTTGCACCTCTTCCAAGTGTCTCTCGAATAGTTATTTTGGTGCAATTTGACAGTCTTGGCCGTGGTAATGGCTTCCCCTCAGCCACGAAGGTAGCATTTACAAATTCTAGGGCTCAGAAAGAGCACTCCAAGGCATTTTCATCTGTCTGGATGTAGGGTACATCAGTTGTTACAGAGGCAATGATGTCTTCCTCTGCTCCAACACTAACCAACTTTCCTTTTATAACAAACTTGAGTTTCTGGTGTAGAGAGGATGGGACTGCCCCTGTTGAGTGAATCCAGGGTCGTTCGAGAAAACAATTATAGGTAGGTTTAATGTCCATCACCACAAAATCAATATTGTAAACTGCCGGTCCTATCAACAATGGTACTTCTATCCTCCCAAGCACGTCTCGGATTGTTCCATCAAAGGCTCTTATAGTGTTCTGATATGCTTTCATATGGGAGTCATCAATAGGCAACCTCTACAAAGTTGCCATCAGCATAACATTGAGTGTTGATCCATTGTCAATCAGGACACCTGGCAGCACATATCCTTTACAATACGTGGTGATATTCAAAGCTTTTACTGACCCCATTCCCCCTTCCGGAATTTCATCATCGGTAAATGTAATGTAATTGTCGGCAGCGATATGATTTACAATTCTGTCCAGCTTGTCTACTGAGATATTGTTTGGCATAAACGTCTGATTTAGCACCTTCATCAAAGCATTACGGTTCCCTTCAGAGCTGAGTAACAACTCTAGAACTTAAATCCTTGCATGTTGTTGCTTCAATTGTTCTACAATGTTGTACTCGATGTGCTTCAAAAACCTCAGAAATTCCCAGGCTTGCTCCTCCGTCACCGGCTCATTTATCTTTGGAGCAGGGTCTTCCTCAAAAATCTTTTCAAGGGCAGTAGATACCTTTTCTTTAGCTTTCTCAACTTCTTTCATGACTTCTGGAGAGGAGTAACATCTGCCACTTCGAGTGAAATGGCCTACTTCGTTTACTGCCTCCGAATTCATTTGTTCTTTCTCTGGTCCTTCCTTTGTCTCTTCTTTCGATTTCATCTCTTGTAACTTTTCTTTTTTTTTGGTATTGACACACTGGTCGCGTAATTCCAAGGGACTGCATTGGTACTTTTGAAGGCAAACGGAGCGGGAGTTGAAATCACTATCTTTGGTGCCACCACTGGCTTCGCATTTGGAACCTTCGGCTTAACTGTCACAACCAAAGGTTTGTGCACCCCATATTTCATCCTAGAGTTTTCCGAAGCACACACTTCAACCTCTCTCCTTGTACCAACTTTTCAAAGAACTCAATCTCTTTGTTGTCCATCATTTTTGAACCAGGTCTCTGAACTCTTGGCAGTGCTGAATTCCATGATCACACTCTTGGTGATATTCACAATACACCTTGGCAAGTACTTCCATCTCCACTTTCATGCCAACTTCAATCATCTTGGCGTTATATAGCTGTTCAAACACCCATCTCAACGGAGAAACTGAATTTCTGAAACATCAGTCTTTTGCCTCTTCGCCTCATCATATTCTTCTATCATGTTCACCCCACGTCCTCCATGACTCAGAAGGGTATTAGCAGCGATACTGGGTTCATCAAACTTCAATATCCCAGTATTGATCAAATTTTGCACCACCTTCTTGAATGTTGTGCATATTTCAATTGAATGTCCCGAAATTTCAGCATGGAATTCACAGTGGGCATCAACTTTGTACCATGAAGGGTAAGGAGGTTGTAGAGGTGTCAGATGATACGGTTTCCAGCCGAGGTTCCGAGTGATGTAATGGTCACATTTTTCGGTGTCTCATAAGTGCTTGCATTGTTCACTTCATTATCTTTCCTCTTAAAGTTCCTGCGAGAACTCTCTCCACTTTCAATCATTTTGCTCTTTATCGCGGCTTCTATCAGCTCTCTTGTCATCACAATGTCAGCAAAGTTCTGGGTGGCATTACTGATAAGCCTTTCAAAAAGCGGTCCTCTCAGAGTTTGTACAAACATATGAGCAATCTCACTTTCTATTAGCAGGGGTTGTACTTGCGCTGCAATATCCCTCCATCTTTGGGCATATTGTCGGAGCGTTTCGACACTTCTCTGCTCCATTCCCAGTAACATTACTCGGCTCAGATCATTTCTATAACATGCTTATAGTGTTCCACAAAAGCTCCTGATAGGTCTTTCCAGGATCGGATACACCCGGCTTAGTTGGGTATACCAGCGAGTAGCTGAACCAGTTAGACTGTCCTAGAAGTAGTGTATCAGCAACTTTTCATCTCTCGGGTAAGTAGCCATTTTTCTACAATACATCGTCAAATGGGCCTTGGGACAAGAAGTTTCATCGTATTTCTCAAAGTTTGGGACTTTGAACTTGGGAGGAAGTACCAAATCAGCTACTAGGCTCATTTCCACAGCTCCTGGTCCCATTTCATTGGCTTTCTGCAGTTCCATCAAGCGATCCTCGAGAGCTTTGCAGCGCTCGTACTTGCGCTAAATTTCAGCACATATTTTTCCAATCTCATCAAGAGTATTCAAGTTTGGCACCTCTTCGGTATTTTCAAAGTTTGCACCAATGTGTACTGGGTGACTTGGTGTTGCTCCAACTAAGTTGATATGGACCTTCTTCGTTGTTGAATGTTTTTCCGGTTGTATCCTGATGTGGGACGTTGTCTCTACTTGATCATTCACCTCGTTGGAAGCTCGTTCGGCTGCTTTGGCCTTCCCAGATTCCTTAGGGCCCAATAGAGCAGTCAGCCGGTTGATGATTTCTGCCTGGGTTTGAGTAAAGCAATCTTTAATTGATTGTTCGATCATGTCAAAATGATTCTGCATTTCCACGCGTTCGTTTTCAAGATTAGCAGTTGATTCTGTCGAAAAGCCATGGATCGTTAACGCATGCGAGTTCCGTATGAATGTGGAATGTTTACGGCTTAGAGCTGATTTTGTCATTAAACCTTTCTCTTATTAAATTCCTTATTTATCATAAGATTTTAAAATGAATAAATGCGTGCATGAATGCATGAATGCAATAAAAGAACATCGAATTTAGGAACCAGTCTTCCTTAGAAACACCACATCCGTCTGAAAATTTAATTACACAGAGGGGATAAACTTGCTATATAAAAACACTAACCCTAACTCCTAAGTTGACTAACTCGTGCAACAGACGCACAATAGCTTCCCCGTGTTCCTCTTCGATGTTAGGTTGTTCCAACAGGCTTGTGGCTTGCCTTGATAGGATTTGGACATACGAAGCGATACTTCTAACTTGGGCTTTGAATCTCACTAGTTCATCGTTCTGACACTGGACCGTTCGTCGGTCTGCCTCATATTTATCCTTCCATGCTCTATTCTTTGCCATTACTACTCCTTCATATCCAGCCAACTTGTCCTTCAAGTCTTGAACAATGTTTTCCAGCTCAATTATTCTTTTCTGCATTCTTTCTTTTGCTATCCCCGCTTCGACTTTATCCTCGTTGTGATACTTGGTGATTAATTCTTCAAGCTGTGACACCTGGCTAGTCAAGTCGAAATTTCGGGCTTCTTCTTCTTCTAACTTCTTCTTGGCTTTGCCGTTCGATTCTTTGCTTGCTCGTGTCTTTCTGTCATACATCTTTTTATAATCATCCTTGTCTCGGGTCATTGCATCCAATTCTTCTGATAGATTCTTTATTATCTTGCTTGTTCCACCCTTTTGTTTGGCTTTGTAGTCATTGTGCAATTCCCGCAGCTCTTTTAGTTATTGGTTCACTTTCTTGTTCTGTTCCTCCAGCTCCTTCTCCTTTCCTTTGTGGATCTCTACTTGCAACTGCGCCATTGTTAATTCCTCCTTAAGGTCCTAGACTCCTTTTTCATACTTTTTCAAGTCTTGCTCCCGGTCATGTCTGAGTTTCTCTAAAGCTGAAGGTGATTCCTGGGTTGTCTGTGTTGAAGTTCCAGCTCTTTGGGACATCTCTTGAAACATAGTGTCATTAACTCTTTGACCCCTTCACTCATCATATCTTGCTAATACTTCAGATCCCGGATAAGGTTAAACCCTTCTTGGTGCTTCCCAAGCCTTTGAGGTCTGCAGAATTAGCCCTTTGTAGTCATTGGTCTTGTGATCATATTCGAACTTAGCCATTCCAGTAGTAGCAAGCACAAATTGTCTTGATCTGAATTGTCTCGAGACTAGAAATGGGCAATAAGCTGTTCCTCCCCAAATTCCTAGTAAAGGAACCCAGTCTCTCTTTCCACAGTGATATAGAAAGGTCGTACCCGTATTCAACCAAGGAGCTTTCCATACTACATCTGTATCCTTCAGGTCTTTGAGAAATTCAATCCAGTGCTTCTCAGTCTTCTTTTCCAAGACAAAGTCTGTTAATTGTTCTCTGATCGGCGAATAAGTATCCATGTATCTAGCTCCCCTGTAAGGTGCATTCCATCTGTGGCCCCTAAACCATATTTCTAGCAATTGTGCACACCCCCAGAATTTTGCTTCCCTTGTCTTTTTGCAATTGGTGAGTCACCTATAAGTTTCTGTCAGAATTTCCGGCACTGGGTTAACTCCTTTACTCAGTCGTTCAAATAGTCCAATAGTCGATGAATCCACACATGCTCATGTGTCCTTGGGAAGATTACCAGGCCATAGATACACAAGGCAAACATGTTTCTCATTGTAACCGGTTCGTCGCTACTTGCCAGTATCAGTTCTTTAAGAATCCTCCAGTTTACTCGTTGTCTATCTTCATTCTGGTCGGTGCTATCATTCTTTGCCAATCTCTGATCCCACCATTCTTTGGTCTTTCCTTTTAATGCTACCAGCTTTTTGATGAACCCTGAATGTCCGATGCTATTGAGTGACTTGGTGTAAATCTTGTCACTTTCTATTTTCGGGCAGTTTATCAATACCTCATATTCCTCCAATGTCGGTGTCATATCTACTTGCCCAAAGGTGAAGCAGTTATAGGCTGGGTTACAAAATTGAGCCATGGCCCTTAATAACTCATGATCGACATTTATTTCTAGCAACAAGGCTATGTCCCCGAATTCATCTCGAAATGACTCTTTCATCTTGTTATCCCACTGATCCCAAATATGCTTAAAATCTTATAAACATGCCTCCTGATTAGTAGTTAGCTTTGCATATCCCTTCATCTTCGATATTTCTCCTTTTCTAAGGCTATCCCCTTTTTCGTGTCGTGTCTGCTCAGACTAGATCCATACAGCAGTATTATCCTCTCCTACTTTAAATCCTCGTGACATATTGAGTACTTCTAAATTTGACTGACTCCAAATTCGATGTTGAAAATAAAAATGCAATTGATGGCAAAAATGAACAAAACAAATAAACAACAAACAAAACAAAAAAAAAACCTGTGTTAGTATCTCGAATTGATATTAAAGGCAAATAAACTAGAAGATTAATAACTATTTGAATTAAAATGACAATATTTAATGCAGAGAAATAAACAGTAAAATGTATTTAAAACCGGCAGCACATGTCCTAGGTCCCTGTCTGGCTCTAATGGTGTAGGCTTCTAAAACAGAATGTGGGCTTTGTTCTAGACTCTCGGTTCTCGAATTGTCGTTAATGCCTACTGCGGCAGCAAGACATCGATTCGGTAGCATAGGTCCCTTACAACGGAGGCGTGAGCCCCAGGTGCGTAAGGTTAGTATACCGAAAGAAGACAAAAATCCGAACTCGGAGCTGAAGAGCATCACATCGGATATTGTCTTACTCTCACTTAAGGGTGGAAAACCCGAGTTTAGGGTTTATGTATGAATGACATGTATAACATACACAAAAACTACTCCCATTTTTCCTAAAATCCATCGAACAGTTTTTTTAGAAAAAATTAAATTCGAATTAATGTTCAAAATGCCACATGTAATTAATTATTAGGCCTGACTCTCAATTTTGTCCCCAGCGGAGTCGCCAAGCTGTCGCGACCGTTTTTGAAAGCCCGTTTTTTAAAGTTCGGAATAAAAACATCCTAACGATTGAAATCTAGAAATTTAGGGTTTTTGACCAATTTTATCTTTTTAATTAATTAGCCTTTCATTTTTATCAAAACTTCATTTATTTTTGCTTAAAATCATTTTTGGAGTCGCCATCTGCCACTTTGGTAGGCCGGACACCATAAAAACACACCAGAGATTCTTTTTGAAAAGTTCGGGTTCGGGAGTCGGTTACGTGTAGGGAAGGATTAGCACCCCTACAAACGCCCGTTATCAGTACCTTATTAATTACACATGGCATTTTAGCATTTCGAACATTAATCTGAATTAAATTAAATCTTTTAACTATAAGACGAATTTTATTCCGAATGGGAGTATCCTTTTGTAAGAAAGTACATTTTGATCGAATATGATTATGAAACATCCAATTACATTAGGACACTTCAACTTATATTCGGAAAATGTACCTCAACACAAAAGGTTTAATGCATGATTTATTATTGTCTTGTCATTTTTAAGTAAACCCTAATTAGGCTCCATTAATTGCTTTAATTAAAATTCTATGAATGATATTAATTTTGGACATAAAAGAAAACATCCAAAATAATATTGGACACTTCCTTTATCAAATCCAAAAATAATAACATTCCTAATTAAAATGACATTAATTATTAACCCTATTTTATTTTACTTGTTAAATTTACCTAGTTAGTGATTTAATTTCATCTTCTAAGTTAAGGTAGAAAATTGAAACTCTTATCGGGATGCTCATTGGTAGGGGTGAGCAAAACTCGACTCGAGTCGAAAAAATTGAATAACTCGACTCGACTCGAGGCGAAAATACTCGACTCGTCTTGACTCGACTCGAAATTTCATAGACTCGACTCGACTCGTAAAAATTTCAAATAAAGTTTGAGTTGTAAAATGGAAATTCGAATAACTCGAATAACTCGAAATTTTTAGTAATTAGTAAATTTATTTTTAAGTTCAAGATGAGTACTTCAATTTTTAATGATATATACATACCGATATATAAAAATATGAAGAAATATTGCCACATATAAAAAAATATGAAGAAATATATATATATATATATATATATATATATATATATATATATATATATACCCGAAATCAGTGGCCTATCCTCTATGTTTTTCGACTCCAACAACACTCCGAGTACTCGAACTCTCATTCCGACAGTATTTCTGGCAACGACAAATCAAGATAAGCTCTCAATCTCTCTTTTTTTTTTATGTATTTTTTAGTTTCGAAAGTAGATTTGATGCTTAAAACCCTAGATCTATCTTACTTGCCTTAGATCTAGGTTTTTTTATATGTGTTATAGATCTGATTTATCTTTAAATTTAGGTTTGAACTGTGTTTTATGTCTGAGATCTATTTTTAGAAAGACTTAGGTTTTGTTTTTTAGGATTTAATTTGTTTCTTTGTGTTTTCAAACAGGTAAGGAGGGAAAAAAAGAAAAATAGAGGTAGAAATACCTCGGTTTGGTATTCTGACAGCTCTGGTGAGCTTCCGGCTAAGTTCCCGTGTTTGGTTATCCTCTCCGATCAATTCTGACCCCTCAGGTAATTTCTCTCTCTTTGTTTTTTTCGATTTCGTTTTTGAAAATTATCTTAGTAATTATGATTGCATTAATTACATTTTTCTCTCTCTTCATAGGTATTTATACCTACGTCAGGGTGACGTCATTCTTGCACAGCTAACGATGCCAACTGGTCTCAGCTCAGTGAGAATCCGAGTGAAAAAGAGTGAGCCAGTACCATGCTGACACGTGTCCCTTTGGGCTCAAAATCAAGCGAGAAAAAGAAACACAGATGTGTTCAAGTGGGTTTTTGTGTTTGTTGGGTTGAATTTGGGTTGCAAACAACTGTATTGGGTTGTCGATAGTTGTAATGGACTTTGGTTTTTTTTTGTTCGAGCCTCTTGTAATATATGGGCTCTTTGTATGTGCACTTGGACTTTATTATTATTGGACTCTTAATATATTTGGGCTATTTTTATTATCTGTTTTATTTATTATTAATTATATTATATATATGTATATTCGGACAAAAATCCGTATCTACAGGTAACAAGGTCGAATGATAATACTAAGCTGAAACATTGTTTAGCTATTTTTAATGAGTAGATGGGTAATAAAAATGATTGAAGTCAGCGAAGGAGAGAAAATGAAAAAAAAAAGTCCAAATGATAATCCGAGTATCCACACAATTAATAGAAGAAAATAAATTTGATTCAATCACAACCTATTACATCATCTGATAGAGCAAGGGGAAGAAAATGAAATGAAATGAAAACTAACGTTCTTTTCTTACTACTTCAAGCCCACAATAACCAAGATATTTATCAAGAAAAGGGGAGGGAGAAAGGGACAAAAACCTGACCGGAAAATGAAATTTTCCAGTTTGATCACTACTAAAACAAAACTTAGATATTTACTTATCAGGGCAGGCCGAGCTTTCACCTATCTCAGTATTCTCGGTTTGTCCCAGTAGGATTTACACGAATTCATACCCACAGATTGCATTATCAGGGCATGACGCCCAAGTCCCTTACCTAGTGTTACCACTATTCACCTTTTACTTGTATAGAACTACAAATAAATTCGATTCCAACCACGAGGGAATAGCTACAGAACACTCCATTGAGATTTCAGAAAGTTAAATGAAGCCCTTATGTAACATGAATTGCAGCTACATTACCTTGCAACATTTCTGATTTCATTTGTTGCTCCTTGAATTTTCTTCTTCACTGATTTAAAACTACTTTGGCCTTTCTTGTTCCAGCGAATTGAGGTGCTCCGCTTGAGAACATCTGACATAAGAGGTGATCTCGAGGTTGAATCCCCTAAGGGAGAATCGTCGTAATCTAGTCAAGAATTTATCAGTCAATTTTCAGTAGATGACATTCTAGAGATAACCAATAATTAATCAGCAATTCAGCATGCAACCAGGTGGCTTACAAATCTCGGGATGTAAAGCATTTGAAATTACCCTTGAGCATAACGATTATCATACAGTACATTATTTCTGAACATCAAGTTCAACCAAGCATATAAAATTCCTCCATTTGGCTTTGTAAATAAACCTATGATGGTTCAACCTAAGAACAAAATCCCTTCGAAACCTAACTGAACATTTATCCCGCCCCCCCCCTCTCTTGGTAGACCTCGTACAATGGTCACTTTAATAGAAAAGGCAAATGAACGAAGTACAGAGAAATCATTCAACACCCACACTATGAAGGAACTGCTGCATCCTGATGAAACAAGTACAAGACAGAAGAACTAGAATCCTAACGTTAGGATACTTTCACTAAACATTATTTGACAAATATAGCCTGATAAACATTAATTAAATTATAGGAATAACTGTGTTTCTTAAGTAGTCTTTCTTTCAATTCATTTATGTTTCAGGTAAATACTTAATATATAAAACAACCAAATTGGATCAACTAGTTAAATACTCTGTAGCTACATTGCACGCAAAGTATCACCTGAAGACATGGGTAGTTGATATTGCACTTTTAAGAACTTTGATGCCTCCCTATCTTTCTTGTGGCATAATACTCGCATTAAAGTGTGAGCATCTCCCATATTCGTATGACCTTGCTTGTTTGAATCTAATCCCATTGAAATGAGCTCACTTGCAGACATTAGCATTTGAATAACAGTTTCAGTCTGCCAAAAGCAATGATTAACTAAAGTACTACTAACAATTCACTATACACAAGAAACACTAAAGTATGAGCTAGCCAACCTGAAGAGAAAAAATGTGAAGAATGCGTTCAGCAAATTTGGCTTCCTGCTCAACTAATGACCGCTGAAGGCCTTCTCCATCAGCAATGAAAAATTCCTAGAACGAAACAACACAGTTCTATTAGCTAGTAAACAATCCATATATGATAATATCTGGAATACATGTAGCAAGTCTGTTGGCCACTTCATAGAAAGTGTGCTGCGTATTGAATAGGAAGGTACTATTACTAACGATCAAAGTGTGCGTCATGCAGATTGTCATGCAATACAAACCTTTAGCGTCAACAGGTCTTCTTCCATAAGGATAATATCCGAATCAGAGAAGGCACGGCAAGGACCTCCATCAAGCAATACCCAAACAAAGCCTTCCTGAATCACGAATGTAAACAAAAATAGGTTGTTAAACAAGGGCATTAAAAGATCACAGGATGACGGTCAAGCCACGAGCATACCAATGAAGCCATATAAATACTTAAAACCACAAGGTCTCTGACAGTGTCATCTATCAAACCACATACATTGTCCAGAACCTACATTCAAGCTTGCCAATATCAGCACATCTTAAAGGGGGTGGCAATAAGTTAAAACTAATGTCAAATAGGAAAGAAAATTTCTAAAACCACATACAAATATTCATAGGTGTAACCATGCACACAACAAAGAGAAGGGAGGGAGCAGAAGCCATCTACTTTAGAGTCTTACTGTGTCAAAGTCGGGAAGGAAATTCTCCAACCGAGTACTTTCAACATTGCCGCGATATAAATGAAACAGGAACGCATCTCTAAGATCCCAAAACACAACCCTTGTTCCTATAAGTAATTTAATAAAGAAGATGAAATTTAATAATAATAATAATAATAATAATAATAATGGTGGTGGTGGCCGCGATACAAATGAAACAGGAACACATCTCTAAGATCCCAAAACACAACCCTTGTTCCTATAAGTGGTAGTGGTGGTGGGGGTGGAAGAAGTTGAAATTTAATAATAATAATAATAATGGTGGTGGGGGTGGAAGAAGTTGAAATTTAATAATAATAATAATAATGGTGATGGTGGTGGTGGCCGCAATACAAATGAAACAGGAACGCATCTCTAAGATCCCAAAACACAACCCTTGTTCCTATAAGTGGTGGTGGTTGTGGTCGTGGTGGTGGTGGTATCAAAAAATAATAATGATAGTAGTAATATCAGCGGTAAGATTATACCTCAGTAACTGAGATTACAAAATAAAGAGAAAAATCAGTTTTGCAGTCTTAAAAGAAAATGAAACAAGACAGGCTCACCAATCAAGTCACAAATTTTTTGGCCAATAACTTTAGCAGAATCCCTTATGATGCTAAAGGTGGTACCAAAGAGTTCATCTACTGCTTCGTGATGTGTTAGTGAGTCACTCTCCAAAATCTCCACAGGCTCTTTTTCAGCTGGAAGAAACAAAGAAAACTATCAAGATCATAATAAACAACTTCCTACTTCATTATGACTGGACTAACCATAAAATGTGGAAAGGAGGGAAAATCTAAATATAAAATAAAATACAAAAGATGCTTAAAAGTTCATATAATCATCATGAAAAATGAATATAATGTCCTTCCTAAATCCTAATGATGTTTGCTATAGATCTACGTATCCCATATAAATGATCATTCACGTAAAACAGCCGGAACTAATTCACCATTAACACTTCATCCACCTTTGCCTAGTAGACACATCTTGTTATTTGTATAACTGCCTACAATTCCTGTTAATAATGAGATGCATATAGAACTTACCCTGTATTTGGTCAAAAGATGGCCTCACAACTGCCCAAGATTTACGAATGCCATCTTCAAGTTGGCCAACCTGTTTCTGAATATACTGCATGGAAACACGCAAGATAAGTTGACAATGTTCTGAGAATTTCACACTTCAATACCAAAGCTACAGATATATGACCCATAACTCGAAATTATCACCCATAAAAGCCAGTAATAGAGAAAAAAGTGAAGAGTAAAAATAATCATCTGAAGTTTTTTTTTTTTTTGGAAATAATAATCATCTGAAGTAATAACATAGTAAAAGGCCCATTGTTTGGAAATCTTGTAACGGCCAATCTAGTTCTAAGCCAGACTGTAAGTATTACATACTCTAAATTTGAACCAATTCTATACTAAATTTCGTAAATGACGTAACCAATCTAAATAACAATGATAATATTGGAGTAATGTAGATTGTAGAATTATAGGCTACATTATTGGCATAATTATAGGAGTAAATATATTGTACTTAATGTAATTTGTTATGTTTACTAGTATAGCAGAATTTTCTGTGTATAAATTAGGCTGATCTATAGGGAAAAAAACAGCAGAGAATGTTTCTGTGTATAAATATAGGCTGATCTTTTTCCTACATCAAAAATCAGTTCACAAACTGATTCGACTTTCTGTCTAGAAAGTTCTGATGTTTCCTCCACCCAAATAACCCGCCATAAATTTTTTGGCCATCTCAAAAACTCTTGCTGGAAGCTTCATGGCAGATCTGCTGTCTGGGAACTGCAAAGGTTGCGCCAGCAAAGAGAAAATTCAGCTAATGACGCCATCACAGAGCCTCCGGCTAGTTTCAGCAAACAACTTGCGAATTTACAGAAACTTATCAGTCAAATGACCTCCTCTGTTGAACAATCTATTCCTTCTATTGGTAGTGCTTCCTTTCTTTCTCAAACTACTAAAACTGTTTGGACAGTAGACTCTGGTGCAACTGATCATATGACAGGAAACAAGGAGTTGTTTCTAACTCTTACCAAACAACAACGACGTAGGAAAGTAAAGACTGTGGATGGGTCCTCCACTGAAGTAGAAGGAATTGGAACAGTGATCATTAACAAGGATTTAGTACTTGGCTCCGTCCTTTATGTTCCTCATTTAGAGCGAAATCTTTTATCAGTTAGTAAATTGTGCTTGGATTTCCAGTGTTATGCTAAATTTAATCTACATAACTGTGTTTTTCAGGAAATGGGCTCGAAGAAGGTGATAGGCAGTGCTAAGTTGTGTGGTGGACTCTACCTCATTGAAAGCCATATTCTTCCTAAAGGACAAGTCCTATCAAGTTGCACCTTTCATTCTGTTTGTTTACCTTCCCCTATTTCTAATTTAAGCACCAATGAAATTTTATTATGGCATTATCGTCTTGGACATCCCAATTTTGCTTATCTTCAAAAATTATTTCCTAAATTATTTATTAATAAAAATCCCGCTTCTTGTACTTTCGATATATGCCAGATTGCTAAACACATAAGACAACCTTATCCTGCTTCTACTTATACACCTTCAAAACCATTTTCTATCATCCATAGTGACATTTGGGGACCTTCTAAAGTTGAGAATATAACTGGGGCTAGGTGGTTTATATCTTTCATAGATGATCATTCTCGAACCACTTGGACACATTTGATGAAAAATAAATCTGAAACTGAGGGTATCTTTAGGAAGTTATATTCGATGATTAAAACTCAATTTCATAGCAATATTCAAATTCTAAAAACTGATAATGGGAGTGAATTTTTCACTACTTCCGTAGGTACATTTCCTCAAGAAAGGGGTATTGTTCACCTTAGTTCTTGTGTGGATACTCCACAACAAAATGGAGTGGCTGAAAGAAAGAATACTCCTTTTGGAGGTTGCAAGATCGTTATTATTTTCTTCTAATGTTCCTAAGAGATTTTGGGGGAAGCCTTACTGCTACATACCTTATTAGTAGGATGCCCAGTCGAGTGTTAAAATTCAAAACTCCTAAAGAAGTCTTTCTTGAACAATTTCCTTTCTTTAAACATGTCTTGCACATTACCAGTTGAGATTTTTGGGTGTTCTGCTTTTGTTCATGTCCATTGTAGAAAGTAATTTCTTGTATTTTATTCATGAAACATATGATCTAATTTACCTAAACTAGGTAACATAATATATGACATTAATTACAATATATTCTAGCCTAATAAATAGCCTAGATATTAGCCTAAGAATCTGTAACACTCCCCCTCAAGTTGGATCATAGATATTAATCATACCCAACTTGTTACATAGATAATTGATTCGAATTCCATTGAGAGCTTTCGTGAAGATGTCTCCTAGTTGTTCTCCGGTTTTCACATAACCAGTAGATATCAAACCTTGTTGTATCTTTTCGCGAATGAAGTGACAATCAATCTCAATGTGTTTCGTTCTTTCACGAAAAACTGGATTAGAAGCAATGTGTAATGCAGCTTGATTATCACACCAAAGTTTTGCAGGTATTGAAGCCTTAATTCCAATCTCACCGAGGAGCTGATATACTCATATAATCTCACATACGAACTTGGCCATTGCCTTATATTCGGCTTGATTAGAAGCAATGTGTAATGCAGCTTGATTATCACGGTGACGCGTCCTGATATATCTTTTCCGGTCAGTCGAGGAACTCTAGGCTGGCAAAGTTAAGAAACCCTCTGATGATGATCAGGGTTTTGAGAAGTGGGCTCAAGAGAATGGCAGTCATGTCGTGGCTGCTCAACACAATGTCTCCAGAAGTTGGATCTCAATTTCTTCTCTATGAAACAACAAGTGAAGTTTGGAATGCTGTTCAAGATACCTACTCGAGTACCCAACAACAATTCTGAGTTGTTTGGTATTGAGAGCAAGGCTACAAATTTCAAGCAAGAAGGTATGAATGTTACACTGTTTTATACTGCTTTAACAAATCTATGGCAGCAAATAGATTTGTTTGAGGCAAATGAATGGGAAACTGCCAATGATGCTGCCTGTATATAAAGAGGATTTTCTAGTTTCTAAATGGTCTTAACAGAGATTGGGACCCGGTCAAATCCAGAATTCTAAGCTGCAACCCTTTACCCTCTCTTAGGGAAGTATTTTCTGAGGTCATGCGAGAAGAAAGTAGAAGATCATACATGATTCAAGATGCCCCTATTTTTGAGAGTTCTGCCTTGGTTACTCAAACTTCCTCTGCTTCAAAAAGAAAGGGAAGGATGGTGTGCGAGTATTGCAAGAAACCAGGTCATTTGAAGGAGACTTGTTGGAAGTTGCATGGCAAGCCAACTGATTGGAAACTATCAGCCCAAAGGGTTCCTAGGGAATCTTACTCCAATGCAGTCACCACTAATTCAACCGGTGGTTTCACTAAACAGCAAATATAGAGTTGCAGAAGCTGTTCAGCAAATTTAATGGTGCTAGTGACGGGCTTCTGATCACATGAATGGTAACAGAGATTTATTCTCTACTTTTACTTCTTCTTGCTCAAAGAATTCTATTAGAACAGCCAATGGTTCCCTTGAATCAATTAAAGGAACAGGTTCTGTTTTTATTAACAGTAACTATCTTCTTGAGGATGTTCTTTTCGTGCCTAGTTTGGATTGATCTGCTATCAGTAAGCAAGCTTTCTAAGGATCTGAATTGTTCATTTAGTTTTACTGATAAAGGTTGTTTTATACAAGCATTGGCTTCGAGGAAGAGGATTGGCGATGCTAGATTGCAAGGTGGTCTTTATGTCCTTTCCAGCACCAACAATTCTGCCCATACACCTTTACCACATTGTTTTAATTCATTAGGACAGTTTGATCTTGTTAAGTTATGGCATTTTAGGTTAGGCCATCCAAATTTTTATTATCTTGCAAAAATGTTTCCAGATTTATTTATTAATAAAAAATCGTCTTCTTTTAAACGCCATATTTGTCCAATTACTAAACAAACCAGAGCAACTTATTTACCATCCTCTCATAAACCCTCACATCTTTTCTCATTTATTCACAGTGATGTTTGGGGTCCTTCAAAGGTGAAGAATGCTAATGGGTGTAGGTGGTTTGTCACTTTTATTGATGATCATAGTCGAACTAGTTGGGCTTATTTATTGAAAGAAAAGTCAGAAGTGTCTACTGTTTTTCAAAAATTCTACAACATGGTAGAAACACAATTTCAATGTAAAATTCAGATTTTTAAATCTGATAATGAGGGTGAGTTTTTTACAAATTCTTTAGGTCATTTCTTTCTTGAAAAGGGTATAGTTCATATAAGCTCTTGTGTTAACACTCCACAACAAAATGGAGGGGCAAAAAGGAAAAATAGACACTTATTGGAAGTCACTAGAGCCTTACTTTTTACAAACCATGTCCAAAAGTTTTTGTGGGGTGAGGCACTGTTAACAACTACATACCTTATAAATAGGATGCCGAGTAAAGTCTTACATTATCAGTCTCCTAGGGATGTTTTCTTAAAGAGCTTTCCTCATTTTAAACCCATGTCCTCAGTTCTTCCTTTGAGAGTGTTTGGGTGCACTGTTTTTGTGCATAATTTAGATCCCTCTAGGACCAAATTAGATCCGAAATCTCCAAAGTGTGTTCTGATTGGTTATTCTTCACTAAAGAAGGGCTACAAATGTTTTCACCCTCCTACTTGTAAAATTTTTACAACTTTAGACATTACCTTTTTTGAACAGGAACCTTATTTCTCCAAGGCTACAACTCAGGGGGAGAATTACACTGATTTTCAGCCTATTCACAGTCAGGTTCTTCCTCTTATATCCTCTGATTTTTTACCTTCTAGCTGTCCTTCTTTACTTGATTCCCAAGTTCCTGTTGAACCTCCTAGATCTTCACCTTCATCCCCAAACAATCATTCCTCCATAACAACTCCAGTTACTTCACAAAGTCAGCCTAAATCACCTTTACAGCCTACTAAACCTTTACAAGTTTATGCCAGGAAAAGAAAGATAATACCAGAGACCATTTTGCAATCTGGTATTTGTCGAGAATTGGACTTGAGTCCAGCTGCTAGTGAAGACAATGGAGGTAATGACTCGACTGAAATTCTTTCTCACTTGCTGGAATTTGAATATTTGCCTATTTGTAAGAGAAAAGGGGTTAGACAGTGAACTAAGTACCCTATTCAGAGGTATGCGGCTTATGGAAAATTGATGCCTTCTTTTAGAGCATTTACAACTTGTTTAGATGAAGAACAGATTCCAAAATCGATTGAAGAGGCTTTACAGTATCCTAAGTGGAGGAGGGCAGTTGAAGAAGAAGTTGAGGCCCTAAAGAAGAACAACACTTGGGTTGTTACTGACCTTCCTCAAGGTAAAAAAACAGTGGGCTGTAAGTGGGTATTTGCTATTAAATTCAATTCAGATGGTAGTATTTCGAGACATAAAGCAAGGCTGGTTGCTAAAGGTTTTACACAAACATATGGAATTGACTACACGGAAACGTTTGCCCCAGTAGCTAAACTTAATTCTGTTCGAGTCTTATTAAGCATAGCTGTGAATTGTGACTGGAATTTGTATCAACTTGATATTAAAAATGCCTTTTTGAATGGAAACTTGGAGGAAGAGGTTTATATGCAGATACCACCAGGACTCGAGGAAGATGGAAATTGCAAAAGAGTGTGTAAACACAATAAATCACTTTATGGCTTGAAGCAGTCACCAAGGGCTTGGTTTGAGAGATTTACCAGAGCCAATTTGGAGATGGGCTACAAACAGTTTTTGTCTGACCACACACTGTTTTCTAAGGCAACTAAAAACAACAAAAGAGTTATCCTTATAGTGTATGTGGATGATATAATCTTGACAGGAGATGATGAAGAAGAGATATGCTTGTTAAAGAAAAAGCTGAGCAAGGAGTTTGAGATTAAAGACCTAGGAAAACTCAGATATTTCCTAGGCATGGAAGTGGCTAGATCGAGCAAGGGGTTGATCATAAATCAAAGAAGGTATGTGCTGGATTTATTAGAAGAAACTGGGTTATTGGGCTGTAAACCAGTTGACACTCCAATGGATGTTGGTATGAAATTTAATAAAACAAATTTAGGGCCAAAAGCAGACAAAGGGTTATATCAAAGATTGGTAGGGAAATTGATATATTTATCTCTAACTCGACCAGATATATCATTCCCAGTAAACATTATCAGCCAGCATATGACTAATCCTAGACAGGAACACATGGAAGCTGCAAAAAGAATATTGAGGTATTTAAAAGGGACACCTGGTCATGGTCTGTTTTTTAGAAAGAGTTTAGACAGAAGTATCAAGGTGTTTTCAGATTCGAGTTGGGCCAGTGAACTCACAGATAGAAGATCTACCAGTGGTTATTGTTACCTTTGTTTGGGGTAACCTAGTCACTTGGAAGAGTAAAAAGCAAACAGTGGTTTCAAGAAGCAGTGTTGAAGCGGAGTACAGAGCACTAGCTTTAGGGATGTGCGAAGGAATTTGGCTACTCAAGCTACTTGAAGAACTCGGAATGAATCATGACAAAAAGTTTGAGATTTTTTGTGACAACAAATCTGCAATTCAGATTGCAAAGAATCCTATTCAACGTTACCGAACTAAACATGTTGAGATAGATCGACACTTCATAGCAAAAAAACTCACTAATGGAGTTGCATCTTTATCCTATGTTCCAACAGAGGAACAAGTGGCAGACATCCTTACAAAGGCTCTGCCAAAGATCCTATTCGATAAGTTTATGTTCAAGCTGGGATTATACAATGTATACTCTCCAGCTTGAGGGGGAGTGTTAGTTTATCTGAATAAAAGAGTTAGTTTTGTAAATAAACTCTAGTTTAGTAGTTCTATTAATGTCTACTACTTAAGGGATTAGAGTTAGTAGTTAAATGTAACTAGGACTCCTAATATAACTAAAAGTCCTACACTTAGAGTCGTTAAATCAATTTTTTTAACGATGAATTATGTATGAATAAAATTACAGAATAAAGATTATTCTGTTTCTCTATAAATAGTATCTAGGGGATTACAAAGGCACGAGAAGAAGAAGACAAACAATTATAGGAAACAACGGAGGAAATGGGGTAAGTACAAGCACGTTTACCTTTCCGAGTCAAAATTGAAGTAAGCTTGATCCTAGGTCCTTAAAATGTGTCTTTCTAGGGTACTCCTCAACTCAAAAGGGTTACAAGTGTTATTGTCCTACTACTCGAAAAACAAATGTCTCCTTTGATGTTACCTTTTTTGAACACCATCCTTATTTTGATAGACTGCAATTCAGGGGAGACTTACAAGGAATTTCAATCCTTGGTGATCTACAACTTCTTCATGTTTTACCTATCCTTGATGGTGAGATCTCTAATACTTCATCATCTTCTTCACATCAATCCAGTCCCTTAAATGAAGTTATTGGTGTATCTAATACTCCAGCTCCTAATCCAGTAGATATACCTTCCCCACAACAGAACAGTTCACAACCTAGTCCCTTAAAAAATTCCAGTCCTCATACTACACCTCCTCCAACCCTTAAAGCTATATCACATTTATCTCCAAACCTTTTAACTCCCCAACCTATAAACAAACAACTTAGTGTTTAAACCAGAAAGAAAAGACTTCTCCCTGATACCATGTAGAATTTAGTGGAAACAGAAGAAAGAAGATTCTGTTATTCCATATCTAATAGGTTACAACATAGAACACTTTTATAGAGTCCTTAAGAATTTAACTCTAACTAGGAATCCTAATAATAGAAGACTTCTAACTCTACTAACAAATAACTACTAACTCCTTAGGAATTAGACCTAGCCTTTTACATAATATACAAGTCGTGTTATCCTACAATCTATTTATCACTTACCAGACCGGACATTGCTTATTCTGTGAGCATTGTAATTGTTTATGACCGATTCGAGAGAGGAGTATTTAGAAGCCGTAACAAGAATTCTAAGATACTTGAAGATGACACCAGGTCATGGGCTGATTTTTTTCCAAAAATAAGACCAAGAAAGTAGAAGTACTTACAAATGCAAGTTGGGCAGGAGAATTGACAAGCAGAAGGTCCACTAGTGGATATTGTACTCGTGTTTGGGATCTAGTAACTTGGAGAAGCAAGAAACAGTCAATTGTCTCAAGGAGCATTGCCGAAGCTGAATTTCGAGCTTTGGCACTTGGGATTTGTAAAGGAATTTGGATTCAAAGACTTCTAATAGAATTACAAATGAATCATAGTGGACATTTTGAGCTACAATGTGACAGTCAGCAATCAGCATTGTAATTAGGGGTGTGCAAAATAAACCGTAACCGTTAACCGGTATAACCGTTCATTTTATAGGTTAATTAACCTAACCGTTAAGGTTAAACGGTTTCAGTTAACCGAACCGCTAAAAAAGACAGTTAATGGTTAACCTATAGGTACTTTATTTTAACTAAGTATAAAGTTTGTGTTTAAAATTTCTCTATTTAAGTTAATTATTTTTTAAAAATTTAATACAATATTTATCGGAGAGATATTTATTATTCTAAAAAAGAAATAATGAACATTTGAAAAGAAAATCGTAATAGGTTACAGGTTAACCTGTAACCGATCCGTTCCGGTTACCCACTATAATGGTTAACCATTTAAAAAATTAACGATTAACCGTTTCTTAACGGTTAGTAACGGTTAAGTTACGAATAATAACCGCTATAACAGTTAACTAACAGTTTAAGCTAAACGGTACGGTTAACCTACCATGAACACCCTTAATTGTAAAGAACCCAGTTCACCATTTTGACCAAACATGTTGAACTAGACCGCCATTTCATTTCAGAAAAAAATCACCAATGGAACAGTCAAGCTCAACTATGTTCCAACTCATCAACGGCTAGTTGATGTACTCACCAAAGCACTTCCAAGGACTACTTTTGACGAGCTCACATCCAAGCTGGGACTCTACAACATATACTCGCCAGCTTGAGGAGGAGAGTAGATTGTAGAATTATAGGCTACATTATTGGCGTAATTATAGGAGTAAATATATTGTACTTAATGTAATTTATTATGTTTACTAGTATAGCAGAATTTTCTGTGTATAAATATAGGCTGATCTATAGAAAAAACAGCAGAGAAAGTGTTTCTTCGCTAAGAATAAACCTTCTTATTTCACAAGTAAATTTGGAGATCTACGAACAACTCAAAATATTTTTGTCAAGAAAATAAAATGGAAATATATAGTTACCCAAAAATATTAGCACAGGATCACATCAACACCTCATAGGTATAAGAACAAATACAACCAGATCAAAAGTAGAAACAAAAACAGAATTCTTCAGGCAGGAATGCAACTTCGGAACATCATGTGAAAGTCTAATTGATGATTTTGACCGATGTTGAAATGGCTGATCTTAGGTTGCATTCAGCTTGAAATTGCCCGATATGAACTCAATGCTTTAGCTCAAACTAAACAGTTTTTTGGTGGAAAGGAAAATTTATAATGTATATGTCAATGTGTTAAATTTCATAGGTTCTTAAAAAGCTGAAATATGAACTTAATAATCCCAAAGAAGGGTTCCTTCAACAAGAGTGAAGCTACCCTGAATTTGTTTGTTTGTAAAAAGATACAATATAGCACCTAATGAGCAATGGTTTTAAAAGTGATCACGCTTACCTGAAGGGTGTTCAGCCGGATGCAGAGTTTGGGTATTGTCAATTCCTTCAATCTATTAAGCACATCATCATCTATGACTTTGTACTCATTCAACCTCTTCTTAATTAGCGGAATAGCTGTCTCCGTGTAACGAGTCAAAGGAGGGGCTGATGGGTAGAGATGATTCTTCTCAACTGCAACATTTAATGTATGATCATCGCATGGTAAAATAAATTAGGTAACGTGAGCAATTGACTAGAAGGAACTTCCATAATTTAAATAATAACAACAACAATAATAAAGAAAAGCATTAAGCCTCTCTATCCATTATATATATATATAAGCATACAGAAGATTCATGGAGTAAAAAACAAAATTAAATGAACTAAGAGCAATCTAGATACTGACTGCATAGCTACCGCTAGACATTTAAGAACAAAAGAATTAGCTACACCCCAGAACTAGTACCAAGGATTTCAAAGAAAAGAGCCAGGCATAGAGAGGTTGCTTTCGGCTAATAACAATGAGATAATCACCATCATGAAGAACATTGTAAGATGTTGCCCAACTTTTCCAAGCACAATGCAACGATAAGAAGCAAGCATAGGCAATACCTAACTGGTTGAGCACTCTCTGCAGATACCCATCCAAGGTGTGGAAAACTATAGATAGAAGGGCTTGCAAATGAGTGATGTCCAGGGGAAGATTCATTCCAAAAAGTTGATCCACTGTCTGAAAGTTAACACGGTTACAAGATACAAGCAACACGAGGCCATAAACCAAAAATAAAACTAAGAAAATAAGATTCAATTACTACAATTTAAAGATAAAATAATAGAATGCAAAAATATAAAAAAAGAACAACTCTATAGTTATTACTATATTTCCTAATGGAAGTTTTTTTACAGCTTTAATTTCAAACCCATACCCAGGGCAAGGACATCTATTCCATAAAAGATCAATCTATGGAGATGGAAATTTTCATATACAAAAAACACATAAGATAATTACCACCCTTATATCCAGAAACAGCATACCTCCTCTAATATCCTAAAAACTTCAACTATTGACGTTGCCTGCCTTTGATGAAATGACAAGGGCTCCCAATCCTGCACATGCCAAGAAATCAGATGTGGTTCAGGCGTTCAGCTGTTGTGCCAGAGTTCCAACAATTTTAAAATGAAACAACTCATGGTAATTCTCTCTTAATAAGGACTAAGACAGGATACTTGATTTCATACATTCAAACATGTTCTAAACAACAGCAAATCCAATTAAAAATAAAAACAACCTACCTTGGTTCAAAAGGTAGGTTAATTTATCATCTTGAATCACTCATTGACAAAAAAGGCTCAAGAGAAGAGAATCAAGAGAAATTGTGACCACAACAAAATTTTTGGAGGGAGAAAAAAGGAAGAATAGCAGCAAGAAGAAAGAAAATAGGTGTAAGTCTGTCCAATGAACCCCTTGCAGATAAAGTGTTAAACGTGAAGAAATTTACTAAAAAACTCTCCTAATTTCTATACAAGAGGTTACATTCTTATATACAGCTTATGTCCTTAACTTAGGTAACTTTTAAGCTAGGAAATGGACTAATCTAGGAAACTTAAAATCCCTTAAAGTTAGGGATTGTAACTACTAACAAGGATCTACAGAATCCTATCTAAATATACATAGAATCTCTAATTTATGCGCATATTTCCTGACACTCCCCCTCAAGCTGGGGAATGGATGTCCTCCATTTTCAGCTTGCTAGTTAACCTCTGAAAAATCTTCCCAGGTAGCCCCTTGGTAAGAATATCTGCAACTTGATCTCCAGTTGATACATAGGGAGTACAAATTAGGCCACTGTCAAGTTTTTCTTTTATGAAGTGTCTATCCACTTCAACATGCTTTGTCCTGTCATGTTGAACTGGATTATGAGCAATATTAATTGCTGATTTATTGTCACAGTATAGTTTCATTGGACCTTCCCACTTGACCTTTAAATCTTCTAAGATAATCTTCAGCCACAATAATTCACAAATCCCAAGTGCCATGGCTCTAAGCTCGGCTTCTACACTAGACCTGGCCACAACATTTTGTTTTTTGCTTCTCAAGGTTACTAAGTTTCCTCCCAGAAATGTACAGTAGCCTGATGTTGATCTTCTATCAACCAAGGACCCTGCATAATATGCATCAGTATAGGCTTCCAATGTCAGATTTTCTCCCTTTTTAAATAAAACTCCTCTTCCTGGTGTGCCCTTTAGGTACTGTAAAATCTGAGTCACTGCTCTCAGATGTGATTCTTTAGGATTATGCATGAATTGGCTCACAACCCCAACTGCATAGGCAATGTCTGGTCTAGTGTGTGATAAATAGATCAGCCTTCCCACAAGTCTCTGATATGAGCCTCTGTCCACTATTGCATCATTTGTTGCATCTCCAAGTTTGTGATTAACCTCTATTGGTGTCTCGGCTGGTCTGCACCCTAGTTTGCCAGTTTCTGTCAGCAAATCTAGAGTATATTTCTGTTGAGATATGAAGATTCCTTGCTGTGAATATGCAACTTCAATTCCAAGGAAGTATTTTAGTCTTCCAAGATCTTTGACTTCAAACTCCTTGATCAAACACCTCTTTAAGTTGTCAATTTCTTTTGAGTCATCCCCTGTGACTATGATGTCATCTACATAGACTATTAGGGCAGCAACTCCCCCTGAGGAATGTTTTACAAATAAAGTATGATCACCCTGACTTTGTCTGTAACCTAGCTTCAACATCACCTTGGTAAACCTGCCAAACCAGGCTCTTGGGGATTGTTTTAGCCCGTACAAGGCCTTTTTCAATTTGCAAACTGTTTGTCCACAGTTTAGACTAAATCCAGGAGGAATGTCCATGTAAACTTCCTCTTCAAGATCTCCATGCAAAAAGGCATTCTTGATGTCATACTGTTGTAATCTCCATCCTTGATTGGCAGCCAATGACAACAAGATCCTTACAGTATTCATCTTTGCAACAGGGGCAAAAGTTTCAAGGTAATCTATCCCATAGGTTTGGGAATACCCTTTAGCCACCAACCGTGCTTTATATCTCTCCAAGGAGCCATCTGATTTGTACTTCACTGTGAATATCCATCTACAACCCACTGTTTTTTTTCCTTCTGGTAGCTTCACCAAGTCCCACGTTTTGTTCTTTTCCAGTGCTTCCATTTCAACTTTCATAGCACTCTTCCAATTCTCATTTTCTAAAGCCTCAGATACAGTTTTAGGAATGGCAATGGAATTTAGGCTAGAAAGGAAGGCTTTATGGTTGGGAGACAAGCTTCTGTAGGATATGAACAAATAAAGAGGGTTTTTTGTGGTACAAGTTCTTTTCCCTTTTCTAATTGCAATAGGAAATTCAAAATCCCTATGATCAGAATCAGGATTAGTATTCTCAATATTATTTGAATCAAAGATAGGTGCAGTAATTACCTCAGTTTGTGGAGGAGACAAGGGTGATGATTGAGCATGCACTGGTCTCCTTTTCCTCGAGTAAGTTTGTAGAGGACTAGCAATATCTTGAATTCCAACCTTAGGTGTGGTGGGTTCAGGTTGTTGTTGGTCAAAAGAAGGCTGAGGATCAAATTCACAAAGAGATTGAGTAAGATCAGGCTGGGATTGAGCAGGCTGGGCAGATTCAGAATCATTTTGGACAGGCTGGGCAGATTCAGAATCATTTTGGACAGGCTGGGTAGATTCAGAATCATTTTGGACAGATCCAGAATTATTTTGGACAGGCTGGGCAGATTCAAAATCATTTTGGACAGATCCAGAATTATTTTGGACAGGCTGGGTAGATTCAGAACCCTTTTTGATAGGCAAGGTGAGAGGCTGAAGAAGGAAATAATCTCTGTCCTTATCTTCTCTGAACAAAATCTCCCCCTGAAGATAAGGTTGAGTAAAATAGTTTTCACTCTCAACAAAGGTGACATCAACAGAAGTAAAATGTTTCCGTGTAGGTGGATGATAGCACTTATACCCTTTTTGAGTAGACGAGTACCCTACAAAAATGCATTTCAATGCCCTTGGATCCAACTTACCCCTATTCTGAGAATGAATATGAACAAATGCAACACAACCAAACACTTTAGGCTTAAGGTGAAGTGAAGGGCTAAAGTTAGGATAGAAACTGTTTAGGACTTGAATAGGACTCTGAGAATTAAGAACTTGAGTTGGCAATCTGTTGAGAATATAGGTAGCAGTTAACACAGCTTCTCCCCAATATTGTTTAGGAACATTTTTTTGAAACAACAAGGCTCTTGTTATTTGGAGAACATGGCCATTCTTCCTTTCGGCTACACCATTCTGTTGAGGGGTGTTTACACAAGATGATTCATGAATGATTCATTTTTCTTGGAAATAGGAAGATAGAACATGGTTAAAGTAGTCTTTAGCATTGTCTGACCTAAACTTTTTTATACCAGCCCCAAATTGGGTTTTAATCATGGTGTAAAAGGTTTTAAAAGTAGAACTAACATCAGATTTTTGTTTTAGAAGGAATATCCATGTTACCCGAGTGCAATCATCTATAAAAGAAACAAACCACCTAGCCCCAGTTATATTTTGAACAATGGATGGTCCCCAAACATCACTATGAATGAGAGTAAAAGGTGTAGATGTCTTTTTATTACTTATGGGAAAAGAAGTACGTTTGTGTTTGCCAAGCTCACAGATGTCACAATGAAACTCTTCATTATCTAAAGATTTGAACAAGGAAGGAAACATAAGCTTTAAAACTTTAAATGAAGGATGACCAAGGCGAAGGTGATGAAGCCATATCTGGTCTTTGGTGGTTTTAGATTCTGACACAAGAGAAAAAGATGGATGATTTGGATCACTGACTGGTCCACTGGAGTTTTCAAGATAATACAGTCCATTTTCTACTTTAGCATACCCAATCATCCTCCTCGTTCCCTGTTCCTGAAAAACACATTGGGTAGGATAAAAAACAACACAACAATTAGTGTCTTTGATGATTTTTTGGATAGACAGGAGATTAGTGAACAGTTTAGGTACATGAAGGACATTTTTAAGTGTCAGGGTGTTACTTATAACAATATCTCCTTGACCAGCCACAGTTATCCTACTTCCATCTGCAACTGTTATCTTTTTATTACTAGGACAGGGTATATAATTGATAAAATGTAGAGAGGAATTGGTCATATGGTCTGTTGCTCCTGAGTCAATCACCCAAGAGCTTTGGGTAGGAAAATCCGAGACTTTAGATTTTTGAGAAGAGGATATACCTGAAAAAGGCAGACTACATGTACCTGAAGAGGAAGGTTTTTCCAGAGATCGAAGTAAACTTTTCAGTTTCTCTATCTCTTCCCTGTTGAACTCAAAGGGCTGTTCTTGGGCATTCAACCTGTAGGCTGCCTGTATGCTTTGCAAGTCACTTATTTGACTCGAATGGCTCCCTCCACTCACTGTGACTCCTTGCACAGTCTCAATACTGCTTGCATCGCCTCCCTCAACCATAGTTTTGCTAGGTTAACAGTGACTCTTCACTGAACACTCAAAGGAAGGATTTTTAAGGGAATAATCGAGACTGGCAAAACTCAGAAAAGGATTAACAAGGCTCTGATACCATGTTAAACGTGAAGAAATTTACTGAAAAACTCTCTTAATTTCTATACAAGAGGTTACATTCTTATATACAGCTTATGTCCTTAACTTAGGTAACTTTTAAGCTAGGAAAGGGACTAATCTAGGAAACTTAAAATCCCTTAAAGTTAGGGATTGTAACTACTAACAAGGATCTACAGAATCCTATCTAAATATACATAGAATCTCTAATTTATGCGCATATTTCCTGACATAAAGAAACAGGAAAAATTAAACAACATCGAAGACAAAACAAATAAGAACTTGAGACAAAGCAAAAAAGAAGTCCTTGAGCTCGTTTGTCAAAGAGTCCATCAAATGTTTCACTTTCTCATTGTTGTCTCCAAAATTCAAAACCATGTTCAGCTACAAAACTATACAGTTTCAGTATGAATTGATATCATCCTACTATACATAAAAAGAACAAATTAACATAATCTTGCTATAGAACCAACCTCAAGTTCCAATGCTCTTCTGGTCCATTCCAATATATGAGCATGCTGGCCAATCACCCAATCGAGAATTATTGGCCCTGAGACTTTTTCAATCTGCACACAAGTATATAAAAAACAACGCTCCACTTAGGCATCACATCATTAGCTATACCCATACATCAAAAGCACTTTTTTCTCAGAAATGTTTAGCTCCTAAATATTTCCATGTGAAACATTTTCCAACCTGAACAAAACCATTACCCACTCCATTATTTGCATCAACCTAAATAATATCAAATGCACAAAGAAATGTTTAAGATCATTAGCCCTAAATAAAAAATTTCTTTTATCACCAGAAATCCACAGAACATCATGGAACCAATAAGAAAAACTGTCTCCAGCTATTGTCCATAAAGTGCACCTCCCCCTTTTCACTGAACATGTTATTCTTAAAACAGGACCAAATACGGATTGAATGGCATGATACTAGCCAGTAGCCACAGTTAAATCAAGATCCACGGGGATTTTTTATAACAAAAATAAACATTAAAAAAGAGAGAATGCTTAAATATCAGAATAATGAGTTTAAAAAGTATTTAATCCTAGGAGAAAAATAATTGCTTCTCCATTGAATAGAAAAACACTGGCTAGTAATTCGTGAATCATGAGTAAAGAACACCAGAAAAATATATATATAACAATGTAATATTGCATGAAGCAAATAACAAGGAGAAATACAGAAACAGATACAAAGTTAGAACGAAACTGCAGAGACATAAGTCTACAAACATGATTCAACTTGAAACTTTGATTAAGTAACACATCGAAAAAATGCAAACAACCTGATAATGGTCCAAGTATGGTCTAAGAGAGTGCTTCACTTTCTGCTCCTCAAGAGCAGAAGTATAAAGTCGCCCAAGTTCGTGATCTAATGTATAAGCAGCAGAAAGCACTGATCTGACATCTTCAGATAAAGATGAAGCTCCCTTTAAGAACGGAATCTACACATTAACAAGAATAGTCTCGCAATAAAGATAAAGCACACCACCCAATGTAAGTTCAACTAAAAGAGATCGTTAAATTTTAATGGTACAAACCAGTCTTTCCCCATAAAATTGGTGTAATTTCTGCACTGAGATCATTATAGATTCTGGAGACCACTGACGAAATACTGGGAAAAATATATTAAACTCCCTCTCAGCAACCAGTCTTAGTTGGTTTGCAAGTAGCGCCAAAGGATGCATCTTTTCTTTAGATTCCAGAATGGTATTTGCCACCTAAAAACATAAACAGCTTTAATTGAGCATTTGAGAGGGAGAGAGAGTATACATATAGTTGTGTTATAAAAAAAACTCACCCTCCCAATTGCAGCTTCAATGGACCTCTCTACATAATATTTAATCTTCTGGCCAGAAGTATTGACAGTTAACTGCATGGAGGAAAAATTGAAGTTAGATATACATAAGCTTCATCACCAAATGGTAAGAAACTGGCAATTGCAAATAAGGGTAGAAAGCGCATATCGAGCTCCAAATTGTCCAACCAAAAAGAGTTCAGCCACAAGGAAAACACCGATTCATGGTATGAGCAAATTGCTAACTCACAACAGAATGGTGTGGCCATCCAACAAAACAGGATGGAACTGGGATGTAAACAAGTCAAGGCCAACACCAAATTAAACCTTTAAAACCAATATGACCTCAGTAATAAGAAAATAGTTTGTATTTGTTTAACTTATTGAGTGAAGCTGTAGTTGAACTTAACAATATTATCTGACGAAGCTCAAGCTAAAAGTAGCATGCTTAAATTGAACTTGAGATTAGCTAAAACTTCGAATATCTACATCAAAATGAGCTTCTTTTTACTAGTTCCAAACTTTAAAAATTTATCAGGTCATTACATAACATGGTCCATCAAACAACTAAACATGCATGTGATTTGAGTAACATCATGGTCGACCAAACCTTAATCTCTGAACAATCATCAGTAGTGAGCATTCCTATAGCTGAAGCCAAAGCCATCACCTTTCTGAAGTGAACAGGTTTCTGTGAAAGAAAGTGTTTGTAATTAACAGGTTTATATTTCCAAATTAACCCATAATCAGGCAACAAAAACTGAAATAGAATAAAATTCTTGAACAGAAAAGATTGCTGGGAAATAGAACCAACAAAAAATCACTTAAGTTAGACAAACTAGCAACAGACCTCACCAAAAAGTAGGTGATAGTCTTGTAGTTTATTGTCACACCAAGTGCCTATGGACAGGAAAATGGACTGCACCAGATTTAGCTTTGTTTGACTGCCATTCCTTTCTCTTAAACATGTTATACTTTTCATATATAGCCCTTCATTATAGTCATCTTCTTCAGCAGATACAACTCTCTGGAACTGAAGAACAGCATGCTCTAACAGAGTGCCTTCATCAGTGTGAACAAACTTCAATAGAGAAAATATACTGATGGTTAAAAGCTCATGAGAAACAATATTTTTAATATGATTTGAACACATAAATAAGGTCATAACTCATAAATAAGCAACAACAAACATTACATACGACATACCTGTTGAACAAGAGCCCAACCATACAAAGCATTATGCAATTTATGAGTGACGCCTAAACTGGACCAAGTCAGTTTTATAAGTGACAGCATCGCATCTGTTTCCTAGCAAAATTTTTAAATAAAAAACTCAGCAACATAAAAGGCAAGAATACTAGAAGTGATCACAAGCACTGTGCAAACAAATAATCAAGCTAACAACAATACGACTAGGGATCTGCATTGGCACCTCTATCAGTTGGCCTTCATCAAGAATGTCAAAAACGCCATTCAGTAATTTCTCATAAAGCCTAATGTTCAAATGATAAGCAGCATGCCAGTAATAGGTTTCACTTTGGAGACCAAACTTCCCCTGCTGGAAGAACACCTTTGATGCCACCTGTCTAATAGATGATATAACCTCAACTCGTTGAGCAGGAGACAGTGCAACATCCCACTCCTAGAGCATCCAATGAACAAAGAATGTCTATTTAAATAATAATAATCACAATTAAATTTGAAGCCATTTCAGTGACATGTAATTATCCATGAATGTTAAAAAAACAACAAACAGAGCATACCTTTGTATCTCTAATCTTTGCAAGACAACTTTGAATGAGTAAACGTTCCATTTCTGGAAGTTTAGCTGAGAAGTATAGAAGTTCTTCTAATATATTCACCTAAAATTAATAATAAAACAGCATGGTGAGTTCTATGATTGGAGAAACTAACCATTTTGCATTCTTTATAAATTTAATAACCAGCCAATATTTAGGCTCAACATAAACAAACATACATTTGCAGATTTTACAACAGTGTTCTGTTAGATAATTCAAATATACCATGAAATAGATCTAATGCTTCACTAGGAAAGTTCTTTAGGCGTAGTCCCTGTCTATAGGAATATATTTTGATATCATCAATGTTACGCATCAAATAATAAATATTATTATTTTAGGAAGATATTAGTTTATTATTATCAGGATCAGTTTATTATTTTATTGGGAGAAATATTACGAGATTTTATTTATGAGTATTTTATATCATTAAGGGTCCTTTTTATTATGTTTACCTTTAGGTCATGTCTTTTATTTCAAGTAAACTTTGTACCCTCTATTTAAAAAGGCTATTGGTAATGAATAAAAAGTTATGTCAGTATTTTATTAAAACCGTAAAGATCTTAGTCTCTCTTCTAACGAGTCCAAAAGGTTTCAGTCAATCTTCGACGAACTGATCTATTGAACATCATAGATCGTCCCAAGAATCAAGGGAAGGTCATTGCTTCTAGCGTTCTTGTTAATCACCCAGTGACTCGATCACAAACAAAGGACCCTAACAATCAAAGTTGGTAGAGGAATCATGATTCTGATGAAGTGATGCAACCAGCACTTCCTTATGCCAGCACAACTACCGGGGCCTTAATATGTTTAGCTTTGCAAATACATTATATAAGTCATATTTATTGAAGTTCTCAACTCCAACTAAGGGCATATTTAGTTCACTATATGAAAAAATGGGTAATATAAAAATACAAAAAAGACAATAATACCTGTCTACTCTTCCATTGTATATAAGATTTTTCATTAGGAAAATCAGATCTGAAAATCCCAATAAGGAGCTCTAATGAGATTTGAGTCAGATCAATTTGCCCGCATGTTCTTCTTGCAGCAAGTTGTACCATATTTCGGCAAATGCAGGCATTCATTGCTTCTGAAATCTAGTAAAGGAGAATAATTACTCCTAAGATTAAACCAAGCAATGCAAATAAAAATTAAAAAAATATTAAATGAAAGAAAACATAGAGCAAATATGGTTGACTGCAAGTTGAGACGGATAGCATGATTGATTAACAAATAGATGCTATTAATAATTGTCAAATAACTGATCTGAATATCTATAGGATTCATCAGATTTTTCCTTATTCAATATTTATGACACTTCTATTTTTATGTACAGGGTCACAATTAATTAAATGGATGATAATCAAATTTTAAGAGTTAGAAATTTGCTGACACTAATTACTAGTAGCATGACTTGCTCATGATTATGAAAAGAAGACTATTGTATCTTTTCACACACAACACTACATATGCTTGATAAGTGGATTCATAAAGTTTCTGCAAGACCTGGTTTCACATAACATGGATAGTAACAACAACTTGGAAAGAATCATTGTATTTTCTCAAACACTACCTATATCTATAAGATACAATTAAAGTTAAAGTATAAAAGGAAAAGATTTATAACTTGCCTGCATTTGTGCACGAATAGTATCAATGAGTTCTGCATGTCTTTCTGACAGCTGAGGGTGTGAATGTGGCTTTTCCCTTTTACTCTTTAATCTAGACAAAAATTTAGAATTCTTTTCTTTCTTTCTATCCTCAACTGGAAACATTTCGACCCTGATAACAAACAAAATATGAGAAAGATATGGTAAGTAGACGTCAAGTCAAGAGGTAAAGATATTAGTAGGATACAGTCATCAGATTTCCTTAAAATAACATCGAATACACATATCAGGACTGACTCAAACTCATATAGACAAGCAGAGAAAGAGAGGAAGTACCCAGAAGAAAACACAGAGGCAAGCAATAACTCGTAGGCTGATTCCCGCAAGTCATCATCAGACAATCCTTCAAAAACCCTGAAGCTATGTATCAGTTTATTCAAACAAGAAATGCTAAGATGAGATGTAATTATTAGCATCCCTGTGACATTGTTGGTGTAAGTAAATACGAGACAGAAAATAAAAAATAAACAAACTTTTCCTAAATGTTTCATGAACTTCTAATTAAAGTTTGATATAAGTATGTCCCACCAATACCTGTTTTGAGGGAAGGTAAACCAAGAGAAGGAATTCCAGAATCCCATAAAGGAGCCCTAAGTGCAGCTGCTTCTGCTTTGTGTTTCAAACCATAGTCGTCCCCATAAGTTTCAACACTCTTCATCTTGAAAGAATCCAGCTTACTAGATGAAGATGAAGCATGGTTGCTACTGCTGACAATTGTTGAAGGCGGCACCCGCCGAGGGGGAGATCCAGCAACATCTGGATTAGAAGTAAGAAAATACGAATCTCCAAATCTAGAATGAATCTGCAATTTAAGAACCAAAAAAGTTAACAGTATATATTACAGATAGTAAACTATAGTTTAAGACTCTTGCATCATAGTGTATCTTTTGCTCACTGCATGTAATGCCAGCAATAAAGACCAAACTCAATTCTCCACACTCTAATGGCACAAGTTGCACGTTTCTAGTTTGTTTCTCACTCTTTGTCCATTATAAAAGAAAACAGTAGAAAAGTTCCGCTTAAAAACTTATGATTTCTAATAACAGTTCTAAATTCTTTTTGTTAAAAACCTAATCTCAAATGATTCTGGAAGTACTTGAAAATATTGTAACAAAGGATAAAATCAAGAAAAATACTATATACAAATCATTTGAACTCAAAGCAAACAGTAAAAGACGTTAAATATGTACTTCAACTAAAATGAGATGAAGTGGTCTATTACCATTATCGGATGAGCAGATTCCGCGTAGTACATCTTAGAAGCTTCAGAAACATCAACGATTCCACCTGACAATATTTTCAGTATGCAAACACTCCTTCAGTTGCGGAAAAGAAATAAACAAACAAGGATCATTCCAGAAACTACTAATTAGTGTTTCCAGCTGAATTCGTTCTTTTTGTTTCTCGTTTCGAATTTTCGGAAATAAAAGTGACAGAAAGGAAAGCATACCAGATTTAATGCAGTGGAGGATGAAATCGGCACTGAGTTTGTCGAAGTCGGCGTCGGAGAGAGGAGTGGAGCCCGACGGCGACCGTACTTCCTTTATCAAACCGGAAGATAACAAAAACTCCAAGAGCTTCCGGCGATCGCGACGGTAACGTTGCAGCAGTATCTCCTGGTCCATATTGTCCGTCCGGTTATACGCACACAATTAAACTAGATTACAAATACAAGTCCATGTTTAATTGTCTATAGACCTAATAATTTTGAATTTTCAAACTCTACAAAAGAAAGGAGTTTTAACTGAGTAACCAAAAGAAAAAGAAAAACTTTAGAAATTAGAAAGAATGAAGAGTGGATTCATTGTTTCATTACATTACACAAGAAAATTGTCTATATCGGGGAGCGCGAAAAGCCGACTCCAAAAGGACAATTTAGATGGCGGAGATTTCTTCTTTTCCAGCCCTTGTCCCTTATATTTTGTTTATTTACACTTTACCCCTTTATGTTTTGGTTATTTGCTTTTCAACCTACTTTTTTATTTCAACACCAGATCCTCGGGGACGTAATTGTATATTTTAGGTCAAATTGTATAAAAGGTTTTTGTACTATATATTCTCTATGGATTTAATCTCTCGAGTATGATTTTATCAATTTTAATCTTTTTACTATTTGAACTATAGGTTTGAATTTTGATTGAACTTTTACTATTAACTTTTCAAATAATGATGTGGCTTATCTTCTCTTTAGGACTTTTGAAGATTTTTAAAATTGATGTATTTCAAATGTTAGTGTTTATAATTATTTTGTTTGGATAAATATTTTTTTAGAAAAAACAGGTTATTAAAATTTTTTTAGTTTAAAAAAGAAAATTAATTATATTAAAAATAAATAATGTACAATATAAATATTATTGTAATTTTAAAATTATAAATAAATTTTATTTTAATTTTTTTATTTTATAATGTGACAAATTGCAAAAATAAAAATAAAAAAAAGGTCAGGAAAATTCCTTTTTTTAAAATCATATTTTTAGGTGGTATTTGAATAATGAATTTAGTCTACCAAAATTAACTTATAAAATTCCTTGTAAAATATAAAAAGTCGTATCATTTTTACGAATTTTTTCTTTAAGATTTTCAAAATTCTACTAATAAAAATGAATTTTATCATCGACATTCTTCATCCAAACACATCTTAATATGAAGAAAAAAATATCCATTATGAGAAAATGTTTCAGTACTAGTCTTTTATCACACTTATTTTGTGCGTAAAAGATATAATTTAATTAAAATTAACTAAATTACTATTGTAATCTTTTAAATTTTTAGTATTTATTTTATACTTTGATTATTATTTAAGTTCTCAACTAAGTTGATGCCATTGAGTTAAATTGCATCAAAATTGGTTAGGCCACTAAAATTCTATCACACCCATTTCATGAGAGAAATTTTAAAAAATATATAAAATTTATAAAAAAATTATATTTTAAAAATAATCTAATTAAAATATATATAGTTTTAGAAAATTAATTAATTTCAATGGTAGTTATTTATTGATCAAAAAATAGGGTTAACTACACCACTGACCACCGAACTTATAAAATCAAACTATTTTGACCACCGTGGAAAATTAATGAAGAATAAAATCTGGTGTTGTAAGGGTTTGAACCTATGACTAAGTAGAGAAAACCCCACACCTTTACCACTGAGCCAAGCTACACTTAAAGATATATTTTACACACTTTCATATGCATATCTTATACTTCAGTAAATGTTAGAGAAAAAAAAGTAAAAATAGTTGAAAGGGGACTCAAACTTAGATCACTTGGGATGTGTATAATCACACAAACGTTCGATTTAATTTAAATCTGAAAATATTAAATATTCTATTTAAAAAATATTCGATTTAAAGTATTCGAATATTTTTTTCTTTTTAAATTAAATCGAATATTAGATAAAATATTAAATATTCGATTTAAAAAATATTTGATTTAAAAGAAAAGAAATTCGATTTAAAAAGTATTCAAATATTTAATATTTTTAAATTAAATCGAATACTTTTTTAAATCAAATACTTTCAATCGATTCGAATATTAATTCGAATACTTTAAATTAAACCGAATACTTTTTAAAATCAAATACTTTCAATCGATTCGAATATTAAATCGAATACTTTAAATTAATTCGAATACTAAATCGAATACTTTAAATTAATTCAATTTTTAAATACTTTAAATCGATTGGAATATTAAATCAAATACTTTAAATCGATTCGAATATTAAATCAAATACTTTAAATTGATTCGAATATTAAATCGAATACTTCTTATATCAAATACTTTAATTCGATTCGAATTAAACTGGATACTTTTTTAAATCGAATACTTTAAATTAATTCGATTTTTAAATATTCGAATATTAAATATTTGATTTAAATCGAATTTCTTTTCTTTTAAATCAAATACTTTTAAATCAAATATTTAATATTTTAATAAATATTCGATTTAGTTTAAAAATAAAAAATATTCGAATACTTTAAATTGAATATTTAAACTTTTTTAGATTTAAATTAAATCGAACGTTTTTATGATTATACACATCCCAAGTGATCTAAGTTCGAGTCCCCTTTCAACTATTTTTACTTTTTTTCCCTAACATTTACTGAAGTATAAGATATGTATTTGAAAGTGTGTAAAATAAATTATTTAGAGCATCTTGGTTCAGTGGTAAAGGCGTGGGGTTTTCTCCACTTAATCCCAAGTTCAAAACCCCCTATAACATCAATTTTTATTCTTCATTAATTTTTCTTTCACCAGGTGGTAAAAAAAATATTAAATATTAAATAAATTAAATTAAAATTTGGTTAAATTAACATAATTGGATGATGACACATGTCATCATCTGATTGGATGATTAATTTTATTTAATTAAAATAAAATTAGGATCAAAATGATTTAATAAGTAAATAACATGGACCAAATATGTAATTTTAAAAATTTCCCGTAAACTGCCACGTGGCAGTTCCATCACCCTACCGTTAGGTTTTTAACGACAATGGTCAAAATAGGTTGATTTTATAAGTTCGGTGGTCTGATTGATGAGTTCGTTAGTTCGGTGGTCAAAATAAGAATCGCAATTAATTTGATGGTCAGTGGTGTAGTTAACCCCAAAAAATAATATTATAATATTATAAATTATATTTTAAATCAGAAGTTGGACGAATGAAGATCCTTATATCGCTCATCAGATATGTGCTCTATTATAGTGTGATTGGTAGGTTACGTTTATCAGGTGATTCTACTGTTAGGACCTTATAATTAGGCTAATTTTAGGTCCTCGGTAATACCAGTAGCCGATACCTACTAAAATTGGTATGATACGGTTACTTAATTTGTTACAATATGTAAAATTAAAATTGATTTTGATATAACACTTAGACTTATGAACTAAATTGAAAAACAATAAATTTTTAAGTACTTTTCATAGTTTCACTTTTTGACAAGCCTTTTTGAACCAAACTATATTTCAAGACAAAACACACTTTGTTGGGTTTTAGGGTGCTCGATTCGTTCAACCGATTATGCTCACCAAGTGGTGGAGAGGTGGATTTTTAGGTGGAAGGGTTTAGGAAGCTAGAAAGAATAAGGACACAAAGATTTATAGTGGTTCGGCCTTCTAACAAGCACCTACATCCACTACTTTAGCTTCCCACTAAGGATTTCTCAATCAATCCACTAATTGATTCGTCCCCTTTTCTTGGATTAGGAGGAAACCCTTACAACCGATCAAGCTTCTACCCAAAGCCTTGATCAAAACCCTCTTTACAAAGAGATTAAGAAAGCAAACTTAAACCCTCTAATAGGTGTTTGTTTGCACAATGAAGCACTCACCCAAAAACCTAAAACACTTGAGCAAATTTGACAATTTTGGCTCACTAGTGTTTGTCTATACAAGAAATGACAAATTAAGCACTAAGACAATTTCTTGATCATTTGATGTTTTACAATATGAGCATTAGCCTTCTCTTGATGCTTGGAGGTCCCTTTTATACTCCCAATTGAGTTTGCAGCCGTTACTAGCCGTTGGGATCAAATTGGAGCCGTTGAGGACTTTAATTCCCACCATAAATGCATTCTGCAGCTCCCCGTTTCGAAACGCTCGAAGCCGTTTCGAAACACTCTTAATGTAGAAAGAGCCGTTGCAGTCTGTCAGGGCATCTGTTTCGGAACGCCTCCTGGCCGTTTCGGAACGCCTCATGTCCGTTTCGGAACGCCTCCTGGCCGTTTCGAAACTCGTATCGAAACGCTACAGTCCCGTATCGAAACGCCTGCATTTAAAAGTTGGTTGGGAAAATAGCCGTTGGGGTTTATGACCGTTGGGGTCATTGCCACGTGGGCGTATCGAAACGGCCTAGCCCGTTTCGAAACGCTGGGCAAAAATTCAGTCCAGGGTAAGCCCGTTTCGAAACGATTTTGCTACTGGAATCCCCTGTTTCGAAACGCCCTAAGGTGTTTCGAAACACCTGGACAGTTTTGAGTAGTTTGGCCTTTGAAAACATATTAAACTCATTTAAAAACATCCCTAAACATAGTTTCAAGATATGTGGACTTTGGAAATTGTTTTAAATACTTTTTAGATAAGTCCAAAAACATTTTTCAATTATTATATCAAAACATTAGTTCTACAATCTCCCCCTTTTTGATATAATAAAACTCACTTGAAAAATTGTTTGGGATTCTCCCCCTTTATCTTTAAAAATGTGAATAAGAGACTAAAGATATGAAATCAAATAAAGCTCCCCCTTATTCATTTGAAAATTCAATTTTTCAAACCATTTCTCCCCCTTTTTGTTATATCAAAAAGAATTTAAAACATTAAGTTCAAAATAACAATGGAGGTAAAAACTTTGACAAAAATAAAAATTTGGTTTAAAAATGGCTCCCCCTTACTCAAAGCATCATTGAAATGTTAGTCCATCATAAATGATCATCTAGTTGTATTTAAAATAAAAATAGAACAAAAGAAATCAAAAACAACTAGAATTTTACCACACTTGAACTCAAGGTAGGATGTGAAGCCTTCCTTCTTCAAGTGTTCTTCCTTGTGTGCATGGAGCTCCCCCTTAATGTTTGACTTGTTGAACATCTCCATCACACCTACAATAGACAATCAAGTAACTTTTGGTATCCAAATTGCTTTGGATCCATAAACGTTAGTTGCACAAAATTTAGTCCCCTTAGGAATCCATTTTTCAATTTCATCCTTTTTAGTTGAAGTGGTTAGTCCTTTTGGGACCCAAACACTTCTAAAACATTTTCCATTCACAATTCTAGGGGAACTAGATTGTCTAACATAAAAATTTGATTTTCCAATATTGTTTTTCTTTTCAAGCTCTTTGGAAATCAAATCTTTTTCTTCTTGAACATTTTGAAGCAATTTTTGTAAATCAAAACATTTTAATTCAAACTCTTCAAGTTTTGCTTCAAGTTTGGTTTTAGAAAGCAAATCATTTTGAATTGTTAACTTTGAAACTAATTTTTTGTTTTTCAAAATGTGGCTTTTAAAATCTAAAACCAAATCATCATAGGCATCTTGTAATTCATCAAAGGAATAAGAACATGAAGTAGATGAATTAGAAGTTACCCTTGAATCTTCTTCGATGGCCATAAGGCAAAGGTTGGCTTGTTCATCGTCGGTGGAGTCTTCATCCAAATGTGCCTTCTTCTTATGGCTTGAAGTGCTTGCCCTCTCCTTCCTCTTAGGTTCTCGTTCAAGCTCTCTCAAGGCTTTCTTCATGAACGGGGCACACTTCTTGAAGAGATGAACTATCTCTTCTTCTTCATCCTCCTCTTCACTTGAGTAGACATGATGGCAAGTGGAGGATTTGAGAGCCATGGCACTAGCATTGATGCCAAGCCCTTTGATTTTCTTCTCTCCCATAGCTCGAATTTCTTCCCTCTTCTTCTCATCCTCTTTATTCTTCTTCATGATTTGATGAGTAAGGAGTGACCCCATGAGTTCATCAAGCTTCAAAGTTTTCAAATTTTTGGCTTCGATGATGGCGGTCCTCTTTGAGTCCCAAGACTCGGGAAGTGAGTAGATGAGCTTTCGAACAAGCTTCTCCTCCGGGATGGCTTCTCCAAAACCTTTAAGTCCGTTGGTGATGGTGGAGAACCTATCAAACATCTTTTCGATGTTCTCTTCCGGATCCATTTTGAAGTTCTCATACTCCAAGGTTAGGAGCCCAATCTTGGTCTCCTTGACTTCGTTTGTCCCTTCGTATGTGACTTCAAGCTTGTCCCATACCTCCTTGGCACTCTCACAAGAAGACATCTTCTCATAGATGGATGGGCCAAAAGCACAAAACAAGATGTGCAAGGCCTTGCAATTGAGCTCCATCTTCTTGCGATCGTCGGCACTCCACTCCGCTTTACTTCTTTGAGGCACGAACGGACCATCTTCAACTACATCCCAAAGCTTGTAATCTCTTGATTTGATGAAGAATTTCATCTTTGTCTTCCAAAGGGCGTAGTGGTCTCCGTCAAAGAAAGGCGGTTTGTCGATTGATTGTGCCATTTGAGCCAGTTGATGAACTAGTGATCGAGCTTGCCGGATCTTCTCAATAGGATGTGAATCCTTTTCGATTGAGCCAAGCTCTGATACCAATTGTTGGGTTTTAGGGTGCTCGATTCGTTCAACCGATTATGCTCACCAAGTGGTGGAGAGGTGGATTTTTAGGTGGAAGGGTTTAGGAAGCTAGAAAGAATAAGGACACAAAGATTTATAGTGGTTCGGCCTTCTAACAAGCACCTACATCCAATACCTTAGCTTCCCACTAAGGATTTCTCAATCAATCCACTAATTGATTCGTCCCCTTTTCTTGGATTAGGAGGAAACCCTTACAACCGATCAAGCTTCTACCCAAAGCCTTGATCAAAACCCTCTTTACAAAGAGATTAAGAAAGCAAACTTAAACCCTCTAATAGGTGTTTGTTTGCACAATGAAGCACTCACCCAAAAACCTAAAACACTTGAGCAAATTTGACAATTTTGGCTCACTAGTGTTTGTCTATACAAGAAATGACAAATTAAGCACTAAGACAATTTCTTGATCATTTGATGTTTTACAATATGAGCATTAGCCTTCTCTTGATGCTTGGAGGTCCCTTTTATACTCCCAATTGAGTTTGTAGCCGTTACTAGCCGTTGGGATCAAATTGGAGCCGTTGAGGACTTTAATTCCCACCATAAATGCATTCTGCAGCTCCCCGTTTCGAAACGCTCGAAGCCGTTTCGAAACACTCTTAATGTAGAAAGAGCCGTTGCAGTCTGTTAGGGCATCCGTTTCGGAACGCCTCCTGGCCGTTTCGGAACGCCTCATGTCCGTTTCGGAACGCCTCCTGGCCGTTTCGAAACTCGTATCGAAACGCTACAGTCCCGTATCGAAACGCCTGCATTTAAAAGTTGGTTGGGAAAATAGCCGTTGGGGTTTATGACCGTTGGGGTCATTGCCACGTGGGCGTATCGAAACGGCCTAGCCCGTTTCGAAACGCTGGGCAAAAATTCAGTCCAGGGTAAGCCCGTTTCGAAACAAGTTTCGAAACGATTTTGCTACTGGAATCCCCTGTTTCGAAACGCCCTAAGGTGTTTCGAAACACCTGGACAGTTTTGAGTAGTTTGGCCTTTGAAAACATATTAAACTCATTTAAAAACATCCCTAAACATAGTTTCAAGATATATGGACTTTGGAAATAGTTTTAAATACTTTTTAGATAAGTCCAAAAACATTTTTCAATTATTATATCAAAACATTAGTTCTACACACTTAAAGGTTCAAAATCTACCAAGTCTTTTTATGTATTTTCAAGCCTAACTTCAACAAAACGTCCAGGCGTATCGATACCCTTAGGCGTATCAATACCGTTTTTCAACACTGAATTTTAAATGTTCATAGCGTACCGATACGATATTACCCCGTATCGATACGATATTCATCTGGGCAAGACTTTAAGCTATAGCGTACCGATACACATTTGAACCGTATCGATACAGATTTCTTATCAATATATCACTTTGCTATAGCGTACAGATACGGCACATCACCGTATCGATACGTTTGCTTATCTTTGCAAAATCTTTGCATTTAATTTTCGACCGTTGGCTTGTCAGCTAGTTGGTATCCCAAAATTTAAATGACGGTTAAACCGTACCGATATGCTAAGTGAGCGTACCAATACGCTTTTTTATCAAAACTAAAGTTGGGATTCCAGTGAGCGAAATCCGTATCGATATGCCCCTTAAAACCGTACCGATACGCCCTATTGTGATAAGTTCTTTTTCTTTGACGGAAACCTTGAAGGGTCACACATTTTAAGAAGATTCGATTAAAAGAGGGAAAAATCCGGGTTTTGGAAAAACCTTAGAAAAAAAACCTTGGAGTCGCCACCGGACACTAAGGTAGGTCGGACATCGTAAAAACGAACCAGGGATTCGTTTGAAAGGGTTCGAGAGTTGGTTACGTGTGGGGAAGGGTTAGCACCCCCATCACGCCCGGAGATCGGTACCAAAATAAATGTTGCTTTTAATTGATGGAAATTGTTTAAAAATTAAAATGAGTTTAATTAGGGGTTCTTAATCGAAAATCAAACTTTAATTATAAGAGCTTATCTAAATTGGCGGTTTAAAATTAATTAGACATTTAATTAAAAAGGATGACGGTACACCAGACCAAGGACTAAACCGACATTATATAAGTCTGACTACCGTGTTAGTTTAGGGTTAGGATCCCGTACGTAACCTTTATGCATGATGCAAGCAGATAAAGTATGACGTCGTGGCCTTGTTTGTTTTAAATACTTACGAATTTTACATTTAGACGATGCGAATTAATCCAAATTTTCGAGGAATATCCAATAAGCTAGGATATTTCGACTCGAATACGCGAATTAATGAGTATTTTTTATGATTAAAATTTATTATCATACAAGTCAAAATATCAAAAGTCACATGAAAGACCATTAAAAATGCATGTCACGAATAAACATTCGAAAAATCAAAGGCTAAACCATACGCATATTAAGACCGAGCACATGACATACATAAAAAAACTATGCATAAAACTATATATTATATCAAAATCATACTTTATATAAGACTATATATTATGTAAAGACTATATATATTATGAAACCACATATAAACATACAATCATAACAACCACGAATCATACAAACACATATCAACAAACATAAATAATATGACAAAATCATGAATAACGAAACATAGTATAACAAAAATAAAATACAGAGTAAATGATTAGAATGCATAATGATAGGGACCAAAATGGTAATCAAACCATTAAAAACTAATTAAAAAGCAAATTAAGGACCAAATTGAAGGAACGCGGAAATTTAAAGGGGGCAGACGCGGGATTATACCATTCGAAATCTGGTTAAAATGAAATCAGGGACGAAATTAAAAACGCTTAAAAAACTTAAGGGACCACGGTCGTAGTTTCAAAACGCAGAAGCCCCTGCACGCGTAATAACAATACGCGGAGGGACTTATTAAGGGATTAAACCCATTTTAAAACACAAAAACATTATAAAAACCGAATTAAAAAACAATTCAGTCCCTTTTGTTAAACCTGAGCCTTCTCAAACTCCCCTTCCTTTGCTCTCTGATTTTTCGACGCCCCCAACGCCGTTCCGGTCGCCGTTAGCCGGCGACGGAAACCTAAAAACTTAGAACAAGCCGAAAAAAACCCTTTCTTTGTTTCAAAAATCCTCAAGCGAAACCCCTTTTGTTTCGTATAAACAGAACCGAAAAGCCCCACGTTTTTTTAAAACCAAAAACAGATTAGAAGAGAAAAATCCCTTTTTTACTTTCGAAACCGAAATCGATCCCCATTTTTTATTACCACCCTTACCGGCTCACCATGAAAGGCCTCAAAGAGGCCAGGAAGCTTATCGGCGGTGAAAGGGGCAACCGGGGCTCGAGAAGGTGAAAGGGTAGAGGTAAAATGAAACCCTAGATTTCTAATATATTTTTTTATTCGAAATGGAAAATTGGAATGATATACCTCTGGAAATGGTGTTCTGCTTGTATTGATCTTCTCGAAATTCCCATGTTTCTCTCTTGGGGATTACAAAGTTTGGTTTCGGCTTTTTATAGCCCGAAATTCCAAGTTTTCGGTATTACATAAAATTCGAATGAAAAAAACTATTGGTTGATCTAATTTGTTTGCATCTGTTCTCTGAAAACCCATTTGTTTTTTTAGTTATGGAATTTGTTGCGCATTCGCCCTTCCTGACACTTTGGTTTTGTTTGCATGCGACGACCGTGAGGAGGGGACCAGAGGACGGCATGACTCGGCGGTTGAGAAAACGACTCGACATGAGAGCCTCGATCTTGGCCGTTAACGCCGTGGAGATCAACGGTCACGATCTGGGAAGCTGAAGAGGCTCGAACGGCGTGGTCCGTACGCGAATGTGTGAGAATTCGAAAGTCGCGCGTGGAAGTTCTGGAGACTTCTCTGCCACGATCTGGATCGTTGATGCATTCTTGATCCAAGGGCCATGGTCGATGCGGCGCCAAGGCAAGGGAGAGGCAAATTAGGGCTTCTTCCATCAGGGGCCCTCTAGACCGTCAGATCTGGATTAGATCTGACGGCGGGTAGCCGGCTACGTAAGACATTAAATCAGATTAGGGTTTTGATGTAATTAGGCATAGGGTTTGGGCCGAATGGGCCCTTATATGTATGTGTGTGTGTATATATATATATTGGGTCTTATGTTTTGTATGTGGACTTTATTAAATAAACTGTTGGGCTTGTATTATTTAATATTGGGTTTAATTTATTCAATTAGGCATGTATATATATATATATATATTAGTTTTTGTTGTATTTTCGGATCTGTTTCAAAAGCATTAATAAAAAATTAATAAATAATAATAATAATAATAATAATAATAATAATAATAATAATAATAATAATAATAATAATAGTGTTGATAATAATAGATAATGATAATAATAATAATAATGGATAATAGATAATAATAATAGTAGTAGTAGTAGTAATAGTAATAGTAATAATAATGATAATAATAACAAGGGTTTTTCAAATGGGTAATAATATAACTAATGATATTAAATATTATAACACTAATATATATATATATATATATATATATATATATATATATTTAGTTTTTTAGTTTTTTTATCATATGATATGTAATTAATTGAAGCCCATTATTTTAAAAAATAAAAACGGGTTGACACCCTGGACAAAATTAGTGATTACAGCTGCCCCTTTTGCTTATACTTGTGGAACAAGAATAAAGCAAAGGCCATAAGCACTAATTTTGTCCAACTTCCCTGTTTGGATCCTGAATCACCATGCACTTGAACTACTGGCGGTTCGGAAGTCAGTACGGGAAAATGTAACGGTCGCGGAGGCTTGAATTCGTTCTTCTCATTTCGACATTCTTCAACCCTTCGAGGTCCGAACAAATAGACAATTGGTGAAAAATAAAAGCTCCATTCTCAAAGTGCCCGAACCGATAGGCGGATTCCATTCTCCTCATGCTCGAACGGATAGGCAGGTTTCCATTCTTCTTATGCCCGAACGGATAGGCGGGTTCCATTCTCCTTATACCTGAACGGATAGGCGGGTTCCATTCTCCTTATGCCTGAACGGATAGGCGGGTTCCATTCTCCTCATGCATGAACGGATAGGCGGGTTCTGAAAATAATTTCCATTCTCCTCATGCTTGAACGGGTAGGCGGGTTCCTCTTACTGGAAAAGCTTTAATATAGCTGTCAAAATAGGCAAAATAATATGATGATGCGAGTTAGCATGCCCCTAATCCAAAGGATGTCTGACTATAAATGATGCATGATTTATGACGTCAAAATTGCTCGGACGCTTTTATCTCTCGGATTGGTCACTCTTGACCCTCTTCTTGTTTTCTTCTTTTTCTCAATCTCTTCGGACTTTCTCGTCCTTGCCAAATCTCCCTTTTTGTCTCTTCTTGAAAGATTACTGTTGACTTCCACTGGTCAGAATAGACATAACACTTCTCGTAGTGCTCGTTCTCATAGCATTGCCCCATATTCAAGTTGGGTGCTCAATCATTCTCTCCGTCTTAACTTAACTCGACGACTTTTCTCTTTTCTCAATGTTAGGGGAAGCACATGTCCCCAAGTCCCTAAACTTTTCTTTTAAGTTCATTAAGGTTCGTTTTTATTTTCTGAAGCAATCAAAGCATTTCAACAGGAACTCGCTTCAAGTCCATGAACTGTAGCATGTAGAATCTTACCACTAACCTCACTATGGCCACTGATGAGCTATCATTTGCATTCATGTCCTTGCATTCTAAACTTTATCCTTAAAGCAATGGGAAGAAAAATTTTGTGTCCACTAAAAATTTTAGATTACATCTTCTGACTTCAATATAAGATGCATTTTCAAAAAACAAACTAGACTTTCTTTTCAAATTATGAATATATTAGACTAGATTAAATACCTCGAATATCAAGTGCACGAATGACACTAAAATGGCTTACCAAGGATTTCCTCAAGCATCATGTGTCTAGGAGATCTCGAAAGCTGAGCTGATGTTTGAGGATGTAAAATACCCTCCGAATTATTTTAGTTTTTTAATCAATTAGATTTATCTTCTATAGGCTTCGCCTTTATCATTATTTCTTTGTCTCATTTTGTTTATGGTTTTGGGGAAATCAACTCATCACATTCCTTTGGCACGAAATAAATGATGGAGCAAACAACAAAACCCCGAGCTACTCGGCATTGTCATGATTTGAAAATATTACCATCACTCATGAAGCCAAGGTTTTTGATTCGAATGGTGCATAGCAACCTTATTGGTCCTTTTGCTACACCGGAGTGCCCCAAAAATCCCACACTTGTATTCAAAAATGCCTATTACCAGGCTTCGGACATTGGAGTGCTTTTGTTATGCTTTTGTGATTTTCGATTTTCTTCTTCTTCTTTCTTTCCTTTTCTCCTTTTTCCTTCTTTTTTTCTTTTTCTTTTTTCTTTTCCTTCTTCTCTTTTCTCTCTCTTCTTTTTTCCTTTTTTTAGTATGGAAGATTTCCTGTTGTTCTCCCGAATGCTTTAGTGCCACGGGAACTCAATACATGACCATATTAAATTGGAGTGTAAGTCACATATTCATCATCTTCGCAGCTTTCGATTTCCACTAGACAAAGCTTGCTCGAGATCATCCTTTGGGTCAAGGTCAATGTCCTTTGTGCAATTGATATACGGGGACTCAACAGACAAATATATATATACACAAAAATGAAGAAATAATTGAAACACAAAACACAATGCATCCTTTCATTGAAATTTAAACATGCAATCTTAGGCCCTTGCAAAGAGATCTTTGCTACCTTTGGGCAAAGAGTAGTAAAGTTGGTTCCACACATCACTTCAAGGAAAAAATTAAAATTCAGTGAAATGAAAACAAAGCAACACTAAACACAAAGAAAACTTGGATGCATTAAAACTCTTGACCATCGCTAGACTGGCCATTCATCACAACTCTTAAGCTTCCTCGAGGAACTCAATCTTCTTATTGTCCATCAGTTCCTGAACCAACTCCTTGAATTCTGGACAACTCTGAATCTCATGCCCCGCGGTCTGATGGTACTCACAAAATGATTCATGGCCATCATATGCTCCTTTTGTACCATTCTCAATCAAGCCCACCGCGTACAACTGTTCGTACACCCAACTCAGAGGGGACTTGATTTCTGACACTTCCACTCTCACTTTCTTCGCATCTACCTCTTCGAGGGAATTCACGCCTCGACCTCCATGGTTTAGAAGTGGATTGCTTGCCACATTGGGCCCCTCTAATTCGATGACCCCGGTGTTGATCATGTTTTGCACGAGATTCTTGAATGTTGTGCAATTTTCTATCGTGTGCCCCGATACTCCACCGTGGTATTCACAATGCGCCTTCTCGTCATACCATGGAGGGTAAGGCAGTTGGAATGGAGTAACATGATATGGACGGACCAAATCAGCCTCATATAGGTGTTTGTACACCTCATTGTAAGGCATGGGTAGAGGGGCGAAGGGCATCTTCTCTTGTTCCCTCTTGGGAGCCCTATTTTCTCATCGGTTCAAGCTTTGCGCATTCCCGATTGTGGCTTGAGATGGTGAGATTGTGAGGTGCTTAGAAGCCTCGTAGGTACTAGTGTTGTTCACCTCATGATCTTTCTTCTTGAATTGCTTCCGAGCATTTTCTCCTTCATCGATTCTACCACTCTTGATAGCTGCCTCAATACGTTCACCGATCATAACTATATCTGAGAAATTACCGATAGGGTTGCTTATCATGCAGTCATAGAGGGTTCCCTTCAAAGTATCAACAAACATGTGGGAGATCTCATTTTCGCGGAGTGGAGACTGGACCTGTGCCGCCACATCTCGCCAACGCTGGGCGTATTCACAGAGGCTCTCATTGTGCCTTTGCTTCAAACCTTCTAACATGAGTCGGTTTGGGACCATATCGGTTATGTGCTTATACTGATCTGTGAAAGCCTTGGCCAAATCCTTTCATGACCTAATCTGAGCACGGGTTAACTGATTGTACCACCTCACCGCGGGCCTTGCTAAGCTATCTTGAAAGCAATGAATTAGCAACTTCTCATTGTCGATGAAACTCGTCATCTTTCTATATAACATAGTTATGTGGGCAGTAGGGCAAGTTGTCCCGTCAAACTTCTCAAACTCCAGTGTCTTGAACTTAGGCGGGATTATCAGATCTAGAACCAAACTTAGATCTCTAGCATTCATCCCATATGACCCTTCTTCTTCCTCCTTTGTTCGGAATTTCTCTTCGAGGTCCTTCCATGTCTCTTCTAGTTGCTTTGAGAACTCCGCCTTGACCTTATTCAAATTCTCAATCTCATCCAAATCTGGGACACTATCCTCGACATTCTCCACGTGATTAAAAACTAGACCCGATGGAACATGGGTAGAGGCGCCTGCCTGATGTGATGTTGTGCCATGTCCTTGAGTAGCCGCTCCTTGCGAGGGCTTAGGGGTATCGGTGACAAAACCAGGGGAATACGAGGGGTCTTCCCTCTCCTAACTAGGGTTTCCAACACCACCTTTCCTCTTAGATTAGCTTGTAGCAACTGAGATATCTCTTTCATCATCTTGTTGGGACTTGATGATAATATCCCTCAGTTCTTGCTGAGCTCGCTCCAACTGACCCCTCAAATCGGCTTCCAATTTAGCAAAACTATCCTCCATTTGCTTCCTTTGATGGTGAGTAAAGTGTGGATGCAGAATCTTCGATATTCAAGAATACTGCCATGACCCCCAACAGTTAATTTCGTGCTTTATGATTTAATGCATGCAATGTCGTATGCATAATAGAAATAGATGATTAAAGGCAATAAATTTAAAAACACAATTGAATACAAATAAGTGATAATTCGATGAACATCCTTATTAAACAACTTTTCATAATGAATATCAATTCTTATTACGATGAGATAAGAAAATAAATACATAGGGTACGATTTTCAATAAGTTTTGTTTGTCCCCTTCCTTTAAACTAGCGCGTTCCAGAAATTTCGTTGCTATGGACTCTTTCTCTCGTTATGACACTTTTCAACTTTAGATTGTTCTCGAATCAACACTTCGTATGAAAATGTCATGAATGCGAAAAAATAATCAAGCATAACAGGAAAAAGGCAACTGGATTAGTAACAAAGATAATGGATACTGAATAAAAAACAAGTAAATACAACGCAGAGACCTAACAACATGCATTCTAGCTTGCTACGGTTATCTGCATTGCTCTAGTGGGGTGGGCTTCTTAAGTCCTCACACATGTGGGTTCGGTTTTAAAAAGGGTACCCGAACCTATCTTATCACCTACTAAGGTAACAAGAACACCAATTCTGGCCCATTACAAGCTTGCGAATTGGTTTCGGTTCAAGGGAAAGAACGACCTAATGACGTGGAAGGCTGCTCACATGTCAAAGGCGTGGATTCCAGAAGTGAATTATCGACCCGTGGAGAGATGCTCATGTGGGTATGGGCGTTTCACTCCCACTTAAGGGATGGAGCTCGGGTATAGAGCTTAATGATCGTGATGCAACACATGTCGGTGATTTCCTTGGAAATTAAATGAGAAATTAATCCGAAGGCTACCAATTATCAAAGCTTGTATCATTTAAGTCACATTTTCAAAAAAGAGCTGCCTCATTAAAGTCAAATTAAATTCCAAAAATTTCCATCAATTTAAAAGCAACAAGTATTTTTTGGCTTAACTCTCTTTTTGTTTTGTAAAACAAAATTTGGTCCCCAGCGGAGTCGCCATGCTGTGATAAGGTCTTTTTCTTTGACGGAAACCTTGAAGGGTCCCACATATTTAGAATATTCGATTAAAAGAGGGAAAAAATTCAGGTTTTGGAAAAACCTTACAAAAAAATCTTGGAGTCGCCACAAGCCACTAAGGTAGGCCAAACACCATAAAAACAAACTAGAGATTCGTTTGAAAGGGTTCGAGAGTTGGTTACGTGTGGGGAAGGGTTAGAAGATCTGGCAAGCTCGATCATCATTTCACCAACCGGCTCAAATGGCACAATCCATCGACAAACCGCCTTTCTTCGACGAAACCTACTATGCCCATTGGAAGATAAAGATGAAGTTCTTCATCAAGTCTAGAGACTACAAGCTATGGAATATAGTTGAAGACGGTCCGTTCGTGCCTCAACGAAGCAAAGCGGAGTGGAGTGCCGACGATTGCAAGACGATGGAGCTAAATTGCAAAGCCTTGCATATTCTCTTTTGTGCATTTGGCTCAACCATCTACGAGAAGATGTCTTCTTGTGAGAGTGCCAAGGAGGTATGGGACAAGCTTGAAGCCACATACAAGGGAACCGATGAAGTTAAGGAGACCAAGATTGGGCTCCTCACCTTAGAGTATGAGAACTTCAAGATGGATCCGGAAGAGAACATCGAGAAGATGTTTGATAGGTTCTCCACAATCACCAATGGTCTCAAGGGATATGGAGAAGCCATTCCGGAGGAGAAACTTGTCCGAAAGCTCATCTACTCACTTCCCGTGTCTTGGGACTCAAAGAGGACCGCCATCATCGAAGCAAAGAATTTGAAGACCTTGAAGCTTGATGAACTCATGGGGTCACTCCTTACTCATCAAATCATGAAGAAGAATAAAGAGGATGAGAAGGAGAGGGAATAAATTAGAGCTATGGGAGAGAAGAAGCTCAAGGGGCTTGGCATCAACACCAATGCCAATGCTCTCAAGTCCTCCACTTGCCATCATGTCTATTCAAGTGAAGAGAAGGATGAAGAAGAAGAGATAGTTCATCTCTTCAAGAAGTGTGCCCCGTTCATGAAGAAAGCTTTGAGAGAGCTTGAACGAGAATCCAAGAAAAGGAGAGGGCAAGCACTTCAAGCCATAAGAAGAAGGCATATGTGGCTACTTGGAGTGATGAGGACTCCACCGACGATGAACAAGCCAACCTTTGCCTTATGGCTATCGAAGAAGATTCAAGGGTAACTTCTAATTCATCTACTTCATGTTCTTATTCTTTTGATGAATTACAAGATGCCTATGATGATTTGGTTTTAGACTTTAAAAATCACATTTTGAAAAACAATAAATTGATTTCAAAGTTAAAAATTCAAAATGATTTGGTTTCTAAAACCAAACTTGAACTTGAAGCAAAACTCGAATAGTTTGAATTAAAATGTTTTGATTTACAAAAATTGCTTCAAAAGGTTTAAGAAGAAAAAGATTTGATTTCCAAAGAGCTTAAAAAGAAAAACAATTTTGGAAAATCAAATTTTTATGTAAGACAATCTAGTGCCCCTAGATTTGTAAAAGGAAAATGTTTTAGAAGTGTTTGGGTCCCAAAAGGACTAACCACTTCAACTAAAAAGGATGAAATTGAAAAATGGATTCCTAAGGGGACTAAATTTTGTGCCACTAACGTTTATGGATCCAAAGCAATTTGGATACCAAAAATTACTTGATTGTCTTTTGCTAGGTGTGATGGAGAGTGATCAACAAGTCAAACTTTGAGGGGGAGCTCCATGCACACAAGGAAGAACACTTGAAGAAGGAAGGCTTCAGATCCTCCCTTGAGTTTAAGTGTGGTAAAATCTAGTTGCCTTTGATTTTATTTAATTTATTTTCATTTATGTCAACTAGATGATCATATATGTTGGACTAATACTTTTAATGATGCTTTGAGTAAGGGGGAGCCATTTTAAAACCAAACTTTTTTTGTTAAATTATTCCTCTATAGTTATGTTGAACTTAATGTTTTAAATTCTTTTTGATATAACAAAAAGGGGGAGAAATCGTTTGAGAAATTGAATTTTCAAATGAATAAGAGGGAGCTTTATTCGTTTTCATATCTTTAATCTCTTATTCACATTTTTAAAGTAAAGGGGGAGAATCTCAAACAATTTTTCAAGATAGTTTTATTATATCAAAAAGGGGGAGATTGTAGAACTAATGTTTTGTTATAATAATTGAAAAATGTTTTGGACTGATTTAAAAAGGATTCAAAACTATTTCCAAAGTCCAAATAACTTGAAACTATGTTTATGGATGTTTATAAAAGGTTTTACAATGTTGTAAAAACCAAACTTAACGAAACCGTCCAGGTGTATCGAAACACCCTTAGGCGTTTCGATACGGGGTATTCCAGTAGCAAAAACGTTTCGATACGGGTATCGAAACGAGTCTTCCCTGGATGAGAATTTTGCCCAGCGTTTCGATACGGGCTATGCCGTTTCGATACACCTACGTGGCATCGACCACAACGATCATAAACCCCAACGGCTATTTTCCAACTAACTTTTAAATGTAGAGCATTTCGATACGGTGCCTAGCGTTCCGATATGGGCGTTTCGATACGGCTGCTCGTCAGACTATAACGACTCTTTCTACTTGAAGAGCGTATCGAAACGGCTTCGAGCGTTTCGATACGGGTAGCAGCAGAACTGTATTTATGGTGGGAAATAAAGTCCTCAACGGCTCCAAAACATCCCAACGGCTAGTAACGGATATAAACTCATCAAGTAGTATAAAAGGGACCTCCAAGCATCAAGATATGGCTAATGCTTCAATTGTCAATCAACAAATGATCAAGAAATTGTCTTAGAACTAAATTGTCATTTCTTTGTATAGACAAACACTAGTGAGCCAAAATTGTCAAATTTGCTCAAGTGTTTTAGGTTTTGGGTGAGTGCTTTAATTGTGCAAACAAACACCTATTAGAGGGATTTATGTTTGCTTTTCTTATCTCTTGTAAAGAGGGTTTGATCAAGGCTTTGGGTAGAAAGCTTGATCGGTGTATAAGGGTTTCCTCCTAAGCCTAGAAAAGGGGACGAATCAATAGTGGATTGATTGGAAATCCTTAGTGGGAAGCTAAGGTAGTGGATGTAGACCTTGGTTAGAAGGTTGAACCACTCTAAAATCATTGTGTCATCTTTATTATAGCTTCCACACCTAATCAACCCAAAATTCCACCTCTCCACCACTTGGTGAGCAACATCGGTTGAAGGAATCGAGCTCCCTACAACTCAACAGATCCCGTACGTCACCTTTATGCATGATGCAAGCAGATAAAGTATGATGTCGTGGCCTTGTTCATTTTAATTACTTGTGAATTTTACCTTTAGACGATGCGAATTAATCCGTATATTCAAGGAATATCCAATAAGCTAGAATATTTCGACTCGAATACGCGAATTAATAAGTATCTCTTTTTTTATGATTAAAATTAATTATCATACAAGTCAAAATATCAAAAGTCACATGAATGACCATTAAAAATGCATATCATGAATAAACATTCGAACAGTCAAAGGCTAAACTATGCGCATATTAAGACCGAGAACATGACATACATAAAAAAACTATGCATAAAACTATATATTATATCAAAATCATACTTTATATAAGACCATATATTATGTAAAGACTATATATATTATAAAACCACATATAAACATACAATCATAACAACCACGAATCATACAAACACATATCAACAAACATAAACAATATGGCAAAATCATGAATAACAAAATATAGTATAACAAAAATAAAATACAGAGTAAATGATTAGAATGCATAATGACATGGACCAAAATGGTAATAAAACCATTAAAATATAATTAAAAAGCAAATAAAGGACCAAATTGAAGGAACGCAGAAATTTAAAGGGGCAGGCGAGGGATTATACCATTCGAAATCCGGTTAAAATCAAATCAGGGACGAAATTAAAAACGTTTAAAAAACTTAAGGGACCACGATCGTAGTTTCAAAATGCGAAAGCCCCTGCACGCGTAATAACAATACGCGGAGAGACTTATTAAGGGATTAAACCCATTTTAAAACACAAAACTTTATAAAAATTGAATCAAAAAACAATTCAGCCCCTTTTGTTAAACCTGAGCCTTCTTAGACTCCCCATCCTTTGCTCTCTGATTTTCCGACGCCCCCAACGTCGTTCCGGTCGCTGTTAGCCGGTGCCGAAAACCTAAAAACTTAGAATAAGCTAAAAAACCCTTTCTCTATTTCAAAAAACCTCAAGCAAAACCCCTTTTGCTTCGTATAAACAGAACCGAAAAGCCCCAAGTTTTTTTGAAAACCTAAAACAGATTCGAAGAGAAAAACCCCTTTTTTACTTTCGAAACTGAAATTGATCCCCCCTTTTTTGTTACCACCCTTACCGGCTCACTATGCAAGGCCTCAAAGAGGCTAGGAGGCTTATCGGTGGTGAAAGGGGCAACCGGGGCTCAAGAAGGTGAAACGGTAGAGGTAAAATGAAACCCTAGATTTCTATATTTTTTTATTCGAAATGGAAAATGGGAATGATATACCTATGGAAATGATGTTCTGATTGTATTAATCTTCTCAAACTTCCCCCGTTTCTCTCTTGGGGATTACAAAGTTTGGTTTCGGCTTTTTATAGCCCAAAATTCTAAGTTTTCGGTATTACATAAAATTCAAATGAAAAAAACTATTGGTTGATCTAATTTGTTTGCATCTTCCCTCTAAAAACCCATTTGTTTTTTTGGTTCTGGAATTTGTTGCGCATTCACCCTCCCTGACACTTCAGTTTTGTTTTGTTTGCATGCGACGACCGTGAGAAGGGGACTAGAGGACGGCGTGGCTTGACGGTTGAGGAAACGACTCGGCTTGGGAGCCTCGATCTTGGCCGTTAACGCCGTGGAGATCAACGTTCATGATCTGGGAAGCTAAAGAGGCTCAAACGGCGTGGTCCGTACGCGCGCATGTGAGAATCCCAAAGCCGCGCGTGGATGCGTGGAAGTTCTGGAGACTTCTCTGCCACGATCTGGACCGTTGATGCATTCCCGATCCAAGGGCCATGGTCGATGCGGCGATGTTGCGTGTGAAAGAGTCCTATCGCAAATAGTGCAAGTGTACACGACGCAAGTAGTAAAGTGATACTGGAGTATCAGATATCGTCTCCACAGGGACTGGAAATAACTTTATCCTTGAATTGCTACACAAGAGAGAGAAATAGTTTAATTGGATTTGTGAAGTAATCTTGATAAACAACTAAATTAAAAGATAGAGAAATCATGATTAAGAAATAGGCCGATATTGAATTGCTCAGTAGTGCATGTGTTGCACTGTTAGAGGAACTTCTATTTTCTATCGTCGTCCCTGTCGCGTCAGAAGTTTGTTGATGTCGCGGTAGCAATCACACAACTTTGTACTTCAAGCTTGGCAAGAATCCCTGCTATGACTTGTCCTATCCCTACGCCCAAGTTCTGTTGATGGACACTTCTTGGATGATACCTCTCGGCGTGAATCAAAGGGTGAACACCAATGTTGTTGAATTCTTCCTTAGCCACTTAACCTCGTACTTATCCCTAAGCCGAGATGGTTTAACCATAAACTGGAAAACACATATTTATTCCGTTCGTATGCTTGACTCTCCCGATATCAAACAAATGGATAACCTCACAATGCTCTCCTAATACTCTTGCGAGATATGAAAACCAGAATAAATAAACTTGAAGCTTTTTATTACTTGACAGAAAATTCCTAAAACAGTACAATCCTTGCAACTACTTTACAGAATCAACCCTTAGCCCTAGGGGAGTTTAGAACATGATGGAGAAGGGAAAACGACAAGGGTTTTGAGGAAGACGGCTAGGAATGAGATATCCTTCCCTAGGTCGAATTACATGCCTTTATATAGGCCTTAGGTCCAAGTTTTCTACTATGGCAAGAATACAAGTTTAAACTAAAGTACAACTCTATTAAAGATTAAATCTTCTGAGTAAATGCCTTTAATTCGTCCTCTTTTCTTGCCTTGGGTTTCTTCCTTGGACTTTGGGCTTGGCCTTCATTCTGCCTCAGGGCTCAGAAAAATATAGGAGTGGTCCACGACAGACCAGCTTGAAATCCTCTATCTGTCGAGCTCCACTTCACTTTTCCACCTCACCATTCTGTCGTCACGGCAGTGGCCACGTCAATGTTTTTCTTCTCGACTCCAGTTCTACGATCCACCTCCATTCCTTTGCTACCCTGAGTCCACTGCAGTAGATACATGCAAAAGTAACCAAAATCAGTAGCAACTGTGCCATTTTATATAGTTGTGATGTATATGCAGAAATCTATCCTAAATGCAATGAATTATGCTTGAATGCAGCAGAAAGATGGGTAAATGAGGGGTAAAATATAGAACTTTTATACACTCAACAGGCGCCAAGGAAAAGGAGATGCAAATTAGGGCTTCTTCTATCAAGGGCCCTCTGGACCGTCAGATCTGGATTAGATCTGACAGCTGGTAGCCGGCTGCGCAAGACATTAAATTAGATTAGGGTTTTGATGTAATTAGGCCTAGGGTTTGGGCCGGATGGGCCCTTATATGTATATATATATATATTTGGGTCTTATGTTTTGTATATGGACTTTATTAAATAAACCGTTGGGCTTGTATTATTTAATATTGATTTTTATTTATTCAATTAGGGATATATATATATATATATATATATATATATATATTACTTTTTGTTGTATTTTTGGATCTGTTTCAAATGCATTAATAAAATAATAATAATAATAATAATAATAATAATAATAATAATAATAATAGATAATGATAATGATAATAGTAATAATGGATAATAGATAATAATAATAATAGTAGTAATAGTAATACTAATTATAATGATAATAATAACAAGGGTTTTTCAAATGGGTAATAATATAACTACTACTAATAAATATTATAACACTAATATATATATATATATATATATATATTAGTTTTTTCATCATATGATATGTAATTAATTGAAGCCCATTATTTTAAAAAATAAAAACGGGTTGACACCCCAGAAAAAAGTAGTGATTACACCTATAAGCGTATCGATACGCGTAATTTTTCAGTCACAACGGCTCTTTCTTGTTTGAGACATGTATCGATACGCCCCCGAGCCGTACCGATACAGTAGGTAGCTGAGCAGTATTTATTGCGGGAAATTGCATCCCAACGGCTTTATTGATGATTCCAACTACCCAAACGGCTAGAATTCAATACAAGGGTATAAAAACAAGTCTCAAATGCACCAGCAACAAGTATTAAACCTTCAAGTATCATCAAAGCACTCAAATCCAAACTTTGTACCTTTAGAGTCAAATCCTTGTACCCGACTCTTGTGTCTTCATTGTAATCTTTTGTTGTGAGTTTGGGGAGTGTGAAATTTTAATTGGGTAAAAAATTATCCTTTGAGAGGAATTTGTTAGGTTTACCAAATATTTTTATTTGTAAAAGTGAGTGGATTAAGCTTTGAGTAGAAAGCTTGATCAAATTGTAAAGTTTCTTCCTCATCCAAGAAAAGGGGAAGAATACAAATAGTGAATTGGTTGAAAATCCTTAGTGGGAGCTAAGGTAGTGGATGTAGAGTTCGTTTGGAGAACTTGAACCACTCTAACTGCCTTGTGTCACATTTTTATTCTTCCAAATTTTTATCGCCAATTCACCCCTTATTGGCCATTTGCAATTGTGTGATCAACTCAACAATTGGTATTAGAGCTACACTCATTGGAAGGATTACAACCCTCTTGAGTTGATTCTAGGAGAGTTTGATCAACAAATAGTCAAGCAATGACATCCACCTCCACTTCCAACCTCTACGAGTCTCAATCTACCACCAAGCCACCATTCTTCAATGGGGATAACTACCCATATTGGAAGAATAGGATGAGGCTCTTCATCAAGTCTACCGACTACATGGTGTGGGATGTGGTTTAAGAAAGTCCATACATACTGATGAAGAGAGACGGTGAAGGAAGACTTGTCCCAAAGGTCAAAGTTGAAATGACCGAAGATGATCGACGAAGGATGCAAGTAAATGATAAAGCTCTATATGTCATCTTTTGTACACTTGGTCCGGATATCTACTCCAAGGTGTCTTCGATCGAGAATGCCAAGAAAGTTTGGGACACCCTAGAGACAACATATGAGGGAACTAGCGACATCAAGGAAACAAAAATCGGGCTACTCAATCTAAGCTACGAAAATTTCAAAATGGATCCCAATGAGAGTGTTTCCAAGATGTTTGATCGATTCTCGGTCATCGTTAGTGGATTGAAGGGCTTCACTGAGATCATCCTCGAAGACAAGCTAGCGAGGAAGTTGTTGTACTCTCTTCCGGAATCATAGGATAGCAAGAGAACGGCTATTATTGAAGCTTGAGATTTGAAGACTCTCAAGCTAAATTCTCTTGTTGGATCTCTACTCACCCATGAGATCATGAAGAAGGGAAGCGAAGAAGAAAAGAAAATGGAGGAGAAGAAGGTTGAGAAGAAGAAGATTGGAATCGCTTTTAAAGCTTCATATCATGAAAGCGATTCTAGTGAAGATGAAGATGAGGAGATGGTCATGTTGGCCAAACGATTCACTCGCTTCATGAAGTCCAATCGTGGAAGAAAGTTCAATAGAAAAGGGGATTTCAAGAGCAAGAGTAAAAAAGAGGAGAAAGACCAAATCATTTTCTATGAGTGCAAAAAATTCGGCCACATCTGTTCCGAGTGCCCTCAATTGAAGAGGAAGAGTTTTGGGAAGAAGAACAAGCTCAAAGCTCAAGTAGCAACTTGGAGTGACAAGGAGTCATCCGGGGAGGAGGAGGAAGTGGCTAACCTTTGTCTCATGACCATTGATGATGATCCAAAGGTAAACCTTAACTCATCTAATTTTGATTTTACCTATGATGAACTTCAAGATGCATATGATGAATTGCAAGAGGTTTATGATGAGCTAGTTGAAAATATAAGGAGTCAATTTTGAGAAACAAGAAAAATATTTCTGATTTAAAAATTCAAAATGAGTCTCTTTCAAAAACTAACTCGGAATTGGAAAAGAAGGTTTTATACTTAATAAATCTTTCAAATGATCTTAAGAAGAAAAATCTTGATCTTGAAAAACTTCTTTCTGATTTTCAAGATTATCACACAAAGGAAGTGGATAATCTTAAAACTTCTATTATTATTAGGAGAAACAATTTTGAAAAAGGAAATTCTTCTAAAACCCAATATGAAAAAGAAAATCTTTTCATCCTAAACAAAGAAAATTTTCTAAGCAATCTAAAAGTAAAAAAATTAGGAGTGTTTGGGTTCCTAAGGAACTCATTGTTTCTAATAACATGAATGCTACTGTTTCTTGGATTTTTAAGGGAACTAAGGTTTTGAGGGCTAACACTCATGGACCTAAATGATCTGGGTACCAAAAACCAAAGCCTAATTTCTTTGTTTGTAGGGGGAGCATTGCTACAAGGCCGGAGCTTCATGTCAAAACTCGTGGTACCTTGATAGTGGATGCTCAAGACACATGACCGGTGACAAGAGTAGATTCTTGGAACTAAAGCCAAAGAGTGGTGGAGTGGTAACTTTCGGTGACAACTCCAAAGGCCACATTGAAGAAATAGGCTCCATTGGTAATCACTCTTCTATTTTCATTGAAAATATCTTATATTTTAACGGTCTTAAACACAATTTATTGAGCATTCGTCAATTATGTGATAAAGGTTTTAATGTTTTATTTGATAAAAATGGTTGCAAAATTGTGAACATTAAAACAAATCAATTGATGCTCATAGGGCATAGAATAGGCAATATTTACATAGTGCATTTAGATGACATCCATACATCTCATGCATGTTTAGTTACACATGATGAACATGACTCATGACTTTGGCATAAAAAATTAGGACATGCTAGCATGAGTGTTTTAGAAAAATTGATTTCCCTTGATCTAGTTAGAGGTTTACCCAAACTTAAATTCTCTAATGATAAAATACATGATGCATGCTCCAAGGGTAAACAACATAGAACCTCATTTAAATCCATTAATGATGTCTCTACTAGTAGATGTTTACAATTGATTCATATTGATCTTTTTGGGCCTATTAGGACTATGAGCTTGGGTGGCAAAACATATGCTTTTGTACTTGTTGATGACTATTCTAGGTTTACTTGGGTTCTATTCCTAAGTACAAAAGATGAGGCTTTAGAAAAATTCATCACATTTTCTAAAATAACTCAAAATGATCTCGAGCTTAAAATTTCTCACATTAGAAGTGATCATGGAACCGAGTTTCAAAATCTAGGTTTTGAAGAGTTTTTAAATGAAAATGGGATTAGCCATAATTTCCGCACCTCCCACTCCTCAACAAAATAGGGTAGTTGAGAGGAAAAAATGAACCTTAGAAGAAATGGCTAGAACCATGCTTTGTGAAAATAATTTACCTAAATATTTTTTGGCGAAGCTACAAATATCGCTTGCTACATTATAAATCGAGTAATGAATAGGCCAATTTTGAAGAAAACACCATATGAGATTTTAAAATCTAAAAATCCTAACATTAGCTATTTTCATCCATTTGGTTGCAAGTGCTTTGTTTTAAATAATGGAAAAGATAACTTAGCTAAATTTGATGCTAAAAGTGATGAAGCAATTTTCTTAGGGTATTTGTAACACCACCTTCCCGATCTGGTAGAGAACCGGGTCGGAGCATATTACCGAAGGACTGTACGATGACCGATGCTATAAAATTTCATCTTATTCACATTTTTAATCTATATTAGTCTTACAGACTGTTACCAATACATTTATTAGTCCAATTCAATCATAAGAAATCCACAATAACCATTTAGGATCGTTTTGTAGATTTCTATAGGTTTAGGGACTAATTTGCAAAAAGTAACAATAATAGGTCTTTCCAAGCAACAAACAGAGGAACAATGTAATTCAGTGCATGAATGACTAGCCTACAAACTTTCATACAATTTGGAGCTCAAAATCATAATCCATTTATCTTTAAGAAATTTAGTGGCTAAATTGTAACATTAGCAAACTGTCCAAAAGCCTTTAACCAATTTACCTAACTCTGTATCGAAACGCCCTAGGCTGTTTCAAAATAGGTGCATGAGAGTCTACTCTTGTTGACCTTTCCTTTTAGACCGTTTCGATACATGCTTGACCATTATCGGAATGGATTGACCACCTTTGACTTTGACTCGTTTCGGTACGCTATGAACCCGTACCGAAACATTGGTCTCCAGTGAAAAAATGTTTCGGAACGGCACTTTTTCGTTTTGGTACACCCATACTCTCAGGTTCAATATTGTACACCCGTACCGAAACATCATCACCCGTTTCGATACGGCATGGCCTGTAATGACAGTTTTTTTCTGGTTTTTATTCGATCTATCCCGTTGAACGATGTCCAAATGCAACAAAACTTTACACGCAATATTTCAATGGTATAAACTACTAGCATGCCAATTTTCATGACTATATGAATACGTTTACCATGTTTTTACCTTTTTGAGCTATGTATGCATTTTCCATCCATTTTCAACTTTACCAAAAGAGGCATTTTAAGCTATATAACTTATTACAATCTTAGCAATGCACCATCACAACAAAACATGCACCAATGACTAGTTCAACTACTTTGCCACCTTCCTAAGAGTTTATAAGACAAAAACACATTACTTGAGGCTAGTAGTGACTTGTCTTGCTTGCCGATCCGATCTTCCGACACGTAAACCTTCTTAACCTGAAAATGCATGAGATGAGACACATTAGGCATACTTTGCCTAGTGAGGTAGTCACAAACAATATAAGTAATAGTAATGCCATGGTTACACTTACACATAATCTCATGCCAACATTGTCAATGCTATACAACAATACACAATGTATAAACATGTTTCATCTTCATTCTTAGTCCTTGGATTGAATCAAGATCGTGGATATGCGAATTCCTATGCCTCACCAAATCAATAAATGGTCTAGTCATTCCGCCTCGCCAATATGACCAACAACCATACACATCCCTCCGCCTCGCCAAGTAAATATAGGCCGTAGCCCTAGGACCGTAGTCCACCCGTACACTGAGCTCATGAATTCTATGACATGCCAATTGTATCCAAAGTCCATTCCAATCCAAGGTTGCCATGTTCATAATCATTTTAATAATCAATGATATACCAATGTCCAATGAATTCAATAATGTCGATGATCAATATCTATATCTCATCATCAATAACTCATAGTTTAATATCAATATCAATGTCCGATGGTTTCAATACAATAATCCGATGACAATCCCTATTTCAATGATAACACATAATAAAAATACCAATGTTCAATGACAACTTACCGACACTTACTGTAACGCCCCGGTTTTGGGCTCAGAAGTTTTGGGCGTTGACCGGTTCGGTCAAAGTGCTGATCGAATATATAAAGGTGAAATTAGGAAAGCCTAGTTCGGGTTGCATTAAAAATATGGAAAAATGTTCTAAAATCATCTTTTAATATATAAAAGTGAACTGTGAAATCAATTTTGGAAAATGAGGTTCGGAAGGTTGACATTTTGGCTAGTGACCAAAATGTAAATTTTGAAAGTTGCGTGACTGTTTTATAAAGGGTTGAAACTTTGAATCTTTAAGGAGCTATTATTCCAAAAGTGGTTTCTCCAGATTTTTCTAAGATATTTTAAGGCTTTATTCTGATTTTAAAACATAAGGAAAGAGGAGGGAAAGCCATTTTGGCTATTTGTAACTAACTTTTCATTTTCTCCCAATTTTCATTTTCTCTCAACCCAAACACTTTCTCTCCAGAGAATTTCTTCTGATTTTGTCACCTAAATCTCTCCTTTCAACTCTCTTTTGATTCCTAATCATCTCTACAACAAAACCTCACCATTTGCAAGTTGTTTCATCAAGCTTTTTGGTTCTAAAAAGGAGAAACTCAAGTTTGGAGGTAAGAACGTCCTTCTCCTCTAAACTATCAGTTCTTTACTGAAATTCCTAAGTTCTCAATCCTTGATTAGTGATTTGTTAAAGGCTTTTCAATTGAAATCTTGATTTTTGGCTTAAAATGCAAGATTTGCTTGATTTTGGTGGAATTTTCGTGTGATCTGTTTGGGCAGTGTTTTGGAGTGTCAAATTGATGTTAAATGAATGCTGAATTGATTAGATGTTGAGGTGTAATTAATGCAATCCCAAATAGGTTGAATTTCCTAAGTTTTGCTTGAGTTTTTGGTTGTTTTTGGAGTGTTTTTGGTGATCTGTTATACCTGGAGGTATAAGGACGTGTTTGTGATCATTTTGGATGTTATTGATGTGTAAAAATGGTTAGAAGTGATGGATCTTGGCTGGGTTAAGTTTTGGAAGTGTTTGGAGGTGATTTCGGTTGTGTTTGGTAGCCGAATTGTTGGATTTGTGATGAGCAGCGAGTTGTGTTGTGTTGCTGGTGTTTTTGATGCATAATGATGCATTGATCTTCTGTTGTTGTGTTCTTGAAACAGGGGAGTTTGATCCGTGAGCTTTAGAGGTGGTGCGGAAGGTTTCGGATGCTTGGAAGGCTTGTTGGCTAGCCTTGTTTTGTGTATCGGTGAGTGAAGTCGGGTTTTCAGCTTTTAAACCAAGGTTTGAAGGTTTTGGGAGCTTAGTTTAAGTCTAAACAACTTTGCTAAGCTCAAGAGTAAGTAAATGGATTTTCGTTCTTGGTTGTGTTGTGAATTGGCTTTTAAAGCAATTGTGGTTGATGATTGAAATGCATGTGTTTTGCATGGTTTAAATTCTGTTTTGAAAGCATATTTTAGCATGGTTAAATGCTGGTTATGAAAGCCATATGTGAAGGATGCTCAAGGTAAGAGATCCTTGGTTTTGTACATTGAAATTGTGGTTTTGATGCATAGTGTTGCATGTTGTTTAATGGCTTTTGTGTGATGCTTTAAAACAGTGGATTATTGTTGTTAATGATGTACATTGGTAAGTGATGCTTAAGGTTACAAAGGTGGTTGAAAGTCCTTGTGTAAGCCTTGTTTATTAAAGAACAACATGGTGTTTGTAAGTCCATGGTTGGTTCTTGGTTAAGGTAAATGATGGTTTTTGCATTATGGTTATGCATGTGAATTAAAGGTTAATGTGGTAAGATGGTTATATTGGCAAGTGATGCAAGTGGTTCTTGGTTCGTTGATCGGATATAGTTAGCCGGCTATAGGATTGGGTGCACCGTGAATAAAGTCGCCTTGGGTGTGGAGTGGTTAAGAGTGAACCGGTAAACTCCATCCAAGTTTCCTAACGAGATGGTTAAGGTCATAATGGTTGATGGGATCCCATTCGAGGACCTTGGTTAAGCAAAGGTAATAATGGTGGTTAAAATTCCATTTGAGGACCTTGTGCTTGTTAAGATCACAATAGTGGTTTAAAGTCCATGTGTGGATCTTGTATAGGGTGTCCCGGATCTCGTTAGATGATTATACAACTACCAATCGGTGATGCTAAGGTTGTATGGTGTTTAAAAGTCCATACATGGGAACCTTGAGCATGTTAAGGTTATATGGTGTTTAAAAGTCCATATATGGGAACCTTGTGAAAGTTAAGGTTGTATGGTGTTTAAAAGTCCATACATGGGAACCTTGTGAATGGTAAGGTCAAATGGTGTTTAAAAGTCCATTTGGGAGACCTTGGATTGGTAGTGTGTATGAAGCGTGGGGACAACGCTTGTGATCCGCGTATCCGATCGGGTGTTGAGTTGAAAAGTGGATTTGGTTGGTCACTTGGAAGCCAATATAATGTTCTTGATATAATGAAGCATGAGATGCTTGAATTGATGCATGGTTGCATGAGAATTGCTTAATGAATTGAGAATGCATGTTTGCTTGTTAGTTTGAACAAGTGTTGACTATCTATTGAGAATGTTGCATGTGTGCATGAAATCTCTTTAGTGCATTGGAGTCTTGCTAAGACTTGTTTTAAGGTCATGAGACGCAAATGAGAATGATGTGGTAATATGTTGCATGGTTTAATGCATGTGTTAATTGATTAAGTAAATGGTTTAAAAAGGGTTTCTTAATTTGGAACGGCATTCAAGTATGTGAATGGTATGATGTAAGTGGAAGTGTTTTTCCAAGGTTGATTTTAGCTTTGCATATGGTGTTTATGCATGGAATGGTTAAATGGATGATTTTGTAAATGATGCTTTGAAAAGGTTTTCTTAGCTTGCTAAGCTAAGGGTTGGTTTTCATGTTTGAGCAATGCATGGTTTTAAGCATGATGTTGAAAAAGAGTTTTCAAACTTTTCTTGGTAAACAAATCGAGTTGCTTTTCAAAGAGGTTTTAAGACTCGCTGCATTGGTGGTGTTTTGGTTTTGAGCATTCCTCACTAAGCATTATGTGCTTACGCTCCTTTTTGTCCATCAATGTAGATTCTTGAAGTTTGGACAGCGAGAAGCAAGGGATTCAAGGAGGACTCCATTTGAGATGTATGTCTCGGTGAATAGCTATAGTTAATAAAGGCAATGGGGGTAGAATCTCTCGGGTTATGTGTATGTGTTCATATATGTTCGGGCAAGGATGTTTTAATGTTGTTGTTAATGTTGTTGGATCATGTTGTGGCTAATATGAGATTGATTTGGAAGTTTATGCTTGAATGGTTGCTTGTGTAGGAAGCATGCCTATAGATTTGGGGCTTTTCACATATGTTGACTTTTTGTTGAATTGTTGATGCAAGTATGTCCCTTATATATTGAATTGCATGTTGGTAAGGTTTGGTGGCTTTTGGAGCATGATTGGATGATCAATTGTATGTTTGAGTAAGCAAAATGCTGCAATCTGTGCAGGGTGTTTCGGAACAGATGACACCGTTTCGGAACGGGTGCCCTGAATGAACCCAGGCGTCCGAAACAGGTGACACCGTTCCGAAACGGATTGGTCACTGCCAGCCCGCGTTTCGGTACACGTTGCGGAACGGCCCCGTGTTTCGAAACGGGCTCTCCCTGTTTCGGAACAGCCGACCGTTGGGGGCTGACAGTGGCAGTTAAATGTTTCAGAATGTTTGCATTTTGGTCCTGAAACTTGTTTGTGCAATTGTATGAGTTTGGGATGTCCGTTTGAGCTGAAATTTGGCTGAGAAGCATGAAACATGATTAATTTTAAGTTGGTAACTTAAAATCTGGTTAAGTCCTCAAAGTTTTCAGAATTTACAATTTGGTCCCTAAAGTTGTAAAATTGTTCAATTGAGTCCCTGTTTGATCTCTGATGTTTGTGATCTTTGAGCATGTTGTTTGTGTGATCACAATTAGAGCTAATGTGCATCTAGACAAGATTAAAAAGAAAAAAAAGGGTCGTTAATCAAGGTTGACTTTCGGGTTGACTTTGGTTTTCCCCGTGTGACTTTCTTAATTCGGGTCAATCGTCTAGACCGGGTTAAGGGGGTTACACTTACCAAAGTGTCCGATTAACCATCCAATGCAATTGCTTCAATAATAATGTTAGCGAAGTAATCTAAAATATCAAATAATGAATCGGGAAGGCCTTTCGCCTAAACCCGAGACTCCGACTACACTCACCTTAATAATCTGAAGCTTTCAAGGCTCTCGAATAGAAATCCTCTTGTTCCTAGCTTTAGATGGTGATGATGGGTGCTCTTTATCAATGTCTTGAGCTAGGAAATCAATAGGGAGATTGTTAGAATCGATATTACGATATCAAAATCAATATATCAATATCAAAATCGATAACCGATTTCAATAGAGATGACAACGATGAGATATCCATGGATAGTCAAAACCCTAGCTTAGATTACACTCAATATTTCCATGGAATCTATTAATCGATTGAGGAATATAGCTTACCCGATAGATAGCAATGATTCGATATCGATAAAAAGAAGAAATAGCAAAGCTTAAAATTCCTCCAATGGAGGTGCTTGCTTGTTCAAAGTGAGGAAGAAGATGACGAGATTGGGAGGTGCTTGGTTAGTAAATTTTCGGGTAAGCCTCTTCAATATTTGTTTACTTTGTTTGTAGGAGGATAGCTTTCCTCATGGTGAAGTATTCTCACCAAAATAACCCACGTATGCAGATTTTATTTGAGGTGGGGCTAATCGCAAGATTAGCCCCTCACTTTTCACTACATTCTAGACTTGTCCTTCAACTTGCGATTTCTTCAGTTTGATCACTATATGAGTTTCAATATTATTCAATGGAGTCCATGACAATATTTTAAGCCCAATTAAAGTTTGATATCAATAATTAATTAGTCGATACATTAATTAGGCTTCATCAATGTATAATCTCTGACTATCGGAACTTAATTCCGACTAGACCAGATTTCGGGGCGTTACAATATTCTTTAAACTCTAAAGCCTATCATGTATTTAATAAAAGAACTTTAGTAGTAGAAGAGTCTATACATGTTGTTTTCGACGATAACCTCCTTCCAAGGAAGGACTCTTGTGATGATGATGATGTAGGGATCCTTGATGCTATTGATGGAGGAAAAACGTCAAAGGTGGATGAGATTCCAACTAAAGAAGAAGATGCACAAGATCCACCTCTTGAAGCCCTGAAGGACTTGACTCTTGATGAAATTGAGGTATCTTACCCAAGGGAGTTCAACTATGTCAAAGGTGGTGAAATCTTGGGTGATCCATCCAAGGGGGTAACTACTAGATCCTCTCTCAAATTAATGAACCATGTTGCATTTCTTTCATGCATTGAGCCTAAAAATGTCAAAGAAGCATTAAAATATGATTATTGGATTTTGTCCATGCAAGAGGAATTAAATCAATTTGAGAGAAGCAAAGTATGGACATTAGTTGAAAGGTCTAGTAATTAATCTACAATAAGAACTAAATGAGTCTTTAGGAATAAACTAGATGAGAGTGGTAACATAGTGAGAAACAAGGGTAGGCTTGTTGCTCAAGGTTACACTCAAGAAGAAGGAATTGATTTTGATGAAACATATGCACCCGTAGCTAGGATGGAAGCTATTAGGATGCTTCTAGCATTTGCATGTTACCATGATTTCAAGCATTTTCAAATGGATGTAAAAAGTGCTTTTCTAAACAATTTTATAAATGAAGAAGTGTATGTTGAACAACCACTTGGTTTTGAGGTCTCAAAATTTCCAAATCACATGTTTAAACTAACTAAATCCCTTTATGGTTTAAAACAAGCTTCTAGAGCTTGGTACGAAAGACTTTCAAACTTTTTAATTGAAAAAGGTAAGGTGAACACTACACTTTTCATAAAAAGATATAGTAATGACATCTTAGTAGTACAAATTTATGTTGATGATATCATTTTTGGTTATACTAATGAATGTTATTGCAAAGAGTTTTCTAAGCTAATGCAAGGTGAGTTTGAGATGAGCATGATGGGGAAGCTCTCATTCTTTTTGGGATTCCAAATCAAACAAATAAAGGATGTCACCTTCATAAATCAATCTAAGTACGTGAACGATATGCTTAAAAAGTTCGGCTCTGAGAATGTAAAGCCTCAAGCCACACCTATGAGCTCTTCCATAAAACTTGACAAAGATGAATGAGGTAAGTGTGTTGATTCTAAGCTTTATAGATCCATGATAGGTTCTTTGCTTTACCTTAATGCAAGTAGACTAGATATCATGTTTAGTGTTTTCTTGTGTGCTAGGTTTCAAGCTAGTCCTAGAGAATCACACTTAGTTGCCATTAAGAGAATTTTTAGATACCTTAGAGACACACCTAACTTAGGCCTTTGGTATCCTAAGGATTCTTCCTTTAGCCTTCATGCTTATTCGGATGCGGATTATGGGAGATGTAAGATAGATAGGAAAAGTACCTCCGAGACATGCAAATTCTTAGGTAGTATGCTCGTATCTTGGTTCTCTAAGAAACAAAATAGCATAGCTTTATCTACCATCGAAGCAGAGTACATATCCTTAGGGAGTTGTTGTACCCAATTTCTTTGGATGAAGCAACAACTCTTAGATTATGGTGTTCAAGTAGAAGCCATACCCCTTAGGTGTGATAACACTAGTGCCTTTTGTCTCACTAAGAATCTCATCCAACACTCTAGAACCAAACATATAGAAATTAGACATCATTTCATTAGAGATCATGTGTTGAAAAATGATGTTGTTCTAGAATATGTTGATACCTTGAACCAATTAGAGGATATATTCACAGAACCATTAGATAAAGAGCGTTTTTGGACCCTTAAGAGAGAGTTAGATTTAACTAGCCTTTCTCGACCCTTTTAGGTCCCAAATGGTCAAAAATTTGCTTGAAATTGATTGATATTCATGCTTATGTTAATTTTCCTCCTTTTGCTTCTATGTATGTTGCTAGGGGGAGTATGCATTAATTATAGCCATTAAAACTTGTTCATATGTCATACACATGCATTTAGGAACGTTTAAAGTTGGATTTTTTTGAACTTAAATCTGTCAAAAATGCCTCATCTGGTAAAGGCGTATCGATACTGCTGAAAGCGTATTGATACGGGTTCATCAAAGGGAAATGATAAAAGGTAAAAGGTATTGATACAGTCTCGTGTATCGATACGGGCCAGTCAAGGGAAGTGATACAGGTCAAACTGTACCGATACGGTCCCATATATCGATACAATATTAACATTGAATTAAAAATTAGGGCAAACGTGTATCAATACGGTATTAACAGTGAATTAAAAATTAGGGAAAACGCGTATCGATACGCTCTAAAAGCGTACTGATACGGTCTCGACACAAAGTTAAAATAAGGCTATTTTAACAAAATTCTTCAAAAATTAAAACCCCTCTTTTCTCTACAAACCCTAGCCGCACTTCACTATAAAACCCCCCAAATCCTTCAAATTTTTCCATCAATCTTAAAAATTAGTTGAGGGTTTTTGATCTCTACATCAAAGCAAAGCTTTGTCAACAATCTAGTGCATTCACATCAACACATTCATCCATTCTAACAAATCAAGGTATAAACTTTTTTCTCTTCTATTTTTCTATTTTCGTTTGATTTTAGTAATTGTTTCAACTTAGTTTTTGTACAAAACACACACACATATATAACATGGGTTTCAAAATTTTTACCAAAACTTTTCAAAATCAATTTTTTTTCATTCTAATATATATATTTTTTGTATCGTATATTTTTGTATACTATTTTTAAATTTTTTAACCAATATTTTCTATTATATATGTATATATATTTTTAACCTTAAAAATTGTCTTTCAAAATACCTTGAATTATTGGACTTCTATTGAGTTGAATGAGATGTTAATGGCATACATATTCTCCTTGTCTTTGATGTTTTTTTCAGAGTCATGGCACCGAAAAAGAGAGCACGACATCACCTTGCCACTTCCGATCCTATGGATGATGAAGAGGGTAACCCTAAACCAAATCTTCTTTATATTCTTCAATGTATTTTTCCTACACCTTCGGATATGTCACGTTATAAGCTCTTTCAAGGTTATACTCTTAGTGAAGAACGTGTCGTGTCTATCCCGTTTTTAAACTCCGACCGATTTAAATTTCAATACCTCCCTTTAATTCGACAATGGAAATTTATTAACTTTTTAAACCTTCCTCCCATTGTCTATAGAAACTTGGTCATAATCTTCTTTTCTAATGCTATATGTGTTCACGATGAAGATAGAGAACATGTTGTTGCAATCGAGTCACATATAATGGGCAAAACCTTTCAAATTGATCAAGATGTTCTTTGCAAGGCATTTGGTTTTGAAAACGTAGGGATAGATGATGAAAAGTCCTTAGGTCAAGGTCCCTTAGGTTCCGTCAAAGTTTTAAATGCTCATGACCAGATTCTTCATCATATCATTACTTGGTTTTTTCGTCCATCGGGAGGGAAATTTTCCACAATTCGTCAAGTAGATGATTTTTGGCTTAGGTGTTTTAGGGAGGGTCGGCATTCTAACCTTTGACTAATTATGTTTGCCGACCTTGTCTATCTAGTTCAACACCGTCACACCGACCAAGTAAAATCCTTTTACTACTCAACGGCTTTGAGTGCCCTATTTCATTCCCTTGAGATTGATTGCTCACATGATTTTCCCGAACCCCTTGGCCAACCTATTGATGAGCGTTTCCTCTCTCGTGCTCATTTCTCTTATGTTAACAATGAATGGGTTCGTGTCCCTCGTGCTCATCAACAAGATGATCCGGTTGATGCTCCACATGCTCCTTCAAGCTCTCAAGGTGCTCCGGTTGCTTCTTTCTCCATGGACAATCTCATGACATTCCTCAATGAGAAATTCACAAACATGGAAGCCGTGTTTGCAGCCATTGACACTCGATTGACAACCTTGGAAGATCGAGTCAAGGGTCTTGACACTCGCTTCACATCGTTGGAGGATCAAGTGAAAGCCATCGCTCTTCAACAAAAATCCATGGATGTCTCTCTCACCACTTTCCATGGTTCTTGGCTTAACCAATCTAGGAGGAATCAACCTACTCAAGACGTTGAGGATGAAGAGGACGAAGATGATGATGATGGGGATGAGTAGTTTTTGCATATCATCTCATGTGTCATTCTATTTCATTAGTTTTGCACCTATGTTTAGTACTCTATGCTTTTTATCTATGTTTTAGGATTTAAGTTTGGATTTATTACTTTGAACTATTTTGTTGCTTTCAATTTGAAGTTTGCTTTGAATTCAATAATACTATTGTTGCTATTATCCTTGTGCTTATGTTTGATATAACAAAAAGGGGGAGAAGGATTATAGAGCCATTTTGTAACCCCCTTAGCCCGGCCTAGACGCCCGAACTGAACTAAGAAGATTACACGGGGAAAATCGAAGTCAACTCGTAAAAGTCAACCTCAATTGATGACCCTTTTTTTATCTTCTCTAGATGCACAATATTAACCTATGTGTCCAGTAAGACCATTAGAAAGAAACGACACAACGATCGGAGTTCAAATAGGGGTTCAATTGCATACTTATGACTTTTAGGGACCATTTTGAAAATCACAGAAAATACATGGACTTTTCAGATTTTAGAGTTACCGATCCTTATTTAGTCATGCATCATGCCGTAACATCAAATTTCAGCTCAAACCGATCATCCAAACTCATTCAATTGATCAAATAACATTCAAGGACCAAAATGTAACATTTCAAGACTTTAGAAGATACTTTTAACCGAATTTTAACTACCCGTATCGATACACCTGAGCCTGTATCGATACTCGGGAAGGCAGTAGCAAAAGATGGGAAGGGTGTATCGAAACGCTTCCCCGCGTATCGGTACGACCGTCAAACTTGGCTTGGGCGTATCGATACGCGGGCAATCCGTACCGATACCCATGCACTGAAATGCTTGGATTTGGCCTAAGTGTATCGATACACTTCCCCGTGTATCGATACACATACCAGAAAAACACATTCCAAAGGCATTTAAACATACTTAACCATATTCAAACAAGCTTAAATCATGCATACAAGTTATAATCTACCTAATTGACAACTAAACATCATCAAACAGTAAATCATACTCATCAACCACATCAAACCATGATGATACTTTAGCTATTCAATCATGCTTAAGAAAACAAGCTAAAGCATAGGAAAAACACCATAAGCAAACCATGGAACCAATTAAAGGTCGATTACAAGTCCAAAATCAGAAACCAAACATGCTTAAAACAACAAACATCACCAACAAATCTAGAAAGTAAGAATCCCCACCCATTGCCACTTATTACACTAAAGGTGAACCACATACATCGCTTAGTCAAAACTCTTGGAATCCCCTTGCTTTTGGGCTGCCTTGAAATGCTCAATTCTCTGCATTGATGAAACAAATGAGTGTAAGCATATAGCTTAGTGAGGATCGCTAAAACAACATTCATCAATGCATTTCACTAAACCATTGCAACATCATTAGCAAACTCATGCCTTTCTTTTAAACTTGCTCATTTAAGCATTCAACGCACTTTTAAAACCACATGCATATTGCATCATTAAAACAACAGCAAATTCCTTTGCTTGTACTTAAACCAAGCATCACATGCATTCTTGCATCATTTACAAGCATCTCATGCTTAATCATTAATCATTAACATTATATTGGCTTGCAAGTGATAATTCCCAAACCATAATAAAACACATGACACAATCGGATACACAGATTACAAGCGTTGTCCCACACGCTTCATACATACTACCGGGCTACACAAGGTGGAGATCAATGGCACAATCACAACCCCTCAACACCCGTGATGGAGATTAATGGAACAATCACAACCCCTCAACATCACTCACCGGTAGTTGTATAATTCCACTAACGAGAGTACGGGACACATAACACAAGACTCACACACGGGATTAAACCATTCACCGTTGTGATCTTAGCCTCAATCGTTAGGGTACTTGGATAGAGATTACGACACAATCACAACCCCTCGACATCCAAGGCGACTTTATTCACGGTGCACCTAATCCTATAGTTGGCTAACTATATCCGATTAAAGTAACCAAAAACCATTTCCATCACTTGCCAATATAATCATTTAACATCAATATTCCACTATTTTACAAGCATAAACACAATGCCATTTCCACAAGCATAAACATGCTTAACATCAAATGCATTTATCACATAAAACCAAGGATCACTTACCTAGTGCATCCTTAACATAATGGCATTAAAATCCAGCATTAACCATGCTTAAAACATGCTTTGAAAACAATAATCAAAACCACATTTAACTCAAGTGCATTTCCATCAAAACATAGCACATTTCCGAGAGAGACCTTCGAATCACTTCCTCTTGAGCTTAGCTAAGTGTTTCAAACTTACACTAAGCTCCCAAGACCACGCTCAAAGCGTTACAAAGCTGAAAAATCCATTTCCACTAACCGACACGCGAAGCCTTGCTCGCCAACACGAAAATTACTCTTCCGGAGCCTCCAACAATGTCTCGTTTGGTCCCGGATCAAGATCCCCTATTTTCACATCATCGAAACAGAGAGCCAAATGCGTTATAATGCATTACAACACCAGCAACCAATCACAAACTCGTTGCTCACCCAAACTACACCAATTTACCCATCCAAAACAACCGAAAACTCAATTGATTGCTTCCTAAACCAATCCCAGCCAACATACATCACTTCCAATCAATTACAAACATCAAAACACATCTAAAATCAATCTAAACCCATCCTTATACCTCCAGAAAGCATTACCTCATCAATTCACCTCAAAAACCCAACTAGAACTACCAAGAAACTCAAGGATTTCAGGATCTATATCAACAAAACCTCTTTTCAACATATTAACCATCTCAAAACTCAATTAAAATCAATCCAAAACAGAGCTTAACAAAACAAGTCCAAAAATCAAGAGTTTCATCATATTTTTGCAAGATTTCAACCTCAAATCAAAACTATATTGAAAACTCAACCAAAAACATTAATTAGAAGCCAAAGATCTTGGGAATTTCAATAAAGAACCTAGATTGAAGGTTGAGAACGGGATTTACCTCCAATCCTTGCTTTCCTCAATGAATGACAAGTTTTCCTTAGCTAAAATCTTGAAGATCTTGAAAGAACTCTTAAAGTTTGTTTAGAAAATATTGAGAGAGTGTTTGGGAGAAACGAATTCTGGAGAAAATGAGTTAGAATTGTGTTTGGCTGAAAATGAGAAGAGAATGGTAGTTACGTCAAGTGAAATCTCATTTTCTAATTTATTTATTTTAATTTATTAAAAATCCTTTTATCAAATCACTTTAAAATCCCTTTTAAAACACATGTCATATTAAGGAAAGGTTAAATTTCCATAAAGCTCCCTAAAGATTCTAAGATTTTGGCTCCTCTTTTGAAATCAATTTTTCACAGTTTTGAAACTTTACATTTTGGTCACTACCCAAAATGTACCTCTTCCGAAACTCTTTTTGTAAAATTGATTTGACCAACCTCTTAAACATAATTTTAGAGGATTTTAACAATTTTTACCATATTTTTATCCTATCCCGACCCTTGATTTCCTTAAATCACCAAACTCGATTCGAACCGTTCCTAACCGGTCTGATCCGATGTCCAAAACATCTAGGCCCAAAACAATGGCGTTACAATTTTTGAAAACTTAAAACTTAACTTTGAAAACCTATCTTAAATTAAGGGGGAGTAAGCTTTTCAAAATTTTCAAAACTTAAAAATTTATATGTGGTTTTGTTATATAAAAAAGGGGGAGATTGTGAAACTAAAATTGATTTTGATATAACACTTAGACTTATAGACTAAATTGCAAAACAATACATTTTTAAGTACTTTTCAAAGTCTCCCTTTTTGATAAGCCTTTTTGAACCAAACTATATTTCAAGACAAAACACACTTAAAGGTTCAAAATCTACTAAGTCTTTTTATGTATTTTTAAGCCTAACTTCAACAAAATGCCCAGGTGTATCGATACCCTTAGGCGTATCGATACCGTTTTTCAACATTGGAATTTTAAACGTTCATAGCGTACCGATACGATATTACCCCGTATCGATACAATATCCATCTAAGCAAGACTTTAAGCTATAGCGTACTGATACATATTTGAACCGTATCGATATAGATTTCATATCAATATATCACTTTGCTATAGCGTACCGATACAACACGTCATCATATTGATACGTTTGCTTACCTTTGCATTTAATTTTCGACCGTTGGCTTGTCAGTTAGTCGGTATCCCAAAATTTAAATGACCGTTAAACCGTACCGATACGCTAAGTGAGCGTACCGATACGCTTTTTATCAAAACAAAAGTTGGGATTCCAGTGAGAAAAATATGTATCGATACGCCCTTTCGTATCGATACGCTCTTTAAAATTGTACTGATATGCCCTATAAGCGTATCGATACGCGTAGTTTTTCAGTCACAACAACTCTTTCTTGTTTGAGATAGGTACCAATATGCCCTCGAGCCGTACCGATACGGTAGGTAGCTGAACAACATTTATTGCAGGAAATTGCATCACAATGGCTCTATTGATGATTCCAACTACCCAACCGGCTAGAATTCAATACAAGGGTATAAAAACAAGTCTCAAATGCACCATCAACACTATTGAACCTACAAGCAACATCAAAGCACTCAAATCCAAACGTTGTACCTTTAGAGTCAAATCCTTGTATCCAACTCTTGTGTCTTCATTGTAATATTTTATGGTGAGTTTTGGGGGTGTAAAATTGTAATTGGGTAAACAATTATCCTTTGAGAGGAATTTGTTAGGTTTACCAAATATTTTTATTTGTAAAAGTGAGTGGGTAAAGCTTTGGGTAGAAAGCTTGATCAAATTGTAAGGTTTCCTCCTCATCCAAGAAAAGGGGAAGAATTCAAATAGTGAATTGGTTGAAAATCCTTAGTGGGAGCTAAGGTAGTGGATGTAGAGTTCGTTTTGAGAACTTGAACCACTCTAATTGCCTTGTGTCACATTTTTATTCTTCCAAATTTTCACCCTCCAAATTTTTATCGCCAATTCACCCTCCCTTTTGGCCATTTGCAAATGTGCGATAAACTCAACACAATATGTGTAAGAAAAATGGTAGTTATTGAAAAGCTTATATGGTAGTAAATTTTGTAGCTACCTTATCTCTTAAAGGATTACCCTATATGTTACAAAACGCGTAAGAAATTTTGTACCTACAACATATCTCACATCACCTACGTAATTCGTTACAAAATATATAATAAAGAAGGTAATTACCGAATTTGTTACCCCATTTCTCCTAATCTTAAACCAACCCAACTTATGGTAAGGAATTTTGTAGCTACCTTATCTCTTAAAGGATTACCCTATATGTTACAAAACGCGTAAGAAATTTCGTACCTACAACATATCGCACCTCACCTACGTAATTCGTTACAAAATATATAATAAAGAAGGTAACTACCGAATTTGTTACCCCATTTCTCCAAATCTTAAACCAACCCAACTTATTGTAAGGAATTTTGTAGCTACATTATCTCTTAAAGGATTACCCTATATGTTACAAAACGCGTAAGAAATTTCGTACCTACAACATATCGCACCTCACCTATGTAATTCGTTACAAAATATATAGTAAAGAAGGTAACTACTGAATTTATTACCTCATATATCCTAATCTTAAACCAACTCAACTTATGGTAAGGAATTTTGTAGCTACCTTATCTCTTACAGGATCACCCTATATGTTACAAAACACGTAAGAAATTTCGTACCAACAACATATCGCACCTCACCTACGTAATTCGTTACAAAATATATAGCAAAGAAGGTAACTACCGAATTTATTACCCCATATGTCCTAATCTTAAAAAAACCTAACTTATGGTAAAGAATTTTGTAGCTACCCCATCTCTTAAAAGATTACCCTATATGTTACAAAACGCGTAAGAAATTTCATACCTACAACATATCGCACCCCACCTACATAATTCATTACACAATATATAGTAAATGAGGTAACTACCGAATTTAGTGCCCCATTTCTCCAAATCGTAAACCAACCCAACTAATGGTAAGGAATTTTGTAGCTACCTTATCACTTAAAGAATTACCCTATATGTTACAAAACGAGTAAGAAATTTCGTACCTACAACATATCTCACCTCACGTACCTAATTCTTTACACAATATATAGTAAATGAGGTAACTACCGAATTTATTACCCCATATGTCCTAACCTTAAACCAACCCAACTTATAGTAAGGAATTTTGTAGCTAACTTATCTCTTAAAGGATTACCCTATATGTTATAAAACATGTAAGAAATTTCTTACCAACGACATATCTCACATCACCTACGTATTTCGTTGCAAAATATACGGTAAATAAGGTAACTACCGAATTTGTTACCCCATTTCTCCAAATCTGAAACCAACCCAACTTATGGTAAGAAATTTTGCAGCTACCTTATCTCTTAAAAGATTACCCTTTAATTATAAAAACGCGTAAGAAATTTCGTACCTACAACATATCTCATCCACCTATGTAATTCGTTACACATATTATAGTAAATGAGGTAACTACCGAATTTATTACTCCATTTCTCCAAATCTTAAACCAAGGCAACTTATGTAATGGAATTTTGTAGCTACCTTATATATTAAATGATTACACTTTATGTTAGAAAACACATGAGAAATACGATACCTACAACATATATCACCTAACCTACGCAATTCGTTACGGAATTTATAGTAAATGATGTAACTACCGAATTTATTACCCTATATCAGTAAGCCGAATTCATGGGGTATTAGTACTGTTCAGGGGTATCAGTACTGTTCATGGGGTATCGATATTCGGCCGAGAAAAACTCATCGAACATTTTCCAAGACTACCTCGTCGACAAATTAGGAGATGAATTCGAGCATTTCGGGTAAGAAATCCGGATGTTAACAACTTAACATTAGAAACATAAAAAGAAAATCGTTAAATCTCGAGTGTTTTTCTTTATACACGAGGGTTTACCAAGACTACTGTGAGCCAATGAGCAAGCTTTCTCTAGGAATAACGGAGCTTTTATCCATTAGCCTCGGTGTACAAATATCACATTTTCGGGAATTTTTCGACAAAAACGAGTCAATAATGAGGCTGAATTACTATCCGTCGTGCCAAAAACCATACCTGACTCTAGGAACATGGCCTCATTGTGATCCAACGTCTTTAACCATCCTACACCAAGACCAAGTCGGTGGCCTTCAAGTGTTTTTCGACAACGAGTGGCGTTCAATCAGCCCGAATCTCAAAGTATTTGTCGTTAAAATTGGCGAGACCTTCAAGGTAAAAACTAAAAACAACCTTTTTTTTACTTAATCCCATTCTCCATAATGTTCAATCTATATTTCTATGTTTTCAGCCACTTTCAAACATGAGATACAAGAGTTGCTTGCACTGTGCGGTGGTGAACCGCCACACCATTCGAAAATCCTAACTTTTTTCTTGTGCCCCAAGGGTGATAAACTGGTAACCCCGCCGACAAAGCTGGTCGACGCCTATAATCCTAGAGTATACCCAGATTTCACTTGGTCTATGCTGCTTGAGTTCACACAAAAGCATTATAGAACCGATATGAACACACTTGAAGTGTTCTCAAACTGGGTTCAGGTTCAACACAGACACGACTAAACCAATTAATGTTGTCATCACAGAACATGCCATGTCTGCCAAAGAAAATTGATTAAAAAGTTGAGATTTTTTTCTTTAATGTTTTCATGGGGTCAGCTGATAAGCCTTTCTTAGTGATGACAAGGGATAATTTAGAAAAAGGCTATCAATACAATTATGTTTCTTCATGTAAAAACAAATTTAGGGTACTTAATTGCAACTTTATTTATTTCTCAAGGTCTCCTAGTGCCAAAACTAGACTCAACTCTATAATGGGTCATCCCTTCAGCATCTAATTGGAGTTGTCGGTTCACTCCATCTGCTTATCAACATCTAAGTAGGGACTATGAACATGTTTCATAGATGAATGTCGGAAGAAAGTTTGTGACTTACTGACTTAATCTTTTTGGGGGCATCGGTACTGTTCATCAATACCAATTCTATTCCAATAAGAGGGTTTTAGTTTTGGGATACCGGTTCTACCTTTACCTTTTTTTTCCTTTTCCCCTTTCCCCCATCAACGGCTCACATCGATTTGGCCTAGATCTAACGGTAATACCGATGCGACCTAAGATTAATCTAATTTTAAAGGTCCTAACGTTAGAATCACCCACATTTATCTATGTTAACCACGAAAGAAATAAGGTGACGGATGGAATGTCTAAACTTGATTGGTCCTCTTATTTTACTTGTCACTTATTTCCTTTCCTCCTTGATACAATTTTAGATACTCTTCATGAAGACTGTAATTTGTTAAGCTTTGATTAGTTGAATAAATGTTGTGCTCTCTTTTTAATAAAAAAATAATTAAAATCAAAAATTATATTTAAGAAATTAATTTTTTTAAGGATGGTTATTTATCGGAACAAAAAATTTTAGCCTTAAAAATCTATATTTTTAAATTTATACTTCGATTTTTGCGCTTTCTCGAGTGAGCTGATATCACTCTAAAAATACTAGAACTCGATCACACCTACTTCGTGAGTAAAAATATCTTTTAATTAATTGTTATATTTCAGTAGTTAATTTAATTGAAATCAATATAATATTTGATAGGGAATTAGTTATTTCAATGATAGTTATTTATTGATAAAAAATAAAATTCTTATTATATACTTATCTATTTTTATTTGGGTAAAATAAAAAGTTTTTAAACTTTCAAACTTTTCAATTAAATAATTCAACTTTATACATTGACTTTCTTTTATTCTGGAACATTTTATTATTATTTTCCTATGACATGTCATTTTTTAATATTATAAAATATAAAAATAATTTAAAATATAAAATAAATGTAGCTCTCAGACGTCGGTCATCTCTATTTTGCAGTCTACCGTTCGTCGTCGTCAGACGCCACCATCGACGGTCGTAAATGATTGTCGTTCGGTCTCAAATTTCACTATTCGTTTCGTCTCAGTCTTTTGAGTCCGAATTTAACCTCTATTTTGTCAGAAAGTACTCCGAAGTCCACAAAAAAGAGATGGAAAGTGGGAAAATCGAAAAGTTTCAATTAAGATTTGCAGATTTTAGAATATTTTTCGATGAAACAACCACCAGATTCAGACTCATTATGTCAAAACGAGTCTACGGTGCAATTTAGGGATCAAACGGTTGCCGGTTATGAGGCCACCAGTGATCGACAGTTCAACAACAACTCATTTATTAAAATATGATTTTATTATTGATTTTAATTTTTTATATTTAATAATATTAGAAATTTTGAAAGTAATAATAAAATATTTTAGAGTGACTAAAAATGTTTAATGCATAAAATTCAGTTATTAAATTAAAAATTTAAAAATTGAGTAAAAATGTTTAATGCATAAAATTCAGTTATTAAATTAAAAATTTAAAAATTGAGTGACCAAGATAGGAGTAAGAAAATAGTTAAGTGGTAAACAGTGTATTTTACCCTTTTATTTTGCACTTTGGTTTTTGTGGCTTTTCTAATTGAGCTCGTGTGAGTAAATTACGTGACACAAAGCTTAATTAGGCACCTTAAAAATAAGCATCTATTATGATTAGAGGTGAGCGTTTAATCGAGTCGAGTCAAGTTAAAAATGATGAGTTATTCGAGTTCAAGTATCATATTTTACAACTCAAATTTTATTTGATTTTTTTTAATTCGGGTCAAGTTTATGAAATTCGAGTCGAGTTTTTAAGTTCCTATAAAATTTAATTGTAATTATTTATCATGTTATAGTACAATTTGATTCCAATTTATTCGACTTTCTCTAATCATATAAGATATGCATATATATTTCTTCATTTTTATATGTGACATATATTTCTTCATTTTTTATATCGGTATATATATCAGGAAAAACTGAGGGACTCAACTCGAACTTAAAAATAATTCACTGATTATTAAAATTTTCGAGTTATTCGAATTTTCATTTTACAACTCAATTTTTATTTGAAAATTTTTCGAGTCGAGACGAGTTTATGAAATTTCGAGTCTAATCAAATGAGTCAATTTTTTTAAATCGAGTCAAAAAATTCATTTTTTTCAAATAAAATAGAATTTTACTTACCAATTAGGGGTTTATACCTTTTGTTAAATTACTCATATTTAACACATGCTAATCGCATATCTGAACGTCGGTATGGGGACATGATCCTTCACGAATCCTTAAAATACATAAAAATATAATATCAAACATATATCTATGTCTCATACTTGCATTTAAATTCATGTTTTGGGAATTTATTTTATATTATTTGTATGTTATTTTCCCTTAATATTTTTTGAATAGAAGTCAGTATTCTTACTAAAAAGAAAAATTATTTAAAATTATAATAAGAGTTTATAACTATCATTGTAAACTAAACACATAATTTTGACATTTTCCTATAATTTTGACAAAAGAAACTAACCACTTTAGATCATACAAGGACCATACATGAAAAAGATGTAACGACCTAAATATCGGGTTAGTAATCGGGCCTTATATTCGGGTTTGGACCTTTAAGATTAAGGAGTAAAGAATTCAATTTTTAGAAGCTACATTAAATGGAAATAGGGAGTGAGATAAGCACGATTTAAGTTGTGGATCAAAAGTAAAAATAACGAGAAAGATAAAGGATTTAGTTAGAATTTGTATATTTATTTTTGGGAGACAATTGTTTGAATTAAAGTGGTTGTTGGTGAGAGGGAAGTGAGAAGAAAAGTAAGATAAGATTTTTTAGAGAGAAAAGTAAGGGTAATAGACTTTGGACCTCGATCCGCTGCGCGTCTGGGCCGCCGTGTACGACACACCCCCGCCATTATCTTCAACTCAATGAGACGGGTAGACTGGTGGTCGCCTCGTCGCCACTCACCGAGGTGAGAAGATTGAAGATTCGGAGAAGCTCAAACATCACGAACCGTCGTTCACCGTCGCGAACCAAAGGCACCGTTGGATTCATTGGCTGGAGAAGAGCGGAACTAAAGCTCGCCGCCGTCGTCCGGCCACCAAAGGCCGCTGCATGTGCCGCCACCTGTGCGTGGGCATGCGCCAGTTGCAAGGTCGGGTGCACAGCTTTCCCATGCACCCACTCTGCACTGGAACCTGTTCTGCCGGGTCCATATGCACTCGCCTGCACCGTTCTACCATGCACCATGCATATGCACTCGCCCGCACTATTCTACCATGCACCGTTTTATCGGGTGCATATGCACTCGCCCGCACCCGCTCCACTCTAGAACCCGTTCTGCCGGGTGCATATGCACTCGCCCGCTCCACACATTTGACCTTGTGAATTAGTTAGTGAATGTGAGAAATTAAAATATAGTATATTCATATTTTTGTGAGGATTTTTCGGGCTCAAACACCGAATCAATGAGGGCGTTGAGGAGCTTAATTAAGGAATTGCTGACAGCGCTTGAGGTTAGTACACCTCTAACTCCGAAATGCTTCATAAACATCATAAGTGTGATTGCTTTGCTTGTTAGTATTTGCAAAATAGGTAGATGAGTAATAAGCATGCATAAAGATCGATATTATAAGACTTGATCATTATGAGATGCATGACGATGTTTAAGAATATTTTGAGACTCGTACCAACTTTAAAGATCGTGTAGGTTTGTCTGAAATACTCGTATTATTATTTGATGATTGGTTGATTGATTGATAAATTGTAATGCCTTGAATGCTAGTTCGAATGTATTGATGTAATTTGATGGAAATTATGTTGAAGGGATAATACCGATAAATATTTGATTAAATAGACATAAGTTAGTAATTGATATTAAATAATTAAATGTGCTAGCAAACAAATCCTAATGACTTTAATAAGCTTTAGGGAGCGAGTATGGTCTCATAATCTTGTGCTATGCTAAGACGTTTTAAGCTAGTGAGTAGGGTATCGATACGAGCTTTGGCTGTATCAATACACTATTCAACGTTGTATCGATACAAGTCGACCCGTATCGGTACTCGGGGAAACTTAAGACTTCTAGTAAGCAATATCAGTATCGGTACGCGTGTGAGTACCGGTACCTGAATGTATCGTATTGATACTCGTATTCGAGTACTGGTACTCGATAAGCGAAATAACCTATAAATGCTAAATAAGAAATGAAAATTGATGTGTGCAGCTAATACGCTGAGTAATGCCTTTATAAATGAGATAATGCAGGTTAATGGAGATAATTAATGAGGATCCTTGGGATCGTGTGCAGATAATTAATAAGTAATACGCTGAGTAATGCCTCCATAATGTATTAAAAACTCTATAATGTAAAATAAATGATGTGTTGACGATTAACAACAATACGGGGATCCTTGGGATTGTGTAGCTTGTATGTCGTGTAGGCATTGATTAGTAGAGTCTTTGATTGTTGGGATCCAAATACCAAAAGAAAGAGTGTTGCAACACCATGATTAAAGATACTGGATGTATCATCTCGATGCTTCGTGTCCTTGGGCCTCATCCAAAGTGATGTTGGATGTATGATCCTGATGCTTCGTGTCCTCGGGTCTCATCTGAGGATACTCGAGGGGGGATTCTGAGTGTGGAGTGTATGATCTCGATGTTGTGTGTCCTAGGGTCTCACTCCGGGTGTAGGTTCCCAATGTTGTGTGTCCCCAAGCCTCACTCAAGGTTGGTATGTGGTGTATTGCTTGATGATGCCAATGGCATCTCGTATGTTTGCCTTGATGGTCTATTGAGACATCGAGTATGGTTGGGCCTTGTCGGCTATAGAATTCTATGATTTTGAGCATGTGTTTAGGCGACTAGTGGTAGCGCCATGTGTTTATTATTCTTACCTTATTGCTCGTACTAGCTTGCATGCTTATATTTATGGTTAGCATGAAGAATAGTAAAGTAGATGTGTACCATTGAGCTCTGTAAGCTCAGTGTTCGGAATCGTTATTTCTATGCATAGGTTTCTAGATCGATCGGGAGTTGGAGGAGCACTATTAGTACGAGGTTCCAGCAAGAAGTGTTTACCAGAGTACGATACTTGTATTTGATGCGTTGAGTATTCATAGGACCTTATATGGTCGATTCTGTAACATTATTTTGAAATACCATTTTGATATACAATGTATAAACTTAGAGCTCCTATTTTGTAAATTGATTTGTTTTGCTTATTTAATAGATGGTAAATGTTTTGAATAAAGGCTAAACTATTGTTTTTAACGAAAACTTTTTGGGTCAAATTTCGGGTGACCCGAATGTAGCGCTTTAGATCGAGATCGGAGTGTTATATTTAGTGGTATCAGAGCTTAGCTTTATGTAACCCCCTTGACCCGGTCTGGGCGAAAGACCGATCAGATCACACAGGGAATATTGAAGTAAACCGGAAGGTTTACCTCAATAAACAACCTTAATTTTTTTATCTTGTCTAGATGCTCATTATGATCCCAAGTGTTTAACATCACAACAGAACAATTTACAACTCGATCAATCAACAATTTGAAACTCAATTGCATTCAAATACATTTTTAGAGACCATTTTGTATTTTTAACAAAATATAGGGATTTATCCACTTTTAAAGTTACTAACCTTTAATTAAACATATTACATGCTTCTCTGTCAAAACTCATCTCAAAATAAACATCCATGCTCATTTAATTGCATCCACAATATTCAATGACTAAAACGTAAAGAATCAGAACTTCAGAATATTCCATCAACTAATATAACAACCAGCTGTTTCGGTACATGTTGCCTTGTATCGAAATAGGTGTACCGAAACAGGTTCACATGGCTCGGAACACGGGCCCGTATCGAAACACCCTTTGAGGTGTGTTTCAAAACAAAGGTTTCCAGTGGCAAAATGAACCAGAACAGACCTCAATGTTTCGAAAACCTTAGGCCATTTTAGATTCACTGTTTCGGTACATGCTCGAGTGTATCGAAACATCTGGCATGTAATGACACTTTTTACTGGTTTTTCACACTTTAATCCATACTAAACCATTCCAACATGCTTCCAACATATATACAACATATCTAAAGCATCAGTCCACAATCATACATGGTAGAAACAACATCATAGCATGTCCATATGCATCAAAGGAATCTATAGGCATACAACCTATGCAAATTAGCCACTTAAGAGTCAAAACACAAACCAAGGCATAAACCAACAATTAAAGGCCATTTGCAAGTCATTAAGGGCATTCAGAACTTGCCACAAACTAGGGAGTTTCAAAACACATCTCCCAAAACAACATGGTATCCTCCCATTGCCAACTATTATTACTAATAAGCAAATGTAAAACCATACTTGAGCTTAACCACACTTCTTGGAATTCTTCTAGCCTCTTTGCTGCCCTAGTAAGCTAATTCTCTGCATTGTTGGAAAAAGAGAGCGTAAACACAATTACTTTGTGAGGGATGCTCAAAACAAACCAACACAACAATGTATTTTTAAACAATTTCTCAATTAGAAATCTCTATCTCATCATGCTCTTTATATCTCATGCTTGAAATCATTTTCATAGCAAAACCACAACATTTAAATTAGATGTACCATCTATCTCATGCATTCAACAAATGCAAAGTCTCAAGGCATAGCCTCACATGCTTAAATCTCATGAAGAATTTCTCAAATCATGTTCTCATATGCACAACACAATGCATAAAATCATTTATATCAAGGTATATGTGAATCTCATATATTGAAATTTAGTAACATTACCATGATATGCGGATAGCTTGACTAAATGTCAAGTCCTACCCCGGTGGCATCTCACATCACTGGACTCTCATGGCGGCATCTCTCATCGCCACAAAGCTTGGGTGTTTCACCTAGACCTACTGTGGTGGAATCTCTCATCACCACACTCTCACTTTGGAACGAGATGGCACTACCCCCATTGCCCGAACCAAATAGTACGTATGAATTTTGTATATTATAGTGCACTTGTCATCATATTGGTCGACCAATTATATCCGGTAACAATAATCTCATCTCATGCCAATATTTTCATTTTAAACACCATTACCTACTATTTTCAATGCATCAATCTAAAACATTCTCATCACATTTCAAAATCATGTACAATGCATAGCATTTTCTCAAATAGTTCTATCTCATTGAAATATCAATTCTATCTCATGGGATCATTAAAATCATCATATCATTTCCGAAACATGCATAAAACAATAGGTATAAATCTATCTTCAAAACAAGAGCATGATCATAAAACCAATGGGACAATAACCGAGAAACGAGAGCGAAACATCTCAGACTTACTTCCAGATTTAGGTTAGTGTTTCAAACTCAACCTAAACCCCCCAAACCTTGCTTTCAAGTCCTTGAAACACTTTTAAAACCAATTCCACTCACTGTCAATGCCACGCTCGCTTTGCCGAAGCGAAATTTAGCTTCTAGAGCTCCCAAAACTTCACCAATCTCATCTGATGTATTCTTCCATGTTTAAAACACACAAGAATAGATGATTAATGCATCTCAATGCATTAAAACCACTAGCAAGCTAAGCTACCTCGCTGCTCTGCCCAAATATACCAAAGCGGCTATCCAAAACAACTAAAAGCACCTCCGATTACTCTCCAAACTTTACCCAGCCAAAATATAACACTTCTAACCACTTTTAATCACCAATTAACATCTACAAACAACCTAATCTCATCCATAAACCTCCAGCAACACCAGAACCTCAAAACTTCACCAAAAACCCCAAATCTAACCATCTACAACTAGAGATCCAAACCAATTCGGGATTATTATGATAAAACCTTTATTTCAGCATCACCTATCATCCAAATCTTGATTAATAACAACCTTAAATCAAGGAAAACAATAGCATTACGAAAATCACAAAATCTCAACATTAAACTTCAATTTAACCAAATTTCCATGATTAATCCATCGAAACAACTTAGAAAACATATGTAAAGGATTGATAAGTTGGGAATTTCAGTAAACAACTGATAGAGGAGGAGAACGAACCTTACCTTATTGGGTGAAATCTCTCTCAATTGGATGTGGTTTTCTTGAAAAATCAAAGGAAAACAATAAAGATTTGTAAATCAAAGTTGAAGAATCCTTTTGAAATCATAAACTTAGCAAATCAAGAGCATTACTTCAAATTTCTTGAAAATGGAGAGTGTTTGCCTGATGGAAATCTTTGAGAGAAAATAGAATGAGAGAAAATGATGCAAAATATGTTTTAATGAAAAAAACCAACTATCCTTTCTTTTAACCCTTTTAATCTTTAATTAAAACCTTTTAAAATGCTCAAAATTATGAGAGAAATCTGATAAAAACATTTATGTAAAATAGCTCCTTAAAGATTCAAAGTTTCAATCCTTTTACAAAACAATCACTAATACAACTTTGCAAAAACCACATTTTGGTCACTAACTCAAAATGTCGTACTTCCAAAATCTTTTTCTTAAAATTGATTTTACCAAAATAATTTATATAATTAATAATAATTTTTAATCATTTTCTCATATTTTTATCTTAACTCGAACATTGATTTCCATGAACCACTCTAAAAAATTCGGATCTCTAGTCTACGCTCTACGAACCTCGAATTGACCTCAAATTCTTCTAGTCCCAAAATCAGGGCATTACAACTCTCCCCCACTTAGGAAATTTTGTCCTCGAAATTTTACCTGATGGAAAAAAGATAAGGAAACTACTTCTTCATGTCATCCTTCCTTTCTTAAGTGGCTTCCTCAACACCACGACGTCGCCACAAGACCTTGACTAACTCAATGGTCTTACCACGAAGAACCTTGCTGTCCAAATCCAAGATCTCAACTGGTTCTTCATCATAGGAAAAATCCAGATTCAACTCAATCTTCTCAACAAGCATAATATGAGAAAATCCGATATATACTTCCGAAGCATGGATACATGGAAAACATCATGTATCTTCTCCAACTCGGAAGGCAATTCAACCTATAAGCAACAAGGCCAACACGCTCTAGCACCTCATACGGTCCAATAAACCTTGGACTCAACTTACCCTTCCAGCCAAATCTCATTACCTTCTTCCAAGGTGAAACCTTCAAAAATACCTTATCTCCCACAACATACTCAATCTCCTTACGCTTCAAATCCGCGTAAGACTTTTGCCAATCCGAAGCCATTTTCAACATTTCACCGATAAGCTTCACTTTTTTTCGTAGTGCCCTTAAGCTCATTAGGAAAAGAAACCAACTTCTGCCCTGCTTCCGCCCAACAAAGAGGCGTTCTACACTTCCTTCCATACAAGGCCTCATAAGAGGCCATTTCAATACTCGCTCGATAACTGTTATTGTAAGCAAACTCCACTAAAGGCAACTATTTTTCCCAAGAACCTTGGAAATCAATGATGCAACATCTTAACATATCCTCCAACACTTGGATAACTTGATTAGACTGACCATCCGTCTAAGGATGATATGATGTACTAAAATTCAAACGCGTGTCCAACGCTTGATGAAGACACTCCCAAAACCTTACTATGAAACGCGGATCTCGGTCAAAAAACAATGGACTTAGGCACCCCATGTAACCTCACAATCTCAGAGATGTATAAATCCGCCAACTTATCTAACGTATATGTAGTATACACTGCCAGAAAATGTGCACACTTTGTAAAACAATCAACAATAACCCAAATGGAATTCTTCTTGGAAGGTATCAAAGGCAAACCCGTCACGAAATCCATGGTGATTCTCTCCCATTTCCATTATGGAATCTTCAAAGGTTGCAACAATCTAGAAGGAAATTGATGCTCAACTTTAACTCGTTGACAAACCATGCACTTACTAACAAAATCAACATTGTCTCTCTTCAAACCAACCCAATAGTACTCATCCTTCAACCCACAATACATATTTGAACTACCAGGATGCAGAGCCAAGGAAACTCTTTCCCTAACCTCTGTCCATTCAAACTTAACATCATTTTGTAACAACTTTGTCAAAGGAGCAACAATCCTTGAGAAACGATCCACAAACCTACGTAGTATCTCTCCAAACCAAAGAAAACTACGCACCTCATGAACCGACTTAGGTGACTTCCAATTCATCGCCGCTTCAACCTTTTGATGACCAACTCTAATCCCTTCGGCCGACACCACATGACCAAGGAAAGTAACTTCTCTAAGCCAAAACTCACACTTACTCAACTTAGAATAAAGCTAATTTTCCATCAAAACTTGCAACACAATCCACAAATGGTTATAATGATCCTCCTCGATACGAGAGTACACGAGAATATCATCGATAAACACGACCACAAACCTATCCAAGAACTCATGAAACACACGATTCATCATATCCATGAATGCAACAAGGGCATTAGTCAAACCAAAAGGCATCACCAAAAACTTATAATGCCCGTATCTTGTGTGAAAAGCAGTCTTAGGAACATCCACATCTTTTACCTTCAACCGGTAATTTCCAGATCATAAATCAATCTTTGAAAACACTGAAACACCTCGAAACTGATCAAAAAGATCATCAATCCTTGGCAAAAGATACTTGTTCTTGATTGTTAACTTATTCAACTGACGATAATCTATACACATTTGCATCATGCCATCTTTCTTCTACACAAACAAGATCGCTACACCCCAAGGAGAAACACTAGGCCTAATAAAACCTCGATCCAGCAACTCCAGAAGTTACGTCTTCAACTCCTTCAACTCTTTCGGATCCATTCGATAGGGAGCAATAGACACTGGAGTTGTATTTTTATACAACTCAATGTTAAACTCAACCTCTCTGTTCGGTGGCAAACCAAGCAACTCGTCTGAAAATACACCCAGAAACTCACATACTGTATGTATGTCCTGCACTCACACCTCCTTTGTACTTGGATTCATCACATAAGCCAGGAAAGCTTTGCATCCCAAACACATCCATCGACTTGCTTCAAGAGTCGAAACCACATTAGACAAGAATTTCACATTCTCACCTACGATGACCACCTCATAATCATCGGAAAGTTTCAAGGAAACTCGATTGGTCTCAAAATCAACCACAACCCTATGCTCGGTTAGCCAATCCATACCAATGATTACATCAAAACCGTAGAAAAGTAACTCCACAAGATCAAACTCAAACACATGACCTTGATCAGTCAAAGGACACCTCCTATCAACTTTCTTGTAACAATTGTTTCTCCAAAAGAACTGGTTACACGTATACCAACATCTAACAACTCAACAAGCAAACCAAGCATTTGAGCATGCTCACGCAAAATGTATGAATGAGTAGAACCAGAACCAACCAAAGAAAGTAATGACAAAGATTGCAAAGTAAAAGTCCATGCGATCACATTTGTGTCATTCCTTCCCTCACGGTGTGCATACACTCTAGCTTGTCCACCTCCTTCAGGCTGAACATCAACAACATGAGCAATATTGCTCTGCCCATCATCTCTAAGCTGAAAATTGTCACGACCGCGCCCACAGCCTCTCTGTGGCTCAGCAGCTCTTACCAGAGCTTGTCCATCTCTAACGGGTTGTGGGCAATCACGCTTCATATGACCTCATGATCTATAGTTCCAACATGTACCTAAATTACCCCAACATTCTCATGTGTGCCTATTACCGCACCGGTTACAATCTGGAGTACGAATGAAGGCATTCTGGCCTTGATGACCACGACCATGGTTACCACCACCCTACCTAGGACCTGGTTGATACCTATGATCCTTATGCTTCTTATAATGATCCTTTGCACCATCATACTCAGCCGCCTTCTTTCCAGACCTAGAACCACCCGAACGAGCAGCTAGACCCAAATTTTGTTCGATGTTCTTAGCTCGAGTGACTAAGACATCAAAGTCGTTGTAGTTTGAAGCCAACATGTAGGTCCTAAAATCCTTCACTAGCCCATAGCGAAAACAATTGCATCTCTTTTATTCATCGGGAACCAGCTAAGGAGCATACTGGCTCAACCGAACAAACTGGACTTCATACTCAGAAACAGTCATGTTTCCTTGCACCAAAGACATAAATTCTCTCTTCTTCTCATCTATATAACGAACACCCAAATGCTTCTTCTTGAAAGCATTTCCAAAGAATGCCCAAGTAACCTCGGCAGGTTCCATACCCGTAGTGATGGTCATCTACCATGCATAAGCTTCTATGTGAAGCAAGGAGACAACATAATCCAACTTCTGCACATCATTGCAGCTCATTTGACCAAGGATCCTCTTGGTGCTTTCAAACCAAGACTCATAACCCTCAGGAGATAAACCTCTAAACTCGAATCCACCCAAACGCGTAAATGTTCTAAAGGTAAGCCAACATTTGCAATAAGATGAGGTGCGGCCACATGCATCCCCGCTATCGCTACCTGAAAAGCCCAGCTATAACCTGAATCAATGGTGTCATATTAGCAGCAACTTGCCCTTGCGTTGCTTGAGGTCCAACACCTCCAACACCAGCTCTCGCACCACCAAGAGGAGGAGAAGGCAACAAATTCTCATCATTCTTATGAATCTCATTCTCAACCACGTTTCACATATTGCCTCTAAGCTCTCGTCTCGGTCTCATTTCAAAACATTATAGCTAAAAAGAATGCAACAATAAAAACAATTAGGCTAGTCAAAGCAAGAATCCAAGGTTCTCAAGTTTTACTTTTCAAAACCAAAATTCCCTTTACATTAGCAATAATATGGCAATGGGTACCCTTAACCACTTCCCCAACTGTATATAACAATCACAATTCATGTTATCAAACATTGTGCATCTCACACAAATAAAACAATGATCAAAACATAGCATAACATTCATCAAGAAATCAACAAAGAAATAATATCACATCAACCTTACCTCCCAATTCTTTTGAAACCTGTCTCTGAAACCACCAAATGTAACCCCCTCGACCTGGTCTTAGCCAAAGACCGAACTGAACGGATCACACGAGGAATATTGAAGTAAACCTAAAGGTTTACCTCAATAAACAACCCTAATTTTTTATTTTATCTTGTCTAGATGCTCACTATGATCCTAAGTGTTTCACATCGCAGCGGAACAATTTACAACTCGATCAATCAACGATTTGAAACTCAATTGCATTCAAATACATTTTAGGGACCATTTTGTAATTTTAAAAAAATACAGTGACTTATCCACTTTTAAAATTGCCAACCTTTAATTAATCATATTACATACTTCTCTGTCAAAACTTAGCTCAAAATAATCATCCATGCTCATTTAATTGGATCCACAACATTTAAGGACTAAAACGTAAAGAATCAGAACTTTAGAATATTCCATCACCTAACATAATAGCCAGTTGTTTCGGTACATGTTGCCTTGTATCGAAACATGTGTACCGAAACAGGTTCACATGGCTCGGAACACAGTCCCGTATCGAAACACCCTTTAAGGTGTTTCAGAATAGAGGTTTCTAGTGGCAAAATGAACCAGAACAGACCTCCATGTTTCGAAACCCTTAGGCAATTTCAGGCTCACCGTTTCAGTACATGCTCGAGTGTACCAAAACATCTAGGTCTGTAATGACACTTTTTGCTGGTTTTCACACTTTAATCCATACTAAACCATTCCAACATGCTTCCAAAATACATACAACATATCTAAAGTATCAATCCACAATCATACATGGCAGAAACAACATCATAGCATGTCCATATGCATCAAAGGAATCTATAGGCATGCAACCTATGGAAAATAGCCACTTAAGAGTCAAAACACAAACCAAGGCATAAACCAACAATTAAAGGCCATTTGCAAGTCATTAAGGGCATTCAAAACTTGCCAAAAACTAGGGAGTTTCAAAACACATCTCCCAAAACAACATGGTATCCTCCCATTGCCAACTATTATTACTAATAAGCAAATGTAAAACCATACTTGAGCTTAACCACACTTATTGTAATTCTTCTTGCCTCTTTGTTGCCCAAGTAAGCTAATTCTCTGCATTGTTGGAAAAAGAGAGTGTAAGCACAATCGCTTAGTGAGGGATGTTCAAAACAAACCAACATAACAATGCATTTTTAAACCATTTCTCATTTAGAAATCTCTATCTCATCATGCTCTTTATATATCATGCTTGAAATCATTTTCATAGCAAAACCACATCATTTAAATCACATGTATCATCTATCTCATGCATTCAACAAATGCAAAGTCTCAAGACATAGCCTCACATGCTTAACTCTCATGAAGCATTTCTCAAATCATTTTCTCGTATGCACAACACAATGCATAAAATCATTTATATCAAGGTACATGTTAATCTAATATGTTGAAATTTAAACACATTAGTCAGATATGCGAATAGCTTGACTAAATGTCAAGTCCTACCTCGATGGAATCTGTAACGCCCTGGTTTTGGGCCTAGATGTTTTAGAGGTTGAATCGGGCCGGTCGAGAACGGTTCGAATCTTTAAGGGTGATTTAGGGAACACCTAGTTCGGGATGCTTTAAAAATATGGAAAAATATCTAACAATCCTCATTTATTATATAAATGTTTGTGGTGAAAACAATTTTACAAAATGTGTTTTGGAAATACTATATTTCGGTGTAGTGACCAAATTGCAGTTTTTGCAAAAGTTGACTAGTGAGTGTTTTGTAAAGGATTGAAACTTTGAATCTTTAAGGAGATAATTTTACCAAAACGTTTTTATCAGATTTCTCTTTAATTTGGGTGTTTTAATAATGATTTAATACAAATAATTAAGAGAGAAATCCTATTTTGACTTTTCATAACTACTTTACGATCTTTTTCCCTCTTTTCATTTTCTCTCAACTTCCACTCAGCCAAACACAATTCCCTCACCAATTAATCTCTGATTTTCATCTCTTTTGCTGAGATTTCATTCTCCTAAAGATTCCTAATCTTTATCTCATCAAATCCTTTTGTTTTTACTTTGGATTTTCAAGAAATCTTGCCCAAATTGAGGAGAAATCAGCCATTAGAGGTAAGCTTCGTCCTTCTCCGCTAAAGATCTGTTCCTTACTGAAATTTCCAAGTTCTCAATCCTTTGTTAATGATTTTTTGAGTTGTTTTAATGTTAGAAGCATGAAATTGTTGTAAAGCTCAAGATTCTTGGTGAGATCTTGATGATTTTCGTAACTCTTTGTTAGGCTCTATTTTAAGGTTGATTTCTAATGTATTTTGGATGGTAATTGATGTTATGAATGAGGTTTTAACTAATGATTCCCAAATAGGCTTGATTTCCTATGTTTTAGATGCTATATTTGTGGGTTTTGGAGTGTTCTTGGTGTTCTGTTGTTGCTGGAGATATAAGGACGTGTTTATGGTGATTTTTGGTGTTGATTGAGGTTTAGAAATGATTAGAATTGATAGATCTTGGATGGGCTTTGTTTTGGGAAAGTTTAGAGATGATTACTGATATTTTGGGTAGCCGAAATGGTTTTTTAGTAGTGCAGCGAGTTTGATTGAGTGGCTGGTGATTTCAATGCATGATGATGCATTAATCCTCTAGTATTATGTGTGAAAAACAGGGGAGACATCTTCGGACGCTTTTGGTGTTGATCCAGAAGTGCCAGAAGCCTAGATATCGTTTCGGCAAGCAAGCGAGAAGTCCTTGAGGGACAAAGAAACAAGGTTTGGGGATTTAGGATTGGTTTAAAACACCAACCTAAGTCAGGAAGTAAGTATGGCTAGATTTGCTCTCAAATATGTGGTTGATGCCCCGAAATGCTTTTACATGCTCTTGTTTTGAGATAGACAAATTCCTACAGTTTTATGTATGATTTGTAGCATGAGATGATGCTATGTAGTGATTTCATGAGATAGCATGTTGTATTAAAGAGTTTTGAGATTTTGATTTAATGCAAAGCATGAGATATTGTTTTGAAATGAGATAAGAAAGATTTGAGAAATGTTGCATCAAAGCAGTAGGTGAGATGATGATTTTAATATAATATATTGCATAAATGATGAGATGATTACCGGATATAATTGGTCGACCAATAGGATGAGAGTGCACTATAATCTAAAAATTCGTACGTGCTCTTTGGAGTTGGGTAATGGGGGTAGTGCCATCCCGATCCAAAGTGAGAATCTGATGATGAGAGATACCATCGGGGTAGGACTTGGTGAAATACCCAAGCTTTGTGGCGAAGAGAGATACCGCCATGAGAGTTCGGTGATGTGAGATTCCACCTCGGTAGGACTTGACTTTGAGTCAAGCTAATCCGCATATCCGAGTAAAGATGTAATATAAAATTCCAATATATAAAATTTTATTTGATTCACATGTGCCAAATGTTGAGATGATTTATGCTATGAGAAATGCATAAGAGATTTGTGATATAAAATGCTTTTGTTTTCATTAAGCATGTGTATGGCTTTGCCATGAGATTTGCATTGGTTTAATTCATGAGTTAGAATAAAGGTACATGTGTTTTCAAATGGAGAATTGCTTTGAAGTGGTTTTCAAGCATGAGATAGAAAGAGCATGTTGTAGAAAATGATTTTTGAGATAGAGTTTTAAAGATGCATTGTTGTGTTGGTTTTCTTAGAGCTTGCCTCACTAAGCAAATGTGCTTACGCTCTCTTTTACCAAAAATGCAGATAATTGAGACGTTTTTGGGCAGCAAGGTGGCTAAGGACATCCAAGGAAGTGTGAAGCTCATGTATGGTGATGTTTTCGTATGCTTTAGTATTGATATTTGGGAATGAGGACCTATGGTTGGTTTTGGGAGATGTGTTTTGAACTCCATATGTTTGTTGCAAGTTTAATGTGGTAATTGTTCTATACGGTTTAGTTTGTAGCTTGTGGCTTGCATATGGTTTTCATGACTGGGGAACATGCCTATAGACTCAATGATCATATGTTTGATGCCATGCCTTAGCTTAAACGTCACAATAATGATCTCTGATGTTTAATCATGTTGTTAGTGTGTTATGCTATCATTTGGGATGTGTTTGAATGTGTAAAGATGTGAAAACCAGAAAAATATATAGTTATAGGGCAGGGTGTATCGAAACACCCTTATCTATTTCGGAACAGGGGCCTGAAATGGCCATAGTGTTTCGGAACGGGTAAGAGTGTTTCGAAACACTTTAGCTACTGGAGAGCCATGTTCTGATACGGGTCTCGGAATGCATTCGAGTACCGAAACGGTCAACTCCATTTCGATACGGCCGTTTTGATACAAGGGTCAGCGTTTCGAAACACCCGACCGTTGAACTGCATTTTGAACTGTTTCAAGTTCTTGTTTCTTTCATTTTATTCCTTGATGATTATGGATGCAATTGGTTGAGTTTGGAATGTCTAATTTAGTTGATTTTTGACAGAGATGCATGAAATATGACTAATTGCACATTGGCAAACTTAAAATTTGCAAAGTCCTCGTAATTTGAAAAAATTACGTTTTGGTCCCTAAAAGTCTAATTCTTACAATTAAACCCTTAAATGATTTCCGATCGTTGTGCCTTTTCCTTCCCATGATCTTGAGTGATAACATAGGTTAATAATGTATTTAGAAAAGATAAAAAGGAAAAAAAGGTCGTTAATCAAGATTAACTTTCAGGTTGACTTTGGTTTTCCCCGTGTAATCTTCGTAGTTCGAGTCAAGCTTCTAGGCTGGGCTAAGGGGGTTACATTTTTTGGTATCAGAGCCAAGTTTGCGAATATTTGGGGCTTGGTAAGTGGTTAATGGGGTGAATATGAATGATTATGACTTTTTGGTGGAAGCATGATGTGTGGTTGTTAGCGTTCTAGTTCTAATGAGATGTAATGCATGCAAAGTGATAGATTGTGATGAATTTGAGATGCTATGCTATGTTTGGGGTATAGTTGGGGATCCCATTGCCATATCATTACTATTGGAAAGAATTGTTTTAAAAAAATGAGCTTGAGTACTTGGGTTACTTGCCTTATATTACCTAATTGAATTTATTGTATCTTGTCAGTTGCATTGTTTTCATATGGGTCCACATAGAAAGCTTAGAATTAATACTCGTTCTACGGCTGAGAATGAGAATGTTGAGAAAGTTGAGGATTTACCGCCTCCTTATCCTGGTAGACCATCTGGTGGTGGTGGAGCATAGGTTGGTGCTGCGGGAGCTGGTACAGGATCCGAGGGAGTTCAGGGGCAAGCTGCTCCTGACATGTCGGTGCTAATACAAGCCATTGCTGGAGCTTTTTAGGCAGCAATATCTGGAGCTCATGGGGCTGCACCTCAGGATGGTGCTAATGTGAGGTTGCCGTTGGAGCGACTCCGCAGTCTGGGAGGGACTGAGTTCAGGGGCTGACCCCGAAAGGTTCTGAGTCTTGGTTAGAAAGTACCAAGAGGATACTTGGGCAGTTGAACTGCAACAATACTTAGAAATTGGGATGTATTGTGTCCCTGTTGCACGGTGAGGCATATACGTGGTGGACAACCACAATAGCGGGGTTGGATGATGATGAAGTGACTTGGACATTCTTCTTGAATGCATTCAAGTGAAAGTATTTGGGAGTCCGCTACTTAGATGAGAAAAAGAGGGAGTTCATGTCCTTAGTGCAAGGGAGTATGACAGTGGCGGAGTATGAGGTGCAATTTGTATGCCTTAGCCAGTATGCACTCGAGCTGATTTCTAGCGAACGAGATAGATGTGAACGATTCCGATATGGGCTGGTGGCTGATGTGAAAACCTATATGCTCACAGCAGATTATACTAATTTTGATGTCTTGGTCACTCGAGCCAAGGACATTGAGCTAAATCTTGGTCTGGCAAGTCAAGTGGGATGATCTAGCTCAGGGAAGCGACCTGCGTAACGTGATCTTGGTAGAGATCGGTTTAAGAGACATAAGGATAGAAGGTCGCATGCGGATGCTAGGCGTGGGGTGGCAACCCTGGAATTGCTTTCTTACAGATAGAAGGATCAAATGCTTTCTTACAGACTCCTGAGTGCAATCGGTGTGGTAGAAGGCACAGTGGTGAGTGTTGGGGCAACCTTGGTACATGCTGGAATTGTGGTAATTGTGGGCAAATGAAGAGGGATTGTCCGCAGTGGATGAGAGATGGTCAGGCTCCGGTGAGAGCAGCTGAGCCACAAAGAGGCCGTGGGCGTGGCAGTGGCAACTTCCAGCGCAGAGATGAAGGTGTAAGGAATGTAGCACATGTGGTGGCTGTTCAGCCAGAAGGTGGTGGCCAGGCTAGAGTGTATGCCCATCGAGAAGGGAGGAATGACACGAACGTTATCGCAGGTACCTTTACTTTGCAATCCTTGTTATTACTCTCTTTGATTGATTCTGGATCTACACACTCGTACATTCCAAACTCGTACATATGGATTGGCTTGTTGAGCATAGAGCTGTTGTGGATTTTGAAAATAAGCGAGTTTCGCTGAAACTTGCGGATGATTATGAGGTTGTGGTGGTGGGAGAAAATATGAAATTTCTGTCCGATATGGTGTCGACGCTTGAAGCAAGCCGGATGTTGCGTCAGAGATGTGAGGCTTACCTAGCCTTTTTCATGAATCCTAGTACAAAGGAGGCTCGTGTACAGGATATAAGAACCGTGTGTGAATTCCTTAGAGTGTTTTCGGAGGAATTACCGAGTTTTCCGCCTAGTAGAGAGGTTGAATTCGGAATTGAGTTGTATGAGAACACAACTCTGGTGTCCATTGCTCCCTATCGCATGACACCCAAGGAGTTAAAGGAGTTGAAGACGCAACTTCAAGATTTGCTTGACCGAGGCTTTATTCGACCTAGTGTGTCACCTTGGGGTGCACCGGTCTTGTTTGTTAAAAAGAAAGATGGCACAATGAGAATGTGCATTGATTATCGTCAACTGAATAAGTTGACTATCAAGAACAAGTATCCGTTGCCGAGGATTGATGATCTTTTTGATCAGTTTCGAGGAAAGGCTGTGTTTTCAAAGATAGATTTGCGGTCAGAATATTATCAGTTAAAGGTGAAGGATGTGGATGTGCCGAAAACAGCCTTTCAAACGAGATATGGGCATTATGAATTTCTAGTGATGACGTTCGGATTAACGAATGCTCCTGCTGCTTTCATGGATATGATGAACAAGGTGTTTCATGAATTCTTAGACAATTTCATTGTGGTGTTCATCGATGATATCATTGTGTACTCTCATACCGAGGAGGAGCATGAAGAACATTTGAGAATCATTTTGCAAGTGTTGTTAGAGAATCAACTCTATGCTAAGCTGAGTAAATGTAAGTTTTGGCTAAAGGAGGTTGCTTTTCTTGGCCGTGTAGTTTCGGCTGAAGGGTTTCGTGTTGATCCTCAGAAGATTAAGGCGGTGGTGAATTGGAAGCCTCCTAGGTCTGTTCATGAAGTTCATAGTTTCCTTGGGTTGGCAGGTTACTACCGGAGGTTCGTGGATGGATTTTCTAAGATTGCTGCCCTTTTGACGAAATTGTTACAAAAGGATGTTAAGTTTGAGTGGACGGAAGTGAGACAGCAAGATTTTGAGAAGCTAAAAGCAGCTTTGACGCAAGCTCCTATCTTGGTTCAACCTGAGTCAGGGAAAGAGTTTGTGGTGTATAGTGACACATCCTATGTTGGGTTGGCGTGTGTGTTGATGCAAGAGGGTAGAGTAGTAGCTTATGCATCACGACAGTTGAAGGTGCATGAGCGCAATTACCCTACGCATGACATTGAGCTGGCATAAGTGGTTTTTGCATTAAAGATTTGGAGACAATATCTCTATGGTGAGAAGTGTACTGTGTACACAGATCGTAAAAGTTTGAAGTACCTTATGTCTCAGAAGGAGTTAAATCTTAGGCAACGACGTTGGGTGGAGTTGCTTAAGGATTATCATCTAACGATCGAGTATCATCTGGAGAAGGCCAATGTTGTGGCCGATGCTTTGAGCATGAAAGTGGCGGTGGAATTAAGGGCGATGTTTGCTAGCTTGGGTATATCGCGAGATGGTGGTCTTGTTGCTGAATTGCAAGTGAAACCATCTCTAGTTCAGTTGATAAAGGATAAACAACTGTTGGATGATTCTTTGGTACCACATGTTTAGGATATCGCAGAAGGTAGGCCTTTAGATTTTTGTTTCAATGATGATGGTGATTTATGTTTTGGGAGTCGGATAGTGGTGCCGAATGATGTTGAGTTGAGGCGCACTATCCTGACTGAAGCTCATAGCAGTCCTTTTGCTATACACCATGGTAGTACAAAGATGTACCGTGATTTGAAGGATGAGTACTATTGGGTGGGGTTGAAGATAGATGTCGCTGAGTTTGTTAGCAAATGCATGGTTTGTCAGTGGGTTAAGGTTGAACATCAGTTTCCTTCAGGGTTGTTGCAGCCGTTAAGGATCCCAGAATGGAAGTGGGAAAGGATCACTATGGACTTTGTGTCTGGTTTACCGTTATCACCATCAAAGAAGATTTATGTTTGGGTGATTGTGGACCGCCTTACGAAGTGTGCACATTTCTTGCCTGTGCATACTACATATACCTTGGATAAGCTTGGGGAGTTGTACATTGCTGAGATTGTACGTTTGCATGGAGTACCAAAATCTATAGTGTTGGATAGAGATCTGAGGTTCACCGCAAGGTTTTGGGAATGTTTACATCAAGCTTTGGGTACGCGGCTAAATTTCAGTACTTCTTATCATCCGCAAACGGATGGACAGTCGGAGCGTGTTATCCAAGTGCTTGAGGATATGTTGAGGTGCTGTGTTATTGAGTTTCAAGGCTCTTTGGAGAAGCACTTGCCTTTGGTGGAGTTTGCTTATAATAACAGTTACCAGGCAAGTATTCAAATGGCAACATATGAGGCTTTATACGGGAGGAAGTGCAGAACTCCTCTTTGTTGGGCTGAAACGGGACAAAAGTTGGTCTCGATGCCATCTTTGTTGAAAGGAACCACCGAGAAGGTGAAGCTCATTTGTGAGCATTTGAAGGCAGCATCGGACCGACAAAAGTCTTACGCGGATTTGAAGCGTAAGGACATAGAGTTTACAGTGGGCGAGCGAGTGTTTTTGAAAGTTTCACCTAGAAAGAAGGTGATGAGATTTGGCCGGAAGGGAAAATTGAGTCCAAGGTTCATTGGACCATACGAAGTGATAAAACGTGTGGGTCGTGTTACCTACAAGCTGAGACTACCTCAAGAGTTAGAAAAGATCTATAATGTGTTTCATGTATCCATGCTTCAGAGGTATAGATCAGATCCGTCGCATGTTAAGCCTGTGGAAGAGATTGAGCTGAACCCAGACTTGACGTATGATGAGGAACCCGTTGAGATTCTGGATTCGGATGGTAAGGTTCTCCGGAGTAAGACCATTGAGCTGGTCAAAGTCTTGTGGAGACATCATGGCGTGGAGGAAGCCACGTGGGAAAGGAAGGATGAAATGAAGAAGCAATTTCCTTACCTTTTTCCTCCAGGTAAATTTCGAGGACGAAATTTCTTAAGTGGGGGAGAGTTGTACCGCCCTGGTTTTGGGCCTAGATGTTTTAGAGGTTGAATCAGGCCGGTCGAGAATAGTTCGAATCTTTAAGGGTGATTTAGGGAACACCTAGTTCGGGATGCTTTAAAAATATGGAAAAATATCTAAAAATCTTCATTTATTATATAAATGGTTGTGGTGAAAACAATTTTACAAAATATGATTTGGAAATACTACATTTCGGTGTAGTGACCAAATTACAGTTTTCGCAAAAGTTGACTAGTGACTGTTTTGTAAAGGATTGAAACTTTGAATCTTTAAGGAGCTAATTTTACCAAAATGTTTTTATCAGATTTCTATTTAATTTGGGTGTTTTAATAATGATTTGATAAAAAGAATTAAGAGAGAAATCCTATTTTGACTTTTTATAACTACTTTACGATCTTTTTCCCTCTTTTCATTTTCTCTCAACTTCCACTCATCCAAACACAATTCCCTCACCAATTAATATCTGATTTTCATCTCTTTTGCTCAGATTTCATTCTCCTAAGGTGTTGAGTTTTAGGGGGTTCGATTTCTTCAACCGATCTTGCTCGCCAAGTATGGAGAAGTGGGATATTTGGGTGTTTTGTGGGAATGAAAAGATAGACAATTTACACAAGGATTTATAGTGGTTCGACCTTCTAACCAAGGTCTACATCCACTACCTTAGCTTCCCACTAAGGATTTCCAAACAAATTCACTAAGAATTTTGTCCCCTTTTCTCGGATTAGGAGGAAACTGTTACAACGATCAAGCTTTCTACCCAAAGCTTGATCAAACACTCTCTTGCACAAGAAAGACTTAGCAAACTAGAAATCCCTATAATAGGTATGTGTTTGCACTATAAAGCTCTCACCTAAAAACCGAAACACTTGAGCAAATTTAACAATATTTAACTCACTAGTTTTGTCTAAGCAAGGAATGTACAATTAAAGCTCTAGACACATTTTGTCATCATAATGTTGTAACAATTGAAGCATTAGCCTTCTCTTGATGCTTGGAGGTCCCTTCTATACTCCCAATTGAGAATGTAGCCGTTACTAGCCGTTGGGGTTGTATTGGAGTCATTGGAGCCTTTATTTCCCACCATAAATGCAGTTCTGCAGCTTGGCGTATCGATACCCTTCAAACCGTATCGATACCGTCCCGATAAGGAAGTAGCCGTTGTGCACTTCAGCTGATGCGTATCGATACGCTTACCTAGCGTATCGGTACGGTCCTGCAAATTAAAAGACCGTTGGGAAATATGATCATTGGGGTAGTTAGGCGTATCGGTACGTGATACAACCGTATCGGTACGCGACTAGCCGTTGGGCTGTTTCAAAACACACCGTATCGATACGGCTAAGCGTATCGGTACAGGTTTTGGCTACTAGAAAATTCCTGTAGTTGAAACCCTAAGGCGTATCGGTACGGTACTAGACCGTATCGGTACAGGCACTTGAAATGCTTGGTTTTGACTACTTTAAATGCACTTTAAATCATTCCAAAGCCATGTAAAACCCTTAAACATATTTTCAAGTTGTTTTTGATTAAAAACATATTTTAAATTCTTTTCAATTTAGTCCAAAACATTTTTCAAATATTATATCAAAACACTTAGTTCTACAATCTCCCCCTTTTTGATATAATAAAACCAACTTGAAAATTTGTTTGGGATTCTCCCCCTTTGTATTTTAAAATTTGAATAAGAGACTTAAAATTTGAATTCGATTAAAGCTCCCCCTTATTCTCTTGAAAAACTTGAAAGATCAATTTTTCAAACCATTTCTCCCCCTTTTTGTTATATCAAAAAGAATTTAAAATGACATTGGGCTCAAAATAACTTAGGAGGTAAGAAAAAAAATTGACACACTTAAAAATTGGCTCCCCCTTACTCAACGCATCAAATAATGTTAGTCCAACATATATGATCATCTAATTGAAATTAAAAAATAAAACAAATAAAAACAAGAACAACTAGATATTTACCACACTTGAATCCAAGGGAGGATGTGAAGCCTTCCTTCTTCAAGTGTCTTTCGTTGTGTGCATGGAGCTCCCCCTCAAAGTTTGACTTGTTGATCAATCTCCATCACACCTATCACAAGACAATCAAGTAATTTTTGGTATCCAAATTGCTTTGGATCCATAGACATTAGTAGCACAAAATTTAGTCCCCTTTGGAATCCATTTTTCAATTTCATCCTTTTTAGTTGAAGTAGTTAGTCCTTTTGAGACCGAAACACTTCTAAAACATTTACCATTCACAAATCTAAGGGCACTAGATTGTCTTACATAAAAATTTTATTTTCTAAAACTATTTTTCTTTTCAAGTTCATTAGAAATCAAATCTATTTCTTTTTGAACTTTAAGAAGCAAATTTTATAAATCAAAACATTTTTGTTCAAAATCTTTCAATTTTGCTTCAAGTTCAAGATTTGTTTTGGAAAACAAATCATTCTCAATTTTTATTTTTGAAATCAACTTTTTTGTTCTTGGAAAATGATGCCTTGAATTCCAAAAGCAAATCATCATAGGCATCTTGCAACTCATCAAATGTATATGAATTTGAAATAGACGAGTTAGAAGTTATCTCCCCCTCATTGAGGGCCATCAAGCTTAGGTGGGCTACTTCATCATCGGTGGAGTCTTCATCGCTCCATGTGGCCACATATGCTTGCTTTGAAGATGATCCCTTCTTGTTGGACTTGTGGGATTCCTTCATCTTCTTCCTCGATTCATGCTTGGATTTTTCCATTTTGCTCTTCATGAACTGGGCAAATTTGTTTTGAGATAGGCCATCTCTTCATCTTCACTTTCCTCATCACTTGAATCTTTATGATGGCATGTGGAGGATTTTAGAGCAACAACACTTAAATTGATGCCAAGCTCCATGATTTTCTTCTTCCCCATAGCTCTAATTTCTTCCCTATTCTTCTCCTCTTCCTTGTTCTTCTTCATGATTTGATGAGTGAGAAGTGACCCCATGAGTTCATCAAGCTTCAAGGTCTTGAGATTCTTGGCTTCGATGATGGCGGTCCTTTTTGAGTCCCAAGACTCAGGAAGTGAGTAGATGAGCTTTCGGACAAGCTTTTCCTCTGGGATGGCTTCTCCATAGCCTTTGAGACCATTGGTGATAGTGGAGAACCTATCAAACATCTTCTTGATGTTCTCTTTCGGATCCATCTTGAAGTTCTCATACTCTAAGGTGAGGATCCCAATTTTGGTCTCCTTAACTTCATTGGTTCCCTCGTATGTGACTTCAAGCTTGTCCCATACCTCCTTGGAACTCTCACAAGAAGACATCTTCTCATAGATGGTTGGGCCAAATGCACAAAAGAGGATGTGCAAGGCCTTGCAATTAAGCTTCATCTTCTTGCGATCTTCGGCACTCCATTCTACTTTGCTTCATTGAAGCACGAATGGACCATCTTCAACTATGTCTCATAGCTTGTAGTCTCTTGACTTAATGAAGAACTTCATCTTTGTCTTCCAATGGGCATAGTGAGTTCCATCAAAGAAGGGCGGTTTGTCGATGGATTGCGCCATTGAGCTGGTTGTTTGAAATGATGATCGAGCTTGCTGAATCTTCTCAATAGAATGTTAATCCTCTTCGATTGAGCTAAGCTTTGATACCAATTGTTGAGTTTTAGGGGGCTCGATTTCTTCAACCGATCTTGCTCACCAAGTATGGAGAAGTGGGATATTTGGTATTACTTCAAACCGATCTTGCTCGATTTACACAAGGATTTATAGTGGTTCAACCTTCTAACCAAGGTCTACATCCACTATCTTAGCTTCCCACTAAGGATTTCCAAACAAATTCACTAAGAATTGCGTCCCCTTTTCTCGGATTAGGAGGAAACCGTTACAACGATCAAGCTTTCTACCCAAAGCTTGATCAAACACTCTCTTCCACAAGAAAGACTTAGCAAACTAGAAATCCCTCTAATAGATATGTGTTTGCACTATAAAGCTCTCACCCAAAAACCGAAACACTTGAGAAAATTTAACTATAGTTAGCTCACTAGTGTTGTCTAATCAAGGAATGTACAATTAAAGCTCTAGACACAATTTGTCATCATAATGTTGTAACGATTGAAGCATTAGCCTTCTCTCGATGCTTGGAGGTCTCTTTTATACTCCCAATTGAGTTTGTAGCCGTTACTAGCCGTTGGTGTTGGATTGGAGTCATTGGAGCCTTTATTTCCCACCATAAATGCAGTTCTGCAGCTTGGCGTATCGATACCCTTCAAACCGTATTGATACGGTCCCGATAAGTAAGTAGCCGTTGTGCACTTCAGCTGATGCGTATCGATACGCTTACCTAGCATATCGGTACGGTCCTGCAAATTAAAAGACCGTTTGGGTAGTTAGGCGTATCGGTACGTGATACAACCGTATCGGTACGCAACTAGCCGTTGTGTTGTTTCAAAACACACCGTATCAATACGGCTAAGCATATCGGTACGAGTTTCAGCTACTGGAAAATTCCTATAGTTGAAACCCTAAGGCGTAACGGTACGGTACCAGACCGTATCGGTACGTGCACTTGAAATGCTTGGTTTTGACTACTTTAAATGCATTTTAAATCATTCCAAAGCCTTGTAAAATCCTTAAACATATTTTCAAGTTGTTTTTGATTTAAAACATATTTTAAATTCTTTTTAATTTAGTCAAAATCATTTTTCAAATATTATATCAAAACACTTAGTTCTACATAAGGATTCCTAATCTTTATCTCATCAAATCTTTTTGTTTTTACTTTGGATTTTCAAGAAATCTTGCCCAAATTGAGGAGAAATCAGCCATTAGAGGTAAACTTCGTCTTTCTCCTCTAATGATAAGTTCTTTACTGAAATTCCCAAGTTCTCAATCCTTTGTTAATGATTTTTTGAGTTGTTTTAATGTTAGAAGCATGAAATTGTTGTAAAACTCAAGATTGTTGGTGAGATCATGATGATTTTTGTAACTCTTTGTTAGGCTCTATTTTGAGGTTGATATCTAATGTATTTTGGATGGTAATTGATGTTATGAATGAGGTTTTAACCAATGATTCCCGAATAGGCTTGATTTCCTATGTTTTAGATACTAGATTTGTGGTTTTTGGAGTGTTCTTGGTGTTCTGTTGTTGCTGGAGATATAAGGACATGTTTATGGTGATTTTTGGTGTTGATTGAGGTTTAGAAATGATTAGAATTGATAGATCTTGGCTGGGCTTTGTTTTGGGAAAGTTTGGAGATGATTTCGGTTATTTTGGGTAGCCGAAATGGTGTTTTTGAGTAGTGCAACGAGTTTGATTGAGTGGCTGGTGATTTCAATGCATGATGACGCATTAATCCTCTGCTCTTATGTGTGATAAACAAGGGAGACATCTTCGGACGCTTTTGGTGTTGATCCGGAAGTGCCTGAAGCCTAGATATCGTTTCGGCAAGCAAGTGAAACGTAATCAGCGAGTGCGAATGGTTTTAGAAGTCCTCGAGGGACAAAGAAACGAGGTTTGGGGATTTAGGATTGATTTGAAATACCAACCTAAGTCCGAAAGTAAGTATGGCTAGATTTGCTCTCAAATATTTGGGTGATGCCCCGAAATGCTATTACATGCTCTTGTTTTGAGATAGACAAATTCCTACTGTTTTATGCATGATTTGTAGCATGAGATGATGCTATGTAGTGATTTCATGAGATAGCATGTTGTATTAAAGAGTTTTGAGATTTTTGTTTAATGCAAAGCATGAGATATGGTTATGAAATGAGATGAGAAAGATTTGAGAAATGTTGTATCAAAACAGTAGGTGAGATGATGATTTTAATATAATATATTGGCATAAATGCTGAGATAATTGCCGGATATAATTGGTCGAACAATAGGATGATAGTGCACTATAATCTAAAATTTTGTACGTGCTCTTTGGAGTTGGGCAATGGGGGTAGTGCCATCCCGATCCAAAGTGAGAATCCGATGATGAGAGATACAATCGGGGTAGGACTTGGTGAAATACCCAAGCTTTGTGGCGAAGAGAGATGCCGCCATGAGAGTCCGGTGATGTGAGATTCCACCGGGGTAGGACTTGACTTTGAGTCAAGCTAATCCGCATATCCGAGTAAAGATGTAATATGAAATGCCAATATATGAAATTGTATTTGATTCACATGTAGCAAATGTTGAGATGATTTATGCTATGAGAAATGTATATGAGATTTGTGGTATGAAATGCTTTTGTTTTCATTAAGCATGTGTATGGCTTTGCCATGAGATTTGCATTGGTTTAATGCATGAGTTAGAATAAAGGTACATGTGTTTTCAAATGGAGAATTGCTTTGAAGTGGTTTTCAAGCATGAGATAGAAAGGGCATGTTGTAGAAAATGGTTTTTGAGATAGAGTTTTAAAGATGCATTGTTGTGTTGGTTTTCTTAGAGCTTGCCTCACTAAGAAAATGTGCTTACGCTCTCTTTTACCACCAATGCAGATAATTGAGATGTTTTTGGGCAGCAATGAGGCTAAGGACATCCAAGGAAGTGAGAAGCTCATGTATGGTGATGTTTTCGTATGCTTTAGTATTGATATTTGGCAATAGGGACCTATGGTTGGTTTTGGGAGATGTGTTTTGAGCTCCCTATGTTTGTTGCAAGTTTAATGTGGTAATTGTTCTATATGGTTTAGTTTGTAGCTTGTGGCTTGCATATGGTTTTCATTACTAGGGAGCATGCCTATAGACTCAATGATCATATGTTTGATGCCATGCCTTAGCTTAAACGTCACAATAGTGATCTCTGCTGTTTAATCATGTTGTTTGTGTGTTATGCTATCATTTGGGATGTGTTTGAATGTGTAAAAATGTAAAAAACCAGAAAAATATATAGTTGCAGGGCAGGGTGTATCGAAACACCCTTATCTGTTTCAAAACACTTTAGCTACTAGAGAGCCATGTTCCGATACGGGTCTCAGAACGCACCCGAGTACCAAAACTGTCAACTCCGTTTCGATACAAGGGTCAGCGTTTCGAAACACCCGACCGTTGAACTACATTTTGAACTGTTTCAAGTTCTTCTTTCTTTCATTTTAGTCCTTGATGATTATGGAATGTCTAATTAAGTTGATTTTTGACAGAGAAGCGTGAAATATGACTAATTGCACATTGGTAAACTTAAAATCTGCAAAGTCCTCGTAATTTGCAAAGATTATGTTTTGGTCCCTAAAAGTCTAATTCTTACAACTAAACCCCTAAATGATTTCCGATCGTTGTGCCTATTCCTTCCCGTGATCTTGAGTGATCACATAGGTTAATAATGCATTTTGAAAAGATAAAAAGGAAAAAAAAAGTCGTTAATCAAGGTTGACTTTAGTTTTCCCCGTGTAATCTTCGTAGTTCGGGTCAAGCGTTTAGGCCAGGCTAAGGGGGTTACATTTGTTGGTATCAGAGCCAAGTTTGCGAATATTTGGGGCTTGGTAAGTGGTTAATGGGGGTGAATATGAATGATTGTGACTTTTTTGGTGGAAGCATGATGTGTGATTGTTGGTGTTCTAGTTCTAATGAGATGTAATGCATGCAAAGTGATAGATTGTTGGGGATCCCATTGCCATATCATTACTATTGGAAAGAATTGTTTTCAAAAAAATGAGCTTGTGTACTTGGGTTACTTGCCTTATATTGCCTAATTGAATTTATTGTATTTTGTCAGTTGCATTGTTTTCATATGGGGCCACGTAGAGAGCTTAGAATTAATACTCGTGCTACGGCTGAGAATGAGAATGTTGAGAAAGTTGAGGATTTACCACCTCCTTATCCTGGTGGACCACCCGGTGGTGGTGGAGCAGGGGTTGGTGCTGCGGGAGCTGGTACAGGACCCGAGGAAGTTCAGGGGCAAGCTTCTCCTGATATGTCGGTGCTAATACAAGTTATTGCTGGATCTTTTCAGGCAGTAGTAGCTGGAGCTCATGGGACTGCACCTCAGGATGGTGCTAATGTGAGGTTACCGTTGGAGCGACTCTGCAGTCTGGGAGGGACTGAGTTCAGGGGGCTGACCCTGGAAGGTTCTGAGTCTTGGTTAGAAAGTAGCAAGAGGATACTTGGCCAGCTGAACTGTAACAATACTCAGAAATTGGGATGTATTGTGTCCCTGTTGCACGGTGATGCATATACGTGGTGGACAACCACAATAGCGGGGTTGGGTGATGATGAAGTGACTTGGACATTCTTCTTGAATGCATTCAAGCGAAAGTATTTGGGAGTCTGCTACTTAGATGAGAAAAGAGGGAGTTCATGTCCTTAGTGCAAGGGAGTATGACATTGGCGGAGTATGAGGTGCAATTTGTACGCCTTAGCTAGTATGCATCCGAGCTGATTCCTAGCGAACGAGAGAGATGTGAACGATTCCGATATGGGCTGGTGGCTGATGTGAAAACCTATATGCTCGTAGTAGATTATACTGATTTTGATGTCTTGGTCAGTCGAGCCAAGGACATTGAGCTAAATCTTGGTCTGGAAAGTCAAGCGGGAGGATCTAGCTCAGGGAAGCGTTTCGAAACACCCAACTGTTGAACTGCATTTTGAACTGTTTCAAGTTCTTGTTTCTTTGATTTTAGTCCTTGATGATTATGGATGCAATTGGTTGAGTTTGGAATGTCTAATTAAGTTGCTTTTTGACAGAGATGAATAAAATATGATTACTTACACATTGGTAAACCTAAAATCTACAAAGTCCTCCTAATTTGCAAAAAATATGTTTTGGTCCCTAAAAGTCCAATTCTTACAATTAAATCCCTAAATGATTTCCGATCGTTGTGCCTTTTCCTTCATGTGATCTTGAGTGATCACATAGGTCAAGCGTCTAGGCCAGGCTAAGGGGGTTACATAATCTCAAATCACTGGACTCTCATGGCGGCATCTCTCATCGCCACAAATCTTGGGTGTTTCCCCAAGACCTACCGTGGTGGAATCTCTCATCACCACACTCTCACTTTGGAACGGGACGACAGTTCTCATCCTATTGGTCGACCGATTATATTCGGTATCAATAATATCATCTTATGCCTCACTCAAGGTTGGTATGTGGTGTATTTCCTGATGATGCCAATGTCATCTCGTATGTTTGCCTTGATGGTCGGTTGAGACATTGAGTATGGTTGGGCCTTGTGTGCTATAGAATTCTATGATTTTGAGCATGTGTTTAGGCGACTAGTGGTAGCGCCATGTGTTTATTATTCTTACCTTATTGCTCGTACTAGCTTGCATGCTTATATTTATAGTTAGCATGAAGCATAGTAAAGTAGATGTGTAGCATTGAGCTCTATAAGCTTAGTGTTCGGAATCATTATTTCTATGCATAGGTTGGTAGATCGAATGGGAGCTGGAGGAGCACTTTTAGTACGGGGTTCCAGCAAGAAGTGTTTACCAGAGTACGATACTTGTATTTGATGCGTTGAGTATTCATAGGACCTTACATGGTCGATTCCGAAACATTATTTTGAAATACCATTTTGATATACAATGTATAAACTTAGAGCTCCTATTTTGTAAATTGATTTGTTTTGTTTATTTAATAGATGGTAAATGTTTTGAATAAATGCTAAAATATTGTTTTAACGAAGACTTTTTGGATCAAATTTTGGGTGACCCGAATGTAGCGCTTCAGATCGAGATCGGAGTGTTATATTTAGTGGTATTAGAGCTTAGGTTTATGTAACCCCCTCGACCCTGTCTAGGCGAAAGACTGAACCGAACGGATCACACGGGGAATATTGAAGTAAACCAGAAGGTTTACCTCAATAAACAACCCTAATTTTTTTATCTTGTCTAGATGCTCATTATGATCCTATGTGTTTAACATCACAACGGAACAATTTACAACTCGATCAATCAACAATTTGAATCTCAATTGCATTCAAATACATTTTTAGGGACCATTTTGTAATTTTAACAAAATATAGGGACTTATCCACTTTTAAAGTTACCAACCTTTAATTAAACATATTACATGCTTCTCTGTCAAAACTCAGCTCAAAATAATCATCCATGCTCATTAATTGTATCCGCAATATTCAATGACTAAAACGTAAAGAATCAGAACTTTAGAATATTCTATCAAATAACATAACATCTAGCTGTTTCGGTAGAGGTTGCCTTGTATCGAAATAGGTGTACCGAAACATGTTCACATTGCTCGGAACACGGGTCCGTATCGAAACACCCTTTGAGGTGTTTCAAAACAAAGGTTTCCAGTGGCAAAATGAACCAGAACATACCTCCATGTTTCGAAACCCTTAGGCTATTTCAGGCTCACTGTTTCGGTACATGCTCGAGTGTATCGAAACATATGGGCATGTAATGACACTTTTTGCTGGTTTTTCACATTTTAATCCATACTAAACCATTCCAACATGCTTCCAACATACATACAACATATCTAAAGCATCAATCCACAATCATACATGGCAGAAACAACATCATAACATGTCCATATGCATCAAAGGAATCTATAGGCATACAACCTATGCAAAATAGCCACTTAAGAGTCAAAACACAAACCAAGGCATAAACCAACAATTAAAAGCTATTTGCAAGTCATTAAGGGCATTCAAAGCTTGCCACAAACCAGGGAGTTTCAAAACACATCTCCAAAACAACATGGTATCCTCCCATTGCCAACTATTATTACTAATAAGGAAATGTAAAACCATACTTGAGCTTAACCACACTTTCCTGGAATTCTTCTTGCCTTTTTGTTGCCCAAGTAAGCTAATTCTCTGCATTGTTGGAAAAAGAGAGCATAAGCACAATTGCTTAGTGAGGGATGCTCAAAACAAACCAACACAACAATGCATTTTTAAACAATTTATCAATTAGAAATATCTATCTTATCATGCTCATTATATCTCATGCTTGAAATCATTTTCATAGCAAAACCACATCATTTAAATCAGATGTACCATCTATCTCATGCATTTAACAAATGCAAAGTCTCAAGGCATAGCCTCACATGCTTAAATCTCATGAAGCATTTCTCAAATCATATTCTCATATGCACAACATAATGGATAAAATCATTTATATCAAGGTATATGTGAATCTCATATATTGAAATGTAACAACATTACCATGATATGCGGATAGCTTGACTAAATGTCAAGTCCTACCCCGGTGGCATCTCACATCACTGGACTCTCATGGCGGCATCTCTCATGGCACAAAGCTTGGGTGTTTCACCAAGACCTACTGTGGTGGAGTCTCTCATCACCACACTCTCACTTTGGAACGAGATGACACTACCCTTATTGCCCGAACCAAATAGCACGTACGAATTTTGTATATTATCGTGCAATTCTCATCCTATTGGTCGACCAATTATATCCGGTAACAATAATCTCATCTCATGCCAATATATTCATTTTAAACATCATTACCTACTATTTTCAATGCATCAATCTAAAACATTCTCATCACATTTCAAAAGCATGTACAATGCATAGCATTTTCTCAAATAGTTCTATCTCTTTGAAATATCAATTCTAACTCATGGGATCATTAAAATCATCATATCATTTCTCAAAGCATGCATAAAACAATATGTGTAAATCTATCTCAAAAACTAGAGCATGATCATAAAACCAATGGGACAATAACTGAGAAACGAGAGCGAAACATCTCAGACTTACTTCCGAATTTAGGTTAGTGTTTCAAACTCAACCTAAACCCCAAACCTTGCTTTCAAGTCCTCGAAACACTTTTAAAACCAATTCCACTCACTATCAATGCCACGCTCACTTTGCCGAAGCGAAATCTAGCTTATGGAGCTCCCGAAACTTCACCAATCTCGTCTGATGTATTATTCCATTTTTAAAACACACAAGAATAGAGGATTAATGCATCTCAATGCATTAAAACCACCAGCAAGCTAAGCTACCTCGCTGCTCTGCCCAAATACAACAAAGCGACTATCCAAAACAACTAAAAGCACCTTCGATTACTCTCCAAACTTTACCCAGCCAAAATCTAACACTTCTAACCACTTTTAATCACCAATTAACATCTACAAACAACCTAATCTCATCCATAAACCTCCAGCAACACCAGAACCTCAAAAATTCACCAAAAACCCCAAATTTAACCATCTACAACTAGAGATCCAAACCAATTCGGGATTATTATGATAAACTTTTATTTCTACATCACTTATCATCCAAATCTGGATTAATAACAGCCTTAAATCAAGGAAAACAATAACATTACGAAAATCACAAAATCTCAACCTTAAACTTCAATTTAACCAAATTTCCATGATTAATCCATCAAAACAACTTAGAAAACATATGTAAAGGAAGAATCATTTTGAAATCTCTCTCAATTGAATGTGTTTTTCTTGAAAAATCAAAGGAAAACAATAAAGATTTGTAAATCAAAGTTGAAGAATCCTTTTGAAATCATAAACTCAGAAAATGAAGAGCATTACCTCAAATTTCTTGAAAATGGAGAGTGTTTGGCTGAAGGAAATCTTTGAGAGAAAATAGAATGAGAGAAAATGACGCAAAATAGGTTTTAATGAAAAAAATCAACTATCCTTTCTTTTAACCCTTTTAATCTTTAATTAAAACCTTTTAAAATGCTCCAAATTAAGAGAGAAATCTGATAAAAAATTGGGTAAAATAACTCCTTAAAGATTCAAAGTTTTAATCCTTTTACAAAACAGTTACTAAAACAACTTTGCAAAAATTACATTTTGTCACTAATTCAAAATGCCGTACTTCCAAAATCTTTTTCTTAAAATTTATTTTACCAAAATAATTTATATAATTAATAATAATTTTTAATCATTTTCTCATATTTTTATCTTAACTCGAACCTTGATTTCCCTGAACCACTCCTGAAAACTCAGATCTCTAGAATCCAGATGGTGCGTCCAATGTTGCGACACTATGATGGTTACGATCGTGGTCGAGAGGGCTGAGTTAAGAGTTGAGCTTCTCATGGGAGCGATTCCAAGTGCAAGGTCTTCCCAAACTATTGAGATGTGGGTTAGTTGAATGATGATGGAGTTGAGGATGTGTCCTCCTCCCGCCATCTAAATGGTATCTTCGTTTTGTGTAATTGTCATTTCGATTCCTTTGGATACGTATTAAGGGTTACGACAGAGAATCTTCATCGTTATAAGTGATTAACATACGTGATACAAGTATGGATAATCTGCTCTCGAAGTTGATCAGTGGATGCATATTAGTTGGATGACCATTTGTTCGCTTAAAAAGAGCCTTGTTGATACTTGGGAAGTATCATCGCCCTTTTCAAGGGAATTTCCCAGAGACTCAAGATCTACTAGTTGTTATGAGTGTGACCAAGGTGGGACAATTTTTCAAGTTTGATAGAGATGGATCTTTAATTGTTGTTATACCCGAGACACCGATTTGGTTAACCTAGAGCGATGCTAGCTTGTGATGTCGAGAGATATGCTTGAGGCTTCAAGACCTTGAGAGAACCAACCTTTGTTAATAAGAATGTTCAATCATTGTCCTTCTATCGTGATTTTCACAATGGTCATTTTGAGAATGACACAACGGGGTTGTGAGACATGTTTGACTCGTGAGATGGATTTTAATATAGAGAGTTTGACGCTTGAGAGCTTTCTCTCTATCAAGGACGTGAGTAGACGTTGAGGTAAGGCCGAGTTTTGCGTCGGTGCCCATCGCATTTATTAAAGGACACCAACCTCACTGAGAAAGAGGTTAAGATGCGAGGGTGAAACTCGAACAAGGTTTCTTTTGTCTTAGTGTTTCACCTAAGGGTGAACCAGACTTATTCTCTAACAAAAAGTTGGTTCGATTAAATGATGCATGAATCATCGATAGTTTCTATGTGATAGTAATGAACCATTGTTCATCCCTAAGGAGGAGGGCTTGTTAACCAATTGTGGAGTACATTTTTATTTTTCGAAGCTAGTTCAAGAATGGTATGCTTATGGTTAAAGTGTTGAAGACTAGTAATTTCGAAATGGTTTTTGGAATGAGGTTTTCTCTCTAAAAAACGTGTCATGGTAACGTTCGATGTTTGCATTGACGTACGAGATGTTTCAATGATGTTAGGGTGAGGACCGCCAGATTGTATCATGAATATCATTTTGACGTTTTATGTGACACGTGCGATGAAATGAGAGTTATGGAAATATGAACGAAAATAATGTGATTACCAAAATACCCTTATGTGTTGAAAAGGTTAATGACCTACATAATTAGCTAATGAGAATTAATGTTTGAGACTTCGTAAATACTTTCTATTGGTGCCACCATTTCATTGGAGCGGGCCGAGGAGCGATGATTGAGCTCGAGCCACCTGAGATCATTTTGGTTGTGGTAGTGTTGTTTGACTCGGTTGTAGTCGAGTAAGATTTCAGAATCTTTGAGAATATTTTGTTGTGTTGACAAGGGTGTATCCTTTGTGCAAGAAGTGGGAAGATTATTCCTACCCCAACATCATGGAAATTTTGGGTATATTCCAGGAGCAACAATTTGAACCAACTTTTCACTGTGTGTTATGGGAGACAAAGACGAGTTGTGTGTCTAAGTTCATTGATAAGCGTTTGACATGCTATCAATTGGGAGTTTGTTGGGAGGCTCAAACGATCAATCGATATAGCCAAGATGGGTGAATTGGATTTTGAGTGATTGTGGTGGAAGCAATTGAAATTTAAAAATTGACATAAGGATTTATAGTGGTTCAACTTTCTAACCAAATTTTACATCCACTACCTTAGCTTCCCACTAAGGATTTTCCCAAATTCACTATTTAATTTCTTTCCTTTTTCTGGGTTTATGGAGATAACCCTTACAACACAAGATTTATACCCCAAAGTCTTAAGCTGTCCCACAAAGAGAAAAGAAATAAGCAAACAAAGGAAATACTCACAAGGCAAATATTTTTGCAATTTAAGCACACGCCCAAAACCTAACTCTTGAGCAAATATAACAATTAAGCTCACAAGTGTGTTCTACAAAGAAATATGACAAAAGTGAACACTAAAACACTTTCTCTAACATCGAATGTTGGTAGTTGGTTTCTTGTTCTTTGTAGAGCGTTTGAGTGTTCTCTATTTATGAGCGCAAGTGCACACTCCAATCAAGTTATAGTATATAAGATATCATCTCCCACATGGATTGGACAGCTTGATTCGAATTGTTGTTCATGCAAAAGAAAAGTAAAAGCACAAGTATGATAGTTGTTGAGGAGAAAAGTAAAATAAAAACACAAGTAATAAAGAAGGAAGTAGTAAGATTGATAGAGAGGGCATGGTTATGCTTCTGCTTAGTGTGAAACTGCGTTGAATAGGTCAAGTTGCTTTGCGCTGCCATGATTTGCTGCCTTGGCGGGTAATGGTGCATTGAGGCAGCAGCAACTTTCACTGCCACAACGACACTCTGCTTTTGCAACTTTCATTGTCCCGGTAGGTGAGATGGAGATAAATCCTGGCGGCAAGTCTGACAGATACTCCAAGTTCGGCGAAGCAATTCTGAAGTGATCCTACCCATGTCTAGGCTAGGATTCTGTTGCTGTGTGATGTAGGCAATACCTAGCAATCTCAGCGTAAACCTAACACAGGCAGTCAACGTTTGGTTGCTCCTTTTAGTTATTGGAATTCTAACTTATGTCTAAGCCGAATTAGTCAACACCTCGTCATGATGAGACCGTTCTTAATTCTTTCGTGAGTGTTACACTTTCGTGCCTGACAAATGGATTTTCTCAACTAGACTTTTGGAACTAATTGAAAGAAGTGAAACACATGAATTAAGCAAACTAAGAGTATTTTATTGCAAAAACAAACTTGACAACCTAAACAACCGTTCTCACAACTAATTACAACACAACCCAAACCCAAAGAGAGATTTAGAACACGTCGGCGGCAAGAAAACCTAAGCTATGCCTAAAGAAAACCTAAGTTATTGTTGTTTGATTTGCTAAATACATGAGGTTTTTATAGGCAAAGGTCTAGTCTAAGTCCTTCTTGGAGTAGAAGTCCTCAAAAGGCTTTTTCATTAAATGCAACTTTAAAATCTAACTTCTTTGAGTTGAATATGGATTTATTTTCTTGTTGCCTTGTTCCACAAGTAAGCTCGTTCTTCTCCTCCGACGGCTTTTTCTATGCTTGGTAAAGCATGAGCTAAGGTTTATTTGCTGATTTTAATGTTGTATATGAGCATGTTTTAGAAAGTGCATTGATGTTCTTGAATGGACATGTTTTATGTAAAGGCATGAGATATGAAATGGTGGTTTTGCCAATGGTAGGAAATGCATTGATGAATGTTGCATAGCGGTCCTCACTAAGCTTTGCGCTTACACTCTTTTGTTTCATCAATGCAGAAAACTAGGCATTCAAGGCAGCAAGTAAGCAAGAGGAATCCAAGCTTTTAACCTTGCAAAGTATATGGCTTTATTTCGGTGCAATAAGAGGCAATGGGTGGGATTTATACTTTGGAATGGTTGAGGATGTTTCCCTTTACTTTGAGCATGTTTGGTGGTTTATTCTTGAATTGTAGTTGGCCATTATGGTTTTATTTTGGATGTGAATGTTGGTTTTAGCTTGTTATGGCTTTGGTGGACTAGGGAGCATGCCTTTAGTATCTATGTTTGCATGTTGGATGCCATGTCGTAGTTAATGCCTCAAAATGATGACCGTTGGTGTGTATCTATATTTTATGCATGTTGTGGCATGTATCGGGGATGTTTCGGATATGAAAAGATGTGAAAAACCAGCAAAATCTGTTGTTGCAGGGCAAGGCATATCGGAACGCCCTTGCCTGTTTCGGAACAGAGGCCTGGAATTGCTAAGAAGTTTCAGAATGGGTAGGGATGTATCGAAACAATTTTGCTATTGGAAAGGGGTGTTTCAATACGGGTCTCAGAACGCACTCGAGTATCGAAATGGTAAACCAAGTTTTGAAACGACCGTTTCGGTACATGGCCATCAGGTTTCTGTTTCTTACATTTTGATCCCTGAGTTTTGGTTGCTTAATTTAATGAGTTTGAATGATCCGTTTGAGATGAAACTTGACCCGGTGGCATGTTATATGATTAATTATGGATCGGTAACATTAAAACTTATTTAGTTCTTATAATTCTGGAAATTTACGTTTTAGTTCCTAAAAGACGTTTCTATGCAATTGAGTCCCTCTTTGAGTTCCGTTCGTTGTGTCGCTTCCGCTGAAATGTTTTTCTAATCATATAGGCTAATAATGAGCATCTAGAAAAGAAAAAAGAAAAAAATAAGGGTCGTTAATCAAGGTTGACTTTGGTTTTCCCGGTGTAATCTTCGTAGTTCGAGTCGAGCGTCTAGGCTGCGCTAAGGGGGTTACATTTTCAATAATGAGGCTTTAAATTCCAAAACTAAATCATCATAGGCATCTTGTAATTCATCAAAAGTATGTGAAGTTAAAATATATGAATTAGAAGTTACCCTTGAATCTTCTTCGATGGCCATGAGACAAAGGTTGACTATCTCATCATCGGTGGAGTCCTCTTCATCACTCCATGTAGCCACAAATGCCTTCTTCTTATGGCTTGATCTATTCTTTTTGAATCGAGGGCAATCATACTTGGTGTGCCCCGACTTCTTACACTCGAAGCATATGATAGGATCCCTTCTCTTCATTCTCGATTCATGCCTTGATTCTTCTTTTTTTTTGTTTCATGAATCGGGTGAACTTCTTGAAGAGCTTGGTCATCTCTTCTTCTTCACTATCCTCTCCACTTGAATCTTCTTATTGGCCGTTGGAGGATTTAAGAGCAACATTCAAGTCTTCAATGCCTTGCTCCTCTTTCTTCTTCCCCTTGGACATCATCATCTCTTGGTTGAGCAAAGATCCCATAAGCTCTGTAATAACATGAGTCGCCACCAACCTTTTTTAATTTTGGTGAGATTGGATCACCTAAAAACCCGGTTATTTTAATAAAACTTGTTTTTTCGTTTTTATTAAAACAACGAGTTTTTGGTTTGCAAAACTAGAAAAACATGTTCGGGAGTTGGTTACGTGTGGGGAAGGATGAATACCCACACAACACTCAAAAAGTGGTACCTAGTCGATTATGTATTGTTTTAACAATGGAAATTATGAATTCGAATTTAATTTAGAAAATTGTGATCACTGAATGCATGAATTTGTCGCAAAATATATCTAAAATAACATTCCTTTATATGGGACTAACGAGAAACTTACGCCCCTTTAAGTTCGGGACATAATTTTCGCGAGACCCCCGATTAAAGGAATACCATTTTAAATATTACGATTTAGGGTTAAAATGAAATTCTTTATTAGAGATTAACGAGAAAGACACACCCTTTAAGTTCGAGGCATGTTTTTCACGAGAATCCCTAACAAAGAAAATCATTTAGATTAAAAACTCAATTAAAAATATGGATGCGGAATATACGTATAATACATGTAATACATATATTAAATAAAATAATAATAATAATAATAATAACCCCCTCGACCAGGTCTAGCCAATAGACCGAACCGAACGGGTCACACGGGGAATATTGAAGTAAATCGGGAAGGTTTACCTCAATAAACGACCCTATTTTTTTTCTTTTTATCTTGTCTAGATGCAAGTTAGGTTTCTATGTGTTCTACAAAGCAGCAGATCAAACACAACTCAAACACTCATCAACTTTATCCAATTCGGTTTTTAGGGACCAGTTTCTAAACTTAACAAAATCAAAGAGTTTAGCCCAATTTCCGTTCACCAACCTTTAATTAGTCTCATTAATGCATCTCTATCAATACTCACCTCAAATTAACCATTAAAACTCATTTAATTGCATCAATAAAATTTAGAGACTAAAATGTAAAGATTCAAAACATTCAAAGATGCCATACAACCATATTAACTACCAGCGTATCGATACCCTCTCTGAGGGTATCGATACGCCCTCAACGAGCAGACTTCCAACATAGCAAAACAAGGACCGTACCAATACGCTCGAGCACTGTATCGATACACCCAAGACAAGTGGCTAAAATGTGTATCGGTACGCCCCCGTGTATCGGTACGCCCCCTCTATTTCTCGAAGGCCATATCGATACACTACCAAGTGTACCGATACTCTGCAGCCTGCACTTGCCCAAAATGTTGGTTTAACACACTTAGAATCATCCCAAAACATTCCAACATACACAACTCAAATACACATCGAACCTCAACTACACATGGCAATAACAACATCAAAACATCACAATCATCATCAATGAGTTCTAGAAGCATGCTTCCTATAAAAATCAAGCATTCAAAAGTCAAATCTCAAAATCAAGCTTAAACCAACAATTAGAGGCCATTTACAAATCAATATAAGCATGCCAAACTTGTACCAAAACATGAAATATCGAACAACTAATTCCAAAACATTGGACACCCCCGTTGCCTTTGTTACTCTAGTCCAAAATCAAACATACATTCAAGTGAAGTCTCTTGGGATTCCTTTGCAAGTTGCTACCTCCAATTACTTAGTTATCTACATCGATGAGCAAAAGAGAGCATAAGCATACAAGCTTAGTGAGGATTGCTCAAAAACCAAAAACACCATCAATGCTTAAAACCATTTTCACATTTTCGAAAGCCATCATGACCTCTTTGAAAATTCATGCACTTCATCATTAAAATTAGCATGTTAAACACCATGCAACAAGTATCAAATACTTCACAACAACAAAACCATTGCTACACATAATCAAGCCTTCCATGCTTCTCCACCAATATGCAAAGCTTTAAGGTAAAACATGCATTCTTCTCATTATGCATCATAAAAATTCCATAACAATTTAATCCATTATATTGGCTTACAAGTGATCAGCGACATTCTTATTTCTCAAAAAAGTATATCAGATACATGGATTACCAAGTGTTGTCCCAAACACTTCATACACTCTACCGGCACCTCAAGGCTCACACAAAGGAGCTACACTCCACCTGTAACCCCCTTAGCCCGATCTAGACGTTTAACCCGAACTACGAAGATTACACGGGGAAAACCAAAGTCAACCCAAAAGTCAACCTTGATTTACGACTTTTTTTCTTTTTATCTTATCTAGATGCTCATTATTATCCTATGTGTTCAGCAAGACACTCACAAGAAAGCGGCTAAGTGATCAGAGTTCAATTAATGGTCAATTGCATACATTTGACTTTTAGGGACTAAATTGTAATTTCCATAAAATATAGGGACTTTCAAGATTTTAAAGTTACCAAACTTTAATTAGTCATGTAACATGCCATCCAGCCAAATTTCAACTCAAACGGACCATCCAAACTCATTCAATTAAGAATTCCAAATTTAGGGACTAAAACGTAAGAAATAGAAACTTGAAACAGTTCAAAATTCAAACCCAACGGTCAGGCGTTTCGATACGGATGGTGTAACCCCCTTAGCCCGGCCTAGACGGTTGACCCGAACTACGAAGATAACACAGGGAAAACCAAAGTCAACCTTGATTCACGACCCTTTTTTTTCTTTTTAATCTTGTCTAGATGCTTGTTAACCCTAAGTGGGTACTCACGAAACATATTCGAGAAAGGCACAACGATCAGATAACATACAGAGACTCAATTGCACTTTTTACAAGTTTAGGGACCAAAAAGCAATTTCTAAAAATTAGAAGGTCTTTATTGATTTTAAGTTTACCAATATGAAATTAGTCACATTACATGCTTCTCTGCCAAAATTCATCTTAAAAGAACATCTCAAACTCATGCAATTTCAACTTCAACATTTGGGACTAAAATGTAAAGCTTGCAAACTTCAGCACCATTCAAATGTATGCCCAACGGTCACCTATTTCGAAACACTCACCTGTTGTATTGAAACGTTGGATCGAAACGGCGTTGACCGTTTTTATACGCGGGTTGGTTCCGAGAGTGGTTCTGAAACGAGGCACTCCAGTAGCCAAATCATTTCGAAACATCCTTTAGCGTTTCGAAACACGAAGGCCATTTCAGGCCCCCGTTTCGAAACACTAGAGGGTGTTTCGATACGGTTTGCCCAGAAACTGCTGCAATTGCTGGTTTTTCATGCATAAACCCACTCAAACACAACCAAAGGACTCCCCAAACATACCAACAAGTCATCTAACATATAAGGTACATGTTTAGAACATCCTAAACACCTTCATAGCACCAAACATGAAAACTCACAAATCTAGAGGCATGCTTCCTATTAACAAAACCAAATAGGCAATCAAACTTCAAATCAAACATTTAAGGCCATTTACAATTCAAACCAACCAAGGCAAACATGCCACAACCTTAGGGAGTTCAACACATCTCCCAAAACAAATCTTAGATTCCCATTGCCAATTTATCAAAACTAATAGTGTATCAAAACTTCACCATACATGAGCTTGGATTCCCTTGGACAAACTTAGCTTCCTTGATGCCCTTAAACACCTCAATTATCAGCATTATTGGTAAAGGAGAGCGTAAGCATAATTGCTTAGTGAGGCATGCTCTAAAGAAACCAACACAATAATGCAATTTTAGAAAACACTTCCATCAAAGTTTTTAAACCACATGCTCATCTCTTTCTCATGCTTGATAAACTTTCAAAGCAAAACTCATTGAAACCACATGTACCTTCATTCTATCTCATGCATTAAAACCAATGCAAAACTCGTGGCAAGGCCATTCACATGCTTGTATTGTCAAAGCATTTCTAAACAAAACACATATGCATATCTCATAGCATAAATCATTTCATCAAAGTACATGTGTAACAAAGATCATTTCATCATTTATATTGGCATTTAGCATCTCATTATACTCGGATATGCGGACACATTTCTACACTAGACTCTTCCGGTGGAATCTCACATCACCGTACTCACTTGTCTAGCAACAAAACTTCTGGTGGAATCTCTCATCACCGTACTCACATGGCGGAATCTTTCATCGCCACAAAGCTTGGGTATTTCAACAAGTCCTACCCGATGGAATACCCATCATCGGAAAATCTCCCTTTGGCTTAACCAAAGAGCACGTACGAATTTTTTAGTTTATAGTGCACTCTCATCCTATTGATCGATCAATTATATCCGGTAAGTTTCTCAACATCTATGCCAATATAATGTGTTAAAATATCATCACACCTACAGTTTTTCATGGAATAAAACTCAAAGGTTTTCTCACCACATTTCAAATCATAAATTATACTTTGCTTCAAATCAAAAGCTCAAATCTATTCAATTCAACATGTCATCTCATGACATATTTACAAGCATAATCTCATGCTCCAAAACATGCATAAAAACAGTAGGAATTTAACAATCTCAAACCATGAGCATGTAAAAGCATTTTTAGGGGCAAACACCACTTTAGAGAGGCCAAATCAAACCATACTTACTTCCGGACTTAGGAAGGTGTTTCAAACCTCTCCTAAATCCCCAAACCTTGTATTTTTGTCCTCATGGACTTCAAACCCAAATGCATTCATCGATTTCATTTCGCTTGCTTGCCGAAACGCTGATTAAGCTTCCAGATCAACTCCAAAGGTGTCCGAAGATGTCTCCCCTGTTTTAGACACATCAAAGCAGAGGATTAATGCATCATCATGCATTGAAATCTTCAGCCAACACTCCTAAACTCGTTGCTCTACCTAAAACCAACATTTCGGCCACCAACCACAACCGAAATCACCTCCAAACTCTTCCAAAACATAACCCAGCCAAGATCCATCACTTCTAATCATTTCTAAACATCAATTAACATCAAAAACAACTCTAAACTCGTCATTATACCTCCAGCTATAACGGAACACCAAAAACACCTCAAAAACCTCTATTTTCATAAGCAAAAACTTAGGAAACACAACCTATTCGGGATTGGATTGATAAAACCTCATTTCTAACATCATTTAACTTTCAAAATACATTAGAGAACCATCTCAAAACAGAGCCCAATCAATTACAATGAAAATCTTCAAGATCTCTTCCAAAATCTTGAGTTTTAAGCCAAAATCTTGTTTCTAACATTAAAACCATTTATAAAACTTTAATAAAGGATTGACAACTTGGGAATTTCAGTAAAGAACTGAGTATCTAGAGGAGAAGAACAATCTTACCTCTAAAAGATGATTTCTCCTTAATTTGGGCAAAATTCCATGAAAATGCAATGTGGAAATTAAAAGGATTTGTTGCAAGATTGATTAGGAACCAATGATTGATGAAAATCTCATCAATTGAAGTAAGAATCAATGTGAATTTTGCTGGAGAAAAGGTGTTTGGATGATAGGATTTTGAGAGAAAAAGGAATGAGAGGAAATTAGAGAAAGGTAGTTAAGAAAGTCAAAAAGTAGTTTTCACTTTTCTTTTATTTAATTAAACCATTAATTAAATCACCAAAATTAAGGAAAAATCTGGGGAAAAACATTTTTGGTAAATTAGCTCCTTAAAGATTCAAATTTTCAATCCTTTACAAAACAGTCACTACTAAACTTTGCAAAAATCGCAATTTGGTCACTACACCGAAATGTAGTATTTCCAAACCTTATTTTGTAAAATTGATTTCATCACTCTCTTATATATATATTAAATGAGGATTTTTAGATATTTTTCTATATTTTTAAAGCATCCCGAACTAGGCGTTCCCTAAAACCTCCTTTAATATTCGAACCGTTTCTCAGACCGGTCCGGTTCAGACCCTAAACTTCTAAGCCCAAAATTGGGGTGTTACAACTCTCCCCCTCTTAAGAAATTTCGTCCCCGAAATTTACCTAGAGGAAAAAGGTAAGGAAACTGCTTCTTCATGTCATCTTTTCTTTCCCACGTGGCTTCCTCAACACCACGATGCCTCCACAACACCTTAACCAACTCCATGGTCTTACCTCGAAGAACTTTACTGTCCGAATCCAGAATCTCAACCGGCTCATCATCATAGGTCAAATCTGGATTAAACTCCACTTCCTCCACAGGCATAACATACGAAGGATCCGATCTATACCTCCGAAGCATAGAGACATGAAACACATCATGTATTTTTTCCAACTCTTGTGGTAACCTCAGCTTATAAGCAACATGACCCACACGTTCAATCATCTCGTATGGTCCAATATACCTAGGGCTCAACTTACCCTTCCGGCAAAATCTCATCACCTTCTTCCAAGGTGAAACCTTCAAGAACACACGATCACCCACCGCAAACTTAACCTCTTTACGCTTCAAATCCGCGTAAGACTTCTGTCGATCAGAAGCTGCCTTCAACCGCTCACATGAGCTTCACCTTCTCAGTGGTTCCCTTCAACAAAGCCGACATCGAGACCAACTTCTGACCTGTTTCAGCCCAGCAAAGACGAGTTCTGCACTTCCTCCCATACAAGGCTTCATAAGGTGCCATTTGAATACTTGCCTGGTAGCTATTGTTATAAGCAAACTCCACCAAAGGCAAATGCTTCTCCCAAGAGCCTTGAAACAAAAACACGCAGCACCTCAACATATCCTCAAGCACTTGGATAACACGCTCAGACTGACCATCTGATTGCGGATGATAAGAGGTACTGAAATTCAGCCGCGTACCCAAAGCTTGATGTAAACATTCCCAAAAACGCGATGTGAACCTCGGATCTCTATCCGACATTATAGATTTTGGCACACCATGCAGACGCACAATCTCAGCAATGTACAGCTCTGCCAGCTTATCCAAAGTATACGTGGTATGCACAGGTAAGAGATGCGCACACTTCGTAAGGCGATCCACAATCACCCACACCGAATTCTTCTTCGATGGCGAAAAAGGCAAACTAGACACGAAGTCCATGGTAATTCTTTCCCACTTCCACTCAGGAATCCTCAACGGTTGCAACAACCCTGAAGGAAACTGATGCTCAGCTTTTACACGCTGACAAACCATACACTTACCCACATATTCCGCAACATCTTTCTTCAAACCCACCCAATAGTACTCATCCCTCAGATCGCGATACATCTTTGTACTACCAGGGTGCATAGCAAAAGGACTACTATGAGCTTCGGTCAGAATAGTACGCCTCAACACTACATCATTCGGCACTACTATCCGTCTTCTGAAACATAGAACTCCATCATCATTAAAACAGAAATCTGATGGTCTATCCTCAGCAATATCCTGAATATGCGGCACCAAAGAATCATCCAACAACTGCTTATCTTTTATCAACTGAACCAAAGATGGTTTCACTTGCAATTCAGCCACAAGACTTCCATCTCGCGAAATGCTCAAGCTAGCAAACATGGCCCTTAACTCTACCGCCACCTTCCTGCTCAAGGCATTCGCCGCCACATTAGCTTTTCCTGGATGGTACTCGATCGTTAGATCGTAATCCTTAAGCAACTCCACCCAACGTCGTTGCCTAAGATTTAGCTCTTTTTCAGACATCAAATACTTCAAACTCTTGTGATTCGTGTACATAATACATTTCTCACCATAAAGATAATGTCTTCAGATCTTCAAAGCAAAAACCACTGCAGCTGACTCAATATCATGCGTAGGGTAATTGCGCTCATGCACTTTCAACTGTCGTGATGCATAAGCCACCACCTTACCTTCTTGCATTAGCATACACCCCAAACCAACGTAGGATGCGTCACTATACACCACAAACTTTTTTCCTGATTCAGGTTGAACCAAAATAGGAGCTTGTGTCAAAGCTACCTTAAGCTTCTCAAAAGCTCTTTGTCTCGCTTCCGTCCACTCATACTTAACATCTTTTTGCAAAAACTTCGTCAAAGGTGCAGCAATCTTCAAAAATCCATCCACAAACCTCCAGTATTATCCTGCCAACCCAAGGAAACTACGGACTTCATGAACATACTTAGGAGGCTTCCAATTCATAACCGCCTTGATCTTCTGAGGATCAACACGAATCCCCTCAGCCGAATCCACATGACCAAGGAACACAACTTCCTTCAACCAAAACTCACACTTGCTCAGCTTAGCATAAAGCTGATTTTCTAGAAGTGCTTGCAAGACGACCCTCAAATGACCTTCATGCTCTTCCTCAATACGAGAGTACACAAGGATATCGTCAATGAACACCACAACAAACTTGTCCAAGTATTCATGGAACACTCTATTCATCATGTCCATAAAAGCTGTAGGAGCATTCGTCAGGCCAAACAGCATTACAAGGAACTCATAATGCCCATACCTTATTCTAAAGGTTGTTTTCGGCACATCCACATCTTTCACCTTAAGCTGGTAGTATCCTGACCTTAAGTCAATCTTGGAGAACACAGCCGCTCCCCAAAACTGATAAAAAAGATCATCAATCCTCGGCAAAGGATACCGATTCTTAATGGTCAACTTGTTCAGCTGACGATAATCGATGCACATTCTCATAGTGCCATCTTTCTTCTTCACGAACAAAACCGGTGCACTCCACGGTGACACACTAGGCCGAATGAAACCACGGTCAAGCAACTCCTGAAGCTGCGTCTTCAACTCCTTCGGTGCCATGCGATAGGGAGTAATGGACACTGGAGTTGTGTTTTCATACAACTCAATTCCAAACTCCACCTCTCGACTAGGCGGCAATCTAGGTAACTCCTCCGGAAACACTCCAGGAAAATCCCGCACAGTTCTGATATCCTGAACGTGCAACTCCTTTGTACTGGGATTCATCACAAAGGCTAAGTAAGCCTCGCAACCTTGCCCCAGCACCCGACTCGCTTCTAATGTAGACACCACATTGGACAGAAACTTTACATTCTCACCAACCACCACCACTTCGTAATCATCCGCAAGTTTCAGTGAAACTCGCTTGCTTTCAAAATCCACTATAGCCCGATGCTCAACAAGCCAATCCATACCAAGGATCACATCAAAGCCATAAAATGGTAATTCCATGAGATCAACAAGAAAAACGTGGTTTTGCACTTTCAAGGGACACCTTCTATACAACTTTCGTGTTACAACCGTCTCACCAAAGGAACTAGTCACACGTATACCAACATCCAAAGACTCAACAGGTAAACCATGCATTTGAGCATGTTCACGCAATATGTACGAGTGTGTAGATCCAGAATCAATCAAAGAAAGTAATGATAAGGATTGCAAAGTGAATGTACCTGCGATCACATCCGTATCATTCCTTCCCTCACGATGGGCATACACTCGAGCCTCACCGCCACCCTCAGGTTGAACGGCCACAACATGAGCTACATTCCTGCCTCCATCATCTCTGCGCTGAAAATTACCATGACCTCGCCCACGGCCTCTCTGTGTCTCAGCTGCTCTCACCGGAGCATGTCCCTCCTTCAAAGGCTGAGGACAATCCTTCTTCAAATGTCCACGGTTTCCACAATTCCAGCATGTACTAGGGTTACCCCAACACTCGCCACCATGCCGTCTACCACAACGGTTACACTCAGGATTCCTAAAAACAACATTAGGTCCCTACTGACTTCTACCAGGGTTACCACCTCCACGCCTAGCATCAAAGTGCGGCCTCATATCCTTATGCCTCTTGATGTGATCTCTAACATAATCGCGTTCAGCCGCTCTCTTCCCAAAGCTAGATCCACCCGCTCGGCTAGTCAAACCAAGATTTGGCTCAATGTCCTTGGCTCTAGTGACCAAGACATCGAAATCTGTATAGTCAGCCGCAAGCATAAAAGTCTTCACATCCATTACTAACCCATAACGGAATCGTTCGCACCTCTCCTGCTCATTAGGGATCAGCTCAGGTGCATACTGACTGAGGCGGACAAACTGGATCTCATACTCAGCCACCGTCAAGCTACCTTACACAAGAGACATAAATTCTCTTTTCTTCTCATCTAGGTATCGCACACCCGGATACTTCCGCTTAAATGCACTCAGGAAGAACGTCCAGGTCACCTCATCATCTTCCATCCCAGAGATAGTGGTCGTCCACCATGTATAAGCATCACCATGCAGCAGTGACACAACACAACCCAGCTTCTACACATTATTGCAGTTCATCTGACCCAAAATCCTCTTGGTGCTTTCCAACCAAGACTCAGATCCTTCCGGAGATAGACCTCTGAACTCAGTCCCTCCCAGACTGCGAAGGCGTTCCAAGGGCAATCTCACATTGGCATCGTCCTGATGCGCAGCTCCATGAGCTCTAGCTACTGCTGCCTGAAAGGCTCCAGCAATAGCCTGAATCAACACAGTCATGTCAGGAGCAGCTTGCCCCTGCACACCTTCAGGTCTAGCGACCCCAGCACCAGCACCAGCATTTCCAACTCCAGCAGCACCATCACCACCAGGAGGAAGAGGTAAATCCACAACATTCTCAACATTCTCATCATTCCCATTCTGAGACATAGCTCTTGTATTCATCCTCATCTCTCTACGTGGCCCCATTTACAAAGAAAACAATGCACTGACAAAATGCAATGAACACAATTAGGCACAATAAGGTAAGTAATCCAAGTACTCAAGCTCATTTTCGAAAACAATTCCTTTCATTAGTTTTGATATGGAAATGGGATCCCCTAACACACTCCAACATAGCATAACATCACAGCCACATCAAAATTGAAACCATGCCTAGATGGTTGACCCGAACTACGAAGATCACACGGGGAAAACCAAAGTCAATCCAGAAGTCAACCTTGATTCACGGCCCTTTTTTTCTTTTTAATCTTGTCTAGATGCTTGTTAACCCTAAGTGGGTACTCACGAAACATATTCGAGAAAGGCACAGCGATCGGATAACATACAGGGACTCAATTGCACTTTTTACAAGTTTAGGGACCAAAAAGCAATTTCTGAAAATTAGAAGGTCTTTATTGATTTTAAGTTTACCAATATGAAATTAGTCACATTACATGCTTCTCTGCCAAAATTCGTCTTAAAAGAACATCTCAAACTCATGCAATTTCAACATCAACATTTGGGACTAAAATGTAAAGCTTGCAAACTTCATCACCATTCAAATCTATGCCCAACGGTCACCTGTTTCGAAACACTCACCTGTTGTATCAAAACGTTGGATCGAAAAGGCGTTGACCGTTTCGATACGCGGGTTGGTTCCGAGACTGGTTATGAAACGAGGCACTCCAGTAGCCAAATCGTTTCGAAACATCCTTTAGCGTTTCGAAACACGAAGGCCATTTCAGGCCCCTGTTTCGAAACACTAGAGAGTGTTTCGATACGGTTTGCCCAGAAACTGCTGCAATTGCTGGTTTTTCATGCATAAACCCACTCAAACACAACCAAAGGACTCCCCAAACATACCAACAAGTCATCTAACATATAAGGTACATGTTTAGAACATCCTAAACACCTTCATAGCACCAAACATGAAAACTCACAAATCTAGAGGCATGCTTCCTATTAACAAAACCAAATAGGCAATCAAACTTCAAATCAAACATTTAAGGCCATTTACAATTCAAACCAACCAAGGCAAACATGCCACAACCTTAGGGAGTTCAACACATCTCCCAAAACAAATCTTAGATTCCCATTGCCAATTTATCAGAACTAATAGTGTACGAAAACTTCACCACACATGAGCTTGGATTCCCTTGGACAAACTTAGCTTCTTTGATGCCCTTAAACACCTCAATTATCAGCATTATTGGTAAAGGAGAGCGTAAGCATAATTGCTTAGTGAGGCATGCTCTAAAGAAACCAACACTATAATGCAATTTTAGAAAACACTTCCATCAAAGCTTTTAAACCACATGTACCTTCATTCTATCTCATGCATTAAAACCAATGCAAAACTCGTGGCAAGGCCATTCACATGCTTGTATTGTCAAAGCATTTCTAAACAAAACACATATGCATATCTCATAGCATAAATCATTTCATCAAAGTACATGTGTAACAAAGGTCATTTCATCATTTATATTGTCATTTAGCATCTCATTAATACTCGGATATGCGGACACATTTCTACACTAGACTCTTCCGGTGGAATCTCACATCACCGTACTCACATGGCGGAATCTTTCATCGCCACAAAGCTTGGGTATTTCAACAAGTCCTACCCGATGGAATGCCCATCATCGAAAAATCTCCCTTTGGCTTAACCAAATAGCACGTACGAATTTTTTAGTTTATAGTGCACTCTCATCCTATTGATCGATCAATTATATCCGGTAAGTTTCTCAACATCTATGCCAATAAATGTGTTAAAATATCATCACACCTATTGTTTTTCATGGAATAAAACTCAAAGGTTTTCTCACCACATTTCAAATCATAAATTATACTTTGCTTCAAATCAAAAGCTCAAATCTATTCAATGCAACATGTCATCTCATGACATCTTTACAAGCATAATCTCATGCTCCAAAACATGCAAAAAATAGTAGGAATTTAACAATCTCAAATCATGAGCATGTAAAAGCATTTTTAGGGGCAAACACCACTTTAGAGAGACCAAATCAAACCATACTTACTTCCGGACTTAGGAAGGTGTTCCAAACCTCTCCTAAATCCCCAAACCTTGTATTTTTGTCCTCATGGACTTCAAACCCAAACGCACTCACCGATTTCGTTTCGCCTGCTTTCTGAAACGCCGATTAAGCTTCCGGATCAACTCCAAAAGTGCCCGAAGATGTCTCCCCTGTTTTAGACACATCAAAGCAGAGGATTAATGCATCATCATGCATTGAAATCTTCAGCCAACACTCCTAAACTTGATTCTCTCCCTAAAACCAACATTTCGGCCACCAAACACAACCAAAATCACCTCCAAACTCTTCCAAAACTTAACCCAGCCAAGATCCATCACTTCTAATCATTTCTAAACATCAATTAACATCAAAAACAACTCTAAACTCGTCCTTATACCTCCATCTATAACAGAACACCAAAAACACCTCAAAACCTCTATTTTCATAAGCAAAAACTTAGGAAACACAACCTATTCGGGATTGGATTGATAAAACCTCATTTCTAACATCATTTAACATTCAAAATACATTGGAGAACCATCTCAAAACAGAGCCCAATCAATTACAATGAAAATATTCAAGATCTCTTCCAAAATCTTGAGTTTTAAGCCAAAAACTTGTTTCTAACATTAAAACCATTTGTAAAACTTTAATAAAGGATTGACAACTTGGGAATTTCAGTAAAGAACTGAATATTTAGAGGAGAAGAACAATCTTACCTCTAAAAGTTGATTTCTCCTTAATTTTGGCAAAATTCCATGAAAATGCAATGTGGAAATCAAAAGGATTTGTTGCAAGATTGATTAGGAACCAATGAATGATGAAAATCTCATCAATTGAAGTAAGAATCAATTTGAATTTTTCTAGAGAAAAGGTGTTTGAATGATAGGATTTTGAGAGAAAAAGGAATGAGAGAAAATTAGAGAAAGGTAGTTAAGAAAGTCAAAAAGTAGTTTTCACTTTCTTTTATTTAATTAAACCATTAATTAAATCACCCAAATTAAGGAAAAATCTGGAGAAAAACATTTTGGGTAAATTAGCTCCTTAAAGATTCAAAGTTTCAATCCTTTACAAAACAGTCACTATTAAACTTTGCAAAAATCGCAATTTGGTCACTACACAGAAATGTAGTATTTCCAAACCTTATTTTGTAAAATTGATTTCACCACTCTCTTATATATATTAAATGAGGATTTTTAGATATTTTTTCTATATTTTTAAAGCATCCCGAACTAGGCGTTCCCTAAAACCTCCTTTAATATTCGAACCGTTTCTCAGACAGGTCCGGTACAGACCCTAAACTTCTAAGCCCAAAATTGGGGTGTTACAGATGGCCCTGTACAGAAACGGTCGTTTCGAAACAGGGTTGACCGTTTCGATGCTCGGGTACGTTCCAAGACCCGTATCGAAACACCCTCCTCCAGTAGCAAAACTGTTTCGATACGACCCCAGCCGTTCCGAAACCTCTTAGCCATTTCAGGCCTCTGTTCCGAAATAGGCAAGGGCGTTCCGATATGCCTTGCCCTGCAACAACAGATTTTGCTAGGTTTTCATGTCTTTTCGTATCCAAAAAATTTCCGAGACATGCAACAACATACACACAGCTCACATATGCATCAAGGACCATATCTATGAATCATAACTAGAACATAGCATCACTTATGCAATCATAGGTACTAAAGGCATGGTTCCTAGTCCACCAAAACCACAACAAGCTTTAACAACAATCAAACCAAAATCCAAACATCAAAGGCCATTTACAACTCAAGTAGAAGCAATCTAACATGCTCAAAGTAAAGGAAAATATCCTCAACCACTCCAAAGTATAATTCCTACCCACTGGAGTAAAGCCACATACTTTGCAAAATCAAGAGCTTGGATTCTTCTTACTTACTCGCCGCCTTGAATGCCTAGTTTTTTGCATTGATGAAACAAAAGAGCGTAAGCACAAAGCTTAGTGAGGACCGCTATGCATCATTCATCAATACATTTCACATTTTGGCAAAATCACCATTTTACAACTCATGCCTTTTCATAAAACATGCCTCCACAAGACATCAATGCACTTTATAAACACATGTTCATATACATCACTCTAAAACAGCAACCAAACCATTGCTCATGCTTAACCAAGCATCTCATGCATCCTTGCATCATTTACAAGCATCTCATGCTTCACATTATTCATTTACATTATATTGGCTCGCAAGTGATAGTCCATAAACCATTTCAACACAAGACAAAATCAGATACGCGGATTACAAGCGTTGTCCCTCACGCATCATACAAACTACCGGACTACACAAGGTGGAGATTAATGGCACAATCACAACCCCTCAACATCACTCATCGGTAGTTGTATAATTCCTCTAACGAGAGTATGAGACACATACACAAGACTCACACACGAGACTAACCATTCACCGTTGTGATCTTAACCTCAATCGTTAGGGTACCTGGATGGAGATTACGGCACAATCACAACCCCTCGACATCCAAGGCGACTTTATTCACGGTGCACCCAATCCTATAGCCGGCTAACTATGTCCGATTAAAGTAACCAAAAACCATTTTCATCACTTGCCAATATAATCATTTAACCACATTAATCCACTATTTTACAAGCATAACCACAATGCCATTTCCACAAGAATAACATGCTTAATATCATATGCATTCAACACATGCAAACCAAGGATCACTTACCTAGTGCATCCTTAACATAATGGCATTAAAATCCAGCATTAAACCATGCTTAAACATGCTTAAAACATTAAACAATCCACACTCAACTCAAGTGCAATTTCATCAACAAAGCACATTTCCAAGAGAGGGACTTCCAAATCACTTACTCTTGAGCTTAGCTAAGTTAATAAAACTTACACTAAGCTCCCAAGACCACGCTCAAAGCGTTACAAAGCAGAAAATTGCATTTCCACTCACCGATACGCGAAGCCTTGCTTGCCGACACATAATTACGCTTCCGGAGCCTCCAACAACACCTCGTTTGCTTCCGGATCAAGATCTCCTGTTTTCACATCATCAAAATAGAGATCTAAATGCATTAAAATGCATTCAAACACCAGCAACAATTCACAAACCCGTTGCTCACCCAAACTACACCAAAATAACTTTCCAAAACAACCGAAAGCTCAATCGATTGCTTCCTAAACCAAGCCCAGCCATCATACATCACTTCCAAACAATTATCAACATCAAAACATATCTAATAAACAACCCATCTCATCCTTATACCTCCAGCAAGAAAGATTCCACCATTTCACCTTAAAATCTCACTTAAAACTACCAAGAAACTCAAGGATCTCAAGGATTTCGGGATCTATGTTATCAACACATCCTTTTAACATATAAATCAACTTAAAACTCAATTAAAATCAACACAAAACAGAGTCTAACTCAACAAGTCCGAAAATCAAGATTTCAATCATATTTTTACAAGATTTTGATCTTCAATCAAAACTATAATGAAAACTCAACCAAAAATAGTATTTAGAAGCCAAATATCTTGGGAATTTCAATAAAGAACTTAGATTAGAGGTTGAGAATGGGATTTACCTCCAATCCTTGCTTCTCTCAATGAATGACAAGTTTTCCTTAGCAAAATCTTGAAGAATTAGAAAAGATCTCTTGAAAATGGTTTAGAAAATGTTGACAGAGATTTTGGAAGAAACAATTCTGAGAAAAGATGAGCGAATTAGTGTTTGGCTAAAAATAAGAAAGAGTTGGTAGTTATGTAATTATAAATCTCACTTTAACTAACTTTATTAATTAATTAATATAAACCCAATTAAATCCATTTAATTAAAAGCCTTTTAAAACACATGTCATATTGAGAAAAGGTCAAATTGACTTAAAGCCCCCTAAAGATTCTAAGATTTTGGCTTCCACATTAAAAATCACATTTTCCCAGTTTTGAAACTTTACAATTTGGTCACTACTCAAAATGTCCCATTTCCGAAATCCATTTTGTAAAATTGACTTGACCAACCTCTTAAACATATTTTAGAGGATTTTAGCAATTTTTATCACAATTTTACCCTATCCCGATCCTTGATTTCCTTAAATCACCTTACGCGATTCAAACCTTTCTCGACCGGTCTGATCCGATATCTAAAACATCTAGGCCCAAAACCAGGGCGTTACACCACCGCTGTGACAACCATGGTGGAGTATTCGGTACAATTACAACCCCTCAACACCACTCATCGGTAGATGTATAGCCCACTAACGAGAGATGGGACACATACAAGGTTCGCACACGGGAGCTATCCTCCACCGTTGCAACCTTAAACATTCCTCAATCATTAGGGTATTTGGATGGAGTTTTCGGTACAATCACAGCCCCTCAACATCCAAGGCGACTTGTTTATAGTGCACTCAATCCTATAGTCGGCTAACTATCTCCGATTTCATTTGCAAAACACTTTACACAACATCACTTGCCAATATAACCCACAATTCATGCATACCTCACTGTTTTTCCAAAGTATTCACAATAAGCCATTTCCAAGCATTAAACCATGCTTCCAAAACCATGCATAAACACATGCATACAAGGATCACTTACCTAGAGCATCCTTAAACCATATGGCATCATCAAACACAATTTATAAACTCAAAACATGCTTTAAAACAATAGGTAACCTCACTTAAAAACAAGTGCATCCAAAAGCTCATAATAGCACAATCTGAGGGAGAAAATCACTTTATTTACTTCCGAACTTAATAAAGCGTTTCAAGCTTACACTAAGTTCCCAAAACCTCTATTAAGATCTTTCAAAGCTGGAAATCCCATTTCCACTCACCGACTTGCGAAACCTCAATTCCTGACGCGAAATTCAAGCGTCCAAAGCCTCCGAAACTTCGCCCAAAGTTTTCGAAGAATTCTCCCCTATTTATACCACATAAGAACAGAGGATTAATGCATCTCAATGCATTAAAACCACTAACAACCACTAAAATCTCGTAGCTCTACCCAAAGGCACCAAAATATCCATCTGAAACAACCGAAATTACATTCGATTCATCACTAAACTCAATCCAGCCATCAACCAACACTTCCAACACATTTTAAACATAAATCAACATCCAAAACAACCTAATACCATTCTTATACCCCCAACAACTAAAATTTCACATAATATCTCAAAAACCCAACCAAAAACACCTTTAAAATCAAGACTCTTTTTCAACATCTTAAACCTTCCAAAACCTTGATTAGAAACCATCTAAAATAAATCAAATCAAAACAACTTCAAAAATCACATTAAATAATCTATTTTATCAAGATCTCGCCATTTTATCAAAACCACAATAAAACTTCAATCAAAAACCTAAATCAAGGGTCAAATATCTTTGGAATTTCATTAAAGAACCTTGATTAGAGGGTTAGTACGAAACTTACCTCCAATCATTGCTTCTCTTCTAATTTTATAAGTTTTGCTTCAAGAATCTTAAAGAGATTTGAGGGAAATCACAAGAGAGAAGTTGAAAATCAAGAAAGAAAATGGATGGGGAAGAATTCTGGAAAATGAGAGAAAAATAGAGAGTGTTTGACTGAAGTGAAATGAAGAAAATGAAAATGAACGTCAAATTTGCTTAACCAAAATAACCACCTTTTATTAAATTGATAAAAATCACTTTTAATATTTAATAAACCATTTAAACCACATGCCAAATTAAAGAGAGAGCTTAATTGTCTTAAAGCTCCCTAAAGATTTTAAGAATTTGACTCTTCATTGAAAAATACCCATTTTTTCACAGTTTTAAAACTTTACATTTTGGTCATTGTCCAAAATGTACACTTCTCAAAACTCGTTTTGCAAAATTTATTTAACCAACCTCATAAGTATAATTTTTAGAAATTTTTACCACTTATCCTACCCCGAACCTTGATTTCCTTAAACCACTCGAACCACCGACCTCTGCTTCCACTAGCCTGACCTGACGTACAAAACACCTAGGCCTAAAACTGAGGCGTTACAATAATAATAATAATATAAAAAAACAAATAAGTGAATAAGTAAAACTGAAAATAATGGCCGCAATGTAAGGTAGTGCAAATTAAAGGATAGAAATGTAAGGATACAGGAACGAAGGAACTGAAAATTCAATTATCCCATTTCATAAAAACACGCGGATCGATCTTGCAGTTTGGGTCCATACGCGGGTTACAAGCGTGAAACGACGTCATTTTGGGGCTGGAGATGACGCCTAAAACGACGTCATTTTGATAATCATATAAATGTCCTATTTTGGATAAAAAATCACTTTACATCAGATAACCCCCAATAAATTTCAAATGTTCTCAAGACTCTCTCCCCTTTCACTGTCCAAGCTGGTCGTCCCCCTAGTGTCCACCATGAGTCGCCATTCACTGGCGACGGAGAAACGCCGCGAATGATTGCCGGAGTTCATGCCGGTGATGGGTTTGGTTCGATTTCGGGTCCTAAGACCGAATTTGTGGTTTGTTTTGCCTAAATCTTTTCCTATTTTCTTAGATCCATGAAAAACCAAAAGGTTTTTATATATTTTTTACCTTTTTTTCTTGATTTTTTGACTGTTCGATCTCCTTTTTGTGTTCATTTTTTTTATTTTCAGTCTTTTCTGGTCTCTTATCTCTTTTTTTCTACAGTTTAAATCCCTTTTATAGGGCTATGTTTCGAGTGAGCTGTAAAGCAGATGGCATGTGGTGGCCGGATATAGGCGAGTTTGGGTAGTGAAGATGGTGACGAGGCCAGGGTGGTAGAGATGAAAGGTTTTAAGGTGGGTTAGGGTGGTGGGCTGATAATTATCTGGATTATTATTATTTTTAGGTTTTATTTTGTTTTTCGGAAATGACTTGGAGCTAGGGATATCGACGGCAGCGCGACTAGACGGTGACGGCTTGAACGAGCAATGGTGGCGGCTGTTGCAGAGGCGGCGAAGGCTCAAGGATGAAGGTTTAGGCAGCTAGGTTTTTTTAAGGTTATGTTTAAGTATTGAGTTTGGATATTGGGCTAGGGTTCATTTGGGCATGGTTGTAATTATTGCATATGGGTATTGGGTTAATAAAATGGGTTAGTGGGTTGTTGGACCAAAATGGGTTACTACAGCCGCCCCTCTTTTCTCATGTTTGTATAGCGACAATGAAGCAAAGACAAAAAGAACTTATTTTGTTCGATTTGGTTGGGATTCTTCTCTCTCGGCTCAACTCTTCTTCATTCGATTCACTTGATCTGTTCGGCCGCTCTTGCAGGCAAAATCTTCAAAATGGAGTGATCCATTGGGGAAAAAAATAAGTTCAGCTTGCCACGATTCTGACGACGACATAATACCTAGAGAAAATTTGATCTAGCTGCAACACTAACAGAGAGGCAAGGTCTACAAAACTTGATCCAGTAGCGACATTGACGAAGAAACCAAATTTGACAAAAGTTTTCTTTTTCTGTCCCTTTCTTTTTCTTTTTCTTTTTCTTTTTTTTCTTTTCCTTTTTCTTTCTTATTTTTTCTTTTCTTTTTCTTTTTTTCTTTTTGTTTTCAAAGGTTGATGACATGATGGTTTATCCACTCCGCTCCATCTTGGAGAAGTGGAGTATGTTATTTGGAGTGTCCTGCTCCACCACTGAGAGAGAGGTAAAATCTGAAAGAAGTTGATCTGCTACAACGCTAATGAAGAGGCATGATCTAGAGAGGAAAGTTTGATCTGCTACAACTCTGACGAAGTGGCATTATTTGGAGAAGAAAGTTCGAACTCTGACGAAGTGGCAGGATCTTGAGGAGGAAGTTTAATCTGCTACAACTCTGACGAAGAGGCACAATCTAGAGGAGAAAGTGTGATACACTATAACTCTGAAGAAGTGGGATGATCCGGAGAAGAAAGTTTGATCCGATACAACTCTAATGAAGAGGCATGATATGGAGAAGAAAGTTTAACTCGCTACAACTCTGACGAATTGGCATGATCTGGAGAAGAAAGTTTGATCTGCTACAACTCTGACGAAGTGGCATGATCTGAATAAGGAAGTTTCACCTGGTACAACTCTAACAAAGTGGCATGATTTGGAGAAGGAAGTTTGATTCTCTACTACTCTGATGAACTGTCATGATCTAGAGGAGAAAGTTTGATCCGCTACAACTCTGATGAAGTGGCATGATCTGGAGAAGAAAGCTTGATCCGCTACAACTTTGATGAAGAGGCATGATCTGGAGAAGAAAGTTTGACCCCTATAAATATGACGAAGTGGCATGATCTGGAGAATAAAGTTTGATCTGCTACAACTCTAACGAAGTGGCATGATCTGGAGAAGAAAGTTTGATCCGCTACAACTCTAATGAAGTGGGATGATCCGGAGTAGGAAGTTTAATCCGCTACAACTCTGACGAAATGACATGATCTAGAGGAGAAATTTTGATCCACTACAACTATAACGAATTAACATGATCTGGAAAAGAAAGTTTGATTTGCTACAACCCTGACGAAGAGGCATGATCTGGAAGTGAAAGTTTGACCCGTTGCAACTTTGACGAAGTGGCATGATATGGAGAAGAAAGTTTGATCCGCTACAACTCTGACGAAGAGGCATGATCTGGAGGAGAAAGTTTGATCCGCTACAACCCCGATGAAGAGGCATGATCTGGAAGAGAAAGTTTGACCCGCTACAACTTTGATGAAGTGGCATGATATGGAGAAGAAAGTTTGATCCGTTACAAATCTAACGAAGAGGCATGATCTGGACGAGAAAGTTTGATCCGTTACAACCCTGACGATGAGGCATGTTCTGGAAGAGAAAGTTTGACCCGCTACAACTTTGATGAAGTGGGATGATATGGAGAAGAAAGTTTGATTCGCTACAACTCTGACGAAGAGGCATGATCTGGAGGAGAAAGTTTGATTCGCTGCAATTCTGACAAAGTAGCATGATCTTGAGAAGAAAGTTTGATCCGCTACAGCTCTGACGAAGAGGCATGATCTAGAGGAGAAAGTTTGACATGCTATATCTATGACGAAGAGGCAGATCTGGATAAACATTTTTTTTGCTTTCGCTTTTTGATTGATTTTTTTTATTTTTTATTTTTTCATTTGTAATCCTTTTTTGGAAATTTGATTTTTTTTTATTTATTGTTGATTTTTTTTATATTTTTGAATTTTTGTGTTGACTAATTATAAGTCATAAGAGAAGATCCAAATAAAATATCAGGTCTAGTCGCATCATTAACGAAGAGATTAGACTTGGGCAAAAATTTGGCGTGCTGCACCATCAACGGCAAATTGAGCTTTTGGAAAATGTGGGATATGCTACATCATGGCGGGCAGTCACGACCCTCTTCGGCTTTGATCATCTTGTCTTTCAAAAAGGGCATGGAGCTCTCTAATCGTTCTTTTATTCTATTTCTTTTGGGTAAGTAAACTAGATAACCCATTGCATCCTCAGGGTGATGGATTTGTTATCGAGTTGATTTGTTCTACCACTTGTTGGAGAGAAAGAATTTGTAAAACTTGTTTTGTAAACATATTCATGATGATATGATTAGTATGAGTCAATTGATCATAACTTAAGTACGTCTAATGAATGCATGAATCCAAAATGCCATTCGGGGGATGTCTTTTGGATTTTGGAGTCATCTTAAGCATTTGCATCTACTCTGAAACCGGCACCATTGGCAGCTCGAACTCCGTTTAGTCACCGAGCCTTCTTCTTTTTAGGTCTAATCGTATTGCAAGAAAATTATTTGCCTTATATTCTGGTAGTGTGTCTTTTCTCTTGATTCATTTACCCATGGGAATGTCCTTTTTTCAATCAAGACTGCCTTTGGTCCCTATACTTTTAGGAATCCTTCAAAAGCAATGTAGGTAGATTTTCTCATATTTGTTAGCTTGTTGACTCTTATGTATGTTGGGTCACGTCGGCACGCCCCGTGGTACAACGAAAAATTAATCCGACGTAATCCAGCCAAGATCCATGTACAGGAACAAATTCGGGGTGAAAAGATGAAGAGTTACCTTTTTAAACTCTGGAAACTGGAAAACCGGCGGTATGTCGGAATAACCACGTCAAGTAAAACCGGAATCGTCACAGGTTCGCAATGACCTCTACGGAGTCCACCATGAGCCGCCATTCACTGGCGACGGAGAAACGCCGCGAATGATTGCCGGAGTTCATGCCGGTGATGGGTTTGGTTCGATTTCGGGTCCTAAGACCGAATTTGTGGTTTGTTTTGCCTAAATCTTTTCCTATTTTCTTAGATCCATGAAAAACCAAAAGGTTTTTATATATAATTTTTTACCTTTTTTCTTGATTTTTTGACTGTTCGATCTCCTTTTTGTGTTCATTTTTTTTATTTTCAGTCTTTTCTGGTCTCTTATCTCTTTTTTTTCTACGGTTTAAATCCCTTTTATAGGGCTATGTTTCGAGTGAGCTGTAAAGCAGATGGCAGGTGGTGGCCGGATATAGGGGAGTTTGGGTAGTGAAGATGGTGACGAGGCAAGGGTGGTAGAGATGAAAGGTTTTAAGGTGGGTTAGGGTGGTGGGCTGATAATTATCTGGATTATTATTATTTTTAGGTTTTATTTTGGTTTTCGGAAATGACTTGGAGCTAGGGATATCGACGACAGCGCGACTAGACGGTGACGGCTTGAACGAGCAATGGTGGCGACTGTTGCAGAGGCGGCGAAGGCTCAAGGATGAAGGGTTAGGCAGCTAGGTTTTTTAAGGTTATGTTTAAGTATTGGGTTTGGATATTGGGCTAGGGTTAATTTGGGTATGGTTGTAATTATTGCATATGGGTATTGGGTTAATAAAATGGGTTAGTGGGTTGTTGGACCAAAATGGGTTACTACAGCCGCCCCTCTTTTCTCATGTTTGTATAACGACAATGAAGCAAAGACAAAAAGAACTTATTTTGTTCGATTTGGTTGGGATTCTTCTCTCTCGGCTCAACTCTTCTTCATTCGCTTCACTTGATCTGTTCGGCCGCTCTTGCAAGCAAAATCTTCAAAATGGAGTGATCCATTGGGGACAAAAATAAGTTCAACTTGCCACGATTCTGACGACGACATAATACCTAGAGAAAATTTGATCTAGCTGCAACACTAACAGAGAGGCAAGGTCTACAAAACTTGATCCAGCAGCGACATTGACGAAGACACCAAATTTGACAAAAGTTTTCTTTTTCTATCCCTTTCTTTTTCTTTTTTTCTTTTTGTTTTGAAAGGTTGATGACATGATGGTTTATCCACTCTGCTCCATCTTGGAGAAGTGGAGTATGTTAATTGGAGTGTCCTGCTCCACCACTGATAGAGAGGTAAAATCTGAAAGAAGTTGATCTGCTACAACACTGATGAAGAGGCATGATCTAGAGAGGAAAGTTTGATCTGCTACAACTCTGACGAAGTGGCATGATTTGGAGAAGAAAGTTCGAACTCTGACGAAGTGGTAGGATCTTGAGGAGGAAGTTTAATCTGCTACAACTCTGACGAAGAGGCACAATCTAGAGGAGAAAGTTTGATACGCTATAACTCTGAAGAAGTGGGATGATCTGGAGAAGAAAGTTTGATCCGATACAACTCTAATGAAGAGGCATGATATGGAGAAGAAAGTTTAACTCGCTACAACTCTGACGAATTGGCATGATCTGGAGAAGAAAGTTTGATCTGCTACAACTCTGACGAAGTGGCATGATCTGAAGAAGGAAGTTTCACCTAGTACAACTCTAACAAAGTGGCATGATCTAGAGAAGGAAGTTTGATTCGCTACTACTCTGATGAAGTGTCATGATCCAGAGGAGAAAGTTTGATCCGCTACAACTCTGATGAAGTGGCATGATCTGGAGAAGAAAGCTTGATCCGCTACAACTCTGATGAAGACGCATGATCTGGAGAAGAAAGTTTGACCCCTACAAATATGACGAAGTGGCATGATCTAGAGAAGAAAGTTTGATCCGCTACAACTCTAATGAAGTGGCATGATGCGGAGAAGGAAGTTTAATCCACTACAACTCTGACGAAGTGACATGATCTGGAGGAGAAAGTTTGATCCACTACAACTATAACGAATTAACATGATCTGGAAAAGAAAGTTTGATTTGCTACAACCCCGACGAAGAGACATGATCTGGAAGTGAAAGTTTGACCCGTTGCAACTTTGACGAAGTGGCATGATATGGAGAAGAAAGTTTGTTCCGCTACAACTCTGACGAAGAGGCATGATCTGGAGGAGAAAGTTTGGTCCGCTACAACCCTGACGATGAGGCATGTTCTGGAAGAGAAAGTTTGACCCGCTACAACTTTGATGAAGTGGCATGATATGGAGAAGAAAGTTTGATTCGCTACAACTCTGACGAAGAGGCATGATCTGGAGGAGAAAGTTTGATTCGCTGCAATTCTGAAAAAGTAGCATGATCTTGAGAAGAAAGTTTGATCCGCTACAACTCTGACGAAGAGGCATGATCTGGAGGAGAAAGTTTGACCTGCTATATCTATGACGAAGAGGCACGTTTTGGATAAACATTTTTTTGCTTTTGTTTTTTGATTGATTTTTTTATTTTTTATTTTTTCATTTGTAATCCTTTTTTGGAAATTTGATTTTTTTATTTATTGTTGATTATTTTTATATTTTTGAATTTTTGTGTTGACTAATTATAAGTCATAAGAGAAGATCCAAATAAAATATCAGTTCTAGTCGCATCATTAACGAAGAGATTAGACTTGGGCAAAAATTTGGCGTGCTGCACCATCAACGACAAATTGAGCTTTTGGAAAATGTGGGATATGCTACATCATGGCGGGGAGTCACGACCCTCTTCGGCTTTGATCATCTTGTCTTTCAAAAAGGGCATGGAGCTCTCTAATCGTTCTTTTATTCTATTTATTTTGGGTAAGTAAACTAGATAACCCATTGCATCCTCAGGGTGATGGATTTGTTATCGAGTTGATTTGTTCTACCACTTGTTGGAGAGAAAGAATATGTAAAACTTGTTTTGTAAACATATTCATGATGATATGATTAGTATGAGTCAATTGATCATAGCTTAAGTACGTCTAATGAATGCATGAATGAAAAATGCCATTCGGGGATGTCTTTTGGATTTTGGAGTCATCTTAACAATTTGCATCTACTCTGAAACTGGCACCATTGGCAGCTCGAACTCCGTTTAGTCACCGAGCCTTCTTCTTTTTAGGTCTAATCGTATTGCAAGAAAATTATTTGCCTTATATTCTGGTAGTGTGTCTTTTCTCTTGAGTCATTTACCCATGTGAATGTCCTTTTTTCAATCAAGACTGCCTTTGGTCCCTATACTTTTAGGAATCCTTCAAAAGCAATGTAGGTAGATTTTCTCATATTTGTTAGCTTGCTGACTCTTATATATGTTGGGTCACGTCGGCACGCCCCGTGGCACAGCGGAAAAATTAATCCGACGTAATCCAGCCAAGATCCATGTACAGGAACGAATTTGGGGTGAAAAGATGAAGAGTTACCTTTTAAAACTCTGGAAACTGGAAAACCGGCGGTATGTCGGAATAACCACGTCAAGTAAAAGTGGAATCATCACAGGTTCGCAACGACCTCTACGGAGTCCACCCGAACAAAAACGAACAAAGTTTCTACCTTCCTAACACTTAGGGATAAATTTTGACATATTTGAACACCTTCCAGGGAGAAGTCGAAATCCCTCCAGGGATTCCTGAGGGAGTCTGAAATCGACCAGGAGTTCAATCGGGACTTGCAATCGAGCAAGGGAACCTTCAGGGGCTTGCCAGGGGGCAAGTAGAAAACTAGAAAAATATCGAACAGCTTCTCAGAGAGCTTTCTGGGATATGTCGAATTCCAGTGGGGAATCCCTAGGGGTGTTGTCGAAATCTTCAAGAAGAGGAAGAGGGATGATTTGGTTGCTAGCCCTTGTCCCTTTAAATAGTATTCAGAGACTTAATTCTAGTTGAATACCTTAAATCCAAGTTCAACCAAAATTCATAGAATCTAATTCTACTTGAAATTGTTTTATATTAAATATACATTATATTTAATAATATTAAATGAAATATATATATTTAATTACGAAGAATCTTATTCTACATAAAACATAGATTTAAATATACATTATATTTAATCCAGATCTATATATATATTTATTATATAGAATCTCATTCTATCTTTACTTGGATTTAAATATATTTAAATATATATTTTTAATTATGTAGGATCTAATTCTACATAAACTTGGAATTAAATATACATTATATAAATTCCAAATATATATTTAAATTTCTAGAATCTTATTCTATAATATTTAAGTCTCTAAATATTTTCCATACTCTAAATAATATTTGATAAATACAATATTTATCCAATATTATTCTCATTTAAGGGAGTTGCCTATTTCCCCTATCCCATAGGGGATTTTCGGCAACCTCCTAAAATAGGGAGTATAGTTTCCAATTTTTGTTCGTTTCATTCGAAGGGTGTAACCCTTGTAGGTTCATGCAACGTTAGCAACAAAATTAGAACTGTTCTAATTTTACAAACAATGAGTAGCATCTAGCAATACATCATTGCTACCTAAGTTGCATGAAGTCATGGTTTGACTTTCCTAATTCTTGAATAAACTTCATTTATGTATTTCATCCTTTTGTCCTTTATATCTTAGATGAACACAAGTCATGGGTTAGTCACACTTGCGTTGTCCATCTTGTGTTTCTTGATGTCTTGAGTAGATTATGATAAACGAATCTCTATGATATCTCATATCATACTATTCGAGCATGGCCATGCATTTTCTAATCTCACTCAATCAAGTGGCCGAAGATATTTCTCCCATTATGTAGGAGGGACAAATCCTTTCTTGATCAACCATATTTCACTACATAGGTCATCACGTATCCAATCATCAGTCTTTATAATGTAGTCAGTTACGACACACGTTTGACTATGTCAAAATATGTAAATCTTTATGTTGAAATCATGTTGATCTCAAGTTTGAGGATTATACATATGTTTATCATGAGTAATGTTGTTCTCTAACAAATACATATGTGTTGATTTTGACATCTCTATGTCAATGACAACGCTTCTCATCAACCACATATTAGTCTTTATATATTATCACTATCTATACCCGTAATAATATTCGACTAAGGATCCTATTCAACAATAATCGTATTATTGTATGGACATTATTATCCAATGGTTAGTTTGATGCACAGAAACATACCAAATGATAATAACGGAAATGCTATTACTTGATAAATCTAGTAAAATAATATGTCTATTCAATCATCATATGATTGGTCTTTGGGCATACTCCAACAATCTCCCACTAGCACTAAGACCAATCATTCTCGTATCTAATACGATATGGCTTAGTGTAACTGACTTGCTTATGCTGTGTCAAAAGCTTTGTCAGGGAGTTGACAAAGTTATTAACTTTGTGCGTATGTTGCATACTTTCACATCTCCAAGATGTAAGTACTTTAGAATATGTTTGGATTTATTGATGAGATCTGGGTTTTATTTGCTTACGCAAAGGTTCCATCATAATAGAGTTATGTAGCATCTAATATGCTGGGAACAACCCTTAGTTCAGAAGTGAACCCTATAGATCCAAACATCCTTCTTTATTACTATGTCGACTGTAATACATTCAGCCTATGTTGTAGAGTTAGATATTGTCTCATGTTGCGATATTTAGTTCCTTTTGATGAGTATGTCATCTACATACAATACTTAGGAAAGTAACAATGCTCACACTAGCTCTTTTGAAAACAAGACTCCCCTTTGTTTCTAGATAAACCAAACCTTTTGATTGTATCTTCTGAAACGAATATCTCAACTTCGAGAATCTTGCCTTAGTCTACGGATAGACCTTTGTAACTTACATACCTTCCAAGTGTTTACTGGAATGACAAAACCTTCTGGATGTGTCATGTACACATCTGTTTCAAGTTTTCCCTTAGGAAAGTGGTTTTGACATTCCTTTATTTGATTTCATAATCATCGTATGTAACTACTTGCAAGTGAGATTAAGATGGATTAAACATAGCTACAAGGAAGATGCTTTATCATAGTCTATACTATGAAGTTTGTCGAAAACTTTTAGTGACGAATCATCCATTGTATGTTTTATTATCCATATCGGTTTTTCCTTTTTGAAAAACTCATCCATACCTCTTAGGTTTTACCCTTTTAGGTAACCAAAGTCTATCGTTGGTTTTAGACATGATTCCATCTCATATCTCATGGCTCTTAGTCATTTGTCGAATTTTGGGCTCACCATTGCTTTCTGATAAGACCTAGTCTTTATCTTGATCCGAAAAGAAGAGTGTTTCCATGTACGGATAGTAAGAAATCCATATTTCTCAAGCATATGGCATTCTCTTAAGGATCAACACAATGGTTGTGTTTTGTTCCAATGTTACTTGATCATTTGTGGAACATTCTCAATCTTTAGTTCATAAATTTGTTGTCTAAAATTTCTTCACATTCCAAATTCCATTTTTTCCTTTTGTGAGAGGTAATCTCTTTCGAGAGAAACTCTCGTTTTAGCAACAAACATTTTGTTCTCGTTGAAAAATGAAATCCCTTAGTGATAAGTATTCTCTTTCGAGATAAACTATCGTTTGAGCAACAAATATTTTGTTCTCGTTAAAGTTGAAGAAATAATATCCCTTTGTGAGAATTAATCTCTTTCAAGATAAACTCTCGTTTGAGAAACAAACGCTTTGTTCTCGTTAGGATAAACAACAAATGGAGTTTTTAAGGTTCGAACTTTGTAAACATTTTAACATGTAAGTAACCTTAAAACTTCAAAGGTATTCTAGAACAATTCTTAGTCCACATCTTATATGACGTTTCGAAAAAAAAAACACAATTAAGTATGAGAGTTGTTTTTCTAGTGTGTAAAGAAGTCGAAAATGACTTGTTCTGAATCAAAACATGTCTAACATATTTGATTCTCTTTCAAAGACCTTTCGTTCCATTTGTGGGATTTAATTATGGGACAATCCCATATTATTTGAAAGTTCATCAAACTTTAAATATTCTTGAATTTGATCTCATCAAATTACCTTAATACTTTTTATGAGTTTGAGATTAGTCATTTGTTTTATTTATCTTATAAATATTATTGATTTGATTAGTTTAAAGATCATTGATTCGTTGTGCCATAAGAGATTAAAAGAATAACATTTATTTAAATAATCTCAAAATTAAAATATCTTGTCCTTACAAGATAACTAAAACTTAGGCACAAAATAATAATCTTAAAAACTAAAACAAATCTATTTAAGCAAAAACACATGTCCTAATGGATGATGTAGCAACTCTTGCTTTATTTTCATTCGCATGTCCATGTCTATTCTGATGCCTTCTCTTTAGAAGCCTCTGAGGTTGATGCCTCACTCGTTTTTGCTTTCTTGACTTCTTGTAGGTGTGTGGGGCAGTTTCTCTTCCAATGTCCGGTCTTGCCGCAATGGAAAAATTTTTCATCCTTCATGATTTCGTTCTTAGGTTTCAATGCCCCCTTTCCATCAGTTTTGGTCTTACCATCAACTTTAGACTTTGCTGTCGATTTACATTTCTTCTTGCTCTTACGGACCATCCGAACAAGTTTAGGTCCTACCTTCTTCAGGTTGATTTCAGCAGTTCTCAACATGCCGAGCAAATGTGGTAGCGTCTTGTTAATTTCATTCATATTGAAATTAAGGACGAACTGATTGAAACTATCCGGCAACGATTGCAGGATGACATCAGTAGCTAATTCGTCTTTCAGCGGAAAGCCGAGCTTCTCCAACGTTTGGATGTAGCCCATCATTTTGATGACGTGATCTCCTACGGGAGATCCCCCACTCATCTTGCATTGAAACAAAACTTTAGAGGTCTCGTACCTCTCTTGACGAGCATGCCCTTCATAAATCTCCTTGAGATTTTGAATCATATCATAAGCTACCATGTCCTCATGTTGCTTTTGAAGCTCAGGGGTCATGGAGGCAAGCCTAAGGCAACCGACATCCAGCATGTCGTCCATGTGTTTCTTAAACTTGTCTTTGTCAGCTCTGGAAGCAGTGGCAACCGGTTCATCAGGAACATGTTCTTCAATGACATATTCCTTCTTTTCCTGTTTGAGAACAATTCTCAAATTGCGGAACTAGTCAAGGAAGTTTATGCCATTGAGCTTATCCTTCTCAAGGATAGATCGCAGAGATAGAGTATTATTTGCCATTAATTCTACAACAAAGAAAATATGCTACAAAAGTTTTACTAAATTTTAAAATTTATAGATAGGTATTTACTATAAATTTACTCCCACTATTTTCTTCAAAATTAAAAACCCTCTAGTTTTAATTTCGGAAAAACGTTTCGATAGTTTTTCTAGTGAGTGAGGATCCGTATTTCACCATTCTTAAATCAGATTTGGCCAGTCTTTTAGGAAATGGTTATTTAGGTAAGTAACACCTTACTAATTACATCTCATGTAATTCCTCATCTTTTGGCGAACAACTCTTGTTCTTTAAATCATCTTATGATTATCCAAAACTTTTAACCACTAGGTTTTCTAATCCTATTAGAATAACCCACCTAAGTCAATACCAATATCTCAACCGGCGAATATCACTAGCTTATTCTTCGCGTTTAACTAAGATAGATAAATGTCACATTGCTTTGGCAAAGCTCGCATTATATCGATCGAAGCTTTAACTAGGGTAAATATTGGATGGTTAAAACAGACTTAGAATTATAGTGATGGATTTACTTAATTATCTCATCATTTTAACATTGATCCTATCAATAAAACTATATTTAATCATGCTTATAAAACATCCATTGCATCATATACAAGGTAAATATAAGCGGTAAATAAATATGCAATGATTATAGCCCTTCTTAACCTAAGGCGACACGTCCTAAGCCAATGGGAGGACCATTCTACTGAAGATAGAATCTGCTTCTGAAACGCCTGGTCCACCAGGGAAGGCCCACCACGCTGCTACCTTGGTTCTTGCTTTATCTCCATGAGTATTTACAATTTTCAGAAACTCGCGTTACATGCGAGGGAGTGAGATGATAAGAAAAGTAAAATAGAAGATAGAGAAAGGCACGACACGCAAGCCGTATTTATAAAAACCAAAACTATAAAGGCTATGGGCTATAACCATGCAAAACAAACACCGTGCAATCTAACATGTATTTCAAACATCGTGCGAACAAAGTAACAACGTGTTTAGGAGTTTTAAACTGATTATTCCTATGTTGCGGTTAATGGGCCAAAGAAGGATCACGAGGTTTCATAAACCATCTGCTTTAACAAACAAATGCACCAGGTAGGTCAACATGAAAGAGAGTTGGCCCACTAGGAACACTTAAGTACCATGTCTTTGATGATGCCAATCCTAGACATACATTTTTCATAACGTCTAACCATAACTCTTATGGATTCACCGTGAAATATAGTTTGATAACTTTTATCAAATTAGAAGCCCTTTCAGAGATTTCGTAAATCTATGAAACTGCGAACAACTACTTGTTCTCTAGACTAACTATTAGTCTCAACATGTTAACATTTAACATTGAAGCAACCTAACATAGTTATGATTAACTCTTAATCATTCAGTGATAATCGAAATAAGTCTTTATTAGGTGTGATACGAAAAACGATAAATATCTAAATTGAATCAAACAGCATGCATCTCATACATAAACATCACCCAAGAATTTAAGTCCGAATTCGTATGATACAAGTGGCTCTGATACCACTGTTGGGTCACGTCGGCACGCCCCGTGGTGCAGCGGAAAAATTAATCCGACGTAATCCAGCTAGGATCCATGTACAGGAACGAATCCGGGGTGAAAAGATTAAGAGTTACCTTTTAAAACTTTGGAAACTGGAAAATCGACGGTATGTCGGAATAACCACGTCAAGTAAAACTAGAATCGTCACAGGTTCGCAACGACCTCTACGGAGTCCACCCGAACAAAAACGAACAAAGTTTCCGCCTCCCTAACACTTAGGGATAAATTTCGACATGTTTGAACACCTTCCAGGGAGAAGTCGAAATCCCTATAAGGATTCCTGAGGGAGTTTGAAATCGACCAGGAGTTCAACCGAGACTTGCAATCAAGCAAGGGAACCTTCAGGGATTTGCCAGGGGGCAAGTAGAAAACCAGAAAAATATCGAACAGCTTCTCAGAGAGCTTTCTGGGATATGTCGAATTCTAGTGGGGAATCCCTAGGGGTGTTGTCGAAATCTTCAAGAGGAGGAAGATGGATGATTTGGTTGCTAGCCTTTATCCCTTTAAATAGTATTTAGAGACTAAATTCTAGTTGAATACCATAAATCCATGTTCAACCAAAATTCATAGAATCTAATTCTACTTGAAATTGGTTTATATTAAATATACATTATATTTAATAATATTAAATGAAATATATATATTTAATTATGTAGAATCTTATTCTACATAAAACATAGATTTAAATATACATTATATTTAATCAAAATATATATATTTTTATTATATAGAATCTCATTCTATCTTTACTTGGATTTAAATATATTTAAATATATATTTTTAATTATGTAGAAACTAATTCTACATAAACTTGGAATTAAATATACATTATATAAATTCCAAATATATATTTAAATTTCTAGAATCTTATTCTATAATATTTAAGTCTCTAAATATTTTCCATACTCTAAATAATATTTGATAAATACAATATTTATCCAATATTATTCTCATTTAAGGGAGTTTCCGATTTCCCCTATCCCATAGGGGATTTTCGGCAACCTCCCTAAAAGAGGGAGTATGGTTTCCAATTTTTGTTCGTTTCATTAGAAGGGTGTGACCCTTGTAGGTTCATGCAACGTTAGCAGCAAAATTAGAACTGTTCTAATTTTACAAACAATGAGTGGCATCTAGAAATACATCATTGCTACCTAAGTTGCATGAAGTCATGGTTTGACTTTCCTAATTCCTGAATAAACTTCATTTATGTATTTCATCCTTTTGTCCTTTATATCTTAGATGAACACAAGTCATGGGTTAGTCACACTTGCGTTGTCAATCTTGTGTTTCTTGTTGTCTTGAATTGATTATGATAAACGAATCTCTATGATATCTCATATCATAATATTCGAGCATGGCCATGCATTTTCTAATCTCACTCAATCAAGTGGCCGAAGATATTTCTCCCATTATTTATGAGGGACAAATCCTTTCTTGATCAACCATATTTCACTACATAGGTCATCACGTATCCAATCATCAATGTTTATAATGTAGTCAGTTACGACACACGTTTAACTATGTGAAAATACGTAAATCTTTATGTTGAAATCATGTTGATCTCAAGTCTGAGGATTATACATATGTTTATCATGAGCAATGTTGTGATTGTCACATAATTACCCAAGAAACATGCTCATGGCGGGTCAATCCAGTATGTTGTTCTCTAACAAATACTTATGTGTTGATTTTGACATCTCTATGTCAATGACAACGCTTGTCATCAACCACATATTAGTCTTTATATATTATCACTGTCCATACCCGTAATAATATTCGACTAAGGATCCTATTTAACAATAATCGTATTATTGTATGGACATTATTATCCAATGGTTAGTTTGATGCACAGAAACATACCAAATGATAATAACGACAATGCCATTACTTGATAAATCTAGTAAATAGTATGTCTATTCAATCATCATATGAATTGTCTTTGGGCATACTCCAACAATGCCAATGTATAATACTTGTGTAAACAAGGATATAAGATGAAAGGAAGACTTTATTAAGAGTAAAGTTCTGTAACACCCCAATTTTGGGCTTGGAAGTTTAAGGGCTGAACCGGTCCGGTCTGATTTTCGGTTCTAAAATAAAAGGAGGTTTTACGGAAAGCCTAGTTCGAGATGCATTAAAAATGTGGAAAATTATCTAAAAATCCTCTTTTAATATATATAAGAGAGTGGTGAAATCAATTTTACAAAATAAGATTTGGAAGTGTGACATTTCGAAATGGTGACTAAAATGTAAAATTTGAAAAGTTCAGTGGTGACTGTTTTGTAAGGATTGAAACTTTAAATCTTTAAGGAGCTAATTTACCCAAGGAAGGATTTCTCCAGATTTTTCTTAATTTTAATGATTTTATTAATGTTTAATTAATTAAAAGAAGAGAGGGAAACCATATTTTAGTTTTTCATAACTAACTTTTGTTAAAACTTTCTCATCTCATTTTCTCTCAAAATTCCCTCAGCCAAACACATTTCCACAGCAACATTTCTTTTGATTTTCACACTAAATGATGAGGTTTCAATCATCAATTGATTCCTAATCCTTTCTACATCAAATTCTCTTCATTTGCCTATTGGATTTTCAAGGATTTTTGCTCTAAACAAGGAGAAATCTATATTTAGAGGTAAGGATGTTCTTCTCCTCTAAATACTCAGTTCTTTATTGAAATTCCCAAGTTCTCAATCCTTAAATTAAGTTTTATAAAAGGTTTTAATGTTGTGATCTTGATTTTGGCTTAAAACTCAAGATTTGGATTTAATCTTGAAGAATTTCGTGGTGATTGTTTGGGCTCTGTTTTGAGGTGGCTTTTTAATGTGTTTTGGATGTTTAATGATGTGCAAATGAGGTTTGATCAATGCAATCCCAAATAGGTTATGTTTCCTAAGTTTTTACTTGTGAAAATGGTGGTTTTTGGGGTGATCTTGGTGTTCTGTTAATGCTGGAGGTATAAGGACGAGTTTGGGTTCATTTTGGATGTTAAATGATGTTTAGAAATGGTTAGAAGTGTTGGATCTTGGCTGGGTTATGTTTTGGAAGAGTTTGGAGGTGATTTCGGTTGTGTTTGGTAGCCGAAATGTTAGATTTATGTAGAGCAGCGAGTTGGATTGTGTTGCTGGTGTTTTTAATGCATGATGATGCATTAATCCTCTGTTCTTATGTGTTTAAAATAGGGGAGAATGATCCAGAAGCAATAGAGGTGGTGTTGGAGGTTCCAGATGCTTGGAAAGCTTGTCGGCTAGCTTAGTTTTGTGTATCGTCGAGTGAAGTTTGGTTTTCAGCTTTGAAACCAATGTTTGAAGGTTTTGGGAGCTTAGTTTTAGTCTAAGCAACTTAACTAAGCTCAAGAGTAAGTTTTCAGAGAAACTCTCTCTTTGATGAACCATGAGATGGTTGGATGCAATGTGTTTAGTTTGCATGTTTAAATTCTGTTTTGGAAGCATGTTTTAGCATGTTTAATGCTGGTTTTGAAAGTCATGTGTTGAAGGATACTCAAGGTAAGAGATCTTTGGTTTTATACATTGGAATTGTGCAATTGATGCATAGTGTTGCATGTTGTTTAATGGCTTTGTTTAATGCTTTAAAACAGTGAATTGATGATGGTAATTGATGTGTATTGGCAAGTGATGTAAGTGGTTGTTGGTTACTTTAATCGGATATAGTTAGCCGGCTATAGGATTGGGTGCACCGTGAATTGAGTCGCCTTGGATGTTGAGGGGTTGTGATTGTACCGTAAACTCCATCCAAGTACCCTAGCGATTGAGGAAATTAGTGTCACCACGATGGAGGATGGCTCTCGTGGGTGGGCTTTGTTAAGCGTCACCAAGATGGAGGATGGCTCTCGTGTGTGGACTTGTTAAGTGTCACCACGATGGAGGATGGCTCTCGTGGGTGGACCTTGTAAAGCGTCACAACGGTGGAGGGTTGCTCCCGTGTGTGAGCTTGGTTAAGGTGATTACAATGGTTGAGGTAGCTCCCATGTGTAAGCCTTGTGGTGTGTCCCGGCTCTCGCTAGTGAGTTATACAACTTCCGATGAGTGATGTTGAGGGGTTGTGATTGTACCGTTAAACTCCAACACGGGTGTTGAGGGGTTGTTATTGTACCGGTAAACTCCACCTTGTGTTTTTCGTTAGTGTGTATGAAGCGTGTGGGACAACGCTTGTAATCTGCGTATCTGATTGTGTCTTGAGTTGAAATGGTTTGTGAATTATCACTTGAAAGCCAATGTAATGTTCTTGAATGTAATGAAGCGAGAGATGCTTGAGGTGATGCAAGGTTGCATGGGAAGTGTGTAATGGTTTAAGAGTGCATGTATTACTTGTTAAGCTTGAACAAGTTTTTATCTTCTATTGTGAATGGTGCATTGTGCATGGAATCTCTTTAGTGCTTTGAAGTCTTATGAAGACTTGTCTAGAAAGGCATGTGATGAAAATGTTGCTTTTGGTAGTTCATTTGTTTTGCATTTGTTGAATGCATGAGATAGTTAGAAGGAATAAATGGTTTTCCAAAGGTTTTGCTTTGAAATGATCATCAAGCATGAGGGAAGTATGTTGTGTAGTGGAAATGTTTTCCAAGAAAATTGAGTTTAACTTTGCATGTGGTGTTCATGCATGGAAGGGTTTTAATTAATGGTTTTTGCAAGAATGTGTTTTGGGGTGAGTTGTTTAGCTTTCCTAAGCTAAAGGTAGGATTTCATGTGGAGCAATGCATGGTTTAAAGCATGTTGTTTAAAAAGGGGTTTTTCAAACAATGCTTTGGTTTATTGAAGTGCATCTACTTTTAAAGAGGGTTTTATGATTCGCTGCATTGATGGTGTTTTGGTTTTGAGCATTCCTCACTAAGCATTATGTGCTTACGCTCCTTTTTGTCCACCAATGCAGATAATTGAAGTTGGGACAACAAGAAGCAAGAGATTCAAGAAGAGCTCAACTTGAGAAGTATGTCTTGGTTTATAGCTATAGATAATAAAGGCAATGGGGGAAGAGTCTTTTATGTTGATGTGTAATGAGATTGTGTATGTTGAACAAGTTCGGTTTATGATTTGAACTATGTGGTTTAACGCTTGCAACATTTGAATCTTTTTCTTCATAAGTTGTTATGCTATGCTTCTTATTTTAAAAGCATGATCAAGTGTTGGATGTGTTGAATGTGTTGGTGCACCTAAGGCTTGATTGTATCTAGTTGTTAATGCAACCTGGTAGCTATGACGCTTGGCATGTTGTTGATATGTTAAGGAATGGTTTAAAGTATGTTAGTTGGTGTATTGATGGTTGGTTGGTTTTAGATGTTAGGGTGCATGCCTATAGACTTGTGGAATTTCCTAATTGATGCCATGAATGTGTTTTCATGATGCAAATATGTACCTTGTATGTATGATGTCTTGTTGGCATGATTAGGAGGTAATCTGAAAGTGTTTAAGTGGTTAATTGTGAATTAAACCAGCAAATTCTGCACTTTCTGGGCAGTCTGTATTGCAACGAGCACTAGCGTTTCGAAACGGTGGCCTGAAATGGTCTTCGCGTATCGAAACGGGTAAGGGCCGTTCCGAAACGTTTTGGCCACTGCCAGGCCCTGTTTCAATGCAGGTCTCGAAACGAACCTGCGTTTCGGAACGGTCAACCCCCGTTCCGAAACAGTTGACCGTTGGGCACTGATTTGAATGGTTTAAAGGTTTGCAAGCTTTACGTTTTAGTCCTGAAAATCGTTTTAGCAATTGCTTGAGTTTGGGATGTCTGTTAAAGGTGAAATTTGACAGGGAAGCATGTAATATGAATAATTTCATATTGGTAATTTAAAAATCAGTTAAGTCCTTCATCTTTCCAGAAATTACAATTTGGTCCCTAACTTTCATATGTTATGCAATTGAGTCCCTTAATGCTTTCCGATCGCTGTGCTTTTCAAGTATGCTTTTCCCAAGGGTACGCTTAAGGTTAATGTGCATCTAGATAAGTTTAAAAAGAAAAAAAGGGTCGTTAATCAAGGTTGACTTTCGGGTTGACTTTGGTTTTCCCCGTGTAATCTTCGTAGTTCGAGTCAACTGTCTAGGCCGGGCTAAGGGGGTTACATTTGGTGGTATCAGAGCTAAGTTGCGAATATTTGGGGCAAGGGTAAGTTGTTATAATAAGTGTTTGATGTTGTTCTGATGTGTGGTTGAAAGTTGGTTGAAAAATGTGTTTTTGAGCGAGTGGTTGATGTTTTTATCTAGCTATTTGGTTATGAATCATCCGTGAGCTAATGTGAACTTGTATTAATGATATGATGGTGTTGTGAGTCAATTTTCTGAGTGATGAAAATGTGTTGGGTATGATATGTTGATATTATGCTATTGAGGGTGAATGTTGTTTGATGAAAGAATGATTGAAGTTTGCTGATTGATATGCTCGGTGTTCGTGATATCAAAGTTTTTATCGATTGTGATGTTGTATAAAGGGGGAGAATTTGGGATACCCATTGCCTTATTATTATAGCTATTGTGTTATGTTGGAGTTGGAGTCTTGAATCCTTGCTTGAAGCTGGCTCATTCGTTTTGTTTGTTTTGTTATCATTGCTTTGTTGTTAATAGCACGATGAAATCGATGAGAGAATGGCAGTTGGGTGAGATGGTGGCTGCTTTAGAGCAGGTTGTTAAGGCGTGGAATTCACCTTTTGGAGGAGGTGTTTTGTTTCAGTCTATTGTGCCTGGAGTTGAGGAGGTAAGGTAGGAGGAGGAAGCTGGTTCTGTGATAAAGGGTTCATCACCTGTGGTTCAAGAGGTGTCGGGAACATCTCAGGCTATGGTGAAAGTGAGGCCAGAGGATGTGCCGACTGTGGGACACACGAGTTTGTCGAAACAACGTTTACATGATTTGGGAGCTGTGGAGTATCATGGTTCGACACCTGAGGCATTCGAGGCTTGGTTAGTCAGTGTAATTCTGATTTTGGATCAGGAAGGGTGTGACTACGCCTGTATGCTGGGAAGTGTTGTCTCATTGATGTTGGAGGACGCTTGTGCCTGGTGGACATATGTGGCGGTGGCAACGCATATCCACGATATAGACTGGACTTCTTTGTGTCGGCCTTTTATAAAAGGTACCTTGGAGAGAAGTTCTCAAGGGTTAAGCAATGTGGGGGTGTGGCTTCAGATTATGAAGGTGAGAAAAAGTTTAAGCAAGAGAGCTGTGGGTACTGACCTCGGGAGCGGTCATCGTAAGAGGCTACGTGATAGAAGATTTTACTTGAATCGAAGTCTGGGTGGTAGTGCAGATGTGGGTCAAGTGCTACATGATCAAGGAGTGGTAGCTCGATTGCTGATGTGTGACCGTTGTGGAAGGTGTCATGTTGGAGGTTGTTGGGGCACGGGAGTTTGTTGGAACTGTGGTTCTAAGGAGCATGTGAAGCGAAATTGTCCTCAAGAGGTGAGATCAGCTTCAGTGGTTGCAAAAGGGTCTCAGAAGGGTCGTGGGCGTGGCCGAGACAAAGTTCGGAGGTGGCAGGAAAGGCATAAAGGTGTGAGGAGCTTGGGGAATGAATCTTGTTGGAATTGTGGGTCTGTTGGACATTTGAGAAGGAATTGTTTGAAGTTGGTTCGAGGTAGTCAGGGTTCTTTTCTGCAGGGAGATGATGATGACTTTAAAGTGTTGGCTGATGCTGCGGCGGTGCGGCTGGAGAATGATGGTTCTGCGAGGAAGAGAGTTTGTCTGTTGAAGCTCCGAGGCAGCGAGGTGATTACATGTAACCTTGTTAAGTAATCTTTGCCCTAGTCATCTTTGTTTAGTTCCGGTTGGGTTTTCCCTTGCGTAGTGGGTATGGTCTTGTAGCTAGTAAGTTTGGGGGTAGTAGCCGGAGTTGTTTTGAAAACAACTTTAGTGTGAAGAGGGCATTAGTGGGTATTCTGTGGGTGATGGATTGTTAGAATGGTTGAGTTGGACAAGTTAGAAGTAAGGTAAGAGGTTGTTTTTAGGCGGATTCTGAGGATGTTATTGGTGGGTGTGAACCGACATATATGCACAGTTAAAACCATTGTTATATGCTATATTATATATGTGGTACATGCATACATGCGACATGACATTAGAGGTTTTGCATACATGTATACAGGCATTGGTAGGGCATATTGGTGACCATGCATACGAACGTTCACACTTGCTAATAGCTAATTGGGTCCGTTAGTGTTGTGGTAGGATTAGGTTGGATGTTGGGTTTTAAGAGTTGTTTGGTGCTAGGAGAATGTTAGAAGTAATGGAGGGTAGTATGCGAGTTGACGGTAATAGAGAGTGCGACCTTGCATGATTGACAGGAGGGAAGTGTTTTGGTGCTTGAAGAGTTTAGCGGTGTGGTGGTGAGGAGATTACCGGTTGGAGTTAGAATCAGCCATGTGGTTGTGAATAGCTGATAGATGTAGTAGTTTCTTCTGTGTTAAGTGATGTTGTAGGTTAGTGGATGTGTCTCCAGAGTGCTGAGGTGTCTTGGCATTGATGTTGCAATAGGAGGGTTGTTTATGTAGGTGATGGTTTGTAGCAACCTTCGAGGAGTTGAGTAGAGGTTTCGTAATCTTAACCTATTTGTATAGATTGGGCGGTAACCAGTTAAGGCTAGTGTTTTGGTCAAAGCTTGAAGTGGAAATGCAATGTAAGTTCAAGGGTCATTGTTAGCTGGCCGGGTTCTTGTGAGAAGTGGTTTGCTAGTCGGGTATAAGTGAATATTTTCTAAGTCAGCTAGCGGTACGTGGAGCAGCTGACGGAGTTAAGGTTGGAGTTTGTGATGTGGATTTCGAATGTTGTGTGAGTAGTGTGGGAGAGTCGTTATGGTGTTGATAGTGGCAGATGTGAAGGAATGTCATCACTGTATTGGGAAGTTTGAGTAAGCAGTTGATGCTTAAGAATTTTTGGCTTGTTGTGGTAATCTTTGAAAGAAGCTGAGCAGTTTTGCAAGGGGTTTTTGGAAGCAGTGAAGGTTGTGGGTCACATGGTGGCTGAAACTAGATGGGTTGGTGTCACCGTGTGTGCGAGTTTTGAGAGTTATGAGATAAGGTGAAGTATGTTGCAAAAATTTGAAAGTTCTTCAGGTTGCCGAGGCTAAGTGCAGTTCGGAGTTGTGAAGGGTAAGCTGAGGTTAACATCTGAGTGTTCTGGAAGTTTGAACAGTATGTAGTGGTGTTGGGTTTGGTTATAGTGTAAGTTTGGTTTGTGGAGGAGTTGGTTTTTGTGGTGTTTTGTGTGGAGAATATTCAGTGGTGCTTAGTTCACCTGTGTTACTTTGTGTGTTGCTTTGAGAAGTTTGGTATCGTGCTTCTTTCGCCGGTTGAATTTCGAGGACGAAATTTCCTGAGAGGGGGAGAGTTGTAACACCCCAATTTTGGGCTTGGAAGTTTAGGGGCTGAACCGGACCGGTCTGATTTTCGGTTTGAATATAAAAGGAGGTTTTAAGGAAAGCCTAGTTCGGGATGCATTAAAAATGTGGAAAAATATCTAAAAATCCTCTTTTAATATATATAAGAGAGTGGTGAAATCAATTTTACAAAATAAGGTTTGGAAGTGTGACATTTCGGGGACTAAAATGTAAATTTTGGAAAGTTCAGTGGTGACTGTTTTGTAAGGATTGAAACTTTGAATCTTTAAGGAGCTAATTTACCCAAGGAAGGATTTCTCCAGATTTTTCTTAATTTTAATGATTTTATTAATGTTTAATTAATTAAAAGAAGAGAGGGAAACCATATTTTAGTTTTTCATAACTAGCTTTTGTTAAAAATTTCTCATCTCATTTTCTCTCAAAATTCCCTCAGCCAAACACATTTCCACAGCAACATTTCTTTTGATTTTCACACCAAATGATGAGGTTTCAATCATCAATTGATTCCTAATCCTTTCTACATCAAATTCTCTTCATTTGCTTATTGGATTTTCAAGGATTTTGGCTCTAAACAAGGAGAAATCTATATTTAGAGGTAAGGATGTTCTTCTCCTCTAAATACTCAGTTCTTTATTGAAATTCCCTAGTTCTCAATCCTTAAATTAAGTTTTATAAAAGGTTTTAATGTTGTGATCTTGATTTTGGCTTAAAACTCAAGATTTGGATTTAATCTTGAAGAATTTCGTGGTGATTGTTTGCGCTCTATTTTGAGGTGGCTTTTTAATGTGTTTTGGATGTTTAATGATGTGCAAATGAGGTTTGATCAATGCAATCCCGAATAGGTTATGTTTCCTAAGTTTTTACTTGTGAAAATGGTGGTTTTTGGGGTGATCTTGGTGTTCTGTTAATGCTGGAGGTATAAGGACGAGTTTGGATTCATTTTGGATGTTAAATGATGTTTAGAAATGGTTAGAAGTGTTGGATCTTGGCTGGGTTATGTTTTGGAAGAGTTTGGAAGTGATTTCGGTTGTGTTTGGTAGCCGAAATGTTAGATTTATGTAGAGCAGCGAGTTGGATTGTGTTGCTGGTGTTTTAATGCATGATGATGCATTAATCCTCTGTTGTTATGTGTTTAAAACAGGGGAGAATGATCCGGAAGCAATAGAGGTGGCGTTGGATGTAACCCCCTTAACCCGGCCTAGACGGTTGACCCGAATTAAGAAAGTCACACGGGGAAAACCAAAGTCAACCCGAAAGTCAACCTTGATTAACGACCCTTTTTTTTCCTTTTAAACTTGTCTAGATGCGCATTAAGCCTAATCGTGATCACACAAACATCATACCAAAAGATCACAAACATCAGAGATCAAATAGGGACTCAATTGAACAATTTACAACTTTGGGGACCAAATTGTAAATTCTGATAAATTAAAGGACTTAATCCAAATTAAAGTTACCAACTTGAAATTTATCAGATTTCATACTTCTCTGTGAAATTTCAGCTCAAAAGGACTTCCCAAACTCATACAATTGCACAAACAAGTTTCAGGACCAAAACGCGAACAATTCAAAACACATAACTGCCCATGTCAGCCCCCAACGGTCGACCGTTCCGAAACGGGAGACAGCCCGTTCCGAAACGCGGGGCCGTTCCGAAACAGGCATAGCATGTTTCGAAACGGGGGTCTGGCAGAGGCTTTTCCGTTTCGGAACGGCCCTTCCCGTTTCGGACGCCTGGGCACGATTAAGGCACCCGTTCCGAAACGGTAGGTGCTGTTCCGAAACACCCTGCCCAGATTACTCCAAAACACAACTTTAAACATGCAATTACACAACCAATCATGCTCCAAATGCTACCAAACTTTGCCAACATGCAATTCAACATATAAGGAACAGATAAGCACTAACAATTCAACCAAACATCATCATATGCAAAAAGCCCCAATTCTAATGGCATGCTTCCTACACAAGCTAGCTATTCAACACCAAACTTCCAAAACAAGCATATAAGGTTCCAATTCAAAAGCCAGCAACACATCAACATTTAACATACTTAGGGAGTCTCCAACACCTCCCAAAACATACACATTGGTCCCCCATTGCCAAATCATACAAAAGCTAAAATGTACTTATAAAACCTTCATACATTGAGCTTCACTTGAACTTGATTGCTTGCCCCTTTCTTGCTGCCCTCAAGGTACTCTAATGCTCTGCATTATTGAATTAAGAAAACGAAGAGAGCGTAAGCAAAAGCTTAGTGAGGAATGCTCATTTAAACCATTCAATAATGCAACTTAAAACATTTACAAAACATGCTTCAAATCCACATTTGCTCATGCTCAAAACCTTACTTTAAACAAGCAAATCCATGCTTCAACGTAAACACTAAAAACAAGCATCTCATGCTTCATAATATACTCAACATGTCATATTGGCTCAAGTGATTCATTTCATTTCTTAAATCAAGTTCATCAACTTCCCAAGGACTTTTAAACACCTTGGCCATGGACTTTTAAACACCATGAAGTAACACATCAAGGACTTTTAAACACCTTGATCCCAAGGACTTTTAAACACCTTGGCCATGGACTTTTAAACACCATGAAGTAACACATCAAGGACTTTTAAACACCTTGATCCCAAGGACTTTTAAACACCTTGGCCTATGGACTTTTAAACACCATAGAAAAGGATCACCTAAGGACTTTTAACCACCTTAGTGTCCACAACATGAACCATCCAAGGACTTTTAACCACCTTGATGTTCATAAGTAACAAGGCTCACTCAAGGACTTTTAACCACCTTAGTGACCTTAACATTTTAAAAACATCACTTGCCAATATACATCATTCTCATCACTTACATCACTGTTTTAAAGCATCAAACCAAGCCATATTCATCATGCATTTAAAAGCATTTAACCACATCATTTCAATGTACAAAAGCAAGGAACTCCTACCTAGAGTTACCTTCAACATATGGCTTACATCAACAGCAAAAACCATGCTAAAACATGCTTTCAAAACAGTATGTAAAACATGCAAATTATCATTTCGCATCACAACAAAGTCATGGCCACCACTAGAGAGTGATTCCGAAAACTTACGCTCGAGCTTAGCAAAGTTGTTTAGACTTAAACTAAGCTCCCAAGACATTGGTTTCAAAGCTGAAAACCCATTTTCACTCACCGATTCCACTTCGCCACTTGCCGAAGCACGAATTCAAGCTTCCGGATCAACAACTCTTGGATCCAAAGATGCCTCCCCTGATCAAACACATTAAAGCAGAGGTTTAATGCATCATCAAGCATCAAAAGCTTCAATGAAAGCACTCAAACTCGCTGCTCTCATTCATACACCAATTTCGGCCACCAAACACTACCGAAATTGCATCCAAACCACTTCTAAACAAAGCCCAGCCATAAACCAGCAAAACCTAACATCCATCAACACCATATAACATCTAAAAACAACCTACTAACAACCTTATACCTCCAGCAACAACAGATCCACAAGATCACCACAAAAACATCCAAGAAACTTAAGCTAAACTTAGGAAACACAACCTATCCGGGATTGCATCAATCAAAACTCATTTCCTTATCAATTTAGAGTTCATTTAACATCAAAAACACATCTTAAATCACAGATCAATCAGATCTAACGAAAATCATGAAAAACCATCAAATCTTGCATTATAAGCCAAGATACAATTCCAAACTCAAAAGCCTTTAATTAAACATAAATCAAGAGTTGATAACTTGGGAATTTCAGTAAAGAACTGATAGTTTAGAGGAGAAGGACGTTCTTACCTCCAAACTTGTGATTCTCCACTTTTTGGAATGAAAATCCTTGATGAAACTTGTAGCAATTGAAGAGGTTTTGAAGATACAATGATTTGCAATCAAATGAGAGTTGAATGGAAGAATTTAGGTGAGAAAAACAGAAACAAAACTCTGGAAATGGAGTGTTTGGGTTGAGAGAAAAAGAGAGAAAGAAAATGAGAAGTTAGTTGAGAAAATGCCAAATGAATTTTCCCTCCACTTCTAATATGTTTTAAAATCAGATTATAACCCAAAATATCTTAGAAAAATCTGGAGAAAACACTTTTGGATTAATAGCTCCTTAAAGATTCAAAGTTTCAACTCTTTATAAAACAGCCACCAAACTTGCGAAAATTACATTTTGGTCACTAGCCAAAATATTAACCTTCCAAAACTCATTTTCCAAAATTGATTTCACAGTTCACTTAATTATATTAAAAGATGATTTTAGAACATTTTTCCATATTTTTAGTGCAACCCGAACTAGGCTTTCCTAACTTAACCTCTTAAGATTCGAACAGGACTTTGACCAAACCGGTCAACGCCCAAAACTTCTAAGCCCAAAACCGGGGCGTTACAACTCTCCCCCCCTTAAGAAATTTCGTCCTCGAAATTTACCTGAAGGAAAGAGATAAGGAAACTGCTTCAGCATGTCTTCCTTCCGCTCCCACGTGGCTTCCTCAACACCGCGATGCTTCCACAGCACCTTCACCAACTCAATGGTCTTGCCACGAAGAACCTTGCTATCCGAATCCAGAACCTTCACCGGTTCCTCATCATAGGTCAAATCCGGATTCAAAACCACTTCCTCCACAGGCATCACATGCGAAGGATCAGATCTATACTTCCGGAGCATAGAAACATGAAACACATCATGAATCTTCTCCAACTCCTGAGGTAACCTCAACCGATACTCAACAGGACCCACACGCTCAACCACCTCATATGGTCCAATGTATCTAGGGCTCAACTTGCCCTTCCGGCCAAACCGCATCACCTTCTTCCAAGGCGAAACCTTCAAGAACACACGGTCACCCACCGCATATTCTATCTCCTTACGCTTCAAATCCGCGTAAGACTTCTGCCGATCAGAAGCAGCCTTTAACCGTTCACAAATGAGCTTCACCTTCTCTGTGGTCCCTTTCAACAAAGCCGGCATCGAAACCAACTTTTGACCAGTTTCAGCCCAACAAAGAGGAGTCCTACACCTCCTCCCGTACAAAGCCTCATAAGGTGCCATCTGTATGCTCGCCTGATAACTGTTGTTATAAGCAAACTCAACCAAAGGCAGATGCTTCTCCCAAGAACCTTGGAACTCAATCACGCAGCACCTCAACATATCCTCCAAAACCTGGATAACTCGCTCAGACTGACCATCCGACTGAGGATGATAGGAGGTACTGAAATGCAACCTTGTACCCAGAGCTTGATGCAAACACTGCCAAAACCGTGATGTGAACCTCGGATCCCTATCCGACACAATCGACTTAGGCACACAATGCAGCCGCACAACCTCAGCAATGTACAGCTCTGCCAGCTTATCCAAAGAGAACGTAGTATGCACAGGCAAGAAATGTGCACACTTCGTCAGGCGATCCACAATCACCCAGACCGAATTCTTCTTCGATGGAGACAAAGGTAAACCAGATACAAAATCCATGGTAACCCTCTCCCACTTCCACTCAGGGATTTTCAACGGTTGCAACAACCCAGAAGGAAACTGATGCTCAGCCTTAACTCGCTGACACACCAAACACTTGCTCACGAACTCCGCAACATCCTTCTTCAAACCAACCCAATAGTACACATCACGAAGATCACGATACATCTTAGTACTACCAGGGTGCATAGCAAAAGGACTACTATGACCTTCAGTCAGAATAGCACGCCTCAACTCAGCATCATTGGGCACAACTATCCGACTACCAAAACACAGCACACCATCATCATTGAAACAGAAATCCGAAGGTCTACCCTCCGCGATATCCTGAACATGAGACACCAAGGAATCATCCAACAACTGCTTATCCTTGATCAACTGAACCAAAGATGGCTTCACTTGTAACTCAGCCACAAGACCACCATCACGCGATATGCTCAAGCTAGCAAACATCGCTCTCAACTCAACAGCTACCTTCCTACTCAAGGCATCAGCAACAACATTAGCTTTTCCAGGATGATACTCAATCGTCAGATCATAATCCTTGAGCAACTCCAACCAACGCCGCTGTCTAAGATTCAACTCCTTTTGAGACATCAGATACCTCAAACTCTTGTGATCTGTGTACACAGTACACTTCTCACCATACAGATAATGCCTCCAGATCTTCAGAGCAAAAACCACTGCAGCCAGCTCAATATCGTGCGTAGGGTAATTGCGCTCATGCACTTTCAACTGCCGCGATGCATAAGCCACCACCTTACCCTCCTGCATTAGCACACACCCCAAACCAACATAGGATGCATCACTGTAAACCACAAACTCTTTCCCTGATTCAGGCTGTATCAAGATAGGAGCCTGCGTCAAAGCCGCCTTCAGCTTCTCAAAAGCCTGCTGTCTCGCTTCTGTCCACTCATACTTAACATCCTTCTGCAACAGCTTTGTCAAAGGAGCAGCAATCTTGGAAAACCCATCCACAAACCTCCGGTAGTATCCCGCCAAACCAAGGAAACTACGGACCTCATGAACAGACTTAGGAACCTTCCAGCTCATCACCGCCTCAATCTTCTGAGGATCAACACTGTAAAACATATGCTTTAATTTTGATATAACTAAAAACCTAAGGACTAAAATGAAAATATCAAAACAAATTTTAAAGTCCTAAAATTCCCTATATCTTGTTAAAGACCACTTCATAGCTAAAACCAAAGACTTACAAAATATTTTTTAAGTATTTCAAAGTCAAAACAGTGATTTTTCAAGCCACGTTTCGAAACGGCCCAAGGCGTTTCGAAACACTTTCAGTTCGATGTGCACCTGTTCCGAAACGCGTATCGGAACGGGTCAAGGCGTTTCGAAACGACATGACTCGTTTCGAAACTGTTCTTCATTTAAACGAACAAGGGCAACGGTCTTTAAACTGAAATTTGAAAATAAACAGGGCGTTCCGAAACGGGCTAAGGCCGTTTCGAAACACCCCTTTGACAGTGGCAAAACCGTTCCGAAACGGGCTAAGGCCGTTTCGAAACACCCCTTTGGCAGTGGCAAAACCGTTCCGAAACGGCCCCTAGGCGTTTCGAAACGGGCTCTCGTAGACGCTCCAACGGCTATATTATTTGAAATCCGTTCCGAAACAGGTGACCCCGTTCCGAAACGGTAGGCGTCTGGGAGCTGTAAAGTCATGAGAAAAACACCCCAACGGCTCTAATCTTTAGCCCATCACCCACAACGGTTGGAAATCATCAAGAGGCTATAAATAGACCCCAAGAAGCTCCAGCAATCAACAATTAAGCTTCAAGTATACATCTTATCATCAAATACAAGCATTTGTGTTCAAATCCCATTTTTATCTAGAAACCCCAATTGTATCCTTCATTTACATTTTGTTCAATTGGGTTGAGTGCTTGATATTGGGCTATCATTTGTATTGAGAGATACTTTATTAGCCACCAAATTTCTTTGTTCTATTGTGTGAGGATTGGGTTAATTTTTGGGTAGAAAAATTAACCGAAATTGTAAAGGTTGCCTCCTTGTCCTGAAAAAGGGGACGAACAATTTAGTGGAAATTGTTGGAAATCCTTGGTGAGACTAAGGTAGTGGATGTAAAGTTCGGTTGGTGAACTTGAACCACTCTAAATTCCCGTGTCAATATTTTTAAGTTGCAATTTCCGTTACAAAATCGTTAAAATTCCAATTCACCCCCCTCTTGGTTATTATCATTCGTGTGATCCACTCAACAATTGGCATCAGAGCTTAACTCTTTGAGGATTAACAACCACAAGAGGAGATCCTTGGAAGAAGTGTGATCATCATCAAAATATCAAGAGATGGCATCAACCTCCGCTCCCGGCATGTACGACTCACAATCCACCACAAAGCCTCCTTTCTTCAATGGTGAGAACTACTCATTTTGGAAAAATAAAATGCGTCTATTTATTAAATCAAGTGACTACCTTGTGAGGGATGTCATTGAGGATGGACCATATATTCCATTGAAGCAAGATGTTGATGGCAAGATGGTGCTTAAAAGAAGAACGGAAATGAGTGAAGAGGAAAGGAAAAAGATCCAAGTAAATGATAAAGCTCTTCACATGCTATTTTGTGCTTTCGGTCCGGATATCTACTCAAAGGTCTCATCAATTGAAAGTGCCAAAGAAGTGTGGGATACTCTTGAAACCACCTATGAAGGCACCAACGATGTCAAAGAAACTAAGATTGGAATTCTCAATCTTAGTTATGAAAATTTCAAAATGGAATTTGATGAGACGGTGTCAAAGATGTTTGATCGATTCTCCACAATTGTAAATGGTCTAAAGGGCTATGGAGAAGTTATACCGGAAGACAAGCTTGTCCGAAAGCTACTCTATTCACTTCCCGAATCTTGGGATGGGAAGAGAACCGCAATCATCGAAGCAAAGAATTTAAAAACTCTAAAGCTTGATGAACTTGTAGGCTCTCTCCTTACTCACGAGATCATGAAGCAAGGAAGAGAAGATGAAAGAAAGAAAGAAGAAAAAAGAATGGAGAAGCTTGAAGGGGAGAAAAAGAAAAAAATGGGAATAGCTCTCAAGGCTAAAACATCCCAGCTTGATGAAAGTTCATCTAGTGATGAGGATGAGCTTGAAGAATTGGCTATGATAGCCAAACGATTCTCACGCCTTATGAGGTCCAACCGAGGAAGAAAAATCCAAAGGAAAATGGACTTTAAAAACAAGAACAAAGAAGAAGGAAGGGATCCAATCACTTGCTTCGAGTGCGGACAACCCGGCCACATACGTTCGGAGTGCCCTCAACTCAAGAAGAAGGGCTTTGAGAAGAAGAAAAAGCTCAAAGCCAAGCTTGCTACTTGGAGTGATGAGGAGTCATCGGAGGATGACGAACAAGAAGTGGCGAACCTCTGTCTCATGGCACTTGAGGAAGATTCCTCCTTGGTAACCTCTAACTCATCTACTTTAGATTTTTCATATGAAGAATTAAATGATGCTTATGATGAGTTACAAGAGGTATATGATGAATTAGTTGAGAAGTATAGGGAGTCGGTTATTAGGAATAGAAAAATTATTATAGAATTAAAAGAGAAAAATGACTCACTTACTCAAACCAATTCTAAAATTGAGAAAAAGATATTAGGATTAGAAGATGAACTTAAATTCTTTCAAAAAGAAAATATTGATCTTAATAATCTTTTATCTCAAAATAATTGTGAACACCAAAAGGTGTTAAGTGAACTAAATGAGCTCAAAAAGTCTTTAAAAATTAATGGTAGTGTTAAACATGACATAGGAGAATCCTCTAGAACACACCAATATAAGAAAAAGACTAACTACTACAAACAAAATAACTATCCTAGACATAGTAAAGTTAAAAGAATTAGAAATGTATGGGTTCCTAAGGAACTTGTTAAATCTAATGATATTATTGCTATGTCACCTTGGATTCCTAAGGGAACCAAAGTTTTAGGAACTAACACACATGGACCCAAAATGATTTGGGTACCAAAAACAAAAGTTTAAATATCTTTGTTTGTAGGGGGAGCATTGCTACAAGGCCAAAGCACAAAGTCAAAACTCATGGTACCTTGATAGTGGATGCTCGAGACACATGACCGGAGACAAGAGTCGACTCATGGATCTAAAGCCAAAAAGTGGAGGAGTAGTAACATTTGGTGACAACTCCAAAGGCAACATTGAAGGTATTGGCTCCATTGGTAATCACTCTACTACTCTCATTGAAAATGTTTTATATGTCAATGGTCTTAAACATAATTTATTGAGCATAAGTCAACTATGTGATAAAGGTTTTAATGTTATATTTGATAAAACCGGTTGTAAAATTGTAGACATTAAAACTAATAATATTATGCTCATAGGTCATCGCATAGGGAATATATACATGGTGCATCTAGATGACATACATACATCTCATGCATGCTTAGTTGCTCAAAACGAAAATGATGCATGGTTGTGGCATAGGAAGCTAGGACATGCTAGCACAAGTGTTTTAGAAAAACTAGTCTCTCTAAACCTAGTTAAAGGTTTACCCAAGATAAAATTTTCGAACGATAAAATTTGTGATGCATGCTCAAAGGGTAAACAACATAGATCTTCCTTTAAATCCATTAATGACATTTCTACTAGTAGATGTTTACAACTAATCCACATGGATTTATTTGGGCCAATTAGGACTATGAGCTTGGGTGGCAAATCATATGCTTTTGTATTAGTTGATGATTTTTCTAGATTCACTTGGGTTTTCTTTTTAAGTACTAAGGATGAGGCTTTGGAAAAATTCATCACATTTTCAAAATTAATTCAAAATGATCTTGAACTTAAAATTTCACATATTAGAAGTGATCATGGAACCGAATTTCAAAATTTAGGATTTGAAGATTTTTCAAATGAAAATGGTATTAGTCATAATTTTTCAGCTCCTCGAACTCCTCAACAAAATGGGGTAGTTGAAAGGAAAAATAGAACTTTACAAGAAATGGCTAGAACTATGCTTTGCGAAAATAATTTACCAAAATATTTTTGGGCGGAAGCAACAAACACGGCTTGTTATATTATAAATCGTGTAACCATTAGGCCGATTTTAAAGAAAACACCTTATGAGATTTTAAAATCTAAAAAGCCTAATATTAGCTACTTCCACCCTTTTGGATGTAAATGCTTTGTTTTAAATAATGGAAAAGATAATTTAGGTAAATTTGATGCAAAAAGTGATGAAGCTATTTTTATAGGTTACTCTTTAACCTCTAAAGCCTATCGAGTATTTAACAAAAGAACTTTAGTTGTAGAAGAATCTATTCATGTTGTATTCGATGATAATCCCCTTCCTAGGAAGGATTCTTGTGATGATGATAATGTAGGAATCATAAATACCTTTGATGGAGGTCAAACTTCAAAGAAGGATGAGATTCAACCAAAAGAAGAAGACACACAAGATCCACCTCTTGAAGCCTTGAAGGACTTGGCTATTGAGGAAAAGGAAGTTAGCTATCCAAGGGAGTTGAACTATGTCAAAGATGGTGAAATCTTGGGTGATCCATCCAAGGGGGTAACCACTCGTTCTTCTCTTAGATTAATGAATCATATTGCATTTATCTCATGCATAGAGCCTAAAAATATCAAAGAAGCATTGAAAGATGATTTTTGGATTATGGCTATGCAAGAAGAGTTAAATCAATTTGAGAGAAGTAATGTTTGGACATTAGTTGATAGGCCTAGTAATCAATCTACAATAGGAACTAAATGGGTATTTAGGAACAAACTAGATGAGAGTGGTAACATTGTGAGAAATAAAGCTAGACTTGTAGCACAAGGTTACACTCAAGAGGAGGGAATAGATTTTGATGAAACCTATGCACCCGTAGCTAGAATGGAAGCCATTAGGATGTTGCTTGCATATGCATGTTATCATAATTTCAAGCTTTTTCAAATGGACGTTAAAAGCGCATTTTTAAATGGTTTTATAAATGAAGAAGTGTATGTAGAACAACCACCGGGTTTTGAAGACTCAAAATTTCCAAATCATGTTTTCAAACTTACAAAAGCACTTTATGGTTTAAAACAAGCTCCGAGAGCTTGGTATGAAAGGCTTTCAAATTTTTTGATTGAAAAAGGATTTGAAAAAGGTAAGGTGGACACTACACTCTTTATAAAAATGTATAAAAATGACATTTTAGTAGTTCAAATTTATGTTGATGATATTATATTTGGATCTACTAATGAATGTTATTGTCAAGAGTTTGCTAAGTTAATGCAAGGTGAATTTGAGATGAGCATGATGGGGGAACTCTCATTCTTTTTGGGACTCCAAATAAAACAAATGAAGGATGGCACCTTCATAAATCAAGCAAAATACATAAAGGATATGCTCAACAAGTTTGGCTTGGAGAACACAAAGCCTCAAGCCACTCCTATGAGCTCATCTACAAAGCTTGACAAAGATGAAGGAGGTAAGTGTGTTGACTCTAAGCTTTATCGTTCTATGATTGGATCTTTGCTTTACCTTACCGCAAGTAGACCGGATATACTGTTTAGTGTTTGCTTGTGTGCTAGGTTTCAAGCTAGTCCTAGAGAGTCTCACCTTATAGCCGTTAAGAGAATCTTTAGATACCTTAGAGACACTCCTTGTTTAGGCCTTTGGTATCCTAGAGTCTCTACCTTCAACCTACATGCTTACTCGGATGCGGATTATGGGGGTTGCAAAATCGATAGGAAAAGTACTTCGGGAACTTGTCAATTCCTAGGTAGTATGCTCATATCTTGGTTCTCTAAGAAACAAAATAGTGTAGCCTTATCTACCACCGAAGCCGAGTACATATCCTTAGGGAGTTGTTGTGCTCAAGTCCTTTGGATGAAGCAACAACTCTTAGATTATGGTGTAAACATAGAAACCATACCCCTAAAATGTGATAATACTAGTGCAATATGTTTAACAAAAAATCCCATCCAACATTCTAGAACCAAACACATAGAAATAAGACATCATTTCATTAGAGATCATGTCTTTAAGAAAGATGTGGTTATAGAATATGTAGACACCTTAAATCAATTAGCAGATATTTTTACAAAACCATTAGATAAAGAGCGTTTTTGGTCCCTTAGGAGAGAGTTAGGTCTAACTAGCCTATCTTGACCTTATTGGGCCTCTTTTCAATCTTAAATATGCTTAATTTTGTGAAATATCATGGTTATATGTTTAGACTCCCAATTTCTTCCATGCATATAGTTAGGGGGAGTATGCTTATGCCTAAATATGTTTTGCCTGCTCATTCATATCATTTATGCATGTTTAGAGAATCATTTTTTCTGCATTTTAGAGCCTCATCTGCACTTCCAGGCCCAGGTGTATCGAAACGGGTTAACCCGTTCCGATACGGATGCCTTAAAATTTGTCCTGAGAGAAGGGCGTTTCGAAACGGCCCCAGGCGTTTCGAAACGTTTTCGGTTCGATGTAAGGGTGTATCGGAACGCGTTCCGATACGGGTCAAATGTGTTTCGAAACGGTCATCCCCGTTTCGAAACGATCTGTCGAAAGTTTTAAGAAGGGTCAAACCCTAGCCGCCCCGTTCCGAAACGGTCATGACCGTTCCGAAACGGACTCGCGGACAGCCCTATTTAGGGCTTCTAAAAGTTCAAAAACCTAATTTTTATCAAACCCTTAAAACCCTAAAAACCCTAACCGACCCCCTTCTATAAATACCCTCATAAACTCTTTGTTTTTCACAAATTTGTGAGGGATTCTACTCTAAAACACAAAGTCTAAGCAAGCTTCATCAATTTTGTGCAAAGATATCACTCAAATCATCCAAAATCCCAAACTAAGGTAATTTTTCTTATTTTTCTTCTTTTTCAAATTATGTTCGAATCATAGGATAGAAAAATTTATTTTTGTATACATTATATGTTTTTAGTTGTGGGTTATTCGAATCTTGTAAAAAAATTTCAAAATCTCAAAATTTTTGATTCGAATATAAAATTTTTTAATCGTATTTTTTTTATTTTTATTTTTTTTAATTTTGTTTTCAAAAACCTAAGTGGGATTTATTATTGGAATGATATTAGAAATCAATGCATACACTTAATTTTAAAACTCTTGCTTAATATTCTTAGATGGCGGATCAATCGAACAAAAAGCGCAAAGCCGTTCAATCCGGTGAATCGAGCATTCGTCCAAATATCACACAGCTCTTTCAAAAATCTCTTAGAACTGCAGACCAGCGTGCTCGTTTTGCTTATGTCAAGGACTTTGCAGTTCGTAAGGAAAGAGTCATTGATCTAGATTTCCTCAATTCCGAGCGATTCCTCTTTCGGTATCTTGGTCGTTTGGATGAGTGGGATCTTCTTTTCTTCTTGAGCATCGAAGATATTTGCTACAAAAACTTGGTACTCCTTTTCTACTCTAATGCTCGTTTTCTTTACGATGAAACCAAAACTGAGATAGTAGGAATTGAGTCATCTTTATTGGGACAAAAGTTTGTTATCAATATTGCTCTTTTGGAGTCTGCCCTTAAACTCAAGAATGAGGGTCTTGAAGATGAACGCCATTTTGGCACTTTTACCGGGAAAGCTTTAAATTTGGATGTGCATGATCGTGTGCTTCATCTCATTGTTTCTTGGTTTATTCGACCATCCGGGGGTAAATACTCCCACATCCGAGAAAAAGATCACTTTTGGCTAGAGTGTTTCCGTAGGGGTGAGCGCCCAAATGTCCCTAAAATTATTTTTGCCGAGATTGTCAATAACATTAAGCTTATTGACACAAATGAGTTAATTTCATTCACCTATGGGATTGTTTTGAGTTTCATCTTCCATCATCTCAATATTGATTGTACCTATGACTCCCCGGAACCTCGCAAGACCAAGATTGGTGAGTCCTCTCTTCGCAAGTCAGGATTCACTTATGTGAATGGTATTTGGGAAAGGGTTGATAGGGAAGCGGTTCCTCCTCCTGTTGCTCCTCCGCCTCAAGATCAAGTGGGAAACACTGATGCTCTCAGCTGATACTTTCCAGATAAACCAAGCCTGCGCAGACGCTCCAAAGGCAATCTGACTCCAGCATCTCCCTGATGCCCAGCTCCCTGAGCTCCAGCTACTGCTGCTCGAAAAGCACCCGCAATAGCTTGTACCAAAGCAGACATATCAGGCACAGCTTGCCCCTGACCAACCTCTGGTCCAGCAGCTCCAGCACCAGCATCAACTGCAGCTTCAGCTCTCGCACCTCCAGCACCACCACCAGGCGGAGGAGGGGGTAACACAGCATTACCAGTGTGCTCTTCATTCTCATTCTCATTAGGAGCCGTAGCTCTCGCATTACCTCTTAACTCTCTACGTGGTGCCATACTTTTACCATGCAATCACAACACAAATAAAACAAAATCAGGCCCAGCAAGGTAAGCAATCCAAGTATTCAAGCTCAATTTCATTTCAAAACAACATCTTTCCTTTAGCTTTTGTTTGGCAATGGGTACCCTCAACATGCAACATCACAACATACAACTCAATTGTATCAACACCTCAAGCCACTGAACATGCTTTCAAACAACAAGCATTCATAGCATACATACTTCAATCATGCATACAAACATTCCCAATTACTCGAGAACCTGGCTCTGATACCACCAAATGTAACCCCCTTAACCCGGCCTAGACGGTTGACCCGAATTAAGAAAGTCACACGGGGAAAACCAAAGTCAACCCGAAAGTCAACCTTGATTAACGACCCTTTTTTTTTCCTTTTAAACTTGTCTAGATGCGCATTAAGCCTAATCGTGATCACACAAACATCATACCAAAAGATCACAAACATTAGAGATCAAATAGGGACTCAATTGAACAATTTACAACTTTGGGGACCAAATTGTAAATTCTGATAAATTAAAGGACTTAATCCAAATTAAAGTTACCAACTTGAAATTTATCAGATTTCATACTTCTCTGTGAAATTTCAGCTCAAAAGGACTTCCCAAACTCATACAATTGCACAAACAAGTTTCAGGACCAAAACGCGAACAATTCAAAACACATAACTGCCCATGTCAGCCCCCAACGGTCGACCGTTCCGAAACGGGAGACAGCCCGTTCCGAAACGCGGGGCCGTTCCGAAACAGGCATAGCATGTTTCGAAACGGGGGTCTGGCAGAGGCTTTTCCGTTTCGGAACGGCCCTTCCCGTTTCGGACGCCTGGGCACGATTAAGGCACCCGTTCCGAAACGGTAGGTGCTGTTCCGAAACACCCTGCCCAGATTACTCCAAAACACAACTTTAAACATGCAATTACACAACCAATCATGCTCCAAATGCTACCAAACTTTGCCAACATGCAATTCAACATATAAGGAACAGATAAGCACTAACAATTCAACCAAACATCATCATATGCAAAAAGCCCCAATTCTAATGGCATGCTTCCTACACAAGCTAGCTATTCAACACCAAACTTCCAAAACAAGCATATAAGGTTCCAATTCAAAAGCCAGCAACACATCAACATTTAACATACTTAGGGAGTCTCCAACACCTCCCAAAACATACACATTGGTCCCCCATTGCCAAATCATACAAAAGCTAAAATGTACTTATAAAACCTTCATACATTGAGCTTCACTTGAACTTGATTGCTTGCCCCTTTCTTGCTGCCCTCAAGGTACTCTAATGCTCTGCATTATTGAATTAAGAAAACGAAGAGAGCGTAAGCAAAAGCTTAGTGAGGAATGCTCATTTAAACCATTCAATAATGCAACTTAAAACATTTACAAAACATGCTTCAAATCCACATTTGCTCATGCTCAAAACCTTACTTTAAATAAGCAAATCCATGCTTCAACGTAAACACTAAAAACAAGCATCTCATGCTTCATAATATACTCAACATGTCATATTGGCTCAAGTGATTCATTTCATTTCTTAAATCAAGTTCATCAACTTCCCAAGGACTTTTAAACACCTTGGCCATGGACTTTTAAACACCATGAAGTAACACATCAAGGACTTTTAAACACCTTGATCCCAAGGACTTTTAAACACCTTGGCCATGGACTTTTAAACACCATGAAGTAACACATCAAGGACTTTTAAACACCTTGATCCCAAGGACTTTTAAACACCTTGGCCTATGGACTTTTAAACACCATAGAAAAGGATCACCTAAGGACTTTTAACCACCTTAGTGTCCACAACATGAACCATCCAAGGACTTTTAACCACCTTGATGTTCATAAGTAACAAGGCTCACTCAAGGACTTTTAACCACCTTAGTGACCTTAACATTTTAAAAACATCACTTGCCAATATACATCATTCTCATCACTTACATCACTGTTTTAAAGCATCAAACCAAGCCATATTCATCATGCATTTAAAAGCATTTAACCACATCATTTCAATGTACAAAAGCAAGGAACTCCTACCTAGAGTTACCTTCAACATATGGCTTACATCAACAGCAAAAACCATGCTAAAACATGCTTTAAAAACAGTATGTAAAACATGCAAATTATCATTTCGCATCACAACAAAGTCATGGCCACCACTAGAGAGAGATTCCGAAAACTTACGCTCGAGCTTAGCAAAGTTGTTTAGACTTAAACTAAGCTCCCAAGACATTGGTTTCAAAGCTGAAAACCCATTTTCACTCACCGATTCCACTTCGCCACTTGCCGAAGCACGAATTCAAGCTTCCAGATCAACAACTCTTGGATCCAAAGATGCCTCCCCTGATCAAACACATTAAAGCAGAGGTTTAATGCATCATCAAGCATCAAAAGCTTCAATGAAAGCACTCAAACTCGCTGCTCTCATTCATACACCAATTTCGGCCACCAAACACCACCGAAATTGCATCCAAACCACTTCTAAACAAAGCCCAGCCATAAACCAGCAAAACCTAACATCCATCAACACCATATAACATCTAAAAACAACCTACTAACAACCTTATACCTCCAGCAACAACAGATCCACAAGATCACCACAAAAACATCCAAGAAACTTAAGCTAAACTTAGGAAACACAACCTATCCGGGATTGCATCAATCAAAACTCATTTCCTTATCAATTTAGAGTTCATTTAACATCAAAAACACATCTTAAATCACAGATCAATCAGATCTAACGAAAATCATGAAAAACCATCAAATCTTGCATTATAAGCCAAGATACAATTCCAAACTCAAAAGCCTTTAATTAAACATAAATCAAGAGTTGATAACTTGGGAATTTCAGTAAAGAACTGATAGTTTAGAGGAGAAGGACGTTCTTACCTCCAAACTTGTGATTCTCCACTTTTTGGAATGAAAATCCTTGATGAAACTTGTAGCAATTGAAGAGGTTTTGAAGATACAATGATTTGCAATCAAATGAGAGTTGAATGGAAGAATTTAGGTGAGAAAAACAGAAACAAAACTCTGGAAATGGAGTGTTTGGGTTGAGAGAAAAAGAGAGAAAGAAAATGAGAAGTTAGTTGAGAAAATGCCAAATGAATTTTCCCTCCACTTCTAATATGTTTTAAAATCAGATTATAACCCAAAATATCTTAGAAAAATCTGGAGAAAACACTTTTGGATTAATAGCTCCTTAAAGATTCAAAGTTTCAACTCTTTATAAAACAACCACCAAACTTGCGAAAATTACATTTTGGTCACTAGCCAAAATATTAACCTTCCAAAACTCATTTTCCAAAATTGATTTCACAGTTCACTTAATTATATTAAAAGATGATTTTAGAACATTTTTCCATATTTTTAGTGCAACCCGAACTAGGCTTTCCTAACTTAACCTCTTAAGATTCGAACAGGACTTTGACCAAACCGGTCAACGCCCAAAACTTCTAAGCCCAAAACCGGGGCGTTACATTGGAGGTTCTGGATGCTTGGAAAGCTTGTCGGCTAGCTTAGTTTTGTGTATCAGTGAGTGAAGTTTGGTTTTCAGCTTTGAAACCAATGTTTGAAGGTTTTGGGATCTTAGTTTAAGTCTAAGCAACTTAACTAAGCTCAAGAGTAAGTTTTCGGAGAAACTCTCTCTTTGATAAACCATGAGATGGTTGGATGCAATGTGTTTAGTTTGCATGTTTAAATTCTGTTTTGAAAGCATGTTTTAACATGATTAATGCTGGTTTTGAAAGTCATGTGTTGAAGGATGCTCAAGGTAAGAGATCCTTGGTTTTGTACATTGGAATTGTGGAATTGATGCATAGTGTTGCATGTTGTTTAATGCTTTAAAACAGTGAATTGATGATGGTAATTGATGTGTATTGGCAAGTGATGTAAGTGGTTGTTGGTTACTTTAATCGGATATAGTTAGCCGGCTATAGGATTGGGTGCACTGTGAATTTAGTCGCCTTGGATGTTGAGGGGTTGTGATTGTACCGTAAACTCCATCCAAGTACCTTAGCGATTGAGGAAATTAGTGTCACCACGATGGAGGATGGCTCTCGTGGGTGGGCTTTGTTAAGCGTCACCACGATGGAGGATGGCTCTCATGGGTGGACTTGTTAAGTGTCACCACGATGGAGGATGGCTCTCGTGGGTGGACCTTGTAAAGCGTCACAACGGTGGAGGGTTGCTCCCATGTGTGAGCTTGGTTAAGGTGATTACAATGGTTGAGGTAGCTCCCATGTGTAAGCCTTGTGGTGTGTCCCGGCTCTCGCTAGTGAGTTATACAACTTCCGATGAGTGATGTTGAGGGGTTGTGATTGTACCGTTAAACTCCATCACTGGAGTTGAGGGGTTGTGATTGTACCGGTAAACTCCACCTTGTGTTGTTCAGTAGTGTGTATGAAGCGTGTGGGACAACGCTTGTAATCCGCGTATCCGACTGTGTCTTGAGTTGAAATGGTTTGTGAATTCTCACTTGAAAGCCAATGTAATGTTCTTGAATGTAATGAAGCGAGAGATGCTTGAGGTGATGCAAGGTTGCATGGGAAGTGTGTAATGGTTTAAGAGTGCATGTATTACTTGTTAAGCTTGAACAAGTGTTTATCTTCTATTGTGAATGGTGCATATGTGCATGGAATCTCTTTAGTGCTTTGAAGTCTTGTGAAGACTTGTCTAGAAAGGCATGTGATGCAAATGTTGCTTTTGGTAGTTCATTTGTTTTGCATTTGTTGAATGCATGAGATAGTTAGAAGGAATAAATGGTTTTCCAAAGGTTTTGCTTTGAAATGATCATCAAGCATGAGGGAAGTATGTTGTGTAGTGGAAATGTTTTCCAAGAAAATTGAGTTTAACTTTGCATGTGGTGTTCATACATGAAAGGGTTTTAATTAATGGTTTTTGCAAGAATGTGTTTTGGGGTGAGTTGTTTAGCTTTCCTAAGCTAAGGGTAGGATTTCATGTGGACTAATGCATGGTTTAAAGCATGTTGTTTAAAAAGGGGTTTTTCAAACAATGCTTTGGTTTATTGAAGTACATCTACTTTTAAAGAGGGTTTTATGATTCGCTGCATTGATGGTGTTTTGGTTTTGAGCATTCCTCACTAAGCATTATGTGCTTACGCACCTTTTTTTCCATCAATGCAGATAATTGAAGTTGGGACAACAAGAAGCAAGGGATTCAAGAAGAGCTCCACTTGAGAAGTATGTCTTGGTTTATAGCTATAGATAATAAAGGCAATGGGGGAAGAGTCTTTTATGTTGATGTGTAATGAGATTGTGTATGTTGAACAAGTTCGGTTTATGATTTGAACTATGTGGTTTAACGCTTGCAACATTTGAATCTTTTTCTTCATAAGTTATTATGATATGCTTCTTGTTTTAAAAGCATGATCAAGTGTTGGATGTGTTGAATGTGTTGGTGCACCTAAGGCTTGATTGTATCTAGTTGTTAATGCAACCTGGTAGCTATGACGCTTGGCATGTTGTTGATATGTTAAGGAATGGTTTAAAGTATGTTAGTTGGTGTATTGATGGTTGGTTGGTTTTGAATGTTAGGGTGCATGCCTATAGACTTGTGGAATTTCCTAATTGATGCCATGAATGTGTTTTCATGATGCAAATATGTACCTTGTATGTATGATGTCTTGTTGGCATGATTAGGAGGTCATCTGAAAGTGTTTAAGTGGTTAATTGTGAATTAAACCAGCAAATTCTGCACTTTCTGCGCAGTCCGTATCGGAACGGGCACTAGCGTTTCGAAACGGGGGCCTGAAATGGTCTTCGTGTATCGAAACGGGTAGGGGCCGTTCCGAAACGTTTTGGCCACTGCCAGGCCCTGTTTCGATGCAGGTCTCGAAACGAACCCGCGTTTCAGAACGGTCAACCCCCATTCCGAAACAGTTGACTGTTGGGCACTGATTTGAATGGTTTAAAGTTTTGCAAGCTTTACGTTTTAGTCCTGAAAATCGTTTTAGCAATTGCTTGAGTTTGGGATGTCTGTTTAAGGTGAAATTTGACAGGGAAGCAAGTAATATGAATAATTTCATATTGGTAATTTAAAAATCAGTTAAGTCCTTCATCTTTCCAGAAATTACAATTTGGTCCCTAACTTTCGTATGTTGTGCAATTGAGTCCCTTAATGCTTTCCGATCGCTGTGCTTTTCAAGTATGCTTTTCCCAAGGGTACGCTTAAGGTTAATGTGCATCTAGATAAGTTTAAAAATAAAAAAGGTCGTTAATCAAGGTTGACTTTTGGGTTGACTTTGGTTTTCCCTGTGTAATCTTCGTAGTTCGGGTCAACCGTCTAGGCCGGGCTAAGGGGGTTACAAGTTCAGGACATTTAGGTGGCAAACATTGAAAGAGAATGAAGCAAAAAACAACATCAGGTGCCCTAGATATCAAGCAGACGAGCTTTGCTAAACTAGCTTGGCAAGAACCCTCACGTTTCTAGGAGACCTAGAGTGCTTTGTCGATATCTCAACACGTAAAATTCATTTCGTACCATGGAGTTTTCGAAGGAATTGATCCTTTCACGTCCTCGCATTCTTTTATCAAAATTTGTGCCATCCTTTCTGGATTTTCAACTCAAAACCTTATTTGATTTCAAGATGCCCTTTACGGGTTTTCATCTTGAACTCTCCCCATTTTTCAAGTAAAATATTTCTTGAATGAATCTGAGTTCACATGGCTAGGCTAGTCTTTACCATCCATTTCAGTCAAAATGAAAGCTCCTTTGGAAAAGGTTTCTTTCACAACATATGGACCTTTCCAATTTGGAATCCAATTCCCTCGAGAATCTCCCTGAATCAACAATATCTTTTTCAGTACTAGATCTCCTTCCTAGAATTCTCTTGGGTGAACCTTCTTAGTATAGGCTTGTATCATCCTTTTTGGGACATTTGACCATGTTGGATGGCTTTCAGTCTTTTTTCTTCAATCAAAGCAAGTTGGTCATACCTGACTTAGATCCATTCTACTTCATCTAGTTTCAGTTCTGACAAAACTCGGAGAGAAGGAATCTCGACCTCGATTGGTAGCACCGCCTCCATCCCATAGACAAGGGAAAAAGGTGTTGCCCCGGTAGAGGTCCTGACTGATGTACGATAAGCATATATAGAAAATGGTAGCTTCTCATTCCAATCTTTATAAGTTTCTACAATCTTTTCAACAATCTTCTTGATATTCTTGTTAGCTACTTCCACTGCTCCGTTCATCTAAGGACGATATGGTGAGGAATTGTGATGTCGTATTTTGAACTATTTGCACACTTCTTCTATGGTCTTATTGTTCAAGTTCAATACACGGTCTGATATGATACTCTCTGGCATCCCATACCGATATATGATTTCTTTTTTCAAGAATCGGCACACTACCAATTTGGTGACATTAGCATAGGTGGCGGCTTCTACCCACTTGGTGAAGTAGTCAATAACCACAGATAAATCAATGCCCATTGGAAGCTTTCGGCGATATAGGCCCGATGACATACATGCCCCACGAAGAAATTGGCCGTGAGGAGTTCATAACGTGTAGCGATGATAGAGGAACATGGATCTAATCTGCATAAATTTGGCACTTGTGGCACTTCTTGGCATAGTTGATGCAATCTCCCTTCATTACGGACCAATAATACCCGAATCTCATGATTTGTCTTACCATTGTGAATCCATTGGCGTGTATTCTGTATACACCCTCGTGGACTTCTTCAAGAATCTTTTTGGATTCGACATCATTTACACATCACAATAGGACTTGATCCTTTATTTTTTTGTACAAGATCTCCCCATCTAGGATGTATTCGCTTGCTAGTCTTCGTAGTGTCCTCTTTTCATTCTTAGTAGCATGCTTCGGGTATTCACGAATTTTTATGTACTGTAAAATGTCATGATACCAAGGATGTTCGTCATTTTCACCTTCTTCAATGTTATAGTAATAGGCCGGAGACTGGTATATACTCATTTGTATAGGCCTCAAATCAGACTGCTTTTTGACTTTAATCAACGAAGACAGAGTAGCCAGGGCGTCCACTATTTGGTTGTCTTCTCGCGGAAGATAATGGAAGGTAATCTCAAAGAACTCTTTGATTATATCTAGAACAAGATTTCGGTAGTCCATCAACATGGAATCTCTAGTCCTTCATTCTCCCCGGAGTTGACAGATCACGAGCATGGAGTCCCCATATACCTTCAATGACTTAATTTTACGCTCAATAGCGGCTCGAATCCCCATGACACATGCTTCATATTCTGCTATGTTATTTGTGCAATCAAAATCGAGCTTGCTGGAAAAAGGGTAGTAATCACCCTCTGGCAAGACTAACAATGACCTGATCCCCTTGCCCACAACATTTGATGCGCCATCAAAGTTTAGTCTCAAACATTTAACTTCTGGGGTACCTTCCTCCACAGTGGTAATGCAGATCTGATCTTCATTTGGGAAATCAAAGTTTAGAGGTTCATAATCCTCTAAATCTTGGCTAGCTAGGAAGTCGGATATTGCACTCCCTCTTATGGCTTTTTGGTTCACATAAACCAAGTCAAATTCAGACAACAAAATCTGCTATATGGCCATTCTTCCTGTCAGTGTAGTCGACTCCATCAAGTATTTAAGAGGATCAAATTTTGAGATTAGCCAGGTTCTATGATACAACATGTATTGCCTTAGTCTTATGGTAGTCCAAACCATGGAACAACACAATATCTCGATTGATGAATATCTTGCTTCACATTCTATAAATTTCTTGCTAATATAATAAATCTCCCTTTCTTTTTTTCCTGACTCGTCATGTTGCCCCGATACATATCCCATAGAATTCTCGGAGATAGTTAAGTACAAAATTAATGGCTTATTTGGGATAAACGACATTAAAACTAGTGCATTTGATATGTAGTGCTTGATCTTGTCAAAGACTTCCTAACATTCATCATCCCATTCTCCTAGGTTATGCTTTTTAAGAAGACGGAAGATGAGATCACATTTTTCTGTCAATTGTGAGATGAACCGAGCGATGTAATTTAATCTTCCTAAAAAGCTTATTACATCTTTGTGAGTGCGTAGGGGTGGTAGATCTTGAATGGCTTTGACCTTATATGGATCAACTTCAATGCTCCTTTCGCTGACTATTAAACCCAACAACTTTCCTGACATGACTCTGAATGTGCATTTGGCCAGATTCAGCCTTAATTGGCATTTCCTTAATCTCAAGAACAATTTCCTCAATATTGCAATGTGCTCTTCCTCCGTTTAGGACTTGGCGATCATGCCGTCGACATACACCTCAGTTTCCCTTTGCATCCTATCGTGGAATAGAGTGACCATGGCTCGTTGGTATGTTGCCCTTGTATTTTTTAGTCCAAATGCATCACCTTATAACATAAGGTTCCCCATAGCGCCACAAACATGGTCTTTTTCATATCATCAGGTTACATTTTTATCTGGTTGTAGCTTGAGAAGCCATCCATGAAGGAGAACAACGAATGTCTTGCCATATTATCAACCACGGTGTTGATGTGAGGTAGTGAGAAATTATCCTTTGGGCTGGCCTTGTATAGATCTCGATAATCAACACACATTCGGACCTTGCCATCATTCTTTGGAACTGAGACTATATTAGCCACCCATTATGAATATTTGACCTCTCGCAGAATCCCAACATCATACTGTTTCTTTACCTCCTCTTTTATCTTCAGCAGTACATCAGGCCTTATCCTTCAAAGCTTCTGTTGGACCGGTTTGTAGTCCTCTTTTATGGGGAGTTTATGCATAACCACAATTTTACTCAACCTAGTCATGTCTTGATAGGACCATGCAAAAATATGTTTGAATTCTAGGAGCAGCTCAATCAGACCGCGTCTTGTTTTTTCCGTAATCCATGTCCCAATCTCCACCTCTTTCTTTTCTCCATCATCTCCCAAACTCACAATTTCTACTGACTCTTTGTGAGGCAATATTTGTTTTTCATCCTGCTCTACCATTCTAAATAGATCGGGAGATAAATCACAAACTTGATCTTCTTCAAAGTCTTGAGGTCCATCTAGACACGCGTCTCTTTCAAAATGAGTTCTGGATCAATTCCAGTGTCGCTCGATACGTTGATATCAACGGACTTGACACAAAATAATGATGTCCATTGAACAAACAAATCAAGAATGTACAATAGTATAAGTGTGTATATATATATATTAGAGTAAAAATGAATAAGGATCTTTTCTAGATGATACACACAAAAAGTATTATTTCATTGACATAAGGAAAACATATGCCCTTTACAAAAAGACCCTTGTTTCTCTTGGGCAAGAGTAACATGTGTGTTCTGAACATTACTTAGAAACATTTCTAAACACTGCAGAGAGTTCTTCAACAGTCCAATTGTCCATAACAGTTCCAAGGGTATAAGGACAAATTCCCCTTAGATACATTCCTTTATTTCTGTAACATACTCTAACCACCCTAGTAGGTTTAGATAAGTTACCACAATTTCAATCAAAGACTCATTCAATTAAAGCTACTGAGTTCAATTAGTTTTAAGTCTTTCTTCCTCAGTAAGTAATTAAATAGGCGAGGACCTAGTAGACAATGCATGATACACCTATTAGATATATTAGGACCCATAACACAATTATATATCATGATCAATGCCATTTAGGACTTACTTGCTCTTCAAGCAACTATTCTACTATATGGAAAACACAATAAAAAAATTCAACATTCAATATAGCTATTATGCATACCAATAGGTGATTACATCATTTACTTGAGTGACTTTAATCAAACATACATGCTTTCAATGTTATATACATCATTCAGCTAGTACCATAAATGACCAGAGTGATTCATGTATAAACATGTAGTTTACTAGATTTATTTATTGTTAACTAGCCAACATCAATAGATCTATTCAACGATGGAAGTCTAACATTAGGCTAACAAGCATTCAAGTTCAATAAAGTGCATACATGCTCATATATATACATACAATACTCATTATAGATCATAGATGAAGATAATACATACAAACCATTACTAAGTGATCATGAATATACATGCCTTAGGTGCCACCATCCTAGGAGAACTATGACAAAAAGAATACATGCTTTCAAGCAAAAGCTTGACTTGAGTGAGCCTTGACTTCGAGCTAGAGTCCGATATCAATCTGTATCGTAGTAAAGATACTTGATAAGAAAATCTCAGTGAGAGAGTTCAAAGAATATAAGGGCAACAATAAGCAAGTACCATACTACAAACCATCTATTCAATGGTATGGTTCCCCTAACATTAAGGAACCTTTCAAACAATAATGAAACAATAACTAGATGTGTTTTCTTAATTTCAATCCAATATCAATTCAAGGCTTCTAATTTAGATATATTTCAACAATCCATTTCGAATAGCAAGAAACATAACATGTCAAATTGAAGGCAATTCATATCTCAATCATGTAAAATTTCATTTAGGAAGTGATCAAGCAACATATCATTTACCTATAAGCTCAGAGCATACAATTTCTTTTAAGCATAACAAGTCATTTGAACACAATCAATGTCTTAAACTCAAGAAATCTCATATAAGCAATGTTCAAGAAGTGTTTCAATATCAATAGTTCATGATAATCAATTTTCCTTTACTATAAATCAATGCAATTCAATGTAACAATAGATTCAATGTACATGAGGCATAAGTTCATTTTAAGTATAGCCTTGATAATCGATTACTCAGTCTAGATACTTGAGTCCCCAACCAAACTGTCACCCATATCAATAATCAATATGGTACAAAGTACCGGTCAAAATCATCTTACTATCACTAATGACCAATAACAATACTTCCCTCCTACTGTCACCAATTAGGGAACAATGTCACGGACCGTAGTCCACCCCGATAATGAGCTCTATGGAATCTATGGCATTTCAACTATATCTATGACCGACTCGAGACCAAGGCTTAAAATAGTTATCACTTCCATTCAATTTCAAGCATGATTCAATCCAAAGTGCACATTTTGTGCCAATATTCCCTTTCAATCGAATAGGATTCAAAGCCTATACCAATATCAATATTACAATAGTCAATAAAGGTATGTCAATCAATATGTCATTAAACAATGAATTGAGTTACTTCTAACTATAACAAACATGCTTCATTTCAATGTAGTTTAATTAAGCAAGAAGCATATCATGACAATCAATTGTAATTCAAGCATGCTTCTCAATCAAGTAGCCACTCAAAGGAGGATTTACCTTACTCATGCTCCATAGCAAGCTCATTACACAATTTACACTAAGAATCAATAAGAAATTCAAATAAAAAATGGACTTGGAGAGGTTACCGCCCTCTCCAAACTTTAAACTACACTCACAGGAATTTTTCGATCTATTGACGATCCCTGATCACAATCCCCTTTCCTTTACTAGCTTGCTGATCTATGTGAGCTTCTTTATCATTAATTTCCGCTTGATCTATCATTATATACAATGCATAGTTTATTAGGCAGATTTCAGCAACCATTATATCATTACGAGACTTCATACATTCAAGCATCCATTTCAAACATCTAAGTTGCTGCTGCCTGACAGCATGTGCATTACTAGCTTAAATGTTCATATCTTCCATTTCGTACATCAAAATTTTGAACCATTTACACCGTTAGAAAGCTAACTTAATTATCTTTCTAACCATATTTATCTTGTATTTTTATTCCTTACGAATTAATACAGTTTTTAATTTAAATATAGAGCAATTCACACCACTAGACAGTTTGCACTATCCTTAGAGTTTCATTTATATATTTTGTTTTACAATTCAGAATTCAATTTTGTTTGTTTCTAGTGAAACTAGAAATATCAAGCTTTCTAACCATATAAATCATATCTTTTATTTCATCATTACCAATTATAGTGAATTTTCAAAGTTACTGCCTAGGATAGAGTTTTTTGGGAAGATTTCACTAGACTAGATTTTAGCTTCATTAATCACCTAGATGGCACTTCTATCAAGACTGTTCAACTTATATACATACTCATACAAGTCTAGGTCAGTTCAATTATGTGTTCAACATGTGAAAACAGGGCATTATTGATCAATATGCTCAATTAATCCATTATAACATCATCCTAATTAAATTACTAGCAATAAGAATCTCAATTTCATTTCACCATGCCAATTTCAAAAATCTAAACTAATTAGTCAATCCCAAAACATTCGAACACATCAAGACATTAGTTTATAACATAGTTATCACTTATCTTGTTCAATTGAGGCTAATACCATGAAGACACCAACATGTGAAGCAATCAAATATACACAAAAGAGCCTATTCATGAACTCTAGTTATCACTTACAAATTCTAGCAACTACACTAAACATTTCCTAAATTTAATGCCCTGGTTTTGGGCCTAGATGTTTTAGACGTTGAATCGGGCCGGTCGGGAACGGTTCGAACCCTTAAGGTTGGTTTAGGGAACACCTAGTTCGGGATGTTTTAAAAATAGGAAAAATATCTAAAAATCCTCATTTATTATATAAATGATTATGGTGAAAACAATTTTACAAAATGTGATTTGGAAATACTACATTTCAGTGTAGTGACCAAATCGCAATTTTTGCAAAAGTTGACTAGTGACTGTTTTGTAAAGGATTGAAACTTTGAATCTTTAAGGAGCTAATTTTACCAAATTTTTTTTATCAGATTTCTCTTTAATTTGGGTCTTTTAATAATGATTTAATAAAAAGAATTAAGAGAGAAATCCTATTTTGACTTTTCATAACTACTTTACGATCTTTTTCCCTCTTTTCATTTTCTCTCAACTTCCACTCAGACAAACACAATTCCTCACCAATTAATCTTTAATTTTCATCTATTTTGCTGAGATTTCATTCTCCCAAGGATGTCTAATCTTTACCTCATCAAATCCTTTTGTTTTTACTTTTGATTTTCAAGAAATCTTGCCCAAATTGAGGAGAAATCAGCCATTAGAGGTAAGCTTCATCTTTCTCCTCTAATTAACAGTTCTTTACTGAAATTCCCAAGTTATCAATCCTTTGTTAATAGTTTTTGAGTTGTTTTAATGTTATAAACATGAAATAGTTGTTAAATTCAAGATTCTTAATGAGATCTTGGTGATTTTCGTACTTCTATGTTAGGCTCTGTTTTGAGGTTGATTTATAACATATTTTGGATGATATTTGATGTTGAGAATGAGGTTTTAACAAATAAATCCCGAATAGGTTTGAGTTCCTAAGTTTGAGATGCTAGATTTGTAGTTTTTGAGGTGTTTTGATGATCTGATGTTGTTGGAGGTATAAGGTCGTGTTTATGTTTCTTTTTTATGTTAATTGATGTTTAGAAAAGGTTAGGATTGATAGATCTTAGCTGGGTTTTGTTTGGTGAATGTTTGGAGATGTTTTCGGTTATTTCGGATAGCCAAAATGCTTGTTTTGAGTAGAGAAGCGAGTTAGAGAGAGTGGTTGGTGATTTCATTGCATGGTGATGCATTAATCCTCTGCTCTTATGTGCTCAAAATATGGGAGAGTGATCCAGAAGCAATCGAGGTAGTGTTGGAGGTTTCGGACGCTTGGTTGGCTCGTCAGCTAGCGTAGTGTTGCGTATTGGTGAGTAAAAACGTGTTTTCCAACTTTGGAATGATTTTGAAAAGTGGTTTGAGAACTTAAATCTAGGTTTGAAACGCCTATTTAAGTTCGGAAGTAAGTAAAGTAGATTTCTCTCTCGGTTTATGCTGTTATTGTTTTGAAAATATTAAAATGGGTCTTAATGTGCTTGGTTTGGAATTATGATTTGATTTGCTGTTTGAGTATGGTTTTTAAGCATGAGAGTTGGTTATCAAATTTGGTTTGGTGAAGGAAGTATGAAATTAATGATCTTTGAGAGTATGTGGTGTTAATTTGTGTTTTAAAGGCATGGTTTAACATTTTGGCCTTGATGGTGTTGCATGCTTTGAAAACAATAGATGTGTTAATGATTTTAATATAATATATTGGCATAAATGATGAGAAGATTGCCGGATATAATTGGTCGACCAATAGGATGTAGAGTGCACTATAAACTGAAAATTCGTATATGCTCTTGGGATTCGTTCCAAAGAGAGAGACTGATGATGTGCATTCCATCGGATAGGACTTGGTGAAATACCCAAGCTTAATGGCATTGAATGGTACCACCATGAGAGACCGATGCTGTAAATTCCATCGAATAGGACTTGGTGAAAGACCCAAGCTTTATGGCATCTAATGTTATCGCTATGAGAAATCGATGATGTGCATTCCATCGGAGTAGGACTTGGTGAAATACCAAAGCTTTGTAAAAAGATAGAGTCCGGTGATGGAGATACCACCGGGGTAGGACTTGACCTTGAGTCAAGCTATCCGCATATTTGTGTAAAGTAGAATATGAAAATGCCAATATATGAGAATGAAATGTGTTTTACATGTACTAATGTTTGTAGAATATGAAAATGCCAATATATGAGAATGAAGTGTGTTTCACATGTACCAATGCTTGAAATGTTTTTATGCTATGAGAAATGCATAAGAGATTTTGAGATTATGAAATGCTTTTGTATAACAAGCATGTGTGGCCTTGCCATGAGTTTTGCATTGGTTGAATGCATTAGATAGGTAGATTGTACATGTGGTTTTCAAATGGTGATTTTCTTCGAAATGATTTTCAAGCATGAGAAAGAAAGAGCATGATGTAGAAATGGTTTCCAAGATAAATGGTTTAAACTTTGCATGAAGCGATTTTGCATGAGAAGGTTTAAATGGAAGTAATTACAAGAAGGATGTTTAAGATTGAGATACATGTGGCATTTGGGTTTTAATGCTGGTTTTATATGTTGAGAGATGCATGATTTAAGGCAATGATGTTTTCAAATGAAGTTCTCGAACAATACATTGCTTTGTACAAATGTGATTTCAATTAAAGGGCGTTTTATGGTTTTGCTGCATTTATGGTGTTTTGGTTTTGAGCATTCCTAACTAAGCATTATGTGCTAACGCTCCTTTTTGTCCATCAATGCAGATAGTTGAAGTTGGGACAACAAGAAGCAAGGGATTCAAGAAGAACTCCACTTGGGAAGTATGTTTTGTTTTATAGCTATAAATAATAAAGGCAATGGGGAAAATCCTTTACCTGGTTGTGTGATGAGGTTGGTTACCTAGAACAAGTTTGGTTTATGGTTTGAGACTTGTATATGGCCATTATGTGGTGTTTGGATCCTCATTTTGTATCTTAGTATTGCTATGCTTTATGGTTAAAAGTATGTTCATTCTAGTTGCATAAGATAAATGAGTTGATGTGCTTAATGCTTGCAATGTGACTAGCTTTTGATGTAAATATGATAGAGTTGATGCTTAAACATGTTGTGAATATGCTGTGGTATGAGTTGGGACATATTTCGGTGTGTTTGAAAGTGAAAAGATGTGAAACACCAGAAAAATATATAGTTGCAGGGCAGGGTGTATCGAAACACCCTTATCTGTTTCGAAATAGGGGCCTAAAATGGCTATAGTGGTTCGGAACGGGTAAGAGTGTTTCGGAACACTTTAGCTACTGGATAGCCATGTTCCGATATGGGTCTCGGAACGCACCCGAGTACCGAAACGGTCAACTCCGTTTCGATACAAGGGCCAGCGTTTCGAAACACCCGACCGTTGGTCTGCAATTTGAACTATTTGAAGTTCTTGTTTCTTACATTTTAGTCCTTGATGATTATGGATGCAATTGGTTGAGTTTAGAATGTCAGATTAATTTGTTTTTGGCAGAGAGGCATGATATATGACTAATTGAATATTGGTAAACTTAAAATCTGCAAAGTCCTTGTAATTTGAAAAATTTATGTTTTGATCCCTAAAAGTCTAATTCTTACAATTAAACCCCTAATTGATTTTCGATCGCTGCGCCTTACCTTCCTGTGATGTTGAGTAATCACATAGGCATAATATTGCATTTAGAAAAGATAAAAACAAAAAAGGGTCGTTAATCAAGGTTGACTTTTAGGTTGACTTTGGTTTTCCTCGTGTAATCTTCGTAGTTCGGGTTAAGCATCTAGGCCGGGCTAAGGGGGTTACACTAAAGAATTCAATTGATAACGTCACATTATTAGCAATTCAAGCATAAAATCGATTGAGAGGCAAGTTCTTACCTTAACCAACGTGATATCTATTCAAATTAGTCCCTAACCAAGGCCAAAATCTATAGCTTCAAGCTTTCTCTCTCAAAATCCTCTCTTCTCTCTCTCAATGGTTTCGGTTTAACAAGACAAAAATGGGGAAGATGATGTTTACTCCTTAGTTGGCCGAATAGGCTTGGAGATAAGGAAATGTGGAATGTCCGCTTTCCTAAATTGTTTTACCATGCAATCCTCTCCTTTTGAATTCATTTTGGTTTGGTCACTTTTAATTTAGGTTACCACTTTTCCATTTATAACATTCTAGTCCTTATTCTAGACCTAGTACCTTACTTTCAATCATTTAGGGATTAAATGAAGGCATTGTAGTAACTTTCTTTATACTTGTTTTGAGGATATTAAATTCCCTCCCCCTTAAAGAATTCGTCCTCGAATATACATGAGGGGAATAGATGAGGTATTGCTTTCTCATCGTTGCTTCGGGTTCCCAAGTGGCTTCTTTTACATTTTGGTTCTTCCATAGAACTTTGACCAATGGCATAGTCTTATTGCGAAGTCTCTTGACTTCTTTATCAAGTATTTGAATTGTCTCTTCATCATACGATACTTCAGGATTAAGTTCTACCTCATCAGGTTCTAAAACATGTGAACGATCTGATCGATATTTCCTCAACATCAATACATGGAAGATGTTATTGATTCTATTGAATTCAACAGGGAGTGCTAGCTTGTAAGCAACTGGACCCATCCTTTCTAATACTTCAAAGGGTTCGATGAATCGAGGGCTTAGTTTACCCTTCTTCCCAAATCTAGGGATTCTTCTCCAATGAGATACCTTCAAAAATATGTAATCTCCCACTTGATATTCAACGTCTCTTCTCTTGAGGTCATCATAAGCCTTTTGCCTATCAAATGCCTCTTTCAGTCTACTATGGATCACCCAAACTTGATTTTCGGTTTCACAAAGCAATTCAGGCCCTAAGACCTTGTTTTCCCCCAATTCAGACCAACATTGGGGAGTTCTACATCTCATGCCAAACATTGCTTCGAATGGAGTCATTTTTATAGAATCTTGATGGATGTTGTTGTAGGCAAACTCGGCTAATGGTAGATATTTCTCCCAGTCTTTACCGAAGTTGATAATGCAAGCTCGAAGCATGTCTTCAAGCACTTGGATTACCCTTTCAGATTGTCCATCGGTTTGTGGATGGAAGGCATGGCTAAGGTTCAACTTGGTTCCCATAGATTCTTGAAGTGCCCTCCAGAATCGAGAAGTAAAACGAGAGTCCCGATCTGATATAATAGATCTAGGAACACCGTGAAGTATGATCACTTCTTTCAAGTACATTTTGGCTAGTTGTTTGAGGCTCATGTTCATTCGAAAATGAACGAAGTGAGCCAATTTGGTGAATCTATCAATGATCACCCAAATAGCATCATTTTTCCTTGCCAATAAAGGAAATCCTGATACGAAGTCCATTGTTATACACTCTCACTTCCATTGAGGCAATTCGATGGGTTGTAGGAGTCTAGTAGGTAGTTGGTGTTCAACCTTCACCTTTTAGCAAGTGAGGCACCTCAATACGAAGTCAACAATATCAGTCTTCAATCCCGACCACCAATAGACTTCCTTTAAGTCCTTACACATCTTCATCACTCCCAGATGTATTGAAAAAAGGACTAATATGTGCTTCTTGAAGCATTTCCCTCTAAAGGACTGGATCATTGGGTATGCAAACCCAATTTTTGAAGTATAGCACACCATTCGATCGAAGTGAGAATTTAGTGCTCGGATTGGAATAAATCTCTTGCAATATCTTTGTAACGCCCCGGTTTTGGGCTCAGAAGTTTTGGGCGTTGACCGGTTCGGTCAAAGTGCTGATCGAATATATAAGAGTGAATTTAGGAAAGCCTAGTTCGGGTTGCATTAAAAATATGGAAAAATGTCCTAAAATCATCTTTTAATATAATTAAGTGAACTGTGAAATCAATTTTGGAAAATGAGGTTCGTAAGGTTGACATTTTGGCTAGTGACCAAAATGTAATTTTTGAAAGTTCGGTGACAGTTTTATAAAGGATTGAAACTTTGAATCTTTAAGGAGCTAATATTCCAAAAAGAGTTTCTCCAGATTTTTCTAAGATATTTTAAGGCTTTATTCTGATTTTAAAGTTTATGAAATGTGGAGGGAAATCATTTTATCATTTTATAACTAACTTTTCTATTTTCTCTCAATTTTCCTTTTCTCTCATTTTCTCTCAACCCAAACACATTCTCCAGATTTTCTTCTTTGATTTTGTCAATCTAAATCACTCATTTCAACTCTCATTTGATTCCTAATCATCTCATCGACAAAACCTCTCAATTTGCAAGTTGTTTCATCAAGCTTTTTGGCTTTAAAAAGGAGAAACTCAAGTTTGGAGGTAAGAACGTCCTTCTCCTCTGAACTTCAAGTTCTTTATTGAAATTCCCAAGTTCTCAATCCTTGATTTATGATTTGTTAAAGGCTTTTCAATTGAAATCTTGATTTTGGCTAAAATGCAAGATTTGGTGATTTTGGTGGAATTTTCGTATGATCTGTTTAAGCAGGGTTTTGAAGTGTCAAAATGATGTTAAATGAATGCTAAATTGATTAGAAGTTGAGGTTTAATTAATGCAATCCCGGATAGGTTGAATTTCCTAAGTTTTGCTTGAGTTTTTGGTTGTTTTTGGAGTGTTTTGGTGATCTGTTATACCTGGAGGTATAAGGACGTGTTTGTGATTATTTTGGATGTTAATTGATGTTTAAAAGTAGTTAGAAGTGATGGATCTTGGCTGGGTTAAGCTTTGGAAGTGTTTGGAGGTGATTTCGGTTGTGTTTGGTAGCCGAATTGTTGGATTTGTGATGAGCAGCGAGTTGTGTTGTGTTGCTGGTGTTTTTAATGCATAATGATGCATTGATCTTCTGTTGTTGTGTGCTTGAAACAGGGGAGTTTGATCCGTGAGCTTTAGAGGTGTTGCGGAAGGTTTCAGATGCTTGGAAGGCTTGTTGGCTAGCCTTGTTTTGGTTATCGGTGAGTGAAGTTGGGTTTTCAGCTTTTAAACCAAGGTTTGAAGGTTTTTGGGAGCTTAGTGTAAGTCTAAACAACTTTGCTAAGCTCAAGAGTAAGTGGATGGATTTTCGCTCTTGAATTATGATTGTGAAATTGGCTTTTAAGCAATTGTGGTTGATGATTGAAATGCATGTGTTTTGCATGGTTTAAATCTGTTTTGAAAGCATATTTTAGCATGGTTTAATGCTGGTTTTGAAAGCCATATGTGAAGGATGCTCAAGGTAAGAGATCCTTGGTTTTATACATTGAAAATGTGGTTTTGATGCATGGTGTTGCATGTTGTTCAATGGCTTTGTTTAATGCTTTAAAACAGTGAATTAATGTTGGTAAATGATGGTTTTTGCATTATGGTTATGCATGTGAAACATTGGACTAATGTGGTAAGGTGGTTATATTGGCAAGTGATGTAAGTGGTTCTTGGTTCTTTGATCGGATATAGTTAGCCGGCTATAGGATTGGGTGCACCGTGAATTAAGTCGCCTTGGAGGTGGAGTGGTCAAGAGTGGACCGGTAAACTCCCTTCAAGTATCCTAACGAGATGGTTGAGGTCATAATGGAGGTGTTGCCCATTCGAGGACCTTGGTTGAGCAAAGGTTATATGGTGTTTAAAAGTCCATATGTGGGAACCTTGTGCTTGTTGAGATCACAATGGCGGTGTTAAGTCCATGTGTGGATCTTGTGTAGGGTGTCCCGGATCTCGTTAGTGATGTTATACAACTACCAATCGGTGAATGCAAAGGTTGTATGGTGTTTGAAAGTCCATACATGGGAACCTTGTGCATGTCAAGGTTGTATGGTGTTTGAAAGTCCATACATGGGAACCTTGTGGAAAAGTTGAGGTTGTATGGTGTTTGAAAGTCCATACATGGGAACCTCGGGAAAGCTAAGGTTGTATGGTGTTTAAAAGTCCATACATGGGAACCTTAGGATGTTGAGGTCAAATGGTGTTTAAAAGTCCATTTGGGAGACCTTGGATTGGTAGGGTGTATGGAGCGTAGGGACAACGCTCGGAATCCGCGTATCCGATTGGGTGTTGAGTTGAAAAGTGAATGTGGTTGATCACTTGAAGGCCATTATGATGTTCTTGATTGTGATGAAGCATGGGATGCTTGAAATGATGCATAATTGCATGTGAAGCATGAGATGCTTGAAAAGATGCATGGTTGCATGGAAAGTGTATAATGCTTGTGAATGCATGTTTACTTGTTAAGTTGAACAAGTGTTGATTATCATTTGGAAAATGATGCATGTGAGCATGAAATATCTTTAGTGCATTGGAGTCTTGTTAAGACTTGTTTTTAAAGGCATGTGATGATGATGTTGTGGTTCATATATGTTGCCTTTGGTTTAATGCATGTGTTGGTTGGTTTGTGAAATGGTTTTAAAAGATTCTTGCTTGATTTGGCTTTCAAGTTTAAGAAAGGTATGTTGTGAAATGGGAGTGTTTTCCAAGGTTTTGTTTTAGCTTGCATATGGTGTTTATGCATGGTTTGGCTAAATGGATGATTTTGTAAGTTGTGCTTTGAAAAGGTTTTCTTAGCTTGCTAAGCTAAGGATTGGTTTTCATGTATGTGCAATGCATGGTTTTGAGCTTGTTGTTGAAAAGGGGTTTTCAAACATGGCTTTGGTAAACAAATCGAGTTTGTTTTAAAAGTGATTTATGACCCGCTGCATTGATGGTGTTTTGGTTTTGAGCATACCTCACTAAGAATTATGTGCTTATGCTCCTTTTTGTCCGTCAATGCAGATTCTTGAAGTTTGGACAGCAAGGAGCAAGGGATTCAAGGTGGACTCCACTTGAGATGTATGTCTCGGTGAATAGTTATAGTTAATAAAGGCAATGGGGTAGAATCTCTCAGGTTATTGTGTATGTGTTCGTTTATGTTTGGACAAGGATGTTTTTATGTTGATGATGTTGTTGGATCATGTTTCGGTTTTAATGAGATTGATTTGGAAGGTTTGTGCCTAAATGGTTGCTTGTGTAGGAAGTATGCCTTTAGAATTGGGGCTTTTCATGTATGATGTTATATTGATGAATTGTTGATGCAAGTATGTCCCATTTATGTTGAGTTGCATGTTGGTAAAGTTTGGAGGCTTTAGGAGTATGATTGGATGGCCAATTATGTGTTTGAGTGAGCAAAATGCAGCAATCTGGGCAAGGCGTTTCGGAACAGTTGACACCGTTTCGGAACGGGTGCCCTGCATAAACCCAGGCGTCCGAAACGGGTGCCACCGTTCCGGAACGGGTTGGCTACTGCCAGTCCCCCGTTGCGGTACGCGTTGCGGAACGGCCCCGTGTTTCGAAACGGGCTCTGCCTGTTTCGGAACGGGTGACCGTTGGGGACTGACATGGGCGGTTAAATGTTTCAGAATGTTTGCATTTTGGTCCTGAAACTTGTTTGTGCAATTGTATGAGTTTGGGTTGTCCGTTTGTGCTGAAATTTGGCAGAGAAGCATGAAACATGATTAATTTTAAGTTGGTAACTTAAAATCTGGTTAAGTCCTTAAGGTTTTCAGAATTTACAATTTGGTCCCTAAAGTTGTAAATTGTTCAATTGGGTTCCTGTTTGATCTCTGATGTTTGTGGTCTTTGAGTATGATGTTTGTGTGATCACATCTAGGGTTAATGAGCATCTAGACAAGATTAAAAAGAAAAAAAAGGGTCGTTAATCAAGGTTGACTTTCGGGTTGACTTTGGTTTTCCCCGTGTAATCTTCTTAATTCGGGTCAACCGTCTAGGCCGGGTTAAGGAGGTTACATTTGGTGGTATCAGAGCTGAGTTGCGAATGCTTGGGGAAAACGGTAAGTTGTTGTGATGTGTGTTGATGTTTACCTTGTTGTGTGGATGAAAGTTGGTTGAATGTTGGTTGAAACACGTGTTTCTGGGCATGATGCTGATGTTTCTGAGCAAATTGTTGATGTTTCTGATCAAGTTGCTGATGTTTTCGAGCATGCTTTGTGTTTATGAATCATTGTTGAATTAATGTGGATATGTGCTGATGTTGTGAGCTGGTGTTATGCTTGATGATTGTGTAATGAGTATGTTATGTTGATATTATGCTGATGCAAATGGATGCTGTTGGATGTAAGTATGATCGAGTATGTTGATTGATATGCTTGATGTTGTGATATCCATGTTGTGTTGACTGTTATGTCATGTAAAGGGGGGGATTCGGGATACCCATTGCCTTATTAATATAGCTATTGTGTTATTTTGGAGTTGGAGTTTGAATCCTTACTTAATGCTGGTCTAACTGGTTTGTTTGTTTGTTGTGATTGTATGTTTGTTGTTGTTAGTAGTATGGCTAAGTCGATGAAAGAATGGCAGTTGGGTGAGATGGTTGCTGCCTTGGGGCAGGTTGTTAAGGCGTGGAATTCACCCTTTGGTAGAGGTGTTTTGTCTCAGTTTTCTGTGCCTGGGGTTGAGGTGATAAGGCAAGGGAAAGAAGCTGGTTCTGTGGTGAAGAGTTCATCATCTGATGTTCAGGAGGTGTTGGGAACATCTCAGGCTGTGGTAAAGGTAAAGTCAGTGGATGTGCTGGCTGTGGGATGTGTGGGTTTGCCGAAGCAGCGTTTGCTTGATTTGGGTGCTGTGGAATATCATGGTTCTACACCGGAGATGTTTGAGGCCTGGTTGGCCAGTGTGGTTCTGATCTTGGATCAGGAAGGCTGTGATCTTGCTTGTAAGCTGGGGAGTGTTGTTTCTTTGATGTTGGAGGATGCCTGTGTCTGGTGGACATCTGTGGCTGTGGCGTCACATATTCCTGATATTGATTGGGATTTCTTTGTATCTGCCTTTTATGAAAGGTATCTTGGAGGGAAGTTTCCAAGGGTTGAGCAATGTGACGGTGGTGTTGTTGTAGAGCAAGTGTTGCTTGGGCAAGGAGTGGAAGTTCAGCCACCGGTGTGTGACCGTTGTGAAAGGCGCCATGTTGGAGGTTGTTGGGGCGCGGGTGCTTGCTGGAACTGTGGTTCCAAAGTGCATGTTAAGCGTGATTGTCCTCTTGGAGTGAAGTCAGCTTTGGTGTTAGCCAAAGGGTCTCAGAAAGGTCGTGGGCACGGCCGAGGCAAGGTTCAGAAGTGGCAGAAAGAGCAGAAAGTTGTGAAGAGTGTGGGAAAGGAGAATTGCTGGAAATGTGGGTCTGCTGGACACATGAGACGTGATTGTTTGATGTTGGCTCGGAACAGCCAAGGTCCCTTACCGCAAGGAGTTGGTGGTGACCCTGGTGTGTTAGCTGGTGCTGCAGTGGTGCGGCAGGAGGATGATGGTTCCGCGAGGAAGAGAGTTCGTCTGATGAAGCTTCAGGGTGGTGTTGTGCTTTCAGGTAACCTTGTTTAGTAATCTTTGCTCTAGTTACCTTAGTTTGGTTTCTGTTGGTTTTCCTTGCGTGGTAAGTTTAGTCTTGTTGCTAGTTGTTGGGGTAATAGTTGTAGTTTGGAAACATCTTTGGTGTGAAGAAGGCTTAGGTGAGAATCTTGTGGTTAATGATTGTTGGTATGATGGAGTTAGATAAGTTAGAAGTGAGGTAGGAGGTTGTTCTTAGACGGATTTGAGGATGTTATTGGAGGGTGTGAACTGGCATTCATGCACAGTTAAAATCATTGTTATATGCTATATTATCTATGTTGGTCCATGCATACATGTGGCATGACATTAGAGGTTTTGCATACATGTACATCAGGCATTGATAGGGCATGTTGGTGATCATGCATACGATGTTCACACTCGCTAATAACTAATCGAATCTGTTAGAGTGGTGGTTGGGTTAGGTTGGATGATGGGTTTTTAGAGGTTGTTTTGGTGCTGGGTGAGAGTTAGACGTAATGGAGTATATTAGGCTAGTTGCTAGTAATAGTGAGAGTGGTATGGTCTGATGGTAGAAGGATAGTGTTTGTTGCTTAAAGAGAGTTTAGTGGTTTGGATAGCTAAGTGGAAGGGGTAGCACCTTGATGCTAAGTGATGTTGTAGTTTAACGGTTGTGTTTCCAGGTGCTGGGGTAGCTTAGCATTTGGGTTGTTGTGGAAGGGTTGTGTTTGTAAGTGCTGGTTCTTAGCAACCTTTGAGGAGTTGAGGAGTTGGTATGTATGGTAGGTTGGGCGATGTCCTGGTAAGACAAGTGTTATGGTTGAAGTTTGAAGTGGAAGGGTTATGAAAGATCGGAGGCTTTTGTTGGTTATTTGGGTTCTTGTGAGAAGTGGTTGGCTGGTTGTGTGTATGTGAATTTCTTTTGAGGCCAGCTGGTGGTGTATGGAACAGCTGGCGGAGTCGAGTTGGGGTTGTGATGTGATTTTTGGAATCTGGGTGAGTGATCCTGGTGAGATGTGGTGGTAATGTTAGCAACAGTTGTGAGGGTTTATCAGCATTCGTTGAGGAGTTTGGGTAAGCAGTTGATGTTTAAGGATTTTTGCTTGTTGGGGAATTCTTGGAAGAGGTTTGGGAGTTTGCAAGAGTTTTAGAAGCAGAGAAGGTTGAATAGTGGCTGAATTGGATTGGTTGTTGTCTCTGTGTAAACAGGTCTTGGGAGTTGTGTGTTGCAGTGATGTGTGCTGTAAGAGCTGAAGTTCTTCAGGTTGATATTGGGGCTGTGTACAGTCCGGTTATGTGAAAGGTTAAGTTGTGGTTATCTTTGTGTGCTCTGGATTTTGTGAACAGCATGTGGTGGTGCTAAGTTGGTGGAGTTTTGTGTGGAAAGTGTCCAGTGATGGTTGAGGCTTTTGTGTTGCCTTGTGTGTGATTTGAGAAGGTTGTGGTTCTCTTTTCGCCGGTTGAAATTTCGAGGACGAAATTTCCTAAGGGGGGAAGAGTTGTAACGCCCCGGTTTTGGGCTCAGAAGTTTTGGGCGTTGACCAGTTCGGTCAAAGTGCTGATCGAATATATAAGAGTGAATTTAGGAAAGCCTCATTCGGGTTGCATTAAAAATATGGAAAAATGTCCTAAAATCATCTTTTAATATATTTAAGTGAACTGTGAAATCAATTTTGGAAAATGAGGTTCGTAAGGTTGACATTTTGGCTAGTGACCAAAATGTAATTTTTGAAAGTTCGGTGACAGTTTTATAAAGGATTGAAACTTTGAATCTTTAAGGAGCTAATATTCCAAAAAGAGTTTCTCCAGATTTTTCTAAGATATTTTAAGGCTTTATTCTAATTTTAAAGTTTATGAAATGTGGAGGGAAATCATTTTATCATTTTATAACTAACTTTTCTATTTTCTCTCAATTTTCCTTTTCTCTCATTTTCTCTCAACCCAAACACATTCTCCAGATTTTCTTCTTTGATTTTGTCAATCTAAATCACTCATTTCAACTCTCATTTGATTCCTAATCATCTCATCGACAAAACCTCTCAATTTGCAAGTTGTTTCATCAAGCTTTTTGGCTCTAAAAAGGAGAAACTCAAGTTTGGAGGTAAGAACGTCCTTCTCCTCTGAACTTCAAGTTCTTTATTGAAATTCCCAAGTTCTCAATCCTTGATTTATGATTTGTTAAAGGCTTTTCAATTGAAATCTTGATTTTGGCTAAAATGCAAGATTTGGTGATTTTGGTGGAATTTTCGTATGATCTGTTTAAGCAGGGTTTTGAAGTGTCAAAATGATGTTAAATGAATGCTAAATTGATTAGAAGTTGAGGTTTAATTAATGCAATCCCGGATAGGTTGAATTTCCTAAGTTTTGCTTGAGTTTTTGGTTGTTTTTGGAGTGTTTTGGTGATCTGTTATACCTGGAGGTATAAGGACGTGTTTGTGATTATTTTGGATGTTAATTGATGTTTAAAAGTGGTTAGAAGTGATGGATCTTGGCTGGGTTAAGCTTTGGAAGTGTTTGGAGGTGATTTCGGTTGTGTTTGGTAGCCGAATTGTTGGATTTGTGATGAGCAGCGAGTTGTGTTGTGTTGCTGGTGTTTTTAATGCATAATGATGCATTGATCTTCTGTTGTTGTGTGCTTGAAACAGGGGAGTTTGATCCGTGAGCTTTAGAGGTGTTGCGGAAGGTTTCGGATGCTTGGAAGGCTTGTTGGCTAGCCTTGTTTTGGTTATCGGTGAGTGAAGTTGGGTTTTCAGCTTTTAAACCAAGGTTTGAAGGTTTTTGGGAGCTTAGTGTAAGTCTAAACAACTTTGCTAAGCTCAAGAGTAAGTGAATGGATTTTCGCTCTTGAATTATGATTGTGAAATTGGCTTTTAAGCAATTGTGGTTGATGATTGAAATGCATGTGTTTTGCATGGTTTAAATCTGTTTTGAAAGCATATTTTAGCATGGTTTAATGCTGGTTTTGAAAGCCATATGTGAAGGATGCTCAAGGTAAGAGATCCTTGGTTTTATACATTGAAAATGTGGTTTTGATGCATGGTGTTGCATATTGTTCAATGGCTTTGTTTAATGCTTTAAAACAGTGAATTAATGTTGGAAAATTATGGTTTTTGCATTATGGTTATGCATGTGAAACATTGGACTAATGTGGTAAGGTGGTTATATTGGCAAGTGATGTAAGTGGTTCTTGGTTCTTTGATCGGATATAGTTAGCCGGCTATAGGATTGGGTGCACCGTGAATTAAGTCGCCTTGGAGGTGGAGTGGTCAAGAGTGGACCGGTAAACTCCCTTCAAGTATCCTAACGAGATGGTTGAGGTCATAATGGAGGTGATGCCCATTCGAGGACCTTGGTTGAGCAAAGGTTATATGGTGTTTAAAAGTCCATATGTGGGAACCTTGTGCTTGTTGAGATCACAATGGCGGTGTTAAGTCCATGTGTGGATCTTGTGTAGGGTGTCCCGGATCTCGTTAGTGATGTTATACAACTACCAATCGGTGAATGCAAAGGTTGTATGGTGTTTGAAAGTCCATACATGGGAACCTTGTGCATGTCAAGGTTGTATGGTGTTTGAAAGTCCATACATGGGAACCTTGGGGAAAAGTTGAGGTTGTATGGTGTTTGAAAGTCCATACATGGGAACCTCGGGAAAGCTAAGGTTGTATGGTGTTTAAAAGTCCATACATGGGAACCTTAGGATGTTGAGGTCAAATGGTGTTTAAAAGTCCATTTGGGAGACCTTGGATTGGTAGGGTGTATGGAGCGTAGGGACAACGCTCGGAATCCGCGTATCCGATTGGGTGTTGAGTTGAAAAGTGAATGTGGTTGATCACTTTAAGGCCATTATGATGTTCTTGATTGTGATGAAGCATGGGATGCTTGAAATGATGCATAATTGCATGTGAAGCATGAGATGCTTGAAAAGATGCATGGTTGCATGGAAAGTGTATAATGCTTGTGAATGCATGTTTACTTGTTAAGTTGAACAAGTGTTGATTATCATTTGGAAAATGATGCATGTGAGCATGAAATATCTTTAGTGCATTGGAGTCTTGTTAAGACTTGTTTTTAAAGGCATGTGATGATGATGTTGTGGTTCATATATGTTGCCTTTGGTTTAATGCATGTGTTGGTTGGTTTGTGAAATGGTTTTAAAAGATTCTTGCTTGATTTGGCTTTCAAGTTTAAGAAAGGTATGTTGTGAAATGGGAGTGTTTTCCAAGGTTTTGTTTTAGCTTGCATATGGTGTTTATGCATGGTTTGGCTAAATGGATGATTTTGTAAGCTGTGCTTTGAAAAGGTTTTCTTAGCTTGCTAAGCTAAGGATTGGTTTTCATGTATGTGCAATGCATGGTTTTGAGCTTGTTGTTGAAAAGGGGTTTTCAAACATGGCTTTGGTAAACAAATCGAGTTTGTTTTAAAAGTGATTTATGACCCGCTGCATTGATGGTGTTTTGGTTTTGAGCATACCTCACTAAGCATTATGTGCTTACGCTCCTTTTTGTCCGTCAATGCAGATTCTTGAAGTTTGGACAACAAGGAGCAAGGGATTCAAGGTGGACTCCACTTGAGATGTATGTCTCGATGAATAGTTATAGTTAATAAAGGCAATGGGGTAGAATCTCTCGGGTTATTGTGTATGTGTTCGTTTATGTTTGGACAAGGATGTTTTTATGTTGATGATGTTGTTGGATCATGTTTCGGTTTTAATGAGATTGATTTGGAAGGTTTGTGCCTAAATGGTTGCTTGTGTAGGAAGTATGCCTTTAGAATTGGGGCTTTTCATGTATGATGTTATATTGATGAATTGTTGATGCAAGTATGTCCCATTTATGTTGAGTTGCATGTTGGTAAAGTTTGGAGGCTTTAGGAGTATGATTGGATGGCCAATTATGTGTTTGAGTGAGCAAAATGCAGTAATCTGGGCAAGGCGTTTCGGAACAGTTGACACCGTTTCGGAACGGGTGCCCTGCATAAACCCAGGCGTCCGAAACGGGTGCCACCATTCCGGAACGGGTTGGCTACTGCCAGTCCCCCGTTGCGGTACGCGTTGCGGAACGGCCCCGAGTTTCGAAATGGGCTCTGCCTGTTTCGGAACGGGTGACCGTTGGGGACTGACATGGGCGGTTAAATGTTTCAGAATGTTTGCATTTTGGTCCTGAAACTTGTTTGTGCAATTGTATGAGTTTGGGTTGTCCGTTTGTGCTGAAATTTGGCAGAGAAGCATGAAACATGATTAATTTTAAGTTGGTAACTTAAAATCTGGTTAAGTCCTTAAGGTTTTCAGAATTTACAATTTGGTCCCTAAAGTTGTAAATTGTTCAATTGGGTTCCTGTTTGATCTCTGATGTTTGTGGTCTTTGAGTATGATGTTTGTGTGATCACATCTAGGGTTAATGAGCATCTAGACAAGATTAAAAAGGAAAAAAAAGGGTCGTTAATCAAGGTTGACTTTCGGGTTGACTTTGGTTTTCCCCGTGTAATCTTCTTAATTCGGGTCAACCGTCTAGGCCGGGTTAAGGGGGTTACAATCTTTTAAAGTTTGAGATCAGTTTGTTGAAACTCTTTGATCCTCGAATACAAGTCGGATTGAACTTGAAGTTCTGCCACATATCTCCGGTTCTTTAGGAGCTTAAAATGGGCAATGAAAGTAGTTGAAGCTACAATTAAAGGATTTCGATTAGTGAATTTCATAACATCTATTCGAATAGAGATATAAACAAAATTGGTAATTCGTATTCGATCTTACCAATTGAATGTTTGCGACAGAGCGCATCAGCCACAACATTTTCCTTGCCCGAGTGGTAATCAATGATTAGGTCATAGTCTTTTAGTAGTTCCAACCATCTTCGTTGTTGAAGATTTAACTCCTTCTGAGTCAAGATGTATTTTAAACTCTGATGATCCGTAAACAATCAACATTTCTCTCAATATAGATAATGTCTCAAGATCTTTAAAGCAAACACGACCACGGCTAGTTCCAAGTCGTTCGTTGGATAGTTCAATTCATGTGGCTTGAGTTACCGTGAAGCATATGCAATGACCTTGTTGTCTTGCATCAATACACACCCTAAACCGAGGTGGGAAGCATCACTGAAGACTGTAAAGTCTTTCCCCGGTTCAGGTTGAATTAGGATGGGAGCTTGAGTTAGAACTTGCTTCAATTGATATAAACTCTTCTGCTGGTCCTCAGACCATTTAAACAGAGCATTATTTTGAAGGAGTCGAGTAAATGGAGCAACAAGAATTGAGAACCCTTTCACAAATCTTCAGTAATATCTGGCTAAACCGAGAAAGCTTCTAACCTCACTAACATTCCTTGGAGGTCTCCATTAAATAACCGTTTGGATTTTTCTTGAATCCACTTTTATTCCTTCACCCGAGAGAACATGGCCAAAGAAGGATACTTCTGAGAGCCAGAACTCGCATTTGCTAAGTTTGGCAAAAAGCCAATTCTCCATCAATGCCTGTAGCACAATTTGGAGATGTTTAGCATGAATTTATCCTAATAAGGTTTGAACACTCGGTTCATTAGGTCCATGAAAGCTACTGGAGTGTTAGTTAATCTGATGGGCATCACTAGGAACTCGTAGTGACCATAACGAGTCCTGAAAGCCGTTTTGGGTACGTATGACTCTCGTATTCTCATCTGATAGTATCCAGACCAGAAATCAATCTTGGAAAAGACTTTGGCATCCTTAAATTGGTTGAACAAGTCCTCTATTATCGACAACGGGTTTTTGTTCTTGATAGTGAGTTGGTTTAATTGGTGATAGTCAACGCATATCCTCATTGACCCATACTTCTTCTTGACAAATAGTACGGGTGCTCCTCAGGGAGAAGAGCTGGGTTGAATGAAGCCTATGTCTTGAAGCTCTTGTAGTTGGTGTTTAAGCTCTTTAAGTTCCATAGAGGCCATTCGATATGGAGCAATAAACAGAGGATCAATCCCGAGTTGGGCTTCAATCTTGAACTCAACTTCTCAAATAGGAGGTAACCCTGAGAGTTCCTCAAGAAAAACATCAAGGAATTCAGAAACAATGTGTAACACCCCAATTTTGGGCTTAGAAGTTTAGGGTCTGAGCCGGACCGGTCTGATTTTCGGTTCAAATATAAAAGGAGGTTTTAGGGAAAGCCTAGTTGGGGATGCTTTAAAATTATGGAAAAATATCTAAAAATCCTCTTTTAATATATATAAGAGAGTGGTGAAGTCAATTTCACAAAATAAGGTTTGGAAATGCAACATTTTGAAATAGTGACTAAAATGCGATTTTTGAAAAGTTCAGTGGTGACTGTTTCGTAAGGATTGAAACTTTGAATCTTTAAGGAGCTAATTTGCCCAAAAATGATTTCTCCAGATTTTTCTATAATTTGAGTGAATTAATTAATGTTTTAATTAATGAGAAGTGAAGAGAAACTACCTTTTGCTAAAATCATAACTATTTTTTCCTAAAACTTTCTCATTCCTTTTTCTCTCAAAATTCCATCATCCAAACACTTTTCTCCAGCAAATTTTTCTTTGATCTTCACTTCAATTGATGAGATTTCAATCATCAATTACTTCATAATCCATCTTACATCAAAACCTTTTGATTCCCTCATTGGATTTTCAAGAAATTGGCTCAAATCAAGGAGAAATCACCATTTAGAGGTAAGGTTGTTTTTCCCCTCTAAATACTCAGTTCTTTACTGAAATTCCCAAGTTATCAATCCTTAATCTAAGTTTTATAAATGGTTTTTAATGATATGAACTTGATTTTGGCTTAAAACTCAAGATTTGGAGGGAATCTTGAAGAATTTCGTTGTGATTGTTTGGGCTCTGTTTTGAGATGAGTTTTAAATGTATTTTGGATGTTTAATGATGTGTAAATGAGGTTTTATCAATGCAATACCGAATATGTTGTGTTTCTTAAGTTTTTGCTTAAGAAAATGGTGGTTTTTGGGGTGATCTTGGTGTTCTGTTATAGCTGGAGGTATAAGGACGAGTTTAGGTTCATTTTGGATGTTAATTGATGTTTAGAAATGATTAGAAGTGATGGATCTTGGCTGGGTTAAGTTTTGGAACAGTTTGGAGGTGATTTCGGTTGTGTTTGGTAGCCGAAATGTTGGATTTAGATAGAGCAGTGAGTTTAAGAGTGTTGGCTGAAGATTTCAATGCATGATGATGCATTAATCCCATGCTTTGATGTGTTTAAAACAAGGGAGACATCTTCGGAAACTTGTGGTGTTGATCGGAAGCTTGATCGGCGTTTCGGCAAGCTTGCGAAACGGAATTGGTGAGTGAAGTTGGAATTCCAGCTTTGAAACAAATGTTTGAAGGTTTTGGGAGCTTAGTTTAAGTCTAAACAACTTAACTAAGCACAAGAGTAAGCTTTCGGGAAAACTCTCTCTTGGATGAGCCATGATGTGGTTTGATGCATTGATTATATTTGCATGTTTAAATTCTGTTTTGAAAGCATGTTTTAGCATGGTAAATGTTGGTTTTGAAAGCCATATGTTGAAGGATGCTCAAGGTAAGAGATCCTTGGTTTGGCATTTTGTAAATGTGGTTTTGATGCATAGTTCTGGATGATGTTAAATGACTTTGTTTAATGCTTTAAAACAGTGAGTTGTTGATGTTATATGATGTATATTGGCAAGTGATATAAAGGTTTTTAAGTACTTGAATCGGATATAGTTAGTCGGCTATAGGATTGAGTGCACCGTGAATAAAGTCGCCTTGGATGTTGAGGGGTTGAGATTGTACCGTAAACTCCATCCAAGTACACTAACGAGTAAGGTAAGATCACAACGGTGGATAAAAGTCTGTGTGTGGATCTTGTGTTGTGTGTCCCGTGTTCTCGTTAGTAAAATTATACAACTACCGATGAGTGATGTTGAGGGTTTATGATTGTACCGTTAAACTCCATCACGGGTGTTGAGGGGTTGTGATTGTACCGGTAAACTCCACCTTCTGTGTTCGGTAGTGTGTATGAAGCGTATGGGACAACGCTTGTAATCCACGTATCCGATTGTGTTTTTTGTTGTAAATGGTTATGGATTATCACTTGGAAGCCAATATGACATGTTGATTTTAGTGAAGCATGAGATGCTTGTTATGTATGCAAGGTTGCATGAATAATGATGATTATGTGATGGAAGGCTTTATTAAAAGTGTTTTATAAAAAAACATTATTGTGTTGTTTCTTTAGAGCATGCCTCACTAAGCAATTGTGCTTACTCTCTCTCTTGAACCAATAATGCAGATAATTGAAGTGTTTGAGGGCAACAAGGAGGCTAAGAGGCCAAGGGAAACTAAGCTCATGTATGGTGATGTTTTCATAACACTATTAGATTTTGATATTTTGGCAATGGGAAACTAAGATGTGTTTTGGGAGATGTTTTGGACTCCCTAGTTGTGGCTTGATGCTTTTGATGTTTTGGGATTTGTAATTGGCCTTTTGAAGCTTGATTTGGTGTTTTGTTGGTTGTTTGGTTTTGGATATTAGGATGCATGCCTATAGACTTGTGGAATTCCATGATTGATGCCATGAATGTGTTTTGAAGTTGCAAACTTGTACCTTATATGTATGATGACTTGTTTGCATGATTAGGAAGTCATTAGGATGCGTTTGAGTGGTCTTATGCATGTTAAACCAGCAAAATCTGCAGCTTCTGGGCAATCCGTATCGATACACTCATAGGCGTTTCGAAACGGGGGCCTGTAATGGCCTTGGTGTTTCGAAATAGCTGGTGACCGTATCGAAATGGTTTGGCCACTGGAAGGCCCTGTTTCGAAACAAGTCTCGAAACGAACTCGTGTTTCGGAACGGTCAACCCCGTTTCGAAACATGTGACCTTTGGGCACTGATTTGAATGGTTTTGAGGTTTGCAAGTTTTACGTTTTAGTCCCGAAAATTATATTTGCAATTGCATGAGTTTGAGATGTCCGTTTAAGGTGAAATTTGACATGGAAGCATGTAATATGACTAATTTAATATTGGTAACTTAAAAATCAGTTAAGACCTCCTAATTTCCAGAATTTTCAATTTGGTCCCTAATATTTGTGATTTGTGCAATTAAGTCCCTTATTGATATCCGATCGCTGAGCTTTTCTCATAAATGTTTCTCAAGAGTACGCTTAGGGTTAATGTGCATCTAGACAAGTAAAAAGGAATAAAAGGTTGTTAATGAAGGTTGACTTTGTTTTTCCCTGTGTAATCTTCATAGTTCGGGTCAACCGTCTAGGCCGGGCTAAGGGGGTTACATTTGGTGGTATCAGAGCTGAGTTCTCGTGTAAATGGGAATGGTTATGTGGGTGAAGTATGTGTGATTGCATGATATGCCTTTTAAATGAAAGTATGATGCATGAATTGTAAAGTATGTTGCAATTGTGATGCTATTTTATGTTGAAGCATGTTAGGGGAACCCATATCCATATCAAAACTAATGAGAGGAATTATTTTTTGAAAATGAGCTTGAGTACTTGGATTACTTACCTTGTTGATCCTAATCATGTTTATTGCATTTGTGTCAGTGCATTGTTTTTCTTGTAAATGGGGCCTCGTAGAGAAATGAGGGTGAATACGAGAGCTATGGCTCAGAATGAGAACGAGGAAAACGCTGATAATGTTGTGGATTTACCTCCTCCCCCTGGTGGTGGACCACCTGGCGGTAATGGTGCTGGGGGTGAAAATGCTGGTGTTGGTGCTGGTGCTGGGGTCGCTGGACCTGAAGGCGTTCAGGGGCAAGTTGCTCCTGACATGACTGTTTTGATACAGGCTATTGCTGGAGCCTTTGAGGCAGCAGTAGCTGGAGCTCACGGAGCTGCGCATCAGGGTGATGCTAACGTGAGATTACCTTTGGAACGTCTTCGCAGTCTGGGAGGGACTGAGTTCAGAGGTTTATCTCCTGAAGGTTCTGAATCTTGGTTGGAAAGCACCAAGAGGATATTGGGACAAATGAACTGCAGCAATGTGCAGAAGTTAGGTTGTGTAGTATCTCTTTTACATGATGATGCGTAAACTTGGTGGACGACCACTGTCTCCGGAATAGAGGAAGTTGATGTGACTTGGATGTTTTTTCTGAATGCGTTCAAGCGAAAGTATCTAGGTGTGCGATACCTAGATGAGAAAAAAAGAGAATTCATGTCTCTTGTGCAAGGAAGCATGACAGTGGCTGAGTATGAGATCCAGTTTGTCCGTCTTAGTCAATACGCACCTGAGCTTATCCCTAATGAGAGGGAGAGGTGTGAACGTTTCCGATATGGTTTGGTGACGGACGTGATGACCTTTATGCTTGCTGCTGAGTATACAGATTTTGATGTGCTGGGGAGTAGAGTGAAGGACATTGAGCAGAATCTGGGTCTGTCTTCCAGAGCCGATAGTTCTAGTTCGGGCAAAAGAGCGGCTGATTATAGTTTCGGTGGTGGACGGAACAAGAGAGGACGAGATAAGAGGTATCAGTCTTCTGCTAGACGTGGTAATGGAGGGCAAGGTGCGCCTGTACAGGGAGACAGAATGAGAGCTGATCAGAACACGTGTTGGACGTGTGGATCGCGTGGCTATCTGAGGCGAGATTGTCTTCGAGCAGCGAGGGAGGTGCAGGCTCCTGTTGCAGTGACTGGTAATTCGTGCTAGAATTGTGGTTCGGCAGACCACATGAGGAGGGAGTTTCCTTTATTGGCCGGTGGTGGTCAGGGACGTGCTCCTGGGGTTGTTGCACCACAGAGAGGTCATGGGCGCAGCCGTGGTAACTTCCAGAGCAGAGATGATGGTGGGAGGAATGTGGCGCATGTTGTGGCTGTCCAACCTAAGGGTGGTGGCCAGGCTCGAGTGTATGCTCAGTGAGAGGGGAGAAATGATACGGATGTGATCGCAGGTACCTTTACTTTGCAATCCTTATCATTACTTTCCTTGATTGATTCTTGATCTACACACTCATACATATTGCGTGAACATGCTCAATTGCTTGGTTTACCTGTTGAGTCTTTGGATGTTGGTATGTGTGTATCTAGTTCCTTTGGTGAGACCGTTGTGACATGGAAGTTGTATAGAAGATGCCCTTTGGTAGTGCAAAATCATGTTTTTCTTGTTGAACATCGAGCTGTAGTGGATTTTGAGAACAAGCGAGTTTCGTTGAAACTTGCGGATGATTACGAGGTAGTGGTGGTTGGTGAGAATGTGAAGTTTCTTGCCAATGTGGTGTCTTCTTTGGAAGCAAGCCGAATGCTGAGGCAGGGTTGTGAGGCCTACCTAGCCTTTGTGATGAATCCTAGCTCTAAGGAGCTGCGAGTTCAAGATATCAGGATTGTGCGAGAGTTTCCTGGAGTGTTTCCAGAGGAGTTACCTGGATTGCCTCCTAGTCGAGAGGTGGAGTTTGGAATTGAGCTATATGAAAACACAACTACAGTGTCCATTACTCCTTACCGAATGGCACCTAAGGAGTTGAAGGAGCTGAAGACGCAACTTCAGGAATTGCTTGATTGTGGTTTCATTCGGCCGAGTGTGTCACCTTGGGGTGCACCAATTTTGTTTGTGAAGAAAAAAGATGGCACTATGAGAATGTGCATCGATTATCGTCAACTGAACAGATTGACTATCAAGAATCGGTATCCTTTGCCGAGAATTGATGATCTTTTTTATCAATTTCGGGGAGCGGCTGTGTTCTCTAAGATTGACTTAAGGTCATGTTATTATCAGCTCAAGGTGAAGGATGTGGATGTGCCAAAAACAACCTTTAGGACGAGGTATGGACATTATGAGTTCCTTGTGATGCCGTTTGGCTTGACGAATGCTCCTACAGCTTTTATGGACATGATGAATAGAGTGTTCCATGAATACTTGGACAAGTTTGTTGTAGTGTTCATCGATGATATCCTTGTGTACTCTCGTACTGAGGAGGAGCATGAAGGGCATTTGAGGATTGTGTTGCAGGCTTTGTTGGAGAATTAGCTTTATGCTATGCTGAGCAAGTGTGAATTTTGGCTTAGGGAAGTTGTGTTCCTTGGTCATGTGGTTTCTGCTGAGGGGATTCGTGTTGATCCTCAGAAGGTTGAGGCGGTGATGAATTGGAAGCCTCCTAAGTCTGTTCATGAAGTCCGTAGTTTCCTTGGATTGGCAGGATACTATCGGAGGTTCGTGGATGGATTTTCAAAGATTGCTACACCTTTGACGAAGTTGTTGCAGAAGGATGTCAAGTTTGAGTGGACGGAGGCAAGACAACAGGCTTTTGAGAAGCTTAAGGCAGCTTTGACGCAAGCTCCTATCCTGGTTCAACCTAAATTAGGGATAGAGTTTGTAGTGTACAACGACACATCCTATGTTGGTTTGGGGTGTGTGTTGATGCAAGAGGGTAAGGTGGTGTCTTATGTATCACGCCAGTTGAAGGTGCATGAGCGCAATTATCCTACGCATGACATTGAGTTAGTTGTGGTGGTCTTTGCTTTGAAAATTTGGAGACATTACCTGTACGGTGAGAAGTGTACTGTGTACACGGATTACAAAAGTTTGAAGTATTTGATGTCTCAAAAAGAGTTGAATCTTACGCAACGACGTTGGGTGGGGTTGCTTAAAGGTTACGATCTGACGATCGAGTACCATCCGGGAAAAGCTAATGTCGTAGCGGATGCTTTGAGTAGGAAAGTGGCAGTGGAGTTAAGGGCTATGTTTGCCAGTTTGAGTATTTTGCGAGATGGAGGTCTTGTGGCTGAATTGCAAGTGAAACCATCTTTGGTTCAGTTGATAAAGGATAAGCAGTTGTTGGATGATTCCTTGGTGCAACATGTTCAGGATATTGCTGAGGATAGACCATCAGATTTTTGTGTTAATGATGCCAAGTTGAGGCGTGCTATTCTGAGTGAAGCTCATAGTAGTCCTTTTGCTATGCACCCTGGTAGTACAAAGATGTATCGTGATCTGAAGGATGAGTGCTATTGGGTTGGATTAAAGAAAGATGTTGCAGAGTATGTGAGTAAGTGCATGGTTTGTCAGCGAGTTAAGGCTGAGCATCAGTTTCCTTCTGGGTTGTTGCAACCGTTGAGGATTCCTGAGTGGAAGTGGGAAAGGATTACCATGGACTTTGTGTCTGGTTTGCCCTTGTCGCAATCGAAGAAGAATTTAGTGTGGGTGATTGTGGATCGCCTTACGATGTGTGCGCATTTCATACCTGTGCATACTACGTATACTTTGGACAAGCTTGCAGAGTTGTACATTGCTGAGATTGTGCGACTGCATGGTGTGCCAAAGTTTATATTGTCGGATAGAGATATGAGGTTTACATCGCGTTTCTAGGAATGTTTGCATTAAGCTTTGGGTACACGACTGAATTTCAGTACTTCTTATCATCCACAGTCGGATGGACAGTCTGAGCGTGTTATCCAAGTGCTGAAAGATATGTTGAGGTGCTGTGTGATTGGGTTTCAAGGCTCTTGGGAGAAGCATTTGCCTTTGGTGGAGTTTGCTTATAACAATAGCTACGAGGCAAGTATTCAAATGGCACCTTATGAAGCCTTGTACGGGAGGAAGTGCAGAACTCCTCTTTGTTGGGCTGAAACATGTCAGAAGTTGGTGTCAATGCCAGCTTTGTTGAAAGGAACCACCGAGAAGGTGAAGCTCATTTGTGAGCGTTTGAAGGCAGCTTCTGATCGACATAAGTCTTACGCGGATTTGAAGCGTAAGGAGATTGAGTTTGCGGTAGGTGACCGTGTGTTTTTGAAAGTTTCACCTTGGAAGAAGGTGATGAGGTTTGGTCGAAAGGGTAAGTTGAGCCCTAGGTACATTGGACCATACGAGGTGATTGAACGTGTGGGTCCTGTTGCGTACAAGCTGAGGTTACCGCAAGAGTTGGAAAAGATTCATGATGTGTTTCATGTCTCTATGCTTCAGAGGTATAGATCGGATCCTTCGCATGTTATGCTTGTGGAGGAAGTGGAGTTGAATCCAGACTTGACCTATGATGAGGAGCCGGTTGAAATTTTGGATTCGGACAGTAAAGTGCTTCGAGGCAAGACCATTGAATTGGTTAAGGTGTTGTGGAAGCATCGTGGTGTTGAAGAAGCCACGTGGGAAAGAAAGGATGATATGAAGAAGCAGTTTCCGTACCACTTTCCCTCCAGGTAAATTTCGAGGACAAATTTTCTTAAGGGGGGAGAGTTGTAACACCCCAATTTTGGGCTTAGAAGTTTAGGGTCTGAGCCGGACTGGTCTGATTTTCGGTCCGAATATAAAAGAAGGTTTTAGGGAAAGCCTAGTTCGGGATGCTTTAAAATTATGGAAAAATATCTAAAAATCATCTTTTAACATATATAAGAGAGTTGTGAAGTCAATTTTACAAAATAAGGTTTGGAAATGCAATATTTTGAAATAGTGACTAAAATGCGATTTTTGAAAAGTTCAGTGGTGATTGTTTTGTAAGGATTGAAACTTTGAATCTTTAAGGAGATAATTTGCCCAAAAATGATTTCTCCAGATTTTTCTTTAATTTGAGTGAATTAATTAATGTTTTAATTAATGAGAAGTGAAGAGAAACTACCTTTTGCTAAAATCATAACTACTTTTTCCTAAAACTTTCTCATTCCTTTTTCTCTCAAAATTCCATCATCCAAACACTTTTATCCAGCAACTTTTTCTTTGATCTTCACTTCAATTGATGAGATTTCAATCATCAATTACTTCCTAATCCATCTTACATCAAAACCTTTTGATTTCCTCATTGGATTTTCATGAAAATTGGCTCAAATCAAGGAGAAATCATCATTTAGAGGTAAGGTTGTTCTTCTCCTCTAAATACTCAGTTCTTTACTGAAATTCCGAAGTTATCAATCCTTAATTTAAGTTTTACAAATGGTTTCTAATGATATGAACTTGATTTTGGCTTAAAACTCAAGATTTGGCGGGAATCTTGAAGAATTTCGTTGTGATTGTTTAGGCTCTGTTTTGAGATGATTTTTAAATGTATTTTGGATGTTTAATGATGTGTAAATGAGGATTTATCAATGCAATCCCGAATAGGTTGTGTTTCCTAAGTTTTTGCTTATGAAAATGGTGATTTTTGGGGTGATCTTGGTGTTCTGTTATAGCTGGAGGTATAAGGACGAGTTTAGGTTCATTTTGGATGTTAATTGATGTTTAGAAGTGATGGATCTTTGTTGGGTTAAGTTTTGGAAGAGTTTGGAGGTGGTTTCAGTTGTGTTTGGTTGCCGAAATGTTGGCTTTAGATAGAGCAGTGAGTTTAAGAGTGTTGGCTGAAGATTTCAATGCATGATGATGCATTAATCCTCTGCTTTGATGTGTTTAAAACAAGGGAGACATCTTCGGAAACTTGTGGTGTTGATCGGAAGCTTGATCGGCGTTTCGGCAAGCTTGCGAAACGGAATTGGTGAGTGAAGTTGGAATTCCAGCCTTGAAACAAATGTTTGATGGTTTTGGGAGCTTAGTTTAAGTCTAAACAACTTAACTAAGCTCAAGAGTAAGCTTTCGGGAAAACTCTCTCTTGGATGAGCCATGATGTGGTTTGATGCATTGATTATATTTGCATGTTTAAATTCTGTTTTGAAAGCATGTTTTAGCATGGTAAATGCTGGTTTTGAAAGCCATATGTTGAAGGATGCTCAAGGTAAGAGATCCTTGGTTTTGCATTTTGTAAATGTGGTTTTGATGCATAGTGATGGATGATGTTAAATGACTTTGTTTAATGCTTTAAAACAGTGAGTTGTTGATGTTAAATGATGTATATTGGCATGTGATGTAAAGGTTTTTAAGTACATGAATCGGATATTGTTAGCCGACTATAGGATTGGGTGCATCGTGAATAAAGTCGCCTTGGATGTTGAGGGGTTGAGATTGTACCGTAAACTCCATCCAAGTACACTAACGAGTAAGGTAAGATCAGAACGGTGGTTAAAAGTCCGTGTGTGGATCTTGTGTTGTGTGTCCCGTGTTCTCGTTAGTGAAATTATACAACTACCGATGAGTGATGTTGAGGGGTAGTGATTGTATCGTTAAACTCCATTACGGGTGTTGAGGGGTTGTGATTGTACCGGTAAACTCCACCTTGTGTGTTCGGTAGTGTGTATGAAGCGTATGGGACAACGCTTGTAATTCGCGTATTCGATTGTGTTTTGTGTTGTAAATGGTTATGGATTATCATTTGGAAGCCAATATGACATGTTGATTTTAGTGAAGCATGAGATGCTTGTTATGTATGCAAGGTTGCATGAATAATGATGATTATGTGATGGAAGGCTTTATTAAAAGTGTTTTATAAAAAAACATTATTGTGTTGTTTCTTTAGAGCATGCCTATAACACCCCAATTTTGGGCTTGGAAGTTTAGGGTCTGAACCGGGCCGGTCTGATTTTTGGTTCGAATATAAAAAGGTGGTTTAGGGAAAGCGTAGTTCGGGATGCATTAAAAATATGGAAAAATATTAAAAATCCTCTTTTAATATATATAAGAGAGTGGTTAAATCAATTTTGCAAAATAAGGTTTGGAAGTGTGACATTTCGGAATAGTGACTAAAATGTAATTTTTGAAAAGTTCAGTGGTGACTGTTTTGTAAGGATTGAAACTTTGAATCTCTAAGGAGCTAATTTACCCAAGGAAGGATTTATCCAGATTTTTCTTAATTTTAATGACTCATTTAATGTTTAATTAATTAAAAGAGGTGAGGGAAAACCATATTTAGCTTTTCATAACTAACTTTCTTAAAAACTTTCTCATCTATTTTTCTCTCAAAATTCCCTCAGCCAAACACATTTCCACATCAGCTTTTCTCTTGATTTTCACACTAAATGATGAGTTTTCAATCATCAAAAGATTCCTAAACCTTTCTACATCAAATCCTCTTCATTTGCTTATTGAATTTTCAAGGATTCTTGCTCAAATCAAGGAGAAATCTACATTTAGAGGTAAGGATGTCATTCTCCTCTAAATACTCAGTTCTTTACTGAAATTCCCAAGTTCTCAATCCTTAAATTAAGTTTTATAAAAGGTTTTGATGTTGTGATCTTGATTTTGGCTTAAAACTCAAGATTTGGATTTAATCCTGAAGAAATTCGTAATAAATGTTTGGGCTCTGTTTTGAGATGTCTTTTTAATGTATTTTGAATGTTTAATGATGTGTAATTGAGGTTTAATCAATGCAATCCCGAATAGGTTGATTTTCCTAAGTTTTTACTTGTGAAAATGGTGTTTTTTGGGGTGATCTTGGTGTTCTGTTATAGCTGGAGGTATAAGGACGAGTTTATGATCTTTTTGGATGTTAATTGATGTTTAAGAATGTTTAGAAGTGATGGATCTTGGCTGGGTAATGTTGTGGATGAGTTTGGATGTGATTTCAGTTGTGTTTGGTAGCCGAAATGTTAGATTTGGTGAGAGCAGTGAGTTTAGATGTAATGGCTGAAGATTTTAATGCATGATGATGCATTGATCCTCTGCTTTGATGTGTTTAAAACATGGGAGACTCATTCGGATCCTTGAGGTGTTGATCCAGAGGCTTGATCGGTGTTTCGGCAAGCTTGTGAAACGGAATTGGCGAGTGAAATTTGGTTTTCAGCTTTGAAACCAGTGTTTGAAGGTTTTTGGAGCTTAGTTTAAGTCTAAGCAACTTAACTAAGCTCAAGAGTAAGTTTTCGGAGAAACTCTCTCTTTGATGAACCATGAGATGGTTGGATGCAATGTGTTTAATTTGCATGTTTAAATTCTGTTTTGAAAGCATGTTTTAGCATGATTAATGTTGGTTTTGAAAGCCATGTGTTGAAGGATGCTCAAGGTAAGAGATCCTTGGTTTTGACATTGATAAATGTGGTTTTGATGCATAGTGGTGCATGATGGTTTAATGGCTTTGATTAATGCTTTAAAACAGTGGATTGTTGATGATAATTGATGTATATTGGCAAGTGATGTGCTGGTTTTAAAGTACTTTAATCGGATATAGTTAGCAGGCTATAGGATTATTTGCACCGTGAATTAAGTCGCCTTGGATGTTGAGGGGTTGTAATGGTACCGTAAACTCCATCCAAGTACACTAACGAGATGTTTAAGAGCACGATGGTGGTTAAAAGTCCATGTGTGGATCTTGTGTTGTGTGTGTTGTGGAGGGGTTGTGATTGTACCGTTAAATTCCATCACGGGTGTTGAGGGGTTGTGATTGTACCGGTAAACTCCACCTTGTGTGTTTGGTAGTGTGTATGAAGCGTATGGGACAACGCTTGTAATCCGCGTATCTGATTGTGTTTTATGTTGAAAAAGGTTATGGTTTATCACTTGGAAGCCAATATGACATGTTAATGATAATGAAGCATGAGATGCTTGTTGTGTATGCATTGTTGCATGAAAAGTGATGTTTATGTGTTTAAAGGCCTTTTTAAAGGTGTTTTATAAAGTGCATTATTGCGTTGTTTCTTTAGAGCATGCCTCACTAAGCAAATGTGCTTACGCTCTCTTTCTTGAACCAATAATGCAGAGAATTGAAGTGCTTTAAGGGCAGCAAGGAGGCTAAGTGTGAAACAAATATTTTAATTTTGATATAACTAAAAATCTAAGGACTAAATTGAAAATGTCAAAACGATTTTTAAGTCCTCAAAACATCCCCATATGATTTTAAGATTATGCCAAAGTTAAAAACAAAGTTTTTCAAATATTTTTCTAAGTGTTTAAAGCCAAAACAGTGATTTTCAAGTCCCTGTTTCGAAACGGCCTAAGGCGTTTCGAAACGTTTTCATCACTGCCAACCCTTGTTCCGAAACGTGTATCGAAACGGCTTTAGAACACTTGAACCTGTTTCGAAACGGTCTCATACGTTTCGAAACTGTTCTTCAATTTTGATTTGAAAAACTATAACGGTTGTTATATTATTTAACCTATTTTTCAAAGATAAATAGGGTGTTTCGAAACAGGCTCAATCAGTTTCGAAACGACCCTTGACAGTAGCAAAACCGTTTCGAAACGAGGCCAAGCGTTTCGAAACTGGTCTTCATTTTGAATTGAAAATATGACCGTTGAAATTGTTTTTAACTGATTTTCTGAAACCGTTAGGGTGTTTCGAAATGGGCTAAGACTGTTTCGAAACAACCCTTGACAGTGGCAAAAGTGTTTCGAAACGGCCCTAAGGCGTTTTGAAACGGGCTCTTAAATGCACCCCAACGACTCTTTCTATTTTAGTCCGTTCCGAAACAGGTACCCCGCGTTTCGAAACGGGTTGTTGCATACTGCATTTATGGAGGTGAGATAACATCCCCAACGGCTCTATTGATGAGTGCAACAACCACAACGGCTAGAAATCAATGAGAAGGTATAAAAGGGACCTCTAAAAGCTCCAACAACAACTATTGATCCAAAAGAAAATATCCAAAAATAAAATCCAAGCAATTGAGCAAAAATCCTATTTTGTCTAGAAACCCCGATTGTAATTTTCATTCTTATCTTGTTCAATTGGGTTGAGTGCTTGTAATTGGGCTATCAGTTGTATTGAGAGATACTTCATTAGCCAACAAATTTCTTTGTTCTCTTGTTGTGAGGATTGGGTTGAATTTTGGGTAAAAAATTCAACCGAAATTGTAAGGGTTGCCTCCTTAGCCTAGAAAAGGGGAAGAGCAATTAGTGGAATTGTTGCAAATCCTTAGTGAAGCTAAGGTAGTGGATGTAGAGTTCATTTGGAACTTGAACCACTCTAAAATTCCTTGTCTACATTTTTAATTTGCAATTTCCACCTCAAAACGTTTAAGTTTCCAATTCACCCCCTCTTGGTTTATATCGATCTTTCGATCCACTCAACAATTGGTATCAGAGCCTTCCTCTTTGAGGATTAACAACCACAAGAGGAGTTCCTTGGAAGAGTGTGATCATCAAATATCAAGAGATGGCTTCAACCTCCGGTTCGGGCATGTACGAGTCACAATCCACCACAAAGCCTCCCTTCTTTAATGATGACAACTATTCTTTTTGGAAGAATAGAATGCGTCTCTTCATCAAGTCAAATGACTACCTAGTGTGGGATGTCATTGAAGATGGCCCTTATATTCCATTGAAGCAAGATGGTGAAGGCAAGATGGTTTTGAAGAAGAAGGTGGAGATGAGTGAAAAGGAGAGGAAAAAGATTCAAGTCAATGATAAAAGCTCTCCACATGCTATTTTGCTCTTTCGGTCCGGACATCTATTCTAAGGTCTCATCCATCGAAAGTGCCAAAGAAGTATGGGACACTCTAGAGACTACATATGAAGGCACCAACGATGTTAAAGAAACTAAGATTGGAATTCTCAATCTTAGTTATGAGAATTTCAAGATGGAGCCCGATGAGACGGTGTCAAAGATGTTTGATCGTTTCTCCACCATTGTCAATGGGCTAAAGGGTTTTGGAGAAATCATACCGGAAGACAAGCTTGTCCGGAAGCTACTCTATTCACTTCCCGAGTCTTGGGATGGGAAGAGAACCGCTATCATTGAAGCTAAGAATTTGAAAACTTTGAAGCTTGATGAGCTTGTGGGTTCTCTCCTTACTCATGAGAACATGAAGCAAGGAAGGGAAGATGAGAAGAAGAAAGAAGAGAAAAGGGTAGAGAAGCTTGAGGTTGAGAAGAAGAAAAAGATGGGAATAGCTCTTAAAGCTAAAGCTTCACAACGTGAAGAGAGCTCGTCTAGTGAGGAGGATGAACTCGAAGAATTGGCTATGATAGCCAAACGATTCTCACGTTTTATGAGGTCCAACCGGGGAAGAAAAATCCAAAGGAAGATGGACTTCAAAAACAAGAACAAAGAAGAAGGAAGGGATCCTATCACTTGATTTGAGTGCAAACAACCCGGCCACATACGTTCGGAGTGCCCTCAACTCAAGAAGAAGGGCTTTGAGAAGAAGAAGAAGCTCAAAGCCAAGCTTGCCACTTGGAGTGATGAGGAGTCATCGGAGGATGACGAATAAGAAGTGGCTAACCTTTGCCTCATGGCACTTGTTGAGTTGATCGAACACTTGCAAATGGCCAAGAGGGGGGTGAATTGGCAATTAAAATTTTGGTGAAGAGAAAGATTGAAAATAAAAATGACACAAAGGGTTATAGTGGTTCAAGTTCTCCAAATGAACTCTACATCCACTACCTTAGCTCCCACTAAGGATTTTCAAACAATTCACTAATTGAATTCGTCCCCTTTTCTTGGATGAGGAGGAAACCTTACAATTTCGATTAAGCTTTCTACCCAAAGCTTAATCCACTCAAATACAAAGAAAGAATTTGGTAAACTCAAATGTTTCCTCTCAAAGGATAATTGTCTACCCAATTACAATTTCAACAATCCCAAACTCACAATACAATTTGACAAATTGAAAGACAATAGAGTTGGGTACAAGAATTTGACTTTGAAGAGCACTAGGGTTAGGATTTTTGCTTTGATGATGCTTTTTTGGTTCAATAGTTTTTGCTGATGCTTTTGGATGTCTCTTTTATACCTCTTCATTGATTTCTAGCCGTTTGGGTGGTTGGGGACATAAATGGAGCCGTTGAACCCTCTCTTACCACCATAAATGCACTTCTGCAGCTATGCGTATCGGTACGCGAGAATGGGTATCGATACCTGCCTCAGAAAAGAAAGAGCCGTTGTGTGCAATAAATAGGGCGTATCGATACACTCGTAAGCGTATCGGTACGGGGTATCGAAACGGCAAAGGCCGTATCGATACTATTTTCTCAACTTAGCTTACTGTCGAAACTCGTATCGGTACGGGGGTCAGGCGTATCGATACGGGTCAACGACCTTTTAAAGATTGGTTACCAACCAACTGACACCAACGGTCATATTTTTAAACCGACTTAAATACTTTAAAAACTATAAAGCTCGTATCGATACAGAGGTTTGCCGTATCGGTACGCTATTCAAACTCTTTGAAATTTAACACAGGGGCGTATCGATAGGAGGGTTTGCCGTATCGATACGTGTTCCTCCAGTAGCCAAGTTTTGCAAAATGGTATCGATATACCTGGAAGGGTATCGATACTCTTTGACGTTTTTCAATAGTTTTGGCTAAGAACACTTAGAAAATATTTTGAGTTTGAGTTTTACAAATCAGTTTTAAAGTGTTGGTGTTTTAAAACTTGTTAAGGGATTTATAAAAACAATTTTAAGTTTTTCAAATTGATCCTGAAAGATCTAGTTATATCCAAATCAAACATAGGTTTTACAATCTCCCCCTTTTTGATATAACAAAACCAAAACTTAAATTTTTTGACACTTTTGAAAAACTTTACAAAGTTAACTCCCCCTTAATATAAGCTTGGTAACCTTTGAGTTAAAATCAAAATATTTGAAGTTGAGCTAGTTTCTTCTCCCCCTTTTTGTTAGATCAAAAATTCATTGAGACAATTAAGTGCATAACGAAATCAAAGGTATAATAATAATAAGCAACATAATTTTATTCATCATAGCATTAAACTGGAAATCCAAACAAAAACAAACAAGAAATCAAAGCATAGGTTTTAATCCTAAAACAAACTTAATCCTAAGAACATAAGATGTAGGTGCATAAAATAGGAAATCCTAAATGATATGAATGATATGCAAGAAGAGATTTCTAGGCATTGTCGTCGTCGTCTTCATCATCTTCATCATCATCTTCCATAGGCTCATTACCCCGCATGCTATTACGCCATTCATCATGGAAACGGCAATGGAAATATTCAAGGAATTTTGCCCGCTCTCAAGGGATGTAAGGCGGTTCTCCATACCCGTCAACCTTGTATCAAAGGTAGTTTCCATGGAAGTAAGACGAGTATTCATGTCCGTGCGCAACCCGGTAAATTGCTCATTGAGATAGGTCATGAGAGCATCCAAATTGGGCTGTGGGACTTGAGGAGCTTGAGGAGCTTGAGCATCTTCAAACATGGCGGCGGCTTCCGGTGGTAACTCGGCAAGACGTATCCATTCACCATTAAGATAAGTAAATTTTGCCCGAGCAAGAGATCGCTCATCAATGGGATCGGTGAGATGAGTTGGATAGTCATAAGAGCAATCAATATCCTTTTTAATAAAGAAATAACTCAAAGCCGAACCGTATGTGAAGGAGGTGACGTGAGGAGTGTTACGATTTTGAACGAGGTAGACGATCTCCGCGAACATGAGTCGAGCTAGATTTGGTCGCTTGGCTTCACGGAAGCATCGAATCCAAAAATCATCCACTTGACGGATGGTGGAATATTTTCCTCCGAAAGGACGAAACCACCACGACACCATCAAATGTAGGATCCGGTCGTGAGCATTGAGGGCGGTGACGGATCCACTAAGAACATGCCTCATACCATGCTCATCATCAAGGCCTTCATCATCCAACTTAAAAACCTCACAAATAGACTTGACATCAAGGATTATTTTCTTTCCCATAAGATAAGAGCTAATTGCAACAACTTCCCCATTACGACTAATACATCTTGCATTAGCATAGAAAATCAAAACCAAGAGGCGATAGAAAATACCGGGAATAGAGATAAACTCCATGAAATTCCAACGATGAAGCAAGGGAAGGTATTCAAACTTGAAACGCTCCGAATTGAGAAAAGGAACAGAGATTACCCTTTCGGCACGGATCTTATAATTCTCATATTGACGAAAGTGAGTTAGACCCGAATTTCCATCAAAGCATTGCTCATAGATGATTGAGTAGTTTGGACGAGCAATCGCTCCAAGGTTGGAAGATTCACCGGCATGAGTAGCCCTCGATCGCTTCCTCGATGGTTCTTTTGGTGCCATGATCTAAAAGAGAATTAAGCAAAAGGGTTTCTTCAATTTGAGTAAAAATCAAGGTAAAAGAGATTAAAATTTTTTTAAAAGAAAAGGTTTTAAGAAGACAAAGGTTTTAAAAAAAAGAATAACAAAACAAAGGAAATTAAAATTTTTTTTACCTTGATAGGAACTTTGAATGATTGAAGAAAAACTAGAAAGAGAGCACAAAGCCTTGCTTGATTCAAAAACTCTTGTAGATTTGAGTTGAAGTGTAAAAAATATGAAGGAGGAAGTGCCTTTTTATAGGCAAAGACGGCTAGGGTTTTTAGGTTTTGAAGAGATTTAATTTTGGTAAAAGTTGGACTCATTAAAAACCTGATTTAATGCAATCTGCGCAATCAAGTATCGATACGCCTGGGGGTGTATCGATACGGGGGTAGAATAGTCTTTTTGCAAAAATGCCCGTTGGAAAGTCGTATCGAAACGGAGGGGTCCGTATCGAAACGACCCGTATCGATACGATATTAATCGTATCGATACCCGTGAAGCGAAGAAAATTCCGTGAAATGAAGAACACGTATCGATACACGTAGCTTCGTATCGATACCGTATGCCCAGAATTACCTATTTGGTTCTAAGAACAACCAAAGGCTCGAACTTAACATCTCCTAAAAGTATGCAAATGATGAATGAACAGTTCTAAGCATATTTTAATAGAACCATACTCCCCCTAACTATAGGCATGGATAAAATTAGGAGTCTAAACACATAAACATGGCAATTTCACAAAATCAAGCATTTTAAGCACAAAAGAGGTCCTAAAAGGTCAAGATAGGCTAGCTAGACCTAACTCTTTCTTAAGGGACCAAAAACGCTCTTTGTCTAAGGGTTTTGTAAATATGTCTGCTAATTGATTCAAGGTGTCTACATACTCTATAACCACATCTTCCTTAAGGACGTGATCTCTAATGAAATGATGCCTTATCTCTATGTGTTTTGTTCTAGAGTGTTGGATGGGATTTTTTGTTAAGCATATTGCACTAGTGTTGTCACATTTTAGGGGTACGGTTCCAACTTTAATTCCATAATCTAAGAGTTGTTGCTTTATCCAAAGGACTTGAGCACAACAACTCCCTAAGGATATGTACTCGGCTTCGGTGGTAGATAAGGCTACACTATTTTGTTTCTTAGAGAACCAAGATATGAGCATACTACCTAAGAATTGACAAGTTCCCGAAGTACTTTTCCTATCGATTTTGCAACCCCCATAATCCGCATCCGAATAAGCATGAAGGTTGAAGGTAGAGTCTCTAGGGTACCAAAGACCTAAACAAGGAGTGTCTCTAAGATACCTAAAGATCCTCTTAACGGCTATAAGGTGAGACTCTCTAGGACTAGCTTGAAACCTAGCACACAAGCAAACACTAAACAAAATATCTGGTCTACTTGCGGTAAGGTAAAGCAAAGATCCAATCATAGAGCGATAAAGCTTAGAGTCAACACACTTACCTCCTTCATCTTTGTCAAGCTTTGTAGATGAGCTCATAGGAGTGGCTTGAGGCTTTGCATTCTCCAAGCCAAACTTCTTGAGCATATCCTTTATGTATTTTGCTTGGTTGATGAAGGTGCCATCCTTCTTTTGCTTGATTTGGAGTCCCAAAAAGAATGAGAGCTCCCCCATCATGCTCATCTCAAATTCACCTTGCATTAACTTAGCAAACTCTTGACAATGACATTCATTAGTAGAGCCAAAAATAATATCATCAACATAAATTTGAACTACTAAGATGTCATTTTTATACATTTTTATAAAAAGTGTAGTGTCCACCTTACCTTTTTCAATCAAAAAATTTGAAAGTCTTTCATACCAAGCTCTAGGAGCTTGTTTTAAACCATAAAGAGCTTTGGTAAGTTTGAAAACATGATTTGGAAATTTTGAGTCTTCAAAACCCGATGGTTGTTCTACATTCACTTCTTCATTTATAAAACCATTTAAAATGCGCTTTTAACATCCATTTTTCAAAAGCTTGAAATTATGATAACATGCATATGCAAGCAACATCCTAATAGCTTCCATTCTAGCTACGGGTGCATAGGTTTCATCAAAATCTATTCCCTCTTCTTGAGTGTAACCTTGAGCTACTAGTCTAGCTTTATTTCTCACAATGTTACCACTCTCATCTAGTTTGTTCCTAAAGACCCATTTAGTTCCTATTGTAGATTGATTACTAGGCCTATCAACTAATGTCCATACATTACTTCTCTCAAATTGATTTAACTCTTCTTGCATAGCCATAATCCAAAAATCATCTTTCAATGCTTCTTTTATATTTTTAGGCTCTATGCATGAGATAAATGCAACATGGTTCATTAATCTAAGAGAAGAACGAGTGGTTACCCCCTTGGATGGATCACCCAAGATTTCACCATCTTTGACATAGTTCAACTCCCTTGGGTAGCTCACTTCCTTTTCCTCAATAGCAAGTCCTTCAAGGCTTCAAGAGGTGGATCTTGTGATTCCTCTTCCTTTGTTGGAATCTCATCCTCCTTTGAAGTTTGACCTCCATCAAAGGCATTTATGATCCCTACATCACCATCATCACAAGAATCCTTCCTAGGAAGGAGGTTATCATCGAATACAACATGAATAGATTCTTCTACTACTAAAGTTCTTTTGTTAAATACTCGATAGGCTTTAGAGGTTAGATAGTAACCTATAAAAATGGCTTCATCACTTTTTGCATCAAATTTACCTAAGTTGTCTTTTCCATTATTTAAGACAAAACACTTGCAACCAAAAGGGTGAAAATAGCTAATGTTAGGCTTTTTAGATTTTAAAATCTCATAAGATGTTTTCTTTAAAATTGGCCTAACCATTACTCGATTTACAATGTAGCAAGCGGTGTTTGTGGCTTCCGCCCAAAAATATTTAGGTAAATTGTTTTCACAAAGCATAGTCCTAGCCATTTCTTGCAAAGTTCTATTTTTCCTCTCAACTACCCCATTTTGTTGAGGAGTTCGAGGAGCCGAAAAATTATGACTAATACCATTTTCGTTTAAAAAATCTTCAAACCCCAAGTTTTGAAACTCGGTTCCATGATCACTTCTAATATGTGAAATTCTAAGTTCAAGATCATTTTGGGTTAGTTTTGAAAATGTGATGAATTTTTCCAAAGCCTCATCTTTAGTACTTAAAAATAAAACCCAAGTATATCTAGAAAAATCATCGACAAGTACAAAAGCATAAGATTTACCACCCAAGCTCATAGTCCTAATTGGCCCAAATAAATTCATATGGATAAGTTGTAAACATCTACTAGTAGAAACATCATTAATGGACTTAAAGGAAGACATATGTTGTTTACCCTTTGAGCATGCATCACAAATTTTATCATTTGAAAATTTTATCTTGGGTAAACCTCTAACTAGATTAAGAGAGACTAGCTTTTCTAAAACACTTATGCTAGCATGTCCTAGTTTCCTATGCCACAACCATGCATCATTTTCATTATGAGCAACTAAGCATGCATGAGATGTATGTATGTCATCTAGATGCACCATGTATATATTCCCTATGCGATGACCAATGAGCATAATATTATTAGATTTAATGTCTACAATTTTGCATCCATTTTTATCAAATAAAACATTAAATCCCTTATCACACAATTGACTTATGCTCAATAAATTGTGTTTAAGACCATCGACATATAAGACATTTTCAATAAGGATAGTAGAGTGATTACCTATGGAGCCAATACCTTTAATGTGGCCTTTGGAGTTGTCACCAAATGTTACTACTCCTCCACTTTTTGGCTTTAGATCCATGAATCTACTCTTGTCTCCGGTCATGTGCCTCGAGCATCCACTATCAAGGTACCATGAGTTTTGACTTTGTGCTTTGGCCCTGTAGCAATGCTCCCCCTACAAACAAAGAAATTAGGCCTTGATTTTTGGTACCCAAATCATTTTGGGTCCAAGAGTGTTAGCCTTCAACATTTTGGTTCCCTTGGGAATCCAAGAAGCAATAGCATTTAAATCATTAGAAATAATGAGTTCTTTAGGAACCCAAACACTCCTAACTCTATGACCTCTAGTTTGCTTATTAAAATTTCTTTGTTTAGGTACAAAAGGTTTCCTTTTTACATATTGGGATTTGGAGTGATTTCCTTTTTCAAAATTATTTTTCCCAATAGCTATAGATGTTTTAAGATTATCCACCTCCTTTGTGTGATAATCTTGAAAATCGGAAAGAAGTTTTTCAAGTTCAAGATTTTTAGTTTTAAGATCATTTGAAAGATTAACTAAAAACAAAACCTTCTTTTCCAATTCGGAGTTAGCTTTTGAAAATGTCTCATTTTGAATTTTTAAATCGGAAATTGTTTTCTTGTTTTTCAAAATGGACTCTTTGTTTTTTCCTACTAACTCATCATACAATTCTTGCAATTCATCATAAGCATCTTGAACTTCTCATAGCTTAGATTGAGTAGCCCAATCTTTGTCTCCTTGACATCACTAGTTCCCTCATATGTTGTCTCGAGGGTGTCCCAAACCTCCTTGGCACTTTCAATTGAAGACACCTTGGAGTAGATATCAGAACCAAGTGCACAAAATATCACATGTAGAGCTTTGTCATTCACTTGCATCCTTCTTCTCTCATCATCCGTCATTTCGGCTTTGACTTTTGGGACAAGTCTTTCTCCATCTCTCTTCATGGGAATGTATGGTCCTTCTTCAACTACATCCCACACCATATAGTCGGTAGACTTGATGAAGAGCCTCATCCTATTCTTCCAATAAGGATAGTTATCCCCATTGAAGAATGGTGGCTTGGTGGTGGATTGGGACTCATAGTTGGATGTGGATGCCATTGCTTGACTTGTTGTTGATCAAACTCTCCTAGAATCGACTCAAGAGGGTTGTAATCCTTCCAATGAGTGTAGCTCTGATACCAATTGTTGAGTTGATCGAACACTTGCAAATGGCCAAGAGGGGGTGAATTGGCAATTAAAATTTTGGTGAAGAGAAAGATTGAAAATAAAAATGACACAAAGGGTTATAGTGGTTCAAGTTCTCCAAATGAACTCTACATCCACTACCTTAGCTCCCACTAAGGATTTTCAAACAATTCACTAATTGAATTCGTCGCCTTTTCTTGGATGAGGAGGAAACCTTACAATTTCGATTAAGCTTTCTACCCAAAGCTTAATCCACTCAAATACAAAGAAAGAATTTGGTAAACTCAAATGTTTCCTCTCAAAGGATAATTGTCTACCCAATTACAATTTCAACAATCCCAAACTCACAATACAATTTGACAAATTGAAAGACAATAGAGTTGGGTACAAGAATTTGACTTTGAAGAGCACTAGGGTTTGGATTTTTGCTTTGATGATGCTTTTTTGGTTCAATAGTTTTTGCTGATGCTTTTGGATGTCTCTTTTATACCTCTTCATTGATTTCTAGCCGTTTGGGTGGTTGGGGACATAAATGGAGCCGTTGGAACCCTCTCTTACCACCATAAATGCACTTCTGCAGCTATGTGTATCGGTACGCCGGAATGGGTATCGATACCTGCCTCAGAAAAGAAAGAGCCGTTGTGTGCAATAAATAGGGCGTATCGATACACTCGTAAGCGTATCGGTACGGAGTATCGAAACGGCAAAGGCCGTATCGATACTATTTTCTCAACTTAGCTTACTGTCGAAACTCGTATCGGTACGAGGGTCAGGCGTATCGATACGGGTCAACGACCTTTTAAAGATTGGTTACCAACCAACTGACACCAACGGTCATATTTTTAAACCGACTTAAATACTTTAAAAATTATAAAGCCCGTATCGATACGGAGGTTTGCCGTATCGGTACGTTATTCAAACTCTTTGAAATTTAACACAGGGGCGTATCGATATGAGGGTTTGCCGTATCGATACGTGTTCCTCCAGTAGCCAAGTTTTGCAAAATGGTATCGATACACCTGGAAAGGTATCGATACTCTTTGACGTTTTTCAATAGTTTTGGCTAAGAACACTTAGAAAATATTTTGAGTTTGAGTTTTACAAATCAGTTTTAAAGTGTTGGTGTTTTAAAACTTGTTAAGGGATTTATAAAAACAATTTTAAGTTTTTCAAATTGATCCTTAAAGATCTAGTTATATCAAAATCAAACATAGGTTTTACAGCACTTGAGGAAGATTCCTCCATGGTAACCTCTAACTCATCTAATTTAGATTTTTCATATGAAGAATTAAATGATGCATATGATGAGTTACAAGAGGTCTATGATGAATTAGTTGAGAAATATAAAGAGTCGGTCATTAGGAATAAAAAGATCATTTTAGAACTAAATGAGAAAAATGACTCACTCACTCAAGCTAATTCAAAATTTGAGAAAAAGATATTAGGGTTAAAAGATGAACTTAAATTCTTTCAAGATGAAAATGTTGATCTTAATAATCTTTTATCTCAATGTAATAGTGAACACCAAAAGGTGTTGGTTGAGCTAAATGAGCTCAAAAAGTCTTTGAAAAATGTTGGTAGTGTCAAGCATAAAATAGGTGAATCCTCTAGAACACACCAACCTAAGAAAAAGACTAACTACTACAAACAAGGTAGCTATCCTAGACATAGTAGAGCTAAAAGAATTAGAAGTGTATGGGTTCCTAAGGAACTTGTAAAATCTAATAATATTATTGCTATGTCATCTTGGATTCCTAAGGGAACCAAGGTTTTGGGAGCTAACACTCATGGACCCAAAATGATTTGGGTACCAAAAACAAAAGCTTAATATCTTTGTTTGTAGGGGGGAGCATTGCTACAAGGCCAAAGCACAAAGTCAAAACTCATGGTACCTTGATAGAGGATGCTCGAGGCACATGACCAGAGACAAGAGTAGATTCATGGATCTAAAGCCAAAAAGTGGAGGAGTAGTAACTTTTGGTGACAACTCCAAAGGCCACATTAAAGGTATTGGCTCCATAGGTAATCACTCTACTATTCTCATTGAAAATGTCTTATATGTCGATGGTCTCAAACACAATTTATTGAGCATAAGTCAATTGTGTGATAAAGAATTTAATGTTTTATTTGATAAAAATGGATGCAAAATCGTAGACATTAAATCTAATAATATTATGCTCATAGGTCATCGCATAGGGAACATATATATGGTGCATCTAGATGACATTCATACATCTCATGCATGCTTAGTTGTAGAAAATGAAAATGATGCATGGTTGTGGCATATGAAACTAGGACATGCTAGCATAAGTGTTTTGGAAAAACTAGTCTCCCTTAATCTAGTTAGAGGTTTACCCAAGATAAAATTTTCAAATGATAAAATTTGTGATGCATGCTCAAAGGGTAAACAACATAGATCTTCCTTTAAATCCATTAATGATGTTTCTACTAGTAGATGCTTACAACTAATCCATATGGATTTATTTGGGCCAATTAGGACTATGAGCTTGGGTGGTAAGTCTTATGCTTTTGTACTTGTTGATGATTTTTCTAGATTTACTTGGGTTCTATTTTTAAGTACTAAAGATGAGGCTTTGGAAAAATTCATCACATTTTCAAAACTAACCCAAAATGATCTTGAACTTAGAATTTCACATATTAGAAGTGATCATGGAACCGAGTTTCAAAATTTTGGGTTTGAAGATTTTTTAAATGAAAATGGTATTAGCCATAATTTTTCGGCTCCTCGAACTCCTCAACAAAATGGGGTAGTTGAGAGGAAAAATAGAACTTTGCAAGAAATGGCTAGAACTATGCTTTGTGAAAACAATTTACCTAAATATTTTTGGGCGGAAGCCAAAAACACCGCTTGCTACATTGTAAATCGAGTAATCATTTGGCCAATTTTAAAGAAAACACCTTATGAGATTTTAAAATCTAAAAAGCCTAACATTAGCTATTTTCACCCTTTTGGTTGCAAGTGTTTTGTTTTAAATAATGGAAAAGACAACTTAGGTAAATTTGATGCAAAAAGTGATGAAGCTATTTTTATAGGTTACTCTTTAACCTCTAAAGCCTATCGAGTATTTAACAAAAGAACTTTAGTAGTAGAAGAATCCACTCATGTTGTATTCGATGATAACCTCATTCCTAGGAAGGATTCTTGTGATGATGATGATGTAGGAATCATAAATGCCTTTGATGGAGGTCAAACTTCAAAGGAGGATGAGATTCCAACAAAAGAAGAGGACACACAAGATCCACCTCTTGAAGCCTTGAAGGACTTGGCTATTGAGGAAAAGGAAGTGAGCTACCCAAGGGAGTTAAACTATGTCAAAGATGGTGAAATCTTGGGTGATCCATCCAAGGGGGTAACCACTCGATCTTCTCTTAGATTAATGAATCATGTTGCATTTATATCATGCATAGAGCCTAAGAATATTAAAGAAGCATTGAAAGATGACTTTTGGATTATGGCTATGCAAGAAGAGTTAAATCAAATTGAGAGAAGTAATGTTTGGACATTAGTTGATAGGCCTAGTAATCAATCTACAATAGGAACTAAATGGGTCTTTAGGAACAAGCTAGATGAGAGTGGTAACATTGTGAGAAATAAAGCTAGACTAGTAGCACAAGGTTACACTCAAGAAGAGGGAATAGACTTTGATGAAACCTATGCACCCGTAGCTAGAATGGAAGCCATTAGGATGTTGCTTGCATATGCATGTTATCATAATTTCAAGCTTTTTCAAATGGATGTTAAAAGCCAATTTTTTAATGGTTTTATAAATGAAGAAGTGTATGTGGAACAACCACCGGGTTTTGAAGACTCAAAATTTCCAAATCATGTTTTCAAACTTACCAAAGCTCTTTATGGTTTAAAACAAGCTCTTAGAGCTTGGTATGAAAGACTTTCAAACTTTTAAATTGAAAAAGGATTTGAAAAAGGTAAGGTGGACACTACACTTTTTTATAAAAATGTATAAAAATGACATCTTAGTAGTTCAAATTTATGTTGATGATATTATTTTTGGTTCTACTAATGAATGTCATTGTCAAGAGTTTGCTAAGTTAATGCAAGGTGAATTTGAGATGAGCATGATGGGGGAGCTCCCATTATTTTGGGACTCCAAATCAAGCAAAAGAAGGATGGCACCTTCATCAACCAAGCAAAATACATAAAGGATATGCTCAAGAAGTTTGGCTTGGAGAATGCAAAGCCTCAAGCCACTCCTATGAGCTCATCTACAAAGCTTGACAAAGATGAAGGAGGTAAGTGTGTTGACTCTAAGCTTTATCGTTCTATGATTGGATCATTGCTTTACCTTACCGCAAGTAGACCGGATATCTTGTTTAGTGTTTGCTTGTGTGCTAGGTTTCAAGCTAGTCCTAGAGAGTCTCACCTTATAGCCGTTAAGAGAATCTTTAGGTATCTTAGAGACACTCCTTGTTTAGGTCTTTGGTACCCTAGAGACTCTACCTTCAACCTTCATGCTTACTCAGATGCGGATTATGGGGGTTGTAAAATTGATAGGAAAAGTACTTCGGGAACTTGTCAATTTCTAGGCAGTATGCTCATATCTTGGTTCTCTAAGAAACAAAATAGTGTAGCCTTATCTACCACCGAAGCCGAGTACATATCCTTAGGGAGTTGTTGTGCTCAAGTCCTTTGGATGGAGCAACAACTCTTAGATTACAGAATTAAAGTTGAAACCATACCCCTAAAATGTGACAACACTGGTGCAATATGTTTAACAAAAAATCCCATCCAACACTCTAGAACCAAACGCATAGAACTAAGGCATCATTTAATTAGAGATCATGTCCTAAAAGAAGATGTGGTTATAGAGTATGTAGACACCTTGAATCAATTAGCGGACATATTTACAAAACCCTTAGACAAAAAGCGTTTTTGGTCCCTTAGGAGAGAGTTAGGTCTAGCTAGGCTATCTTGACCTTTTAGGACTCTTTTGTGTCTAAATTTGCTTGATCTTGTGAAATGCCATGTTAATGTGTTTAGACTCCTAATTTCATCCATGCTTATAGCTAGGGGGATTATGTTTATGTTTGATTATGTTTTTGCCTGCTCATTCATGACATTTATGCATGTTAGGCCTAAGAAAAATCAGTTTCTGCACTTTTAGAGCCTCATCTGCACTTCCAGGCCCAGGTGTATCGAAACGGGTGACCCTGTTTCGATACGGATACCTTAAATCCAGTTATGAGAGAAGGGTGTTTCGAAACGCCTCCAAAGTGTTTCGAAACGTTTTGGCTACTGCCAAGGGGTGTATCGAAACGTGTTTCGATACGGGTCAACAGGGCTTCGATACGGTCAACACCGTATCGAAACGGTCAGTTGAAGGTCTCAAAACGGTCAAACCCTAGTCGTATCGTTTCGAAACGGTCCTGACCGTTCCGAAACGGTATCGCGGATAACTTTATTTGGGGCTTTTAATGTTAAAATTCTACTTTAACTCAAACTCTTAAAAAAACCCTAAAACCCTAAATCGCCTCCCTCTCTATAAATACCCTCTCAAACTCTTTGTTTTTCACAAAATTGTGAGGGGTTTTACTCTAAAACTCAAGTCTAAGCAAGTTTCATAACCATTGTGCAAGGATTTTCATCAAATCATCAAAAATCCCTAACTAAGGTATTTTTTTCTTTTTTTCTTTCAATTTATGTTCGAATCTTAGGTTAGAAACTTTTATTTTTGTATAAATTATTTGTTTTCATGTGTGGGTTTTCCATATCTTGTAAAAAAAATTCAAAATCTCAATTTTTTGATTCGAATATAAAATTTTTCAGTCGTATTTTTCTTTATTTTTTTATTTTTTTGTTTTAATTTTGTTTCAAAAACCTAAGTGGGATTTATTATTGGATTGATTTTAAATATCAATGCATACACTTAATTTTAAAACATACTTGCTTAATGTTTTTAGATGGCGGAACAAGCTAACAAAAAGCGTAAGGCCGTTCAAACCGGTGATTCGAGCATGCGTCCGAACCTCGCTCAGCTCTTTCAGAAATCCCTTCGAACTACGGAGATGCGAGCTCGCTTCACTTATTTCAAGGATTTCGAAGTTCATCGTGAACGTGTAATTGATCTTGATTTCCTCAACTCCGAGCGATTCCTATTTCGTTACCTCGATCGTTTGAGTGAATGGAATCTTCTTACTTTGTTGAGCATTCTAGATATTCGGTACAAACATATGGTACTCATCTTTTACTCTAATGCTCGTTTTATTCATGATGAGACCAAAACTGAGATTATAGGAATTGAATCTTCCATATTGGGTAAAAAGTTTGTTGTTGATATTGCTCTCTTGGAGTCAACTTTTAAACTTAAAGATGAAGGTATTGAGGATGAACGTCACTTTGGCACTTTCACCGGTTCGGCACTTACTTTGGATGTGCACGATCGTTTTCTTCACTTGATGATATCATGGTTCCTTCGCCCTTCCAGAGGTAAATACTCTCATATCCGTCAAGTTGATCACTTTTGGCTTGAATGTTTCCGTAGAGGTGAGCGCCCTAATGTTCCTAAGATTATTTTTGCCGAGATGGTCAATAATGTTAAGCTTATTGACACCAATAAGTTGAAGTCTTTTACTTATGGCACAATCTTGAGCTTTATCTTTAACCACCTTGGAATCGATTGTACCTACGACTCCCCGGAACCTCGCAAGTCGAAGATTGGTGAGTCCTCCCTTCGCAAGTCCGGGTTTAAATATGTGAATCATGTTTGGGATCGTGTTGATAGAGAAGCTCATCTTCCTTCCGTTGCACCTCAACCGCAAGTTCAAGTTGGAGATAATGAAGCTCTTACGGCTCTCATTACCGAACGGTTCAATGCCATGGATACTACCATCGCTTCGGGTTTTGGTGCCATCGACACTCGCTTGAAAAATGTCGAGGATCGCCTCCTATCTCTTGAGACTTCCCATTCAAACTTGGATTTGTCCTTCTCTACTCTCTATGGGCAATGGACGAAGTTTCACCGTTCTCAAGTCAAGAGCGATGATGATACTTCGGATGATGATGATGGTGACGAGGCCTAGGATATTCATATCATATCATATCATATTATCTATGCATTTTAGGTTTAAGATTGCATCTTTATGTTTTATTATGTTTTAGGAACCTATGCTTTTGATCTTTTGTTTGGGATTTTCTTTTGAACTTAATGTTGGTTTATGTTCTGGATATTTTGATATTATGAATTAATATTATTGTTGCTTCTTAATGCTTATTGGTACTAATCCTTTGTCTTCTCTATGAGCTTTCATTATTCTTTTTTTGATCTAACAAAAAGGGGGAGAAGAAATTTAAGAGCCACAAACTAAATAATTTCGTTTTAAATTTTTTTAAACTTTAAAAACCTATCTTAAATTAAGGGGGAGTTAGAATATTCTCAAAACTTTGAAAATTCTTAAAAATTCTAACTTTGGTTTTGTTATATCAAAAAGGGGGAGATTGTGAAACAAATATTTTAATTTTGATATAACTAAAAACCTAAGGACTAAATTGAAAATGTCAAAACAAATTTTTAAGTCCTCAAAACATCCCCATATGATTTTAAGATTATGCCAAAGTTAAAAACAAAGTTTTTCAAATATTTTTCTAAGTGTTTAAAGCCAAAACAGTGATTTTCAAGTCCCTGTTTCGAAACGGCCTAAGGCGTTTCGAAACGTTTTCATCACTGCCAACCCCTGTTCCGAAACGTGTATCGAAACGGCTTTAGAACACTTGAACTTGTTTCGAAACGGTCTCATACGTTTCGAAACTGTTCTTCAATTTCGATTTGAAAAACTATAACGGTTGTTATATTATTTAACCTATTTTTCAAAGATAAATAGGGTGTTTCGAAACGGGCTCAATCAGTTTCGAAACGACCCTTGACAGTAGCAAAACCGTTTCGAAACGAGGCCAAGCGTTTCGAAACTGGTCTTCATTTTGAATTGAAAATATGACCGTTGAAATTGTTTTTAACTGATTTTCTGAAACCGTTAGGGTGTTTCGAAACGGGCTAAGACTGTTTCGAAACAACCCTTGACAGTGGCAAAAGTGTTTCGAAACGGCCCTAAGGCGTTTCGAAACGGGCTCTTAAATGCACCCCAACGGCTCTTTCTATATTAGTCTGTTCCGAAATAGGTACCCCGCGTTTCGAAACGGGTTGTTGCAGACTGCATTTATGGAGGTGAGATAACATCCCCAACGACTCTATTGATGAGTGCAACAACCACAACGGCTAGAAATCAATGAGAAAGTATAAAAGGGACCTCTAAAAGCTCTAGCAACAACTATTGATCCAAAAGAAAACATCTAAACATCAAATCCAAGCAATTGAGCAAAAATCCCATTTTGTCTAGAAACCCCAATTGTAATTTTCATTCTTATCTTGTTCAATTGGGTTGAGTGCTTGTAATTGGGCTATCATTTGTATTGAGAGATACTTCATTAGCCAACAAATTTCTTTGTTCTCTTGTTGTGAGGATTGGGTTGAATTTTGGATAGAAAATTCAACCGAAATTGTAAGGGTTGCCTCCTTAGCCTAGAAAAGGGAAAGAGCAATTAGTGGAATTGTTGCAAATCCTTAGTGAAGCTAAGGTAGTGGATGTAGAGTTCATTTCGAACTTGAACCACTCTAAAATTCCTTGTCTATATTTTTAATTTGCAATTTCCACCACAAAACGTTTAAGTTTCCAATTCACCCCCCTCTTGGTTTATATCGATCTTTCGATCCACTCAACACTAAGAATCCAAGGGAAAGCAAAGCTCATGTATGGTTACTATTTTTACAACATTATTAGCTTTTGGTATTTGGCAATGGGAACCTAGGTTGTGTTTTTGGGAGATGTTTTTGGACTCCCTGAGTTTGGCATGATGCCTATGATGTTTTGGATTTGTAATTGGTCATTTTGGTGTTTGCTTTGATGATTTGATGCTTGGATGGTTTTCAATATTAGGATGCATGCCTATAGATTTGTGGTTCTTCCTATTTGATGCCATGAATGTGATTTGATGATGCAATCTTTTACCAAATATGTATGATGACTTGTTGGCATGATTAAGAGGTCATAGGGATGTATTTGAGTGGTTAATTGTATGTTAAACCAGTAAAATCTGTATTTTCTGGGTAGTCCGTATCGGAACGGGCTCTACCGTTTCGAAATAGGGGCCTGTAATGGCTTTCGTGTATCGAAACGGGTACAGGGTGTTTCGAAACGGATTTGCCACTGCCAAGCACTGTTTCAAAACTGGTCTCGAAACGAACCCACGTTTCGGAACGGTCAACCCCTGTTCCGAAACGGGTGACCGTTGGGCACTGATTTGAATGGTTTAGGGTTTGCATGCTTTACGTTTTGGTCCCGACTTTTGTATATGCAATTGCTTGAGTTTGAGATGTTCGTTTAAGGTGAAATTTGACAGGGAAGCATGGAATATGACTAATTTCATATTGGTAAATTAAAAATCAGTAAAGTCCTTCATCTTTCCAGAATTTACATTTTGGTCCCTAAAAGTTGTAGTTTGTGCAATTGAGTCCCTTATTGTCATCCGATCGCTGTGCATTTCAAGTATGCTCTTCATGAGGGAACGCTTAGGTTTAATATGCATTTAGACAAGTTTAAAAAGAAAAAAAGGGTTGTTAATCAAGGTTGACTTTTGGGTTGACTTTGGTTTTCCCCGTCTAATCTTTGTAGTTCGGGCTAAAGGGGTTACATTTGGTGGTATCAGAGCTGAGTTCTCAATTAATTGGGAATGGTTATGTGGGTGATATATGTATGATTGCTTTGTATGTTTTTTTTAAGTGAAAGCTTGATGTGTAATTTGTGATTATGTTGCAATTGTGATGCTATGCTGTGATGAAGCATGTTAGAGGGACCCATTGCCATATCAAAACTAATGAAATGAATTGTTTTTGAAAAATGAGCTTGAGTTCTTGGATTACTTACCTCGCTGAGCCTAATTATGTTTATTGCATTTGTGTTAGTGCATTGTTTAGTGAATGGGGCCTCGTAGAGAGATGAGGATTAATACGCGAGTTATGGCTCAGAACGAGAATGAAGAGGATGTTGATAATGTAGTGGATTTACCTCCTCCTCCTGGTGGTGGTGGACCGCCCGGTGGTGATGGTGCTGGAGGTGATTGAGGTGATGTTGGTGCTGGTGCTGGGGTCGCTGGACCTGAAGCTGGGCAGGGGCAAGCTGCTCCTGACATGACAGTTTTGATACAAGCTATTGCTGGAGCCTTTCAGGCGGCAGTAGCTGGAGCTCATGGAGCTGGGCATCAGGGTGATGCTAATGTTAGACTACCTTTGGAATGTTTGCGCAGTTTGGGAGAGACTGAGTTCAGAGGTTTGTCTGCTGAAGGTTCCGAGTCTTGGTTGGAAAGTACCAAGAGGATATTGGGACAAATGAACTGCAATGATGTGCAGAAGCTAGGATGTGTGGTATCGCTGTTACATGATGATGCGTATACCTGGTGGACGACCGCTATCTCCGTAATGGAGGAAGTTGATGTGACTTGGACGTTCTTTCTGAACGTGTTCAAGCGGAGGTATCTAGGTGTGCGATACCTAGATGAAAAGAAAAGAGAATTCATGTCTCTGACTCACGGAAGTATGACAGTGGCTGAGTACGAGATCCAGTTTGTCCGTCTCAGTCAGTACGCACCTGAGATTGTCTCTGATGAGCGGGAGAGGTGTGAACGGTTCCGCTATGGTTTAGTGTCGGATGTAAATACCTATATGCTTGCAGCTGAGTACACTGATTTTGATGTGCTGGTTAGTAGGGCGAAGGATATTGAGCAGAACCTGGGTTTGTCTTCTAGGGGTGCTGGTTCTGGCTTGGGTAAGCGAGCTGCTGAGTATAGTTCCGGTGGTGGACAGAACAAGAGAGGACGGGATCGGAGGTATCAGTCTTCTGCTAGGCGTGGTGGTGGAGGGCATGGTGCACATGTTTAGGGAGACAGGGCGAGAGCTGATCAGAACACATGCTGGGCGTGTGGATCACGTGGCCATTTGAGGCGTGATTGTCTTCGAGCAGCGAGGGAGGTATAGGCTCCTGTTGTTATGACTGGTAATTCGTGCTGGAATTGTGGTTCGACAGACAACATGAGGAGGGAGTGTCCTCTGTTGGCCGGTGGTGGTCAGGGACGTGCTCCTGGAGTTGTTGCACCACAGAGAGGTCATGGGCGCGACCGTGGTAACTTCTAGTGTAGAGAGGATGGTGGAAGGAATGTGGCGCATGTGGTGGTTGTCCAACCTGAGGGTGGAGGCCAGGCTCGAGTGTATGCGCAGCGAGAGGGGAGGAATGACACGGATGTGATCGCAGGTACCTTCACTTTGCAATCCTTGTCATTACTTTCCTTGATTGATTCTGGATCTACACACTCATACATATTGCGTGAACATGCTCAATTTCTTGGTTTTCCTGATGAGTCTTTGGATGTTGGTATGCGTGTAACTAGTTCCTTTGGTGAGACAGTTGTTACGCGAAAGTTATATAGAAGATGTCCTCTGGTTGTTCAAGATCATGTTTTTCATGTTGATCTTATAGAATTGCCTTTCTATGGCTTTGATGTAATCCTTGGTATGGATTGGCTTGCTGAGCATCGAGCTGTGGTGGATTTTGAGAACAAGCGAGTTTCGATGAAGCTCGCAGATGATTATGAGGTGGTGGTGGTTGGTGAGAATGTGAAGTTTCTTGCCAATGTGGTGTCTACATTGGAGGCGAGCCGGATGCTGAGGCAGGGTTGTGAAGCCTACCTAGCCTTTGTGATGAATCCTAACTCTAAAGAGTTGCGAGTGCAAGATATCAGGACTGTGCGAGAGTTTCCTGGTGTGTTTCCGAAGGAGTTGCCTGGATTGCCTCCTAACCGTGAGATGGAGTTTGGAATTGAACTGTATGAAAACACAACTCCAGTTTCCATTACTCCTTATCGAATGGCACCTAAGGAGTTGAAAGAGCTGAAGACGCAACTTCAGGAGTTGCTTGATTGTGATTTCATTCGGCCGAGTGTGTCACCTTGGGGTGCACCGGTCTTGTTTGTGAAGAAAAATGATGGCACTATGAGAATGTGCATCGATTACCGTCAGCTGAACAAGTTGACTGTCAAGAATCGATATCATTGCCGAGGATTGATGATCTTTTTGATCAATTTCGGGGAGCGGCCGTGTTCTCTAAAATTGACTTAAGGTCTGGGTATTACCAGTTGAAGGTGAAGGACGTGGATGTGCCAAAGACAGCCTTCAGAACGAGGTATGGGCACTATGAGTTCCTTGTGATGCCGTTTGGTTTGACGAATGCTCCTGCAGCTTTTATGGACATGATGAATAGAGTGTTCCATGAGTATTTGGACAAGTTTGTTGTGGTGTTCATTGATGATATCCTCGTGTACTCTCGTACTGAGGAGGAGCATGAAGAGCATTTGAGGATTGTGTTGCAGGCTTTGTTGGAGAATCAGCTTTATGCTAAGTTAAGCAAGTGTGAGTTCTGGCTCAGGGAAGTTGTTTTCCTTGGACATGTGGTTTCTACTGAGGTGATTCGTGTTGATCCTCAGAAGATTGAGGCAGTGATGAATTGGAAGCCTCCTAAGTCTGTTCATGAAGTCAGCAGTTTCCTCGGTTTGGCAGGATACTACCGGAGGTTCGTGGATGGATTTTCAAAGATTGCTGCACCTTTGACGAAGTTGTTGCAGAAGGATGTTAAGTTTGAATGGACGGAAGTGAGACAGCAGGATTTTGAGAAGCTAAAGGCAGCTTTGACGCAAGCTCCTATCTTGGTTCAGCCTGAATCAGGGAAAGAGTTTGTGGTGTATAGTGACGCATCCTACGTTGGTTTGGGATGTGTGTTGATGCAAGAGGGAAAGGTGGTGGCTTATGCATCGCGCCAGTTGAAGGTGCATGAGCGCAATTTTCCTACGCATGACATTGAGTTAGCTGCGGTGGTTTTTGCCCTGAAAATTTGGAGACATTACCTGTATGGTGAGAAGTGTACTATGTACAGGGATCACAAGAGTTTTAAGTATTTGATGTCTAAGAAAGAGTTGAATCTTAGGCAACGACGTTGGGTGGAGTTGCTTAAATATTACGATCTGACGATCGAGTATCATCCGGGCAAATCTAATGTGGTAGCGGATGCCTTGAGTAGGAAGGTAGTAGTGGAGTTGAAGGCTATGTTTGCCAGTTTGAGCATTTCGCATGATGGTGGTCTTGTGGCTGAGTTACAAGTGAAACCATCCTTGGTTCAGTTGATAAAGGATAAGCAGCTGTTGGATGATTCCTTGGTACCACATGTTCAGGATATTGCTGAGGATAGGCCATCAGATTTCTGCTTTAATGATGATGGAGTTTTATGATTTGGGAGTCGGATAGTAGTGCCCAATGATGCTGAGTTGAGGCGTGCTATTCTGACTGAAGCTCATAGTAGTCCTTTTGCTATGCACCCTGGTAGTACTAAGATGTATCGTGATCTTCGTGATGAGTACTATTGGGTGGGTTTAAAGAAAGATGTTGCTGAGTATGTGAGCAAGTGCATGGTTTGCCAGCGAGTTAAAGCTGAGCATCAGTTTCCTTCTGGGTTGTTGCAACCGTTGAGGATTCCTGAGTGGAAGTGGGAAAGGATTACCATGGACTTTTTAACCCCCTTAACCCGGCTTAGACGGTTGACCCGAATTAAGAAAGTCACACGGGGAAAACCAAAGTCAACCCGAAAGTCAACCTTGATTAACGACCCTTTTTTTTTTCTTTTTAACCTTGTCTAGATGCACTTTAGACCTAATTGTGATCACACAAACATCATACCAAAAGATCACAAACATCAGAGATCAAACAGGGACTTAATTGAACAATTTACAACTTTAGGGACCAAATTGTAAATTTTGATAATTATAAGGACTTAACCCAAATTGAAGTTACCATCTTGAAATTAATCATGTTTCATGCTTCTCTGTAAAATTTCAGCTCAAAAGGACTTCCCAAACTCATACAATTGCACAAACAAGTTTCAGGACCAAAACGCAAACATTCCAAAACATATAACTGCCAATGTCAGCCCCCAACGACCACCCGTTCTGAAACAGGCATAGCCCGTTTCGAAACTCAGGGCCGTTCCGCAACGCGTACCGAAACGGGGGTCTGGCAGTGGCCTTTCCGTTTCAGAACGGCCCCTCCCGTTTCGGACGCCTGGGCACAATTAAGGCACCCGTTCCGAAACGGTAGGTGCTGTTCCGAAACACCCTGCACAGATTGCCTAAAAATGCATACTTAAACATGCAATTGACCAACCAATCATGCTCCAAAAGCCACCAAACTTTGCCAACATGCAATTCAACATATATGAGACATACTTGCATCAACAATTCATCAAAACATCCACATATAAGAAAAGCCCCAAATCTATAGGCATGCTTCCTACACAAGTAAGCCATTCAAGCATAAACTTCCAATTCAAGCATATAAAGGCCAACCACAAAAACCAGCATTCTCAACAACATTCAACATACTTAGGGAGTTCAAAACATCTCCCAAAACATATACATTGGTCCCCCATTGCCAAATTACCAAAAGCTAAAATGTACTTAGAAAACCTTCCATACTTAGAGCTTTGTTTCCACTTGGATGCTTGCCCTCCTTGCTGCCCTCAAGTACTCTAATGTTCTGCATTATTGAATTAAGAAAACGGAAGAGAGCGTAAGCAAAAGCTTAGTGAGGAATGCTCAATAAAACCATCCAATAATGCATTTATAAAACACTTATAAAACATGCTTCAAACATCATTTACACATGCTCAAAAGCATACTTAAAACAAGCATCTCATGCTTCATTTCATTACATGTCATATTGGCCTCAAGTGATACATTTCATTTCTTTGAAAACAAGTTCATCAACTTTCACCCCAAGGACTTTTAAACACCTTGGCCATGGACTTTTAAACACCATGAATTAGATCACCTCAAGGACTTTTAAACACCTTGACCCCAAGGACTTTTAAACACCTTGGCATGGACTTTTAAACACCATGAATTGCATTACCTCAAGGACTTTTAAACACCTTGAACCCCAAGGACTTTTAAACACCTTGGCCTATGGACTTTTAAACACCATAGAAAGGACCACACAAGGACTTTTAACCACCTTTGTGTCCGTAACAAGAATCATCCAAGGACTTTTAACCACCTTGATGTTCTTAAGTAAACAAGGCTCACTCAAGGGCTTTTAACCACCTTAGTGACCTTAACCTTTTCAAACATCACTTGCCAATATACATCATTTTCATCAATTAATCCACTGTTTTAAAGCATTAAACCAAGCCATATTCATCATGCACTTAAAAGCATCAAACCACATTTAATCAATGTTCAAAAACAAGGAACTCTTACCTTGAGCTTCCTTTAACATATGGCTTATCAAAACAGCAAATACCATGCTAAATCATGCTTTCAAAACAGTAATCAAAACATGCAAATAACCACATTGCATCACAACAAAATCATGGCCACCACTAGAGAGAATTTCAGAAAACTTACACTCGAGCTTAGCAAAGTTGTTTAGACTTAAACTAAGCTCCCAAGACATTGGTTTCAAAGCCGAAAACCCAATTTCACTCACCGATTCCACTTCGCCCCTTGCCGAAGCACCAAATCAAGCCTCCGGATCAACAACTCTTGGATCCAAAGATGCCTCCCCTGATTAAACACATTAAAGCAGAGATTTAATGCATCATCATGCATCAAAAGCTTCAATGAAAGCACTCAAACTCGCTGCTCTCATTCACACTCCAATTTTGGCCACCAAACACAACCGAAATGGCATCAAAACCACTTCTCAACAAAGCCCAGCCATAAACCAGCAAAACCTAACATCCATTAACACCATTTAACATCTAAAAACAACCTATAAACATCCTTATACCTCCAGCAACATCAGATCCACAAGATCACCACAAAAACATCCAAGAATCACAAGCTAAACTTAGGAAACACAACCTATCCGGGATTGCATTAATCAAAACTCATTTCCTTATCAATTTAGAGTTCATTTAACATCAAAAACACACCTCAAATCACAGATTAATCATATCTAACGAAAATCATCAAAAATCACCAAATCTTGCATTATAAGCCAAGATCCATTTCACCACTTAAAATCCTTTAATAAAACTTCAATTAAGAGTTGAGAACTTGGGAATTTCAGTAAAGAACTGATAGTTTAGAGGAGAAGGACGTTCTTACCTCCAAACTTGTGTTTCTCCACTTTTTGGAATCAAAAACCTTGTTGAATCAACTAGCAAATGATGAGGTTTTGAAGATATGTTGATTAGGAATCAAAAGAATGTTGAAAGGAGGATTTTAGGTGAGAAAATCAGAAACAACTCTCTGGAAAACAAGTGTTTGGATTGAGAGAAAATGAGAGAAAGAAAATAGAGAAGTTAGTTAAGAAAATAGCCAAATGGCCTTTCCCTCCACTTTTGATATGTTTTAAAATCAGAATAAATCTCAAAATATCTTAGAAAAATCTGGAGAAACTACTTTTGGAATAATAGCTCCTTAAAGATTCAAAGTTTCAACTCTTTATAAAACAGTCACAAAACTTTCAAAAATTACATTTTGGTCACTAGCCAAAATGTCACTCTTCCAAAACCCATTTTTCAAAATTGATTTCACAGTTCACTTAATTATATTAAAAGATGATTTTAGAACATTTTTCCATATTTTTAATGCAACCCGAACTAGGCTTTCCTAATTTCACCTCTTTAGATTCGAACAGCACTTTGACCAAACCGGTCAACGCCCAAAACTTCTAAGCCCAAAACCGGGGCGTTACAACTCTCCCCCCCTTAAGAAATTTCGTCCTCGAAATTTACCTGAAGGAAAGAGATAAGGAAACTGCTTCAGCATGTCTTCCTTCCGCTCCCACGTGGCTTCCTCAACACCGCGATGCTTCCACAGCACCTTCACCAACTCAATGGTCTTGCCACGAAGAACCTTGCTATCCGAATCCAGAACCTTCACCGGTTCCTCATCATAGGTCAAATCCGGATTCAGTTCCACTTCCTCCACAGGCATCACATGCGAAGGATCAGATCTATACCTCCGGAGCATAGAGACATGGAACACATCATGAATCTTCTCCAACTCCTGAGGTAACCTCAACCGATACGCAACAGGACCCACACGCTCAACCACCTCATATGGTCCAATGTACCTAGGGCTCAACTTACCCTTTCGGCCAAACCGCATCACCTTCTTCCAAGGCGAAACCTTCAAGAACACACGATCACCCACCGCATACTCTATCTCCTTACGCTTCAAATCCGCGTAAGACTTTTGCCGATCAGAAGCAGCCTTTAACCGCTCACAAATGAGCTTTACCTTCTCTGTGGTCCCTTTTAACAAAGCCGGCATCGAAACCAACTTTTGACCAGTCTCAGCCCAACAAAGAGGAGTCCTACACTTCCTCTCGTACAAAGCCTCGTAAGGTGCCATCTGTATACTTGCCTGATAACTGTTGTTATAAGCAAACTCAACAAAAGGCAGATGCTTCTCCCAAGAACCTTGGAACTCAATCACGCAGCACCTCAACATATCCTCCAAAATCTGGATAACTCGCTCAGACTGACCATCCGACTGAGGATGATAGGATGTACTGAAATGCAACCTTGTACCCAGAGCTTGATGCAAACACTGCCAAAACCGTGATGTGAACCTCGGATCCCTATCCGACACGATCGACTTAGGCACACCATGCAGCCGCACAAAATTCAGCAATGTACCGCTCTGCCAGCTTATCCAAAGAAAACGTGGTATGCACAGGCAAGAAATGCGCACACTTCGTCAGGCGATCCACAATCACCCAGACCGAATTCTTCTTCGATGGAGACAAAGGTAAACCAGATACAAAATCCATGGTAACCCTCTCCCACTTCCACTCAGGGATTTTCAACGGTTGCAACAACCCTGAAGGAAACTGATGCTCAGCCTTAACTCGCTGACACACCAAACACTTGCTAACAAACTCCGCAACATCCTTCTTCAAACCCACCCAATAGTACTCATCACGAAGATCACGATACATCTTAGTACTACCAGGGTGCATAGCAAAAGGACTACTATGACCTTCAGTCAGAATAGCACGCCTCAACTCAGCATCAGCAGGCACTACTATCCGACTCCCAAAACACAGCACACCATCATCATTGAAACAGAAATCCGAAGGTCTACCCTCCGCGATATCCTGAACATGAGACACCAAGGAATCATCCAACAACTCCTTATCCTTGATCAACTGAACCAAAGAGGGTTTCACTTGCAACTCAGCAACGAGACCACCATCTTGCGATATGCTCAAGCTAGCAAACATAGCCCTCAGCTCAACAGCTACCTTCCTACTCAAGGCATCCGCAACAACATTAGCTTTTCTAGGATGGTACTCAATCGTCAGATCATAATCCTTGAGCAACTCCAACCAACGCCGCTGCCTAAGATTCAACTCCTTCTGAGACATCAGATACCTCAAACTCTTGTGATCTGTGTACACAGTACACTTCTCACCATACAGATAATGTCTCCAGATCTTCAGAGCAAAAACCACTGCAGCCAGTTCAATATCATGCGTAGGGTAATTGCGCTCATGCACTTTCAACTGCCGCGATGCATAAGCCACCACCTTACCCTCCTGCATCAGCACACACCCCAAACCAGCATAGGATGCATCACTGTAAACCACAAACTCTTTCCCTGATTCAGGCTGAATCAAGATAGGAGCTTGCGTCAAAGCCGCCTTAAGCTTCTCAAAAGCCTGCTGTCTCGCTTCCGTCCACTCATACTTAACATCCTTTTGCAACAGCTTCGTCAAAGGAGCAGCAATCTTGGAAAAACCATCCACAAACCTTCGGTAGTATCCCGCCAAACCAAGGAAACTACGGACCTCATGAACAGACTTAGGAACTTTCCAACTCATCACCGCCTCAATCTTCTGAGGATCAACACGAATCCCCTCAGCTGAGACCACATGTCTAAGAAACACCACCTCCCTTAACCAGAACTCACACTTACTCAGCTTAGCATAAAGCTGATTCTCCAACAAAGCTTGCAAAACAATCCTCAAATGCTCTTCATGTTCCTCCTCAGTACGCAAGTACACGAGGATATCATCAATGAACACCACAACAAACTTGTCCAGGTATTCATGAAACACACGATTCATCATGTCCATGAAAGCAGCAGGAGCATTTGTCAACCCAAACGACATCACAAGGAACTCATAATCCCCATACCTTGTCCTGAAAGCTGTCTTAGGCACATCCACATCCTTCACCTTCAACTGATAATACCCTGACCTCAAGTCAATCTTAGAGAACACAGCAGCTCCCCGAAATTGATCGAAAAGATCATCAATCCTCGGCAAAGGATACCGATTCTTGATAGTCAACTTGTTCAGCTGACGGTAATCAATGCACATTCTCATAGTGCCATCCTTCTTCTTCACAAACAAGACCGGTGCTCCCCAAGGTGACACACTCGGCCGGATGAACCCACGGTCAAGCAACTCTTGCAACTGCGTCTTCAGCTCCTTCAGCTCCTTAGGTGCCATTCTATAGGGAGTAATGGACACAGGAGTTGTATTCTCATACAGCTCAATTCCAAACTCCACCTCGCGGTTAGGAGGTAAACCAGGCAACTCCTCAGGAAAAACACCAGGAAACTCCTTCACAACTCTGATATCTTGTACCCTCAACTCTTTAGAGCTAGGATTCATCACAAAAGCTAGATAAGCTTCGCAACCTTGCCTCAGCATCCTGCTCGCCTCCAAGGTAGACACCACATTGGCAAGAAACTTCACATTCTCACCAACCACAACAACTTCATAATCATCCGCAAGCTTAAGCGAAACCCGCTTGTTCTCACAATCCACAACAGCACGATGCTCAGCAAGCCAATCCATACCAAGGATCACATCGAAACCATATAAGGGCAACTCCATAAGATCAACATGGAAAACATGTTCTTGAACAACCAAGGGACACCTTCTATAAAGCTTCCTAGTCACAACAGTCTCACCAAAAGAACTAGTGACTCGAACACCAACATCCAAAGACTCAACAGGCAAACCAAGCAATTCAGCATGCTCACGCAAAATGTATGAATGCGTAGATCCAGAATCAATCAAAGAAAGCAATGACAAGGACTGCAAAGTAAAGGTACCTGCAATCACATCCGCATCATTCCTGCCCTCTCGCTGAGCATACACCCTCGCTTGGCCTCCACCCTTAGGCTGAATAGCCACAACAAGGGCAACTCCACGACCACCTTCCTCTCTCCTCTGGAAATTACCACGGCCGCGCCCACGACCTCTCTGCGGTGCAGCAACAACAGGAGCACGCACCTGATCACCAGCCAACCTCGGACAATCACGCCTCAAATGGTCTGCGGATCCACAATTCCAGCACCCATTACCAGCAGCCGCAACAGGAGCTTGCACCACTCTCTCGGCACGAGGACAGTCACGCTTCATGTGACCACGTGAACCACAGATCCAACAAACACTCGGATCAGCTCTAGCATTGCCTCCTCTAGCAGGTGCACCACCACCTCTCTTAGCTGAAGACTGATACTTCTGATCACGTCCCCTCTTGTTCCGTCCACCTCCGGAACTAAACTCAGCTGATCGCTTGCCAGCACCCTTAGCAGATAAATTCAAGTTCATCTCGACGTCCTTGGCTCGGCCCACCAATACATCAAAATCATCATACTCGGCGGCCAGCAAATACATCTTTACATCCGTCTCTAAACCATAACGGAACCTCTCGCACCTTGCCCGCTCATCAGGTACCAGCTCCGGTGCATACTGACTGAGTCGCACAAACTGCACCTCATACTCAGCCACACTCATGCTCCCCTGGGTAAGAGACATGAATTCACGCTTCTTCTCATCTAGATATCTCACACCAAGATATCTCCGCTTGAACACATTCTGAAAGAATGTCCAAGTCACATCAGCTTCTACCATCCCAGCAATAGTGGTTGTCCACCACGTATACGCATCCTTCTGCAGCAAGGACACAACACAACCCAGCTTCTGCACATCAGTGCAACTCATCTGGCCCAAGATTCGCTTGGTACTCTCTAGCCAAGCTTCAGAACTCTCAGCAGACATACCCCTGAACTCAGTCCCACCAAGACTGCGCAAACGCTCCAAAGGTAGTCTAACACCAGCATCTTCCTGATGCCCCACTCCACGAGCCCCAGCTACTGCTACTTGAAAAGCACCAGCAATAGCTTGCACTAACATCGTCATATCAGGCATAGCTTGCCCCTGACCAGCCTCAGGTCCAGCAGCTCCAGCGCCAGCTGCAGCTCCAGCTTCCTCAGCCCCAGCACCACCACCACCAGGTGGAGGAGGAGGTAACACCGCACTACCCGTGTTTTCCTCATTCTCGTTCTCATTAGGAGCCGTAGCTCGCACATTACCTCGTAACTCTCTACGTGGTGCCATACTTTTACCATGCAATCACAACACAAATAAAACAAAGTCAGGCCCAGCAAGGTAAGCAATCCAAGTATTCAAGCTCAATTTCATTTCAAAACAACATCTTTCCTTTAGATTTGATTTGGCAATGGGTACCCACAACATGCTACATCACAGCACATACTTCAATTGCATCAAAATCACAAGCCATTAAACATGCTTTCACTCAATAAGCATACGAGGCATACATACTTCAATCATGCATACATACATTCCCAATTACTCGAGAACTCAGCTCTGATACCACCAAATGTAACCCCCTTAACCCGGCCTAGACGGTTGACCCGAATTAAGAAAGTCACACGGGGAAAACCAAAGTCAACCCGAAAGTCAACCTTGATTAACGACCCTTTTTTTTCTTTTTAACCTTGTCTAGATGCACTTTAGACCTAATTTTGATCACACAAACATCATACCAAAAGATCACAAACATCAGAGATCAAACAGGGACTTAATTGAACAATTTACAACTTTAGGGACCAAATTGTAAATTCTGATAATTATAAGGACTTAACCCAAATTGAAGTTACCATCTTGAAATTAATCATGTTTCATGCTTCTGTGTAAAATTTCAGCTCAAAAGGACTTCCCAAACTCACACAATTGCACAAACAAGTTTCAGGACCAAAACACAAACATTCCAAAACATATAACTGCCAATGTCAGCCCCCAACGACCACCCGTTCCGAAACAGGCATAGCCCGTTTCGAAACTCGGGGCCGTTCCGCAATGCGTACCGAAACGGGGGTCTGGCAGTGGCCTTTCCGTTTCGGAACGGCCCCTCCTGTTTCGGACGCCTGGCACAATTAAGGCACCCGTTCCGAAACGGTAGGTGCTGTTCCGAAACACCCTGCACAGATTGCCTAAAAATGCATACTTAAACATGCAATTGACCAACCAATCATGCTCCAAAAGCCACCAAACTTTGCCAACATGCAATTCAACATATATGAGACATACTTGCATCAACAATTCATCAAAACATCCACATATAAGAAAAGCCCCAAATCTATAGGCATGCTTCCTACACAAGTAAGCCATTCAAGCATAAACTTCCAATTCAAGCATATAAAGGCCAACCACAAAAACCAGCATTCTCAACAACATTCAACATACTTAGGGAGTTCAAAACATCTCCCAAAACATATACATTGGTCCCCCATTGCCAAATTACCAAAAGCTAAAATGTACTTAGAAAACCTTCCATACTTAGAGCTTTGTTTCCACTTGGATGCTTGCCCTCCTTGCTGCCCTCAAGTACTCTAATGTTCTGCATTATTGAATTAAGAAAACGGAAGAGAGCGTAAGCAAAAGCTTAGTGAGGAATGCTCAATAAAACCATCCAATAATGCATTTATAAAACACTTATAAAACATGCTTCAAACATCATTTACACATGCTCAAAAGAATACTTAAAACAAGCATCTCATGCTTCATTTCATTACATGTCATATTGGCCTCAAGTGATACATTTCATTTCTTTGAAAACAAGTTCATCAACTTTCACCCCAAGGACTTTTAAACACCTTGGACCCCAAGGACTTTTAAACACCTTGGCCATGGACTTTTAAACACCACAAATTAGATCACCTCAAGGACTTTTAAACACCTTGACCCCAAGGACTTTTAAACACCTTGGCCATGGACTTTTAAACACCATGAATTGCATTACCTCAAGGACTTTTAAACACCTTGAACCCCAAGGACTTTTAAACACCTTGGCCTATGGACTTTTAAACACCATAGAAAGGACCACACAAGGACTTTTAACCACCTTTGTGTCCGTAACAAGAATCATCCAAGGACTTTTAACCACCTTGATGTTCTTAAGTAAACAAGGCTCACTCAAGGGCTTTTAACCACCTTAGTGACCTTAACCTTTTCAAACATCACTTGCCAATATACATCATTTTCATCAATTAATCCACTGTTTTAAAGCATTAAACCAAGCCATATTCATCATGCACTTAAAAGCATCAAACCACATTTAATCAATGTTCAAAAACAAGGAACTCTTACCTTGAGCTTCCTTTAACATATGGCTTATCAAAACAGCAAATACCATGCTAAATCATGCTTTCAAAACAGTAATCAAAACATGCAAATAACCACATTGCATCACAACAAAATCATGGCCACCACTAGAGAGAATTTCAGAAAACTTACACTCGAGCTTAGCAAAGTTGTTTAGACTTAAACTAAGCTCCCAAGACATTGGTTTCAAAGCCGAAAACCCAATTTCACTCACCGATTCCACTTCGCCCCTTGCCGAAGCACCAAATCAAGCCTCTGGATCAACAACTCTTGGATCCAAAGATGCCTCCCCTGATTAAACACATTAAAGCAGAGATTTAATGCATAATCATGCATCAAAAGCTTCAATGAAAGCACTCAAACTCGCTGCTCTCATTCACACTCCAATTTCGGCCACCAAACACAACCGAAATGGCATCAAAACCACTTCTCAACAAAGCCCAGCCATAAACCAGCAAAACCTAACATCCATTAACACCATTTAACATCTAAAAACAACCTATAAACATCCTTATACCTCCAGCAACATCAGATCCACAAGATCACCACAAAAACATCCAAGAATCACAAGCTAAACTTAGGAAACACAACCTATCCGGGATTGCATTAATCAAAACTCATTTCCTTATCAATTTAGAGTTCATTTAACATCAAAAACACACCTCAAATCACAGATTAATCATATCTAACGAAAATCATCAAAAATCACCAAATCTTGCATTATAAGCCAAGATCCATTTCACCACTTAAAATCCTTTAATAAAACTTCAATTAAGAGTTGAGAACTTGGGAATTTCAGTAAAGAACTGATAGTTTAGAGGAGAAGGACGTTCTTACCTCCAAACTTGTGTTTCTCCACTTTTTGGAATCAAAAACCTTGTTGAATCAACTAGCAAATGATGAGGTTTTGAAGATATGTTGATTAGGAATCAAAAGAATGTTGAAAGGAGGATTTTAGGTGAGAAAATCAGAAACAACTCTCTGGAAAACAAGTGTTTGGATTGAGAGAAAATGAGAGAAAGAAAATAGAGAAGTTAGTTAAGAAAATAGCCAAATGGCCTTTCCCTCCACTTTTGATATGTTTTAAAATCAGAATAAATCTCAAAATATCTTAGAAAAATCTGGAGAAACTACTTTTGGAATAATAGCTCCTTAAAGATTCAAAGTTTCAACTCTTTATAAAACTGTCACAAAACTTTCAAAAATTACATTTTGGTCACTAGCCAAAATGTCACTCTTCCAAAACCCATTTTTCAAAATTGATTTCACAGTTCACTTAATTATATTAAAAGATGATTTTAGAACATTTTTCCATATTTTTAATGCAACCCGAACTAGGCTTTTCTAATTTCACCTCTTTAGATTCGAACAGCACTTTGACCAAACCGGTCAACGCCCAAAACTTCTAAGCCCAAAACCGGGGCGTTACAGACTTTGTGTCTGGTTTGCCTTTGTCGTCATCGAAGAAGAATTCGGTGTGGGTGATCGTGGATCGCCTGACGAAGTGTGTTCATTTCTTGCCTGTGCATACTACGTATACCTTGGACAAGCTTGCAGAGCTGTACATTGCTGAGATTGTGCGGCTGCATGGTGTGCCAAAGTTGATCGTGTTGGATAGAGATCCGAGGTTTACATCGCGTTTCTGGCAGTGTTTACATCAGGCTTTGGGTACACAGTTGAATTTCGGTACTTCTTATCATCCACAGTTGGATGGACAGTCTGAGCATGTTATCCAAGTGCTGGAGGATATGTTGAGGTGCCGTGTGATTGAGTTTCAGGGTTCTTGGGAGAAGCATTTGCCGTTGGTGGAGTTTGCTTATAACAATAGCTACCAGGCAAGTATTCAAATGGCACCTTATGAAGCCTTGTACGGGAGGAAGTGTAGAACTCCTCTTTGTTGGGCTGAAACAGGTCAGAAGTTGGTTTCAATGCCGGCTTTGTTGAAAGGAACCACCGAGAAGGTGAAGCTCATTTGTGAGCGATTGAAGGCAGCTTCTGATCGGCAGAAGTCTTACACGGATTTGAAGCGTAAGGAGATTGAGCATGCGGTAGGTGACCGTGTGTTTTTGAAAGTTCCGCCTTGGAAGAAGGTGATGAGGTTTGGTCGAAAGGGTAAGTTGAGCCCTAGGTACATTGGACCATACGAGGTGATTGAAAGTGTGGGTCCTGTTGTGTACAAGCTGAGGTTACCGCAAGAGTTGGAAAATATTCATGATGTGTTTCACGTTTCTATGCTTCAGAGGTATAGATCTGATCCTTCGCATGTTATGCATGTGGAGGAAGTGGAGTTGAATCCAGACTTGACCTATGATGAGGAACCGGTGGAAATTCTAGATTCAGACAGAAAAGTTCTTCGAGGCAAGTCCATTGATTTGGTAAAGGTGTTGTGGAAGCATCGTGGTGTTGAGGAAGCCACGTGGGAACGAAAAGATGACATGGTGAAGCAGTTTTCGTACCTTTTTCCTCCAGGTAAATTTCGAGGACGAAATTTCTTTAAGGGGAGAGTTGTAACACCCTAATTTTGGGCTTGGAAGTTTAGGGTCTGAACCGGGCCGGTCTGATTTTTGGTTCGATTATAAAAAGGTGGTTTAGGGAAAGCCTAGTTCGGGATGCATTAAAAATATGGAAAAATATCTAAAAAATCCTCTTTTAAAATATATAAGAGAGTGGTGAAATCAATTTTGTAAAATAAGGTTTGGAAGTGTGACATTTCAGAATAGTGATTAAAATGTAATTTTTGAAAAGTTCAGTGGTGACTGTTTTGTAAGGATTGAAACTTTGAATCTTTAAGGAGCTAATTTACCCAAGGAAGGATTTCTCCAGAATTTTCTTAATTTTAATGACTCATTTAATGTTTAATTAATTAAAAGAGGTGAGGGAAAACCATATTTAGCTTTTCATAACTAACTTTCTTAAAAACTTTCTCATCTAATTTTCTCTCAAAATTCCCTCAGCCAAACACATTTCCACAGCAGCTTTTCTCTTGATTTTCACACTAAATGATGAGTTTTCAATCATCAAAAGATTCCTAAACCTTTCTACATCAAATCCTCTTCATTTGCTTATTGAATTTTCAAGGATTCTTGCTCAAATCAATGAGAAAACTACATTTAGAGGTAAGGATGTACTTCTCCTCTAAATACTCAGTTCTTTACTGAAATTCCCATGTTCTCAATCCTTAAATTAAGTTTTATAAAAGGTTTTGATGTTGTGATCTTGATTTTGGCTTAAAACTCAAGATTTGGATTTAATCTTGAAGAAATTCGTAATGAATGTTTGGGCTATGTTTTGAGATGTCTTTTTAATGTATTTTGGATGTTTAATGATGTGTAATTGAGGTTTAATCATTGCAATCCCGAATAGGTTGATTTTCCTAAGTTTTTACTTACGAAAATGGTGGTTTTTGGGGTTATCTTGGTGTTCTTTTATAGCTGGAGGTATAAGGACGAGTGTATGATCTTTTTGGATATTAATTGATGTTTAAGAATGTTTAGAAGTGATGGATCTTGGCTGGGTAATGTTGGGGATGAGTTTGAGGTGATTTCGGTTGTGTTTGGTAGCCGAAATGTTAGATTTGGTGAGAGCAGCGAGTTTAGATGTAATGGCTGAAGATTTTAATGCATGATGATGCATTGATCCTCTACTTTGATGTGTTTAAAACATGGGAGACTCATTCAGATCCTTGAGGTGTTGATCCGGAGGCTTGATCGGCGTTTCGGCAAGCTTGCGAAATGAAATTGGTGAGTGAAGTTTGGTTTTCAGCTTTGAAACCAATGTTTGAAGGTTTTGGGAGCATAGTTTAAAGTCTAAGCAACTTAACTAAGCTCAAGAGTAAGTTTTCAGAGAAACTCTCTCTTTGATGAACCATGAGATGGTTGGATGCAATGTGTTTAATTTGCATGTTTAAATTCTGTTTTGAAAGCATGTTTTAGCATGATTAATGCTGGTTTTGAAAGCCGTGTGTTGAAGGATGCTCAAGGTAAGAGATCCTTGGTTTTGACATTGATAAATGTGGTTTTGATGCATAGTGGTGCATGATGGTTTAATGGCTTTGATTAATGCTTTAAAACAGTGGATTGTTGATGATAATTGATGTATATTGGCAAGTGATTTGTTGGTTTTAAAGTACTTGAATCGGATATAGTTAGCCGGATATAGGACTGGGTGCATCGTGAATTAAGTCGCCTTGGATGTTGAGGAGTTGTAATGGTACCGTAAACTCCATCCAAGTACACTAACGAGATGTTTAAGATCACAATGGTGGTTAAAAGTCCATGTGTGGATCTTGTGTTGTGTGTGTTGTTGAGGGGTTGTGATTGTACCGTTAAACTCCATCACGGGTGTTGAGGGGTTGTGATTGTACCGGTAAACTCCACCTTGTGTGTTCGGTAGTGTGTATGAAGCGTATGGGACAACGTTTGTAATCCGCGTATTCGATTGTGTTTTATGTTGAAAAAGGTTATGGTTTATCACATGGAAGGCAATATGACATGTTAATGATAATGAAGCATGAGATGCTTGTTGTGTATGCATTGTTGCATGAAAAGTGATGTTTATGTGTTTAAAGGCCTTTTTAAAGGTGTTTTATAAAGTGCATTATTGTGTTGTTTCTTTAGACCATGCCTCACTAAGCAAATGTGCTTACGCTCTCTTTCTTGAACCAATAATGCAGAGAATTGAAGTGCTTTAAGGGCAGCAAGGAGGCTAAGAATCCAAGGGAAAGCAAAGCTCATGTATGGTGACTATTTTTACAACATTATTAGCTTTTGGTATTTGGCAATGGGAACCTAGGTTGTGTTTTTGGGAGATGTTTTTAGACTCCCTGAGTTTGGCATGATGCCTATGATATTTTGGATTTGTAATTGGCCATTTTGGTGTTTGCTTTGATGATTTGATGCTTGGATGGTTTTCAATATTAGGATGCATGCCTATAGATTTGTGGTTCTTCCTATTTGATGCCATGAATGTGATTTGATGATGCAGTCTTGTACCAAATATGTATGATGACTTGTTGGCATGATTAGGAGGTCATATGGATGTATTTGAGTGGTTAATTGTATGTTAAACCAGCGAAATCTGCATTTTCTGGGCAGTCTGTATCGGAACGGGCTCTACCGTTTCGAAATAGGGGCCTGTAATGGCCTTCGTGTATCGAAACAGGTAGAGGGCGTTTCGAAACGGATTTGCCACTGCCAAGCACAGTTTCGAAACTGGTCTCGAAACGAACCCGCGTTTCGGAACGGTCAACCCCTATTCCGAAACGGGTGACCGTTGGGCACTGATTTGAATGGTTAAGGGTTTGCATACTTTACGTTTTGGTCCTGAATTTTGTATATGCAATTTCTTGAGTTTGAGATGTCCGTTTAAGGTGAAATTTGACAGCGAAGCATGGAATATGACTAATTTCATATTGGTAAATTAAAAATCAGTAAAGTCCTTCGTCTTTCCAGAATTTACATTTTGGTCCCTAAAAGTTGTAGTTTGTGCAATTGAGTCCGTTATCGTCATCCGGTCGCTGTGCTTTTCAAGTATGCTCTTCATGAGGGAACGCTTAGGTTTAATATACATTTAGACAAGTTTAAAAAGAAAAAAAGGGTCGTTAATCAAGGTTGACTTTTGGGTTGACTTAGGTTTTCTACGTGTAATCTTCGTAGTTCGGGTCAACCGTCTAGGCTGGGCTAAGGGGGTTACAATGCCTCACTAAGCAATTGTGCTTACGCTCTCTCTCTTGAACCAATAATGCAGATAATTAAAGTGTTTGAGGGCAACAAGGAGGCTAAGAGTCCAAGGGAAACTAAGCTCATGTATGGTGATGTTTTCATAACACTATTAGATTTTGATATTTTGGCAATGGGAAACTAATATGTGTTTTGGGAGATGTTTTGGACTCCCTAGTTGTGGCTTGATGCTTTTGATGTTTTGTGATTTGTAATTGGCCTTTTGAAGCTTGATTTGGTGTTTTGTTGGTTGTTTGGGTTTGGATATTAGGATGCATGCCTATAGACTTGTGGAATTCCATGACTGATGCCATGAATGTGTTTTGAAGTTGCAAACTTGTACCTTATATGTATAATGACTTGTTTTCATGATTAGGAAGTCATTAGGATGCGTTTGAGTGGTTTTATGCATGTTAAACCAGCAAAATTTACAGCTTCTGGGCAACCCGTATCGATACACTCATAGGCGTTTCGAAACGGGGGCCTGTAATGGCCTTGGTGTTTCGAAACGGCTGGTGACCGTATCGAAACGGTTTGGCCACTGGAAGGCCCTATTTCGAAACAAGTCTCGAAACGAACCCGTGTTTCAGAACGGTCGACCCCGTTTCGAAACAGGTGACCGTTGGGCTCTGATTTGAATGGTTTTGAGGTTTGCAAGCTTTACATTTTAGTCCCGAAAATTGTATTTGCAATTGCATGAGTTTGAGATGTCTGTTAAAGGTGAAATTTGACAAGGAAGCATGTAATATGACTAATTTAATATTGGTAACTTAAAAATCAGTTAAGACCTCCTAATTTCTAGAATTTGCAATTTGGTCCCTAATATTTGTGATTTGTGCAATTGAGTCCCTTATTGATATTCGTTCGCTGAGCTTTTCTCATAAATGTTTCTCAAGAGTACGCTTAGGGTTAATGTGCATCTGGACAAGTAAAAAGAAAAAAAGGGTCGTTAATCAAGGTTGACTTTGGTTTTCCCTGTGTAATCTTCATAGTTCGGGTCAACCGTCTAGGCCGGGCTAAGGGGGTTACACAATGGGAAATGAGCTCACATGGAATTCAATTGCATCTTGCTTAATCGTAGTTGCAAAGATGCTAATAGGTTTCTTATCGATCAAGGTAATGGATTTTTCTCCTAAGCCACGGAGAAATAGTTTCCTCTTTTGGCAATCTACCCATGCTTGATGCCTTCCTAACCAATATAATCCCAGAATGAGATCAAATTCAACAAAGGGTAATAACTATAGGTCGGCTAGGAAAGGGATGCCTTGAATGAACAAAGGGCAGTCCTTGCATATTTGGTTCACTATTACATTGTCTCTTAGAGGGTTGGTAGCAATTAAGTTACAACTAATATATTCAGGTTTTAATTTAAGCTTTTCGATTAAAGGAGAACATATGAATGATTGTGTGGATCCCGTATCAAACAAAGCGTAGACAAGTTAAGTATCGAGGTAGATTGTACCTGCTATTACATCGGTAAACTCTTCATCCTCTCATCACCGAATGTGATAAACTCGAGCGGAAGCCCGAGACTCTTGATCTGTAGCATTAGACCCTTGGCCTTTGTTCATTCCATATATGCCCGAGTTAGCTTGTTTTGAACCCTTTCCCATGAGTGAAAGAGCCTGATTTGACTTGTGAGACACATGAGAAGGCAATCTATTCGGATTTTGGGGGCAATCTTTGACATAGTTGTAACACCCCAAAATCCGGTTTAGTCGGAATTAGGTTCTGGTGATCGAAAATCTAACATTGATAAAATCCAAATATTGTATCTGCTAGTTAATTATTGATATCGTACTATAATTGAGCTAAATTATCGTCATTGGACCCCATCGAATAATACTGAAACCTATATAGTGGCTTAATTGAGAAAATTGTAAGTTCGAGGGCAAGACCATAGCGTAGTGAGAGTTGAGGGAATAACCTTGCGATTAGCTCCTCCTCAATATCTAATATCCCAACGTGGGGCAATCTGGTGAAGTTACTTCACCTAAAGGAAAGCTAAATTGAGTATGAGTATATATTTTACATAAACAAAGGAAAAGGAATAGAGAGCTTACCGAGAGTACCTTAAGCAAGCACCTCCCGTTTTGTCATTTTCACCATCTTCCTCCAAGCTAGCACCTCCATTGGAAAGCAAGCTTTAGTTTAGTTTTTCTTCGATTTATTGATATCAAAACATTGCTATTGATCGAGTAAGCTCTATTCCTCAATTGAATAATGGATCCATGGATAAATCGAGCTTAATCAAAAACTAGGGTTTTAACTATCCATAGATGATTCATTGTTGAAGTTTATATTGAATTTGGATATCGATTTTGATATCGTTGTATTGATTTGATATCGTATTATCGATCCTAATAATCTCCCTATTTATTTCCTAGTTCAAGATAATGAAAAGAAGTATCCATCAAATTCACCGAAGGCTAGAAACAAGGGAGTTGTCATCCGAGAGCCGTAGGAGCATCGCCTTCTCGAATCTATTATTGTTGAATTTTGGTTTAATGGCTAACATTCCTTTTAAGGAAGTTGCATCAGATCGTTAGTCGGATCTATTGGTAAGCATCGGTTAGTTAGTATTGAACATCAGACACGGTTATTGGTATTGTCATCGTGCATTGTTACCGATATAGCTATTGGTATTGAAACATTGTGAATGAACCATGGGATAATGATATTGACATTTAAATTATGAAATATTGATATTGAGTCATGTTCACTATGAGTAACTTTATAGACATTGGTTATTGGAATTATAATTGATTATTGACATTGGTTATTGGAGTTATTATTGATTAATGACATTGGTATTGAAACCTTGGATTTGAATGGATTTTGGATACAATTGGCATTCCATAGAATTCATGAGCTCAGTGTACGAGTAGACTACGTTCCTAACGCTACGAACTATATTGATTTGGTGAGGCGGAAGGATGTGTTGGTATTGGTCATATTGGTCAGGCGGAGGGATTGGACCATTCATTGATTTGGCGAGGCGTAGGAATCCATGTATCCAATATTTTGATTCAATCCAAGGATTAATAATGAATTTGATATGATAAACATTGTATATTGAGACATTGCATTGACATTGAAGAGCATGATATTATGTAAAAACTTCATACACTGTTATTCATATTGTTGTGACTACCTCACTAGGCAATGCATGACTAACGTGTCTCATCTCATGCATTTCAGGTTGAAGAATCGACCCCCTTTTGAAGATCGGAGAAGTCGCGACAAGGCAAGTCACTACAAGCCAAGTAATGTAAATTATCCTTAAGAACTCTTAGAAGGTGGAAAAGTAGTTGAACTAGTATTATATGCCTATTTTGTTATGCTTAATATGTATAATAGATGAAAAGTGATTAAGGGCCTAAAAATGACTTTTGGGTTGGATATAACTTGACAAAAATGGTATATTTGGCTCATAAAGGTCAAAACATAGTAAACGTATTCATATGATGATGAAATTTGGCATGCCAGTAGTTTATAACATTAATAAGTTGTGTGTAAAGTTTCATTGCATATGAACACTATTTGGCAGGTTAATTTGATTAAAAACCAGAAAAAATTTGTCATTACAGGTCAGGCCGTATCGAAACATTTTGCTACTAGAATTCACTGTTTCGATACATGTCTTTAGTGTATCGAAACAGGTCAAAGTCAAAATCAAAGGGAGTCAATCTGTACCGATACATGGCTTGCTCGTACCGATACAGTTTAAAGGAAAAGTCAATGTAGGTTGACCATTGATCACCTGTTTCAAAACAGTCTCTAGGAGTTTCGATACATGGTTAGTTAATATAGTTAAAAGGCGCAATCTGAGAGTTTGATCACTGAGTTTTGGATGTTTAAATTGAATGAGTAAATGAACTCCAAATTGTATGAGATTTTACAAACTTGTCATTATTGTAATGAATTTCATTAAGGTATGGTGAAATACATTGAAGGACCTCGAATTTGTTAGATTTACAATTTGGTCCCTAAAAATTGTAATAGTTATAAATTGGTCCTAAGTGGACAATTATTGCCTCGTAACAGAATAATCAATATAAGAAGCATGTTGGTTATCAATTTAATATTGTTGCATTGATTATTGTTTAAATATTGATAACAAAATGAAACTTTATTACACTGTATTGTTCGTCGGTATCACCTTCTGACTCGGTTCTCGATTAGATTGGGAAGGGGGTGTTACAATAGTGATTCATCTCTCCACATAAGTAGCAAGCATTAGTTATCTTTCTGCATACTCCAGTATGATTCTTTTGACAAATCTTGCAAGTAGGGATTTGAGTTTCCCTCCCGATATTCCCAACGCTATCCAAGGACACCATTGGTGTCGAGGCTCTAGACATAGCTTGAGGCTTGGGTATATAGGTGCCCTTAGATAAACTTCCTTGGTTGGAAGAATATCCTCCTTGGTTCTTTCACTTCTTGTTGCGCCAATGAGGCTTATGATCATGTCTCGATCTCTTGTTATCTCGGGACAGATTCTCCGATCATTTTGCCGAAGTCTTCATCTTGGCTTCGGTAGCTATGACTCGGTTAACAAGCTCTTGGAAGTTCTTAATCCCTAGAGTAGTGAACATGGGGCCTAACTCATCATCGAGCCCGTCTATAAACATTCTACATTTGTCTTCCTCCTTCTTTATAAATTCTGATCCATACTTGCATTATTTGCAAAACTCGGAGACATACTGCTCAACTGGTTTCCCTCCTTGCTTCAGATACAAAAAATTCTTCTTTCGTTCGGCCAGGTATTGGTCACTAATGTCCTTCTTTTTAAACTTATTTAGGAAGAATTCCTAGGTGACATCTTTCTCTGCTGCTTCCAGAGTAGTGGTCTGCCACCAACTGAATGCTTCATTGGGCAACAAAGCCACTGCACACTTAAGTTTGTGATCATCTGAACACTACGATTGCTTAGACATGATTCTTTTCGTATTCTCCATCCAAAATTCCACTTCGTCTGGTTTGTCTTCACATGTTTTGGTAAAGGTGTAAGCCCGGTGTTGGGGTAGCTTATTGATTGAAGCTCTTGTCGATCTTGCTACGGAGAGACAAGAATAGTTGGAGGATTCTGTCTCATAAAGACAATCATATGATCGAACATCTCCTTTAGACTGAAGAAGCATTCTTGTTGTATGGGATGAATTGCATGTGCTTCTTGTTGAACTTGTTGAGGTGTAGCAGGCTCTTTAGGATTTTGCTCCATCCTCACGCTCCCTCCGTCATTGGAGGAGCCTGTCGAGCTTTCATTATCTTTACCCAACCTTGTTTCAGACATTCTATATAAGAAGTAAAAGATAGTAAAGCTCAAGTCACAATCCAATCAATGTTCAAGTAACTCCTAGGTGGCACCTAAGTCATCAATAACAATACCTTATTCATGCAATAGACCCTAGAATCATGTAACTTTAAAGCTCTGATTACCATTCTGCAACATACTCTAACCACCCTAGTAGGATTAGGTAAGTTACCACAATTTCAATCAAAGACTCACTCAATTAAAGCTGGTGAGTTCAATTCGTTTTAAGTCTTTCTTGTTCTGTAACCCCCTTAGCCCAGCCTAGACGGTTGACCCGAACTACGAAGGTTACACGGGGAAAACCAAAGTCAACCTGAAAGTCAACCTTGATTCACGGCCCTTTTTTTTCTTTTTAATCTTGTCTAGATGCTTTTTAACCCTAAGTGAGTACTCACAACAAACAATTGGAAAAGGCACAACGAACGGATATCAAATAGGGACTCAATTGCACTTTACACGAATTTAGGGACCAAAATGTAATTTCTGTAAATTAGAAGGTCCTCATTGATTTTAAAGTTACCATTATGAAATTAGTCATGTTACATGCTTCTCTGCCAAATTTCATTTTAATTGGACATCACAACCTCAAGCAATTGCAATCTCAACATTCAGGACTAAAATGTAAAACATGCAAACCTCATAACAATTCAAATCTATGACCAACGGTCACCCGTTTCGAAACACTTACCTGCCGTATCGAAACGCTAGCACAAGACACCCACCCGTTTCAAAACTTGTTCTGAAACACGGCACTCCAGTAGCCAAAACATTTCGAAACAGTCTCTAATCGTTTCGAAACACGAAGGCCATTACAGGCCCCCGTTTCGAAACACTAGAGGGTGTTTTGATACGGTGTGCCCAGAAACTGCAGCAAGGACTGGTTTTTCACCCAAAAACCCATTCAAACTCCTCTCAAGGACTCTCTAATCAAACCAACAAGTCCACATACATATAAGGTACATACTTGGATCACACAAACCCAATCATCGCATTAAACATGAAAACTCATTGGTCTAGAGGCATGCTTCCTAATATCAAAATCCAAATAGGCAATCAAACCTCAACACAAGCAATTAAGTCCATTTACAAGTCAATCCAGCCAAAGCAAACATGCCACTACCTTAGGGAGTTTAACACATCTCCCAAAAACAAAACTTGGTTTCCCATTGCCAATCTATCAAAACTAAAGTGTATGAAAACTTCACCATACATGAGCTTGGACTTCCTTGGATGAACTTAGGTTTCTTGAAGCCCGAAAACACCTCAATTATATGCATTATTGGTAAAAGAGAGAGCGTAAGCACAAATGCTTAGTGAGACATTGTCTAAAGAAAACCAACACAATAATGCACATTTAGAAAACACTTTCATCAAAAGCTTTAAATCCACATGCTCATCTCTTTTCTCATGCTTGGAAAACTTTCAAAGCAATACTCATTGAAACAACATGTACCTTCATTCTATCTCATGCATTAAAACCAATGTAAAACTCATGGCAAGGCCATACACATGCTTGTATTGTCAAAGCATTTCTAAACAGATCTCATATGAATAACTCAGGGCATAAATCATTTCATCAAAGGTACATGTGTAACAGAAACCATTTCATCATTTATATTGGCATTTAGCATCTCATTAATACTCGGATATGCAGACACATTTCTACACTAGACTCTTCCGGTGGAATCTCGCATCACCGTACTCACTTGTCTAGCAACATAGCTTCCGGTGGAATCTCTCATCACCGTACTCACATGGCGGAATCTCTCATCGCCACCAAGCTTAGGTATTTCACCAAGTCCTACCCGATGGAATGCCCATCATTGGAATATCTCCCTTTGGCTTAACCAAAGAGCATGTACGGATTTTTAGTTTAAAGTGTACTCTCATCCTATTGATCGATCAATTATATCCTGTAAGTTTCTCAACATCTATGCCAATATAATGTGTTAAAACATCATCACACCTACTATTTTTCATGCAATATAACCCAAAGGTTTTCTCACCACATTTCAAATCATATATCATACTTTGCTTCAAACCAAAAGCTCAAATCTATTCAATGCAACATGCCATCTCATGACATCTCTACAAGAATAATATCATGCTCTAAATCATGCATAAAAACAGTAGGAATTTATCAATCTCAAACCATGAGCATGTAAAAACATTATAGGGGAAAACACCACTTTAGAGAGACCAAATCAAACCATACTTACTTCCAGATTTAGGAAGGTGTTTCAAACCTCTCCTAAATCCCTAAACCTTGTATTTTTGTCCACATGGACTTCTAACCCAATCGCACTCACCGCTTTCGTTTCGCTTGCTTGCTGAAACGCCAATTAAGCTTCCGGATCAACTCCAAAAGTGTTCAAATATGTCTCCCCTATTTTTGACACATAAAAGAAAAGGATTAATGCATCATCATGCATTGAAATCTTCAGCCAACACTCCAAAACTCGCTGCTCTACCTAAACCCAACATTTCGGCTACCAAACACAACCGAAATCACCTCCAAACTCTTCCAAAACTTAACCCAGCCAAGATCCATCACTTCTAAACATTTCTAAACATCAATTATCATCAAAAACAACCCTAAACTCGTCCTTATACCTCCAGCTATAACAGAACACCAAAAACACCCCAAAAACCACCATTTTCACAAGCAAAAACTTAGGAAAAACAACCTATTCGGGATTGGATTGATAAAACCTCATTTATAACATCATTTAACATCCAAAATACATTAGAAAACAATCTCAAAATAGAGCCCAATCAATTACCACGAAAATCTTCAAGATCTTTTCCAAAATCTTCAGTTTTAAGCCAAAATCTTATTTCTAACATTAAAACCATTCATAAATCTTTAATAAAGGATTGGGAACTTGGGAATTTCAGTAAAGAACTGAGTATTTAGAGGAGAAGAACAATATTACCTCTAAAAGATGATTTCTCCTTGATTTGGGCAAATTTCCATGAAAATACAATGTGGAAATCAAATGGATTTGTTGCAAGGTTGATTAGGAATCAATGAGTGATGGAAATCTCATCAAATGAAATGGAAATCAAAGTGAATTTTGCTGGAGAAAGTGTTTGATTGATAAGATTTTGAGAGAAAATGAAATTAGAGAAAAGTAGTTTAACACCTTTCATTTATTTAATTAAATCATTAATTAAAACACCCAAATTAAGGAAAAATCTGATGAAAACATTTTGGGTAAATTAGCTCCTTAAAGATTCAAAAGTTTCAATCCTTTACAAAACAGTCACTACTAAACTTTGCAAAAATCGCAATTTGGTCACTACACCGAAATGTAGTATTTCCAAACCTTATTTTGTAAAATTGATTTCACCACTCTCTTACATATATTAAATGAGGATTTTTTTGATATTTTTCTATAATTTTAAAGCATCCCGAACTAGGCTTTCCTTAAAACTCCCCTTTATATTCGAACCGTTTCTCAGACCGGTCCGATTCAGACCCTAAACTTCTAAGCCCAAAATTGGGGTGTTACAACTCTCCCCCTCTTAAGAAATTTCGTCCTCAAAATTTACCTGGAGGAAAAAGATAAGGAAACTGCTTCTTCATGTCATCTTTCCTTTCCCACGTGGCTTCCTCAACACCACGATGCCTCCACAACACCTTAACCAACTCAATGGTCTTACCTCGAAGAACTTTACTGCCCGAATCCAGAATCTCAACCGGCTCCTCATCATAGGTCAAATCTGGATTCAACTCAACTTCCTCTACAAGCATAACATGCGAAGGATCCGACCGATACCTCCGAAGCATGGATACATGAAACACATCATGTATCTTCTCTAACTCTTGTGGTAACCTCAACTTATAAGCAACAGGACCCACACGTTCAATCACCTCGTATAGTCCAATATACCTAGGGCTCAACTTACCCTTCCGGCATAATCTCATCAGCTTCTTCCAAGGTGAAACCTTCAAGAACACACGGTCACCCACCGCAAACTCAATCTCTTTACGCTTCAAATCTGTGTAAGACTTCCGTCGATCAGAAGCTGCCTTCAACCGCTCACAAATGAGCTTCACCTTCTTAGTGGTTCCCTTCAACAAAGCCGGCATTGAGACCAACTTTTGACCTGCTTCAGCCCAGCAAAGAGGAGTTCTGCACTTCCTCCCATACAAGGCTTCATAAGGTGGCATTTGAATACTTGCCTGATAGCTTACTTACCTGATAGCTATTATTATAAGCAAACTCCACCAAAGGCAAATGCTTCTCCCAAGAGCCTTGAAACTCAATCACGCAGCACCTCAACATATCCTCAAGCACTTGGATAACACGCTCAGACTGTCCATCCGATTGCGGATGATAAGAAGTACTGAAATTTAGCCACGTACCCAAAGCTTGATGCAAAGACTCCCAAAAACGCGATGTGAACCTCAGATCTCTATCCGACACTATAGACTTTGGTACACCATGAAAACGCACAATCTCAGCAATGTACAACTCTGCAAGCTTATCCAAGGTATACGTGGTATGCACAGGTAAGAAATGCGCACACTTCGTAAGCCGATCCACAATCAACCACACCGAATTTTTCTTCGATGCCGACAAAGGCAAACCAGACACAAAGTCCATGGCGATTCTTTCCCACTTCCATTCAGGTATCCTCAACGGTTGCAACAACCCTGAAGGAAACTGATGCTCAGCCTTAACCCGCTGACAAACCATGCACTTACCCACATATTCTATAACATCTTTCTTCAAACCCACCCAATAGTACTCATCCCTCAGATCACGATACATCTTTGTACTACCAGGGTGCATAGCAAAAGGACTGCTATGAGCTTCAGTCAGAATAGTATGCATCAACTCTACATCATTCGGCACTACTATTCGTCTTCCGAAACATAGAACTCCATCATCATTAAAACAAAAATCCGATGGTCTATCCTCAGCAATATCCTGAACATGTGGCACCAAAGAATCATCCAACAACTGCTTATCCTTTATCAATTGAACCAAAGATGGTTTCACTTGTAATTCAGCCACAAGACCTCCATCTCGTGAAATAATAAAACTAGCAAGCATAGCCCTTAACTCTATGCCACTTTCCTGTTCAATGCATCCGCCACAACATTAGCATTTCCTGGATGGTACTCGATCATCAGATCGTAATCCTTAAGCAACTCCACCCAACGTCGTTGCCTAAGATTTAACTCTTTCTGAGACATCAAATACTTCAAACTCTTGTGATCCGTGTACAAAGTACACTTCTCACCATAAAGATAATGTCTCCAGATCTTCAAAGCAAAAAACCACCGCAACTAACTCAATATCATGCGTAGGGTAATTGCACTCATGCATTTTCAACTGTCGCGATGCATAAGCCACCACCTTAACCTCTTGCATTAGCACACACCCCAAACCAACGTAGGATGAGTCACTATACACCACAAACTCTTTTCATGACTCAGGTTGAACTAAAATAGGAGCTTGCGTCAAAGCTGCCTTAAGCTTCTCAAAAGCTTGTTGTCTTGCTTCCGTCCACTTATACTTAACATCTTTTTGCAACAACTTCGTCAAAGGGGCGACAATCTTTGAAAATCCATCCACAAACCTCCAGTAGTATTCTTCCAACCAAAGGAAACTACGGACTTCATGAACAGACTTAGAAGGCTTCCAATTCATCACCGCCTCAACCTTCTGAGGATCAACACGAATCCCCTCAGCCGAAACCACATGACCAAGGAACACAACTTCCTTTAACCAAAACTCACACTAGCTCAACTTAGCATAAAGCTGATTTTCCAGAAGCGCTTGCAAGACAACCCTCAAATGACCTTCATGCTCCTCCTCAGTACGAGAGTATACAAGGATATCGTCAATGAACACCACAACAAACTTGTCCAAATATTCATGGAACACTCTATTCATCATGTCCATAAAAGCTGCAGGAGCATTCGTCAAGCCAAACAGCATTACAAGGAACTCATAATGCCCATACCTCGTTCTAAAGGCTATTTTTGGTACATCCACATCTTTCAACTTAAGCTGATAGTATCCTGACCTTAAGTCAATCTTGGAGAACACAGCCGCTCCCCGAAACTGATAAAAAAGATCATCAATCCTCGGCAAAGGATACCTATTCTTGATAGTCAACTTGTTCAGCTGACGATAATCAATGCACATTCTCATAGTGCCATCCTTCTTCTTCACAAACAAGACCGGTGCACCCCAAGGTGACACACTAGCCCGAATGAAGCCACGGTCAAGCAACCCCTGAAGTTACGTCTTCAACTTCTTTAGCTCCTTAGGTGCCATGCGATAGGGAGCAATGGACACCGAAGTTGTGTTTTCATACCGCTCAATTCCAAACTCTACCTCTCGACTAGGCGGCAATCGAGGTAACTCCTACGGAAACACTCCAGGAAACTCTCGAACAGTTCTAATATCTTGAACGTGCAACTCCTTTGAACTAGGATTCATCACAAAGGCTAGGTAAGCCTCACAACCTTGCCTCAGCATCCGACTTGCTTCTAACGTAGACACCACATTGGCAAGAAACTTCACATTCTCACCCACCACCACTACTTCATAATCATCCGCAAGTTTCAACAAAACTCGCTTGCTCTAAAAATCCACTACAGCTCGATGCTCGACAAGCCAATCCATACCAAGGATTACATCAAAGCCATAAAATGCTAATTCCATGAGATCAACAAGAAAAACATGATCCTGCACTTTCAAGGGACATATTCTATACAACATTCGTGTTACAACTGTCTCACCAAAGGAACTAGTCACACGCATACCAACATCCAAGGACTCAACAGGTAAACCAAGCATTTGTGCATGTTCACGCAATATGTATGAGTGTGTAGATCCAGAATCAATCAAAGAAAGTAATGATAAGGATTGCAAAGTGAATGTACCTGCGATCACATCCGTATCATTCCTTCCCTCACGTTGGGCGTACACTCGAGCCTGACTAGCACCCTCAGGTTGAATGACCACAACATGTGCTATATTCCTACCACCATCATCTTTGCGCTGAAAATTACCACGGCCGCACCCACGACCTTTCTGTGGCTCAGCTGCTCTCACCGGAGCCTGTCCCTCTCTCAAAGGCTGAGGACAATCCTTCTTCAAATGTCCACGGTTCCCACAATTCCATCATGTCCCAAGGTTACCCCAACACTCGCCACCATGCCGTCTACCACAAAAGTTACACTCAGGTGTCCTCAGAACAGCATTAGGTCCTTGCTGACCTCTCCTAGGGTTACCACCACCCCGCCTAGCATCATAATGCGGCCTCCTATCCTTATGCCTCTTGTTGCGATCTCTACCATAATCGTATTCAGCCGCTCGCTTCTCAGAGCTAGATCCACCTGCTCGACTAGTCAGACCAAGGTTAGACTCAATGTCCTTGGCCCTAGTGACCAAGACATCGAAATCTGTATAATCAGTTGCAAGCATAAAAGTCTTCACATCCGTTACCAACCCATAACGGAATCGTTCACACCTGTCTCGCTCATTAGGGATTAGCTCAGGTGCATACTGACTAAGGCGGACAAACTGAATTTCATACTCGGCTACAGACATGCTACCTTGCATAAGAGACATAAATTCTCTTTTCTTCTCATCTAGGTAACACACACCCAGATACTTCCGCTTGAACGCATTCACAAAGAACGTTGTAACCCCTTAGCCCGGCCTAGACGGTTGACCTGAACTACGAAGATTACACGGGGAAAACCAAAGTCAACCCGAAAGTCAACCTTGATTAACGACCCTTTTTTTCTTTTTAAACTTGTCTATATGCACATTAATCCTAGGCATACTCCTGAGATAAGCATACTAAAAAATCATAGCAATCGGAAAACAATAAGGGACTCAATTGCACAATATACGAATTTAGGGACCATTTTGTAAATTCTGGAAATTAAGAGGACTTTACCAATTTTTAAGTTACCATTATGAAATTAGTCATGTTTCATGCCTCTCTGCCAAATTTCACCTTAAACGGACATCTCAAACTCAAGCAATTGCACATACAAAAATCATGACTAAAACGTAAAGCTTGCAAACCTCAAAACCATTCAAATCAGTGCCCAACGGTCAAGTGTTTCGAAACGGGGATAGACCATTCAAAAATGGGGCTTGGCAGTAGCCAAAGTGTTTCGAAACACCTCTACCCGTTTCGAAACACCCAGGCCAAATCAAGCACCTGTTTCGAAACAGGCAAGGGTGTTTCGAAACAGGCAAGGGTGTTTCGAAACACCCTGCCGAGAAACAGTAGAAAAGCCTGTTTTAACTCGTCTAAACACCATCGAACATACTCTAAATCAATCCTCAACAAATCAACAACATTCCAAGCATCATAACTACCAAATTGCATTAAAATCTAGATACAAAACAACCCCTAGGTGCACCAACTCTTTCAACACATCCAACACTTAATCATGCTTTTTAGAACAAGAAGCATAGCATAACGACTTATGAATAAGAAGATTCAAACGTTGCAAGCGTTAAACCACATAGTTCAAAACATAAGCCAAACTTGTCCAACATACACAATCTCATACACATCAATATAAAAGACTCTCCCCCCATTGCCTTTATTATCTATAGCTATTAACCGAGACATACTTCTCAAGTGGAGCTCTCCTTGAATCCCTTGCTTCTTGCTGTCCCAACTTCAATTAACTGCATTGATGGACAAAAAGGAGCGTAAGCACATAATGCTTAGTGAGGAATGCTCAAAACCAAAACACCATCAATGCAGCGAATCACAAAACCTTCTTAAAAAGTAGATACAATTCGATAAACCAAAGCATTGTTTGAAAACTCCTTTTTAAACAACATGCTTTAAATCATGCATTGCTCAATCATGAAAACCAACCCTTAGCTTAGAAAAGCTAAAAACTCACTTCAAAGCACATTCTCGCAAAACCATCAATTAAAACATTTCCAAGCATGAACACCTTATGCAAAGTTAAACTCAAATACCTTGAAAAACATTTCCTCTTCATAACATGCTTTTCTCATGCTTAATGATCCATTCAAACAAAATCTTTGGAAAACCATTTGATCCCTCTAACTATCTCATGTATTCAACAAATGCACAACACATGATCTACCAAAGCAACATTTACATTTCATGCCTTTCTAAACAAGTCTTCACAAGACTTCAATGCATTTAAGAGATTCCTTGCACATAAACACCATTCATAAAAGAAGATAAACACTTGTTCAAGCTTAACAAGTAATACATGCATTCTTAGAACATCACACACTTCCCATGAAACCTTGCATCATTTCAAGCATCTCATGCTTCATTACATCCAAAAAAATTATATTGGCTTCCAAGTGATAATTCAAAAACCATCACAACACAAGACACAATCGGATACGCGGATTACAAGCGTTGTCCCACACGCTTCATACACACAACCGAACAACATAAGGTGGAGTTTACCGGTACAATCACAACCCCCTCAACACCCGTGATGGAGTTTAACGGTACAATCACAACCCCTCAACATCACTCATCGGAAGTTGTATAACACACTAGCGAGAGCCGGGACACATCACAAGGCTTACACATGGAAGCTACCACAACCATTGTAATCACCTTAACCAAGCTCACACACGGGAGCAACCCTCCACCGTTGTGACACTTAACAAAGTCCACCCACGGGAGCCATCCTCCATCGTGGTGACGTTTAACAAGGTTCACCCACGAGAGTCATCCTCCATCGTGGTGGCACTTAACCAAGCCCACCCACGAGAGCCATCCTCCATCGTGGTGGCACTCAACAAAGCCCACCCACGAGAGCCATCCTCCATCGTGGTGACACCATCTATCTCAATCGCTAGGATTCTTGGATGGAGTTTACGGTACCATTACAACCCCTCGACATCCAAGGCGACTCAATTCACGGTGCACCCAATCCTATAGCCGGCTAACTATATCCGATTAAAGTAACCAACAACCACTTACATCACTTGCCAATACCATCAATTACCATCATCAATTCACTATTTTAAAGCATTAAACAAAGCCATTAAACAACATGCAACACTATGCATCAATTCCACAATTCCAAAGTACAAAAGCAAGGATCTCTTACCTTGAGCATCCTTCAACACATGACTTCAAAAACCAGCATTAAACCATGCTAAAACATGCTTTCAAAATAGAATTTAAACTTGCAAATCACATACATTGCATCCAACCATCTCAAGTGCATTAAAAACCAATTCATAACACAAACCAAGAGAGAAATTCCATTTACTTACTCTTGAGCTTAGCTAAGTTGCTTAGACTTAAAATAAGCTCCCAAAACCTTCAAACATTGGTTTTAAAGCTGAAAACCCCAACTTCACTCAACGTTACACAAAACTACGCTAGCCGTTAAGCCTTCCAAGAATCCAAAACCCTCCAACGCTACCTCTATTGCTTCCGGATCATTCTCCCCTGTTTTAAACACATAACAACAGAGGATTAATGCATCATCATGCATTAAAAACACCAGCAACACAACTCAACTCACTGCTCTACATAAATCCAACATTTCGGCTACCAAACACAACCGAAAACACCTCCAAACTCTTCCAAAACTTAACCCAGCCAAGATCCATCACTTCTAACCATTTTTAAACATCAATTAACATCCAAAATGAACCCAAACTCGTCCGTATACCTCCAACATTAACAGAACACCAAAATCACCTCAAAAACCATCATTTTCACAAGTAAAAACTTAGGAAAATCAACCTATTCGGGATTGCATTGATTAAACCCCCATTTCAAATCATTTAGACATCCAAAATATATCAAAAAGACATCTCAAAACAGAGCCCAATCATCTATTACGAATTTCTTCAAAATTAAATCCAAATCTTGCATTTTAAGCCAAAATCAAGATCACAACATTAAAACCTTTAATAAAACTCAATTTAAGGATTGAGAACTTGGGAATTTCAGTAAAGAACTGAGTATTTAGAGGAGAAGGACGTTCATACCTCTAAATGTGGATTTCTCCTTGTTTAGAGCCAAAATCCTTGAAAATTCATTAAGCAAATGGTGAGGATTTGATGTAGAAATGGTTAAGATCATTTGGGGATTGAAAACTCTTATTTAGGTGTGAAAATCAAAAGTAAAGTTGATGTGGAAATGTGTTTGGCTGAGGGAATTTTGAGAGAAAATGAAATGGGAAAATTTTGGTAAAAGTTAGTTATGAAACTAAAAATATCTTTTTCCCTCTTTTCTTTTTTATTAATTAAACATTAAATTAGTCTTAAAAATCAAGAAAAATCTGGAGAAATCCTCCCTTGGGTAAATTAACTCCTTAAAGATTCAAAGTTTCAATCCTTTCAAAACAGTCAGGAACTTTTCAAAAATTACATTTTAGTCACTAACTCAAAATGTCATATTTCCAAACCTCATTTTGTAAAATTGATTTCACCACCCTCTTATTTATATTAAAAGAGGATTTTTAGACATTTTTCCATATTTTTAATGCATCCTGAACTAGGCTTTCCTTAAAACCACCTTTTATATTAGAACCGAAAATCCGACCGGTCCGGTTCAAACCCAAAATTTCTAAGCCCAAAATTGGGGTGTTACAAACGTCCAAGTCACTTCATCATCCTCCATCCCATAAATAGTCGTCGTCCACCATGTATAAGCATCGCCATGCAACAGTGATACAACACACCCCAACTTCTGCACATTATTGCAGTTCATCTTACCCAAAATCCACTTGGTGCTCTCCAACCAAGACTCAGATCCTTCTGGAGATAAACCTCTGAACTCAGTCCCTCCCAGACTGCGAAGATGTTCCAGAGGCAATCTCACATTGGCATCATCCTAATGCGCAGCTCCATGAGCTCCAGCTACTGCCGCCTGAAAAGCTCCAGCAATAGCCTGAATCAACAGGGTCATGTCAGGAGCAGCTTGCCCCTGTGCACCCTCGGGTCCAGCAACCCCAGCACCAGCACCAGCACCACCGGGTGGTCCACCACCAGGGGGAGGAGGTAGATCCTCAACATTCTCAGCATTCTCCTCATTCTCATTCTGAGCCATAGCTCTTGTATTTATCCTCATCTCTCTACGTGGCCCCATTAAATGGAAAACAATGCACTGAACAAAAATGCAATAACACAATTAGGCAGAATAAGGTAAGTAATCCAAGTACTCAAGCTCATTTTCGAAAACAATTCCTCTCATTAGTTTTGATTTGGCAATGGGATTCCCTATCATACTCCAAACATAGCGTAATATCACAAAAACATCACAATTGAAATCATACATCACTATTCACACAACATTCTTCCACCCAAAGGGCACATCATGCAATTACACATACATCATCCACATAACAAACCCCAATTATACGAGAACCAAGCTTTGATACCACCAAATGTAACCCCCTTAGCCCAGCCTAGACGGTTGACCCAAACTACGAAGGTTACACGGGGAAAACCAAAGTCAACCCGGAAGTCAACCTTGATTCACGACCCTTTTTTTTCTTTTTAATCTTGTCTAGATGCTTGTTAACCCTAAGTGAGTACTCACGACATACAATTGGAAAAGGCACATCAAACAAATATCAAATAGGGAGTCAATTGCACTTTACACAAATTTAGGGACCAAAATGTAATTTATGTAAATTAGAAGGTCCTCATTGATTTTAAAGTTACCAATATGAAATTACTCATGTTACATGCTTCTCTGTCAAATTTCATCTTAATTGGACATCACAACCTCAAGCAATTGCAATCTCAACATTCAGGACTAAAATGTAAAACATGCAAACCTCAGAACAATTCAAATCTTTGACCAACGGTCACCTGTTTCGAAACACCTACCTGTCGTATCGAAATGCTAGCACAAGACACCCACCCGTTTCAAAACTTCTTCTGAAACACTGCACTTCAGTAGCCAAAAAGTTTCGAAACAATCTCTAATCGTTTCGAAACACGAAGGCCATTACAGGCCCCGTTTCGAAACACTAGAGGGTTTTTCGATACGGTTTGCCCAGAAACTACAGCAAGGACTGGTTTTTCACCCAAAAACCCATTCAAACTCCTCTCAAGGACTCTCTAATCAAACCAACAAGTCCACATACATATAAGGTACATACTTGGATCACACAAACACAATCATCACATCAAACATGAAAACTCATTGGTCTAGAGGCATGCTTCCTAATATCAAAATCCAAATAGGCAATCAAACCTCAACACAAGCAATTAAGGCCATTTACAAGTCAATCCAGCCAAAGCCAACATACCACAACCATAGGGAGTTTAACACATCTCCCAAAAACAAAACTTGGTTTCCCATTGCCAATCTATCAAAACTAAAGTGTATGAAAACTTCACCATACATGAGCTTGGACTTCCTTGGATGAACTTAGCTTTCTTGAAGCCTGAAAACACCTCACTTATCTGCATTATTGGTAAATGAGAGAGCGTAAGCACAAATGCTTAGTGAGGCATGCTCTAAAGAAAACCAACACAATAATGCACATTTAGAAAACACTTTCATCAAAAGCTTTAAATCCACATGCTCATCTCTTTTCTCATGCTTGGAAAACTTTCAAAGCAATACTCATTGAAACCACATGTACCTTCATTCTATCTCATGCATTAAAACCAATGCAAACTCATGGCAAGGCCATACACATGCTTGTATTGTCAAAGCATTTCTAAACAGATCTCATGTGCATAACTCAGGGCATAAATCATTTCATCAAAGATACATGTGTAACAAAAACCATTTCATAATTTATATTGGCATTTAGCATCTGATTAATACTCGGATGTGCGGACACATTTCTACACTAGACTCTTCCGGTGGAATCTCGCATCACCGTACTCACTTGTCTAGCAACATAGCTTCCGGTGGAATCTCTCATCACCATACTCACATGGCGGAATCTCTCATCGCCATCAAGCTTGGGTATTTCACCATGTCCTACCCGATGGAATGCCCATCATCGGAATATATCCCTTTGGCTT